>OX467120.1:2442500-4842500 GCA_950106695.1 Biston stratarius | reverse complement strand
GCAAAGTCCAAATGTCCAAGATTTACAAAATAGAGAACCAGAAAGTTCGGCTAGATGAAATCCTTGGAGCTAATATGGCTGAACGATATGTCACGAAAAAACAGGTATTTTTTTAAAATAAGTTTTGGATAGGCTAGGTGTTTGCCCACAACTCACCTGATTGATGTTAAGTGACGGTGTGGTCGAATTTGGTAAAGCACACCTAGCCTGAAATGGAACTGACTCTCAAGTGAGGCTGCCGGAACACACCGTTAGGTGCTTGGGGGCAGATTTTCAACTTGAAGGTGGTGGCTAGCCAGCCGAGTACTAGGTAATACCCTTCCACCACTCTATGGTTTCCTCACGATGTATTCCTTCACAGCTCAAGCTCATGGGGTTTGAACCAGCATCCTGTGTTATACAGCTATTTTGATGTCTATAGTTTCTTTTGCCGTGGTGGTGCCGGCGTAAGAATAGTACCCCACCCTCTCTACCCGTGGTTGCCGTAAGAGTCGGCTAAGGGATGTAATCCGGAAGATGGGCAGCAGCGTCTTCCTTGAACAATCACACCTAGCTGCGCTCGCCAACCCGCCTGCCAAGCGTGGCGAGTATTGGCAAAACCCCCCCAGGAGGAGGCCTATGTCCAGCAGTGGACGTCCTATGGCTGATGATGTGATGTGAAGGAAAACATCGTGAGAGAACCGTATTATTTTTTTTTAAATCTAAAAGTATACAATTGACATTAACGAATTACGTCATTTAAAAAAAAAAAAAAATATACCTTTGCTAAATTTCTTCGAGTACTGGTTATTTTATCTGAGCTAAATTTAGATAGGTATGTCGGGAAAGGAAAAATAGAACACATATCGAGCCATTGTATTATTTAAAAAAAAAAAATAATGTTTATTTTTTTTAAAATGATTAAGAGCTTAATCATCTTCTTCTTCTTCTTTCTTTCTTATATATAAAAGTGAATCTTCGTGCTTTAGTCTCGCTAAAACTCAAAAACGGCTTGACTAATTTGAATATATTGTTTTTTGTTTTCTTCGCTATAGTTCAAGGAATCAAGTTCAAGGAAGAAAATCCAAAAGAAAAGCTATAAAATAAAGTAAAATAATAATGGTAATTTTGTATGGAAAATCGCCTAACTGACGTGCTATGCACCAGATACCGTCAAGTGTCACAAAACATTACTATTGTCTTTAATTTGACGACATCTGGCGGCGTGTCGTGGTAATACCCTATAAAATTACTTCGTTTTAAAATTAATTATGTGATTAAGGTGATTCGAAGTTCATCGCGTCAGCTAGTACTACTACTACTAGACAGCTACTTTTTTTTAAATATAGGTAAATCTAATGAGACGAACGAGACGTTCTCCTAATGGTAAGAGATAACGCCTGTCCATGACCATTGTAGCGATACACAGAACTTTGAGTAGCAAAACAACGTCCAGGGCATCGCTGCCTTGGCGCTCATTACTTTGAGACTAGATGGTTAGTCTCAATAGCCCTGTAATTTCGCTACCTGCAGTACCCTTCAAACCGGAACTCAGTAATGTTTGCACACTACTACTTGGCGGCATTATATCTGATACTCTCTAGTAGTCACTAGAGAGGCAAGCAGCCTTAAATTGACAACTACTGACATCTGATTATGTGTACAGTTTAGCTGTGTTTACCATCTTCGACCACACCGTCACTTAACATCAGCTGAGCATCACTTAACGATGTCAGCTATATTCCGTATATGCGCAAGAGAATACATATTCAAATATTACCGACCGCGCTAACCACTGAGCTATCATCGCTACAAATCTATCTCTTCTGTCTAATTACTTGATATTAAGTGACGTTGTGGTCTCGTTCAAGTAATGGTGTTGAATGTGTTTAGGTTATACCACTTAATATAACTATCCCGGATTTGTTTTTGGTGTGTTTATTTTTTGTGTTACAAAGTAAAATTCAAATTCAATTCAATTCAAAAATTATTTATTTGACATAAACTATACAACACAGCAATAAAAATAAACACTAAATACGTATAATATATCGATATGTCCAGGATCCCACACTAGGGTGACCTGTGTCGTGGGCTCCAGGCTCTTCCATAAAACAAATATTTAATACACATATATCTACATATATTATTAATATATTACGACACAAAGACAAGAATAGCGATGATAGCTCAGTGGTTAGCGTGGTCGGTTCGCATGCCGAAGGGCGTGGGTTCAAACCCCAACAATGAGCTTGAGCTGTCGGTGAAGGAAAACATCGTGAGGAAACCATAGCGTGGTGGTAGAGTACTTTCTAGTACTCGGCTGGCTAGCTACCACCCTCAAGTTGAAAATCTGTCGCCAAGCATCTAACGGTGTGTTCCGGCAGCCTCACTTGAGAGCCAGTTCCATTCCAGGCTAGGTGTGCTTTACCATCTTCGACCACACCGTTACTTAACATCAGGTGAGTTGTGGTCAAAACACCAAGCCAGTCAGATATAAAAAAAAAAAAAAAAAAAAAAAAAAAAAATGAAACAGAAACAGAGACAAAACGAATGTACAAAATATTTAACAACTACCCTACTTAACTACAGCGTGAAGCTACTTCGATATCTATTGCACCGCGCAATAGATATCGAAGGATGCGTTCATGCATGTATGATGATAGGTAGTTATTAAAAGGATTTTAATGGTTGGACTGAGTATATATTATGTGTGAATTGTGTGTGTTATTGCGTATGTGTGTGTGTGAGTGTGTGTGTGATGTTTGTAGAATGATCTAATCTGGAGAATTTGAGGTCTTTATTAATTTTTAACTTTAATTTATTTATCCAAGTTACTTACCCAACTACTAAAACTTCTAGTTCTTGACTCGGGGTCACCTCGCCCCGCGCGCGGACTTCATCCTTCACGCAGAGAGCAGGGCTTCCTTCCACTACGTGAACGCAGCACCGCAGTGGCAGCGCGGGAACGCCGGCGACTGGGCAGCGTTAGAGGATGTAAGTATGAATAACATATCTAGTTTCTAGCATATCTACGTAAACTATTTCAAAAAATTAAAACTGGGGTAACACCCTTGACAGGATTAAAACTACGGCAAAGCAATAAGAGTAAAATAGTATCAGGTTAAGGCCTGCGACAAGGAATGGAATGTGAAAGTACGAGACACCGAGGACGAGAACTAAAGCGCTGGGAAGATGAGCTGAAACTTACTGCGGGACCCAAATGGAGGAGAGTTGCTCAAGACAGGAAGCAGTGGAAACTACTGGAGGAGGCCTTTGCCAAAAGGCACACTGAGTTGAGAGACATCCTATAGCCAAACGATAAAGACAAAGATTAAATCTCTCACCCAGTATAACGGGCGAAATAAATAAATAAATAAATTGAAAGTGCATTTTAGAGGATTGATGATGTATTATGATCGAAAATTACTAGATTAGAAGTTTCATTTAACAAAATAGTTTTTATTTATTTTTGTGTATTTTGACCATGTAGTGATTTCTGTCAATTAAAAAAAAAAAAAAATTGTCTTTATATTTGTGTCAGGCGCTCCGGCGCCGCGTGCAGTCGCTCGGGCGGCCCCTGACTATAGTCACGGGCACGCACGGCACGGTCTGGCTGCCGGACGGCCAGCGCACGCCGCGAGATATATACCTACATGCGGACGACAATAACAACCTGGTGGTGCCTGTGCCGCTGTATTTTTATAAGGTAAGGTTTTATAGCCACGATAGCTCAGTGGTTAGCGCGGTCGGTTCGCATGCCGAAGGGCGTGGGTTCAAACCCCAACAATGAGCTTGAGCTGTCGGTGAAGGAAAACATCGTGAGGAAACCATAGCGTGGTGGTAGGGTACTTTCTAGTACTCGGCTGGCTAGCTACCACCCTCAAGTTGAAAATCTGCCACCAAGCATCTAACGGTGTGTTCCGGCGGCCTCACTTTAGAGCCAGTTCCATTCCAGGCTAGGCATGCTTTACCATCTTCGACCACACCGTCACTTAACATCAGGTGAGTTGTGGTCAAACACCTAGCCTGTAAGAAAAAAAAAATCGCTCGCTTCGTTCATACATGTATTTGATTTACAGCTAGTCTACGATACAAAGGGGAAGAAGGCTACAGCTTTTGTCTCCATAAACTCTTCGTATTACAATGCAAGCACCATCCAAGAGTTAACTTTCTGCGCCGACGTCTGCGAAGACAATTCAGACTTCTCCTGGCTAAAATGGCGGTCAAACGACGGAACCTTCAGTTTCTGTTGCGATTACGAAGAATTTACGAACAAAATCGATTATTTTGATCGATTAGATGTAATTGGGTTGTTTTATTGACTTGTTTTTACACGATAACCTAGTCAATAAAAAAAAAATGTGAAATTAAATTATACAATACTATTTTATCTCAACTAATTTATAATTAATCTACTTATATTATTTGTATGCGTTGTACAATTTGTTTTTAGTTATTTTTAGTAAAATTTTATTTTACAATGTTTTTTGTTTTTGTTAAATAATATCCTGTCCTTGTAACCAAATAGGTTTTTTTGGTATTATACACAAAAAATACATTCAGTCGAACATAGAACCTCTTCCTTTTTTGAAGTCGGTTAAAAAATATATGACTACAATTTTAAACTTCCAAGCTCAGATCAAACACTACCTTCCAAGCATGAATAGCTTCATGCTTCCAAGTCTGTCATAATTCTTCTTCATTTTTAACGTTGCACAATTGCACATTGTGCATTTGCCAGCACTAAGTGTTTCGATAGGTTTATACTTCCAAGCCATGAAGTTCCAAGCCACAGAACACTATTACTCTGACGAGTTCCAAGCTGAGCTTCCAAGCTTCCAAGTCTGTCTTAGTTCTTCTTTATTTTTGACGTTACACATTGTGCATTTGCCAGTACTAAGTATTTCGATATTTTCAAGTATATTGACAGTAGTAAGTATAAAATAGTTAAACTTACTGCTGTCTTTCATTGATATCTTTGTTTTTATTATTTTTCCTGTTTTAGAAAAAAAAGTACCCAGTAAAAATATTGTACATTTATTTTAATTAAATAGATGAAATTCTATTAAAATTTTACTGTCAAGAATTGTTTTGAAGTTGTGGTACAGTATTGTTTAATAAGTATTTGATTGCAAATGTCAAAGGTGTCTCTTTTAAAATTCCTACAAGTCATAATGTTCTATATCTACTTGGCCTTGACCATGATTGCGACTTGTTTGTCGACTTGTTTCATTTACCTGATTGTTTGATAAATTCTTAACAACTGATAAGCACTTTGTGAAGCCTTTATCTTCTCCAAAAAATGTAAATTTGAGTTTTAATGACATGACACTTGGAATGACATGACGTTGACAGTTGACATATGTAAATATGACAATCAGTTCTCCAATGGGGAGGGTAGGTAGTGTTTTCGATACGCTTTTTATTTTAATAAGGAAATTATGAATTATATTTCACTTTAAACACTGCTGAAATGGCGTTGAACTGATAAAAGATGATCATTAAATTGTTATCAGCTTAATTTCAATCGCTCTCGATATCGGGCTAAGTGTTTGTGCATCGATGTTAAAGTTTGCTTCCTGCTTACGCATGTTGTATAATATTGTTCCTGTAAATAAATACACAATCATTTCTCAAGTGAGTATTTACGAATTCACTTAGGATTATAGATTTAGTTAGCGGATTATCGCTATGGCAAGGCTGTATCATTGAGAGGTTGAAGTCTAGGAGAACAGAATTGCATTGTAGTATTTGTAGAAAGTGACAAAAACATTTGGTATAGAAAGATAAATTAGTTGTCCATGGTAAGAGACAAATACAGTGATGATAGGTGGAGTAAAGTTGCAACAGAGTGGTGCTAGGTCACCACTGCTAAACTAGGTAAGTGGAGTGTTGGACGTCCAGCCGCAAGATTGGTCGACGACATTGTCACCGTAGCGTGTTGAACTTGGATCAGATGGGCACAGGACCTAGGCAGATGGCGTAAAAAGAGATAGGTCTAGTGTAGTGGAATAAAGAAGGCTGTGGATGATGATAGTATGATACAGTATATATACACATAAATCATTTGTAAATGTTAAGATTAATATAGGTATTGGTTTATGTACATTCTTAAGCTTGAATTCTTATTCAAGTCATTTTTAAGTTGTTGAATCTGCTGCTCCAGTTCCTAAATCAAAATCAAAATCAAAAAGTCATTTATTCAGTTTAGACCCTGGTAAGGCACTTATGAATGTTAAGTTACATGTTTGAATCTACCATCGGCTCGTAATTACACTTCAACTGAGAAGACTCCGGCAAGAAACTCAGCAAGGCATATTTTTTTTGTGGATTTTTCTTTTCATATTAGGTTACAGTTTACAGTTATAGATATTAATACATTATGCTTACTACAATTGTCACTTAGCCAGGGGGATGCAAGTGCAGAGAAAAGCTACTACAACCATATATTCCTGTCTTCCATGTAATGAGCCACCTTATAGTAGGCCTTGTTGAAAATGTGGAAATGATGCTCCAGTTCCTAAATCAAAATCAAAATCAAAAAGTCATTTATTCAGTTTAGACCCTGGTAAGGCACTTATGAATGTTAAGTTACATGTTTGAATCTACCATCGGCTCGTAATTACACTTCAACTGAGAAGACTCCGGCAAGAAACTCAGCAAGGCATATTTTTTTTGTGGATTTTTCTTTTCATATTAGGTTACAGTTTACAGTTATAGATATTAATACATTATGCTTACTACAATTGTCACTTAGCCAGGGGGATGCAAGTGCAGAGAAAAGCTACTACAACCATATATTCCTGTCTTCCATGTAATGAGCCACCTTATAGTAGGCTTTGTCAATTATGCCTAATCAGCACTGTACACACACACACATGAGACTTTCTAAAACTCAATGCGAACCCTTCACCCAACTGATGCGGATATTAAAAGCTGCTATCCTGGGAAAGGTACATAAACACACACACACACAGCAGAGAGGGTTTTAGTTGTTAAAAATGTGGGAGTGACGCCCACAGTTCCTAATCTCCGCTGTACACATAAGTACACCCTTTTTGGGAAAAGCTAAAATAGTCTAAATCAGTTAGGAATGCATGATTATGCTCACCAAATGAAAAGAGCTTCTTCTTTGATTTTCATATTCAAAATGGCGTTTGCCCCAATTTTCTTTATGTTAGTGCTTTGTAGCGATGATAGCTCAGTGGTTAGCGCGGTCGGTTCGCATGCCGAAGGGTGTGGGTTCAAACCCCAACAATGAGCTTGAGCTGCCGGTGAAGGAAAACATCGTGAGGAAACCATAGCGTGGTGGTAGGGTACGTTCTAGTACTCGGCTGGCTAGCTACCACCCTCAAGTTGAAAATCTGCCGCCAAGCATCTAACGGTGTGTTCCGGCAGCCTCACTTGTGAGCCAGTTCCATTCCAGGCTAGGTGTGCTTTACCATCTTCGACCACACCGTCACTTAACATCAGGTGAGTTGTGGTCAAACAACTAGAATGGAAGCCATAAAAAAAAAAGTTATACCAAATTTTAGATCAAACGACACCCCAAGACAGCAATATCCTAGAGTATGTTGTTAAATCAAACAACAAGATGATTCAAGTAGAATATATTTATTTCCAGGCACCATGTTGAGTGAAGATGGTGTTGAGAACCGACACGGACCACCAGGAGTCAACTCCAGGTCTCTGAGTGCGGCTCACTCTGCTGCAGACCTCGAGGTACCTCTCTACCAACTTAGAACCTTCAAACTTAAATATCATCATAGTTTTTGAGACGGGGGTAGCTCCAGTGAGAATGAAGCTGCTGCCAACAGCCCAGAGACTCGTTCCAGTACTTCAAGGAGTTGGGTTGGCTTGGATAGACGCTGGTAGGGAGAAATGCACAACCACCACAAGCGAAACATCAGTGCAGGACTATTTTTCCTTTATCTGTGCTATAAGACGTTGCTTCGTACCAAATTTCAAGATTCTGAGTTCACGGGAATTACTCTGTAGGTTTTGATTCCCTTGCGAGTGTCGAAAATTTGCAGCATAAATTGTATCTTTTGATTGCTGAAAGTTTCATTTTTTCACAGCTCCAAAGGACAGTAGACCTGAGTATTTGATATGAATTTCAGCTTGATACCTCCATGCGTTCCTGTGAAAATGGGTCTTGACAGACAGACGGACAAGACAGACAGCGATACACAGAACTTTGTTTTGATATTGAAAGTTCTGTGTATCGCTGCAATAATAATGGACATGCGTTGTCTCTTACCATCAGGAGAGTGTCTTGTGCATTCCATTACAATTATATGCATATAGCGACAGATGAAGGGTTTCCTATAGCATAAGCTTAGTTTAGTTTGGACTAGATGGCGCTATATGTCTGCAGGTGCTCCGCGAGATCGAGCATGTGTACTTCAGCGAGCCCTCGTCGTGGGACGCGGCGCGCCACGTGCTGCTCCACGCGCCCTCCCCGCTCCACACCGACCGCATTGAGGACATGTTCGCTAAACTCAAGCGACAGCAACAGGTAAATTGAATATATATTTTTCGTAGCGATGGTAGCGCGGTTCACAGCTTTGAGGTGGTGTGCTTTACCATCTTCAACCACACCATCACTTAACATCAGGTGAGCTGTAGTCAAACATCAAGCTTGATAATCATTAAAAAAATGCTGTTCATATTAAGTGGTATGACCAGTGCTGGTTTTTCGGTGAGACCTTGTAGGTAAAGCTAAATCTAATAACCACTAGATGCGCCCCGCGGTGTAACCCGCTAATTTGTTTGATAAAAAGTAACCTATGTGATAATCCAGGGTGTCAGCTACCTAAATAACAAATTTCATCAAAATTGGTTTAGCCGTTTGAGCGTGAAGAAGTATCAAACATACAAACGCACTCACAAACTTTCGCCTTTAAAATATTAGTGTGAAATATCTATCAATGATTATATGTATATACATATCTATTATTGATCATATATCTATCAATACTTTTACTTGGCGGTAGATTTCCTTAGCAGGAGGTCGTCTAGGTAGGTACCACCGCAGTACCAGATATTCTGCCGCTAAGCAGTAGTGTGTAAACATTACTGTGTTCCGGTTTGAAGGGTACTGCAGCTAGCGAAATTACTGGGCTGTTGAGACTAACCTTCTAGTTTCAAAGTAATGAGCGCCAAGGCAGCGATGCTCTGGACTTTGTTATACTACAAAGTTCTGTGTATCGCTGCAATGGTCATGGACAGGCGTTATCTCTTAACATCAGGAGAGCGTCTCGTTCGTCTCGTTACTGTTACATAAAAATAAAATAAAACTATCAATAATCATATATCTATCAATGAGCATATATCTATCAATGGTCGTATATCTTATCAATAATCATATATCTGTCAATGATCATAAATCTTATAATGATCATATATCTATCTATTGATGCAATAAATTGCTTTGATTTTTGTTACAGGTGGTATCTGGCAAAGCACTTCACCTAATATCACAGCAACGCGACAACTGTGACCGAGAATTCAACGAAATACAAAACATTCGCGAACAATTAGCGAACACGCTTCAAACCTGTCAAAAGGCGCGTGAGAAACTTCGCGCCGCTTCCAACCACCTCACCATATCCACCTACGTCATACTCGCGAACTTCAGAAAGAGACAAATCATTAGATCAGTGCTTAAATCTCTAGAATTACTTCGGAGTTTGCGCAGCGTCGAACTGGATGTGGCTAACTTAATTCACAAAAAGGAATACTTCGAAGCGATAGAGTTGATTTTGAAAAGTAAAAAAGCTGCCGCCTCACATAAAGAATATACTTGTATAGCCGATTTAGCTAATAGACTTCAAGATACTTTAGACATGACGGAAGAAAAATTAGATTCCGTGCTAGCGAGTATATGTTACAATTTCAATGAGAATGTGTTTAAAAAATTGAGAAAAGCTTACGCGTTGTTAGGTAAAATTCAAGCTGCTATGGAACAATTGCATATGCATTATTGTTCTGCTGTTAACGAATCTTCAATAGAAGCTGTTAGAGAATATACTGAAAAGAATTCGGACATGAAATTTCAGGATATGTGCGAAAGCGTTCCCGCGGACAAGGCGCCTTTGTGCCTTTTGAATCTGTGCGAGAAACTCTTTTTAATCATGAGAAGTTATTACCTTTTAGTGAATTGGCACACGAAATATGATGTAGACGAAGTGCCGGTCAGCAATAACGTTTTTGAAATTGAAAAAAATGTCAGCAGAGAGTATATAAGGCAAAAATTAAAGGCCGGGTTGATTAGGATCTGGCATGATGTCCAGTCAAAAGTGTCGATGTTTTTAAAATGTTCTGGATTAGAACGTTGTGCGTTTGAAAAGTTCACACAAATGTTAGGTATTTTGAGGAAGCTAACTCAAGTTGCGGAAGTTTTCTGCGGCGATAAATCCGACTTACTACAAGATTTCATTAAAACGCAAAGCGTTTTGTATATAAAGAACTACCATAGGGGCAGGATGGAAGAATTGAAACTGTTTTTAGAGAACGAAGGGTGGGAACAGTGTCCCGTTAAATCGAGTTTCACAGTACTGAATCTACAGGAGTTTAAACAGTTCAAAAAGTATTTGATATCGTCTAAAGATAATTCAGCTCTATCTAAAACTTTATCGGATGGGGCTTCGTCGGTGCCTTCACAAGATGACAGCGTTTACATTGCAAAATATTTCAACGAAAAGTCTAACCATACGCCTTTTGAAATATTTCGAAACGAAAACGTAACCAACGATGATATATTCGGTTTGGAACCTGAAGCTGTCAGCGAGAACGAATCTGATGACGAACCTGAAGAACTAAAAAGAGATTACGTAGACGATAGTGATAGATATACTTCCATCAACGATAAAACAGTAGAGAGTCCATCAAAAGTTAAAAATAGCGTTATTGTAACGAACACAACGCTGTCCGTCTTGAGGAATTGCGGTCAGTATCTCCAGATATGCAGATATTTGCCCCAAATTTCTTTAGAAGTCATAATGCTTATGAATCAGTTGTTTGATTACTATTTTTATACTGTTCACCTATTTTTCACGTTAGATTTAGACGTCGCGTCATCAACTTTGTACACCAACAAACTGAATCTAGTTTTGAAACGTATTTCAAACAATATCGACACTGTTACAAACGAGACAGATAACAAATTCCAATGCCCCGATATGCCTCAATTGGATTTGAAATCTGAGGAAAACTTGAACGGTTTATCTGAAAGAATTATAGCTGTTGAAAGTGTTATATTTTTGGCAAAGCAATATGAGCTTTTGCATCCTTATTTGGAATCTATAATAGCTTCACATCAACGTATGATCGTAGATCATTTTAAAGATAATACATTAGCTGTTGTCTCAGATTTAAGAATGCCTGTATATATGTGTTCTGCTAGTAAAGCGGTTGACGCTAGAACGGCATTAATAGCGATGTCCCAAGTAAAATGGGATGTGAAGAACGTGGCAGTGGAACACAGCCCTTACGTGGACATGATAACACGCAAAATTCAAGTATTCGCTTTGAGATTAGAAAATATATCCGCGAAAATAACGATCAACTTGGAAATACAGAATTCTATATGGAATATGGTGTCAAAATTTATAGTGCATTTGTTAGTTGAAGGGTATTCGAACGCGACTAAATGCACTAATGGGGGGAGGGGGTTAATGCAATTAGACTATAGGCAGTTATTTGTGAAGTTGGAAAAGATTTCGGGCCTAAAACCGGTCCCGTATCAAGACTACGTAGATAGGTATGTGAAGGCGTATTACTTGCCGAGGAAAGAGCTTGAGGAGTTTGTAGTTGAAAGGACAGAGTATTCTAATAAACATTTGTTTGCGTTAATTGTTTGCGCGTGCGAGAATAAAAGAGACAGGCAAGCTTTGATGGCTTTGGTTGAGGGTCGGGAATTGTCATAGGACTTTTTTTCAATTCTGGATGAGTAAATGTTTGAATGTAGGTTCTTCGTAGTCATGTAAATGGACTAAAACTAGATGATGAATGATGATGATGATGTAATATGAAATACGATATTGATTAAGTAAAAATCATCACACTAATAGTATATAGGCGAAAGTTTGTGTTTGTTACTTCTTCACGCTCAAACGGCTGGACCAATTTTGATGAATTTTGGTATGGAGGTAGTTGATATCTTGGATTAACACAGACTAATTTTTATCTGTTAGTTTACGTCATAAAAAACTCCAAGTCATCTTACAGAACAAACACGTAGATATGTTGATTTATTTATTAACTCTTCATTGTCCACATCAAAAATAATACTGGCGACCTTATCGCTAAAAGTGATCTCTTCCAGGCAACCTTAGGAAGGAAAGGATTCAAGACGGACTGTTGTTGGCTGTTTTGAAATTCTCTTTTATGCACATAAAGTTCATTGGTTCTACTAATCGTGGAATGAATGTTGTACTATTAAGATTATAACGAAATTTTGCTGATGGGGTCACAAACGCTTAGATTGGTGTGATAGAAAGATAATTTAGAATTCAATCGACTATAGCTCAGTGGCATATTTATTTTATATTACAATCATAGTTTGCTGTATTGTGGTAACGAAATTATGCTAAATTTCGCGCTCCATGAGATGAAAGCTATGCTATGGACCAGAAGCAATCAACGGCTCGCGAGCCGCATGCGGCTCTTTCAATCTAAAGTTGCGGCTCTTTCAATCTAAAGTTGCGGCTCTCCAGTTCCATATGCATTATTTTTTAAATCAAGTATAATTAGTAAATACTATAATATTGAAACGAAATTTTTTAGTAGCTCTTTAAAACTGAGAAATTTGTAAATTGTACTTTTTGGCTCTTCCGTTTCAACAGGGTGGCGTATACCCCTGGTATAGGCCAAAACAACATATTTTTAATCATCTTTGTATAGCATTTGTTATTTTTTTTGCTTGTCTAATATTTATACCTTGTACTACCGAAGAAAGAGATCATTTTAATAAAACTCGTCGCCTGACATGCTTTTACCTGCAGCTGCGAAGTTGATGTGAAATCTAAAAAAAAATACAAAAAAACCGGCCAAGTGCGAGTCGACTCGCTCACCGAGGGTTCCGTACAAACCTGTAGGTATATAAGTAAAAGTAGGTAATTTTTTTTTAAATGGTAATTTATGCTTTTTGCAATTTTTCCTTTATCTGTACCAAATTTTCTGTCTTCGTACCAAATTTCAAGATTCTGAGCTCACGGGAAGTACCCTGTGGGTTTTGATTCCCTTGCGAGTGTCGAAAATTTGCAGCATAAACGGCTGTATCTTTAGATTGCGTTGGCTTAGAAGTTTGATTTTTTCACAGCTCCAATGGACAGTAGATATTTGATATGAATTGAGTATTTGATATGAATTTCAGCTTGATACCTCCACGCGTTCCTGAGAAAAAGGTCTTGACTGACAGACAGACGGACAACAAAGTGATCCTATAAGGGTTCCGTTTTTACCTTTTGAAGTACGGAACCTTAAAAATTACTAATTCTTTATTGCATACAATTGGTTCAAGGGCTGTATCTTTGGGCCTATAAATAGAATATCATACGTGGAATAAAAGACAAGACAAAGTCATCGAGAAATGATAGAATATAATAAGAAAAAAAAAGAAATAGAGTACCGTTCCTCACAGATATCAGTCAGTATTTTTTTGCAACCGCAACTTGTCTGCAGTAAGCGTGTAAATGGTCAATTGTCGAAATGTCAAGTTGTTAATTATAACTGGCTTAATACGCATTATCACACGTGTAAACCTGAACTTGTTTACTGCTTGTAGTGGCTTCACTAGTTCTACATATTTCTCTAGTGTTTGCATCTCTACTTGAGAATATCTCTTACAGGGCTATTGAGACTAACCATCGAATGTCTTAAAGCAACAGTCGGTAACCTTTTTGCAGGCAAAGCACAAGGTGGAAAAAATAAAGTAAAGGCGGGGCCTCACACGTGATATTAACCCTAAAAGCTTTATGAACGTATTGATCCCACATAAAAGATAGAAAAAAGATGCTATTTTTTTTTTAAATATAAGCATATTAATTCTTATATTTTAGTTATAACGTTACCTATTTCACATCATCAGCCATAGGACATCCACTGCTGGATATAGGCCTCCTCCTGGGGGGGTTTTGCCAATACTCGCCACGCTTGGCAGGCGGGTTGGCGAGCGCAGTTAGGTGTGATTGTTCAAGGAAGACGCTGCTGCCCATCTTCCGGATTACATCCCTTAGCCGACTCTTACGGCAACCACGGGTAGAGAAGGTGGAGTACAATTCTTACGCAGGCACCACCACGGCATATTTTTAATTTAAAAATAAATTTTAGAATCTATAATGTATTAGAAATATATGACAAATTTACAAAACAATCACGATCACAATTACAATCACAACAAGCATGTCATCCGCGGGCCGCATGCGGCCGGCGGGCCGCTCGCTGCCGACCGCTGGCTTAAAGTAATAAGCGTCAAAGCAGCGATACCCTGGATTATCCTTTATTTAGCCGCTCAAAATTCCGGGTATCGTTGCAATTGTCATCGACAAGTGTTGTTTACCATCAGGAAAATGTTTCGTTCGTCTCATTACTGAAAATATCTGTGGTTTATATACACTGGAGTTACCTGTTTTTGCAGATAAGTCAATCGCATTGTTGAACGTATAAATCGCTTTAGTTGTTTAAAGTAAGTACTTAATGTAGAAATAATATGAATTTATAACGAAGTAGGTACCTATTTTTAATGTTCTTGTAATCTCAATAAAAAGACATTTTATTTGTAATTATAGTTTTAAGTTATATGGAATGTATTTGATTATTAAAATACAGTCACAAAATTTATTTAATGAAAAATACAAATTTATTTAAAAATCTGTATCGTCTTTCATTTTGTATAGGTATGCAAATAGCCGATAAAGGGCTATATTTCACCGGGACACCATGGCGGCGCAACCAGTCGCCGCTACCAACAAAATGTATACAGCTCTATAGAGTTACTCACCTGGTGTCCGTTTGGTTGCGCAAGCAATTTGGCGGCGCGACCAGCTCGGACGCGTGCACAGAATGTTACTGGTTGCGCCGCCACGCTGGTCGCGAGCGCTGTATGGTGCCTCACTCACTCGGCCGCCAGTCCGGTCGCCAGCAACGTATGTACATACAGCAGTAGTGCTATCTCTTCGAGGTCCATTTTGATACTGTCTCAGTGTGGTGTGGCGACTCTGGTGTCTAGTTTGGTAGCTTACGGACACCACGGTGGCGCGACTGGTTGCGCCGCCATGGTGTCCCGGTGAAATATAGCCTTAACAGGAATATTCCAGTGTTTCGCGCTTTTGAATGTGTTGAGCGCGAATAATCGCGACGTGATGTTTTCGTTTTAAATGGTTGACAGGCTAGGTGTTTGATTACAGCTCACCTGATGAACGGTGTGGTCGACGATGGTAAACATACCAAACCTGGAAAACTTTCTAGTTGTCGGCTGGCGAGCTACAACTATAAACCTCTGCAAGTAAGTAACTGCTTACTTGAGAATCACTTATTATGTTATTTTTACCATGCAAACTAAATAGAGGCTTTCGCTAGGCGGATGGGTCTCGGGTCTGATTCAAAAGGCAGTAATACAGAACACCTTATCAGGTACATCTTAAAATACGGGCAGCTGAAAGATTTCTCTACTTAGAATGAATAAAACAACATAATATATAATAGACATTTATTTTTTAATAAAGAATTTTAATTTTTTACACACTTAAACCTACAGGTACTCCCATTTATTGTTATTGCTGCTCGTTAATATTTAGTCTACGAATAGGTATTAAGTACGCAGTTTTATTTTGTAACAATCTTAGCAAATTTTTCATTTTAGGGTACATAGCAAACCCTTTTATTTATCAGTCGTCCTAAAACAAGTCTAACAGGCAAATCTTGGGGATTTTATAACTAATTGTTACAACTAATTATGCTTTTATATAGTACCATTGTTATTATTATGTACTTACTGGAGCTATGGAACCTCGTTCCATGCAATAGATATATCTTCATACTTCACTCACAGTCACAAGAGAGTAAAGGTCAAAGGATAATCTTTACAGATTTGTTCAATTTCATCCAACGTTGCTGCGTTCTATAAATATCAAGATCAACGTTCAGATAGTTTTAAAATTTCACAATATGTATATTATGTGGTGGGATTTTTGTAACCAAAAGAAATACTAAAAGTACCGTTTAATGAATTTGCTCGTATATAGTTTAAAACGCGAAAAAATGCGTTTTCCTAGAGATGAGATTTAGCTACATCGATAACGTAGGACATGTTCCAAAACCAGCTGACGTTTTGAAATCAAATGAATAATCGATAGAACGACGTGCGCTGGACGCTAGACGCTTTGTAAAACAAGCTTTCCTCTCAAGTATACTAGCAAAAAGCTGAGCATTGTGAGGAATTCGTGTAGTTTTTCTAACGGGTAATAATTTTTAAGACGGTTGTTATTTTACAAGCTGATTCTAGTGGTGTCATCTAGTATTAAGTAGATTAACTGCGATGTATTTGAGTATTGAGTTTAGTTCTGTTGCAGCGGTGTTAACTCTTTGGTTTTCTAACAGATGGCGTTAGTAGTACAATAACTGTCTGTCCAATAAACAAAATTGTTATTGTAAATTTTTTTGCATGTAGGTAACACGTCTAGATATGAAGTTAAATTACTATGTTAAAGCACAAATCTGTAGGCGTGATAGTTTTTCAGTAAAGTGTACCACAAAAACGCTCAGGTTGTGGAATAGTGTTAGAGGTGATTAGGAACCCATATTATGATTTTGACGCCCCCTAAAGCTACCGCCCGGGGCAGGTAGCCCAGTTTGCCCCCACCAGAAATACTGCCAACAGGGCTGTATATAAAATAGGTTTTAATTAATTAATAGAAAAAGAAATAAATGTGTTTAACATTTGATCAAATACGTACATTGACGTGGCGGAACAAACAGTGACAATTACGCTACAACTATGGAATAGTCTTAACGTACTTTACTTCTCTAGTAAGTAGTACATAATATATCAATGGTTACATATTTAAATATTTTGGGCAAGGCATTTGAATTTACATAAGTACATTACGGATTGGATGCGTTAAAATAATAAATATATTAAATTTTTTAGTGATCTCTAAAGCTTTCAAAATCTTTTGAACTTCCCCCTCTACTAGATCTTTCTAATGACGTTAGAGCTTTATAGCGGGAGAGGCGTTTGTGAGCTCCAGTGAACCTCATTCAAATAGCACTCTACTTTAAGTCTGCTGTGGTCAAACACCTCAAACAAAAAACTATTTTGAATAACTCGGTTACTGTCGAGAAAATTGTGAACAGTCAAATAATAAAATTATAAATAGATACTTACTATTGGATCAAAGGAATTATGAAAATAATTTATCTAACCCTAAATCGTGAAAGAATCAGTTTTTTTTGTAATAGGCTTGCGTTTGACCATCGCACTTGATGTTATGATGACGCGGTCTAAGACAGAGCACGCTTGCCTGGAAGATATCGATTCACTCACGACTTGGAAGACACCCAAATTTTATCCTTCGAGAAATACCCACTCAGGCAGCGCAATCCATTGTCTAGCGGTGAACAAAGAACGTGGAATCAAATAGTTTCGTTAGAGTTTTTAGAACGTCAACCATGAATCGACGTCTCTTTTTTTATGAAGAATAACGCTATTTAATCTACGAAGTTCTGAGGAATACACGACTTTTTAAAATACTGGTTTTTAATACATACTCGCTTCAGTTAGAGGCAAAGTATTTGAGGTTTATTTAAGAGACCAAATAGTTTCGAAACTAATATCACAACCGTGACTGACTTTGTAGGCACTATTTTTATGATAAGAAGTAAAGCGCTTTCATAATGGAAGAGATAGCCTCTGTAGATGACCATTGGACCCAAAACTTTGAATAACAAAATAAATGGCATTATTTGGACATTAGATGGTTAACCTTTTGAGCGCCACGCCACAAACGCATTCCCGTGTCCTGTAGAGACTTGTTTCTTTATACTCAATATTGCTGAGATATTCTATTTTGAGGAATGTTGAATTAGAATACCAGTAATAATTGTTCAATATTTTTATTTCATGTTATTGTGGGTAGGTTTTTGTCGCCTGTAGACGTCGTTGGCGCACAGGACCCGCAAGCGCTAGTCACGTATAGGTGACTTTGGCGCTCAAACGGTTAATCTCAATAACTTTGTTATTTCACTAGCTGCTGTGCCCTTGAAACCGGATCAGTAATGTTTACAAATTAAAGTTAGATATTTATTTAAATCAAACTAAATACTTTACAGCTAAAGCCTCGACCGTCACCTTAAGAGGCTTTCGCTAGGCGGTTGTGTCAAGGGTTAGATCCAAAAGGCATTGACTCTGAACGTTTGAGGTTCCTCCCAAACCATTATCATATAGAGCCTTGCCCCAAAACCGACTGTAGTCTAAGTTTATGTTAATATAATAATAATAAATGTGTCTTAACAAACTTTAGGTTTAAAACATAACCCTCTTTTGCTTGGCCGTAGTCGGGTAAAAACGAAAACTCGCTCTTCCAGCGCTTCCCTTCTTACCTTTTAATAAAGTAATAATTTATTGAGACTTTTTGTAACTTGGAAATAGCCACCATTGTACTTCAATTTTAGAATTTTATTTACTGGCAGTGTTGAATTTATGGGGTTATATTCTTGGGGTATACTAATTCGAAAGGGTGTCAATGTACTCACCATTTTTTTAAACGTAAAATTAAATAGACAAACGAGACGCTCTCCTGATGGTAAGAGATAACGTCTATCCACGACCATTGCAACGGTACACAGAATCTAGAGTAGCAAAACCCAAAACAAAGTCCAGGGCATCGCTGGTTTGGCGCTCATTACTTTGAGACTTTCGATGGTTAGTCTCAACAGCCCCGTAATTTCGTTAGTACCCTTCAATCTGGAACACCATTATGAACAACTTTCACTATAGGCGCAACTCATTTTAACTTCCACTGGGTGGTAGATTTCCTTAGCAGGAGGTCTATGTAGGTATCATGACAGTACCAGATATTCTGCCGCCAAGCAGTAGTGTGTAAACATATTAGCTAATTTTATAAAAATCATGACAGCTGTCCTCTATATATCATATTATTTAATGTCGAATTCAAATTGCCAAATTGAAAAATTGAAATAAATTCGAGTTGCCGGCGTAAGAATAGTACCCCACCCTCTCTACCCGTGGTTGCCGTAAGAGTCGGATAAGGGATGTAATCCGGAAGATGGGCAGCAGCGTCTTCCTTGAACAATCATACCTAACTGCGCTCGCCAACCCGCCTGCCAAGCGCGGCGAGTATTGGTAAAACCCCCAGTGGACGTCCTATGGCTGATGACGTGAATGTCGAATTCAAATCGCGCGGATATTTAATTTTTATTCAAAGAGTAACTTAATAGATAATAGTCTTAATCTATGCTATGTATTTTCTTTCCCGACAGGGGGGTGCACTTGCAACCTGCTGCCGGCGCCCAAGAGTATAATGACACCCTTTCAGCTTACACCCCAACCTCATAACCCGGTACAGTAAAGCTCTTTAAGCTAAATCAAAAAATAACTTTCTAATAACAAAACCTAAAATAAAAGGGAACTAAAAATAAAATAAAAACATCTAAAAAAGCACAGATATATTACACAAGCATAAACGCATCCCATCGTACAAAACTACCTAATCAATAATTACACTATAATTATTTATAATTACAAATATAATTATTTATAATTACAATATAGTACCTAATATTTAATCGCTTTATACACCATACGCACACTCATTTTGTTTCTACATTACATCTAGCAATTATACTAAATGTTAAAAAAAAGATATTCTAGATTCTTCTAAAACCATGTGTACAATATTTTTATAATACAATGAACGTAAGGGTCACCGCTCATCACATTAATTCAACACCGGCTTTGGTCGAACATCATTTTGCGTTAATAAAATTGCATTGAGTGTACACTTTCAAATTGCAATAATTTAGTTAAATCTATAACTTTGTAAGCTAAAGCTTTCAGCACTATACGCCGTGAAAGTTTGAACATCAGCAATATTGATACAGGGGGTTCAGTACTCGATTGTCGTTCCAAATAATTTAAAAAAATTGTTGGTTAATATTTGACCTAATTATCCTGAGCAAACACAAAAATACGGACACTCAAATCACGCGCACCGACAATGACATGGTAGTCGCGCGCGGGCACAGATTAGATAGTAGTTACTGCGCAGTTTCTTTATACGTTTCATATGACCACTAACTAATATGTCTTTGAATATTGCTAACGTTCAAACTGTCAGCCCTTATACATTATTTTCCAAACATTAACTTTTTATTGATTCAAATGTATTATATCCATTAAAACTGAGCTAAGCGACATGATTTCACGTTGCAGCCTACATCCTGGTTTTGTCAAAATAGGTTCACGTTTGACCACACCCTGCCTTATGTAAAGCAGTGGTGCGGTTTCAGATGGAGCACAAAAATCTGACCAGTACGATATGATGATTTTAGATAACTCTTGACCAAAAATATACTTTTATTTAAACATGACTTACTCTTACATGATTTTCAATTAGATTCTCTATCTTTTTATTATATTCATATTGGCGTATCGCAGTTTTGTACAAAGACTAATAAGAAGTGATTTGGTATATAACAATTAGACAGGAAACAATAGAAATACGGAAATCTGAAGGACTTTTTAGTGTTCAAAATTGTACACGTGTTCGTGTACATTTTTGTCGTGTCCACGATTTCCACACACTCAAGATTTTTTGACTTGCATTACGTGACATGGTGTTAGCGGCCATCTAAAAATTATGTCCCATATGTTATTATGTCTACAAAATGTGACGGGTCCTAAATTTAGTGACGTTACATTTCAAAAACTAATAACTATTAAGCATTAATAGACGAAATTTGAACTATTAAAGATAAACTTCAAAATAATTTCAACTCTAGTATCTGTATGAACATAATGTTTAAATGGTTTTGTTGGCTACATTAAGTATTTGATTTCTTAAAAAATAATTTATATGGTAATAAACCCTATTTCGGAACAGTTTTAATTTAATAATTACCCGATTTAAAATTTCAAAATATCATTTCAGGTATCTCACAAATGTGACCAGTTGCGACAGCGAAGGAGGGGTAAAAAAAGTCATGAAATTCGTTTGACGTAATTTGTGGATGACCTCAATCTTTATAAAAAAGCTATGCGACCACATATCTTTTATTAGCGCAGTAAGGTAATCGCAAAGCTTTCTCGTGTCCACCTAATGGGAATCGCAATAAAAACCGGAGCTGGTCACTCGGTGACGAGTTGATATAATGAGCAATGGACCTTACACATCTATTCAATAGCTGTCGCCTACGATTTCGCTCGCGTTCGAAGGCAAGAAACGGTTGTCAAAGTTTCTTATATGTATATATATGTTATCGGAAATGTATGTAATTCGTCATTATATATAATTCCTAGGAAATTTATATACGGCCTAAAATAGACAGGAAATGTGTAAAATAAATTTTAATATTCACATTTTTTAGGAATTTTATACATTTAAATACCATTCGGAAATGTGTCAAATTCAAAATTTAATAGTGTAATGAATTTAGGTTGCCTGGAAGAGATCGCTCTAAGCGATAAGGCCGCCAATTGTTCAACTACTATTAAGTTTTTACTTTAAAATTGTTTTTAGTAATAATTGGTGTGAACAATAAAGAGTTATATTATTATTATTATTAATGAAGATCATAAAATTTTCATTGTAAAATGCTTGCCAATGCTTAATAAAACAGATTTTTGATTGTCAGTCTGCTGCGTTTTATTTTCCAGTACCTGGTTGACCGAGCTCTGCTCGGTTGAAAACACGGATAAAACGAAGTTTTCTTAAAATGAAACCTATTAGCTAGATCGATCTATCGCCCCCGAAACCCCCTGCATACTAAATTTCATGAAAATCGTTGGAGCCGTTTCCGAGATTCAGATTATATATACATATATATATAATTATACAGGAATTGCTCGTTTAAAGGTTTAAGATTATATAGATGTACTAATTCTATGGCACAGTGTTAATTGTATACACTTCCTAGTGCCATTTAGGAATTGTAATTTATAAATTTCCTAGGAAATATATGTGTTAAATAATATAATTATTGACAAACAATTTTACACATTTCCTAAATTGACTCTGAATTGTATACATTACCTAGGAATTGTATACAATTCCTAGGTTTCATACATTTCCGGTAACATATACACACAATAAACTAACCTGATACATAAAACTTCTTACATCACTTGTAACGTATATTATGTTAATTTTTCCTTTGTTTTAGGCATCGGCACTTTGTGCATTATGCCCGTGTCAAAAAATACATCAAGTGACTTGTGATAAAGGTAAATCAAACAAGTCATAGTCACATTCAAGTCCAGTCCCAGTACTGGTGACGTATGGGGAAATTTCGAAGTTTTGTCGCACCAATGTCACTTGTGAATACAACACCGCTATTTTTTTAGCAAATCTCCTTTATATATACAGCATGTTTCTCTAAACGAGGGACATATTTAAAGACGTTATAATTTAAAAAAAATAAATAAAAAATATTTACGCCAGCATTAAAAAGATATTGTTGTCCAAATTTTGTATCGCGACACTGCAAGACTCGTGGTCAGAAAAACAGCTGACAGGTATGTGCAGAGGTCGTCGTCTGCCCGCCCGCCCCCCGCCCGTGCCCCCTCAAAATATATAAATATATTGTAGGACACGTTACACACAGCGCCATCTAACCCCAAACTAAGCAGAGCTTGTGTGATGGTAGTCAGATAACTGATAGGATACATAAATACTTTTTTTTGTTGTAAATACATACTTATAATACATACAGAACACCCAGACACAGAACAAACATTTGTTTATACCAAACAAACATTTGTCCTTGGCGGGAATCGAACCCACGCTCTACAGCTCAGGCAGGCATACTCCCAATGAGCCAACAGGGCTGTCAAGGCTCCGCTCTGCGCCCGCGCCGCGCGCCGTGTAGGCACAGATAGCTTGCGCCCGGTTTGTTTATACCTACTTGGATTTGTTGGTGTCTTGTCGTACATTAGTTTGTGGGACTATTTGGTAAAATTTTAAGGTATTGTTTTTTTTTTTTTTTTTTATTGCCGAGAGGCTAGTTGTTTGACCACAACTCACCTGATGTTAAGTGACGGTGTGGTCGAAGATGGTAAAGCACACCTAGCCTGGAATAAAACTGGCTCTCAAGTGAGGCTGCCGGAACACACCGTTAGATGCTTGGCGGCAGATTTTCAACTTGAGGGTGGTAGCTAGCCAGCCGAGTACTAGAAAGTACCCTACCACCACGCTATGGTTTCCTCACGATGTTTTCCTTCACCGGCAGCTCAAGCTCATTATTGGGGTTTGAACCCACGCCCTTCGGCATGCGAACCGACCGCGCTAACCACTGAGCTATCATCGCTACAAAATGTTTTTATTACGTATTTGAGTTCAGAATCGCTTCCTGAACACCCTCTTAAAATAAGTCCCTCGTTTAGAGATACACCCGATATTGGTGTTGTTGATAATATAAACACGATAGCATAAGCAAACAAAGTAGTTGAAGCGAACGGCCTCGAGTAAGTAGAACATCTTCCCCACTAGCGTTGGTTTAGCGCGCGGCGCGTGCAGGGATGTCGACATCGCATCTACGAACAAATCTTCCATCGATCTTTTATGTTCGTAGCTTCGCTAACATCAAATCTATAAAGACACACGTAAACTTCTGTGATTCTTTAATCATTATTAAAAAGTCACTAATCTATTAAATTTGAACACGAACCTACACAACAGAAAACAATGACATTGACGTGCTAACCCCGCCTGCTCGGCCGGCACTCGCGTAGTGATCGCCGGCAAGCGTCCCCCGCCCCCGCCGCGCCGCCTCTTCCCACTCGTGTCGCCTGTTTATCGCGAAGATGTTCTACTTACTTTGACTCAAATGTGACTTGGAATTCGTTTATTAAGAGGAAAGCAGTCAACTGAGACATTTGAAAATTAGGAATTTCACCAAGCTATTTCTGTCGCGCCGCACGCAGCACCCGCGTACATACTGAGCGAAAGGGACAACTGAACCTCGGGCTCATTAACCCGAAATAAAATGAGCAAAATCGAGGTTTCGTATTCCTCTGTTTCCTCCTCCAAATTTAGACCGATTTTAGTATTTCTTTTAACAAGTAAATAAGAAGGATGTGTTCTTTGCCTGTGCGTTTTATTTTTTTAAGATTATGTCTATGAGATTGGGAATTTGGACGTTGAAACACAGCGTTGAAACTAGGTAAATTTTAAGATTTTTGAAGATTCCTAGCTCTTATAAAAAAACATATATCAAAAAATCAAAACAGAGGGGCATGAAACTAGCAAGTATCTACTTCCTATCTAAAAATTATTGCTCTAGTATTAAAATCCTGGAAGGAAAATGGGGAAAACTTTTGTATGAAGAAAATGACGACTTGTTTCCTCTTAAGTCATACGTTGAGAGAATTATAAACAAACGGCGTTAACCAGTCAACAAGTAGGTAAGCCACGTAAACTTTGTGCCCCACGAAAGTTGATTATTATCAAAGAGATCAAGCAGGATCCAGTCAACACAATTATTTAAAAAAATAACTCGACACCTTTCGTCATTTACGTGTGTGTGCGTGAGTGTGCTTGACAAATATTTTTAAAAAGTAAAAAAAAAAAAAAAACATCTATACACATAACAGGGTTATAAGTTCGGGGTGTACAAAACCGAAAAGGGGTTATTATACATAACGTTACAAACAACTTTTACTATGGGAACAACTTTTGGTATGGTAACAACTTTTGCTATGGGAACAACTTTGAAATTGCGAGTAATAAATCAGATTCAAATGTAGTATGTGTGTGTGGGTTTTTCGTATGTATGATAAGTGTTTACAACAAAAAAAGTATATAAGTATTCTACCAGTTATCTGGTTCTCATAGTACAATTTGCTTATTTCGGGGTTAGATGGCGCTAAATAAGTGCTATTTTTTGTATTATAATAATAAATATCGTAGGGTACTAACACAGCGCCATCTGACCCTGAACAAAGCAAAACTTGTACTATGGAAGTCAGTTTTGTAAATACATATGTACCTACATAACACCCAAACACAGAACAAACATTTGTTTATAACACAAAATGTTTGCCCTTTGTGGGAATCAAACCCACACCCTACAGCTTTTAAAGCAGACACTACCAATAAGCCAAAAGGGGTGTCAAATGTCCGACGATATTTATTTTTATTTAATTTACCCTGAGAGGTTGTTTTTAGGAACAACTGATATTAGTTGTGCACATAGAAAAAGTTGTTTGTAACAATGAGTTATCCAATTAATATTTAATTTAGATATATACATACCTTGAGAGGTTGTTTTTAGGAACAACTGATATTAGTTGTGCACATAGAAAAAGTTGTTTGTAACAATGAGTGATCCAATTAATATTTAATTTAGATATATACATACCTTGAGAGGTTGTTTTTAGGAACAACTGATATTATAGTTGTGCCCATAGAAAAAGTTGTTTGTTACAATGAGTATAATGAACCAATTAAAGCTTAGTACATACCAAACTTTTAACCTTTTCTAGTCGAACAAAAGCATAAAATAAATACACTAACTAAAGTTCACATAGATCATTGGGGAAGTCTTAAATTTTAACGTAGCTCTGGTATCCGTTTTATTTTCACATAAACTTGATTTTTGGTAAGATTTTTCTACCGAATTTAACGACACGATAAATCTTAATATATATTACTAGCTTACGCCCGCGAATTGTCCCTTATCACCTAGCGGTATGAAATATACTTTACAATACCTACCTACATAAAAAAAATCATAAAAATCGGTCGAGCCGTTTCGAAGGAATGCGACCACGTGACCGTGACCACATAAAAACACCGTGAGTTTTTAATATATGTATAGAAGATTACATTACAAACCAATCATACTAATATTATAAAGGCAAAAGTTTGTAAGTGAATTGTTTGTGTGTTTGTTACTTCTTCACGCTGAAACGGCTGGACCAATTTTGATGATATTTGGTATGGAGGTAGCTGACAACCTGGATTAACTCATAGGTTAGCGGGCAACACCGCGAGGCGCAGCTAGTTTACCAAAAATGATTAATAAAGATTTTAATAAAGTATGAAAATAATTCGAGTAGTTGGTAACTTCAATTTAAACATTTAAAAAATCATTTAAAAACTTTTTTCAAAACTTTCACTGTACCCTTTCGGAAGTTTACGATATTTGACTTTTTAATTTTTAATTGAACGTTTGAAGAGGTTAACTTAATTAGTATTTAAAAACCACCTGAAAACCGATTAATTCCTGTAAACATATTAAACTGGCCTAGGTTCAACCACACAAAACCTCGACAAATTATATACCTAAACCTTCCTCGCGAATCACTCTATCTATTGGTGAAACTCGCATGATAATCCGTTCAGTAGTTTTTAAGTTTACCGCGAACAAACAGACAGACGCGGCGGAAGACTTTGTTTTATAATATGTAGTGATGGATTTAGATATTAATTGTTTTCAAATAACATAAAATATGTGATTGCAATGCAGAAAGAATTTGAACTATTAGAAGAAAACTTATATTACAGGGCTATAAGCTTCGTGCATACCTGAAAAGGGGCACTATACAAATCGCAGTTGCGGGGAAAAAAATCAGCTGTTTTTTTAGAAAGTTTGTTCCTAGACGAAATCTAAGAGTGTGTAATTTTTTATATGGTTGACAGGCTAGGTGTTTGACCATAGCTTACCTGATGTTAAGTCTACCCTGGAATGGTGGCTCTCAACCGAAGCTGTCAGAACACACCGTGCTTGTGGCAAGATTTTCAACTTGAGGGTGATAGCTAGCCAGCCGAGTACTAGAGAGTACCTTACCACCACGCTATGGTTTCTTCACCGACAGCTCAAGCTCATTGTTGGGGTTTGAACCCACGCCCTTCGGCATCCGAACCGACCGCGCTAACCACTCAGCTATCACGCTACAAATTTCTTTTCAGAATTGTTAAAGTTATACATTGAGGTAATTAAAAACCTACTTTCGGAAAATTATATCCTAAGCTTATAACCTTTAATGCATGACAGCCCCGTTGGCTCATTGGGAGTATGTCTGGCTATGCTGTAGGGTGTGGGTTCGATTCCCGCCAAGGACAAATGTTTGTTTGGTATAAACAAATGTTTGTTCTGTGTCTGGGTGTTCTGTATGTATTATAAGTATGTATTTACAAAAAAATAGTATTTATGTATCCTATCAGTTATCTGACTTCCATCACACAAGCTCTGCTTAGTTTGGGGTCAGATGGCGCTCTGTGTAATGTGTCCTACGATTTTTTTTTAAATTTATGTTTATTGTTAACACATTAAAATGCTTTAACAAATATTTAGAATATAGTTTTATTATTTATACTAGAAATTCGTTTTTAACGGAAACTAATTTTTATGATTTCAGATTTGTCACTATTGACCTCCATTCAGCATATTTCGCCATTCCGCATAGCCCTATACAAATTTGTTTTTAACCGAACGTCTCACAAACAAAATTTGCTATAAACAACAATGGTCGCATATACAACTAACAGCTTTACTTATAAACAATGTTTTAAGTTAACCTATGTTTAAATTAGCCTGTAACATTTTACGTCAGAGAGAATTCTGTCAATTTTAAACATTGGATACTTAAAGTAAAGCTTAAAGTGTTTTGTCGATACGTATAATTTCGAGTTATCCGAGGTTTATCTGAAAGGGTACGCTGTGCCGAAAGCATACGATACAAACGAACTTTCGTCAGAAACTTTATCGAAAATAATCAAATTCAGGACCTCCAATGCACAAGGCAAGATGCTAACACAAAGCTATATCGGTCATATACAGTCAGTATCATTTTAATAGTATATTCAGTACATGGAATCTAACAACTTTTGTTGTCATTGTGTTGAAAATTTGTATTTTTTCTTACATATTTAAAAAAAAAAAACCGGCCAAGTGCGTGTCGGACTCGCGTACGAAGGGTTCCGTACAATTACTATTCGCACGATAGTACGATGAATTAAACGTCTACGCAACAGAGAACTAAAAAGTTTTTTTTTTTGCGATATATGTATTGTGTTTTGGAAAATTTTGTAGAACAAAAGTTTTGTTTTAATGTACAAAATATGCCCTTAAAAGAATGCTGACTGATTTACAGTATACCTGTATATTAAAAAAAAAATTACAATCTGTAACTCAAAGGCGCTTTCACACTGGCGTTTTTAGATCGTGCGTGTGAACGCAGTGCTGTCGCAGCGTTCAAACCGCGATAGCGTCAACGTCAGCGTGCCGGTAAAATTAGACAAGCGTTTATTCAAGTTTATTTTGAGTAAAAGTTTAAGTAGGCAAATGATTCCTGCAGCGAATAAAGGAAAGATTTTTTTAAAATAATTTTAATTAGTTTTCTGTTTTAAGTTAAAAATGTTTTATTTTTTTAAACTGTTGTCAAGTTTGTTAAACTTATATATAAACCGTTCAGTAGTTTTTAAGTTTATCGTGAACAGACAGACAGACAGACCGCGATAGCGTCTACGTCAACGTGCCGGTAAAATTAGACAAGCGTTTATTCAAGTTTGTTTTGAGTTAAAGTTTGAGTAGGCAAGTGATTCTTGCAGCGAATAGAGGAAAGACTTGTTTTTTTAAAATAATTTTAGTTAGTTTTTTTTGGTTTTAAGTTCAACTTGTATTTTTTTAAGCCGTTGTCATGTTCGTTAAATTTATATATAAACCGTACAGTAGTTTTTAGTTTATCGCTAACATACAGACAGACAGACGTGGCAGACGACTTTGTTTTATAATATATAGTGACAATACAATAAAAGTATCAAAAACGCAATTTTTATTAAATGCCAAGAACAATTATTTTTTTTTAGTAATAAGAGATATAATCGTACTTATCGACAAAAAACGAAGAACTCTCGACAAACGCCAGTGTGAAAGCGACCTAAAGGGACCCAATCCTGTACATTTATACATTTTAAAATGAGAAATTAACTTATTCTAAGTAACATTAATAAATTAAGTCCACGATCCGATATAAAATTAACGCATGCGCAGACGACACACTTACACTTTTCAACTATTGTACACTACACTCGCGCGCACACACATAAAAAAATTAACTTTTTCTCTTTCACTCGAATTTTTTTTTCTAGATGAACTATTTTGTAAATCGTCTGCGGAGGCCTTTAGGCGTGATGGCGAGCGGTCACTTGCCGTCACCGACGGCCGACTGACGGGATCGGTTCGTTTACAAATTGATTAATAGTCTCATTACGGTCATGTATATTTACTACCTGTGAAAAGAAAATGAAAATTAATTAAAATTTTATTTTAATTTTAGCCCATCTTGTCCCACAGCTGGGCAAAGGCTTGACGGTTTGAATGTCAGCGTGCGCACTGGGCGCCGTGTACGTACACACTGCCACGCACACATTAGCATAATCTTGGGGAGAGTGCTAAAAAGTAAAATGAGTAAATGATGAATACTAAAATGTAACTACCTAAAAGTTAAATAATGAGTACTAAAAATTATTAATACTTAAAAGTAGAATGAGAAAATGCCTTGCCGAGTTTCTTGCCGGAGTCTTCTCAGTTGAAGTGTAATTACGAGCCGGCGGTAGATTCAAACATGTAACTTAACGTTCATGAGTGCCTTACCAGGGCCTAAACTGAATAAATTACTTTTTGATTTTGATTTTGACTAACACTGAAACGTAACTACCTAAAAGTAAAATAATGAGTACTAAAAATGATTAATACTTAAAAGTAGAATAAGGAAATGACCTAAAAGTAAAATAATGAGTACTAAAAATGATTAATACTTAAAAGTAGAATAAGGAAATGACCTAAAAGTAAAATAATGAGTACTAAAAAGTATTGTAAAAACTATTAGAGTAAGAAAAAGAAAAATGTAATACCTAGTCGTAGAGGTCGTGCATGTCGCGCTCCCGGTCGCGTTCGGGCTCCGCGGGGCGCGCGTGCGGCGCGGGCGAAGCCCCGCCGTAGTTGAGGAAGTCCCACACGAGGATCGTGTCGTCGTGCGAGGACGACACGATCTGGAACTCGTCGAACTGCAGTCGGAACACGCGGCCCGTGTGCTCCTGCAAGTTGTACCGTACAATTACAATCATCGATATTATAAACGCTTGATTTATTATCAAAGGTTCAAAGATTGCCGTGGTGGTGCCGGCGTAAGAATTGTACCCCACCCTCTCTACCCGTGGTTGCCGTAAGAGTCGGCTAAGGGATGTAATCCGGAAGATGGGCAGCAGCGTCTTCCTTGAACAATCACACCTAACTGCGCTCGCCAACCCGCCTGCCAAGCGTGGCGAGTATTGGCAAAACTCCCCCAGGAGGAGGCCTATGCCCAGCAGTGGACGTCCTATGGCTGATGATGTGATGTGATGTTAAAATATTACGCAATCAAAATTGTATTAATTCTCAACCCCAATCACCATCTGGGTCAGCGAAAGTTAACAGAAACTCTCAACCTTTTCGTAAGCATTAGTTTTCTTTATAATTGACAGGCTAAGCGTTTAACCACAGCTCACCTGATGTTAAGTGACGGTGTGGTCGAAGATGGTAAAGCACACCTAGTTTGGAATGGAAGTAACTCTCAAGTGAGGCTGCCGGAACACACCGTTAGGTGGCAGATTTTTAACTTGAGGGTACTAGAAAATACCCTTTTTATATTAAATAGATCTACGTTTGACCACCAACTCGGCTGATAGAAAGCGACGGTTCAGCCGAGGATGGAGCACGCCGATCTAGAAGAAATCTATTCACTCTAGCCTTTCTTTTCTAGGTTTCCTTAACCGGCAGCCCAAGCTCATTGTTGGGGTTTGAATTCACGCCTTTCGGCGTGTGACGACTTTGGACTTGTGGACCATTCCCGCTGTTATTGATGATAAAGTAAAAAATAATTAATTGTGGACCATTCACGCTGTTATTGATGATAAAGTAAAAAATAATTAATAAATATTGACATTTAAATAAATTGAACTGATTGACATTTTGTAATTAACCTCCTGACATAATTAATTAATCCAAAATTGACATTATTTAATGTAATTTTATTTTATCCAATTTTTGCACACCCAATTCTGGGTTAAGTATGGTTTAAGTGCCTTTTTAATCTATGTACAATGAGCAAATAAATATATTTTGATTTTGATTTTGTTAGTGTCCACGTTTCGGCTCCGTAGGTCATGATAGGTAGAACGCACTGATTGAAGACTTTTGTCTTGAGACTTTGCGGGATTGGTGACAAGACTCGACGTAGTTTTCCGAATGCTTTTAAGGAAATTTTTTGAGGAATCGTGTCCTGAATGAAGTAATTCGCCAGAGAATTACCGACATAGCTTAGCAGCGAGTTGAAGTGGCAATGGGCTGGACATATCTGTCGCAGATTCGATAACCGCTGTGGTAGAAGTGTCTAGAGTGGAGGCCGCGAATTGGCAAACGTAGCGTAGGACGCCCTGTGACTAGATGGAGTGACGATATACTTCTGTCGCAGGATCGATAACCGCTGGGGTAGACGTGTTCTAGAGTGGAGGCCGAGAATTGGCAAACGTAGCTTAAGACGCCCTGTGACTCGATGGAGTGACGGTAAACGTCTGTCGTAGAATCGATAACCGCTGGGGTAGAAGTGTCTAGAGTGGAGACCGCGAATTGGCAAACGTAGTGTAGGACGCCCTGTGACTAGATGGAGTGACGATATACTTCTGTCGCAGGATCGATAACCGCTGGGGTAGAAGTGTTCTAGAGTGGAGACCGCGAATTGGCAAACGTAGCGTAGGACGCCCTGTGACTCGATGGAGTGACGATATACGTCTGTCGCAGAATCGATAACCGCTGGGGTAGACGTGTTCTAGAGTGGAGACCGCGAATTGGCAAACGTAGCGTAGGACGCCCTGTGACTCGATGGAGTGACGATATACGTCTGTCGCAGCATCGATAACCGCTGGGGTAGACGTGTTCTAGAGTGGAGACCGCGAATTGGCAAACGTAGCGTAGGACGCCCTGTGACTAGATGGAGTGACGATATACTTAGGACAGCTGGCGGTGGATGGAAGCGAAAGTGGTGTATTTTGGCCTATGTCCAGCAGTGGACTTCGATGATTGTATTGTTACCACTAAAGTCCTAAGGCATAAGTCCTGGTGTGGCGTGCGGACGTCCAAAGCGGCTGGCAGGTCCCACACTTTGATCTTGCCGTCGTACGCCCCACTCACTATCCTCTTGTTGTCGAATCTATAACAAATATATTTAAAAAAAATCAACAAAAATCTTTCTTGAACTGGCTAGGTGTTTGACCACAGCTCATCTGATGTTAAGGTGACCGTGGCCGAAAATGGTAAAGCACACCTAACTTGGAATAGAACTGACTCTCAAGTGAGGCTGTCGGAACACACCATTAGTGCATGGGGGAAAATTTTCAACTACCCTCAAGTTGAAAATCTTTCCTATAAGCGGTAGCTAATCAGCCGAGCACTAGAGAGTGCCTGGTTTGAACCCACGGTCTTCACTGTGTAAACTGATTGTGCTAACCAATGAGCTATCATCACTACCATTTACTTGGAGGTAGATCTCTAGATTTATAAGAAGTCGCCCTAGTAGGTACCACCGCAGTACCAGATATTCAGCCGCCCTGCAGCTAGCGAAATTACAAGGCTGTTGAGACTAACCATTAAAAATCATCTAAAGCAGCGATGCCCTGGACTTTGTTTTATTAATAAAAGTTCTGTATACAGCTGCAGTGGTCATGGACATGGGTTATCTCTTACCATCAGAAGATAATCTAGTTCGTCTCATTACTTTTACACAAATAAATACCCGTCGAGCACTTGGTTATTTAGTCAGATAGAATACAATGAATACTGCAGTATGCAGTCTATCTACAATCATACACGATTCTGGTAAAATCTCGCCACCGCGTGTTAACGTGTGTCAAACAGCGCCATCTATGACACCATCACCGAACTAAATGCTCACCGTATGCACCGCACGAGTTCTTCATGACCCTCGAGCACTCGGATGCACTGTCCGCACTCAATGTCCCACAGCCGGATGGTGTTGTCGGACGAGCCGGACACTACGAGCCGGTCGCGGTACTGTAGACAAGCGATACCGCGCTTGTGCCCGTTCAGTGTTCGCACGAACTCACACGATGATGTGTTCCACACCTATGGTACAAACAGGTATAGTAATTAATTAAACTTACTAGGAATTTGATTAAATTGACCTCAATGTTAACGTGCACGAAGCATTATAGTCGGGTCATTGACCTCGACACGTACATGTTTTTTTTTTGGCGATAATAGTTTGCTAAAATAAGATAGTTTAGTGACCTTGATACAGACTAGTTGGGTCAGTGACCGTGTCACACGCTAGTTCGTGACCGACCTTTTATCCAAACGAGGAAGTTAGGTCAATGTCCTCGGTACTTGTCAGTTGTGTCTGTGAACTTGAGATGAACTAGTTGGGTCAGTGACCTCAGCATCCGTTATTACCTTTATAGTGCGGTCGCCGGACGCGCTAACAATATATTTCTCATCGAAATCTACCACGTTGACCGCCGCTCGATGTCCTACCAACACACGACGTAACATTATCTCTGTCGTCGAGGTCATGTCCCACACGGCTATGGAACGATCCTGGAAAAATAGAACACAAACATTTAATAAGACACAAACATACATTTACGTGCACACGATGGATCTGGGATATCTAACGTTTGTACACCTAAAAGTACATTCATTATAATGTGATGCAGGCTTTGATTGGATACAAGAATGCAAGTTGACAGAGCTGTTTGACAGATGGCGTTGTATATGAGCTGGTATACGCCTTAAAAACTTTGATAGCGTGATGCAGGTTTTCGTCTCTGATTGATTACTTTAGTTCACGTTGACGGAGCAATTGGATAGATGGCGCTGTAATAATACCCCATAGAAACTTTGATAGCGTGATGCAGGCTATCGTTTCTGATTGGCTACAGCAATGCAAGTTGACAGAACTGTTAGATAGATTGCGTTGTATATGAGCTGGTTTACGCCATTGAAAATTTAATAGCGTGATGCAGGCTTTCGTTTCTGATTGATTACAGTAATGGAGGTTGACAGAGCTGTTGTATATGTGTTGTTGTAGGCCGTAAAACTTTGATAGCGTGATACAGGCTTTCGTCTCTGATAGGCTACACTCTACAGTAACGCAAGTTGACAGAGATGTTGTATAGATGGCGCTGTTTGTGTTGGTTTAATACGCCATAGAAACTATTATAGCGTGATGCAGGCTTTCGTCTCTGATTGGTTACTGTAGTTCGCGTTGATGGAGCTGCAAGATTTTGATCGTGCAATGTGGACTCTTGTCGCCGATTGGCTATCGAGAGATAAATTTACTGAGCCGTTGGATAGATGGCGCTGTACCTAAGAAAATAGCCACATAGATCCAAACATACCTTACTGCATGTGACCATCATGCCGTTACAAAACCGTAGATGTAAAACGGCTTCGCAGTGATGTATGAGGGTATTTAACATTTCACCAGTGTTCACGTCCCACACTCGTACTGTGCTGTCACTTGATCCAGAGATGATGGCTCTTTCGTCATATTGAAGGCATAAAACTGAACCCGTGTGACCTTGTAGCTCCTGGGAAAGAACATTAAATTTTAAGCTGAGTACAGAAGATAGCTCAGTGTCACGCTTAAACTGCTGGTAAAGGAAAACATCTCGAGGAAACCATGGCATTGTGCTAGGGTACTTTCTAGTACTCGACTGGCTAGCTCAAGTTGAAAATCTGCAGCGATGTGTTTCGACAGCCTCACTTGGGAGCCAGTTCCATTCCAGGCTAGGTGTTTATGATCGACCACACCGTCACTCAACATCAGATGAACTGTGGTCAAACACCTAGCCTGTCAACCATATTTTTTAAACTAAAAAAATTGGTTGTCTGTAAAGTCGGTTTACGGACGGTAGTTTGTCGTGACAACGTCAATAGATGCAGCACGAACCGAACTGAGCCGACCACTCGCGCCGATCATGCCTCTCTCTCTTTCGTGCCGCGCTCTCGCTTGCGCAACGGGACATCGAGCGTAACGGGACAATGACGTCAACTTTTTCGTGCATGCAGCCCGTAATATCGAGTTATTAGACGTAGTCACGTCAAAATGCAAGTATCAGAAGTAATGAAGCGAACGAGACGTTCTCCTGATGGTAAGAGATAATGCCTGTCCATGACCATTGCAGCGACACTCAGAACTTTGAGTAGCAAAACAAAGTCCAGGGCATCGCTGCTTTGACACTCATTACTTTGAGACTTTCGCTAGTTAGTCTCAACAGCCCTGTAATTTCACTGCAATACGTACGAGCTTCCGGATACGACGCAAGTCTCCCGGAACTGAGTGTGCACCCTCTCAAAAAAAAACTCGAGGTCCGCGAGTGCGGGCATTGCCTCTTATCTATTCTTCCACCCTATTTTGAAGACCAGTACCGTCGGGTGGTCTTCGAGTTCCGTACCTATTAAATGAGAACTTAAGAAAAAAACAGTAACAACAACACAAGCATCGCTACGGACCACAAAGTCGGTAGCAACCCCACAAGCGGGACTTATCGAATAAGAACTATACTCACCCTAACACATTGTAACGTTTTTCTGTCCCAGATCTTGATCGTGTTGTCCCGAAGGCCGGATACGATTTTGTTGTCGTCGTATTGTAAGCAGTACACCCCTTTCGAGTTCTCCGATCGACAATTTATTCGCTGAAAGATGAAAAAAAGTAACTTTAGAAAAAAATGGCGCCCAACGTGGTACAAATTTATTTAAAGACTCAACATAAGGGGGCTAAATACATATTATATAAGCAGAATTTTAGTAATTACTAGTCAAAAGCTGAGCTTTGTGAGGGCTCGCGTAGTTTTTCTAACGGGTAATAACTTTTAAGACAGTTAAAAAAAAAAAATTGTTTAGTTTTGTTGCAGCGATGTTAACTTTTTGGTTTTCTAACAGATGGCGTTAATAGTACAATAACATTATATCCAATGAATACAAAATTGTTAATGTTCATTTTTTTAATGGTTACATTTTTTTTTTAATATTTTGACAGATAACTCATCTAGATATGAAGTTAAATGACTATGTTAAAGCACAAATCTAAAGGCGTGATATTTTTTCAGTAAAGTGTACCACAAAAATGCTCAGGTTCTGGGATAGTGATAAGACTCGCTTCGCTCGCCCTGATAAACCCCACCTTCCCCTTTGTCAGCAAAAGTGAATTTCTTACTTTACTATGGAAACTGACGTGGTTTTAACACATTTTTGTTTAACTTATGCAGGATTACTCACGTTTAATTATATCGTGAGTAATCCGCATAAGTAAAACAAAAAAATCTCTCCTGTCCCTCTTTAGGTAAACGGCCTTATCAATAAAAGCAATATCTTTCAGGCAACCTTATTATCGAGAGGATTCAAGAACAAGTAGAAAACGAAGTGTGCCAATGGCAAAAAAAACAAACAGTCAGCATAATTAATATGATGACGTTATCTCCACTCAGATCCTCCCATCTTTTATATCAAAAATAAGTACAGCAAAGTCACCCCCTTACCCTTGGTGCTAACGTAATTCTTGAAACGCCCAAGAAAATGCCTAAAGTATATCAATTCAATTTCTAAAATATGCTTATTGGAACGAATTAAAGTAATTTTATCACAAAGTTCTAGACAATACGCTTCTCCAAAAGTATTGGCGCCCAACATGGTACAAGTTGAAATACAGGTTTTAATGTAATGAGACGAACGTGATCTGATGGTAAGATACAAAGCATGTTCATAATCATTGCAGTTATACACTTTATGTAACAAAAAAGTCCAATGGATCGCTGACGTTCATTACTTTGTAACATTACCACAAGATGTTTGTCCTGGTTGGGATTCGAACCCACGCCCTAACCCAGCTTTTTTTATTTGGAAACCCCGTTATTTGAGGACCATTAAAATAATACAGACTATTTTTTTAATGCATGACAAAGGTATATTGACTAATATGGTTGACCACATCTCACCTGATGTTAAGTGACGGTGCGGTCAAAGAATAAAGCACACCTATTCCGGCCGGCTCACTTGAGAGCCAGTTCAATTCCAGGCTAGGGTGCTTTACCATCTTCAACCACAACGTCACTTAACATCAGGTGAGCTGTGGTCAAACACTCAGCTTGTAAACTGGCTCTCGAAAAAGGCTACCCGAACACACCGTTAGATGCTTGGCGGCAGACTTTCAACTTGAGGGTGGATGTTAGCCAGCCGAGTAGTAAAGAGTACCCTACCACCACGCTATTATTTTCTTCACCGGCAGCTCAAGCTCATTATTGGGGTTTGAACCCACGCTCTTAGACGTGCGAACCGACCGCGCTCACCACTGAGCTATCGTTACCACTGTACCTGTAGGTTGTGTTTCCCTTGCCGCCAGTTGTCCTCTATCGATTGGATATCCTTTATTATCTTGGGGTAGAGATGTCGGTAGAATGAATGCGACGGATGTTGTGATCCAGGTTTTGGCTTGAATAGATATTGAATCCTGTAACAAAACAAACGTAAGTTAGCTCTATTGACCACGAGCCATGTCAGACGCTTACTGATGGTATGGTACATTAACTTTGTAACTAAGACTGGCCATCCAGCCTATACTAATTTTGGCATGCGTTTGGCAACAATCTCACATGATGGAAAGAGACCATTTGGCCGAAGATGGAGCACGCTTATCTAGGAAATACCTATTCACGTTTTTCCTGAACAACCCCGGGTTAATAATAATAACTTTATTATTCACACCAATTACAAAGGCAGGCGGGTTGGCTAGCGCAGTTACGTGTGATTGTTCAAGGAAGACGCTAGTATATATATGTATATATACCTTACAGAATAGATACTTCTAGACATATTTACATAATAAATACAGACATACATAATATATACCTACAGATATACACTTACACATGGTACTATACATAAACATTAAAAACATATATGAAAATATAGCGAATAGAGAATTGCAAGTTTATTCCATGTTCCTTGTAAGAACTGATGATGTTGTGGCACTCGTTGCCAACGTCTGTATTTCCAACTAAGTACAACCCGAAACCCCAAAATCCCCCAGGTTTTGGAATTTCTTCAACACTAACATTTGGATAAGCATCTTGCAAGTCAGTTGTTGGCACTGTGCTTTGTTGGAGATTAACGTTGGTTTCATCAAACCACTCGGCGTCATCATTCGAGATTGACGAAAAAAAAAACACATGATATCTTGTGATATTTCATGATTTTTGCTAAAACCCCTCCCCCCTCTTAAAAGCCTCACGTGATTAATGAACAGCCCCTAAGTATTCCATCAGTGGTTTAGATCCTATAACACAAGCTTTGCTTAATATGGGGATAGTTGGCGCTATGTGATGTTGGCCAAGCATCTAACGGTGTGTTCCGGCAGCCTCACTTGAGAGCCAGTTCCATTCCAGGCTAGGTGTGCTTTACCATCTTCGACCACATCGTCACTTAACATCAGGTGAGTTGTGGTCAAACACCAAGCCTGTCAGCTATAAAAAAAATAAAAAATAAAGTGAATGTCCTAAATGTCATACAGAACACAAATATTTGCCCTGGGTGAGAATCGAACCCGTGCCCTACAGCTTTTAAACCAGATACACTACCAATAAGCCAATAAGCTATTGAATATAAAACACTACAAATATTGAAATACTTCCACATTCGATCACATTAAAATAAAACTTTCTTAATAACTTTAGCGGTATTTTGGGAACACCCAGTCAAGGAATGTCATGTTTCAAAGCTGGGGGGTGCATGGTCACTCACCATCCTCTCCTTTCAGCCAGTCCCCGCCACAGCGAGTCCGTCCTGACCTTCCGTTCCACGAGTTTCTTCCAGAGCATTCCTTCGGATATGACACGCTGCCACTCACGGCAGACCAGCTCGGCGGCGCACAGCGAACTTGCATCCAAGTAAGACAGTATATTTTCCGCCACATGGTCCAGTCCTTTTTCTAAAATAAAAAAACCCAAGTGCAAGTCAGACTCGTTCACCGAGGGTTCCGTACAAACTTATAATTACATTAATTTGTATTTATAAATAAAAACAATTTTGATTTAATGTAAAAGTAATGAGACATAAGCTTTCCTGATGGTAAGAGATAACCCATGACCATTGCAGCGATACACAGAACTTTGAGTAACAAAACAAAGTCCAGGGCATCGCTGCTTTGGCGCTCATTACTTTGAGACATTGGATAGTCTTAACAGCCCTGTAATTTCGCTAGCTGCAGTTAATTTCAAACTGGAAGTCAGTAATGTTTTTACACTACTGCTTGGATGCAGAATATCGAGTACTGCGGTGGTACCTACCTAGAGGACTTCCTGCAAAGGAGATCTACCACCAAGTAAAACGTACAGTAAATATACAGTTTTCGGAATTTTTCTTTTATGTGTACTATAAGACGATGCTTCTTGCCAAATTTCATAGTTCTAACTCAAGGGGAAGTACCCTATAGGTTTTGATTCCCTTGTGAGTCTAATTGTCTAATAACTCGATATTACGGGCTGCATGCACGAAAAAGTTGACGTCATTGTCCCGTTACGCTCGATGTACCGTTGCGCAAGCGAGAGCGCGGCACGAACGAGAGAGAGGCATGATCGGCTCGAGTGGTCGGCTCAGTTCGGTTCGTGCTGCATCTATTGACGTTGTCACGTCAAACTACCGTCCGTAAACCGACTTTACAGACAACCGATTTTTTGCGACACAAACGGTTGTAACGTTTTTTTTTTACGGTATCGTGAAGTTTGATTTTTTTCACAGCTGCAAGGGACTACAGCCTAGGTTTTAATGACAACTCAATACCTCTACGCGTTCCCGAGATAGAAGGTTTTGCCAGACGGTTTTTTTTTTTTTTCCTTTTGAAGTACGGAACCCTAAAAACGGGATTTGTGTGTTCAAAAATAGGGAATACTCTTATTTCATCATCATCATTAGCTCGTATGATAGCTTAGTGGTTAGCAACGTCGGTTCACACGCTTAAGGGCTTGGGTTCAAACCCCACCAATGAGCTTGAGCTGCGGGTGAAGGAAAACATTGTGAGGAGACCATAGCGTGGCGGTAGGGTACTCTCTAGTACTCGGCTAACTAGCTACCACCATCAAGTTGAAAATCTGCCGCCAAGCTATGTGTTTCTCAACCATACATTTTGAATTAAATCCTCATCACATCATCAAAACGGAACTTTTAAGCGGAAATACACTAACACTACCTTGAACACTAAAAATGAACTTCCGCAAAGTAACCCTAGGAATCAATCAACTATTGTTTTGACTTAAATCACTTTTACATACAGATATTAAATATGATTTACTCTGGAACATCGAACAAATCCTAGTGCGATTTTAAATTTATACAAGTTTCCATGAATCCCAAGTTCACCTTGCAAAAACATCGACCTCCATGATTACAATTTCTAACAATCATGAGTGAAATTTGTTATTCTATCGCTACAGACCTAAACGGCAATTTTAATTTTAAATTTCAGTGGCCGATGTGGCCTCCTATAAACTTTATATATTGCTGTTATTCATTGAATTATAAAAAGTATTGAAACGAACAAGATGCTTTCCTGATGGTAAGAGATAACACCTGACCATGACCATTGCAATGGTACACAGAACTTTGAGTAACGACAAAATCTACGGCATCACAGTCCTGTAATTTTGCTAGCTGCAGTACTCTTCAAACGGGAACAAAGTAATGTTTACACACTACTGCTTGGCGGCAGAATATCTAGCACTGAAGTGGTACCTAACTAGATGATTAATGAATTACTAGTAAGTAATTATAATTTTTGACATATTAGTGTATATTGACTTTTTCATTATATTGACATATGTTATGATTTTGATATTTTTAAATATGAATGGAATAATGACATGTAATTTTGGTGTAATCAATAAAAGATTTGTATTTCTAGTCTGTAAACATTACTGTTCCGGTTTGAAGGGTTCTGCAGCTAGCGAAATTACAGGGTTGTTGGTAATGAACACCAAAGCAGCGATGCCCCGGATAATGTTTGTTACTCAAAGTTCTAGGTACCGATGCAATAGTAATGAAAAGACTTTTTCTTAACATCAGGAGTGTTACGGTGTTCTCATTACGTGTCTAAATTGACTGCCTTCCCCCTGTCCCTTGATATCAAAATCCTCATTTCTTTTAACATGTAACACAATTTTTGGATGGCCTCGAGGAACTTATTAATAGGATTTCATTGGATACGTTTCTGGTATCGATAAGGGTGTTTACTCACTGGGCAGCATGCTGATAAAGTCCCGTTGCAGCATGGGCTTGAGGTAAGCATTGATATGTCCATGTTGGTAGTGACACATACGCGCTAACAGTTGCTCCACAAACTCCACCTATGGGACAAAAATGCTTACAATATACTAACTCAGTTTGTATAAATAGAACGATATAAATTTATTACAAAACATTTTTTTTAAATTGGTTTATACATATTGTAAGTTTCAATAGCTTCATCAGCTATGGACATATGTAAATCTTTTGTACGTGTGTTTTTCTCCTCCTAAACGGCTGGACTAATTTGGATGAAATTTTGTGTGTATATTTTAATGGGTTCCTGGACGGTTTGAAAACACAATCGGACCCGTTAGGTGGGGCTGATAGGCATAGGATCATATACTCTTATTAAACAGTGCAGTCCTATGACTAGGTATAGGATCATACACTCTCATTAAACATTGCAGTCCTATAACTAGTAGGATCATATAATCTTATTAAACAGCGCAATCCTATGACTAGCAGGATCATATACTCTTATTAAACAGTGCAGTCCTATGACTAGGTATAGGATCATGCACTCTTTATTAAACAGTGCAGTCCTATGACTAGGTATAGGATTGATCTGTTTATTATTTCTTTACATATCAAGTCTGGACTGTTATTATCTCGTCACAATAAAAAAAAACTTGTTACCTGGTCCGTTTCGTTCCATCGTGCAAAGTAGTTGAGACAAGCGTCCCGTTCCGCAGTGTAGGCCGGGCTGCTCGGCGTCGGCCGTACACCCGTGTCCAGACATGTGATTGGCGTCACCTGCTAACCAACATAATAAATAAATATTGTTTAATACTTCACTAGGTGATAGATAGATAGGTGATTTGTGGCGATGATAGCTCAGTGGTTAGCGCTGTCGGTTCGCATGCCGAAGGGCGTGGGTTCAAACCTCAACAAATGAACTTGAGCTGCCGGTGAAGGAAAACATCGTGAGGAAACCATAGCAAGGTGTTAGGGTACTTTCTAGTACTCGGCTGGCTAGCTACCACCCTCAAGTTGAAAATCTGCCGCCAAGCATCTAACGGTGTGTTCCGGCAGCCTCACTTGAGAGCCAGTTCTATTCCAAGCTAGGTGTGCTTTACCATCTTCGACCACACCTGAGCTTTGAACATGAGTAATATTGATACAGTTTAGTTACAATTGAATATATCATATGATTATACAAACTCGAGTTATTAAAAAACTAAAGAGTAAACATAAATGATGACAGCCCTGTTGGGAGTATGTCTGCCTGAGCTGTAGGGCGTGGGTTCGATTCCCGCCAAGGACAAAACATTTTATGGTATAAACAAATATTTGTTCTGTGTCTGGGTGTACTGTATGTATTTACAAAAAAAAAGTATTTATGTATTCTATCAGTTATCTGACTTCCATCACACAAGCTCTGCTTAGTTTAGGGTCAGATGGCGCTGTGTGTAATGTGTCCTACAATATTTATTTATTTATTTAAAAAAACAAAGTCTTAAAGTAGACTGAGTAACTAATTGATTTAATTATTAAATTGGTCTGTAAAAAATACTTTTTGAAACTTACTAATAAAATGCTGAGGTTCATTTATGTTAAGTATTGTAAGATATATAATGTTTGAGTACTTGTAACTCTGGAAGTTAGGTGTAACTTTCTGTACCTAATTGCTTTAAGGATTCTTTTTAATCAATTTTAAAGAGTTTTTTCGCCGAGGCGAGTATGTCTTTCTAGTGAACTCAGGAACTTTCAGGTATTAAAACTTTCCAGTTTAGTAATCTAAATGGCTATACAATAATCTGATTTTGTATATCAGTAATCTATATGATTACACATAATTTGGCATTATATTTCAGCCATCTATATGATAATACAATGATTTGGCACCATCTTAATGATAAGCCATTTGATGATGGAACCAGGGGGAAGATACTGAGTCACTTCCATTGCTACTAATAAACTCCTTATCCTATGTTTTTACTACACATAGTATACATAATGCTTTGTAGGTATAATAAATAATAACTTGATTAGCATGGTCGGTTTGAACGCCAGATGGTATGGGTTCCAATTTCCACAACAAGCTTGAGCTGCTGGTGAAGGACTACCTGAGCATGGTGGTGGTACTTTTTAGTACTCGACTGGCTAAAACCTTGCTACCATTCTTGAGTTGGTTGGATCACATGCAAATGGTGTGGGTTCAAATGATCTTGTGGTGATGGTGAAGCAAAATATTGAGAGAAACTCATAGTATGGTAGGTAGGGTACGTACTAGTACTCTACTAATTAAACATCTGCCGCCAATCACCTAACGGTGTGTTCCGGCAACCTCACTTGAGAGCCAGTTCCATTCCAGGCCAGTGTGTTTATCATCTTCAACCACACCATCACTTAACGTCAGGGTGAGCTGCGGTCAAACACTTAGCCTATCAAACATAAAAAAAGTTACTTATAGAAAAAGAAAACCATATTGATTTATTGATTTTTATTGGTTGACAGGCTAGATGTTTGACAACAGTCCATTTGATATTCAGTGACATTGTGGTCATATTTGCTTAACACAACTAGCCTGGAATATTTCATTTTAGGCCATTTCAAGCTAGAAACAAAGCCATGAAACTTATGATATTCTCTACTTATGTATACTTATCCTGTGCTTAGAATAGAATATAGCTTTATTATACACCAAAAGACAACATTTGGTGATGACATCAACTGATGATAATGTTCATTCTTAAGCTTTATCCTTAGTTTGTACAGTGGTTAGTTGTTTTTGTACTATGCAGCTATACCTACATTGTCACATTGTAAATGCTAAATTGCAGAGCTTAATTTTTGTGCTATTCTGAGTTCATAAGGTTAAATTTCACTTTAATGTTTTGTTTATAGTCACAAAATATTCTGTTAAAAACACACTCTATTCCCAAAACAAGCTTTGTGCTTAGTTTGCATGTTAAGCTAATTTTATAATAATAATAAATCATTCAACTCTTTATTGTTTACACCAATTATAACAATATAAACTTGACACTAGAATAATTGGTGGCCTTATCGCTAAGAGCAATCTCTTCCAAGCAACCTAAGTATGGAGAGGATTTTACTAAGTTAAGGATGGGGTGTGTTGAGAATAGAATTAAAAAAATAACTATACTACTTTATACTTTGAATTGTAAAGTTAAATATCACTTCTAGATGTAGGTACTAAGTTTATTGTATTCCTTTCTCTGTATACCTGTGAATTAAATTTATCTTAATCTTTATTCTCTTTTACATGGCAGATAATAAATAGTACAGATTTCTGAGGCTTAAGGTTAGTAGTTGGCCAGCTGTGTATTATAATTTACAACTATTTCATTTGTTTATTAATTCTTCATATTTGAACCCACACTCTTCAATCCAACTATGCCAACCGCACAGCTAAGATCACTACAAAAAAGTATTGTGACGGAACTCAATAGTAAACCTTTAAAACAAATATTTTTATCAGTTTCTTTAAAATTTCAACTACCTACTCTGTATTTGTAACTTGTAGATTATGTAAATCAAGCTAGTAAGTGTAACAATCACATACAGGACTGTGATGAAACAATTAAACCTGAAGTTTTGTAAGTCAGTTACATGTATGTGTAAAAAAATCACTAGATAGTTATATCACAACAAGCTTTATTCGAGTATCAGTGTAGATTGTTGCGAAATACTACTGAAAGTGGCACAGCTGATTTATTCGTAAGGAGTAATTTTTTTTGTACTTTTAAGCACTAATTAGGGTTTAGAAGAGTATAATAGCTGTGATTTAAATGGTTTTATATGTATTTCAGAAGTTTTTTAAGGCCTAAGTATAGTATACTCAAATGCATTTTTAAAAGGTTGTGCATGTAAACAAATGGAACTAAATTGGCATAACAGGTAAACGGCAAGGTGTACAATGATTGTGCTACGAAATGACTAAGGTACAGTTCGGAGAACGAGTCAAAAAAACTTTTTTTGTTAGATCCGCATTGCAGGAGGAAAAATTAGGGAGCTTTTAACTACACGTCTTAGAGAGCATTTTCTTCGAGAAACTATTGAAAGATGCGACCATTATAGTCCATGATTATATTTATTACCTAGCCTAATTTAACACTAAATTGGGCATAAAAACACAAAGTTATTTAAAACGAATTGGGATGAAGAAAGATGGCGGCGAAACCATGACATTACGGGTCTTGCTCTAATTAAACTTTTCAGGCGTACCTGTGGCGCTTTGATCTCTTCTACTACCATCTCAGTCTCCATTTTTGCTATTTCACCAGTAACATTAATAGTCATTCACTAAAACACCACCAATTAAACCAAAAATCACAATCGCGAAGAACTCATCTTTCGCATGACGTCAAGAAACTTTTTTTTTTAAATCTTGACGTCTTTCTTTGGCAAAGGCCAATGTACCGTTATTTAGTTTCATAAATTTTTGTGTTGTGAAACCTGTTATACTTTTAAACGTCTAAATTACTGAATAATTTTAATGAATATTTAAACGAAAGCATACTTAAGTTGAATTAATAATAGAGATCAATTAATTAGAAATTGGATTTAGAATTCTAATTCTATTAGAATTCTTTTATACTGAACGCATTTATTTATATTTCACTGAACGCAACCGTTGTGTCATCACTTCTCAGTGCTGATAGTATGTAAAAAATACCCTATTACATGGTAAAATTCGAACTGATATTTTATATTATTATATTCTTTATAACGAATATTTAAGTATCCAGACTTAGTAAGTAATCAAAGGAACCTATTCTCACGAATGATGTAATAAAACTTCATTAATTATATTATACATTATGTTACTAAAAAGTTTTTGAAATCCTGGGTATGTTATGCAATATAATTAGGATAATTATCTCATTTAACATACGCAATTTTATGACTTGTAACTAAATTATGCATGTTACACCCATAAAATGTTTTGTTTTCCTAAAATTCTATTATAAATGGAAAGGAAATTCTTATTATGGCAGCATTGTTACGACTGTGTTCCATTTTCAGTCTATTAACCATCTTATCTTTTAGTACACTCCTAGACTATAGTGTGAGTGAGGGAGAAAAAAAATGACAGCATGCTAAAAATGAGTTAGTAATTTTTTTTATTGAGATCGCTAGGTTTGTCATCTTTTTAAATTTGTTTACAAGACTTTTAGGTTGATTTGAAAATGTTTACAAAGTTTGTTTTTACTTCAAATAATTAGTTTTCATTTATCTTGTGTATTTAGATTGTTCACTAATATTAAAAATGAAAACAAAATTTGTTTACTTAGCAATACTTGTATTCATTACGTTAATATGGATATATTGGACCTCAAATTTTGTCTCCAATAATATTACATTAGTAACATTTTTACGGGTTCACGGTAATTTCATGGACGATTTGATGCTGCACCCTGCTGAAGATATTTGTCGAGGTAAGAAACCTCCCAACCTCCCAATAAAATAAGTTGCAAAGTTTTATATAATATTATAACTTGAACTTATTCTAAGGTACTTTAAACATGTCAGAGAACACCTACAGACTAATTGTGATATTATGTATAACCTTAGCTAAAATGCTCTAAACTGAGTGTCATATAGTAAACAATGTATTATTTAAATTCAAAGGTTGTATTTGTCGTTGTTGCTCAAATATTTTGTTATTATTAGGGTTCCGTACCCAAAGTCGTATCATTGCAGCACGGGCGTAGCCAGGTTTTAGTGTCAAGGGGGGGTTCAAGGAAAATAAAACGACTAAAAGTGCATGGAATAAACCATAATATATAAAAAATATCAAAGATGTAAAAAAAAACAGCAACTAATCTTCTGGTTTTCTTTTTAAGTATATCCACTACTTCTACTAATTTCTATCCCATAGTGAATATTCATGAGAGCCAAGCCATTCAGTCTGATCCAAAATACATATAATTATATTATTAGTGTAATAATTAGTACTAAGTTATGCCGCTCGCCTCTCATTATTTTAATATTATTAATGTTAATATCTTGACTTTTTTTTTGAACCCTACAAACCCTCCCCCTGGCTACGCCCGTGCATTGCAGTGATACACAGAACTTTAAGTAGCAAAACAAAACTCATTCTGATTCGTAAATTGTCTAAATAAAATGTAATTTCAGGACCCCCATTTATAATAATACTAGTAACATCGTATGTGGGCCACGTGGAGCTCAGAAGTGCTCACAGAAGAGCCATGACACGAGACCTGCTGCGCTCCATGAACATCGCCAGAGTCTTTCTACTTGCTAGAATACCAGACAATGAGAAGTGAGTCAACTTTTAAAAAAAATGTTTTATGGGCTAGTTGTTTGATTTTTAGGGTTCCTTACCTCAAAAGGTAAATTTTATTTATTTTATTTATTTATTCATTTCCAAGTAACTTTAGACTCAATTACACTTATAACTATACATTTACAAAAATTAATAATAATAATCAAAAATGTCAAATACAATAATAATAATAAAAATAAACAATGTCAATAAAATAAAAATAAATAAAATGTGAAGACATAGAGAGCGTGCCACAAAAAAAAAAAAAAAAAGGATCACTCTCTTGTCTGTCCATGTGTCACCACCAATTTTCTCAGGAACGGGTGGACCTAGCAAGTTGAAATTTATACCAGATACTGATGTCTGTAGTCTCTAGTAGGTGTATAAAAATCAAGATCCTGAGTCAACACGATAAAAAGATATGGGCAAATTCAGATTTTCGCGAAAACTTGTAAGTACCAAAATTTATCTTAATTTACAACATTTTTATTTTTCGGAATTTTCCCTTTACTTGTGCTGTAAAACCTTGCTTTTAACCAAAATTGTCAATTCTAGGTCAACCGGAAGTACCCTATAGGTTTTGGGTTGAAAACCTATATGGTAGTGCCCATTGACCTAGAATCACGAAGTTTGCCAAAAAAGCAAGGTCTTACAGCACAAATAAAGGAAAATTTCCAAAAAAATAAAAAAAGTTGAAACGGTAAATTTAGGTACTTACAAATTTTCGCGCAAATCTAAATTTCAACCATTAGAGCACACACAGGCACTTAAAACTTAGCCACCAATAGAAATGATACCAATTGTATGGCGGTATAATGGGTAGGTACGGAACTCTCGGCGCATGAGTTCGACTCGCACTTGACCGGTTCTTTTATAATTTATTATTTATTTATTGAAATTGTCATGATATTTATGAGTCATCATCATCATCTCAGCCGTAGGACGTCCACTGCTGGACGTAGGCCTCCCCCATTGACTTCCTTAAAGACTGGTTAGAATATCTAGATGACCAAGGTTTACTTGGTGTATGCATTCCAATTTCTTTTTATTGCAGACTGACCAGATATTTAATCACGATTCATCTGATGTTATATGACGGTGTGGTTGAAGATGGTAAAGCAGCGATGATAACTTAGTGGTTAGAGCGGTCGGTTCGCACGCCGAAGTGCGTGGGTTCAAACCGAAAAACATCAAGAGGAAACCACAGCCGAATACTAGATAGTACCCTACCACCTCAACATCCTCAAGTCAAAAATCTGTCGCCTAGCACCTAACGGAGTGCTCTGGCAGCTTCTCTTGAGAGCTAGTTTCATTCCAGGTTAAGTGTGCTTTACCATCTTCGACCATATAACATCAGGCGAGCTGTGGTCAAACACCTATCTTGTCAACCATTAAAAAAAACTCATGAGATTCTTTTGTTTTCTGTACATTTTTTTTATTTTCTATCTATCTACATTCTACATAGAATTCGTTCTATTGTAACATTTTCTAACTTCAGATACATAGATCAGAGATCCGTAGAGGATGAAAACAACACATACGGAGATATATTACAAGGCTCATTTGTAGAAGACTACAGAAATTTGATATACAAACATCTTATGGGCTTGCAATGGGCTTCAACCATCTGCGGTTATGCCACTTTTGTACTAAAAGTGGACGATGACACCGTATTTAGTATAGAAAAAACATACAAATTACTCATAAAAGAAAATTTGGACAACACTATGCTAGGATTTATGATAAACAATACAAAACCTAAAACAGAAAAGCAGAACAAATGGTATGTGACTAAGGATGAGTATCCGAGAAACTTTTACCCACCGTATCTGTCAGGTTGGTATTATGTCACTACACCGACACTTGCTGGTCTCTTATGCGATGAAGCAATGGTCCGTCCTAAGTTTTGGATCGATGACATCACAGTCTCCGGTCTGATCCCCGAGTCGTTGAACAACCAGTCTTCTGTTAAGATAAAATTAAGACATTTACCAGATAACTATTGGTTGGAGTATTATGAACTACTTGAATGTTGTATTAACGATATGATTAAAAAGCATTATTTTTGTGAAGCGGTTGGCCCGAATGGGGGTAGAAATAATTTGATTTATGAATATAACGAAGCTTTGAGAAGCTGTGTGAACTGTACGGAGAGACCGTCAGATAAGCCGTTGAAAAAATCTTGTGTGGCATACAAAGACAGAAGTATTTTTAGTGAAGGGAAAGCTGAAATATATCACATGAAGTTATGACAGACATATACACACAAATATAATGTAATTTTAGGTCTTCTGGTACTACCAAAGTATACTGAGAAAAGTAATAATAATATAACTCTTTATTATTCACACCAATTACAAACAATTATTACAACATAAACTTAACACTAGTGGAACAATTGGCGGCCTTATCGCTAAAAGCGATCTCTTCCAGGCAATCTTAGTATGGAGAGGATTTTACTAAGTTGAGGACGGGGTGTCTTGACAAGAGAATTAAAATTAAGTAATAGCGTTTAAGCATTATATATAAAATACATACATATCATACATAACCTATCCATATTCTAAAATATCAATACATATACATAATTGTATACCTTACAGAATATATACTTATAGACATACATAATATATACCCATAGATATACTTACATACGATACTATACATAAACATTAAACATATTATATACTAAAAGATAGCAGTTAGCGAATTGCAAAGTTATTTTAAGAAGTGCAGTTTAATACTATTCTTGAAAACCTCGAGAGATTGAGCCCTCTGTATTTCTACAGTAGTATAGTAAAGTAGTTCATCTGAGGCCGATCGGCGAGTTAATAGCCTACTCTTGCGTTGACGCTTAGGGTTGGCACTTTTATTTTTAGTTAAATATTATTTGTGTATTATGAGCGGCACTATAAAACTGCGCTAAATAAAATGGCCGGTAAAGTGTAAATAATAAAGCGTCCGGTGAGAGCAGGCGGATGCGAGCGCGCGTGCCGCGTACTGGAACGCGCGCGACCAAACTCACGGCAAGGCCCTGACTGCCGGCACCCGAGTCTCCCCGAGATTATGCTAATGTGTGCGTGGCAGTGTGTACGTACACGGCGCCCGGTACGCACGCACACATTCAAACCGGCAGTGGCCAATTTCTATGGAGATGACTTACTGTTCTTAGTGTACTGTGGTACTACCGTAGTACCAGATATTCTGCAGCCAAACAGTAGTGTGTAAACATTACTGTGTTCTGGTTTGACGGGTACCACAGCTAGCGACATTACAGGGCTGTTGAGACTAACCATCTAATGTTTCAAAGTAATGAGCGCCAAAGCAGCGATGTTGTAGCGATGATAGCTTAGTGGTTAGCGCGGTCGGTTCGCATGCCGAAGGGCGTGTGTTCAAATCCCAACAATGAGCTTGAGCTGCCGGTGAAGGAAAACATCCTGAGGAAACCATAGCGTGGTGGTAGGGTACTTTCTAGTACTCGGCTGGCTAGCTACCACCCTCAAGTTGAAAATCTGCCGCCAAGCATCTGACGGTGTGTTTCGGCAGCCTCACCTGAGAGCCAGTTCCATTCCAGACTAGGTGTGCTTTACCATCTTCGACCACACCATCACTTAACATCAGGTTAGCTGTGGTCAAACACCTAGCGTGTCAGCCATTAAAAAAAATGTCCTGGACTTTACTTACTAAAAGTTATGTGTATCGCTGCAATGGTCATGGTCATGCGTTATATCTTACGTATCTCGTCAAGAGAACCTATCGAAATCATAATTGTCGTTAAAGTAATTGTACCCAGTAATGCAATAACAAACAACTTGATCAGACCTATGGTGCGTGCTAACATCCATTTCTAAAATAGTTTTTTTATTAATAGAAGAACAGACTCGACCAAGTCGCATTTCGAACAAAGAACTGAATCAAAATTGGTGCAGCTGTTTTTTTTTATGCTTCACAGGCTTTTTGTATAGTTGACAGGCTAGGTGTTTGACCATAGCTCACCTGATTTTGAGTGACGTTGTGGTCGAAGATGGTAAAGCACACCTAGCCTGGAAATGGCACTAGCTCTCAGGTGAGGCTGCCGGAACACACCGTTAGATGCTTGGCGGTATATTTTTACCTTGAGGGTGGTGGCTAGAGTAGGTACTAGAAAATACCCTACCACCATGTTATGAAATCGTGACGCTACTCTACAATCGAGGATGGCGTCACTTGAATTCTGACGTATATGTGCAAGGTGTCTTAAAAAGATATCCGACGGCTTATAAGAAGTGATTGTAAAAAACACTTTTGACACAGTAACAAATGTTAACATTAAACTATTTTAGGAGTGTTAAGTTTTAAGAAAAAATATATTTTACAATAAAGCGAATCTCAATAATATACTTAATAATAAAAATAAATTATTTTAGTTGTGTTTTACTTATCTTTAGCTAAAAAAAGATATATAAGTATTCTATCAGTTCCCATAGTACAGTACTTTGTAGTTTGCCGTTAGATGGCGCTGTGTGAAAAGTCCTCCAGTATTTTGACGTGGTTTTGATTAATTTTTGTTTTAATAATGCGGGCTTAATAGAGATCGAGGGTGGAACTTGGAGACCTTGTCTCGCGAAGACGTCGCGTTGAGATCTGTGTGCTGGAATATTCCTGAGTTTCCTGACACCGAAGGAATACTCCGGTGAGGAAGTGTTTCAGACAGGGTTGGATTCAGGTACGTTGAAAAATATCAAAAAGATAGTACGCCGATAGTAGATATACATTTATTATTATTTGTTAATCTAAATAGTTAGAATCATCACGTTTATGAAAGTTCACTCCTTTTCTAAATTAATCAGTTCTTGAATATCATTTTCTTCATCTTAACAACATGTCTTCTGGGGGTTTTGGCGGAAACGCGGAAAGAGTCGTATCGCCCCATTGTATTTTTTACAAAATGAGAGTTTTTTTGTATAAAAATAGTGGTGTTTTATTCATAAAGTGCCGAATTACAAGCGCTAGTGTGAAAAACTGATATAATGTGATGAAAGATGATTTTTCGTGTTGCTTCAAAAACTCCATCGAAGCTTATAGTTAAGTCACCACTACTTTACTGAGGTATGATTATTTGACTGGCATGGACTGGATTTAACCAAGACTGGACTTTGACTACAAACAAAAACTACTCGATTGCTAAAGGATCAAAGAATTATTTACGTTGAGTCAGGACTTCAAACATGAAAACTGAAGGACTTCTCAGTGTTCAAAAATACACGGCATGCAATGCATCAAAAATATCATTTACGCAAAAACTAGTTTTCTCTAGTGTTTTTTGAAACGTCTCCTTTTATAATAATAAGCTAGCAACACTGCTGTCAATCGCTGGAATGTGGAGTTTTGGCGGGAACGCGGAAAAATTGTCACCTCATTCCTTTTTTTCCGAAACTTGTGTTTCTTCGTGTATTATTGTAAAAAAAAATAGTTTTTTTTTTTAAATTTATACAGTATCGAGTTGCAAGCGCAAGTGTGCAAGGAAAATAATTGTGGTAAATATGACTTTTCGTGTTGCTTCCAAAATTCCATCAAAGCTTATCTTAAAGTCGCCACTACTTTACTAAGGCATGACTGGACTGGATCGGCACGGACTGGACTTGACTAAGACCGGACTTTCACTGCAATTAAATATGTTATACATAAATAGCAAAACCCGAAGCACATATTAAGGGCATGGCAACAAGGACTCCGTATCCGTTTGCCGAAGACTTACAAAAAAAAACACTGCCGTTAGTTGTGTAGACTTGATTCTGCTGTCGGTGATTTTTCAATTTGGGTTGTATTTCGATTCTACGGCTTTTATGTTTCCTTCATAAATTTCTATGAGGAAAATCTTATTTTTTTGCATAAAATACGGTGTTATAAATAACTAAACATTCCACGATGTCTGAACTAGAAGAACCTCCGGCGAAGGTGTTAAAAATTGATGTAAGTATGAACTAAAACGTTTTGGTTTGCTAATTTAAATAAAGATATTTAAATTTAAATACGCCTTGCAATTCTTCAATTTACTAGGTAACAGAATAATATCTATGTTTGTGAAAAGTAATGTAAAATATAATATACACTTCCATTCCCGAGTGACTTCGTTTTGATCGCTGCATTTTTACTTTTCCTTGCAAGGTTTTTTTTTTTTTATCGAGAACTAAATTTTAAGAAACCCATCTATCTGCAAAATAATGTTGAATAAGGATTTAACCTACTTAAATCCTTAAGTAGTACAATATCTTTCTATAATAATTGAGACTTATATTTGCACAAAAAATGTCAAGTCAAGACCATGGTCAAAAAGGGGTTGCTTTCGATGTCATGCAGTCAAAAATGACTTGGTTCTGCAGCTAGCGAAATTACAGGGCTGTTGAGACTAACCATTGAGAGTCTTAAAGTAATGAGCGCCAAAGCAGTGATGCCCAGGACTTTGTTTTACTACTCAAAGTTCTGTGTGTATATTGTTAATCACTGTAATGGTCATGGACAAGCGTTACCATCAGGAGTATGTCTTGTTTGTCTAATTACTTTTCCATAAAAATAAAGGTACAAAAAAATTTTGTTTTAGGGTTCCATACTCAAAGGGTTAAATGAGACCCTATTACTAAGACTGCTGTCAGACCATCTGTCGCCAGGCTGTATCTCATGAACCGTGATAGTTGAAATTTTCACAGATGATGTATTTCTGTTGCCGCTATAACAACAAGTACTAAAAAACATTATAAAACAAATATTTAAGGGGGCTCCCATACAACACACATGTTTTTTGGTCTTGGCCGGTTTTTTATGCCTCATGTAGCAATTGAATAGACAAGTTGCTTGATGGTAAGCAATTACTTTTGACTATGGATAACTGCAATACCAGGGGCTCTGCAAATATGTTGCCGACCTTTTAAGATTCTGTTAACACAACTTTTAAAGAACCCATTGTTATCTTTCAATTGCAAGATTTTCTTTTTCTATAACTGTCCTAAGATCAACAGGACTTCAACTTGGTTACTGTACAGCATTCTGCCTTAACCTCTCTTGGATGCAGACAGAATGCTTTATAATCTAAGCCAATTTAAATTGTGCATAATTTATATAAACTACAAAAATTATACTATAGAAGTAACATCACCAGAGCAACATATTCACCTCAATGAAAAAGCTCTTTAAATTCTAACTCATCAAACTAATAGCATCCACTATTTATGTAAATAAGCTTCTTTACCCTATTAACCAACCGTTACAATAGTATAATTTGTTTATGGTAAAAATATATAAATACATTTACAATAGTTTTAAGCAAATCATGCTCTGAACCCCATAGCACAAACCACATTGCCTAATTTGGGGGTCAACGTAACCTTGTAAAAATTTGTTTGTTTTGTTTGGCAATAAAAATTATTATTTTTTTATGATTTCTATCGCACCATATTTGGTGACTTTTTTTCATTTAAACTTTTCAGAATATAGATGGTGTAACTCATGTGACAGAACTGTCTGGTTTTCCCGAACCATTTGACGGTGTGGGGGACCAGGAGATGATGGGTGAGGAGTCCGGTATCATTGAGGGAGGAGCGGAACCGGAGCAGGAGGAGTGGCTGAGTGAGGGTATATTGACGGATGATGACTACAACCCACGCGTGAGTGTTTCATATGTATTAGAATAGAGTCAACTTAAAAATTAGAATATCTGAGATACCAGGTACAGTTTCTTAATTGTCTATCAACAACAAGTTGTCAACGCGACCATTATAAAACCAGTGTGGAATATTTTGCCATCTATGATTCTAATAGAAACAAAATCTAGAGAACTTAGAACTGTTGTACATACCACAGTCCCAGGGGCGGACCAAGAGTTTGTGGGGCTCTGGGCTAATACTACTTAGGGGACTGTCAATCAATTGCCGTTTTGTTAAAAACCTGTTTTCGATAATGTGAACTAGGTACACGGTTTAGGAAAAAGAGGGTAATGGAATAGTTTATTTATTTAGTATGAACAAACAGCATTATTGCAAAAAAATTATAGGTTATATGTAGTTACATAATGATACATTATACATTACTTATAAAGTAATAAAATTAGCAATGCGGCCAGGCTTATAAGAAACTGTAGTACAGTACTTAAGTGTACCAACCGTAAAGGAGGAAATCAAAGCATGTGCAATGAAATATAAAATCAATATCCCGATTGTGGTCCACAGTACGATGATAACAAAGACGATGCAAAGCACAATGTGGTGATCAGATTAGGTCAGTTCAGACAGTATGTGTTTGACCACAGTTGATGGAAAGCACACCTCTCCTGGAATGGAACTGGCTCTCATGTTAGACTGTTGGAGCAAACTGTTAGGTGCTTAGCAGCGGATTTTCAACTTGAGGGTGGTAGCTAGTCAGTCGAGTACCAGAAAGTAGCCTACCATTACGCTATGGTTACCATACAATGTTTTTTTTGTTTGACCCCATCTCACCTGATGTTAAGTGACGGTGTGGCCGAAGGTGGCAAATCACTACCAGCCTGGAATGGTGGCTCTCAAGGAAGGCTGCCGGAACACACCGTTAGATACTTGGCGGCAGATTTCCAACTTGAGGGTGGTGGCTAGCCAGCCGAGTATTAGAAAGTACCCTACCACCATGCTATGGTCATGATGTATGTTATCTTTCAACAGCAGCTCAAGCTCTTTGGAGTTGAATCTACATCCTTGAGCGTGTCACCTGACCGCATTAACCACTTATCATCTCTACAAAATATACTATATTTTATTTTAGTCTCAAGAAACGAACGATGATCGTACAGACTCACAAATTGGTACCGGAGATGAGGAGCATCTGGACAGTACATTGGACAGTGAAGTATTAAACGAGACGGAACCAAACTTGCATGAAACTGATGCTAATGGAGCTAACCCTGATGAAGATTTAGAACATGGTATGGTAAATTCAGCGGATAAAACTTCAGCAGAAGCAACTTCAGAAAGTGAGGCGAATGTATCACAAAATGAAGATAATGTAATGGATACAGAAGCTAATGTAAGCTTAGAGGTAAGCCTTTAGTAACACCCAGCTTGTCAAACAAAACAATATCCGCCATTTATCAGCGTTATACCTTCACAGACTTCCTGAGCCTCTCTCAGACGCAGCCAGAATGTTATTTTTTTCTCTTTCTTCTTGGCATAACACTCTGTGTATTCTGCCAGTTTCAATGTTTCTGTATTTTGTGTGCAATCTTCAGTTTCTTTATCTTTATAGTCAAAGTCCAGTCTTGGTCAAGTCCAGTCCGTACCAGTCAAATCTAGTCATGCTTTAGTAAAGTAGTGGCGACTTTACTGTAAGCTTTGATGGAGTTTTGGAAGCAACACGATAAGTCATGTTTCACCACATTACATCACTTTTCCACACTGGTGCTTGTAATTTAGCACTTTTAGAATAAAACACCGCTATTTTTATACATAAACACTCGAAAAAACACTAGTTTTGGGAAAAAACACAATGAGGCGATACAACTCTTTCCGCGTTCCTGCCAAAACTCCCAGAATGCTTTATAATCTAAGCTTTAGAAATTAAATTGTATATTTTAAACTTAACTATAGAATGTTACCTGAGCGACATACGCCTCTGCGAAAAAGCTCGTTAAATTTGATTTAAAAAAAAAAACTTCAAAAAAAGGAGGAGGTTCTCAATTCGTTGGAATATTTTTTTTATGTTACTTAACAATTTTTTTTTTTCTCTGACAGTCTTGGTGTTTGAACACAGCTCACCTGATGTTAAGTGACGTTGTGGTACAAGATGGTAAACACACCTAGCCTGGAATGGACTGGCTTTCAAATGAGGTTGTCGGAATACACCATTAGGTGCTTGGCAACAGATTTTAGGACTTGGGGGTTGTAGCTAGCCAGTCAAGTACTAAAAGTAAAGAGATTAAAGAGAAGCTCTCCTGATGGTAAGATATAGCGCTTGTCTATGACCATTGCAGCGATACACAGAACTTTGAGTAGCAAAACAAAGTCCAGGGCATCGCTGCTCTGGCACTCATTACTTTGAGACTTTCGATGGTTGGTCTCAAGAGCCCTGTAATTTCACCGTACTCTTCCGGAACATAGTAACGTTTACACACTACTGCTTGGTCACAGAATATCTGATACTGCGATGCTACCTACCTAGGTAACACCCTGCTTAGAGGAGTTAAGAGTAGGTTCGCATGCCGAAGGATGTGGGTTCAAACCCCAACAATGAGCTTGAGCTGCCGATGAAGGATAACATCGTGTGGAAACCATAGCGTTGTAGGGTACTCTCTAGTACTGGCTGGCTAGCTACCACCCCCAAGTTGAAAATCTGCTGCCAAGCATCTAACGGTGTGTTCCGGCAGCCTCACTTGAGAGCCAGTTCCATTCCAGGCTAGGTGTGCTTTACCATCTTCGACCACACCGTCACTTAACATCAGGTGAGCTGTGGTCAAACACCTAGCCTGTCAGACATAAAAAAAAGAGTAAGTTTAGTAAATAACATAATCGTTTTGTTACAGAACGGAACACAAGAGGAAAATGAAACAGAGTTGACAGTGAACGAAGCAAGTTTGACACATAGCGACACAAACGTCAACTGTCAAACGAACTTGTCACAGAGTATCGAAGAACTGATGAAAATGTCAAACATAGAATCCAATGTGGAAAGTCAAACTTACACTGAGGAATATCCGATGGAAGTGACACCCGACACTAAAGTTGTCAGGAGTACTGCTTCAGATATCATTATACAAAGAGTGATAACTTTGAATAAAAATTCTAACAGCCAAGAAGTTGAGGATACCGTTAAAAATTTGGACAGTGAAAAGGATGACGTTGAGAGGTTTTTAAATAAGTAAGTACGTTCTTTGTAATATTATTTTCCATTTCTTGTATTGCAGTCTATCTTTTAGATCGTCAGCAATAGATTGGAATTTGTTAATTGACAAAGCCTACTATAAGGTGGCTCATTACGTGGAAGACAGGAATATATGGTTGTAGCTTCTCTCTGCACTTGCATCCCGCTGGCTAAGTGACGATTGTAGTAAGCATAATGTATGTATTAATATATATAACTGTAAACTGTAACCTAATATGAAAAGAAAGATCCACAAAAGCATGCCTTGCTGAGTTTCTTGCCGGAGTCTTCTCAGTTGAAGTGTAATTACGAGCCGGTGGTAGATTCAAACATGTAACTTAACGTTCATAAGTGCCTTACCATGGCCTAAACTGAATAAATTACTTTTTGATTTTGATTTTGTTGTTTGACTTTTGTGGTATTTGTCCATTGGCAAGCTCGCTTTTCAATTCGTTCTATCTAAATGATGGATCCAGAGGGTATTTTTCCGTCACTGAGCGCCGGCCCTTAGTCTTTATGATTGACTAGCTGTGCCCCGCGGTTTCACCCGCGATAGATGCCTACGTTATAGTAGCTTTATGCATGCAAAGTCTCAGCCCGATCAGTTTAAAATTGACAAAGTTTCATACAAACTTTCATCCCCTATTTTATCCCCTTGGGGGTAGAATTAATCAAAATCCTTTCTTAGCGGATGCCTACGTCATAACATCTACCTGCATGCCAAATTTCAGCCCGATCCGTCCAGTGGTTTGGCTGTGCGTTGATAGATCACTATGTCAGTCAGTCAGTCACCTTTGAGTTATATATATTTAGATTTGGATGAATTGAATGAATTTCGTCGCAGGAGTACAGTTGTGAAGTCACAGAAGACATCAGCTGAAGTGGAGCAAGAGCAAGATGATGGGAACGATACTGACGACTTATTGGTAAGTTTGATGATAGCTCAGTGGTTAGCGCGGTCGGTTCACACGCCGAAGGGCGTGGATTCAAACCCCAACAATGAGCTTGAGCTGCCGGTGAAGGATTTTGTCATTTTAATGTTCATTTTTGTTGACAGACAGACATTGATGTCAATGTCTGTCTGTGGCATCGTAGCTTTCAAACGGATGGACCGATTTCGATGCTGTTTTTTTCATTTGAAAGCCAGTTTCCTTGCGGTAGTTCTTAGCTATGGGGTTTTTTTTTTTTAATTTGTAACTTAAATACTTGCGGAGTGACTTTTTCCGACAATTCCAACAATTTATCATCGTATATCAAAGAATTTCACAAAACCTTGACAAATTATTATACTTTCCTCATGTATCACTCTATCTATTGGTGAAACTCACATGATAATCTGTTCAGTACTTTTAAAGTTTATCGCGAACAGACAGACAGATAGACGCGGCGGAAGACTTTGTTAACCCCCGACGCAAAAAGAGGGGTGTTATAAGTTTGATGTCGATGTCTGTCTGTCTGTCTGTCTGTGTGTGTGTGTCTGTCTGTGGCATCGTAGCTTTCAAACGAATGGACCGATTTCGATGCGATTTTTTTGTAATATGTATTGGTAATTGTTATATAAATAACAACAATAATAAAAAATAATCTAAAATGTTTGTTGTTCGTTTTTGTGGTTGTTTAATCTAACGGTGTGTTCCGGCAGCCTCACTTGAGAGCCAGTTCCATTCCAGGCTAGGTGTGCTTTACCATCTTCGATTACATCGTCACTTAACATCGGGTGAGCTCTGGTCAAACACCTAGCCTGCCAGCTATAAAAAAAAAAAAAAACATATGTGGGTTACAAGCTCAGGGTATGCTCAGCCGAAAGGGGGTCTGTAAACAAGTTTGACTATGGGCAAATAATTTCAATCGTTAAAACAATTAAGATCGTTTTTGTAGCGAATGTTAGGCGAAGATGGCAGTAAGGGCAAGAAGAAAATGACAAAAACGGCTAAGAACACCCGCGCTGCCGCCCCCGCCGAATCCAGTGAGGATGAAGATGATGATGATGACTTTGTATACGAGGTACGTAACCTGGGACGTTTACAGGGATGGTAAATTTAGGAAACGTGCCATTGCGTCTAAGGTTGTCTGGGAGAAATCGTTCCAGGCGATAAGGCCGCCTTTGTGCACCGTTTATTTGTTGTTTCCATGTTGTATTTTTGTTTGGTTACATTCTTTCTCTTTTTTTTAATTTTTGTATGTATTTTTATAATATGTTTGGTGTATAATAAAGTAAGTATAATATCTATAAGTAGAACGTCAGTCAGTCTGGGCTCTTCCTCCTCCGCTTTTTGGAGAGGTGGGGTTTCGGCCTCGAGGATAAACCTCCTTGCCGAGGCTGGACTCCGAGATACTCCGATTCTTTAGTCTTTTTTTTATCGCGGAAAATAAAGAGGTTTTTTTTTAAATAGGGTTCTAGTGCCACTATTACAAAGCTAAAAGTGGCCAAGAGTGTGTTGGCAAAGAAACAAGCAACGAAAGCGGAGCCAGAAGACATGGAGGACGGCGACGACGAAACAGAAATGGTGAATACTTTTTTTTTTTTTAATATTTATTATTTTTCACACCATCCTCACAGGGTTGCCATTATACCAGCGGTCCGCAACCTTTTGACAGGCAGGGGCCACAAGGTGCCAAAATGTATATGTGAATACGTATGGTCATAACCTATAGAATATATAGAGAAACAAAAATGCTATTTAAAACGTTTAAATATATTGTTACAGAAGGGAATGGAAACACTCAGAGTGCATGACTATTTGTTTAATCCAAAAATCGAATAGGCAGAAAAATGGCTTGGCTGTTTAAAGACTACCCCCCTCCAAGGCAGGCTTGGCATTGCTGGCGGCAGGAAATGGCATGGCTTGGCTTCCGGTTGTCAGGTTAACGGGTGCTTCCGTTATAATTTTCTATCTAAAATCTACAATATTTTATGTTATTATGACTTATTTACAAAACAATCACGGGCCGCAAGTAGGACAATGTGGGCCGCGGGCCGCGTGTTGCCTACCCCTGCATTATACCATCACGCGATGGTGTAAGACTTACACCATCAACATATACTTAGACTTGAGACTTACATAATATTATAAAACTAGCTGACCCGGCGAACTATCGCCTAACAGTCAATAGACATACCGACAGCCGCGCCACCTACCGGGTCCAATTGTGTTTTCGAAACATCCACACCCATTGAAATATACACACAAAATTTCATTCAAATCGGTCCAGCCGTTTAGGAGGTTAAACACACGTACAGAAGATTTATGTATTTTAAGACTAAAATGCAAAATATAAAATATAAAATAAAAATGTTAAAATCTTTACAAACTAGTTTGCATTAAAACAAAACCCTTACATTATTATTGGCAGTGACAATAAAAAATATTGACCGGCTACTCTCTGTACCTCGCTCACGCTAATCATAAACTTGGTGTAGTGTATGTTCGAGCAACTCTGCGCAACAGTTCGTCTTTATGCTGGAAATTAAATTTGCACATATTACAGACATCAGTGCTTGAATAAAACCGGCCAAGTGCGAGTCGGACTCGCGCACGAACGGTTCCGTACCATTCTATGAAAAAGGCAAAAACAAAACCGCGTTTGTTGTATGGTATGGTTGTATTAGTATTTGTTATAGCGGCAACAGAAATACATAATTTGTGAAAATTTCAACTGTCTAGCTATCGACGTTCTTAAGATAAAGCTTATTGACAGACAGATGGACGGACAGACAGACAGCGAAGTCTTAGTAATAGGGTCCCGTTTTCACCCTTTGGGTACGGAACCCTTAAAAACGTTATTAGTCACACTAATATTATGAAGACGAGTTTCTGTGTGTATGCGTTTGTATGGTTGTCACTACTTCACGCTCAAACGGCTGGACCAATTTTGATGAAATTTGGTATGGAGGCAGCTGACACCCTGGAACACAAAGGCTACTTTTTATCACGAAAAAATATAGCGGGGTGCAGCTGGTTCGTAATAATAATCTTACGTTCTTACCATCCAATTGGCGGCAGATTTTCAACTGGCCAGCCGAGTATTTATAAATACTCTATCCTATAGTTTCCTCACTATGTTTTCCTTCACCGCTAGCTCAAGCTCATTGTTAGGGCTTGAACCCACGCCTTTTAGCGTTTGAACCGACCGCGCTAACCAACAAATTAGGATGCGGTATCAATAGGTTATTTTATCTGTCACAGTCGGCTGACGAATCGGTAACTGTGAAAAGGATGTTCAGTTATAACGCGAAATCGACAGCGGGTAAAGGCGTGCCTCCACACGCGGCGGGCAGGCGACAAGGAAACATCCTCAACATCATCGACAGACCGAAAGATGGTAAGTTTTAACCGTTTTCAAAAAAGGAGGAGGTTCTCAGTTTGCGACTATGTTCTAGGCTTTCTGATTTAGCTTGAACAATGGAGTCTTCGCCGATTACACCATCATCATCATCATCAGCCATAGGACGTCCACTTCTGGACATAGGCCTCCTCCTCGGGGTGGGGGGGGGGGCTTTGCCAATACTCGCCACGCTTGGCAGGCGGGTTGGCGAGCGCAGTTAGGTGTGATTGTTCAAGGAAGACGCTGCAGCCCATCTTCCGGATTACATCCCTTAGCCGACTCTTACGGCAACCACGGGTAGAGAGGGTGGGGTATTATTCTTACGCCGGCACCACCACGGCACAAATTCGCATGTTTTTTTTTCTTTTCTCTGTGTCCGACAAATTAATAAAAGACGCTTTTTGATAAGTTTGAGGGGTTACTTACTACTTAACGTGGAAAGCAACCCCATTTTTTACAACCGGGACAGAAATTTGATATTGGCTATGGAGAGGGCTTCGGAGTTTCCCTACGAGATCGAATCAAAAATGATGAGATCCTTAGACGAACTAAAGTAGCCGACATAGCCCAGCGAATTAGCAAGTTGAATTGGCATTGGGCAGGGCACATTAGCACGCAAAACTGATGGCCGATGGGGCAATCGCAGCGTAGGACGTCCACCCACAAGGTGGACATACGACCTAATAAAGACCGCCGGTCTTTATGGAAATCATTGGGGGAGGCCTATGTCCAGCAGTGGACGTCCCACGGTTGATGATAATAATGATCACCACCCTTCTCCAGCATTCAAAATAGTTTTAAAATGTCACAATATGTATAATAGGTAGCATGTTAGTAACCGGAAGAAATACCCCTTAATGTATTTGCACTCTGCAGTTAAGTCTGTTTTACTTAACATCTGGGCGACGGAGCTTTGCTCGATGTATATGCAACTTAAAACTCAGAAAAACGCGTTTTCCTATAGATGAGTCTTACCTAGATCGATTTTTCGACCTCAAAAACTCCCGCGGTTATCCAGCTTGCTAGTAAAGCCCCCAGTTCTAGATGCGACGGTGGTTCCCTCGACAGATACATCATGTACAATATGCAAGCGTTCAAAAATCCACTTAGGATACTTTCATAACGTAGGATAAGTTCCAAAACCAGCTGATGTTTTGAAATCAAATGAATAAAATCGATAGAACGACGTGCGCTGAATGCTAGACGCTTTGTGAAACAAGCTTTCGTTTCAAGCATATAGGAACTTCTACTATGATCTTAACGCCTCCTGAACCTGCCATCCGCGGCAGGAGCCCCGGCTTACCCCACCTAGATCCAGATGATGCCATGTGTAGCGATGATAGCTCAGTGGTTAGCGCGGTCGGTTCGCATGCCGAAGGGCGTGGGATCAAACCCTAACAATGAGCTTGAGCTGTCGGTGAAGGAAAACATCGTGAGGAAACCATAGCGTGGTGGTAGGGTACTTTCTAGTACTCGGTTGGCTAGCTACCCTCAAGTTGAAAATCTGCCGCCAAGCATCTAACGGTGTGTTCCGGCAGCCTCACTTGAGAGCCAGTTCTATTCCAGGCTAGGTGTGCTTTACCATCTTCGACCACACCATCACTTAACATTAGGTGTGTTGTGGTCAAACAAATAGCCTGTCAGCCATAAAAAAAAAAGATGCTGTAGGATTTGAACCCAAGACCTCCAGATTGACAGACAGATAGTCTCCTAAATAGGTAGCTGTTGTTAGTGAGGTTCGTTCTCCTATTTTGCAGTGAAAACATCATCACGACAGTACCAGAACAAGAGGTCAATCCAATCTCGCGCCCAGTCGATACTCAAACCCACTACACAGGGAGTGAAACACGTTCCAACTGCCAAATCAGCTTACACGACTGTGGCGGTTAAGACGTAAGTATCTAAGTTACAAGTATTTAACATTTTAAGGCGGTCGGCGAGTTAATAGCCTACTCTTGCGTCGACGCTTAGGGTTGGCACTTTTATTTTTAGTTAAATATTATTTGTGTATTATGAGCAGCACTATAAAACTGCGCTAAACAAAATGGCCGGTAAAGTGTAAATAATAAAGTGTCCGGTGAGAGCGGGCGAGTGCGAGCGGGCGTGCAGCGTACTGGAACGCGCGCGACCAAACTCACGGCAAGGCCCGGACTGCCGGCACCCGAGTCTCCCCGATTATGCTAATGTGTGGCAGTGTGTACATACACGGCGCGCGGTATGCACGCACACATTCAAACCGGATGCGGTCAAATTCTATGAAGATGACTTACTGTTCTTAGTGTAATATGTACTAGTATACCAGCTTTGACACATAGTATTAAGTAGATTAACTACGATGTATTTTAGTATTGAGTTTAGTTCTGTTGCAGCGATGTTAACTCTTTGTTTTTCTAACAGATGGTGTTAGTTGTACAATAACATTCTGTCAAATTAATACAAAATTGTTAATGTTAATTTTTTTTATGGTTATAAAATTATATTTTTTTTGACAGATAACACATCTAGATATTAAGTTAAATTATTATGTTAAAGCACAAATCTAAAGGCGTGATAGTTCTTCAGTAAAGTGTACCACAAAAATGCGCTGGGTGTGGGATAGTGTTAGGGCTCTCTTCGCTCGCCCTTATAAGCTTGGAGTATACTACGCCAGGCGACACCAACTTTTTGATGGAATATATAAAAGTTGCAATATAAAAATTTGAGTTAAAGTTTTCCTTTGCAATAACTTTTTAATTATTTTTTTAAGTATTTGTTGTTATAGCGGCAACAGAAATACATCATCTGTGAAAATTTCAATTGTCGTAATTATGAGATACAGCCTGCTGACAGACGGACAGATAGACGGACGGATGGACAGCGGAGTCTTAGTAATAGGGTCCCGTTTTACCCTTTGGGTACGGAACCCTGATAAAAAACCTTTTATCTTTCCAGTTCTTTTAAACCTCCCGAAGTAAAAGCACCAGTTCCTTTCAAATCTCGAGTCCCTTCACAAACCATAGAGAAGAAAGTAGAGAAGAAAATTGAACCTAGCAAGACGAAGACTGAGTTGGGGAAGATCAACCAAGGGGGGAAAACGGCACAACAGGGGAGAATGAAGTTTGAGCCAGGTCAGATGAAAGTTGGCTCGGGGAAGATAACAATTGAGCCAGGAAGGATGAGAATGGAATCAGAAGAAATTATTGACGAAGAGGAATTTCTGGATGACGAAGAATTTCGTTTAGACGAGGATGTAAGTACTTACACTTAAAAAAAAATAATTAAAAAAACATTTATTCCAGGGTTCCCTGTCTCCCTACTAGTGTGGATTCACGCAAGTTTTTTTTTCTATTTCTTCTTGGCATCGCAATCTGTGCATTCTGCCAGTTTTAGTGTATATGTATTTTGTGTTCAGTTTTCAGCTTCTTTATCTTTATAGTCAAAGTCCAGTCTTGGTCAAGTCCAGTCCGTGGCAGTCATCAACTTTTTATTTTTAACAAAAAAAAAACATATTGCACTGTGTTTTGGTGAGTGGCGTGCCCAAAATGTTGTGTCCCGTGCCACCAATGGCACGCCATCCTTGTTATAGACCAGGGGTCGGCAACCTTTTGACAGGCAGGGGCCACAAAGTGGAAAAATAAAGCAAATGCGGGCCGCAATTGCAATAATAACCCTTACTAGCTTAATATACGTATAATTGGTCACATCGCAAAGAAAAGATAATATCTTTTCTTTTTTAATTTTGAATAGCATTTTTTATATATATTATATTAAAAAAATGCTATTCAAAATTGTTAAAATAAAGGCAATATAATTCTTATACTTGTAATATTTTCTATTTAGAATCTATAATATTTTTTGGATATTTATGACCAATTTACAAAACAATCACGGGCCGCAAGTAGGATTTCCGCGGGCTGCGCGTTGCCGACCGCTGATATAGACCAACGGTCAGCAACAGGCGGACCGCGAATGGTCGAATCCCGGGCCGCCAAATATTGTAATGTATTGTATACCAAGTAGATAAGATATACTATATCCTTTGTTAATTGAAATAATATTTTGAAGCCACATAGAATCTAATTTAGTACTTAAATGCGCTCAACACAGAGTTAAAAGGAAATGGAAAATGAATATGTGATCTGATACAAAGCATGTCTGATTTTCGTCGTAAGCTGGATATCTTTGAAAAAGATATTGCAAGACAAGAATTTATTAAATTTTCGACAATTCTTGAATATAAAAAGGAGAACTCTGAAGAAAACATTTTAGTGTTTGTAAAATTTTACTTAATTAAAATCAGTTGTATTTTCCTGGACCTCGTAAAAATTTTCCCACAGTCTCCTGACCCCATCTAAAACTACTTGCCGACCCCTGATATAGACTATAGACCAGATGTAGCGGGTATAACCGCGGGCGCAGCTAGTAAAGAAAAATAAAAAATTACGCCAAGTATTCGTGTATATGACTTACTATATAAATGCACAATACACCCCAAGCGGGACGTCAGTGCAGGACTTATCGCCCCCATCCCGAATAAGAATAAGAATATTCGTGTATAGGAGTTCGCGGAGTCTGAGACGGAGATGTCTCACCAGAGGCAGCGCATCATGCGCCCCGAGATCATGGACGAGGAGGTCCCCAGCGACGGGGACTCTGCGAGCGAGGACGGTAGCCTTTACGACGTGAGTATATACATTTTCCAGCGACCCGAGAGAGAGTATGTGTGTGCGTGCGAGAATGGGAGTGTATGTGTGTATGGATGTGTGTGTGTGAGAGAGAATGTGTGTGCGTGTGTGAGAGAGTTTGTTTGTGGATGTGTGAGAGCGAGCGTGTGTGTGAGCGACTGTGTGTGTGTGGATGTGTGAGAGAGTGAGCGTGTTTGTGAGAGAGAGTATAATTGTGCGTGAGAGTGTGTTGTGTGTAGATGTGTGAGAGTGTGAGCGTGTGTGTGAGATAGTGTGTGTGTGTGTGTGGGAGTGAGAGAGTGTGTGTGTGGATGTGTTAGCGAGTGAGTGTGAGCGAGTGGATGTGTAAGTGTGTGAGAGAGAGAGAGAGAGTATATGTGCGTATGAGAGAGTGTGTGTGTATTTGCATGTGTATTTGAGTGTGTCTCAATGTGTGAAATTTCGCGTGTTATACTAATATATGTAATACTGTAACACACCGTTATGTGCTTGGCGGCAGATTTTCAAATTTTGGTAGCTAGCCAGCTGAGTACTAAAAAGTGCCCAACAACTATGCAATTTATTTCCCAAATAAAATACTAGTAACAACAGCAGTGGCGTAGCGTGCCTTGGTTCAAAATTAGTTGGGGGCCCAAATGAAGGGCAGTTAAGTAGCTTGCCTTAGACGGGCCCCGTATAAAGTTTTCTACCAGACTTACATTTCATAGCTCCACGAGGGTCATGTTTATTATTCTTTCACAAACTTGTTAACTAACATATAATCAAACGAAGTCTAACCCTGGATATCCGTTGTTGCCGCGCCCTTGGCTTACGAATCTTTGCTTATACATAATGGGGCCCCTGTATTACGGGGGCCCCTTATCATTGATACAGCTGAAACGCCCCTGTACAACAGATTATTTTAACATTTGGAACAATTAGTTTGTCAACGTTTCGTGTTTGATATCGTTGCTTCTTTATCAGGAACTGCCTTCATCGGACTCGGACGATATGGACGATTGGTTTTCTCTAGACATCCGTTCAGAGAAGGCTGGCGACTACATACCTCTACTAGGTAAAGGAACACAAACACACAAACATCTATAGTACACACTTCTTATTTATGTATATATACATACTTCCATAGTATTATGTCTTATGGCATACTGCTGTGGGGGAACGCTGCAGATATAAACACCGTGTTGCAGAAGAGGGCTGTTCGTGCAATCTATAATGTGGGTCCCAGAGAATCCCTACGTGATAAATTCAAAAAAATAAACATAATGACAGTACCATGTCAATACATTTATGAAAACTTGTTGTACACTCATAAAAATATCAATCGTTTCCCTAAAAATAGCGACATACATAATTTAAATACTAGAAATAAGAATCAAAACTCAAAACTCAAAGTGCTTTATTTCCTTTAGACCTTACAGGACTCTTGGACACGTCACACGTCACAAATTATAAAAATACTTAAAACTTGCTGTGCCCAAAACTAGGCTAAACAAGATAAATGTATCCTTTAAAGGGCAATGTATACGCTTCTACAACAAAACTCCTAGTGAGTTGCAAAAATTATCAATAAATAAATTCAAACAAATTGTCAAAAATATCCTATGTAAAAAGGCTTACTACAAAATATCAGATTATCTAGACGATAAAAAAGCTTGGGACGAGTTTTGCTCCAACTCGAAAACTAACAATCTAACAAGGTAAAGGTTTCTTGTTCGCTTCTTTACTTTACCTCAAAAAGATTGAAGTGAACGAAAGATCAAAGTGATCACTTTATTTCCTAGTTTTAAGTATGTTTATAATTTGTGACGTGTGACGTGTCCAAGAGTCCTGTAAGGTCTAAAGGAAATAAAGCACTTTGAGTTTTGAGTTTTTGAGTTATAAGTACAAAAAATTAAAAAAAAAAAAAAGACCGTGGTTAGCGCGAACAGTTCACACGCCGAAAGGCATGGGTTCATACCCCAACAACGAACTTGAGCTGCTAGTAAAAAAAAACATGCGACGAATTGAAATCTTCCTTTTTGAAGTCGGTTAAACAGAACTTGAGTTCTTGCAACATTAAGCTGAATGTCCGAATAGACCAATGATATTATGTCAATATACCAATGATATTATGTCAATGACATTAGCAATGTCAACATACCGATGATATGTCAATGACATTAGCAATGTCAATATACCAATAATATTATGTCAATGACATTAGCAATGTCAATATACCAATAATATTATGTCAATGACATTAGCAATGTCAATATACCAAATATATTATGTCAATGACATTAGCAATGTCGATATACCAATAATATTATGTCAATGACATTAGTAATGTCAATTTACTAATAATATTATGTCAATGACATTAGTAATGTCAATTTACTAATAATATTATGTCAATGACATTAGTAATGTCAATATACCAATGATATTATGTCAATTATATTAGGATTGCCAACTCAATCTATAAAAACTTACGTAAATTTTTCACAATTCCAGGGCCTAAAGCGAAAGAGCTACTACTAGAAGAAAAGCGGAGGGTATCCTCGCGACTTTCGACCTTAAAGCAAAGCCATACGGCTTTAATTGCGAGCGGTAAACAGCAAGCCGCCACGCTTCGTCGCGCGACCGCAACGCTAGCTGAGCTAGACGATATGCTCAGAGCCGCTTAGGGTAGCCAGCTTACTGAAATAGCTATTCCGACCTGAAAGTTAGCCTATTGGAACCGCCTTAACTAATTTAAAACAATGTTATGATTTACCGACTGATTTCTAAGCGCTGACTTCTCTGACGTCACAGTCTCTGACTTCGTCTGATTTTGACGTCACAGGCTCTGATTTAATCGGACGTTGACATCCGTCACTGATTTTATTCAAAATTGTCATCTTATGAGTACCTCTTTAAAATGCCACGACTTCATACTTTCAGACTTTCATTCTCCGATTTAATCTGACGTTGACGTCACAATCTCTGACTTTGAAACTTTGACATCGGACTGACTGATTTCATCTGACTTTGACATCACAATCTGACTGACTTTAGTCTTAAATTTTTTCCGAATTGTCACTCTCTTGACTACCATTACCATTCCTAACGCCATGGTCTCTAACTTCATTTAACTTTGACGTCACAGTCTCTGATTAATCCGTGGCTAACTTAACCTTTCTAATCTCTTTTTCTACTGTTTCTGTTAAATTATTTTTCTATTTCTGTAGTGCACAGTAAAGAGTTTCTATCTATTTAATGTCACAGCCTCTAACTTCAACTGACTTTGACATTACGGCCTCTAACATCATTTAACTTTGACGTCACAGCCTCTGACTTCAGCTAACTTGTCTGACGTTAAGTCTCTGACTAATTCGTGATTTGTTTCTAGACCATTACCGATTTTGATCATTGTAAAGATTTATTTAGCATTTTCTTGGCTTTTCACAGATATTAAGCCTCTTGGAAGAAATCATCTAAAGATGATGAAAACCGTATCCGTTACGTACCTAGTTTAAAAGAAGTAAGCGAACAAACAGACACGCGTAATCCGATTTTATTTTACTATTTAGCTATAACCAACTGTATAGTAGAATAAATAATAAAATTATGTTATAAAAGTATGTAATTTGTTTAGTTGAAATGAGTTGCTTTATAAATGAGTTATTTTAATTTTAGTCATTATATTAAGTTGTAAATATTCTGTTCTTGTGAATAAAATTATCTTGATAGAGCATTGGTTGTTTTATTTAAAATAAAAGTATAATAAATTTGGCCGCAGCAATATCTATTCTGAGGCCTTTAGCGCCAAAAAAGCCTCAGAATAGGTATTATAGCGAGCAAAGTATAGTAAAGTTGTTTTTTTGTAAAAGACGAACGAGACGCTCTCCTGATGGTAAGAGATAAGGCATGTCCATGACCACGATAAGCAGAGTTTTGAGTAGCAAAACAGTTCAAGACTTCGCTGCTTTAGCGCTCATTACTTTGTTCATTCGCTGGTTAGTTACAATAGCTTATATTTCAAAATGCTTAAAACCGATACATAGTAATTTTTACACACTACTGCTTGGTGACAGGAGATCTACCACCTAGGTAATATTTAGTAAAAAAAAATAAGTTTTTAGATACTTCTCTAAAATCTACTTTATGATATACAATTATACAAGTCCTAACTCACGGTCACCGACAGGCGTTATCTCTTACCATCAGGAGAGCGTCAAGTTCGTTTAGCCACTCAAAAAATAACTGTTAATAAAGATATTGTAACCATGACAACCAAATTAACTTTTACTATTATGTCAATATATGGACATGTTTTGCCGTCAAATTGCAAAGTGACTTAATCTACACGTCAACGTTTTAATATTGAGATTTTGATGAAATATGAACGCACTTTGTACCAACATGCAGACAAAAACTCTCCCACTGTTAAATGTTGTCTCTTATTGAGAGGGGTAAGGCTAAGTATGGGTTAGCAGACTTCGTTCTCCGAGAACATTAATATTATTTATATATATATTTTTCATTATTTTGTAGGGTTCCGTACCCAAAAGGGTAAATCGGGACCCTATTACTAAGACTTCGCTATCTGTCCGTCTATCACCAGGCTGCATCTCATGAACATGATAGGTAGACAGTTGAAATTTTCACAGATGATGTATTTCTGTTGCCGCTATAATAACAAATACTAAAAAACATAATAAAATAAATATTTAAGGGTCACGTTTCTTGTATGGAAGCCTCCATAGAAGAAACGTGATTTTTTGCCGTTTTTGCCGACTTAAACACTTGGTCCGCCCCTGGGTAGGTACCAGAGGAGGTACCACCGCAGTACCAGATATTCTGCCGTCAAGCAGTAGTGTGTAAACATTACTGTGTTCCGGCTTGGAGGGTACTGCAGCTAGCGTACTTACAGGGCTGTTGAGACTAACCGTCGAAAGTCTCGAAGTAATTAACGCCAAAACGTCGATACCCTGGACTTTGCTTAGCTACTCAAAATTCTGTCTAACGCTGCAATGGTCATGGACAGACGTTTATTCTTAACATCAGGAGAGCGTCTCGTTACTTTTAAATTAAAAAAAGTTGGGTTATGCAATGTGAATCACGTAATTTTCCTCGTAAGGTTGTCGAAAGTACTTTCATACTTCCGAAAATTGCTAGTTAGGAAGTGTCGCATTGAAACGGAATTTCAACATCTTTGTTGATATCAGAGAAAGTGTCTTCATGCCGGTGATGTGAATAGGCCAGGATGAGTGGAACTACGTTATATGAACGTCCGAAAAAGTACAATGTGGCTCAAGTACGAGCGCACGACTATTTATATGGTAAGTACAATAATCTATATCTATAAAAGAAGAAACTGACATACACTTCACTGACTGATCGATGAACGCACAGCTAAAACCTCTGGCTCTAGAACTATGAAATTTTGCACAAATGTTCCTTAGGTAACGTAAGTGTGCACTAAGAAAGGAATTTTAAAAATTCCACCCCTAAGGGTGCAAAATGGGGATTGAAAATTTATATGAAGCTTCGTTATTTTTGGTAGTAGCGTTTTCAAACTCACAGTTAAATACTCTTTATTAAAAGTAATAAAAAGCGTTGTTACAAATTTTTTATAACTACCCTTAAAACTAAATAGTTCCCCTATTGTTCCCCCTACAAACATGGTACAAGTTTGTAGGGGGAACAATTAAACTCTTAGTATAATTATACTATCTACTAGCTGCGCCCCGCGGTATTACCCGCTACGTTTTTTCGGGAAAAAAAGTAGCCTATATGTTAATCCAGACTGTCAGCTACCTCCATAACAAATTTCATTAAAATTGGTCCAGCCGTTTGAGCGTGAAGAAGTAACAAACATAAACACACTTATACACATAAACTTTCGCCTTTATATAATGTGTTACTTTTAGTAATACATTCCGAGACATCCTGCTTGGCTTTCCGCTTGATAAAATATCACGGAAGTTTCAAGAAACGGACTAATTTCTACCAATCAAGTCGTTTCCGGCAAAATCCATTTTAAAGTATATTCTATTAGCTGCGCCCCGCGGTTTTACCCGCGTGGTGATAGATGATGATGATGAAAAGTATCCTATGTTTTATTCCAGGGCCTAAAGCATCTACTTACATGCAAAGTTTCATCCAGATATGCCGTTCTGGCGTGATTGAGTAACAAACATCCATCCATCCAAACTTTCACATTTATAATAATTAAAAATGATAGTAATTAGAACTAGGTATACTTTGCGATGTCTCATGTCGACCATTACGCGTACAAAGTCACGGGCAAAAGCTAGTCTTTTAATAAAGGAAGAAAATGAATGTAACCGACTTAGCATTGCTGTAAAGGCTATATCTAACGTAAAGTGTAAACTGCTGTAAAGTGTTACTACATCAAATATACTAGGAAAAAGAGACCCCTAAAATGTACTTATATGCTTGGAAGAGTTGTACTTGAAGAAGTTGATGAAATACGCGACTTGGGAGTGATTATTGATAAAAAACTTACCTTTAGATCTCACATCGATGCAATGGTGAAAAAGTCTGCACAAATGATCGGGTTTATAAACCGTAATTCAAAAAGCTTTCGCAACATTAGTACTAAAAAAATGCTGTACAATTCACTTGTCCGAAGTCATCTTGAGTATGCATCTTCAGTCTGGAATCCGTTGTATAGTTGTCATTCGCAACGTATTGAGAGTCTGCAGCGTTCCTTCACTAGATCACTTGCATTTTCAAGTAGTGGCATATCGCACAGGATTGACTATGACACTCGTCTCGCATTTTTCGGAATGTCTTCGCTTCGAGTAAGGCGTAAACAATGTGATTTACATCTTTTGTACAAGATTGTTCACAATTGCATCGACAGTCCATATTTAGTTGAAAACGTCAAATTACGTGTACCTTATCACTACCCCAGTAGGATAAATAAAATTTTTGGCCTTTCATTGTGCCGAACAAACCTCGGCTTGAATTCACCAATGGTGCGTATATGTTCAACTTACAATGATATCAGTGACAGTGTGGATGTTTTCTCTGGTTCCTTAGCACAATTTAAGAAGCTAGTTTCTGAGGTGCTTGTTGCTCGTAAATGTAAAAAAAAGTGAAGTAAAATGTGGGTAGATATCGAAAGCTCAGAAAAAACATTTCTTTTGTGTGCCTATGTTTACTATAAGTTGTGTTTTCCCTTAATATTGAAAATGAGGTTATGGTTTTGAATAAGTTTAGAAACTCTTTTTAGAGCTATAATTTCATTACTTAATTCTTTCATACTGTAAGCAATTTGTTTAACAAGCTGGGTATGCCTATAACTGGCGCATGTATCGGAACATAACTCTTTGCAATGTGTTCATATTTTTTTTTGCAATATGTGTGCTGTTGGCGTACCTTAATAAATAAATAAATAAATAAATAAATCTCCGTTGCAGGTCATGGCCATTGTATGGGCAGCTGGCCTTGGAGTAAAACGAAATTTTGCCCATCCTCTCTTCTGAATATAGCCATGATAGCTCAGTGGTTAGCGCGGTTTCGCTGAAGGGCGTGGATTCAAACCCCAACAATGAGCTTGAGCTGTGAAGAAAAACATCGTGAAGAAACCATACCATGGTGTATTATTTTTAGTACTCAGCTGGCCAAAGCCACATCAGTTTCCATTGTAATTTTTTTATATTGATTACTGGTCAAAATCAGTAGGTAGGACACGGAAGCACCTGATGTAGTCAAAAATGAAACAAAAATCGGTTTCTCTTATCTCTAAAAGAAATATTTCCCAGATAACCCTTGAACAACCCTAGTGTTATACACCGTGAAAGTTTGAACACCAGCAATATTGATACAGGGGGTTCAGTACTAGATTGTCGTTCCAAATAATTAAAAAAAATAGGTGGTTAATATTTGACCTAATTATCCTGAACAAACACAAAAATACGGACACTCAAATCACGCGCACCGAAAATGACATGGTAGTCGCGCGCGGTCACAGATTAGATAACAGTTACTACACAGTCTACGTATGGTAGTTGTGTCTCGCGCTAGCTCGGCGCGTGAGGCCGCGCGCTGTCCATACATTCTGGAGTCTTGGGGAAAACTTTAACCAAGGTTTTCTTCGTTTTGTGTTTGTATTTGTTTCGATTTTATTTCTTTATACGTTTCATATGACCGCTAACATGTCTTTGAATATTGCTTATGTTCAAACTGTCAGACCGTATAATAACGTTGCAGATTCAGTTTTCATTGTATCGGGGGCGAAGGACTACGCGCGCGCCTCGTTTAAAGCCGCCATGGCGTCTGCGCAGCTGGTAAGTTCTTAAACATGAATGCAGGGTTACGAGCTTGAGGTACATTAACCCGAAAGGAGCTATTTTACCTACTACTCTGAACAACTTGATCTATATTTATTGTTAAAAATTGTTACTCTAATGCATATATGGGCAACAACCGGCCCGCCTCTGCACTTGACCCGGCCCGCGAGACATTTTGAAATTTTGCGCGAAGAGAAACACAAACAACTGAGAGATTTCGCGAGAAGAATTGTTTGCGTTTTTGGAAGTACATATAAATGCGAACAATTTTTCTCGATGATGAAGACTAATAAGTAGAAATGCCGTAAGAGAGTCACAGATGAAAATCTGGAAAACTCGTAACGCCTCTGTACAAGTAGGTTTTGAACAAACTTGTTTCTGAAGTTCAAACACAAATATCACATTAATCGTTACACGTAAATTTACTTCACCAATAACCTAATGAAATTGGCTTTTTTATTTTGTGTTATGGCCCGCGACTGCATTAATATAGTAAGTTTGGCACGCAACTAGCCAAAGGTTGCCCATACCTGCTCTAATGTATAATATTGTATATTTTGTTTTTGAAATTTTTTATTTATTAAGATAGAATAAGTAACAATTTTGTATACTTTTTTTTTTAGTAACTTTGTTTATTATAACACAAGAAATAAATAAATAATTCATTTCGATACATAAAACAGAAAGTACCATTCCAGGTTAAGTAGGTGTGCTTTACCATCTTCGATCACACCGTCACTTAACATCAGGCGAGCTGTGGTCAAACACCTAGCCTGTCAACCACAAAAAAGCTATAGTTAAAGGATGTGTCAAGATGCCTTTTGGATCTGACCCTTGACCCGACCGTCTAGCGAGCCTCTTAAGATGTTGGTTGAGACTCTTCGCTATAAGGCCGTTCACCGTGACGACTATCGGCTCAATGATCGTCGAATCAACATCCCACAAGGTGGTCATCTCGTGAGCCAAGTTAAGGTACTTGCTGAGCTCGTCCTCGGCCTTCGCGAGATTCTCGTCATGTGGGACGGCGATGTCGACGAGCACTGCCCAGCGTTGGGGCCACCGACCACCACCCGTCAGGGTTATTGGCATCAATACACTTTAAATTATTATTAACTATATACCTATTTAATTAAAGCCAACTATACATAAAAGCCTACTATAAGGTGGCTCATTACGTGGAAGACAGGAATATATGGTTGTTGTAGCTTCTCTCTGCACTAGCAACCCTGGCTAAGTGACAACTGTAGTAAGCATAATGTGTGTATTAATGTCTATAACTGTAAACTGTAACCTAATATGAAAAGAAAGATCCACAAAAAAATGCCTTGCTGAGTTTCTTGCCGGAGTCTTCTCAGTTGAAGTGTAATTACGAGCCGGCGGTAGATTCAAACATGTAACTTAACGTTCATAAGTGCCTTACCAGGGCCTAAACTGAATAAATGACTTTTTGATTTTGATTTGATTTTTTGATTTTGTTTTCAGAACATACAGCCCGTCTACCGAACTATGTTTTCTGAACTACGAAAGTATCCAAGTTCAAATATTGGTGAGGGTTTTTTCATTCCAAGCATTACGCAACAAGCTAATGGCTGCCTCCACATACGTGGGACCTAATAACGTTGGTGATGGATCTTAGCAGGAGGTCTTCTAGGCACGTACCACCGCAGTATCAGATATTCTACCACCAAGCAGTAGTGTGTATACATTTCTGTGTTTGAAGGGTACTGCAGCGAAATTACAGGGCTGTCGAGACTAACCATCTAATGTCTCAAGTTAATGAACGCCAGAGCAGCGATGCCCTGGACTTTGTTTTGTTACTCAAAGTTCTGTGTATCGCTGCAATGGTCATGGTAAGGCGTTATCTCTTACCATCAGGAGAGCGTCTCGTTCGTTTTATTACTTTTATGTATAAAAAAAACGATTTTTTTGTTGTTTTAAATGCAAAAAATGATTTGTTTTAAGTCTTCCTTTTTTATGGAAGTCAGATAACTAATTTAGTACATAATTATTTATTTTTTAATACATACAGATACCCAGATACAGGATAAATAATTTATATAATAATTTATTTTTGACAGTAAACTTGAACTGCCGGTGAAGGAAAACATCGCGAGGAAACCATGGCATGGTGGTAGGGTTGGGACCTATCCTTTAGTACTCGGCTGATTAGCTACTACCCTCAAGTTAAAAATCTGCTGCCAAGCAGCTAACGGTGTGTTCCGCCACACTTGAGAGCTAGTTCCATTCCAGGCTTAGTGTGTTTACCATCTTCGACTACACCGTCACTTAACATCGCATGTGCATTAGCTAGTGCCAAGAATTTCGTTTTTTTTAAATGTAAAATTAAGGTAATCAAGTCTAAGTCACAGTCAAAGTCATATAAGTATGAGTCCAGTCATGGTCTAGCAAAGTAGTGGCGACATTGCTACAAGTTTCAATGGAATTATGTAGATCTTTGATGTGAATAATAAAGTTTATAAAAAATTTAATGGCTGACGGCTAGGTGTTTTATCACAACTCACCTGATGTTAAGTGACGGTGTGGTCGAAGATGGTAAAGCACACCTATCCTGGAATGAAACTGGCTCTCAAGTGAGGCTGCCGGAACACACCGTTAGATGCTTGGCAGCAGATTTTCAACTTGAGGGTGGTAGCTAGCCAGCCGAGTACTAGAGAGTACCCTACCACCACGCTTAGCGTACACATCTATGTTTATTACTGGTTACAGTTTACCATCCAAACTGTCGTCTCCCGGAGCATTTGGACCGTTCATACACCGCGTACCTCGCCAAGGTACGCGCGCGGGGAGACTGCCCTCTGCCCCAGCTCACCGGAAAGGATAGATTCAAGTTCGCCGCTTTGTACGTATTTATACAAATACAAATATCTATGTCTTTAAACGAGCAATTCTTGTGTATATAATATATATATATTTATATATATATTCTGAATCTCGGAAACGGCTCCAACGATTTTCATGAAATTTTGTATCCAGGGGGTTTCGGGGGCGAAAAATCGATCTAGCTAGGTTTCATTTTCATAAAACGACGTTTTACCCATGTTTTCAGCCGAGCAATGCTCGGTCAACCGGGTACTTTTATTTAAAGCACCAATGTCATAGAACAGATAATCGAAAATCAAAATAAATTTATTTGCCATCAATTTAGGATACATTAAAATGAACCCATTGGCTCCAAACTAGTGTACACTGTACTATTTAGGAATCCAATGGCTTCTCCCGATGTCTAAGCACAAAACGCCAGAGGCAGACTTAAAACTAAACAATTTTTTATACAATTACATTAAAATGTAATTTTACTTGATGGTAGATTTCCTTAGCAGGAGGTCGTCTAGGTAGGTACCACCGCAGTACCAGATGTTCTGCCGCCAAGCAGTAGTGTGTAAACATTACTGTGTTCCGGTTTGAAGGGCACTGCAGCTAGCGAAATTACTGGGCTGTTGAGACTAACCATCTAGTCTCAAAGTAATGAGCGTCAAAGCAGCGATGCCCTGGACTTTGTTATACTACTCAAAGTTCTGTGTATCGCTGCAATGGTCATGGACAGGCGTTATCTCTTAACATCAGGAGAGCGTCTCGTTCGTATCAATACAGTTACATAAAAAAAAAAAAAAACCTATATAAATATGTGGGTTTATGTGTGACTGCGTGTGTGTATGTGTGCGTGTGTGAGTGGAAGTGTGTGTGAATGTGTGCATGTCGATGTGTGTGTATATGTGTATCAGCCTTCAAAAAAGAAGGTTTAATAAGTAAGATTCAAAATCAAAATCAAAATCAAAAAGTCATTTATTCAGTTTAGGCCCTGGTAAGGCACTTATGAACGTTAAGTTACATGTTTGAATCTACCACCGGCTCGTAATTACACTTCAACTGAGAAGACTCCGCCAAGAAACTCAGCAAGGCATTTTTTTTTGTGGATCTTTCTTTTCATATTAGGTTACATTTTACAGTTATAGATATTAATACACTATGCTTACTACAATTGTCACTTAGCCAGAGGGATGCAAGTGCAGAGAGAAGCTACTACAACCATATATTCCTGTCTTCCACGTAATGAGCCACCTTATTAGGCTTTGTCAATAGATTAAAAGGTTTAGTGAGTTTGTATAACCACTAAATTTGGCGATATTTTTCTTCAATTTATTCGAGGATTTTTTAGTAGGTAATATTCTAAATCTACAGATATTAGTTAAGTTTAAGTTTTATAGCACTTGGGTTAGTGTAGAATAATGTTATTAATACAAATACAAATACTAATATTTTATTGATAACACCAATTTTACAAGTCAATTCCGTGATATCATTACATTGAGTTTAAGAACACTGATTACATGTCAATGGGATAGAAACAAAATGTCAAAGTATATAAACATATGGGGACGCTTGGTTGGGCGATGTTAGTCCCTTAACACCCCATATCACATGCACGTAGGAAAGATGGAATAAAAGGCAGTCTTGATTTTACCCGCAATCCAAATGAGGAGAGAATCTCAATATCAAATCAATATGTATGTCTATTGCAAAGTTAGTATATCAGTCCATCAGTAATGTAAGTGCGCAGTTGCGAAGCTCCGTCTAGCTGTCATCTGTCAGTCAAACCACAGATAATGAACTGACGTTCGTATACCGAACGCCACAAACATGTCAATATAAGAATATTGTCAATATAAAAATACTGCCAATATAAAATATAAACAGTGACAACCTTAGACCCCACGCACACATTCGCGCGTGTACATAAACTATACTTGTGTAGTGTCTGTATAATAGGTAGTTAACGGGGCGTTTATACGGAGATCTGATCGAGTGACCGGAGTGCCGTGGAGGTGCCGGCGTAAGAATAGTACCCCGCCCTCTCTACCCGTGGTTGCCGTAAGAGTCGGCTAAGGGATGTAATCCGGAAGATGGGCAGCAGCGTCTTCCTTGAACAATCACACCTAACTGCGCTCGCCAACCCGCCTGCCAAGCGTGGCGAGTATTGGCAAAACCCCTCCAGGAGGAGGCCTACGTCCAGCAGTGGACGTTCTATGACTGATGATGTGTGATGTGTGACCGGAGTGTGACAGAACAGACCCAGACACAGAAAAAAACATTTATCGTCACATAAATGTTTCTCCTGGTGGAAATTGAACCCACTCCCTACAGCTCTTGAAGCAGATATTCTACGAGCTAACAGGGCAGTTGAAGGAGTAAAAATTATATTTTTGTAGACCAAAGAAGGTGCTGCCACTAAAGAGCGCGACCCCTGACTTCCACCCCCCGACCCCCATCCCCCCAGACTTGGGCTCCACCCGGCCCAGAAATAGGGGCACACAGAGTATGTACCGGTAAGTAACCAAAGCATTTTTTTTTTAGGTTTATAGGCTAGGTGTTCGACCACAGCTTACCTGATGTTAAATGACGGTGTGGTCGAATATGGTAAACACACCTATCCTGAAATGGAACTGGCTCTGAAGTTATGTGTACCGCTGTAAAGGTCATAAACATGCGTTATTTCTTACCATTAGGACATCGTTCGTCTCTATTCTTAATATCAGGTGAGATGTGGTCAAATACCTAGCCTTTCAACCATAAAAAAAACATCGAGCTAGTGCCACAAGTGCCGGCCTTATTGCTAAAAGCGATCTCTTCTATTCTAATTCCCCGGTTCCGGCTGTGATATCTGTCTAGATCAGTGATGGGGAAAGTAAGGCCCGCGGGCCATCTCCGGCCCGCGACCATCAAACAAAAATCAAGTGTAGTTTTCGTATTGTTAGAAATTTTGATCTCATTGGCAGTGCGCAGCTCGCAAAACAATCACGTATTGTTTCGCTAGCGCGAGCAGTATGAGCGTAAACCGAAAATGAAGCTATCGACTGGGCGCGCGCGGACCGTCGTCTTTACAGTAAATGAAATAGGCAAAAATACAACAACTCGGCCAGCCATATATTTCGTTAGTAAATATTGGCACGCGAAGGAAAAAGTTTCTCCATCCTGAATGAATGAATGAATAACTCTTTATTGTACACACTTAAAATTACATAATACAGAAGAAATTAACTAGTTAATAGGTGTAACAACTGGCGACCTTATCGCTAAAAGCGATCTCTTCCAGGCAACCTTAGGATGGAAAGGATTAGAGGAAAAAAAATCTGGAAATCCTGGTGGAATTCCTGCTCGGCAGGTTTTCAATTTATCATATAATTTTTAGAGAATCATCTGCTCAGACGCTTCCATGGCAACCCGATGGGAAAATAGCCAGAGAATGTGAGACGACGCCGGAAGTGCTTTACCTTGAACAACTCGAGTGGGGTACGTATAAGTTTTCTTGTTTGTTGTGGATTATGTTTATGCTTCACACACGCACAGTACATGAAGAACAGTAAAACTCAAAACTCAAAGTGCTTTATTTCCTTTAGACCTTACAGGACTCTTGGACACGTCACACGTCACAAATTATAAACATACTTAAAACTAGGAAATAAAGTGATCACTTTGATCTTTCGTTCACTTCAATCTTTTTGAGGTAAAGTAAAGAAGCGAACAAGAAACCTTTACCTTGTTAGATGGTTAGTTTTCGAGTTGGAGCAAAACTCGTCCCAAGCTTTTTTATCGTCTAGATAATCTGATATTTTGTAGTAAGCCTTTTTACATAGGATATTTTTGACAATTTGTTTGAATTTATTTATTGATAATTTTTGCAACTCACTAGGAGTTTTGTTGTAGAAGCGTATACATTGCCCTTTAAAGGATACATTTATCTTGTTTAGCCTAGTTTTGGGCACAGCAAGTTTATTCTTATTTCTAGTATTTAAATTATGTATGTCGCTATTTTTAGGGAAACGATTGATATTTTTATGAGTGTACAACAAGTTTTCATAAATGTATTGACATGGTACTGTCATTATGTTTATTTTTTTTGAATTTATCAGTAAGTAGTCTTCATAGAAATTAGCCGCTGCCGGTTTAAATGTGTGTGTACGTACACACTGCCACGCACACATTAGCATAATCTCGGGGAGACTCGGGTGCCGGCAGTCCGGGCCTTGCCGTGAGTTTGGTCGCGCGCGTTCCAGTACGCCGCACGCCCGCTCATTCGCCTGCTCTCACCGGACACTTTATTATTTACACTTTATCGGCCATTTTATTATATAAATAAAAATCTAGTGCTGTTCATAATACGCAAAATTAAATAATATTTAGTTAAAAACTAGTCAAAAGCTGAGCTTTGTGAGGGCTCGCGTAGTTTTTCTAACGGGTAATAATTTTAAGACAGTTTTTTTAAATTGAGTCTATTTCTGTTGCAGCGATGTTAACTCTTTGGTTTTCTGACAGATGGCGTTAGTAGTATAATAGACATTCTATCCAATGAATACAAAGTTGTTAATGTTATTTTTTTTTAATGGTTATAAAATTATTATTTTTTGACACATAACACTTCTAGATATTAAGTTAAATTACTATGTTAAAGCACAAATCTAAATGCGTGGTAGTTTTTCAGTAAAGTGTACCACAAAAATGCTCAGGTTGTGGGATAGTGATTGAGCTCCCTTCGCTCGCCCTGATAAAAGTGACAATCCTAAGCGTCAACGCAAGAGTAGGCTATTAATTCGCCGACCGGCCAAAAATGAATTACTTTTCTCAGTGTACTTTGATACATGCTCACCATCGAAGGCTGCTTCTTGCGGCGGCGTCGTGTGTCGGGTCGCTCTCTTCCCTCAGATATGGTTGAGGAGGGCGATGACTGGCACATGCGTCATACTCGTGATCGGGTGCTGCTTGCGGGTCGCTGGTCTGCTCGCGGTATACACACAAACTAATAGATTCCTCTTCCTGTATTGCCTATGCTATCAAGTTTATTTATAGTTAATAATTTTACAATTTAAAAATACCGATTCCACTGGCGAGGTTTTGCTGCGATACTTGTTCTTCTTTTCAGGTCCGGGCAAACCATACAGAACGGGTGATTTGCCGGCCGATTTCCACACTACTGAAATAATAAACAAGTTAGTATATGTATATGACTGCCCCGGATCTACCATTTTTCCGACCGGGGGCAGAAATTTGATTGTGGCACCCCTCAAATAGTTTTAAAATCTCACAATATGTATAATAGGTGGGTGGCATTTTTGTAACCGAGACCATTCCGTCCCATTCCATCCTATTCCATCCCATTCCATTCCATCCCATTCCATCCCATTCCATCCCATTCCATCCCATTCCATCCCATTCCATCCCATTCCATCCCATTCCATCCCATTCCATCCCATTCCATCCCATTCCATCCCATTCCATCCCATTCCATCCCATTCCATCCCATTCCATCCCATTCCATCCCATTCCATCCCATTCCATCCCATTCCATCCCATTCCATCCCATTCCATGCCATCCCATTTCATTCTATTCTATAAAATATTTGTATTTCCATGTTTCCCCAGGATGCGACACGCTCGAACCTGGAACAAGCTGGTGGAAGGCGCCCGTCTCCCGCGGTGGATGAAGAAGGGAGAAGGTATCATCTCTGACGTTGAAACTAAGGACTGGATCTTTAGGGAAGCTGTATGTATCCACGCCTTTCTACATATTTTTATATTTATATACCTATAACATGATAGATATAGGTATATAATTTAATATCAAGTATCAAGTGAAGGGTTCTACAGCTAGCGAAACTACAGGGCTGTTGAGACTAACCATCGAAAGTCTCAAAATATTGAGCGCCAAAGCAGCGATGTCCCGGACTTTAACTACTCAAAGTTCTGTGTAACTGAAATTGTCATGGACAAGCGTTATCTCTTACCATCACGAGAGCGTATCGTTTGTCTCAATAATTTATATAAAAAAGAAACAGTCAAACATAAGTCCGTTAAAAGGCAATCAGTTACCTCCTTTCCAGGAAATCGACGAGCTCCAAGACATCCGACTCGAGCTTCTCCATAGAATGCAAGCGAAACAGCGCGACAAGCAAAACTCTCGCAGCAGCAAGAAGCTGGCCAAGCTGTGGGACCTCAAGAAACAAGAGATGGAGCGGAAGATAGAACATATCCGGCACACCAGGGACAGAGGTTCGATAAATTTATCAGGGCGAGCGAAGCGAGCCCTAACTCTATTCCACAACCTGAGCATTTTTGTGGTACATTTTACTGAAAAATTATCACGCCTATAGATTTGTGCTTTAACATAGTAATTTAACTTCATATCTAGATGTGTTATCTGTCAAAAAAAATTATAACCATTAAAAAAAATTAACATGAAACAATTTTGTATTCATTGGATAGAATGTTATTGTACTACTAACGCCATCTGTTAGAAAACCAAAGAGTTAACATCGCTGCAACAGAACTAAACTCAATACTCCAATACATCGTAGTTAATCTACTTAATACTAGGTGACACCACTAGAATCAGGTTGTAAAGTAACAACTGTCTTAAAAATTATTACCCGTTAGAAAAACTACGCGAGCCCTCACAAAGCTCAGCTTTTTGCTAGTAAATAATATATCTATATTATTCATTTTAATAAATTAAAAATAAAGCCGTCAAGCACCTAACAGTATGTTCCAACAGCCTCATCTGAAAGCCAGTTCTATTCCAGGCTAGGTGTGCTTTACCATCTTCAACCACACCGTCAATTAACACCAGGTTAGCTGTGGTCAAAAATCTATCTTGACAACCATATTTTTGTTTTACTTATGCGGGGTTACTCACTGGATATGGCCGAATCTCTAATCAATGTAAATAAACGTGAATAATCCCTCATAAGTAAAACAAAATTGTGTCAAAACCGCATTTCGGTACACAATTTTCGGAGCCCTCCTCTACGATGTTAGGAATATACCAGCACATAGAGATTTCTCCATGATAAAGGCCACCGGATGTGGCTAAAACTATAGACGACAATACAATAGAAACAATACAAAATTCAACAGAACTACGTAAACTAACTGCTCTTCACGGTGGTGGTGGAAGAGTGGGTCAGGTGGCGAGAATGCGAGCAGCTCGAGGCCACGGCTCTATGACGGCGGCGGCCAGAGACCCCACCTCTGACTTGTACGCGCCGCTAGCTCGACACGGATATCAGGCGCGCAGGAGACACGCGGAGATCACATACGATCCTGCCTTACTCTGTGAGTATACAGATTGTGTCATGTCAATCAAGAATTTTGTGATGTTAATCAAGGATTTTATTATGTGCACACATACATTACTTATGCTGTGGTGGTGCCGGCGTAAGAATAGTACCCCACCCTCTCTACCCGTGGTTGCCGTAAGAGTCGACTAAGGGATGTAATCCGGAAGATGGGCAGCAGCGTCTTCCTTGAACAATCACACCTAACTGCGCTCGCCAACCCGCCTGCCAAGCGTGGCGAGTATTGGCAAAACCCCCCCAGGAGGAGGCCTATGTCCAGCAGTGGACGTCTTATGGCTGATAATGTGACACATTACTTATGATCCTGCCTTACTGTGTGAGTGTATGGATTATGTCAATCGATGGTTTTGTGATTGATGTCAATCAAGAAATCTGTGATATCAGTCAAGGATTTTATTATACTCACCACTTTACACACACACTATACAAACACATTACTTATGATCCTGCCTTACTGTGTTATTGTATGGATTGTATCATGTTAATCAATGATTTTGTGATGTCAATCAAGAAAAGTGTGATGTCAGTCAAGGGTAATATTATGTTAAATAATTTATCTCACTTAACGCGTATATGCACCAGAGATTACATGATTCTGCCTTATCGTGTGAGTGTATGGAATGTATAATGTCACTTTAAGATTGTGTCATGTCAATCAAGGATTGTGTTATGTCACTTAAGGATTATCATGTTAGATGAAGCTAATGTATCTCACTTCTGGCTTATATGTACCATGGGTATCAGGCAAAGATTACATATGACTCTGCATTACTGTGTGAGTGTATGGAATGTACCATGTCACTTTGGTATTGTGTGATGTCACTCTAGGATTGTATCATGTTACTTCAGGTTGTGACAGACATACACGCAGATTGCATATAATACTGCCTTATGTCGTTTTACTCATTTTTTCATTTACATTATTTCAATAACGAGATTCTGATTCCACGGCACAGTATAGAAGCCAGTACAGAACATTATTTTGTTGCTATTATCTGGTATTTGATAACGTTAATTTCGTTTGGGACACGTGAACACTTCATCTGTCAAACATTTTTTATTTTTTGGTAACAAAGAACTTTAATGTTTCTTTACTAAAGTCAAGGGCATCGCTGTTTTGGCGTTCATTACTTTAAGACTTTAGATGGTTAGTCTCAACAGCACAGTAATTTCGCTAGCTGCAGTAACCTTCAAACCGGAACACAGTAATGTTTACACACTACTGCTTGACGGCAGGATATCTGGTACTGCGGTTATACCTACCTAGAAGACCTCTCGCTAAAGAAGCCTACCACCAAGTAATAAACCTCTTTATGTACAGCTCTAGAAGACCACAGACAGTGCGCGGAACCGCCACCGTGGCTGTATAACTGCGGACAGGACCTGACGAAGACTTGCTCCGGACACCACCTGCCGCGGGATGAGACGCAGCTCTGCGAACGGGAGACCAAGTGGAGCGAGGAATTCCTCGAGCGATTGCACAACGAACTCAAGAGTAAGTCATTTCTCCTAAGTAGATATTTACAAGCCGCGAGATTGAAATGCTAATCATAGATCACCTACTGGCATGCTTTACTTGGTGATCCATAGCAGGAGCTCCTTAAGTAGATACCACAGCAGTACCAGATATTTTGCCACCAAGCAGTAGTTTGTGAACATTACTGTGTTCCAGTTTGAAGGGTACTGTACTGGTAAGTCCGCACAATGAACGTGGAATCAAATCGTTTTGCTAGAGTTTTTGGAACATCAACCATAAAACGATGTCGCTTTTCGGCTGTCCGATAGAAAAATGGGCTTGGGGGAATTAGACCATGTAGTTCTGAAGCACATTCTCCGAAATGAATCCAATAAAAATTGACAAACTAGCAACTTTGCGACGATGTTCTAGGCTTTGTAATTTAGCTTGAACAATGGAGTCATCGTAAATGAGCCTGTTGGCACGATTCTTAATAGACTCCAACGCCTCTAGCTGGTATTTGGTTCTTGTGTAGTCACAGGACCGTGCAGCCTTCATCTGGTCGGTCCAGCACAATGGGGATATGCCGCGCGATCTTGCCTCGGCTTTGCCTTGCACCACAAGGCGTTCAACGGAGGCGTTAACGAATCTTGACACAAGCCCAAAGGGACTTGATAGTGCACGAAATATGTTCAAATGTTCGATTCCCAAAAGTTTGCAAGTTTTCTATGTTCGCAACAGAGGCGCGATTAGGTGCTGCGCAGACGTCAGCGGGACCTCTGCGGGTACTGAAGCCGCGGCACATATACGTGGAACCTCGCCCCACCACACCCGAGGTGGACGCCATCGACGAGGACCAGGAATCATCGCATCAAGCGGCGCTTTCACTTCAGCGCGTGCTCAGGGGGCGCGCTGTACAAAACTTGGTAAAAACTTCCTTGACTGACATTAACGTGTTCTGATAATCACTCCCTTAGCTAACGTGTCATATATGACATGGGATTTAGATAATTTATCAACGTGTGTTAGCTTTGCATGTCATAGGCTATTATTGACGTCTTTTATGGTTTACAGGCTAAGTGTTTGACCACAGCTCACGCTAGGTAACGGTGTGGTGGAAGATGGTAATCACAGTTAGTCTGAAATGGAAATGGCTTTCAAGTGAGGCTGCTTGACACAATGTTAAGTGCTTGGCGACAGGTTTTCAACTTGAGAGTGGTAGCTAGCCGGCCGAGAAAAAAGTACCCTACCACCATGCTATGGTTTCCTTCACCAGCAGCTCAAGCTCATTGTTGGGGTTTGAACCCATGCCATTCGGCGTGTGAACCGACCGCGATATCTACTGATAGATGCCAAGCGAGCTCAGCGACTTTGACAGAACTTTGAGCAACAAAACAAAGCCCGTTCTAGACTTTGTTTTGTTGCCCAAAGTTTTGTGTATCGCTGCAATGGTCATGCACAGGCGTTATCTCTTAACATCAGGAGATCGTTTCGTTCGTCGTTTAGATATTGTATTGTGTACAGATGTACGAAGGACGCACGCGCGCCGCTGAGCTAACAGAGGAGTTGAAGACGACCCATGGACTGCAAAAGGAGGATCGCTGGAGGATCGCCAAGGAAGAGGCGAAGTCTCGCGAGTACACCGCGATACGGACAGAGGCCGAGCAGAAGGTAACCTATACGCTTCCCGCAAGATGGTTAGCGCAGTTGCTTCACACGCGTAGCGTGGGTTCGAACCCCAACAATAAAGTTGAGCTGCCGGTGAAGGATAACATCGTGAGGAAACCATAGCGTGGTGCTAGAGTACTTTCTAGTACACGGCTGGCTAGCTACCACTTTTAAATTTAAAATCTACCACCAAGCAGCTAATAGTGTGTTCTGGGAGCCTCACTTGAGAGCCAGTTCCATTCCAAGGTAGGTGTGTTTACTGTCTTTGACCATACCGTCACTGAGCTGTGGTCAAACGCTTAGCCTGTCAAACAAAAAACAAAGGTAAAATTCAAGTTAAATTTGCATGGCATCGTATTTTCTTAATATTATAAAGCGAAGGTTACACTATCTGTCTGTTTGTTCCCTTTTGTGTTAAATTCGCGGCTGTGTGGGGCAGGCTTTATCAATCACTAGCGGCATTTCGCGATCTTACACATTTTTTCGGGACAAAAAGTAACCTGTGTTAATCCAGGTTGTCACCTACCTCCATACCAAATTCCATCAAAATTGGTCCGGCCGTTAGAGCGTGAACACAAATTTTCGCCTTTATGTGTTTTTTATTTATTTATTTTTATTTAAAAAATACACTCCACAGACACCGGGGTCCGTGACCTTTGTTAACTTGGATTTATACATTTTTTTTTACAATACAGGAAATTTAAATCTTAACTAGCCTTTATGTGTTTTGATGTGTCTGCCGTCCTGTCAGGAGGATGCGGTGTCGGCGCTGGTGGACGAGCTGTGCGGCGGCGCGGTGTCGGCCGCACTTGACTTCCTTGAAAAAGAACTCCGCCGGCTCAAAGACGAGCGTAGACAGCACGCGTTCATACTTATTGCTGGTGAGTCAAATAATTAACATCTTTTTCGTTGTTGGCGTGACACTTGTGCATTATCTTTTTTTTATCGCTGACAGGCTAGGTGTTTGACCACAACTCACCTGATGTTAAGTGACGGTGTGGTCAAAGATGGTAAAGCACACCTAGCTTGGAATGGAACTGGCTCTCAAGTGAGGCTGCCGGAACACACCGTTAGATATTTGGTGGCAGATTTTCAACTTGAGGGTGGTAGCTAGCCAGCCGAGTACTAGAAAGTACCCTACCACCATGCTATGGTTTCCTCACGATGTTTTCCTTCATCGGCAGCTCAAGCTCATTGTTGGGGTTTGAACCCACGTCCTTCGGCATGCGAACCTACCGCGCTAACCACTGAGCTATCATCGCTACAAAGCTCGCTATCTACTTGGTGGCAGATCTTAGCAGGAGGTCGTCAAATAGACACCACCGCAGAACCAGGCATTCTGCCGCCAAGCAGTAGTGTGTAAATATAAATGTGTTCCGATTTGAAGGGTACTGCAGCGACCTTACAGGGCTGTTGAGACTAACCATCGAAAGTCTCAAAGTAATGAGCGCCAAAGCAGCGATGCCCTGGACTTTGTTTTGTTACTCAAAGTTCTGTGTATCGCTGCAATGGTCATGGACAGGCGTTATCACTTACTAATCTGAATCTCGGAAACGGCTCTAACGATTTTCATGAAATTTAGTATGCAGGGGGTTTCGGGGGCGACAAATCGATCTAGCTAGGTTTCATTTTTAGAAAACGTCGTTTTATCCGTGTTTTCAGACAATGAAAAACCGAGTATAGCTCGGTCATCCAGGTACTATAATAAAACGGTGCAGAGAGAAATATAACACTAAAAAAATAACAGACAACATTTAGTCATCATCGTAACCATTTTTCATCACCAGTGCGAGAAAAGATGATGCGGGAAGCGGCCGAAGCGGGAAGGAGACAGAAAGAGAGCCACAGACTCCGAGAACATGACGAAATGTTCAAGCAGGTTGGTTAAAACCGCTTTTATTATTTATGTGACACATAAGGTGTGCTACATTTACCACAAACACATCTAGCTTGAAATGTAACTGGCTCTCAAATAAGGCTGCTGGTATAAACTATAGCTTTTCAACTTGATATCGAGCAAAAACAAGCAAAAAAATCTAGTTTGTTGTATGGGAGCCCCCTTAAATATTTATTTTATTCTGTTTTTTTAGTATTTGTTGTTATAGCTTGTTATAATTTGTTGTTGTTGTTTGCCGTGGTGGTGCCGGCGTAAGAATAGTACCCTACCCTCTCTACCCTTAGTTGCCGTAAGATTTGGCTAAGGGATGTAATACGGAAGATGGACAGCAGCGTTTTCCTTGAACAATCACACCTAACTGCGCTCGCCAACCCGCCTGCCAAGCGTGGCGAGTATTGGCAAAACCCCCCCAGGAGGAGGCCTATGTCCAGCAGTGGACGTCCTATGGCTGATGATGTGTTGTTATAGTGGCAACAGAAATACATCATCTGTGAAAATTTCAACTGTCTAACTATCACGGTTCATGAGATACAGCCTGCTGACAGACGGACAGCGGAGTCTTAGTAATAGGATCCCGTTTTACCCTTTGGGTACGGAAGCTTAAAAAGAAGTTAGGCACAAACAAAATATACACTTCACAGGTGGTCGGTGTAACCCAGGAGACAGTGGACGCGTATTTGAAGGAGATAATTGAAGAGGGCGTGGAGCTCGCCGCTGAAGAGGACGCCGTCAAGGCGGCGCGCGCGCAGGCGGACAAGTTCGACGAATCAATACATACTTTCGGATCCTTGTGAGTATTGTTACAAAAACTTAAGCAAAAAAACAATAAAATGCTGATTTATTACAAATGGAAAGAGAAAATTACACACACATCACACATCATCAGCCATAGGACGTCCACTGCTGGACATAGTCCTCCTCCTGGGGGGTTTTGTCAATACTCGCGACGCTTGGCAGGCGGGTTGGCGAGCGCAGTTAAGTGCGATTGTTCAAGGAAGACGCTGCTGCCCATCTTCCGGATTACATCCATTAGCCGACTCTTACGGCAACCACGGGTAGAGATGGTGGGGTACTATTCTTACGCCGGCACCACCACAACTTAGATTACAATACAATATATAAAGGATATAGAATACAATGTTTTTATTAACAACACCAGAGTTATAAGCCATATTACAATTAAGCACCTGGATGACCGAGCTTTGCTCGGCTGAATACACGGATAAAACGACGCTTTCTAAAAATGAAAACTAGCTAGATCGATTTATCGCCCCCGAAACCCCCTGCATACTAAACATGAAAATAGTTGGAGCCGTTTCTGTGTTCCAGATTATTATGAATATTGCTCGCTTAAAGATATTAGATTAGATTACCAAACCAAAACCAAAACCCCCAAAACTTAGCCGTGTTTGTGTTCGGATGGGGCCGTCCAACTTATTTACTTGGGTAAAAAAGCAGGAATTGCAAAGTAATGAGACGAACGAGACGCTCTCCTGATGGTAAGAGATAACACCTGTCCGTATCCATTGCAGCGATACACAGAACTTTGAGTAGTAAAACAAAGTTCAAGGTGTCGCTGCTTTGGCGCTCATTACTTTGAAACTTTCGATGGTTAGTCTCAACAGCCCTGTAATTTCGCTGGCTGCGGTACCCTTCAAACCGGAACACAATATTGTTTACACACTACTGCTTGGTGGCAGAATATGTGGTAAATATTGTGTATTCCGGCTTGTAGGGTACTGCAGCTAGCGAAATTACAGGGCTGTTGTGACTCACCATCTAATGTCTCAAAGTAATGAGCACCAAAGCAGCGATGTCTTGGACTTTGTTTTGTTATTCAAAGTTCTGTGTATCACTGCAATGGTCATGGACTAGCGCTATCTCTTACCATCAGGAGAGAGATTGTCTAAATATTTTTACTTTAAAAAACGTGCTTCGCCTCTACACGAGGCATCCTTAGGACGTGGTGACTCTTCGAGCGGTTGCCCAAGAAAGTTCACATTTTTTTGAATGATAGTAGAATGTCTTACACTTTACTGGCACTTAGACAACCTCCTGTAAAGTATGCTTCAGAACTACATTTGTACATTATTCTATATTTGTACATTGTTCTACATTATTGACAAAGCCTTACTATAAGGTGGCTCATTACGTGGAAGACAGGAATATATGGTTGTTGTAGCATCTCTCTGCACTTGCATCCCCCTGGCTAAGTGACAATTGTAGTAAGCATAATGTATTAATATCTATAACTGTAAACTGTATAAACTGTAACCTAACATGAAAAGAAAGATCCACAAAAAAAAAAAATGCCTTACTGAGTTTCTTGCCGGAGTCTTCTCAGCTGAAGTGTAATTACGAGCCGGTGGTAGATTCAAAAATGTAACTTAACGTTCATGAGTGCCTTACCAGGGCCTAAACTGAATGAATGACTTTTTGATTTGATATGGTCTGATTCCTCCATGCCCATTTTTCTATCGGACAGCCAGAAGCTCAAAAAAGCGACAACGTTTCATGGTCGACGTTCCAAAAACTCGAACGAAACGATTTGATTCCACGTTCATTGTGCGGACTGCTAGACAGTGGAATGCGCTGCCTAAATGAATCGGTATCTTCTAGGCAAGCGTGCTCCATCTTAGACCGCATCATCAGATAACATCAGGTGAGATGGCGGTCAAACGTAAGCCTATTTCTAATTAAAAAAAAAAACTGGTACCAAATGAAATGTATGCCAGCTGGTGAACCAGGACGCATTTGAGCAGGTCTACCGCGGAGCAGCATGAGACGGTGGCAGAGCTGGTGCAACAATTCTTATTGCCGGAAGCTCACCGACAGGCGTCGCGGCGTCGCGTCACCGCTTTGCAGGTTAGACTGAAATTTACTAACAATAACGTGGCTATAGTATATTATATGTATGCATTGACATTGTTTTTTATTATTGACATTGTTCATTATTATTGACATTGTTCATTATTATTGACATTATTCATTGTTATTGACATTGTTTATTATTATTGACATTGTTAATTATTATTGACATTGTTTATTATTATTGACATTGTTTATTAATTTTTTATGAAATTATTTAATTAGTTTGCCTTTTTTATTGTTATTATTTAATTTGAATTTAAATTTATATATTAACGTACATTATTATTTGATTAATTCGTTTTTATTAAATAAGAAGGTTGATTCTAACCGCGTTATCACTTACCATCAGGAGAGCGTCTCGTTTTTCGCATGACTAGCATCCACGCAGACGGTTTTAAATAAATTAAACACATGGTAAGATTTTGATTGCAGGATGCAAGGGCGCTTGCTGCGAGGGGCGCCATCTTCGGACTTTTCGATGAAGCAGAGATAGTTGAAAGTAAGTTAGGATTTGGAGAGCGCTATGCTCGGAGTTTCTTTACGATCGAATCAGAAATGAGATCCGACATAGCACAACGGATTAGCAAGTTGAAGTGGCAGTGGGCAGGGCACATAGCACGCAGAACTGATGGCCGATGGGGCTGCAAAGTTCTGGAATGGAGACCACGGACCGGCAAGCGCAGCGTAGGACGTCCACCCACAAGGTGGACAGACGGCTTCATAAAGACCGCAGGAACGCGCTGGATGCAAGCCGCTTCCAACCGGTCTTTGTGGAAATCAATGGGAGAGGCCTATGTCCAGCAGTAGACATTCTACGGCTGAAATGATGATGATGATGAAGTTAGGATTATAATTAGAGATGAAACGGATATCCGGTAACTATCCGGTATCCGGCCTTGTTTTCACTATCCGGCCGGATACCGGATAGTAAATCAGTATCCAGACGGATACCGGATAGTAAAATTAAAAAAAATCTTATTATTTTACACATGGCTAATAGGTTATGGACACCGTTTATTTTTATAATCGCACGTCAAAAATGTTTGTTTTATTAATTGGTTTAGTACTCAAAATTAACAAGTGGATAATTGTGGTGAATGAATACCAAATTATCCGCATTTGTTGGTAAGACGCGACTCCGCTTGCCTTCGTATACCAGACCAGCTTCTGAAAATAGCTAGCCGAGTAGTAGAAAGTATCCTACCACCACGCAAAAACACGAATGCTTGCCGCCAGGGTACTGCACCCGCTGCGGTGTGCCCCTCGGCGAAACCTGCCGCTGCACCGAGTGCCCCATCGCTCTGGAGCCAACCGCCACCAGCTCGCGGGACGACCCACGCTGGCGTTACTCGAGACGTGAGTACTCGTGTATTCTTTTTTTTTAAATTAGAAATAGGCTTACCTTTGACCACCATCTCACCTGATTTAAGTGATGATGCAGTCTTTTTTTTATGGCTAGGTTTTTGACCACAACTCACCTGATGTGACGTTGTGGTCGAAGATGGTAAAGCACACCGAGCCTGGAATGGAACTGGCTCGCAAGTGAGGCTGTCGGAACACACCGTTAGATGCTTGGCGGTAGATTTTTAACTTGAAGGTGGTAGCTAGCCAGCCGTGTACTGAAGAATAGGTCCCAACCCTACCACCACGCTATGGTTTCCTCACGATGTTTTCCTTCACCGGCAGCTCAAGTTCATTGTTGTGGTTTGAACCCACGCCATTCGGCATGCGAACCGATCGCGCTAACCACTTTATTATTCCCTAAAATAAATAAAAAAGCGGCCAAGACCGAGTCGGACTCGCGCACGAAGGCTCCCGTACTATTATCTATAAAAACGACAAAAAAATCCTGTCTGTTGTACGGGAGCCCCCTTACATATTTATTTTATTCTATTTTTTAGTATTTGTTGTTATAGCGGCAACAGAAATACATCATCTGTGAACATTTCAACTGTCTAACTATCACGGTTCATGAGATACAGCCTGGTGATAGACGGACAGACAGACAGACGGACGGACAGCGGAGTCTTAGTAATAGGGTCCAGTTTTACCCTTTGGATACGGAACCCTAAAAATCAACTTAAAGGCGTACAGTTTTCATCGCTGTGAAGAGGTTTAGACTAGAAGAAGGTGCTAGAAGAGGTGTCTTAGACCGCATCATCACTTAACATCAGGTGAGATGGCGGTCAAACGTAAGCCTATCTATAATTAAAAAAAAAAAAAAAAAAGTCTGAGGCAGACTCGTAAAAGTGTTCCAAAAACTGGTTTAAACGCATGAAACTTTGTATAAATGCTAGTGAAGACAGGTTAGATGTTTGACCTCAGCTCACCTGATTTGTGAACACCAGTGACGGCATGGTGGAAAATAGTAAAGCACACCTAACTGGAACATAACTGGCTCTCAAACCAGGCAGCCGGAACACACCGTTAGGTGCTTGATTTTAACCGAGTACTAGAAAATACCCTACCAACAAAAAAAAAATATTTAGTTTTGCTTATCTTTCTGAATGCCCCATGGATTAATGTCCAACGTTTCCCCGCAGTTCGTCCTAAAACTCCAGAAAAGAGTCACGATGAGAAATTCCCGCCGGAGCACGAATTCCGATGCATGCTTAACACACTCCTTGATGAAGGTAATCCTCTCTATTTTTAGCAACCTTTCTCCGAATAGTAAAAGTAATGTGAAGAACGAGATGCTCTCCTGATGGTAAGAGACCTGACGCATGTCCATGACCTTTGCAGCGATACACCGAACTTTGAGTAACAAAACAAAGTCAAGGGCATCACATCACACAGCCATAGGACGTCCACTGCTGGACATAGGCCTCCTCCTGGGGGGGTTTTACCAATACTCGCCACGCTTGGCAGGCGGGTTGGCGAGCGCAGTTAAGTGTGATTGTTCAAGGATGACGCTGCTGCCCATCTTCCGGATTACATCCCTTAGCCGACTCTTACGGCATCCACGGGTAGAGAGGGTGGGGTATTATTCTTACGCCGGCACTACCACGGCACAAATTTGTAACCATTGAATTATAGAAAGTTTCGTGTCCGCAGTGGTAACGACATCTCGCGAGGAAACCTTCGGACGGGAGCTGGTGCGGCGTGAGATGGACCTCAAGCTGAAAACGCAATTTGAAGTTGCGCTCGAAGCCAGGGATATAGTGGATTTGAGTAAGTTACTATACAGAGATGGTACATGGGAGCGCAAGCAGCACCCTCCCCAACACCCTTTAGTGCACACACAGGAAGAAAAGGATCATCAGCTAAGATTATGGGGAAGGCACGGGGTCTCACTCTCACCATTCATGAAGCTCAGGGGCTAACGTACGGGTTCGACTAGATCAGTGTGTATTACCAGTGATGACTTATGGCGCTGAAACGTGGTCTCTGACTTCTTAGTAAGCTTAAAGTAGCACAATGAGCTACGGAGAGGGCTATGCTCGGAGTTTCCCTACGAGATCGAATCAGAAATGAGGAGATCCGTAGACGAACTAAAGTTACCGACATAGCCCAGCGGATTAGCAAGTTGCAGTTGCAGTTGGCAGGGCATATAGGACGCAGAACTGACGGCCGATGGGGCTGCAAAGTTCTGGAGTGGAGACCACGGACCGGTAAGCGCAGCGTAGGACGTCCGCGCACAAGGTGGACAGACGACCTCATAAAGACCGCAGGAACGCGCTGGATGCGAGCCGCTTCCAACTGGTCTTCGTGGAAATCAATGTGGGAGGCCTTATACGGCTGATGATTATGATGACCGTACGAGTCAGTAATAGCCATAAAGACGAAGTTGCTGTGTGGGGGTGATAAGGGGTCATACTTCGCCCAACCATCAACCAAGCTCACTCCGTAGTCCTATAAGAATAACAATGTCTATTTCCAGTAATCGACCATGCTACTGGAGTAAGTTCGCCACCAGTACGCGCTTCGCAATACCATCACTACATGAGGCGGTTCGTGGACGACGCGCTTGGACGGACCGAGCCTTACCCCAAGCGACCTTGTGAGAAACTACCCTTTTTCTTTGGCATCAGAATTACAGACTAATTTTCTCCTATTTCTTTTATTTTCCTTTACTATGGCAATTGTAACATAGAAAGCAAGTTTTTGTTTTGTAACACAAAAAGAAACAAATAAGGCGCTCAACTAATCACAATACTGATCATTCTAAGTGGAATGACCATTTCACTTAGAATGATCTTCTTAGAATGATGACTGGGATTCCGGTGTGTGTTTGACCACAATTCACCTGATATTAAATAACGGTGTGGTCGAAGATGGTAAACGCACCTAGCCTAGCGTTTGTTGTATGGGAGCCCCCATTAAATATTTATTTTATTTTGTTTTTAGTTTTTGTTGTTATACATATATATAACAGAAATACATAATTTGTGAAAATTTTAACTGTCTAGCTATCGCAGTTCTTGAGATACTGCCCGATGACAGACAGACGGACGGACAGACAGACAGCGAAGTCTTAGTAACAGGGTCCCGTTTTTACCCTTTGGGTACGGAACCCTAAAAACAAAATATCAAAGTATACAAACATGTCAATATAAAAAAATGTCAATATAAAAATATGTCAGCATAAAAATATTCCAATATAAAAAAATATTGTCCAAAAAAGCCTAGCTTTAGCCAGCTACAGTTCTAGCCAGCTCTATTGCGAGGTTAAACCGTTCAGGTGAATATCTTCTTTGATAAGGTCCACTGGAACTGCCGGCGGAGATCCGTCGAAAGGCCCTGGAGGAGCGGTACCGTTACGACACCACCTGCTACTGCGTGGAAGAGGAACAGACACAGAGGACCCATGGGAAGGTGAAGTTCCACAAACATCACGGTAAGAACAACACAACACAACACAATAATATGTTATCTAAATATATATAACTCAAAGGTGACTGACATAGTGATCTATCAACGCACAGCCCAAACCACTGGACGGATCGGGCTGAAATTTGGCATGCAGGTAGATGTTTTGACGTAGGCATCCGCTAAGAAAGGATTTTGATTAATTCTACCCCCAAGGGGATAAAATAGGCGATGAAAGTTTGTATGAAACTTTGTAAATTTTAAACCGATCGGGCTGAGACTTTGCATGCATAAAGCTACTATGACGCATAGGCATCTAGCGCGGGTGAAACCGCGGGGCACAGCTAGTTGGTAACATAAAAGTTGCAAGTCCTATTTCCATGTCTAAAAATGACATCAATAAATGTTGTTTTTTCTTGGTGGTAGATTTCCTTAGGAGGTCGTCTAGGTAGGTACCACCGCAGTACCAGATATTCTGCCGCCAAGCAGTAGTGTGTTAACATTACTGTGTTCCGGTTTGAAGGGTACTGCAGCTAGCGAAATTACAGGGATATTGAGACTAATCAAGTCTCAAAGTAATGAGCGCCAAGGCAGCGATGCCCTGGACTTTGTTTTACTACTCAAAGTTCTGTGTATCGCTGCAATGGTCATGGATAGGCGTTGTCTCTTAACATCAGGAGAGCGTTTCGTCCGTCTCATTACAATTACATTAAAAAAAAAATTAGTAAACATATCACTACATACTGTAAATTATTAAAATTTAAAAAAAAACACACTCCCGATACAAAATTAAACATAACTAAGAACTCTCCCGCCTAATTCACCTTCCTAACAAAAAAAAAACACAAGTTAAATTTTAACAAAAAAAAAATCGACTATATTATTTTCACATGGATGCCTTTGTCAGAACTGGACCAAATTAAGTACCAGCTTTCAAATACAAAATCGGTTCACCCAGTCGAAAGTTCTGAAGTAATTTAAAAATTAAAAAAAACCACCTCCTCCTTTTTTGAAGTCGGTTAAAAATCAAAATCGGTTCATCCGTTTGGGAGCTACGATGCCACAGACAGACACACACAGACACGTCAAACTTATAACGCCCCGTCGTTTTCGCGTTAAAATCAAAGTCGTTCGCGTCTGTCTGTCTGAATGTTTGGGATAAACTTATAAAAACTACTCAACGGATTATCATGCGAGTTTCACTGATAGATAGAGTGATTCACGAGGAAAGTTTAAGTATATAATTTGTCAAGGTTTTTTTTTTTTTTTTTTTTTTTTTTTTTTCAGTAACAGGTTTGTATTTATTGTACAGATCCGGTATAAAAATACATTTATATTACTAAAGTTATTCATATTGTTAATATTACATATGTATAAATGAATATTGTAGCTAGTAAAACCACAAAAGGATATTATATAAGTATATAAATGGACATACATGTATATATAACAATGTCAGTAGATTATATATTATTATATAATGTTTAAGACAATTTCTTAAACTAAAATAACCCGCCCCTGACCGTTCCCTGTGCAAAGGTGCCCATCACACTCGCCGCATTCCCACGCTGAATGGCAATGGCCAACCTCTGCACCAGGAACGAACCGGGGCGGGAGTCACCGGTTCTATTACTAAGCCTGTGACCTATTTCATTAATGAATTAATTGTGTTAATTGGTTGAAATATGAAGATAATTGTTGGAAGTGTCGGAAAAAGTCAAGCCACCTGGGAGCTTTCATCGAAAACGCTGCCTAATCCCTTTGAAATATAACAATAGCTCCGTGTAAGCCCGAGCGAAGCCGGGGCGTGTCGCTAGTCATTAATAAATAACAGATGAGAGTATATATTTCTTATACCGGATCTTAGACTATAATCGTATTTCCCGTTGACTTAGAATCAAAAAAATTGGTAAGTAGAGAAGTATTATTTTAGGAAGATTTTAGTGAACGCTGAGTGTGTCGTGTTACAGATTCGGAGACCGTGGAGCAGTCTATCCTTCCGTCAGCGCTGCGTGTGCTAGAAGATATGAGACGCTGCAAGTGTGACACCGACGACTCTCCCAGCCAAGGCATGTGTTTCCCTCTCTCTGTCTATCTCTTTCTCTCCCTCTATCTCTTTCTCTCTATCCCTTTCTCTCTATCTCTTTCTCTCTATCGCTTTCTCTCACTCACTTTCTCTTTGCTGTTCGCTTCGCGTCAGTGACTTAAATATCCAAAGGCCATGGTGCAAAAAAAAATAGTACCCCTTCTTTCTTTATGTAAAAGTATATTTATAAACAATCAATTTTGTGTCCAAATTTTGTAATTTCCAGGCGAGGCTGAAACTACGGTAACTGAATACAGCTCTGGAGTGGCCATGCAAGGCATGGACCTAGTGGAAGACGAACAAGCTCCTGCACAAGCTCCTGAATCGGTTTCTGAGCCGGAGTGACACTTAACGCCAATGATAAAGAAGTACTCTCTATATTCCATGATATGTACTTTCTATATGCCACAATATGTAATTTTTACACTGGAATTATTTTTGTGACACACTAGTCAATGATAAAGTACTCCCTAAATTCAATTAGATGTACTTTCTAATTTGTCATGATATCTAATTTTTACACTAGAGTCAATTTTTTGTGATAGATACACTTATAGTCAATGATAAAGTACTCCCTACATTGCATGAGATGTACCTTTTTATATGCCATGATATAATTTACATATATTTTACACTGGATTTATCATTTTTTGTGACACATACTTATACATGTCAATGATAAAGTATTCCCTACATTCCATGATATGTACTTGTTACATTCCACGATGTGTAATTTTATACTGAAATCATTTTTCTGTGATACGTACTTACACATGTCAAAGATAAAGTACTCCTTTCATTCCATGATGTATACTTGCTACATTCCACTTTATGTAATTTGTACGCTTAAACCATTTTTTTGTGATACATACTTCCTCTAGTCAATGTTTAAGTTCTCCCTACATTCCATGATATATACTAACTGCATTCCACGATGTGTAATTTTTACACTGGAATATTTTTCTTTGCGATATGTTATAACACTAGTGAATGATAATAATTTTATAATGTTAAATTAATTTTATTAACTTTTTCATAATTGTTAATAGGAGTTATTTGGTAAATAATATTTATGATGTTACCTTGTAAAATCCCTATTTTTTTTAAACTTTTTATATTTAAGGGTACTGCAGCCACCAAAATTACAGGGCTGTTGAAACTAACTATCGAAAGTCTCAAAGTAATGGGTGCCAAAGCAGCGATGCCCTGGACTTTGTTTTGATACTCAAAGTTCTGTGTATCGCTGCAATGGTCATGGACTGGCGTCATCTCTTACCATCAGAAGTTTATATTATTATTGGCAGTAAAGTATTACCAAAGTACACTGAGAAAAGTAGTTCACCTTAGGCCGGTTGGTGAGTTACGCCTTGACGCTTAGGGTTGTCACTCTTATTTTTAGTTAAATATTATGAGCAGCACTATAAAACTGCGCTAAATAAAATGGCCGGTAAAGTGTAAATAATAAAGTGTCCGGTGAGAGCAGGCGAATGCGAGCGGGCGTGCAGCGTACTGGAACGCGCGCGACCAAACTCACGGCAAGGCCCGGACTGCCGGCACCCGAGTCTCCCCGATTATGCTAGTGTGTGCGTGGCAGTATGTACGTAACCGGCAGTGGCCAATTTCTATGAAGATGACTTACTGCTCTTAGTGTATTGTGGTACTATAGTAGGTACTGTATTATTTTTATATTGTTACCCAAATGTAATTGCGGGAGATTTTCTTAATATTTCTATTTTATTTTTAAAATGCTATAAATTTTTAAATTTAACTGTCATCATGTTCTTGTCCAGTATTTTTTAATATAATACATAAAATTATGGAAACTTGAATTGTATATTTTTGACTACCTACTTTACTACTATTTTAAATTTTTCATTTACTCAAATCAATGAAGTCAATTCAATTCAATTCTTGGTTTATGGCAATCAATGAAGTCAATTCAAGCTCAAATTAGATTGAAACATGACTGAAGTTATACATTATTTCGATAAGATCACCTTATTGATCTTCTTCTTTGTTTTCGGCTTCGAACTTTTTGCATTTGTCAGTGAGATAAATCTAGTGAAATAAGTCGTAAGTCAAGTCTAGTCATGTCGTTGTTCAAGTAGCGATGATAGCTCAGTGGTTAGCATGGTCGGTTCGCACACCGATGGTGTCATTGTTGGGGTTAAAACCCCAAGCTTGAGTTTGAGCTGCCGGTGAAGGAAAGCATCGTGAGGAAACTATATCATAGTGGTACGATATTTTCTAGTACTCGGCTGGCAAGCTACCACCCTTAAGTTGAAAATCTGCCGCCAAGCATCTAACGGTATGCTCCGGCAGCCTCACTTGAGAGCCAGTTTCATTCCAGGTGTATTTACCATATTTCATCATATCAGATGACTTGAAAAACATAGCTTGTCAATAATAATAAAAAGAATCATAAAATAAGTAATTTTTATGGTTCCGTACCTCAGAAGGAACCCTTATAGGATCACTTTGTTGTCCGTCTGTCTGTCTGTCAAGATCTTTTTTCTCAGGAACGCGTGGAGATATCAAGCTGAAATTCATATTCAGGCCAGGTGTCCCTTGGAGCTGTGAAAAAATTAAACTTCTAAGCCAACGCAATCAAAAGATACAGCCGTTTATGCTGCAAATTTTCGACACTCGCAAGGGAATCAAAACCTACAGGGTACTTCCCGTGAACTCAGAATCTTGAAATTTGGTACGAAGCAACGTCTTATAGCACAGATAAAGGAAAAATTGCCTAAAGCATAAAATACCATTAAAAAAACATATACCACTTTTACTTATATACCTACAGGTTTGTACGAAACCCTCGGTGCGCGAATCTGAATCACACATGGCCGGCCAAGTGCGATTCGGACTCGCACAAATAACTAAATATATACCTTGAACACTCAATATGAACACGTTAAGAGGAAACAAGTCGTCATTTTCTTCATACAAACGTTTTCCCCATTTTCCTTCCAGGATTTTAATACTAGAGCAATAATTTTTAGATAGGAAGTAGATACTTGCTAGTTTCATGCCTCTCTGTTTTGATTTTTTGATATATGTTTTTTTTATAAGAGCTAGGAATCTTCAAAAATTTTAAAATTTACCTAGTTTCAACGCTGTGTTTCAACGTCCAAATTCCCAATCTCATAGACATAATCTTAAAAAAATAAAACGCACAGGCAAAGAACACATCCTTCTTATTTACTTGTTAAAAGAAATACTAAAATCGGTATAAATTTGGAGGAGGAAACAGAGGAATAAGAAACCTCGATTTTGCTCATTTTATTTCGGGTTAATGAGCCCGAGGTGCAGTTGTCCCTTTCGCTCAGTATGTTCGGGTGCTGCGTGCGGCGCGACAGAAATAGCTTGGTGAAATTCCTAATTTTCAAATGTCTCAGTTGACTGCTTTCCTCTTAAGTAACGCCTTGAATCAATCAATCATATTAAATTGTATGGTCATAAAAACTAAAGGAAAATTTCAATTATAAAAACAGAGCAAGCTAAATAAAACCGTTTAATAATTAAAAACGAAGTGTAAGTATAATTTATTTAATCATATTCTTATCTTACAGATGACATAGCATCGACATGTGTTTACAAAATTGACAATTCTATACAAATATAAAAACTAGTGTAAGCGTGTATATATGCTATATATTTGTAGAGTAAAATAAGAAAAGAATCACAGCCAAGCGAAAGAAACATTGGATAGTTATTAGTTAAATAATACTTATGTATTTTGTATATTAATGATATGAAAAATATTTGAAGATATTTTTTTTTTGTTATTATGTATATACAAGATTCATCATTATCATCATCCACAGCCTTCTTTATCCCACTGCTGGGTATAGGCCTCTCTCTTGTTATACCATCTGCCTCGGTCCTGTGCCAATCTGGTCCAGGTTCGACCCGCGACGGTGACAATATCGTCGATATACAAGATTACAATGGATCAATTTTGTGAAAAAAAATCGTCTGTTATACTATACCAAATGTATGTACAAACGAAAAGCTAAATAATAGATATAATACCAGCCGTATTATATCTATTATTTAGCGAGATTCATATCATTTATATGCCGTGGTGGTGCCGGCGTAAGAATGGTACCCCATCCTCTCTACCCGTGGTTGCCGTAAGAGTCGGCTAAGGGATGTAATCCGGAAGATGGGCAGCAGCGTCTTCCTTGAACAATCACACCTAACTGCGCTCGCCAACCCGCCTGCCAAGCGTGGCGAGTATTGGCAAAACCCCCCCAGGAGGAGGTCTATGTCCAGCAGTGGACGTCCTATGGCTGATGATGATGATATCATTCATGTGTAAAAAATATAGAATAACAAGCGATCCGCCCCGGCTTCGCACGGGTGCAATGTAGATAATAATTTCTTGCATATGTATGTATTATACATATAAACCTTCCTCTTGAATCACTCTATCTGTTGATGGAAAAATCCGTTGCGTAGTTTAAAAGATCTAAGCGTACACACGGTGGGAAACGAATGGGTGTAGTAAGCTATCCTTAAAAGGTAGATATATGCCACCGCGGACTTATTGTAGATCTATAAAAGAGGAATATCCCGCCATGCATTGTTTTGTTATGTCCCAAAACGCTGCCTGTTTTCGATGAAAGCTCCCAGGTGGCTTGCCTTTCCGACACTTCCAACAATTATATATCATGATATATGATGTTATACAATTATATACTTAAACCTTCCTCATGAATCACTCTATCTATTAGTGAAACTTGCATGACAATCTGTTCAGTAGTTTTTAAGTTTATCGCGAACAGACTGACAGACACATGCGGCGGACGAGTTTGTTTTACACGACAAAAGCGCCGATTCGTCACACTAAAGTTTTAAATGCAAAATGTTGATTACTTAGTATTCTTACTTCTTCACTTTGGAACGGCCGGGATTTAGATGAAATACAAAATGCAGATACCTGATATCCTGGATAAACACAAAGGCTATTTTGTATCCAGGAAAACGTAGGAAAACTAGACGATTGTTTTTCACAAATATCCATGACGGACCCTCTGACAATCCCTCTGTAAATCGTGCGTAAAATAACAAGGACGGGCACAAAACGCTCTTTGTTTAAAATCACCGTATTTAATCAAAACAACGAATCAATTTTGTCAATCTATAATGACACTAATTAAAGGCGAAAGTTTGATATAATGTATGTTTGATACTTCTTCACGCTCAAAGGGCTAGACAAATTTTGATGAAATTTGGTATTGAGGTAGCTGACACCCTGGATTAACACAGACTACTTTTTCTCTTGAAAAAATGTAGTGTTCAGGTGGAAACAGCGGGGAACAACGCGGGGCGCAGTTAGTTATATGTACCTATATGTAATGAATAAAATCGTATTGAATATATAGTAGAGCAAATTATTGTAAAAGTTTACAAAATTAGGCGCATACTCCGACAAAAATTACTTATCTATGATTATGATACAATATTGCGATTGAAAGGAATACTTAGGTATTTACAATAGTATATAAGTATAGTACCTATGCAGAATATAGTATTTGAAGCAATGATTAATCACTTTTTTTTATAAATAAATAAGCTGAAGAGTTAAAAAACTGAGAATAAAATATCTATAATAAAAGGAAAAAACTTTTTAAACAAATTGTATTATTCCTAATTAAATGTAAACATATAACGCAACCAAAAATCCGCAACGTAATTCACGCAATTTACGAAAAATTCGTCGAGAGTACAATTCGTCGAATCACAATTCGTCGAGATCACAATTCGTCAAAAACACAATTCGTCAAATTACATTTCACTGTAAACAATTCGTCAAAAACACAATTCGTCGAGAACACAATTCGTAGTTGCAACTACAGCAGGAAATACTCAGTTATTTTTAACTATAACAGGTAATATTTATAGAGATTGTCAACTATAGCGCGAAATAGAGATTTTCAACTAAAGCGGGTAAAATTCTTAGAGAGATTCGAAGAATTGTGATTCGACGATTTGTGTTTTCGATGAATTGTGATTCGACGAACTTTCGCAGACGATATTCACGTCTAAAATAATTCAGACAAAATCAATTTTGTATTTTGTATCATTTAGTTGAATAGTATCAATTCGTCTTTGCGGAGCGAGACCGAAATATACACATTACGCTTTGTGCGACAAGGACATATTACTCTGTTCGGGATTGTTCGCCACATGCCGTAAAATGCCGAACATCATACATGCAATTAGATCTCTATCTCATTTGGCCTTGACTCGTTTTTTATTTTATTTTAGTTGAATAGCATAGCCATAGGCAAACAACACACAAAAACTCCTCGAAAACAAAGAATAGGTAACGTGGGTTTTTGTGTGAATTTGCCAATTCACGTCAAGCACGCGTTGTGGAATATCACCAAATCAAATGAATAAAAAAAATGAATTTGAGGATCTATGACCATTAGAAAAGAATATAAATAACGATGCAGTAGTATTTGAATGGAATTTCATATTTTGCATAGTTAGCAAGCAGTACTCTGCCACTAAGCAGTAGTGTATTAGAAACATTACAGAGCTATTAAGAATAACCATTGAATGTCTCAAAGGAATTTGTTACTCAAAGTTCTGTGTATCGCTGCAATGGTCATGGACAAGCGTTATATCTTACCATCGGGAGAGCGTTTCATAATTTTACATAAAAACAAGTCATTGTAGTTGTCAATCGAGCGCAACTAAAATATATTTGTAAGATGTCTTAGCGAAATATCTCATTTTAGGCAAAGTTATAATTCTAACATTATTTTACTATTTAACCATTAGACCGACTCGGTATAAATACTAATTGTGCCCGCTATGTCAAATATGGACGTCATTAGTGTACAGTTTGCTGTCGCTTGTCGAGTATTAACGTCATTAGTGTACAGAGTTTGCTGTCGCTTGTCAAATATAGACGTCATTAGTGTACAGTTTGCTGTCGCTTGTCGAGTATTAAAGTCATAGTGTACAGAGTTTGCTGTCGCTTGTCGAGTATTAACGTGATTAGTGTACAGAGTTTGCTGTCGCTTGTCAAATATAGACGTCATTAGTGTACAGAATTTGCTGTCGCTTGTCAAATATGGACCTCATTAGCGTACAGGTTACTGTCGCTTCTCGAGTATTAACGTCATTAGTGTACAGAGTTTGCGTCACTTGTCAAGTATTAACGTCATTAGTGTACGGTTTGTTGTCGTTTGTCAAGTGTTAACGTTATTAGTGTACAGAGTTTGTCGTCGCTTGTCAAGTATTGACGTTATTAGAGTACCCTCTACAGCTTGTTAAGTATTGACGTTACTAGCATTCAGGCCGCTATCTTTCGTCAATTATTGAGATTATTAGAATACAGGGCCCGCTATCATACGTCAAGTATTAACGTCATTAGACTGAAGACTGCTGTCGCTTGCCAAGTATTGACGTCATTAAATCCAGAGTACGGTATAGCTTGTCAATTATTAACGTGATTAGTGTTATAGGCCGCTATTGCATGTCAATTATTGACGTCATTAGAGTACAGGGCTCGCTATAGCTTGTCAAGTATTGACAATTATCGCTTGACAGCGTTGGTAATCCAGTATCAAATATAGATAGATATTGTTGGCGTACAGGGCCGGCTATATAGGCTATCGTTTATTAAGTATAGATGACTGCGCCGGTCTTTGGTTAATCAGTTTTTCTATGCAGCAGGGTTAGAATTATCGCTGTTAGCTGGTAGAAACGAGAGAGTAAAGCAGTAAGGCAGGGAGGTATAACAGCTGTAAATGAGTGGGGAGGCTTGCAGAGTTGCACGCATCGGCGTCATTACAGCTCTGAAGGCAGCCGTGGACGTATCTGGAACAGATAAATAATCAATCTTCGCTTGGAATAATGTAGGTGCTTTATTCAAACAAGCAACTTGAGACACCCCACGGATTATGGCTGACAGGCTAGGTTTTTGACCACAACTCACCTGATGTTAAGTGACGGTGTGGTCGAAGATGGTAAAGCACACCTAGCCTGGAATAGAACTGGCTCCCAAGTGAGGCTACCGGAACACACCGTTAGATGCTTGGCGGCAGATTTTCAACTTGAGGGTGGTAGCTAGCCAGTCGAGTACTAGAAAGTACTCTACCACCGCGCTATGGTTTCCTCACGATGTTTTCCTTCACCGGCAGCTCAAGCTCATTATTGGGGTTTGAACCCACGCACTTCGGCATGCGAACCGTCCGCGCTAACCACTGAGCTATCATCGCTACAAAAACGTTACCGCAATCCATATTTCATTCATATGAAATCACGTGAAGGACAAACGTGCAAACATACAGACAGAAACCTTTCACTTTTATGATATTAGCGGGTTTTTTTTTTTAAATTTATTACTTGTAACACCGCGGGGCACATCTAGTTTATTGAACAACAACACCATCACATGAGCTTTTCGTTTGTCTTATTACGTTTAAGTACCTGGTTGACCGAGCATTGCTCGGCTGAAAACATGTATAAAACGACGTTTTCTGAAAAGGAAACCTAGCTAGATCGATTTTTCGCCCCCGAAACCCCCTGGATACAAAATTTCATGAAAATCGTTAGAGCCGTTTCCGAGATTCAGAATATATATATATATATATATATATATATATATATATACAAGAATTGCTCGTTTAAAGATATAGATAGACAAAGAAAAAGTTAGTTGACTAACCGGCACTGATGCCAACTTAGCTATTTTGTAGCTAGATCTAGCTATTTTTACACCTCTGTCAGGTACAATTTCTATAAATTTGTAGCTAAAAGATCTAGCTACTTTTTTTTAGCAATTTTTCAACATAGCGACTTCATCTACACACTATCTGGTGCTTGTGTGATTTTCATCACACACATTGACATCACACGAAATAATGAAATTTTGAGTGGATGTCAGACGCTTTACAAATGCTTCTGGTGATAAAATATATAGGGATATAAGTGAGCTAGCTATATCTTGCCTTTCACTTCTACACTCAAAATTGAGAGGTTATTATCTCAAATGAATTTAGTTAAAAATAAGCAGAGAAACCGAATGAGTTAGAATGTTAGATAACTCTAAATTATATTCTACTAGCAGACCCGGCCACGCGTTGCTGTGGCCATATTGAACACACGCGTGTAACGTGAAATAAATTGTAGCGCATATGAAACGTTTGGACTTTGAACGTAGCGCCATCTATTGGATAATTACTCAATCCAGTTAATAAATTACCTTACAACGCCATCTATTAGAATTTTATGGAACTCACAGTACCTCTTTGTCGTATAATAAACAAATAATTAGCAATAAAAAAATATTGCAATTGTAAATTGAATTATAAACTATCCTAGCTCTCAAATTGGATCAAACTGCATACAGTGTGCACGATTTGGTTAAAATCAGTTCAGTAGTTGAGGAGTTCATCGCGGACAAACAACATGACACGAGATTTTTATATAGGTATAAAGATGTACAAGAGATTCCCTCAGGAAAAAAGGCAAACGTTACTTCAATTGTACTTCACCTTCAACAGTGGTAACAACAAAATCACTAGATTCTTAGAATACACACAGCCATCTACATCATCTTCCCTTGATTAAGTTATATTAATAATGTTTTATCCTAATTATGTGAATATATTACAAAACTAAAAGCTATTCATTACACACATTAGTTTTAATGTAGAAATACGATTTTAACGATTAGTTTAGTTTTTTTTTAACTTTGGCAACCTCTACCTACTTTTTGGGGTAAGATAATGTTAACCTGGCAACTTTTTGCAAATTATATAGCTACAGAGAGTTTTGGCGGGAACGCGGTGAGTGTAGTAGTGTCGCCCCATTGTATTTTATTCCAAAACTAGTGTTTTTTCGAGTGTTTATGCATAAAAATTGTAGTGTTTTATTCATAAAGTGCCGAATTACAAGCGCGAGTGTGGGAGAATGATATAATGTCATTAAACATGACTTATCGTGTTGCTTCCAAAACTCCATCCAGAACCTTATATGTAGTAAAGTCGCCACTACTTTACTAAGGCATGACTGGACTTGACCAAGACTTTAACTGTAACTATAGATTTAGACTTCGACTGTAACTATAGATGTAAGACAAAAGTTGCAAAAATGGAAGACAAGTGAAGTGCTGTAATTCCAAATAAAGACATGGTTCAAAGGCATCAGTAGCCAGACCATAAATATAAAAAAAAAAATAGCTACAGATATGATCGTACAGTTGGCAACATTGCTCACCTGTCGTTGTAGTAGAACCGTCCGCAGTGCGACATGCGAATGATCTCCGTGTCGGTGGTGGCAGTTCCGGAGTCCAAGCCGCAGCCCCGCACCGTGATACGCTCACCCGTATCATCTGGAAATAGCACGTACACAATCAGATATAGCTAAAAGTTAAAATGCACCAGTGACGTATCAAACACTCAATTGAGCATGATGTTTCTAGCATTAGTAGCTAAAGGTTGAAAAGCACCAGTGACGTATCAAACACTGAAGTGAGCGTTAGTTGCTAGAGGTTGAAACGCACAAGTGACATACCAAACACTCCAGCGATCTTGATGCAGGAAGTGGCAGGGAAGAGGCCATCGCGTCCTTTTCTGCCGCCCATAAAAAAAAACCTAATGTTAGAAACACCATGCTAACATTAGGTTTTTTTTATGGCTAACAGGCTAGGTGTTTGACCACAGCTCACCTGATGTTAAGTGACGGTGTGGTCGAAGATGGTAAAGCACACCTAGCCTGGAATGGAACTGGTTCTCAAGTGAGGCTGCCGGAACATACCGTTAGATGCTTGGCGGCAGATTTTCAACTTAACGGTGGTAGCTAGCCAACCGAGTACTAGAAAGTACCCTACTACCACTCTATGGTTTCCTCACGATGTTTTCCTTCACCGGCAGCTCAAGCTCATTGTTGGGGTTTGAACCCACGCCCTTCGGCATGCGAACCTACCGCGCTAACCACTGAGCCATCATCGCTACAAAAAATATATATAGTGGCTGAAGGTTGAAACGCACAAGTGATGTACCACATGCTTAAGTGAGCAAGGCGTTTCTAGCATCAATTGCTAAAGGTTAAAAAGCACCAGTGACGTATCAAACACTGAAGTGAGCGTTAGTTGCTAGAGGTTGAAACGCACAAGTGACGTACCAAACACTCCAGCGATCTTGATGCAGGAAGTGGCAGGGAAGAGGCCATCGCGTCCTTTTCTGCCGCCCATGCAAGGTGCTTCTAGCATCTGCAGTGAGTGGTTGTTGTGGAACGGGTCGTCGCATGCCGGGAATTTGCCGTTCATTGATACGCATTTAAAGCAATCAATAGCATCGCCTGAAACAATCATTATAAAGAATCTTTTATCTTCTACAGCTACAGCTGAACATGTCAAAGACCAAGGTTATGACTAACAACACCAAGCCATAAAATATGCATCTGGGATGATGAGATTTGACATTGCAGTTAAATTTAAATTTGACATTGTATTTGAGCCTGATGTTTCATTTCTATTTGATATTGTATTTAAGTTTGACATAATATTTGAATTTGACATTTTATATGATATTTTATTTTATTTTATTTATTTATATTATGAACACCAACATTGTGTACATTATCTCATGACAAAAAGTAAGAAGTACAAAACAATTACACAGTAAATGCCACAACAATTATAGGTGCAGACAGCATGCAATAAAAACTATAATTAATTCATAATCAATACAAAATTAAATGTCAAAGTTAAATAATAAATTAATTAAATAAAATAAAGTGTTATATAATAAAAGTGTTATATATAAGTGTTATAAGTGTTATAAAGTGTTATATGATTTTGAACTTGACTTGCTTTACTTTTTTCTTATTAATTAATGCATAAGTCTGTGACAAAAATATAACTGTGTAACGTTTTTATGTCAATAAATAAATAAATAAATAAATAAAAAAATAAAAAATAAAAAATGTCTGGAGTAGGTATATCTCGGCCAAATACCCTTCCAGGCGAGACAAGAGAAAGAAGTTGCTCGACGCACCGAAAATCCCTGGACGAGCTATTGGGTCATGAAGGACTTCATGAAGGTGTGCCATATGCCTGAAACTTAATCTCATGGGCATATGCATTCTTCCCATCCTCACATACGGCGCTCAGACTTGGTCTTTGACAATCGAGTAAAGGTATACTGGGCGTAAAGTTATTAAACCGCATAATAAACTCAGTGCTGCGCTCCAAAACCCAGATGACCATGACTGAAAAAGCTGCCATGCTAAAGTGGGATTGGGCTGGACACGTCTACCGAATGCCAGAGAAGTTATTGACGAAAATCACCACCGACTAGGTCCCGGAGGTTAAACGGCCACCAGGCCGGCCTAGAAGACGGTGGAAAGATGAACATGATGCTCATAATAATGATTGGACCTCAATAGCACCAAACAGACTGGCATGGAAAGAAAGACGATAGGACTTTGCCCAGCAGTGGGACAAAATAAGTTCAAATGTAAGGATGTGACTTAGTCCTAAAAAACTACGAGTTTGTATAAATTTACAAGAAAAATCTTGTAGAATCTTCTTTCTCGTATGAAGTGACTTGATGTTAGTACATTGTAATTTGTGATTTGTGTATGTATTGACATTATAATTTAAACTGACATAATTATTTAGATTTATTTTATGAGGAATTATTATTATTATTATTAGCTGTTATATTGATATGTTTTTTTTTTGTAATTATGACTTGCCTAGTGTAACAGAATTTGTTATAAGGCCAATAATATCAATAAACAATAAAAAATACTTTAATTGTAGATTTTCCCCGGTTACGTGTCAAATGAAATAAACTATCAGCTATTCCGGAGATATATAGTATTGTCTAATAACCCGAAAAACTTTTCAGGAAGAGAGTTGTAAGATCTCATCTTTAAAGTATGCATGCTTCATCTTCGGCCACCTCATCGCTTACCATCGATAGGCAATTTTGTAGCGACGATAACTCAATGGTTAATGTGTTTGGATGACATGCCAAAAGGCGTGGATTCAATAATGAGCTTGAGCTTCCAGTTAAGGAAAACATCGTGAGGAAACCATAGTGTGGTGGTAGGGTACTTTCTAGTACTTGTCTAGCTACCTTCAAGTTGAAAATCTGACGACAAGCTTCTTAAGTGTGTTCCGGTAGTATCACTTGACGACACCGTAGCTTAAAATCAGGTTAACTGTAGTCAAACACCAAACAATGACAACAGTAAAAAAAGACGAGTTAACTGTCAAAAGCAATATATATTTGTTACTCAGAAAAAATATTAGGTTAGCCCTGCCCTGCCTAATGTTAAATAAGATGTTGTCTACGATTAAGAACGCTCACCCAAAAAAAACCCAAGTTATACTTCGCGAGAAAAACAGACGCCGGCGGAGCCGTTCCACATCCTCGCTGTACGTATTAAGAATGTGGAATCAAAGCGTTTAGTCCGTACGCGGGGAATATCCACCATGTAAGGATGGCGCTTTGGCCGTGTTTGCCTAGCCGTCCGGTAATAAAAAGGGGCAGGTGGAACCAAATTACGCAGTTCTAAGGCACACTCTCCGAAATGTATCCGATAGAAGACAGACAAAGCAATTTTACGTCAGTGCTCAAAGCTTGCAGAGACGTGGCCAGAGTGTCGTCACCTATTAGCCTCCTAGAGGCATGATGGTGGATTGAAAAAAATGAGGATTTTTAGTGAATGCAGTATGACAGCCCTGTTGGCTCATTGGGAGTATGTCTGCCTGAGCTGTAGGGCGTGGGTTCGATTTCCGCCAAGGACAAACATTTTATGGTATAAACAAATGTTTGTTCTGTGTCTGGGTGTTCTGTATGTATTATAAGTATGTATTTACAAAAAAAAAAAAGTATTTATGTATCCTATCAGTTATCTGACTTCCATCACACAAGCTCTGCTTAGTTTGGGGTCAGATGGCGCTGTGTGTAATGTGTCCTACAATATTTATTTATTATATTTATTTATGAATTCAATTAGTATCTGACAACACTGAGCCATGTCGTGTTGCGTCTCACCTGTAGAAATCCATGATAAGAACACGAACGTAGTAATCAAGACTTTCTGCGAACGCTTATGTGAGGCACTCTCCATTATTCCTTATCTGTGAACAAAATGGAAGATTATTTCTACACTAACTCATTTATTATGGAAACTGACATGGTTTTAACGTTTTTGTTTTACATATGCAGGACTCACGTTTAATTACGCCTGATACCCTGACTATAGTTTCGTTACTCACGCTTAATTGCGCCTGATACCCCGACTATAGTTTCGTTAATCACGCTTAATTGCGTCTGATAACCGCCTATAGTTTCGTTACTTACGTTTAATTACGTGTGGTATCCGAATAATTTTCGTGATTGACTGCCCTGTTGGCTCATTGATAGTATGTCCGCTTCAAGAGTCGTAGGGCGTAGGTTAGATTCCTACTCACGACAAGCATTTTGTGGTAAATCAAAAATGTTAGTTCTATATCTGGGTTTTCTGTATATATTATAAGTATATGTATATTTACAACAAAAAAAAAAGTATTTGAGTATTCCATCAGCTATCTGACTTCCATAGTACAAGCTTTTCTTAGTTTGGGGTCAGATGGCGCTCCTACGATATTTATTATTTATTTAATGATTTATTACGTCTGATACTTCGACTATAGTTTCGGCCACATCCGGTTGCCTTTTTTTTTTATAGCTTACAGGCTTGATGTTTGACCACCACTCACCTGATGTTAAGTGACGGTGCGGTCGAAGATGGTAAAGCACACCTAGCCTGGAATGGAAAGAAGCCTTAATCAAGAAGTCAAAGCAGAGTACAACCGTTCCGCTTCGCACAAAAAACAAAGCTGACAATATAGTTCTTAGGAATAAAAAACTAGTTTAATTGGTTTCTAGTTTTCGATGTCTATTTTGAGAAAAGCACACCTAAAAAGGGTGCGGCATTCCGGGTAAAATGGATAGCAAATTGAGCAAACAAGCTAATTAACTTCTAATGTCAATTCATACAGACAATTCTAGCTAACTAGTCACCATAGGTGACAAAGCTATCGTAACAATTCATATACCGACATAAAATCAATATGATATACGAAATACGTTCAAACTTTGAAGGCTTAAAAAATGGCAGATCAAACTTACTTTTGTCTATGGTTGTTTTTAAGGTTCCGTACCCATAGGGTAAAACGGGGCCCTATTACTAAGACTCCACTATCCGTCCGTCTGTCTGTCTATCCGTCTGTCATCAAGCTGTATCTCATGAACCGTGATAGTTAGTCAGTTGAAATTTTCACAGATGATGTATTTCTGTTGCCGCTATAACAATACTAAAATAAATATTAAAGGGGGGCTCCCATACAACAGACATGATCTTTTTGCCGTTTTTTAGATTATGGTTCGGAACACAACGTGCGCGAGTCCGACTCGTACTTGGCCGGATTTTATGTATTCGTATGTATTGTTATGGAATTTTGCGTGGGCAATAGACTTGCTTTGTGTGGTTTTGTGAGTAACACTTATGCCCCTGCACATATCCGTGAACATCAAACAGAAAGAGTTACACCGCCCCTGTGCAAAACGTCATTACCAAAGTACACTGAGAACAGTAGTTCACCTTAGGCCGGTCGGCGAGTTAATAGCCTACTCTTGCGTTGACGCTTAGGGTTGTCACTTTTATTATTAGTTAAATATTATTTGCGTATTATGAGCGGCACTATAAAACTGCGCTAAACAAAATGGCCGGTAAGGTGTAAATAATAAAGTGTCCGGTGAGAGCAGGCGAGTGCGAGCGCGCGTGCGGCGTACTGGAACACGCGCGACCAAACTCACGGCAAGGCCCGGGCTGCCGGCACCCGAGTCTCCCCGAGATTATGCTAATGTGTGCGTGGCAGTGTACCTACACGGCGCCCGGAACGCACGCACATTCAAACCGGCAGCGGCCAATTTCTATGAAAATGACTGTTCTTAGTGTACTGTGTCATTATTATTGCTGGCATTTCCGTAAAACTACAAGCTTTACTTGCTTTATTTGCTACAAATGCTGTAGTATGAATCTGCCTTTGTTTAACTTGGCGAAATGCCGAATATTAATGTTTGTATTACAAAAAGGTAATGTTTACAATACCATACAACAAAACATTCAACACCCACTATTAATCTGTATTAGAAAGACTGTTGATTTACAAACCGCCATCTTGTATGTTTAAACAAAACAAGTTTTCGTAAACTACTTTTGATCATATATTTTCGCGGAAAATGTAAACACAAATTCATTTTTGCTTGTGGTTCACAGCAATTTCCACTCTATTCTTTGTATGATAAGGTAAAAAGAGTAAAAAAGGGTGTTCACCTTCATATTGTTTAAAAAAATACCTGTCAGTGGCTTAGCAAGCTTTGTAGCGATGATAGCTCAGTGGTTAGCGCGGTCGGTTCGCATGCCGAAGGGCGTGGGTTCAAACCCCAACACTGAGCTTGAGCTGCCGGTGAAGGAAAACATCATGAGGAAACCATAGCGTGGTGGTAGGGTACTTTCTAGTACTCGGCTGGCTAGCTACCACCCTCAAGTTGAAAATCTGCCGCCAAGCATCTAACGGTGTGTTCCGGCAGCCTCACTTGAGAGCCAGTTCCATTCCAGGCTAGGTGTGTTTACCATCTTCGACCACACCGTCACTTAACATCAGGTGGGCTGAGGTCAAACACCTAGCTTTTCAGCCATAAAAAAAAGCAAAGTTTTTGTATTCATCCATCAAAGAGATCCTAACTAAAAATATGAAAGCGAAAGTAACTCTTGTCTTATGTTTGTGAAGTCTTGATGAAAACTAAAATGATTAGTACGTTTCTTGAGGATTTACAAAGGTTACTTTGTAAGTAAATTCCAATTAGAAAATCGGGAAATGATATAAATAATGCACGCCGGTTGCTGTAAGCGTTAGACGGACGCAACCATTACAATTCGGTATGCAAAACATATAAAATACTTTACTGATTACAAAACCATTTCATAATATTACATTCCTGTATATTATTTTTACGTTTAAAACTCTTTACACAATGAGATGGGGTTTATTTTATTAAAATACGGTTTTGGAGGGAACGCGGTAAGCGTCGTGTCGCCCCATTGTATTTTACCAAAACTAGTGTTTTTTCGAGTGTTTATCTATAAAAATAGTGGTGTTTTATTCATAAAGTGCCGAATGACAAGCGCGAGTGTGGGAAAGTGATATAATGAGGAGAAACATGACTTTTCGTGTTGCTTCCAAAACTCCATCGAAGCTTATAGTAAAGACGCCACTATTTTACTAAAGCATGACTAGATTTAAGACATGAATTGCAAAAACGGAAGACAAGGCAGTATGGCTTTAAAGCTTTAGCCTCCCCTAAAGGGCAAATTAAATTAAAAAAAAAAAAAACACATGATATAAACTAGACTTTCCATTGACCTCTAATGACGTCACATAGTAGGTCGTATAAAAACTGGATGGACAGACGTATAAAGAAGCTCAATAGGTCTCAGTTAGAATTAGTCCTTCCCGTTATCTTGCCCAACTAATATCATCAGCTATTATGATTATGTAAATTTTTTTTTTGAATTTATTTTATGTTTTTTACTGATAGTAAACCTTATTTTATGAAATTGATTTTAATATTTTAGCTTTCTATGCGGTAGTTGATTTTTAATAAGTTTTCAAACTTTTTGTAGCGATTACGTCATAAAGTAGACTGAATATTTGTGTGCCCTTGCATTTCTCTCTGAACTCTATTCATAAGTCTAAGCAAGCTGGTACAGGTCTATTTATTTTAAACATGTATTGTAAATTCTGTTTATATGAAGTGCATAAATAGAAAATTAATTTTGCAACATGAACGTTGCCAACACAAGCAAATTACCCAAAACGTAAGCAAATGTGAAGTTTGATTTCTAATTTATTACATTTAAGAATGATTTGTATGCATTATATCGACGAAATGGGAAGTTTGTGTTTTTATAGTACTATTAGATTTACCTCTGTTTATTTTTAAACCTATTTTTTTATGATTGTCATGCTAGGTGTTTGACCACAGGTCACCTGATTTTTAAACCACAGATTAGATTAAGATGAATTGACTTTTTATTACTAGACATTTGATTATTGGAATTTATTATAATTTGACATTGTGCCTAATTAATTTATTATTTATTAAGATATTAACATAGCATTTAATTGTTACTAAAAGATATGGACTGGTTCTGAAATAAATGATTATTATCATTATGTGACGGTGTGGTCGAAGATGGTAAACAGACATGGCATGGAATGAAACTCCAAATGCTTAAAAAAAAATGTCTCCAAAACTCCATCGAAGCTTATACACTACACTATTTTATGATTGCACTAGTGACTGCATGACTGGATATAACCGTCACGGACTGGACTTGACTAAGACTGGATTTTAACTAAAGATAATTGATCCAGGCGTTGCTTTGCGGAAGTTCATTTTGAGTGATCAAGATAAATATTTAATTTATTTCCGCTTAAAAATCGTTTAAATACTGATTACTATTGTAAACGGAACGACTTTTAAGCGGAAATAAAGTAAATATATACGTTAAACCAGGGCCGGATTAACCCTATCGGGGCCCCTAGGTAATACAATTCTTGGGGTCCCTTTTTTTTACTTTTTAAAATATATTTTTTCTATTACAAAAGTCGATTTTACCTTAATATTTTTTTTCTATGGCAACATCACCGGATGCAAACAATGAGGAATGTCACGAATGAAACTTTTTTTCTTGGTGCGTGGCCCTCATCGACTAGGCCCCCGTGGGCCCCTAGTCGGTGTGGAGCCCCTAGGCAGTAGCCTAATCCGCCTTACGGATAATACGGCCTTGCCATAAGCACTTGTAACAAAACATAAACAGCAAAAACCTGAAGATTAGGCACTAAGAAATCCGTATCCATTTGCCGATGTATTAGAAAAAAAAAACACTGTCTTCCGTTTTTCAATACACTACAATGTTCTGAAATTATCTTTTATGTACCTAAACATAACTATTCGGCTTATGTCTGTATGTTTTTCATAAATATTTTTATGAAATCCTGTTTACGAATTTAGCCAGCTATTAACTCAACAAGGGGATTGCCTGTACCGCGTCACCTACTGACAATTTTATTACCAATCATGAAAGAAACCACATATAATCCAAGGTTTTAATTTTATAGCTCATAAAATCGATCGCATTTCGACTAAATTACCGACGAGTTAGTTCTTCTTGGCATCGCACTCTGTGCATTCTGCCAGTTTCACTGTTTCTATATTTTGTATGCGGCCTTCATTTTTCAGCTTCTTTATCTTTGTAGTCAAAGTCCAGTCTTGGTCAAGTCCACTCCGTGCCAGTCAAATCTAGTAGTGCTTTAGTAAAGTAGTGGCGACTTTACTATAAGCTTCTGGATGGAATCTTGGAAGGAACACGAACAGTCATGTGTCCAGTGGCGGATTTACCAGCAGGCTGAGTAGGCTGGAGTCTAGGGCGGCAATTACATATTAGGGGCGGCAAATTTGGCACAAAATTTTATTCTGCCTTACACAGCGAGGTTGTGGAACTCTTTGCCGGAGTCCGTGTTCGCTGTTAGGTACAATATGGGTGTCTTTAAATCTAGAGTAAATAGGTTTCTTCTAGGTAAGCGTGCTCCATCTTAGACCGCATACTGCTTAACATCAGGCAGAGTGGGGTCAAACACGAACCAACTTTGAATTTAAAAAAAAAACAAAACCTTAATAATGTTCCGTAAGACACATCTTTACCAAATTTCAAGTGTAGCCTTCCAGTAGTTAGTTTTTTTTATAATCCCACAGGAACGTAAAATTTTCCTGGGATAAAAAGTATCCTAAATGCTAACCCAGGTAATAATCTATACTATATGTATGCCAAATTTAATACAAATCCGTTCAGCCGTTTTTGCGCGATTGAGTAACAAATATCCAAACTCTCACATTTATAATATTAGTAGAATATGTTAATCCAGACCATAAACTATATGTGTACCAAATTTTATACAAATCCGTTTAGCCGTTTATGCGTGATTGATTAACAAACATCTAAACAAGCAAACTTTTATATTTGTAATATTAGTGGAATTTAACAAAAAGTTTGTACAAAAACATGCAATATAAAAAGTATCCTATATACATAACTAGATATATCTAAGCCATAAATTATATTTATGTCAAATTTCATCGAAATCCGTTCAGTAGTTTTTGCGTGAAAGAGTGACAAACATCCATCATCACGAACTATCACATTTATAATATTACTAGCTGTCTACCGCGGTTTTATTCGCGTGGTTATGGATGATGATGATGAAAGTATTCTATGTCTTATTCCAGGGCCTAAAATACCTATATGCAAAAAATACACCCTGTTCCGTTGAGTAGTTCACGCGTGAAGGCATAGCAAAAAATTAAAATATTAGTTAGGATTAGTAAGAAGTAGGATAAATAAATTTAACATAATAAAAATCATTTTAATTTACCATACAAATTGTTAATAACAATTATGATGTTAAAAGAAAATGCTCTTACGTAAATTTGATATAAGCTCTAGTGACGTAACTCACCTGTCGTAAAATCAGTTTCACGATTAATATTTTGGAGTTATCACACGTCAATCTAAATCGATAGGGAGTATCGTTCTCATAATTAGGCCAAACAATGGAATTAAAAAATCGATAACCTTTACACAACCTCTTTAGTATAAATCTTTTTTGTAACAAGATACTTTAAGAAGTTCGATTACAAACCGCAATATTCAAAATAAGAAAACTATTGCTGGCCGCTAAACGTGGAACGCGGCTTCCGCGAAAATATCGACTGAAAAAGAAAACAGAACGGAAGCGCTTACAGGGGTGGTGTTGCCATTGCGAAGAGCTTTTCGCTCCCTATTTATATGGAAGTTTTGTTGGTATACGGTTTAAATTAATTCTTATATCTATTGTAATATACATAATTATTTATTTATGATAATAAATTACCTTCTTATTGATTAATATTGGTATTCAATTTTGCATTACGATAACATGCGAATCGTTAAACAGATTTTGAAACTGAGGGCAAGTTATGTATAACCAAATTTTCAGGGAAGTTTTGGTCGAAGCAGAAAAATCGTGTCGCTTCTTATTTTTCAAAACTTGTATTTTCGAGTGTTAAGAATAGTAGGTTTTTTCATAAAGTGCAGAATAGTCTGTTTAAACTTTTGTGTAAGTCGACACTACTTTACTTGAACTTGAACTATACGGTTCCAATCCACCTACATCGTGAGAACCGCTAAGCAATGGAATTTGCTATCCGGGTGGGTGTTCCCTGATAGATATAATCTGGGTGCCTTCAAGACGTGTGTAATCGGTTTCTTCTAAGCAAGCGTGTAGACCGCATCTTCGCTTAACATCAGACGAGTTGGCGGTCAAACGCAAGCCTACAAATAATTTAAAAAAAAACACGACGCACTGCCCAAACCACTGGACGGATCTGGCTGAAATTTGGCATGCAAGTAGATGTTATGACGTAGGCATTCGCTAAGAAAGGATTTTGATTAATTCTTTCCCCAAGGGGATAAAATAGGGGATGAAAGTTTGTATGAAACTTTGTCAATTTTAAACCGATCGGGCTGAGACTTTGCATGCATAAAGCTACTATGACGTAGGCATCTAGCGCAGGTGAAACCGCAGGGCACAGCTAGTCTTTAAACATAATTTACATACAATAAAAAAGTGAATAATTCTGTAAAAATATATATTATTAAAGTAAACAATTAATCACAGTCAAGTCACATACTTAAAAAACTATAAATTGTTGTCAAGTATTGATTTATCAAGTAAAATTAAATTGGCTTATACGTACATAGTTAGAAATATAATTACTTTTTAATATGGCAACATCTAATAAAAAAAATACGAGACTAGTTATTTCCAAGAATTACATAGTACATATTATGGAAAACATAACAGCGACTCTGGTGGGCGTTAATGCAAATAGATTTTTTATACATTTTCAAATTCTGAGTTAAACTTGCTAATTTCTATTCTAGCAGGTTGAATCCTCAGATCAAATTAAGAACTTTCTCCTTTTTTAAACAAGAAAAACAAAGTCATTTAAATTAGACTGAGCAGTTAAATCCATCTGTTTTTAAATGTTTAGAAACATTTTATTTTTATTTTAACCTCTTTTCGAACCATTCATGAATAGTAATATTGTTCAATGGAGAGGACTTTTTTTTTATAGCTGACAGGCTAGGTGTTTGATCACGACTCACCTGATGTTAAGTGACGGTGTGGTCGAAAATGGTAAAGCACACCTAGCCTGGAATGGAACTGGCTCTCAAGTGAGGCTGCCGGAACACACCGTTAGATGCTTGGCGGCAGATTTTCAACTGGAGGGTGGTAGCTAGCCAGCCGAGTACTGGGAAGTACCCCCACGCTATGGTTTCCTCACGATGTTTTCAGAATGGACTGAATTGGACTTTTTCCAATCCAATGACCGGATCCTGCTTTAAGCAAATGCTCAGCTATTGCATAATTCTGTGTCTTGTGTCTGTTAAGACCTGGCAACCATACTCAACAGATATTTTATATAACACTTGATCATTTTTATCAACTTTTAATAGCACTACATTCAAACTTGGTGACATTAATAATTAATTTACAATCATTACAATACTGCAAAATTTTATAAGGTTCATAGACTTTCAAAACCATTTCACAAACAATATTTTCTAAAACATAACTACTATTTATTAAAACTAAGAATTTCTCATCGTCTACATTAACACATTCTATCAGATGGCAGCCATATTTGAAATTTACATCTTGAATTCGTAACAGTGTGGATTCTCCTTTGGGGATTATGAAGTTAGAATTTGCTGCCATATATCTTTCATGTTGCCATAATGATAAGTTAGCTTTTTGCTTTTTTAATAGCTTATTCAGCCTGTATGCATGTCCATCCTTTTTGTATCTAATTTTAGTTAAAGTTTTACTAAAATCGTAAACCGAATTTTCTGAACTATTACCTGATATCTCTTCTATTAACTCAACACAAGTATTGCTAGTATTTGGTAAAATTAACGATTTACAAGTCAAAATTTCTATTTCATCACTGGTCTTAGAGTTATTTTTCGGTGTTGATATTTCACTTATAGAATTCTGGCTAGACACAGATGTGTTCTGTGAAGAGAAATTACTCTCAAAGAATGATTTCACCCTTTTAACAAGTTCTAATTTTGCATTTGAGGTGTTTTCAGTTTGTGTTAGATTTTCATAGATTTCTTTCAATTGAACTCTTCGATCTATTGTATCAGTTTCTTTATCCTCAGGTTCCGCCTTGATTGTTATATCACTCAATGGTTCTTGCTTTATATTTTCATGTTCACGGTCGATTTCGTGTTTATTAATATTAAATAACACTTTTCGTACTTTTATAGCCAATTTAGGGGAAGCGGTTTTAGAATTGAGTATAGGACTTTTTAGGTTTATAATTTTTGTTGGAAGAATAGGGGAAGAGACTTTATTACCATTATAAAAGGATTCTGTTTGCTTCAAGATTGGCGACTTGCTGTTGCTTCTACGACGAGCAATAACACCCAAAATAGGAGATTTTTCATCACGAATTACTTTCTTCGCATCACGAGATGTATCTAATATAGTTATGCTTAAGTTAGATACATTGTTAGGCACTTTTTTTTTTTTTGTACGTTTTCGTTTTAAAACACGAGTCCTGTAAACTTGATTGCTAAATTTATCATTTAACGACGTATCTTCATAATCACTAGAACAACTTGATGACCAATGTATTTCTTCAGAATGATCTTGTGAATTTAATGCACTAAATTTGTATAAAAATGAGTTATATTTTCGTTTTTCCATTATTCTTCTTATTTGTGTTTATTTTCTTTTTCATGCATTTTTGATTTTGCTTTGACTTGACGTTGGCATTGACATTATATTAAAGTATGATTGTAATATTTCTTTTTTCCTTTGATTTATAGCATTGCACTATGTATATTTTCCAATCTTAAGTATGTTGATACGTTAAAATATCTGATTTAAAATCAAACAGATTAAAAAAATCCAGTTAAACTCATACAAAGTGAAGAAGGTGAAATTTGGTCATGTATTTTAAGTTAAGCAATATTACTAGAATCTTTGACGGTATTTTGAAATATTATTTACCCATACTCGTGTCTGTAATTCGTCACCTTATGGATAAAAATTACTAGTTTCACGGTCAAAAAGAGTTTTGAAAAATAATACAATATAAGATATTTCTGTATTCCCGCTAAAAACCTTTTTTGTATTATGTTGGCAATAGTACAATAACAACGCCATTTTATTGTGCTGAGTTGGTAGCTCATTGATATTTCAGTACTGTCAACACAACACGTTGTAATGCCGGACATGCTAAAGCTGCCATTATTTTAAGTAGAATGCTAGACTTGGCGCAATTTTGGAGTATTATGTCATAATGGAATCGATGGAGCATTATGTACTATTGAACTAAATAACTTAGAGATTGTGAGGACGAAACTCGAAAGTACGCTTTACTGTCAGCCATTGCGCTTTGCTGCGGTAACACGAGTGAACCTAATATCTTTTTTGGAAACGAAATAATTGGAAATTTAACTACGTAGAGCAATAAAACAGCGGCCATAATTGTTAAGTAGACATACATATATATACATTTTTTTATTTTCGGTCGATGGTGACAAAGTTAATATATATTTCATTAAAAATTGCTAAAGGAAAGTTGACTTCCATAGAAAATGAGGCATACCTATCATACCCCATATGCGCGTTTATCTATAAAAAAGTAACTGCAAACATATTTTGTATAAACTTTAGTTGTTACGATGAGACAATTGCTATTTATCTTAATGTCTTTCGCTGGTGCGCGTAAAAATATAACATTGAATAGTTATAACTATAGAATGACCGACCTAGAATTACATTTAATGTAAAAAGTAACAAATCAACAGTGCACTGAAGCACCTGCAGCGTGCAGGTGTTTCAGTGCACTCTCGAATGTGCAGAAAATCTAAAAAAACGATTTCCCGCCACGCTACATCAGCGCTTTTAGATAAAAATAAAGATGCATTTTCAAGGTTAACTTTTTCGGAAACAGTTGGCAATACTGAATCCCGCCATGTTATTTGACTAACTTCATGCCGGTGCGGTGCAGGCGGTGTGCTCTCAAAACAAATACGTTCGGTAGTGCGTCTTGGCATTCATCGTATTGTTTATTACTGTTTATCACTGATCAGAACTTTACAATTGCGTTCACCGCTCGAAACTATCGCTAGGGATTTATAAATAACTGTATCGAGTCAATTTCGAGTGCTGCGGTTAACCGGTAGGTCGATCCGTCGGCACAATGGAAGTTGAGCGCATCGCTTCCGATTCTGAAAACGTGGCGGTGGACGGACTGGATGACTCGAAGCCGGTTGCGGACGAAGGCGCCGGGGACGCAGCGACGTCCCATTCTGAGCGTCTACGACGCAAAAACAAGAAATACGCTCGTACAAATAGCAAGGAGAAAGATGGCGTTGCCGTTGCGGTGGCGCCGCTACCCAAGTACAGAAGCTGGAAGAACAGCCGTAGGCCTCGCAACGGGCATGGCAGAGGCCTACCCAAGAAAGGTAAGCACATAATTATCGACAAAACATCCATCCGATCGACATGCCGGAGAAATTTCTGGAACCGCTGCAGCGTGAATTGAGCTGCATTTATGTAACATTTGTTTACTACGCATTAAAATAGAATGCACGTTTTTCCAAGTCGAACATTTTAATGTAACTGCATCTTTCTATTTGCCTATTTGCGCAGTTAAATGGAAATAAGAAATGATATTGAATTGGATTACATAGTTTTGGTGGGTAGGTATTTAAATTGCTTCGCGCACGGTAATATTGGCTTAGTTGAATGACTTATTACGCAACAACTAAACGTAAACAACTTTCATCATTCAACCAAGGCTATTCTCAGCGTGTCGCGCTGCTGAGCGCTAGTTTGTAAATAAAATGAGGTTCTTATACGTGAAACGGTAAAAAATCAATAAGTTTAAGGCTTGTTTTCTTTGTTTGTTGTGATAATGCGCAGAAGTATGTCAAGGTCAAGAATGTTTTGGGATAAACAGGGTTGCCAACATCCCAGCAAAATTATGTAAGAGAGGTAATCTAATATTATTATGATTTTATGGGGTTATTAGATATAAATTGATGCCAAACACATAATAACGACCTTCAAATAATGTCAGACCTTTTTGGTGGTACAACATACAGTCACCAACATAAGTATAAGGTAAGTAATAAGTTATCTACATGGGCTTCTTTATTTATTGTCAGTGCATTTATGTGTACTGTATGTGTCAAATAAATGTTATTTTTTTCTTTGACTTTACCTTTTTTAAAAGAATTGGCCTGTACAAATTTAGTATTTTCAATATGCTAGGTGTTTGACCACAGCTCACATGATTAAGTGATGGTAATCTTATGTTTGTTGAACTTATTATGTTTATTATACTCACTTATCTTAAATTTTTCTTGTATTCTTTATGGTTGATATGCTAAGTGATTGACCACAATTGACCTGATGATAAAGTACACCTTGCATGGAATGGGGCTGGCTCTCAAGGTATTAATATCGTGGATGTATGCCAACACTATGCATAGGGTACATTGTGTTACATGCTAGGTTACCGTAACTCACCTGGTGGTAAAGTACACCTTGCATGGAATGGAACTGGCTCTCAAGTGAATTGTATTGTTATCATGGATGTATGCCAACACTATGCATAGGTTACATTGTGTTATATGACGGAACATCAATGTGGATCATTCTTTAGACACATTTAAATTAAATAAAACAATAAAAGTGATTTAAAATAGGGTTTTAAAATTGTTATTTATGATTATTGTATTTATGTCTGTAACTTCAGTTATTCGTTGTTTTTGCTTTATAAATACAGATATTTTATTGATAACACCAATGTCAATTCCGTAATAACAAATATATCATTAAAAGAGTTTTAAAACTGTAATCAGTGTTTTAAAATTGAAAATTATTATCAATGATTAAAAAACAAAATGTCAAAATAAAGTATGGCAATATACAAACATGACAATATAATAAAATGACAAAAAAATCATAATTACTTACTAGTTCGCGTGGTGGTAGGGTACTTTCTAGTACTCAGCTGGCTAGCTACCACCCTCAAGTTGAAAATCTGCCACCAAGCATCTAACAGTGTGCTCCGGCAGCCTCACTTGAGAGCCAGTTCCATTCCAGGCTAGGTGTGCTTTAACATCTTCAACCACACCGTCACTTAACATCAGGTGAGTTGTGGTCAAACACCTCGCCTGTCAGCCATTAAAAATATGGTAATTTATATAAAAACATTCATCATCATCATCAGCCGCATGACGTCCACTGCTGGACATAGGCCTCCCCCATTGACTTCCATAAAGACCGGTTGGAAGCGGCTTGCATCCAGCGCGTTCCTGCGGTCTTTATTAGGTCGTCTGTCCACCTTGTGGGTGGACGTCCTACGCTGCGCTTGCCGGTCCGTGGTCTCCACTCCAGAACCTTGCAGCCCCATCGGCCATCAGTTCTGCGTGCTATGTGCCCTGCCCACTGCCACTTCAACTTGCTAATCCGCTGGGCTATGTCGGCTACTTTAGTTCGCCTACGGATCTCCTCATTTCTGATTCGATCTCGTAGGGAAACTCCGAGCATGGCCCTCTCCATAGCTCGTTGTGCTACTTTAAGCTTACTAAGAAGACACATAGTCAGAGACCACGTTTCGGCGCCATAAGTCATCACTGGTAACACACACTGGTCGAAGACTTCAGGCACTGAGGTAATTCGGACGAGAAAACGCTGCGCAGTTTTCCGAACGCTGCCCAGCCGAGTTGGATTCGACGATTGACCTCTTTCTCGAAGTTGGACCTACCTAGTTGGACTGCTTGTCTAGGTAAATGTACTTGTCAACAAGTTCAAGAACCGAGCTCCCAACTGATATTGGGGTGGGCACAACATGGGCATTCCACATTGCTTTCGTTTTGTCCATATAAAAACATTATAGTTGTATATTAATAATTTTTGGCTCTTTCTTCCATATATATTCTTTTACTATTGAAAAGGGTAAGTCTGTGAAAACTCACACAAACATTTACAAGGATTTATCTTATCATTTTATCTGCTTATCAACGTATTCATATTTCATAATCTACCCAGTATATTAATAGTATATAACCTTGAGAAGTATTTATCTAATAAACTATTATGTATAATGTACACACAAACAAAATATAGAATAAACAATAGTGATTCATGAAGTGTTTACCAACTGAAAGATCAGGTATATACTATACATCTATATGTTTATCTGAGAGTTGAGTGGCTCTACAGTCTCTCATTATACAGTGGCTACATAATTGGATTCCTTTTCGGAAAACAAATGAGGCTACAGGAAGGTGGTGGTTTGCGTGGTGGTAGAGTACTTTGCAGTACTCGGCTGGCTAGCTACCACCCTCAAGTTGAAAATCTGCCGCCAAGCATCTAACGGTGTGTTCCGGCAGCCTCACTTGAGAGCCAGTTCCATTCCAGGCTAGGTGTGCTTTACCATCTTCGACCACACCGTCGCTTAACATCAGGTGAGCTGTGGTCAAACACCTAGCCTGTCAGATATACCTATAAAAATAAAAAAAAGGTCGCTTTTCGAACAGTGCAGGCATCTTGATCTGTTTGACCACCTGTTGTTAAGTAATGTTGTGGACAAAGAAGGTAAACACATCTAATCTGGTATGGAACTGGGCCTTGGTTACATTCCAGGAATTAAAAAAAAACAAAAATCAAAATCTTTTTATATTGTCTTAAATTGTAGGTCTTATTGTTAAAATTCTAAGTTTCAAATATTCTACCTTAGTAGGTGTACAAATATTTGTAGATAGATAAACAATTATTTAAGTGTGTCATTCAAAAAATCAATTTGCAGTAGAATTGCAGAACTTGATTCCACTTTCGCCTTCTCAAGACTCCAGGCGACTAATGTGGCCCTAGGTATAGGTCTCTTTTTTATTATCAAACAACTCTTAAACATGACCAAAGTATCGCACATTCTTGGTGGACATTCCACATGTCTGCACTAGGCTCTTTAACGCCATACTTTTTATTACAGTTGAGGAATTGGAGCTCATTACAAGTCTTTTCTGTAAAGTACAATATGGGTATTTTGAAATTCATCATAAATAATGTCGAGGGGACATCTAATCATGTAATCTGATAATAAAGATAAAAATATTATAGCCCATGTCACTCAGGTTGATATAGGGATTCGAACAATACCCTATATATATAAATTTGTCCAGGCATTTAAAAAATATACTCACACATACATAACCTCTGAAAACATTACTCACAAAAAACACTTTTAAAAGAGTGAAGTATAAAACAAAGTCGCTTTCTCTGTCCCTATATCCCTATGTATGCTTAAATCTTTAAAACTACGCAACGGATTTTAATGCGGTTTTTTTTAATAGAGTGATTCAAGAGGAAGGTGTATATGCACCACATTAGTATCTACATTGCACCTGTGCGAAGCCGGGGCGGGTCGCTAGTACCCTATATATATAAATCTGTCCAGGCAATTAAAAAATAAACTCACACATACACAACCTCTGTAAACATTACTCTTAAAAACACTTTTAAAAGAAATTTTGCTGATAATCTTTATTGGAAAAACCATTTTCATCAATTACAGCGATATAAAAATCCATCAATAATTTTACTGTCACGATAACTCTAAAATAATCCCGACATCACTAACAGTAATAATACTATAAAAGCCAAAGTTTGTTTGCAATGTAACTTCTTATCAAACAACATGCCTTATCATATGACATACACACAAGTTGTTTTTATAAAACTGGGTCTTATCAGCTATACTTACATATATACTTATGTATTCCTTATACACAAAGTTGGTCACATATATCTATGGCCATGATTATGTATGTAAATATTTACCTGCGGATAGATAAAAATAATTGACACAAATGTAGAATACACCAATTTATATTCTTATTTAAAGCTGAACATGCCAATGATACAAGTGGAAATAGATGCTCATAAGGCACCCAAACCAACTAGCGGGGAAATTGACCATCCCTGATACTATAGTCGGCTTAAGAAGTGGCGAGATATATTTGAATCAACATAAAGGGCTGGCTCCACTGGGCGCCCTACACATAAAAAAGCACACATCCTATCTGTTTATAGTCGAGAATTACTGCAAGATAGAAATTCATTTATCAAAAAATAATTAATCAGTTATCCACTTTGGTTGTGATCAAAAATTTAAATTAATCTTATTTATTGAGCCTTCATATTAGCAACTACATTAATAATTACACCCAATTATATTCTGAATTAAAGCTGAATGTTTTGCTTTTTGAAGGAAGCACAATTCATTCATCACAAAATAATCATTATCCACTTTGGTTGTGATCAAATTTGAATTAAACTTGAACTTTGATAGTCTCCAAAAATGTTAATATCTTTAATATGATTAGATTAATAAATATATAATAATTATATGTAACAGTAATGAGACGAACGAGATACTCTCCTGAGTGTGATGGTAGGAGATAACGCCTGTCCATGACCATTGCAGCGATACACAAAACGTTGAGTAGCAAAACAAAGTCCAGGCCATTGCTGCTTTGGTGCTTATTAATTTTGAGACATTCGATGGTTAGTCTCAACAGCCCTTTAATTTCACTAGCTGCAGTACCCTTCAAACCGGAACACAGTAATGTTAACACACTACTGCTTGGCGGTAGAACAATCTGACGATATATAATAGATGACCTGCTAAGGAGATCTACCACCAAGTAAAAGAAGTTATTGGTTTACATGGACTTTGTAGTGATGATAGCTCAGAGGTAAGATGGTGGCTGAAGAGTGTGGGTTAAAACCCCAACAATGAGTGAACTGCCAGTGAAGGAAACCATAGCGTGGTGGTAGGGTACTTTCTAGTACTCGACTAGCTAGCTACCACCCTCAAGTTGAAAATCTGTCACCCAGCACCTAGCAGTGTGTTCCGGCAGCCTCACTTGAGAGCAAGTTCCATTCCAGGCTAGGTGTGCTTCACCAACTTCGAACACACCATCACTTAACATTGAGCTATGGTCAAACAACAATTCTGTTAAACAATAAAAAATATGTTGTTGTGGCCTACTTAGAATGGTAATATAATTTTGCTGTTACAGGAGGAGCTGGAGGCAAGGGAGTTTGGGGCCTTCCCGGCTCGGAGCTGCTCGAGGAGTATGTGGAGGACATGAATGACCCAAACTATGACCCGGAGGCTGTCACCAATGGTGATGTGGAGTTCAAGCAGGTCATTGTAGAGGCGGAACCACAGGAAATTATAGTGAGTGATGTTTTATTAAAAATCTACTGCTTACTTGACATCCTTCTTAAGCCTTGTTCACACTGGACTAGTAATTTAGTTGAGTACCGAGTAATTTAGTAGCTAAAATACTCGCTACTGCCCAAAAATCGTTTCCACTACAGTCGAATACAGTACACAAGTGAATGATGTTTTGCAAGACGGACATTCAACGCAAGTAAATAAGCTAATAAAGAAATGGATCAACACGACTAAATGATTTGCTAATCTACTCGACTAAATCTTTTTGTTGTTCACACATGTTTAATTACTAAATTACTTGGTACTCGACTAAATTACTAGCCTAATGCGAACAAGGCTTTAGGCTTGTGATTGATTAAGCTACTAAACTTGCTCAGGGCAAGTTGCACATCATCATGGAATGCTGCTGGAAATAGGCCTAGTGTGATCTTCACGAGGATTTTAGTCTAGGACATTTTCACACAGCGCCATCTAGTCCCATACTAAGCGAAGCTTGTACTATGGGAGCCAGATTGATGAATACTTATATACTTTTTTTTATAAATACATACATACAACACCCAGAAACAGCAAACATTTATCGTTGCTTAAATGTTTGTCTTGATGGTAATCGAACCCACCATCCACGGTACAATCAGGCTATATTCCAATACTGCTAGGTATTTTTAGAAGATTATTTTTTTATACATAATAGGTTCGCGTTTGACTATATGTCAAGCAACATGGTCTAGGATGGAACACTCTTAGCTAGCAAGAACCTGTTTATTCTTTGACTGGCCCGTTGTTTTTTTAAATTCCTTGCTCATCACACGTGAACACTATATTTTTCGGGATAAAAAGTGGCCTATCTGTTAATCGAGGGTGTCAGCTACCTCCATACCGAATTTCATCAAAATTGGTCCAGCCGTTTGTGCGTGAAGAAGTATATACAAACACACTTACAAACTTTCGCCTTTAAAATATCTGAAGTGTGATTTTGAATACACTTATAATCCAACAAAGAATTTTCACATCCTCTTTGTCCAAATAAAAAATGACTCCAACCTGTTTTAAAAAGAAAAAGTTTATATTTAAAAATTAATTCTCATTCTAAGTATGAAAACTTGTTTGTGATGAAATTAAACAATAATATTGCTGATCGTTGATTTAAATGATCTTTCGGTTAACGTTGGCAATCTACCAAGATTAAACTTGGCAGACTAAATGCCGATCGAAAACAATACGGTAACATTGGAGTTTTTTTTTTTTTGTAAAACATCGTCACAGATGAAATAACAGTCGCGGCGTAAATTGTAAACATTTAAAACATAAGTATCAAGGTCGCCCGCGCGCCGATCAAAAACACGCCTGAAGTTAGCTACAGACCAAAACGGATGCTCAGACGGTCACTCAAAAGAACTTGTTTCACAAAATTTACCATAGAAATTGCGATTGTGGCTCCTCTGCGACGTTTGCAGATAATAAATCACTAACATATTATAAAACAAAGTCGTCCGCTGCGTCTGTCTGTTCGCGATAAACCTTAAAACTACTGAACAGATTATCATGCGTAATTTCACCAATAGATAGAGTGATTCATGAGGAAGGTTTAGGTATACAATTTGTCAAGGTTTTGTGTAAATTGGTTGAAATGTGACGATAATTGTTGGAAGTGTCGGAAAAAGTCAAGCCATCTGGGAGCTTTCATTGAAAACGCTACCTAATCTCTTTGAGATATGACTAAACAATGCATGGTGGGATATTCCTCTTTTATAGATCTACAAAAAAGTCCGCGGTGGCATATATCTATCTACCTTTTAAGGATAGCTTACTATACTCTTTCTTACTACTTGTGCGAAGCCGGGGCGAGTCGCTAGTAATATAATAATTAGTTGCATTCTGCAGTTTCGCCATAACTATGATAGCTCAGTGGTTAGCGTGGTCGGTTCGCATGCCGAAGGGCGTGGGTTCAAACCCCAACCATGAGCTTGAACTGTCGGCAAAACGAGTTATCTATCCAATTCAGAATACTACGCAGTTTTCGTGCGTATTTGAATGTTTAGATATATAATTGTGACGCAATGCCGAAATCAACCGGTTAGAGGCGCGGCCGACCCCGTCTTCCTAATCGTGTTTTAGTTAGCCAGAATCTACGTTCTAAATGATTGTTTTTTTTTAAACCGACTTTTTTTTAAATGTCTGACAGGCTAAGTGTTTGACCACAGCTCACCTGATGTTAAGTGACGGTGTGGTCGAGGATGGTGAAGCACACCTAGCCTGGAATGCAGCTAATAACAACAAATTGACAGCCCTGTTGGCTCATTGGGAGTATGTCTGCCTGAGCTGTAGGGCGTGGGTTCGATTCCCGCCAAGGACAAATGTTTGTTTGGTATAAACAAATGTTTATTCTGTGTCTGGGTGTTCTTTATGTATTATAAGTATGTATTTACAAAAAAAAATGTATTTATGTATCCTATCAGTTATCTGACTTCCATCACACAAGCTCTGCTTAGTTTGGGGTCAGATGGCGCTGTGTGTAATGTGTCCTACAATATTTATTTATTTATTTAAATACAAAAAAACAGAATAAAATAAATATTTAAGGGGGCTCCCATACAAAAAACCTGTTTTTTTTTTGCTTGATATTAATAACGGCAACAGGTAGACGCTTTAAATATTCACAAAATATTTAATTATATATTCACTTTTAAAATAAATACTTACATTAAAGTAAAACAAATATTGAAGTGGGGTTCCTAAACAACAGACAAGATTTTTTTGCCGTTTTTATAGATAATGGTACGGAACCCTTCGTGCGCGAATCCGACTCGCACTTGGCCGGTTTTTTAGTGTTGCTACCTTAGAAATTCGTCATTTACGAATCGATTTGATAACTTTTATTTTTTATTTAGTAGGTTTTTTTTTGTCTACAGGCTCGGTTTTTAACCACAGCTCACCTGATGTTAAGTGACCGTGTGGTCGAAGATGGTAAACACACTTAGCCTGGAGTGGAATTGGCTATACATCTGAGCATGACTGAGAAATGTCCCCTAACTCCTAAGTACCTTCCATCATCAGCTCACACTCTGACACTAGGACCGGCTACTCAGCCTATACAAGCTTATTGACCTACTCGCACACAGGCGACGCGATGTTTATCACGTAACGTGTCAACGACCCCTGTTTATGCGTGCAGAGTGCCAATGCCAAATCAATTTTGTATGTATGTTATACATTACTAAAAATAAATAAATCACATTAAGGCGGTACTCCGTCTAATCACGCAAATCTTTATATATATAAATTTCGGGTCACATTGTTTGTCCGCGATGAACTCTTCAACTACTTGCTTACGTTCTCAACAACTAGAAATTACAGGGCTGTTGAGACTAACCATATAGTCTCAAAGTGATGAGCGCCAAGGCAGCGAAGCCCTGGACTTTGTTTTGCTACTCAAAGTTCTGTGTATCGCTGCAATGGTCATGGACAGGCGTTATCTCTTAACATCAGGAGAGCGTAAAAATTGTTTGTAATAATTAGTGTGCGTGGTGGTAGGGTACTTTCTAGTACTCGGCTGGCTAGCTACCACCCTCAAGTTGAAAATCTGCCGCCAAGCATCTAACGGTGTGTTCCGGCAGCCTCACTTGAGAGCCAGTTCCATTTCAGGCTAGGTGTGCATTACCATCTTCGACCGCACCGTCACTTAACATCAGGTGAGGTGTAGACCTAGCCTGTCAGCCATAAAAAAAGAATCTTTTTTTTAAGAGATAACGTCTGTCCATGACCATTGCAGCAATATACTGAACTTTGAGTACCTATACATGAGAGCGGATGAGGATAGCGTATGGTCCGCCTCAGAACATAAAAAAAAATATTGTAGGAATCGTAGAGTGCAAGGACCTTTATTGTGATTTAAAATGTACAGGGCGTAGGGACTTGGCAGCGCTGGGCCAGGTAAGAAGCGACGCACGCCGCAACACAAAACCACGGGTCAATGGCGAACGATGACATTTCACTTGCGCTACAGTGTTTACAAACGTTCTTACCTTTTTTTACCCGACTACCAAGGAAGGGTTATGTTTTTCACGCGTATCTTGTATGTAAATCTAAATATATATAACTCAAAGGTGACTGACTGACTGACATAGTGATCTATCAACGCACAGCCCAAACCACTGGACGGATCGGGCTGAAATTTGGCATGCAGGTAGATGTTATGACGTAGGCATCCGCTAAGAAAGGATTTTGATTAATTCTATCCCCAAGGGGATAAAATAGGGGATGAAAATTTGTATGAAACTTTGTCAATTTTAAACCGATCGGGCTGAGACTTTGCATGCATAAAGCTACTATGACGTAGGCATCTAGCGCGGGTGAAACCGCGGGCACAGCTAGTTACTTCATAATAGTAGGGGAGCCCAAGCGGGCATTTCGGGATTTAGTCGAGCTCGTTTTTTCAAAAAAAGAGTTTTAGCTGTTATTCCTTGTGTTACCACGTTTCGTTATCAACCTAGCATAGACTACTGGGTATTAATCTCCGAAGAAACGCTACTCTTACGTATATCGTCACTCCGTCTAGTCTAATGGGGTTCTACATTACTTTAAAAACGCCAAGCACCTAACCACCTAAGGTGTTCCGGCAGTTCCACTCGAGTTTTTTTTTTTTAAATAAGTAATTGGCTTTCGTTTGACCACCATCTCACCTGGTGTTAAGTGATGATGCGGTCTAAGATGGAGCACGCTTTCCTAGATCGGCATTCACTCTCGACTTGAAGACACCCAGATTATATCCAACGGGGAACACCCACTAAGGCAGCGCATTCCACTGTCTAGCAGTCCGCACAATGAACGTGGAATCAAATCGTTTCAGTCGAGTTTTTGGAACATCTACCATGAAACGATGTCGCTTTTTTTGAGCTTCTAGCTGTCCCATAGAAAAATGGACATGGGGGAATCGGACCATGTTGTTCTGAAGCACACTCTCCGAAATGAATCCGATAAAAAACCGACAAACTAGCAACTTTGCGACGATGTTTTAGGCTTTGTAATTTAGCTTGAACAATGTAGTCAGTTCCATTCCGGGCTAGGTGTGTTTACCATCTTCGACCACATTAACATAAGGTGAGCTATGGTCAGACACCTAGCTTTGTAACTATAAAAAAGGTCTGACATTTATCTCCAAATTGTTGTTTTTTCTGGGGGTAATAAAATATGTAATATTTTAGCCTTATGACCCATTTACAAGAAACGGCTGAGGGGCTTTTTACAAGGCTGGCTACTCGCCACCCTTGTAAAAATAAAATGCCGCCTATTAATAAGTAACAATAAACATAGCATTTTATTTCTAACAATGGCCTTTATATTTTCCAAGAACCTAATTTATTAGGTTCGACTACTCCATCTAAGTTTCCGGGACATTTATATAGTTTTAGGGTTCCGTACATCGAAAGGAAAACGGAACCCTTATAGGGTGACAGTCTGAAGATGTAACAAACACAATTTTTCGCATTTATCACTACATATTATAAAACAAACTCGTCCGCCGCGTCTGTCTGTCAGTTCGCGATAAATTTAAAAACTACTGAACGTATTATCATGCGAGTTTCGCCAATAGATAGAGTGATTCATGAGGAAGGCTTTGGTATATGGTTTTGTGTAAATTGGTTAAAATATGATGATAATTGTTGATAGTGTCGGAAAAGTCAAGCCACCTGGGAGCTTTTATCGAAAACGCTGCCTAATCCCTTTGAGATATAACAAAACAATGCATGGTGGGATATTCCTCTTTTATAGATCTATAAAAATGTCCGCGGTGGCATATATCTACATTTTAAGGATAGCTTACTATACCCGTGCGAAGCCGGGGCGGGTCGCTAGTAATATAATAAATAATGATAGCCCTATTGGCTCATTGGGAGTATGCCTGCCTGAGCTGTAGGGCGTGGGTTCGATTCCCGCCAAAGACAAATGTTTGTTTGGTATAAACAAATGTTTGTTCTGTGTCTGGGTGCTCTGTATGTATTATAAGTATGTATTTACAAAAAAAAAGTATTTATGTATTCTATCAGTTAACTGTCTTCCATCACACAAGCTCTGCTTAGTTTGAGGTCAGATGGCGCTGTGTCCAAAGCAGTTTTGCCATCATTTTCCGTGATACCAAATAGCTTGTCTTATGCCTTTAAGTTTCTTACACAAAAGTCTTTAATATGCCTATTTAAATATTCTTCGTTTTCGTCTCCAGCGCAAAGCGGAGCCAGTGATACTGGAATACTTCGAACACGGCGACACGAATGCGGCGGCTGAAGATTTCTTAGAAATCGTCGTTTCTAAAAGGAGCCATTTGGTAAGCATACAGCTCTAGTGATATAGAATACATTTTTTGTCCATTTAATAGGGATGTTGACACTAATTATAATTTAATTAAAAGTTATGTTAAATCGATTTATTGCGATACTTAAACACCGGCAATCATGTTAACATTATTATGTACAATAAATTAAATATAGTTTTCTTGTGTGAGAATTTATTATCGATTGTAACGTGACTACAAAAACCAATCAGCGCAATTACGTCACACATCATCAGCCAAAGGACGTCCACTGCTGGACACAGGCCTCTTCCTGGGGGGGTTTTGCCAATACTCACTACGCTTGGCAGGCGGGTTGGCGAGCGCAGTTAGGTGTGATTGTTCAAGGAAGACGCTGCTGCCCATCTTCCGGATTACATCCCTTAGCCGACTCTTACGGCAACCAATTACGTCACGAACCACTAACTAAACGAACTGCCATAAAGTATTAGCGCGTCAGCGATTTCTCGATAAATTATCAGTTATAATTATAAGAATGGAGACAGAATTCATGAAGGGAGACGGTGCAAACTTGCCGAAAGTGTCTTACAGTGGAAATTCCCTATAAACGTACAAAACGTTTCCAGACCACATTTTTTTTTACACACTACCTGCTAGTTGTATGACCACAGCTCACCTGATGTTAAGTAACGGTGTGGTCGAAGATGTTAAAGCACACCCAGCCTGGAATGGTACTGGCTCTCAAGTGAGGCTGCCGGAACACACCGTTAGATGCTTGGCGGTAGATTTTCAACTTGATGGTAGCTAGCCAGCCGAGTACTAGAAAGTACCCTACCACCACGTTATTTCCTCACGATGTTTACCGGCAGCTCAAGCTCATTGTTGGGGTTTGAACCCACACCCTTGCATGCGAACCTACCGTTCTAACCACTGAGCCATCATCGCTAAATTTAATTATGTGTGTGCATTTTTATTGCACGTTATAAATAAATTTTGATACTAATAATAAAACCTAATTAATAGGGTTGTGTTCCCAGATTTGCGAGACGATAGTAGAGATAGCGTTGGACCACAAGCCGTCACACTGCGAGATGGCGTCCGTCCTCATCTCGGACCTCTACGGGCGTGTGTTCTCTGCTAAGGACATCGGATTAGGTAACTTTTACGTGATGGCTTTAACTTAACAGGTTTTCTAGGTACCAACACAGTACCAGATATTCTGCCGTCAAGCAGTAGTGTGTTAACGCTCCTGTGTTTCGGTTTGAAGGGTGCTGCAGCTAGCGAAATTACAGGGCTGTTGAGACTGACCATCTAATGTCTCGAGGTAATGAGCGCAAGCGATGCCCTGGACTTTGTTTTGTTACTTAATGTTCTGTGTATCGCTGCAATGGTCATGGACAGGCGTTATCTCTTTTACCATCAGGAGAGCGTCTCATTATGTAAAAAAAAAACATGCCCAACATGCTTCATTAACAAATAGCCTAGGGCATTTTACACAGCGCCATCTAGCTCCTAACTAAGCAAAGCTTGTGGGAACCAGATAACTGACTACATATTTATAATACATACAGAACACCCAGACACAGAATAAATATTTATCGTCACATAAATGTTGGTCCCGGTGGCAATCGAACCCCCGCCCTACAGCTCTTGAAGCAGATATTCTATCAAATGATCAAACAGGGTAGCGAAAATAAAATACATATATAAATATTGTAAAAAAGTGTCCCCGGCAGTGGGGCAGCGCTTGAGCTGTCAACCGTCTAGCGAGAGCCTCTTAAGATGTTGGTCGAGACTCTTCTCTATAAGACCGTTTGCCGTGACTGCTATCGCGACAATGACCGTCGAATCAACATCCCATGGATCTGACCCTTAACCCAACCGTCTAGCGAGAGCCTCTTCTGATGTTGGTCGAGACTCTTCGCTTTAACACCGTTTGCCGTGACGACTATCGCGACAATGACCGTCGAATCAACATCCCATGGATCTGACCCTTAACCCAGCCGTCTATCGAGAACCTCTTCAGACGTTGGTCGAGACTCTTCGCTTTAAACCGTTTGCTGTGACTATCGCGACAATGACCGTCTAATCAACATCCCACATGGCAGTTATTTCGTGAGCCAAGTCAAGCTACTTACTGAGCCTGTGCCTTTTATTATTATTTATTGAACCTCTAGTGTTTCACTTTCCTCTTTCCAGATAGCCCTTTCCTTCCGGCATTGGTGTCTTTAACTTCACTTAATATTTCTAAACGTTTGATCTTTGTTAGACGCGTTCGGGTAATGTCCACGGTATGTGATGTACTTGTCAGCGTTCTGTTTCTATACTAAAGTGTTTATTGTGGTCAGCGTTCGAGCGCTTGCTGGAGAAGCTGCCCGACCTGGTGCTGGACACACCGGACGCGGCCGTGCTGTTGTCCAACTTCATCGCGCGATGCGTCGCCGACGACTGCTTGCCACCAAAGTTCGTGCAGACACAAACCCTTAAGGAACTCAACTCACACGCCAGGTAACGCAAATACTGTCTTATGGCACCCTTTCTAGCCAAAGGCGTCATCATAATAGAATGCGACTATTATCACTTCTTCGTCTAAATTTGTAGTTATCGGCTAAAATTCATCCTCTAATATGTTACATTCATCAACTAAAATGAAATATTGGTCCACTAAAATGACACATTCAACTACTTAAACGTTTCATTCATCTACTAAAATATCACATACAAAAAATGTCACATTCGACCACTAAAATGTCTCATTCACCAACTAAAATACCACAGTCATTAACTGAAATACCACATTCGTCCACTAAAATGTTATATTCATCAACTAAAATGTCACATTCGTCCACTAAAATGTCTCATTCTCCAACTAAAATACCACATTCATTAACTAAAATATCACATTCGTCCACTAAAATGTCACATTCATCCACTAAAATGTCATTTTCATCAACTAGAAAGTCACATATGTCCACTAAATTGTCTCGTTAAATATCATATACATTAAACTAAAATGTCACATTTGTCGACTGAAATGTCTCATCACTAACTAAAATACCATATTCATTAACTAAAATTTCACAATGATCGACTAAAATGCCCGTGAGTAGAGTAGAATATGTTCACCCGGATGCTCAGAATAAACCATTTTTGTTTTGTAGTATTTCAACATATACCTTTTATTGCAGACAAGCGATCCACCGAGCTGAGACATTGCTGTCCATGAAGCAGGGGCTGGTGCGACTGGACAACATCTGGGGAGTTGGTGGTGGCATCAGGTGATTATAAAACCCATAATCTTTATCTTTTTTAGGATTCCGTATCCAAAAGGGAACGGGACCCTATTACTAAGACTCCACTGTCCATCCGTCTGTCACCAGGCTTTGTCATTAACCGTGTTAGTTTGTTGCTATTATAACAACAAATACAAAAAATTGTATAAAATAAATATTTAAGGGGGCTCACATACAACAAATGTGATTGTTTTTTCTCTTTTTATATATAATGGTACGGAATCCTTCGTGCGCGAGTCCGACTCTCACTTGGCCGGTTTTTGTTTTATTCTATATAGGTTCGCATTTGACCACACCCTGTCTCAGTAGTGCGGGCTAAGATGAAGCAATATTAGAAAAAACCTATTAACTGTGGATTTGAATACACCTATATTATTGATGTCTTATTAGAATAAATTTACAATTTAAAAAAACAACTCCATCTGAGCCCAAACACGGTTTTTTAAGGTTTTAGATATTTTCGTTTAAAAATCTGAACTACTGAACCGGTTTTTCATGACATTTCTATGAGACCACCTGGGAAGTATACCCCATTAAACAAAAAAAAGAATTTCCCAAATCGGTGCAGGCGTCTTAATCGGGGAACATACATTGATAAAAAAGATTCTGACGAATTGAGAACCTCCTCCTTTTTTTTAAGTCGGTTAAAAAGTTTCTTATACATTCAATTATCTTTTACAGGCCGGTGAAATCACTTATCCGACAAATTCAGCTGCTCTTGAAGGAATACCTTACTTCGGGGGAGCTGGCTGAGGCGATGCGCTGTGTCAAGGATTTGGAGGTGCCTCACTTCCACCACGAGCTCGTCTATGAGGTGAGAAGGACCACATGTATTACCTTATTGAGGTCAGACACTGCTTCTAATGGTATTACCTCACATAATGGCAGTTGGCTGAAGCGATGTTCTTAGTGCATTGTTGCACCCAAAGCCAGTCGGACATATACAAAGTTATCAATGAAGACGATATTTCAAAATATTTAATAATTGTTTTACATAAAAAGTATCTTGTCATCAACAACAATTTATTTTTACTATTTTCATGTAATGTGACTAACTAGACACTCTCCTGATGGTTAGAGATATGTCCATGACCATTGCAGCGATACACAGAACTTGGAGTAACAAAACTTAGTTTAGGGCATCGCTGCTTTGGTGCTCATTACATTGATACTTTCAATGGTCAGTCTCAACAGCACTGTTATTCAGTATGTAAAGTGTTTTTTTTGTGTTTATTTTCTATTTTTTTCTGTAAACCATATTTTATGTAACTAATTTGTATATTTTGGTTTTTTATGCAGTAGTTGATTTTTAATACGTTTTCAAACTTTTTATAGTGATGAAGTCATAATGTCGGCTGAATATCCATAGTAGGCCTTTGCCATGTAGAACAAAAAAGAATATTTTGACACATTTGATTGACTTTGACAATTGACATGAAGTAAAGAATTTTTTTATCAAAACTTGTCAATGTTGCCAATCTATTACAATTGTATAGATTTATAACTTTTTTGTATGGATTAGTACGCTATTACACTGCTGGAAAATCTATTACGATTTTTGAAAAATAGATGGATCTGTTACATTTGTTTACAGAAACATTTACAGGAACTGGTAGAATGCACAGAGTACGATGCCAAAAAGAAAGGGAAAAAAAATCCCAATAAACTTTTTTTTACATGTGGTTTGGCAATGAATGGGCGTCATATTTACGTATTTTGGTATTTTATAAGTGAAGTAACGAAATTATAGTATTTTTCCGTACTATCCTTAGATATGGATAGTATCTAGTACGGAGCATGAAATAGTAGTACAAATGATAATGCATGTCCTGCATAAATAAAACAAAAACATAAATTTTTGTTCTGGACGGCTATCGAATCCGCACCCTCCATCCAGGTCACGAGCTGAGAGGAAAATAAATCGTATGCTTCATTTATCTCGTTTCCTTGCAGACGGTTCTGCTGGCACTGGAGACGGTAAATTCCACGGTGGAGGAGCAGCTGGTGACCTTTCTCGCGGAGTTGAGGCGCTGTGTTATCGTCACCCCGGATCAAATGGATCGGGTTAGTACAATTTCTTTATTATTCTTAACACACAGCGGGCCCAATGTAGAGGAAGATGTGAGGTGTTTGGTTCAACCAGCAATGACAACTCAGGACCGGGCGTTCTAGCGTCGAGCAACGAGGATTCCTGATTATAAATTAATTAAGTCCAGGAGCTGGAGAAGAAGAAGAATAAGCATGGAACAGGGGTAAAAGAAGGCCGAACAGGGATCATAGGCAGGAGTAAAAGAAAAACTAGTAGGGAACAGGGGCTGTAGAAGAAGAACAATGATTAAGGAATGAGGCAGGAAAAGAAGAATGAGCACGGAACATGGACAGGAGAAGAATATCAAGCAAGGAACAAGGCTATGAGAAGAAGAACGAGCAGGGAACAGGGGCAGGAAAAGAAGAAAAACGAGCCGGGAACAAGGCTAAGAGAAAAAGAAGAATGAGCAGGGAACAGGGGCAGCAGAAAAAGAACGAACACGGAATCGGGGCAGGAGAAGAAGAAGAACGAGCATGGAATGGGGCAAAGAGATTATGAACGAGCAGGGAATAAGGGCAGGAAAAGGGCTAAGAGAAGAAGAACAACGAGTAGGCAGTGAAGCAAGAAAAGAAGAACTAGCTGGGAACAGGGCTAAGAGAAAAAGAAGAAGAACAAGCGGGGAACAGGGGCAGGAAAAGACGAAGAACGAGCATGGAACAGTGCAAAAAAATAAAGTTTTGGAATATATTATAATTTAACGATAAGATTCTTTTGCGTTTTCGCCGAAATTGAAAAGTATAATTGTTGCAGGGCTTCCTACGCGTTTTGGAAGACATGAGCGACATAGTGCTGGACGTGCCTCTGGCATACATTATGCTGGATCGGTTCCTGGAGCGGGCGCAACACAAGTTCCGACTCGGAGAAGCTGTGCTTCAACGGGTGCCCACCAGGTACGTTACAAACTCAAAACTTTGTTTCAATATACTGATCACTGTCTTGCCCCAAACTAAGCGAAGCTTGTACTATGGGATCCATATAGCTTATATAATAATTAATATATATGTATATATTTTTTTTAAGTCCATATAATTTACTAGCTGTGCCCCGCGGTAGATGCCTACGTCATAGTAGCTTTTTACATGCAAAGTCTCAGCCCGATCGGTTTAAAATTGACAAAGTTTCATACAAACTTTCATCCCCTATTTTATCTCCTTGGGGGTAGAATTAATCAAAATCCTTTCTTAGCGGATGTCTACGTCATAACACCTACCTGCATGCCAAGTTTCAGCCCGATCCGTCCAGTGGTTTGGGCTGTGCGTTGATAGATCACTATGTCAGTCAGTCAGTCAGTCACCTTTGAGTTATATATATTTAGATAGAACAAACATCTATGTTGGTCACACACTTTTTTGGTGGCATTCTCGAAAGTTGTAAGTCCAACCATCAGCAAATCTGGTGGTAGATCTCCTTCTCAAGAGATGCAGGATGTCGTCTATGTACCACCGCCGTACCAGATATTCTACCGCCAAGCAGTAGTGTGTAAACATTACTGTGTTCTAAGTACAGGTGTCAAAAAGGTGTTAGGTACATAAAATTGAAAAGCCGCTTAGAGCATACTTTCAAAACTTACTTTCGTATCCATACGAAACGATTTGAATCTACTTTCATTGTTCGAACGGCTGAAGCCGAGTATAGCAACAAGCCTATTCATAATTAAAAAAAAAATACATCCCAGAATTGGATGTGCAAAAATTGGATAAAATTAATTAATCATGTCATGAAGTCAATTACAAAATGTCAATCAGTTCAATTTATATAAATGTTAATACTTATTGAACATCTGCAATGTGTATCGCTGCAATAGTCGTTATCTCTTACCATCAGGATAGTGTCTTGTTCGTCTCATTACTTATACGTTTAAAAAAAATCGTACAGTAAAAATTCTATTTACACTGCTCTAATATCTATTTACATCCACAGAGGGCGCAAAAGGTTCGTGTCTGAAGGCGACGGTGGTGCCATCAAGGATCACGCGCTCAAACTGCGCGAGTAAACGTCTGTAAAGCGCCCTACACACCACACACCACGCGTAAACAGGATATATAACACCAATACAAAATAGCAGCAATGTTTAGCAGAGCAACAAGTGTTTTGTGACAGCAACAGAACGTCATATATGAGATGCAACATGTTATCTAGCAGAGTATGTTTCGGAACAACGAATGAAAGAGTAACAACAAATAGCAGTGTGTCGTTTATATATCATTCAAGAACAGCAACACAACAGAACATTATATCATAACAGCAACAACACGTCATAATAGAAGTAGCGACATACAGCAACATAAATAAACAGCATCATCATATAGGGAGCAACAATTTTTATATGAACAACAACACAAAAGAAGTGGCAACATATAGCAAAACGACAATTGTTTTGTAGCAGGACAACTACAGCGCTTTATATATGAACAACATGCTATAGCGAGCAACAATATATATAACAGCAACAACACAGCATAAAAGAAGTATCAACATATAGTATAACAACAATGTTTTTTAGCAGCACAGCTACATTATAAAAGAGCAGCAACATGTTATATAACAAGCAACAATGATTTATAACAGCAACAATACGGTATATAAAAACGGCAACAAATAGAAAAGCAATATACATATATAACATAATTATCATAAAGCATCAGATAATATAATTAACAAAACTTGTAGATATTATATCTATACAATAATGACAACAAACAAAAAACAAACGATTCTATTCTGAATTTAGAATGAAATCAATAATTTCAGAAGCGTTCTGGAATTAAAATAAAAGAAAAAATTAGAAAAAGTTTCATTTAAATGAAAATTTATACCAGCGATATAGTAAAAATTTATTTTATATATACTATAGACCATATTTTTGCATGTAACAAATATATATTTATCGAATATATAATCGTGTCCCAGTACCGTTTCAGTACATAAAATAGTAAATTTAGTACATATTTTTTTATTAATAAATTTAATGGAGCTTTATTAAATGCATGCTAGAATGCTGAGAAATATTTTAAATTTATTGTCGTGATGTTGTCTATATGGTGTGGTAGGGTGCACATAAATTATAGAATTCCAAGGTTTTTGGAACTCCTCTAATTTTTTTGTCGTTATATTTATAGACAGCTATTGAGACTTACCGTAGAATGTCTCAAAGTAATGTCCGAGCGGTGATGCACTGGAATTTGTTATGTTACTCAAAGTTCTGTGTATCGTTGCAATGGTCATGGTCATCAATGACAATTAGTATAACTCGTGTTAAGTCTAAAAATATTGCTCGCAAATATGTTTTACTTTAACTAAATTACACACGTTTGGTTAGATCGGTGCGGAGCTAGGTGACGTGTGCGCATGTCGTACTCTGCATTGGCTCCTTGAAAAAGGACACTGGTCCTGATCGAAAGTATAGTCGAAGTGTCCGATGTAATTAAACGTGAGCAATTAAGTTATTGCAAAAATGTGTTAAAACTATGTCAGTTTCTACAGTGAAATTTTTGAAGATATATGTCGCTCTAGCTATGTAGGCTCAGTGGTTGACGCGGTCGGATCACACGGCGTTGGGCGCGGGTTCAAATTCCGACAAATGATTTGTCGTTTCCGAAGTGATGTTTTTCAAAACTATATATTTATATCAAAAAAAATTTGTAAAAAGTACTAGACCACGCTGTTTTCATCCGTCTATGTTTAGAGTGAGTAATTAGGGCTGTACAGATTTTGATGCTATTTTTACATTTTCGCCATATTGAGGATGTTGTTCCAAAAACCAGTGAATCAAGATTATGAAGAAAAAAAAAACTAAAAAATTTACATAATATTAAATAAAAAAGATATTGATAAGTCATATGTATGTAATCACCTATACTACGGAATTTAAGGGGTCGCGGTAATTGACGAAAAGTCACGAAGGAAGGGACGAAGGCCATTGACATGTCAACTTTTGTTTTTGGTAGCGATTGGCTGGATTTAGTGTTGCAAATATATTTATATATTTTATAAACAACCAAAGTTATCTTTTTCGAGATTTCAGGAAATAGGTTATTAGTTTTTATGTCCTTGACAGTACTTGACAATATTTTCCGGTTCATTTTTTGTGACAACTTATACAAATTATCTTATATTCGTTTGGTTATTCAAATTTTCTAAATATCTTAGTTGATATTTTGTCTGTTAATCAAACATTTAACATTATTGTGTTCCGATTTGAAACGCAGCTAGCGAAATTACAGGGCTGTTGAGACTCACCATCGAAAGTCTCAAAGTAATAAGCGCCAAGGCAGCGATGCACTGGACTTTGTTTTACTACTCAAAGTACTATGTATCGCTGTAATGGTCATGGACAGGCAAAAAAATTTATGGGAAATATATTACTTTTAAAAAACAGGCCTAAAATCACTTTTTAAGAGTAGACATTTTCTTAGTGTAGAAAATTTTGAACAAATGGGTTATAGCACTAAGTCACATTTATTTAGTAGAAAAATAAAATATGATTCTAAAATTAAAATTATAGCTGTGACGTCTATGTTTTCCAATTCTATAGTGACTTTTGTCCAATTAGCGCGGTACCTTAATAATCAAGTGTTGATATTTTTTTAATAATACGATGTCTAGTGACGTCATAGTTTAGGTGTTTTTTTTTTTTCTTTAATGTAATGGCTATAGTGATGAGCGAGTGTTGCCATTTTAGATAGAATTCTATGATATGTGCAATAAATTTCGAAAAGCTTAGTAAAATATACTTATTATTTTGCTTAGCGTTATTTTTTCTAGCTATTTGACCACAACTCACTTGATGTCGAGTGTATGGTCCAGGATGGTTAACACCAAGACCTGGAGCTATTTAGTGATTTAAGAAAACTCAAATCTCAGATGAAGACAAAATGTTTATAAAAAAAAACTAGAATGGCAACATTGTGTGTATGATATTGTATGCGAGACCGAAAAAGCATTAAATATATTTAAAATAAATTAATATTTCCTACATTGTAAACATATTTTACTAATATATGGATTTTGGGTTTAATACAAATAAAAAACAAAATGTCTATATAAAAAATATTGTTTATATAATTAAATTCATTTATTTAAAATATATACACGACACTCCTGAATTTGCACGTTTTTTTTTTTAAATACTGAATAGGTTCGCGTTTGACCACATCCTGCCTTATGTTAAGCAACGATGTGGTATAGGATGGAACACGCTTACCTAGAAAGAACCTATTTACTCTTGATTTGAAGACACTCGTATTGTACTTTTCGGGAACACGAACGTCACGAACACGTCTTGCACGTCGTACAAATATGACGTGTTTTTTAAATTAGTTTTAATTAGCGGGGGGGGGAACAATTCAGAACTTTTAAGTGTTCAAAAATATACAAGTACACAACGTTTTGTTTTAATTTACATATTATGTATATTTCTTTGACTGATCCAATATCTATATATTAGTAAATATATGACTAGAAAATTTGTATCTCTTTCAGTTGACGTTTTAAAATTTTTAATCTAAAAACACTTTAGAAAAAATGTACTAAATTCTTCTGTATTTTTTTATTTTTTTTAAATTTGTATTCGATATCGTGTTTCTAAGGCATTGTTTATTTGCCATTTTGGGGGGAGATATATTAGCCGCCATAGCATTGTTTTTGCATTTTAGAAAATATAAAATCACTGGGTTTTTTTTATAAGGTTACTAACTTTTGCCCGCGGATTCGTTTGCGTTAAAAATAAATTAGACAAAAATACCGTTTGTCTTTTTATGAAATTGGTATCGAAACTCGTGTCCCGTTGATTGAAAATTTTCCACTGTCAATTGAAAATGTCCAGTTGATTGAAATTTTCCATTGTCAATTGATTGCAATTTTCCCGTGTTCAATTGAAAATGTACCGTTATCAATTGAATATATCATGTTTTTAAAATAAATTCAAATGTACAAGTTAAAATCTTGTTACAATTGGAGAGATTAAATGTTTCTTTATCAAGTCGCCAAAATTGCACTCGATCGAAGCCGGGGCGGGTCGCTAGTGATTTTATATATTCTATAATAAAATGTGTGTGTGTGGGAAAGAGATAGCGGTGTACCGTATTCTGGTCCTTGTCGCGCGCGTATGTGTCTGTGTGTATGGCATGTAACAAGCAATTTTTATTAATGATTATAAGACTGTTCTATTGGCTGATAGTTTTGTGTTTACTTTTTCTCTCTCTCTCTCTCTCAAACGGTTGTTGCTACTAGATTATTTAAAGCGTCATAAAATATTCGTAAATGCGAAAGTAACTTTCCCTCATATTTGTTTTACTTGTACTCGGGCTACAGTTTCTGCTACATTCGGTGCCCTTCTTCAAGGAGACAAAGACGAATATCAGATGTAATACGTGAGATGTAACGTATAAGTTTCGAGCGTGTTTAATCGTATACCGCATCTTCGCTTACCATCACGCAAGTTGGCGTTCAAAAGTTTTAAAATTTGTATTTAAAAAAAAAGTTTCCATGGTATAACTTTTCCTCAGAAATGTTGAATAATGTTTGTTCGTGTTACAATGAAAAACAAAAAGTTTTAAATACTTGTAAATATGCCACCACTTGAAATGAGCGAGTTCGTTTTATCTATTATGACAATTCTAACAGCGATAGGTGATCTCGAACGCGCCTGAATTGGCCCTCTAGTCGTTGTCATATCGAGAGCTACTTTCGCGTTTGTAATATTTATTGGTTATAATCATCTAGTTGTAAAACCAATTTAATAGAAAACCTTATTAAGTTTTCAAACGAAATAAAATACACAAGTTTTCAAAAAAAATCTTTTTTTTTGTTTTTCGAACGAAATTGTTTATTGTGTTAAACATTTCGCTGTTAATATTATAAACAATTTCTGATTGAAAATTTTCGAAAAATGACAAATATTCATGTAATAATGAATTGATGTTTAGCGTTTGTCATGATACGAATAAGAATGATTATCAACATTTAAAAAAAAAACTTACTGCCGCCAGTGTCACTGGACTTTTTTATGGTCAAGTGACGGTGTGGTCTAAGGTAATGGAACTGGCTCTCAAGTGAGGCTACCGGACGGAAACACCTTTTGCTTCGCAAGTTTTTTAACTTGAGTTGTAGCTACCCAGTCGAATACTGGAAGACATAAGAATTCTAATTCTAACACCTTAACATTGTAGCGATGATAGCTCAGTGGTTAGCGCGGTCGGTTCGCATGCCGAAGCGTGGGTTCAAACCCCAACAATGAGCTTGAGCTGCCGGTAAAGGAAAACATCCTGAGGAAACCATAGCGTGGTGGTAGGGTACGTTCTAGTACTCGGCTGGCTAGCTACCACACGAGAGTTGAAAATCTGCCGCCAAGCATCTGTGTGTTCCGGCAGCCTCACTTAAGAGCCAGTTCTATTCCAGGCTAGGTGTGCTTTACCATCTTCGACCACACCGTCACTTAACATCAGGTGAGTTGTGGTCAAACACCTAGCCTGTCAGCGTTAAAAAAAACCCCTTAATAAACAAAACATACATACGTACATGAAAAATTATAACGTACGGTTCCAAAAACAATGTACTCCTTTTTTGGGCAGTCGTGCAATAAAAAGCAAGAGTCGCTTCTAAAATCATCATCATCAGCAGCCTTGTTAATCCCACAGGTGGGTATATACCATTCTTGTTACATCTACTTATACGTGTTAGAAACAGGCTGGTCCGAAAAAAATTAAAAGCTAAAATCAAATTATTCCTTTTCATATGTTACTGTGATGGTAAGATTTATATAAGATTATATTTGAGATAGATTCGATTTAGGACAGACCTTAAAAAAGGTTACATTCTGTATTTGGTTACAAGATTCTCAAGAGATGTACTATTTAGCAAATGCTACATAAAATTTCAAAGATCATGACAAACGCTACATATCCTAAATGCATTTTAAACTAGTGTTTTTTTTTTACTGCATAGTATAAGTTTTAAGATGTGTGTTCGCAACTCGATCGTCCTGAACATATAAAAGCATTACCCATGTTAAAAATAAAGTCGAAAATCGATCGTCCGTAACTATATTTACAATTTAACACGCATTTCAATAAATACAATAACAAACGAACATTGTTAACTTAACAAAATATTGTTTGCTTAACAAAATATTGTTGGCTTAACACAATATTGTTGGCTTAACAAAATGCTGTTTGCTTAACACAATATTGTTGGCTTAACAATATATTGTTGGCTTAACACAATATTGTTGGCTTAACACAATATTGTTGGCTTAACAAAATGCCGTTGGCTTAACAAAATATTGTTAACGTGACAAAAGTATGTCTGTTTTTGTATTTCGACGATTTCGAAACATTTCTGACTCGAATCATGCGCCTCGGTTTCGCTTAATTTTTTTACGTTCGTAAACGCCTTTTGCCCCAACAACAAAATATGATAAATAAGGTAATGTGAAGAACAACAAATTAGCAAAATTTTGTTATATTAACAAGATATTTGTATCATTTTCGTGATTCGACTTTGTTTGTATAATGCTTTTGTTCACGCTGCGAGTTGATGGTAAAAGCATCTATTAGTCTAGATTTAACCGAGATCGTTACGCAGAATGTAAATAAACTTGAGGCGGAAAATTATGATAGAATGTTTAAATTTATTCAGTTGTTTTATTTTTCACCTATCACATTATCAGCCGTGGGACGTCCACTGCTGGGCATAGGCCTCCTCCTGGGGGGTTTTGCCAATACTCGCTTGGCAGGCGGGTTGGCGAGCGCAGTCAGGTGTGATTGTTCAAGGAAGACGCTGCTGCCCATCTTCCGGATTACATCCCTTAGCCGACTCTTACGGCAACCACGGGTAGAGAGGGTGGGGTACTATTCTTACGCCGGCACCACCACGGCACGTTTTTTCACCTATAGTGTAATCGTTATGCCTTGAAAATGGGGGTCATTGTACTCGCAACTCGGAAATAGCGAAATAAAATGTCAATGTAATTAGACAAACGAGACTGCATCCTGATGGTAAGCGATAACGCATGTCCATGACCATTACAGCGTGAGTAACAAAGTCCAGGGCATCGCTGCTTTAATTGGCGGTCATTACTTTGAGATTTTCAATGGTTAGTCTTAACAGCTCTGTAATATCGCTGCAGAACGCTTCAAAGCGGAACACAGTAATGTTTACAAACTACTGCGTGGTGGTAGAATATCTCGTACTGAAGAAAAAGTCATTTTAGTATTTAAAATGTTCGAATCGAGTGTGTGGCGTTATAAGTAATACCTTATATGGGCTGACAGTTTGAATATTATAACCAATATTCAAAGACATGTTAGTGGTCATATGAAAAGTACAAAGAAAATCGAAACAAATACCAAAAATAACTAAGAAAACCTTGGTTAAAGTTTTCCCCAAGACTCCAGAGTGTATGGACAGCGCGCGGCCTTACGCGCCGAGCTAGCGCAAGACAAAACTACCATACGTAGACTGCGCAGTAACTGTTATCTAATCTGCGCCCGCGCGCGACTACCATGTCATGTTCGGTGCGCGTGATTTGAGTGTCCGTATTTTAGTGTTTGCTCAGGATAGTTAGTTCAAATACTAACCACCTATTTATTTTTTATTAATACTGAACCTCCTGTATCAATATTGCTGATGTTCAAACTTTCACGGTGTGTAGCAGGTAAAATAATAATGATACGTCTTTCAGTCTCATTTTAATAAAATTAATAAAACACAATTGTTTTTAAAATAAAATTACAATACATTTATAAATTAGGTACAGTTAGTATTCTACTTCTAAAAGAAATGGTATTTCTAATACCTACCTAACTAGTTAAGGCGTTTTATAATCTATACATAATTATATAGAATGCTTTAGAGTTTACACAATAAGAGGGGAAAACTTGTGTAAGCTAAGCTGAGAAATAATAAAACTTGTTTCGCAATATAATAATTGCGATAATAATATGCGAATAATAATATAATAAATTTCGCAATTTTTGTCATCATTTCAGTGCTTCTGCTCTAAATTGATTAGACACCCTCGATTAATATGCTGCCAAGCGCCTGACGGTGTTCTGGAAGCCTCATTTGAGAGCCAGTTCTATTCCAGGTTAGCTGTGCTTTGCAATCTTCGACCATACCATCACTTAACAGATGAGCTGTGGTCAACCATAAAAAAAAAACCAACAATTATTTCGAAAACCTACGAATAAGGGACTTTGAAATGTTACCGTCTGCCGTGGTGGTAGATTTTAATTGTTGAGCAAGCGGAAATACAATGTGCAGGTATCGAAATACTTGCAAGTTACAAACAAATAATGGGAAAAAACCTTCACTTTAAATCTCTTTCATGTAATAAGAGACAAAGGAGACAGAAAGCTAGTTTCTATTATATTAGAACCTCTTTCTTAGAGAAATATAAGGCTTAATCAATTATATCTCTGGGAAATACACAATTGTTTTAAGCCTTGTTTGAAAAAAAAAGCAATTTTATAGTCTATGCAAAAACAAATTAAAAAACATTTCCATTTCGCGCCAAAACATAGAACCGCTAACTATGCGACGCATTTTTAAGCCCCCGACAATTCATAAAAGTTATTGTCATTTAGTATGTTTTAATAACTACATTTGCATAGCTACCCTCAAGTTGAAAATCTGCCGCCAAACATCTAACGGTGTGTTCCGACAGCCTCACTTGAGAGCCAGTTCCATTCCAGGCTATGTGTGCTTTACCTTCTTTGACCACACCGTTAGTCTGTCAGCCGTAAAAATATATATATATCAAATTATAATTTATTAGTCTAAATAAGCATTCGTTCTTATTTCAACATTTTATTTACGTACTGTTTAGGTTTTTTTTTTTTTTTTTTTTTTTTTATATATATCTGACAGGCTAGGTGTTTGACCACAACTCACCTGATGTTAAGTGACGGTGTGGTCGAAGATGGTAAAGCACACCTAGCCTGGAATAGAACTGGCTCTCAAGTGAGGCTACCGGAACACACCGTTAGATGCTTGGCGGCAGATTTTCAACTTGAGGGTGGTAGCTAGCCAGCCGAGTACTAGAAAGTACCCTACCACCACGCTATGGTTTCCTCACGATGTTTTTCTTCACCGGCAGCTCAAGCTCATTGTTGGGGTTTGAACCCACACCCTTCGGCATGCGAACCAACCGCGCTAACCACTGAGCTATCATCGCTACAAAGCTTTTTATTACGTAAATATTTCTACAACGTAAATAGCACGTAACGGAGTTTGGCGAGTACTTACGTGGAAACATAAATTTCAAGTAAATTTTCCAATTTTTTTTTTTTAAACTGTTTGTATATAAAAATAGAGGTGTTTTATTGATTAAATGTCCAATTATATAAGAGCGTGAGGGAAAATTATATAATTTGACTAGCTGACTCGATGAAATTCGTATCACATAAAATTGATTTGAAAACCAAGTAATTTTAGATGGTATTACCACTACACGCCGCCAGATGCCGTCAAATCAAATAGAAGAGTTTTGGCGGGAACGCGGTAAGCGTCGTGTCGCCCCATTGTATTTTTTTCTAAAACTGGTGTTTTTATGCATAAAAGTAGTGGTGTTTTATTTATAAAGTGCCGAATTACAAGCGCGAGTGTGGGCGAATGATATAATGTGGTTAAACATGACTTTTCGTGTTGATCCAAAACTCCATCCAGAAGCTTATAGTAAAGTCGCCACTACTTTACTAAGGCATGACTTGATTTGACAGGGTCCGACTGGACTTGAACAAGACTAGACTTTGACTGTAACTATATATGATAAAGAAGCTGAAAAATGAAGACTACTTACATAATATAGAAACATTGAAACTGGCAGAATGCACAGAGTGCGATGCCAAGAAGAGAAAAAAAAAATGAAATAGTAATGTTTTGTGACACTTGACATCTTGACTTGTGCATAGCACGTCAGTTAGGCGATTTTCCATACTTTTCTTTTGAATTTTCTCTATTATTTTTCCTTTTAAACCTTCCCTGAACTATAGCGAAGAAAACAATATATTCAAATCAGTCAAGCCGTTTTTGAGTTTTAGCGGGACTAACGAACGGCGATATATTTTTATATATAAGAAGAAGAGAAGAAGAAAGAAAGAAGATTAAACACAAGTTTATCGAGTTTTACACTGTTTTTTGTCATGACCGAACTCGGCTTTGACTTGTTTTATGTGACTTTGACTATGACTTGACTTGTTTTACTCAATTTATGAGGTTAAAAATTTACATTAAAAGCGCATGTCACGTACACAGTTGATTGAATTCATAGTTTTTAATCATCATCATCATCATCCCAGCCGTAGGACGTCCACTGTTGGACATAGGCCTCCCCCATATTTTAATAGGACATATTTATTTGCCTTTATTTTTGCATTGTAAAGCTACTACATACAACATACAACATCCTTCTGTTAGATTTTTTAGAAGGTAGTCTGTAAATGTTTTTTAATGGAACTTTTAATATGAGAGCGGTTTTTTTAAAGCAACTAAACTATAATCATCTTCAAGAAGACTAATTAATTCATTCAGTTCTGTTCTGCCTCTGGCCGTATGTTTCGTAAGGGACCGGCACTTGACGGCATTGCCACCACTCGATGGCGATGGTAACTGCCGCCACTACTACTGCCGCACCGATCACCAACCCGTTTACCATCAAATGCTTCATTACCTAGAACAAGTAGTACAAGTTTTTAGCGATGACAGCTTAGTGGTTAGCGAGGTTGGTTCACATGTATGGCGTGTTCAATTCCTAAGAATATGTTTGAACTACGGCCGGTGAAGGAAAACATGGTGAAGACACCATAGCATGGTGGTAGGGTACTCTCTAGTACTTAAATGGCTAGCTATAAACATCAAGTAGAAAAATTGTCAGCAAGCAGTATTTTTTAATTTTTTATGTTTAACAAGCTAGGTGTTTGACCACAGCTAACCTAATGTTAAGTGACGGTGAAGTCGAAGATGGTAAAGCACACCTAACCTGGAATAGAACTGGCTCTCAAGTGAGGCTGCTGTAACACATCGTTAAGTGCTTTGCAGAGTACTTGAGTAGCTAGCCAGCCCCATACTAGAAAACACCCTACCACCAACCATGCTATTCCTTACAACGTTTTCCTTCAGCTCAAGTTAATTGTTAGAGTTTGAACTCACGGCCATCAGCGTGTGAACTGACTAACCCCTGAGCCATCATCGCCTTTAGCAGTTCCAGTTGAAAGCTAGTCCCATTACTGGTTAGGTATGTTTACTATAATCAACAACAATGCCACTTAACAACAGATTAGCTGTGGTTAAACACCTAATGCAATTCAATTAATATATTTAAATGTAAGTACAATGATGTACACTTATGTATGTCAAATACAAGAAAAATTATTGTTTTTAAATATCAGGTAATAGAAATGTCACAAATGATAATAAAAAATTATCCAAACTAAGCAAAGCTTGTACTAAAGGAATCAGATAACAGATAGAATACTTATTAAGGTAGGTACTTTTTTTTGTAAATACATACAGCCCAGACACAGAACAAACATGTATCGTCATATAAATGTTTGGTAATCATTAAATTTGGCAAATATTTACAAACTGTATAAAAAATATATAAATATAAACATTAAAACATATATTTACAAGAAAATTCATAAGGGCTTTTAAAAAAATATAATTTTATACTTTTAGGGACCATTCAAGTATTATGTAAGCAGAATTTTAACGAATAACCCCTCCCTCTCCCTTGTCAGCAAAAGTAAGCAAATGTAGCTGCGAAACCAAACTGTATCCCCCAAGTTTGTTATCATTAGTTTAATGAATAGCCTCCCGATACTGGAGCAATATTAAACACATCAAAAATTTTGGCAGATTTAGCAGTTTCAAATTTGGCTCAATCTTTACCTTTTAACACTTTTTTGTTATATAAAAGTATTGAGACGAACGAGACGCTCTCCTGATGGTAAGAGATAACATCTTTACTTGACTATTGCAGCGATACACAAAAGTTTGAATAGTAAAACAAAGTCCAGGTCATCGCTACTTTAAGCCCTGTAATTTTGCTGCAGTGCCTCGTAATGTTTACACACTACTGCTTAGCAGCAGAATATAGTTATAGTTTAATATAGTTTCATTCGAGTAAAAATGTGTACTTACAGTTTACTAAAATTGAATTCTTTTATCTTTACGTCTTCTTTATCTCTTCTACATTCAATGTTTAACACGCAATTTATTTGTCAAGATTGCCAAGTCCCTAAATTATTCTTTGGCCAAGTCTCAGTGCAAATACTAGACACAAATTCACAATGGTTAATTCTTCTTTGAATAGTTTATGCTCGCTCTCCGATGGTTGTGTATGTGTATAATAAAGGCACCAACAATAAAGCGAGAACTGTTTGTCGATAGCAAGTTATTTCCCGTGCCATATTACAAAAACTATAAAATTCAAATATTTCATCAACACAGATTACTAAGAGATTTTTTTTTCTCTTAGAAGAGGTTTTTGGTTTTGCGCTATACATATATTTGCCACCTTCAAATGGTTATTCTAGTTTCTAAATTTTTCTTCTTGCGTTTTATTTGACTATATTTTTTTAGTAATGTATGGAATTTCATTGATACGGTAGGGCCAGACAAGCGATGGACTCTCGAACATAGTGAAACGATTATGAACTTAAAATGCACTAACATTAAAAAAACATTTCCAATTCAGCCAAAATTCAAGGCATTAAATTTTTAGGTACCGTTAGATCTTATTAACAATTTGATTTTGGCCGAGTATGTTCTTTTACTTGCGAAAGGCTATTAAAGGAAGAGTTTTGGAGGGAACGCGGTAAGAGTCTTGGCGCCCCATTGTATTTTTTCAAAAACTATTATTTTTTCAAGTGTTTATGTATAAAAATAGTAATGTTTTATTCATACAGTGCCGAATTACTAGCTGTATAAGTACCCTACCACCACGCTATGGTTTCCTCACGATATTTTCTTTCACCGGTAGCTCAAGCTCATTGTTGGGGTTTGAATCCACACACTTCGGCATGCAAACCGACCGCACTAACAGCTGAGCTACCGTCGCTACAAAACTAAAAAAAAATTAAATGAATTTGACTTGACTGTGACTAGAACTTACAAGATTTTATTGTGAGTTACTTGATACTGGCACAATGTACAAGTATGATGTCAAAAAAAGAGAAAAAGAGATTACAGACATAATTTGACTCAAGATAAATTAGCTGTCACTGTCAAAATCATATGTGATTGTGATTGAAAATACGCGACTGCGAAATTACACTATTTTACCGTAAAGTGAAGTTGTTTTGCAAAACTACTACTATTCCACAAATTATTGAAAATGAGCGTACGTGAAGAAGATAAGCAAAGGAACTGCCCAAGCCGCGGCCTCGGCATCGCAGCCGCGGCGATAGGCGTCGGTGTTGGCGCCGCACTTTACTATTTCTTCAACAAACGAAATCAAAATCCAGACGCCTCAGGTTCCACCAGCAACTGGACCTCCGAAGAAGAAGCTCAAGTCTTGTAAGTATTGCATTACACTAGATTTTCTCGAGATTAAAAAAAAAATTGACTTTCCGAGTCAAATAATCGTATGACGAGTTCCTTCATTGGCCTTGATTTTCTTCACTATAATAAGTTATTTTTGTTGAAATGTATTTGCTAGACAGGTTATTGCATCGCTATAAATAAAAAATAATCGCATTACATTAAATAGTTTAAGGAACAAAAACTATCGAGTCATTTTAATAAAGTTTTAATCTACCTTACATCTAAAATGTAGTTTGTTAACTACCCTACTCATTCATGTAATTTGAGATAAAACAGCAACTTTGTACATAAATTAAGAAATATAAGTAAATAACATTATCATTATACGTAATATAAGTTTTCATTTTTCATGAGTTTGTCTTTCATGCATTTTTCACTCATTTTTAAGTTGCCAGTGGATCAGTGCCAAGCTTATTTTTTGTTCTTTGTTTTTGGCTGTGTTCCATTTTCAGCGTAACACTATTTATGCTATGCCGCCTACTTTATTCACTTCTCTGCTTTGTTGAGTATAAGTTGGGTATACTTGATGCTAGATCTCATTAGGCGGTCGTTTAGGTAGGTATGTAGGTACGCAGTAGTGTGTTCTGGTTAGAAAGATACTGCAGCTGGTGAAATTACCGAGCTGTTGAGACTAACCATCAAAAGTCTATCTAAGTCTTAAGTAATGAGCGCCAAACGATGTCCTGGACTTAGTTTTGATACTTAAAGTTCTGTGTTCCTGTATCAATCAGTTAGAGTGAACCCTTACTATCAGGTGGCCCAATGTTGTTGGCGACACAAATATTTGCCATTTATCCTACAAATTTTTTGAATGTAATGGTTTGTATGTTTACACAAAAACTTTGCTGGATGGATTTGAATTAAATTTGGCACATATATAGTTTATTACTCGGATTAACACATAGGATACTTTTTATATCGAAAAACATGATGTATCCACTTGAAATTTGGTATATATGTGTCTTACGGAACATTATTCTGGAATAAATGGTATGAAATAAATGGTAGGGCAAGACTTTGATTCCCACCGAAGACAAACATTTTGAGAGACCTAATACCCAGCAGTGGGATAAAGAAGGCTGTGGACGGTGACATACAAAAAGAAAATTGAGTGTTATATCAGTTACCTGACTTCAATAGAACAAGCTTTGCTTAGTTTGCTCAGATGGTGCTGTATATCTGTCCTATGATATTTATTTATTTACAATATCACTAAAGCTTTGCTTACTTCATGCATGTTATTTTCATTTTCATTTCATAACACCGCAGGCAAGATAGCTTTACTGAAGAGTCTAACACAAGCTCACCAGAAACAACTTATTCTGTCAGTGACTCTGACGTTGATTGTGACCTAGAAGAATCCCACGTAACTACAACAGAAACAAGCGGAAGCGAATATGACATGAGCATGATGAATACTGAGTTGAACACATCAGACGCTTCATACACAACTATATCAGAACATAGCACTACCGACACCAGCATTAATTCATTCTCGACAGATACACAGAATATATCTATAATTGAAGAGTGGAATGATCACAATCTGAGCGATGATTCCATTGATGTGACATCTCAAGACTTGAGTATGGGAGATTATTGGGTCTGGGAATCATCAATGATGCCTGGTTACGAACTAGTGATTCCTCCCGTAGATGGTGTAGTGAATATTTTAGAACGGATGTCATATCCTCCGTCACCTGTTTCTAGGCACACGTAAGTTGTGTTTTTTCATTACAATGACATATTAGTAGAATGTTGGTGGTTGAATTCCTGGTCGTCTAGGTACCACCACAGTAATAGATATTCTGCCGCCAAGCAGTAGTGTGTAAACTAGAGATGAAACGGATAGTGGTTTGGCAGGATATCCGGCTGTTACTGTTTCAATGAAGTGGCAAAGGATAATAGTAGGGATTGTCGGGATCAAGAAAAACAAAATCCAATTGCTAACGAGATTGACTTTTTCTTTAAGACATCTAGAATCGATCGCAATCACCAATACATTTGGTGGTCAGTTAATTTGAATCAGTACCCGCAGTTGTCAAGGTTTGCTAGAATTTGTATTTCAGCACCTGGCAGTAGCGTTTACAGCGAAAGGCTATTTTCAGAAGCTGGTCTGGTATACGAAGCCAAGCGGAGTTACCTCTTACCAACAAATGCGGATAATTTGGTATTCATTCACCACAATTTGCCACTTGTTAATTTTGAATACTAAACTTATTAATAAACCCAACATTTTTGATGTGGGATTATAAAAATAAACAATGTCCATAGTGGTATGATTAACCTTGTGTAAAATAAAAAGAATTTTTGAATTTTATTATCCTGAATTTTATTATGATACTGAATTACTATCCGGTATACGGCTGGATAGTGAAAACAAGGCCAGATATCGGATATCCGTTTCATTTCTAGTGTAAACAATACTGTGTTCCGGTTTGAAGGGTACTGCAGCTAGCGAAATTACAGGGCTGTTGAGACTAACCATCGAAAGTATCAAAGTAATGAGCACCAAAGCAGCGAAGTTCTCAAAGTTCTGTGTATCCCTGCAATGGTCATGGACATGTGTGATCTCTTAACATCAGGAGAATGCATTGTCTCATTACATTTTTTTTCTTTTTTTTAAACTTTAGCCAAAAGACTAAAAATGTGAATATGACTTAATCTTAGTTACATATTAAAACATCTAGAGAAAACTTAAGTAAGATTAAGTATGATTGTACTAAATCTCAGAGATTAACACTGACACTGGGGCTGCTCAATTAGCCCATACAAATTTGTAAATATTCAGTAAATGCTGACTATTATTGTGAGAGCTTTCTTTACTTTTGCTAAAATAACTAAAATTCTATAACATTTGAATGTTTGATGTTAAATATACTTTAATTTTTTCCAAATCTCTTGTTATCTGCCTTAGTTACAAAATGTGATTATTTTGTGTGATTAATTTTAAATATAGTTGTTTTAATCATAAAGCACTGAATTGTCACTGAAAAAACTGATTGTCTAGCTCAGGGATGGCGAAACTTTTTCCTTCGCGTGCCAATATTTACTAACGAAATATATGGCGGGCCGAGTTGTTGCATTTTTGGCTATTTCATTTACTGTAACGATGACGGACCGCGCGCGCCCTGTTGATAGCTTCATTTTCGGTGTACGCTCATACTGCTCGCGCTAGCGAAACAATACGTGATTGTTTTGCGAGCTGCGCACTGCCAATGAGATCAAAATTTCTAACAATACGAAAATTACACTTGATTTTTGTTTGATGGTCGCGGGACAGATTTCAGCGCTTCGCGGGCCGGAGATGGCCCGCGGGCCGTAGTTTCCCCATCACTGTCTAGCTGCTTTATGTGTACAGGGCCGGATTAACCTTATCGGGGGCCCTAGGAATCCAATTCTCGGGGACACTTTCCTTTACCCTTTTTTTACTTTTTAAAATATATTTTTTCTATTACAAAAGACGATTTTACTTTAGTTTTTTTTTCTATGGCAACATAATTTTTTTTTTATTACAAATGTCGATTTTTCATAATTTTTTTTCTATGGCATCATCCGTAAACGTATGTAAATAATGGGGAATGTCACGAATGAAACGTTTTTTTTTTTCTTGGTGCGTGGCCCTCATCGAATAGGCCCCGTGGGCCCCTAGTTGGTGCGGGGCCCTAGGCAGTTGCCTAATCAGCCTAATGGATAATCCGGCCCTGCATGTGTATCGTCATTCCATCGAGTCCCAGAAAGGTCTCCATCCTAGATCACATACACATATTATTATTTTTATTTTATGTGTTTTCAGAACTGCAGATATAAAAAGAATAGAAACGATGGGAAAGCTTAGAGAACAAGCATTGTAAGAAATTGAATATGTAATGTGGATTCTATTGGATAATTCTCTAATCTATTTCTTCTTTATAGATTTTCTGCCGCCAAGCAGTAGTGTGTAAACAACATTGTTAAAGGGTACAGCTAGCGAAATTACTGGGCTATTGAGGCTAACCATTAAATGTGTCAAAGTAATGAACGCCAAAGCAAGCCATGGACTTTATTTTGTTACTTCTGGAACTGCAATGGTCATGGACACAAGCGTTAATAGTGTTGTCTATTGTCTATTTAAATTATCATCAGGAGAGCGTTACGCTCGTCTCCAACCCCGATCTAAAACTTTTCTGACCCAGAGCAAAAACTTCATTATGGCGTCCTCTCGTCTAGCGTTTAACCCCCCCCCCCCCCCCCCCCCCCCCTTAGATTCGGGGCAGCGCGTCTATTTACTTTTACATTACAAAAATAAACTTTTATCCACTCAAACTTAGTTTCTAGATGTATTTTGCCATCCTTTTTCAATATCGAAACTAGATGACAACAATTTGAGTTTTAGCAAAAGAATCCACTTATGTATTGTTGTGTCGTTTAGCATGAAATTCATTTTAACCGACTTCAAAAAAGGGGAAGGTTTTCAATTCGATCAATTTTTTTTGTGTTAGTCCGATATTTGTGGTCTATTCCACATGTTTTTTTTTTAAATAATAACATTTTATATACACAATTATTTATTTAATAACAATAATAAAAGTAATACATTAACTAACTTTGGGTCTACTGTGGTAACTGACAAGGTTAATTGTATCGGAACTTCCGACTATAGTTTCGGTTTTTGGCACTTTCTGGTCTGAAGTTGGTAATGTAATTTAAAATAGGGCCGTTCAAGTATTACGTAATCACCAAATGGGGGTCGGGGGAGTCTTTACTTTGCTTATTTTTGACGACATTGGGGATGAGGCGATCTGAATGGTGATAACGTCAGCAAAGTCGTATAAATTATGCTGATTGTTTGGTTTCCTTGTTATCGGCACACCTCGTTTTATCGAAATGGCTGCTAATTAAACCAATATTTACTTAAGCATAGGAGAGGGAAGTAAGAGCTTTGCTTACTTTTGCTGACATGGGGGAGGGAGGGGTTAATAATTACTAAAATTCTGCTTACGTAATACTTGAAGGTTGAAAGTGAGGACTGAAAATTATAGCTTAAGTGTACGTTTGCTTAATTTTATCTGGAAATATAATGGCAGTATGAAATAAATATATATTTATTCTATAATGTAGTAAATAAATGAAAAAAAGAATAGTTAAGGAATTTTTTTTATTAACAAATGTTTAGTTTAATAATTAGTTATTTTAATGTTGCTATTTTTTTTTAATATTTTCCTTTGACATATCGTGCACGTTTATATTATTATAATTATATTATTATAATTATATTATGTTTGATGCGCATGTTATACGTGATGTGTGGTAATATAGGGTTCTCCAAAACGGCAGTATTAAACTGAAAGGAGGTTACTCTAATAATTGTCAACAACTTTTACTATTAAATCTTTTATATTTAAAGTCTTGAAAATACAGGGTTTCGAGAAACGGCAGTATTCAACTGAAAGGAGGCCACTATAGTCACTGTAGACGGCGGTAACCACTCAGCTATCATCGCCATAAATAATCATAATATAATGTACAAGCGGCGCCCCGCGGTTTTATCCGCTGTTCTCACGTGAACACTACATTTTTTCGGGTTAAAATGTAGCCTATAGGTTAATTCAGGGTGTTAGCTACCTCTATACCAAATTTCATCAATATTGGTATAGCCGTTTGAGCGTGAAGAAGTAACAAAAACACTCACTAACTGTTTCTCATTTGGAATGTAAGTTTGTCCGGGTGGAATCTTGCAAGTTAAATTTGACCCACTTCTCGATGTCCGATTGCACTCAAATTTAGTGTACTTATGTATCTTCGGTGACATTATATGGTACCATGGAGCTGGTCTGATGATGGAGACGGAAGACGGCCATAGGAACTTCTGAACTAAACAAGATAAACCCATCGAGTTTGGACTCGATTGATTCGTCTTGAGGAGCGCTTTATGCCTAGACGATATCCAGGGTCTGACGATGAAGCTAGAAGGTGGCCACGGCATCTCTGTGATAAGACAATATAACCCGACCGAGTTTGGGCTCGATTGATTCGTCTTGGAGAGCGCTTTATGCCTAGACGATATCCAGGGTCTGATGATGAAGCTAGAAGGTGGCCACGACATCTCTGTGATAAAACAACATAACCCCACCGAGTTTGGGCTCGATTGATTCGTCTTGAGGAGCAATGTCTAAAATACTTATCTACTTAAAAGTTTAAAATAAATTCTAGTAACTATTTGGGGTGTAGGTTACCTATATCCTTAAAAGCTTGAGGCACTACCTGTTACAGCTTACAGGTTAGGTAGTTACTATACCTCTGTACCTCAAGCTTTTAAGAATATAGTTAACCTACACGCCAAATACTTACTAGAATTTTTAGTTCCTTGACACAGACAAAAGCAAGTAAAAAAAAATAATTGTGAATTTAATTTTATTACTAGCGACCCGCCCCCGCTTCGCACGGGTGCAATGTAGATATTAATGTGGTGCATATGCATGTATTATACATATAAACCTTCCTCTTCAATCACTCTATCTATTTAAAAAAACCGCATCAAAATCCATTGCGTAGTTTTAAAGATTTAAGCATACATAGGGATATAGGGACAGAGAAAGCGACTTTGTTTTATACTATGTAGTGATAGTGATTATTATAATCGCCCAAAATACACTATGAAAATTATTTCATTCAACTTGTGATCACGGCTATTACAACATGGCTGAAACGTCGAGGTAAATAAACATTTTGTGTGCGATTAAACATAATTATGTAAACATCATGATGATGTAGCGATAAAGCTCAGTGGTTAGCGCGGTCGGGTCGCATGCCGAACGGTGTGGGTTCAAACCCCCAACAATGAGCTTGAGCTGCCGGCAAAGGAAACCATAGCGTGGTGGTAGGGTACTTTCTAGTACTCGGCTGGCTAGCTAACACCCTCAAGTTGAAAATCTGCCGCCAAGCATTTTAAGCATGTGTTCCGGCAGCCTCACTTGAGAGCTAGTTCTATTCCAGGCCATTATTTCCACGACCTTATTCGCCCTCTCCGTTCCACCACAGGGCAAGCAGAAGAACGGCACACTATCATCTCATCTATCATCACCTCGTGGGCGTTCCCAGTATTCGTACACAGCGATTCCGCTCTAGTTTCTTGATACGTACAGCCCATGAATGGAACTCATTGCCATCTGATCTGTTTCCTATAAACTATAATTTGGACGTTTTTAAGGCTAGAGTGAATAGATTTCTTCTAGATCGGCGTGCTCCATCCTCGGCCACACCGTCGCTTTCCATCAGGCGAGTTGGTGGCCAAACGTAGATCTATTTAATATTTTAAAAAAAAGGCTAGGTGTGCTTTACCATCTTCGACCACACCGTCACTAAACATCAAGTGAGTTGTGGTGAAACACCTAGCCTGTCAGCTTTAAAAAAAAAACATGTACGACATAAAATTTAGCAAGAAATTATCGCGTTACGCTTAGATGTTTCTAATAGAATCCGTTCTTTTCAAGCCGCGAGCGCACGTGGACTCTGGAAGAGTGCTCCATCTGCTTCGAGAGCATGCAGCGAGAACAGGAGATCATGGCTCTGCCCTGCACGCACCGCTTCCACCAGCCCTGCATCCTACCCTGGCTGCAGGAGCGGCAAACCTGCCCAAACTGCCGAAAAATAGCTTAAGTAAGACTTTTTCGTCGTATACTGTAAGATCTTATCATTGTCACGTAGCATAAGAGTTTTTACATGGTAGTCCTCCTCCTCCCTCCTCGCATCGTTTTCCTCATTACTGAGGGTCGTGACTCCCCTGCTGCATCAGTTTCTCCCGTACCTTTTCCCTCCATCTGCTGCGATCCTTAGCTTCATGAAGGGCATTGTGGAAGTTGATGTTTAGAGAAGATCGTATTTGGTCCGACCATCTCGTGGGACTGCGTCCTCTGGGACGTTTACCATCTACCTTGCCTGTCACCATCAGCTGTTCAAGATTGTGACCCTCTTTACGAGCAATATGTCTGAAGAATTCCAGCACCCTCCGACGGCATATAGCCTACATGGTAGTAGGGTACTTTAATTATTTATTTACAAAATTTCACATCATCCTCACAGGGTTTCCCTAATGCGATGACGCAAGTCATCATCACATCATCAGCCATAGGACGTCCACTGCTGGACATAGGCCTCTTCCTGGGGGGGGTTTGCCAATACTCGCCACGCATGGCAGGCGGGTTGGCGAGCGCAGTTAGGTGTGATTGTTCAAGGAAGACGCTGCTGCCCATCTTCCGGATGACATCCCTTAGCCGACTCTTACGGCAACCACGGGTAGAGAGGGTGGGGTACTATTCTTACGCCGGCACTACCACCAGGCCTATGTCCAGCAGTGGACGTCCTATGGCTGATAATGTGTGTGATGTGAATCTTCCAACTAACGACGCTAGATGGCTCTGCATTAAATTCCACTTGCGAAATTCTAAAATACGATAAAATTTAATTAAAAAAATATTTCTTCTTTTCAGAATCTCAACCTCAAGGCGTAAGTTTCGCGTCGATACCGGCAGGACCGAATGTTTTGACGTCTTCAGTGCCTTTTTCTCAAAGTAACTTATCATTTCCTTACTAAAGATCTTTTTTTTTTGACTTTGCTAAAAATATTTCATTTGACAACAACATTTTTAATAACTTTATATGTGTCAACTAAAATGTTAAAAATTCGACTTATTGTCGAAATATTTTTGAGTATAACTTTACTACGATCCACAAAAATAATATAATAAGCTTTCGTTAGATACATATCGACCGTAGCAATTAACATTGTCGGATCTACATTTTTGCTTTTTTCATTTCATTACATTAAAGGTCTTAGAATATGTCTAAAAATGCCCCCGAAAATGATCAAATGCGATTAAAAGACTTATTTGTTTTACCATTAGGTTGATTTTAGGAATTTAATAATATTCAGGGGCATTTTTAGACATATTCTAAGACCTTTAATGTAATGAAATGAAAATAGCAAAAATGTAGATCCGACAATGTTAATTGCTACGGTCGATATATTTAGTGTATTTCCGCTTAAAAGTCTTTTTGGTTACGATAGAGGTTAAAATTTATTTTAAATATTTAATTTGACGACAATTTTGATATATCTATCCATAATATTACTTAATATCTAAAACTTAAATTCGACATAAACTTAAAATCTAAATAAATTAAATTAACCACAAGTATTTATCCTGTTATCGCTGCAATATACCTGTTGCCGACACGTGTGTCGCCATTACGCGAGGCATCCTCAGCACGTGTTGACTCTTTGAGGGCGCGCACGAGAATGACATTGTCATCCATTGGCGTTGCAACGAAAACAATTTTTATAGCGGAAATACACTTAAAAATGAACTTTCCAAAGTAACGCCTGAATCAATCAAATAATATAATAATTTTGATATCAAACTGAAACAAATCGATTTATGGTTTAGTTTTAATATTTGTTATTCGGAGGCATCTAAGACAGCAGTGATTAGGCATTGATGGACTAGCGAGGGCTTTGCCGTTTTTGGGGGTTAAAGATGTATATCGCTGACGTCATCTAAGATATTTATCGTCTACCCACAAGCTATCTACGTCATTTCCTGCCGGGTAGTGGAAGATAAATGAAACTATATTTCTTGTGATCACCATTTCTATTCTTTCTCAATCTTTTCTAAACAATACATGGTTCTTAGCGAGTGCACTCTAACGCCACTCTCAGGAAAGACACTGTGTTACATCTCATGAATCTCATTTTCACCGATCATCTCTTAAATTTTTAAAATGCATCTCGATCCTTAGGCGGTATGTTAAAAATAATAATTAAATGCGCTTTGAAGAATGTGGGTACTTCGAAATTTTCAGCAATAAATTGTCTATTTATATGATATAAGTAATTATTAAGTATATTAAATTAAAAGTTTAAAGTTGGATTCACATCACGTTGGGCTAAAGGGGACTGATTAATTTTATTTTAATTATATTTTCTTTAATTAAATGTGAATCATATGTATAATAAAAACATAATATAAAACAAGTTTAAATAACATATGATATGGGGGTCCAATGAAAAACATATCTGTTAATAATATACCTAATTAAAAAATCATAAAGTGATCCATATAAAACAATATAATTTTAAATTTTACAATAGTGTGACTGGAAATGTTCCAATATAGTCGAAAGTGTCAAAGTTATGAGCGCCAACGCAGCGATGCCCTGGACTTTGTTTTGCTACTTAAAGTTCTGTATATCACTGCAATGGTCATGGACAGACTCTTACCATCAGGAGAGCGTCTCGTTCGTGTCATTACTTATACATTAAAAAAGTTTTGTATAGGGTCACATTATTTCTAAATAAATATTCATAAATATATGTAGAGATAAAGAACAGAAATTAATTATTAAAAATAGTTCATAAATACAACAGTAAAATTAATTATTTATCCTAAAAGCCATAATCAAACGACTCAGACTCGATTAGAACGATTTATCGGCCTCAAAAACACTCGCGGCTATTCAGCTCGCTCGTAGATTCCCCAGTTCTAGATGCGACGGTTATTCCTCCGGCAGATACATCATGTACATTATGCAAGAGTTCAAAAATCTACTTAGGATACTTCCATAACGTAGGATATGTTCCAAAACCAGCTGGCGTTTCAAAATCAAATGAACAATCAATAGAACAACGCGCGCTGGACGCTAGACGCTTTGTGAAACGAGCTAATTAGTTACCTATATTATGATTTTCACGCTCCCTGAAGCTGCCGTCCGGGGCAGGTGCCTCTAATTCCGGGGCTGTCTTTAACTCAGTTTAAACTTTTTGGCCGTGTTATTATTAGATCCCTTTTCAATGTTTGGAACTTTCTAATAGAACGTGTCTGGACATGGAATTGGATCTAGTAACGCGATGCAACGCTACTAAAATAGTTTAACTGTAGTTATTGTCAAAACGTAATTGTGATAGCTAAAGTTGACAGATTTAAAATTACTAAAAATGTTGCTTTCCCTTTCTTAGAGTACCGTTCAAGTATCACGTAAGCGCTAAGGGGGCTTTGCTTTGCTTATTTTTTGATGAGGGAAGGGATTTGATTTACGATAACGTCAGCAATCACACTAATATTATAAAGGCGAAAGTTTGCGAGTGTGTTTGTATGTTTGTTACTTTTCACGCTCAAACGGCTAAACCAATTTCGATGAAATTTGGTATAGAGGTAGCTGACGACCGTGAATAACACAGGCTACTAAAATGTAGTGTTAACGCGGGAACAGTGGGTAAGATAGTGGGCGCGGCTAGTGTCATATAAATTATTAGCTGAGCCCTGCGGCGTTATACATTTTTTCGGAAAAAAGTAGCCAATGTATCCAGGGTGTTAGCTACCTCCATACAAAATTTCATCAAAATTGGTATAGCCGTTTGAGCGTAAAGAAGTAACAAATATACTCGCAAACTTTCGCTTGTATAATATTAGTCAAGCTGAATGTTTATTTTTTTCTTATTGGCAACTTATTTTCAACTTGTTTGGAAGAGATAAGGTCGCTCGTTAAACTAAAGTTTATGTTAGCATAGGATTCAGCTAGGGTTGAGCTTTGCTTACTTTTGCTGACAAGGAGGGAGGGAGGGGTTAATAATAACTAAAATTCTGCTAACGTAATACTTGAATGGCCTCTTGGATTGACTTTAATTTTGATTTACAGCGATAAAATAAAAAAAATGCGAATGAGTAGACATGACTTAGTTATTAGGATTATAAAAAAATTATATTAAAAATAGAAAAAAAAAATGCCTTGAATATTTGTTAGTTTTAAGACGTAATTGTTACTGCTCAGGGGCCGTACCGTGACCTCTCGCCATTCTAGTTAGGCAATCATTAAAAAGCTCTACAGTCTGGGTTTTTGAAGTACAATTAGAATAACTTAGGGAAACATTCCCATCAATAAGGTTTATATTGCAACTCAGAGCAATATGTACTTGTATATTTTCTTTTAGACTATTTTTGAGTCGCATAAAAGGTATTAGTCTTTTATTTTGTTTCGTTGATTGCTTTATCTTAGATTACACCAGAGGTTCTCAAACTTATTTCATCTACCGCCCACTTTGAAAATCAAATATTTTTTAGCGCTCCCCATTTTTTTTTAACTTTACCACATCTTAAAGACCACAATGACATTAATTAATTTGATTAATATCATAGTGTGCTATATTAGCCTGGTCTGGAGTTTAAACTTACATTCTAAACGAAACTTTTTTTACCAGTGAGAGCAATTAAAATGCAGCTTTATAATACTAAGAGTATTTTTTAAAATTACAAATCAGCCATCGCCCCCGTAAACCACTTCAACACCCCCCAATTGTTTGTGTCCCTCACTACCCTTAAGGCCTCCAGCGCCCACAAGAGGGCGTTATCGCCCACTTTGAGAAAGACTGGATTAGACCACGCGAGTTAATGATCAAACGTGTACTAATACGCATTAAAAAAAAGCTACACGACCGCAAATTGTTTGCCTTCGCGATAACGTTAAGCAATCGCTAACTAACCTAACTTGAATGGAAAGAGTTCACAGTACGGCCCCAGATAATAATATCACATGGAATCTAAAATCAAACGACTTATATTTTTTAAAATTCTAAATTGACATGAAATTCGTGGCCGTTTTAAAACAGAATGGGACGCAGTTACGTATTTTATGAAGGTAGTTCTAAAACAAATATGCTTTTCTATTCTTTACAATTGCGTAGTACAGTGGAGGGTCGATCAACCGAACGACCACTTATCCGAACTACGCTTGCCCGACTCGCACGTGTCCCGCCTTCTTTTTTAAATAAAAAAAGTATAAAAATGGCATTTTTTCTTGCAGAATATGTAAAACAAGATTTTTTTGTTCTACTTATGCATAATTACTCAAGTTTAAAAAAGAAAAACAAAAAATATGTCAATAATACGTCAGTTTCCATTGTAAAATAGAAAAAGATTTTTCGCAATCTCTAACGAATATTTGTTGAAAATAATGAACTCCTTACTGATATGTAGTCCGTCCCGAGTAACCTTATACAGTGGCGCTTCTTTCCCATATTACTGTCGCACGCTTCCTAAATCTGACTTATTTTTATGTGTATGTTAGTTCCTAATTCGCTTGCTGATCGATTAGGCAGAGGGCGGCCCTAATGTCAGTCCAGGCCGCCCATGGCCTACTAGTCTTAGAAAGTACTTTATAAAATAGGGAATTGTTAGTTGAATTTAAAACACTTATTTAACGCTTACCATTTGATGTGAAAGCTGCACGCTAAAATCAATTATTTAGGGTTTGAAGTGTTGCATTGTTAAATATTGTTTTAAATGTTAACTCCTCGCTCATAATAAAGGTAGCCCTGCTCTTTTTTTGGAAAATATATGTATAGAGTTAGTATAACGTTGCTTATTTTTAAGTATTTTCGAATAAAAAAATGTGATATTCATTAATTAATAAATTGGTAACTTTTGTATGAATAAAATGATTTAATTATATTTTTGAGTTTAATTTTTGTGGAAACCATTTGCAGCGATGTTACAATACTATCGAATGTGTTTTCGATAGATTTTCATTTTAGGATGTCGTCTTGGTTACCAGATATTCTGCCGCCAAGCAGTATTGTGTAAAGACTGTTTTATTGTTACTTCAAATCGCGAGTGAATCGGTTTCTTCTACGCAAGCCTGCTCCTCCGTGTACTTCGCTAAACATCTGGCGAGATGGCGGTCAAACACAAGACTATATGATATAAAGAAAGAAAATTCCATTAAGGTGGGACTGGTCTAAGCTTTTTTAGGGTTCCGTACCTAAAGGGTAAAACGGGACCCTATTACTAAGAATCCGCTGTCCGTCCGTCTATCTGTCTGTCACCAGGCTGTATCTCATGAACCGTGATAGTGAGACAGTTGAAATTTTCACAGATGATGTATTTCTGTTGCCGCTATAACAACAAATACTAAAAAAAAACAATAAAATAAATATTTAAAGGCTCCCATACAACAAACGCGATTTTTTGCTCGATATTGATAACGGCAACAGGTAGACGCTTGAAATATTCACAAAATGTTTAGTTATAATATATTCACTTTAAATTAAAATAAAACAAATATTTAAGGGGGCTCCCATACGACATGATTTTTTTGCAGCTTTATAGATAATGGTACGGAACCCTTCGTGCGCGAGTCCGACTCGCACTTGTTTTTATTTTGTAGCGACGATAGCTCAGTGGTTAGCGCAACAGCTTGAGCTGCCGGTGCAGGAAAACATCGTGAGGAAACCATAGCATGGTGGTAGGGTACTCTCCAGTACCCTGCTGGCTAGCTACCACCCTCAAGTTGGCGTGTTCCGTCAACCACACTTGAGAGCCAGTTCCATTCCAAGCTAAGTACGTTAACCTTTTTCAACCACACTGTCACTTAACACATAAGCTGTGGTTAAACACCTGTCAACATAAAAATTATCGAATAAAAACAGCACGTTATAAGAACAACATATTTAATTTTATTTAACAAATAATATGCTTCATTTTAACTTAACAATTCATTCTCATAAAAATATATATTAAACAATAAAACTAAAATCAAAATATGGCCATGTTGTGGTCAACCCTGATGTGGTGGGTCCACGCGTCCAAATCTTGGAAATCCTAAAACAAAAAGATTCATGTCAAAAGAAATTGTAACATTTTTAATTCGCGGCTACGATATGATTAAAATTGCTATAATAAATTAAAGGAAAAAACCTTTAAACAAATTTTTTATTCCTAATTAAATTTAAACATATAAGGGGCCGTTCAAGTATTACATAAGCATAAATGGGGGGGCTTTGCTTTGCTTATTTTTGATGACATTGGACATGAGGCGATCAGAATAGCGATAACGTCCAGCAAAGTCATAAAAATCAAGTTGAAAATCTGTCGCCAAGCGTCTAACGGTGCGTTCCGGCAGCCTCACTTGAGAGCCAGCTCCATTCCAGGCTAGTTGTGCTTTACCATCTTCGACCACACCGTCACTTAACATCAGGTGAGTTGTGATCAAACACCTAGACGATCAGTCATAAAAAAAAAATGCTGCACACCTTGTTTTAGCGACATGGCTGATAATTAAACCAACAGTTACTTAAGCATAGGAAAGGGAAGTAAAAGCTTTGCTTACTTCTGCTGACGAGGGGAGGGAGGGGTTAAAAATTACTAAAATTCTGCTTAAAAAAATATTACCATAAGACGAATTACATTAATTAAACCTTATAGCTAACATAGAAGATAAGAAACTCACTAGGAAATACCTTGAAAAAAATATACACATATAATCAAAAGTTCTTAGCTTCAAAATGTTTTTATCAAAATTTGTTCTTTTCAAACATTATTATGTATTCAGTCGCTTAGTCGTGAAATGGTAACAATTACAAAACTTATTATCTTACTGGAAGTTACTTTCGCTTTTATAATATTACTTAGGAATTGGACAAGGAAGTTAGGATTTGGATTAGGAAGTAACGATTAGAATTAAGAAGGTAGGATTTAAACTAGGAAGTAATGATTAGGATTCCGTTTAGGAAGTAATGACTAGAATTAGGCCAAGCAAAGATCTTGGCTGCCAAAGACCTTGTATGACATAGACGAGTATTTTAAACTGAAAGATTATTAAATTACTAGCAAGTAATTATTATTTTTGTAACTTATTTTATTATATTGACAATACTTTTATATTGCCATTTTTATGTGGTTTTTTTTTAAATATTTACATGTAGTCAGTGTTTTTCACATATTTGAATTATTGTTTTAATTAGGTGTTATCAATAAAATATTTGTACTTGATTTGACTTAGGAAGTAAGGATATAATATAAGGAGCCTTTATTCATACTCACGTGGTGGCAGTATTGGCAGGGGATGCAGTCGCGCGCGTGCGACGCCACGTGCGCTCGGAACCGGGCCGCATCCGAGCACACCAGCCCGCACAAGTCGCATATCGCCGCCTCCTGACCACATTCATCACATTATTCCAACAAATATTGATAAGCTTTTACCCTATGCTTTGCTCCCGTGATCAATTCAGAAGAGTCGCTTAAGAATACAGCTTGATTTTTTTTACAAGACTGTTTTGCGACATTAGACCCAATGGAATGACGCAGGGCAGCTTAACTATTTTTTCTTATTATTATTATTATCCCCATTGTTTTCCCCGACTAATATTATCTCACACTAATCAGTAGTGTGCGCGCCTGGTGCGTATTCTCGCACCGCGAACAGCGCGCGCTACAGAATAAGCAATAGGCATTAAATATTGGTGTAACTAGCGGCCTTATAGCTAAAAGCAATCTCTGCCAGGCAACCTAAGTATCTATGTCTGCCAATAACAATGAGATGATTCGTTGCTGACGTTATCACAATTCAGAACAATCCCCCCCCCCCCTCTGGTACGCACTCGCTTTTTGAATTTTTCTTAGACATGTTAATATGTATTGATTGTATATATACATAAATGGTCAAAGCTAAGATAGCAGAGTGAGATATAAATTTCAGCTCAAAGTAACGTTGATTGAGTTTTTTCAACATTTCTGAAATACAAGGTTGTCCCAAAAGAAAGTTTATATTTTGAGACTCGATAAAAAAAAAAGATGTATATAAATAATTTTTTTTATCAAAGTACAGTATTTGTGAATGTAGTTCTTAAAAATAATATCGTCTAAATGTAAAATAACTTAGTATCTAGTACGCGGTGGGACTGCACGCACAGCGCGCGGTTCGCTCCCTAGAAACGCTCCATAGCTTACTCCCCAATCCCATTCGGAGTGTAAAATAATCGTTACCTCGACAGTGCCGCCATCTAGCGTCTCGTCCATGTCTCCCGGCAATATGTATGAAGAGGAAGGCTGTTCCAGTTTGGGCTTCTTTGGTTCACGCGGCTCGAAATACGGACACGCTGGGAAAGGAACTTTAGTTTAATAGAAGACTAAATTGGTGATCTCGTTGGACGCAGAATGCCCAATTCGCAGAATTAACTGTAAGCTAAATGTCTAATTTGCGAAAGAAACGTTTGATTGTCATGCCCAATATAAGTAAATACATTTACTACAAACCTTTTATTTATTGTATATGAAATTGGACTTTTCGCGAATTAAACATTCTGCGCCTTAGTACAAATGGACATTTAAAAAAAATATGAAATACTATTTATATAAATAATTTATGTTGATATATCATTCGTTTTTTCTGGTATTCGATCAAAGCTATTTTAAAAAAAGCTTGATTCCTTTTTAACGTATTTTTGTTTGTATTTAGCTTAAATGACATTATGCGAAACTGATCAAATATTTTACGATGACATTTTGCTATAGTGACATTCTGCGACAAAACCCTCGATTCAAAGAATGACTAAGCAGATCGGGTGTAGTGTAAACGTTAGTCTGTAGTGATGTATACTCACGTCCGTGTCCGACGTGAGTCTTGTAAAACGTGACGAGAACGTTGTCCATTGTTTCCGTCACGATCATGTGCGCGGGACACGCCTTGCCAGTCTTGTAGATTTGACGTTCGGGCGCCGGGCGCTTGCCTTTACCCTGCAATTCAAGCTGACAATTTATAGATTCAAGACTGCCTTGTTAGATAAATTTGTAGTACCTGTGGAGCGTGGGTTCAATTCCCACCCAAAACATTTGTGGTGATAAATAAATGTTTTTTTTTCTGTTTCTGGGTGTTCTGTATGCAAATAAGTATGTGTTTGTTATTTTTAGATAGATAACTTTTTACTATACAAACAAATATTACAGAAACAGAAAAAAATACAGATTTAAAAGAAGTGCAACAATCGGCTGCCTTATCGCTTAGAGCGTACAAAGGTTGCCTGGAAGAGATCTTCCAGGCAACCTTTGTACGGAACGACTCGGTAAAAATGACAAGGTGTGGTATCAAGAGATACTTAAAATTTACACATTTTACTTTTTTGTAGGGATGATAGATGATTACCATCTTCGACCACTTAACAATCAAAATAAAGAAGTAAAAGTGAGACGAACGAGACGTTCTCCTGATGGTAAAAGATTACGCCTGTCCATGACCATTGCAGCGATACACAGAACTTTGAGTAGCGAAACAAAGTCCAGGGCGTCGCTGCTTTGGTGCTCATTACTTTGATACTTTCGATGGTTAATCTCAACAGCTCTATAATTTCGCTAGCTGCAGCACGCTTCAAACCGGAACACATTAATGTTTACACACTACTGCTTGGCTATAGTCTATCTGGTACTGCGGTGGTACCTAGACGACTTCCTGCAAAGGAGATCTACCATCAAGTAAAAGTAATATTTGTAAAAGTCTATCGTCTGCGGCAACCCTTACTTGGTATACGTAGACGCCGGACTGGCTGCACATGTAATGGGAGCGGACGCCCTCTATCGTCTGTTTACTAGCGGTCGTTTTACGAAAACGATACTTTGTTTCTTCTTGGATAGCGCTTTTGAATAGAAGGAAATCTAAAGTAAAAAATATTTGTTTACTTTAAGCCAGGGGTCGGCAACCTGCGGCTCGCGCTGCATGTAACAGATTAGCCACATATATACATTTTATTTTATTTTATTTTCTTAGGGAAACATACAGTGCTTATGATTAAATAAATTAACATGAGCGATAACTACACACCATTTATATGTTTCCACTTATGAATGTCTATTTTACACTTGTTTCACTTTTTGATTGTTTTACACTTGTTACAGCTATTTTACACCTTGTGGGAACTAGACAACCAGAGATTAGAAATAACAATAATCATACACAAGAAAAAGTTCAAACTGCACCAAACCAGTTCTTAGAGGACGTAGTTTTAAGTTCATGTATGGGAGTATTAAAAATATCAAAATCAGGGAAATAGTCTAAATTGTTAATATAGTTTGCTGATCTTATAAAGAAAGAGTTCCGTCTGTAATTTGTAGAACAAAGAGGAATATGATGTCCTGCGAGACGTCTTACAGACTTCGTAGGGACTTTCAAGTTTATTAAAGAAAGGAGATGAGGAGAATCAATTTGACATTGAGCGATTTTAGATAGTAACACGATATCTGCTATTTTGCGTCTCTCACAGAGAGGAAGCATATGGTGTCGGCTGCATCTCAATTCATAGCTACTGTCATGTTTTTTGCACCTAAATTGGAGATATCTCAAGAAGCTGCGTTGAATAGATTCTAGTCTGTTAATGTATTTATAGTACTGTGGGCTCCAAATTTGGGAGCAATATTCGAGAATGCTACGCACATAAGAGCAATAGAGAACTTTAAGTAGTTTGATGCTATTGAATTGGGAGCTTGACCTTTTAATGAAGCCCATGATTTTATAAGCCTTATTTGAAATAAAGTCAACATGTTTTTCATATGATAATTTCGAGTCGTGGATTACCCCTAAGTCACGTACTTCGTCCTGTTTCTTTAAATCTTGACCCTTAAGCTTATATATAAATTTCGTTATATTAGATTTACGTGTGAATGTTATCGAGTGGCATTTAGCAACATTAAGGTCTAATTTATTCAGCTGACAATATTCTTCAAATCTTAGGAGGTCTTGCTGCAAATGATGACAATCAGTAGGATTATGGATTTGTTTAAAAATTTTCATGTCGTCAGCATATAGAAGGAAATTGGAGTATTTAAAGCAAGAATTTATGTCATTCACAAAGAAGTTAAACAGCAAAGGGCCCAGTAAAGAGCCTTGGGGCACCCCTGACGGCACATAGTTCCAAGAAGATGAATACCCATTTAGAACTATCGCTTGAGATCTATTCGCAATGTAAGAGGAAAACCACCTATATAAATTACCGTGAATACCGGCAGAGAAAAGTTTTTGTAGCAGCAAAATGTGATCAATTCGATCAAACGCTTTGCTATAGTCAGTAAATATAGCATCTACTTGCCCCCCTGCATCCATGCTCAAAGTCGTAAAGTCAATAAATGTCAATAGATTTGAGGTTGTTGAACGATTTTTAAGGAAACCATGCTGTTCTTGAATAAATGTCCCTGACAATGCATCATAAACTTGAGTATATACTAATCGTTCAAATATCTTTGCAAAAATACATAATTTAGATATTGGCCTATAATTTTTAACATCGTTTTTATTGCCAGCTTTATGAATCGGGGTCACAAAAGCAGATTTCCAAATTTTTGGTACAATGCCTTCGTTAACAGAACGCTGGAATAATAATACAAGCGGGGTTGTTAGTGCCTCTGAACAATTCATGATGAATATTGGTGGTAATTTATCAGGCCCAGCTCCTTTGGTAAGATCTAACGACTTTAAGAGTCGAAACAATGCATCAGGTGTTATTTCTATATTGCAAATAGTTTTACTATGACAGGGGTCTGTCTGTAGCGAGGTGGACTGAGTACTATGAACACTAGATGGAGAGAGAAATGTGGACTGGAAATAGTCGGAAAAAAGAAGGCATACGCCTTCTCCAGAGGTAGCCGTTTTCCCTTCATATGTCATGGAAGAAGGCAGAGTATTAGGATTATTTTTATTATATTTAATAAATGACCAAAATAATTTCGGGTTTTTTACTATGGACTGTTCGCATTTACTAATGTATAATTTATAACACTCCTCTTCCAACGATTTAGCTTTCTTACGAAGTAATGAGAAGGTTTCATAGTCTGATTTATTACCATACCTATGATACTTTTGATGATATTTAGCTTTTTCTTTAAGAACTTTCTTTAGAGTTGAGTTGAACCAAGGTGGGAAAGTGGAAGGGGTAATTCGTTTACAGGGTACGTATTTATCTATTACATCATATAAAACTTTATAGAAATAGTCTACGGCATCCTCCAGGGGCATATCATGCAAGCAGTTGTCCCAATCAACCTCATTTAGTGACAACTTAATACTATCGTAATCACCTGATTGAAAGAGATATTTGTTTCTGATGTTTGATTCTAAAGAATTAAAATTTAATAAATTTAGAGCAATAACTAATGACTTGTGGTGTTCATCTTCAGGTACCAAGGGATCATCACAGGCAGACACCGATAAGTTGCTATTACACAACACTAAGTCAAGCAACCTGTCATTAATATTATGACAAAAATTAAATTGCGTCAGGTTACACTCTGTTAAGGTATTAAAAAAGTAGATTTGCGTTTCTCCTACAGCCCCCTGGTACTGTGTTTGGTCCCCACCGCCAGGTACCCATTGGACGCCACTAAGGTTAAAATCACCCATAATCACAAATAAGTCATCCGGGCATGAATTCACTATAAGTGATAAGTTACTAGCAAAGTTATATAGTTGCGTGTTAAAAGAGTTACCTAATTTTTCGCTACAAAGATAAATAGTGCAGAAATGAATTAACTTAGAACGATTGTTTTTTTTATTTTTGTGAGTAACGGTCACCCATATATCTTCTGCTGATGAAGACCATTCTGGGCGCTCCGTCGCTATAAAATCCCTAGTTATAGCTAATAATACCCCCCCACCGTACTTTTCTTTCGTAACTGCATAGTTCCTATCCCTTCGCCAAACAATATACCTATCGTCAAACAACTCACTATCATTAATACCATTAAGCAGCCAAGTTTCTGAAAGCGAGATAATATCATACGAATTTATAAGTACATTTCTTTTAAATAAATGCGTCTTAGTGCGTAACCCTCGAGTATTCTGGTAATATATATTAAAGTTATTAGAAGTCATTGTTAAAAATAAATTGTTACGTAGCTTACGCGAGTCAAATAATAATGTGTATAAATAAATAATAAAAATAACACATAACGGGAGTTTGCAATGAATCCACAACCATTACGCAATTTAAAATCCATCCAAAGAGCGTTACTAAATAGTAGATTAAATTCTGATACTTCTTTTAATTGTTTAATAGCTAAATGCAAAACTTGAAACGAAAAATTCCAGCATAAAATTGATTTTTTACTAAAATATAGGGTAGCATAAAAACATGACAGCGACAATTCTAATACAAACCAGCCTATTAACAACTTTTCTACAAGCAAAAACCAAAGACATCGGTTCGTAACGGGACAGGCAATAATCACCCGTAATGACGCGCACACACAGGCCATAGGCGGCCGGATTTGTATGAATGGATGCAAACTTACGTGCGAAAACCGGGTGGCCGGCTCACCGAGGCTGTCACTGCGATAAGGTAAACAAAGGATACTGGTTTTGCGTGCGTTCTTCAAACTAATCTCAAATAATAATATATGTGATAAGAACACTAAACTATCTTGGAAAGATCCTTCTCGCACTTTATAAAAAATGCAGGGGATGTGTCATTCTTCCTGGCTAATATCTTGCAATGCTTGACCCAGATGTGCTTGAAGTTTTTTTCCTTCGCCAAAGATCTTGCCTTACTAAGCAGTATTTTGTTGCGTTGCGTCAGGTGGTCGGTACAAAAGACAATTCCATCCCTAGACAAGCCCAGATCTGCTAGGGTGGGCTTCTTCTTACGCAAACTTGCTAAAAACTCCTCCTTTGTGTATCTGCTATGGAATGCGATCAGAATTGGTTTCTCAGCGTTGGGCACACGAGTGGGGACCCGAGCTAGGTAGTTAATTGCCTCCTTTTTAATTGGAAAATCGCAAGTTTGGCCAATTTTCTGCGCAATATCATATAGATTTTCGTTCTTTTTTAGAGGAATCCCTCTTATTTCGACGTTATTAGCTCGGGCCCATTGATCCTTATCCTCTAACTCTTGGCGTAGTTTAGTAATTTCTGCTCGGAGACTAGGGATCTCCTCACATGTCTTTTCAACCTTGGTCACTCGCGATCCTAAAGCCTGGACTGTCCCGGAAAAGTTGCTAATGAGTTGATATGCCATTTCCAGGGATTCCTTAAGGCCGTTAACCTCAATCTTAATAGATTTAACATCTTCTAACAATGATGTAAGCGGAGCCAGCTGTAACATCATATTGTTGAGTTGCTCCTGGATTTTGTCTAATTGATTGGGCATTGGCGACATCGCTGTAGGTGAAGGTTTTGGACTAGATTTGCACTTCGGGCACCGCCAGTTGTTTCTCCGGTCTCCCAATTTGCGAAAGCCGCTCTCAGTGATCCCAGAGCACTGGAAGTCGAAGTGCTGCTTGCAGATGCAGCACGCGGGTCCTTCAGTATGTTTCGATCCACAGCTGACACACGTAAACATCTCGCGAAAAGTTTGAGAAACGGTGTACAAACTGGAGTAAACAAGCGTGCGATAGCTAGCAAAGCCGGAGGCTGAGTGAGACATATGTGTTTGTTATTGCTTATTTATATTAGAATAAGTTAAACATTAGTTTATTTAGTTTCTTTTATTTATTTAGTCTATAACATAAATCATCAATATTTATTTTACAATAGGGATCACAAAAGAATATCAACCAACATTTCAACAATATAATAAATAGGTTACTTAACTTATGGGTCTCATGATCTGTTCAGTACGACGGCTCGCAGCAGAATGCCCCGCTGCTCTTTTTTTTTTTTTTTTTTTTAATGACTCTTGCTGTTTGCCAGTTGGCCTCTACAGCGTCACCGGACTGTGGCGAGAGCGCAGAGTGCGCTGAGCCTAAAAGTTAAGGACGACTGGCACAAGGGCACCTCTGAGTGGTACGGACATCGGCTTGGGCAGTCGCCGGAGCAGGGGGGGTCTAACAGATGCCCTGGCCACCCGGAAGGGGTGTGCCCTTGGGCCCTAGACTAGGTTGTACTGAGAGTGTGTGTGATGAATCTAAACTAGACTAATCTAACCGATCTTAGACGGATCAAGATCTGGGAGGGCCGCGACCTCGCCGGTGAGGCCGACGTAGTGTAGTGGTATGCCTCTGGTAACCGGCGCCTATACCAAAAACGAAATACTTCCTGTTGCTAGGAGTGGTCGGGTCGGCTGACCCCAGCGCCGCTGACGTGACGGCGGCGCTGGGGTCCAGCCCCGCTGCTCGAGCCAGAGCGGCCTTTTATATTCACAAAACACGTGAATCATAACAGTTATTTAGTCAAATCAAGTCTTTTGAATTATTAAACCAAACAATACATTTGAAATATGTAGTTTGTACAATAAATAGATTAATGTTTAACTTATTCTAATATAAATAAGCAATAACAAACACATATGTTAATGTGGCTAATCTGTTACATGCGACCCTTTGGATGTAAAGTAACGTCTCTACAGTTTTAAACTCAAAGATCTATTTAAATAATAGATTTTAAATAGATCTTTGAGAGCCGTACTGTAGTTATTTGATTACCATAACTTTAAAAACTCGGACAATTGACCATGAGAGAATGCCATTTCTATATCTTATGTATATATTTTGTAGCGATGATAGCTCAGTGGTTAGCGCGAATGCCGAAGGGCATGGGTTCAAACCCCAACAATGAACTTGAGCTGCCGGTGAAGGAAAACATCGTGAGGAAACCATAGCGTGGTGGTAGGGTACTTTCTAGTACTCGGCTGGCTACAACCTTCAAGTTGAAAATCTACCGCCAAGCATCTAACGGTGTGTTCCGGCAGCCTCACTTGGGAGCCAGTACCATTCCAGTTTTCGGGATTTGCTGTGGTGGTGCCGGCGTAAGAACTGTACCCCACCTTCTCTACCCGTGGTTGCCGTAAGAGTCGGCTAGAGGACGTAATCTGGAAGATGGGCAGCAGCGTCTTCCTTGAACAACCACACTTAACTGCGATCGCCAACCCGCCTGCCAAGCGTGGCGAGTATTGGCAAAACCCCCCCAGGAGGAGGCCTATGTCCAGCAGAGGACTTCCTATGGCTAATGATGTGTGTGTGTGTGTCACTCGGGATGTAGTAAGGATTTCAACGATACCCCATACATATAAATCTGTTAAGGCATTTGAAGGTTATGATGGAATAAACAAACTCACAAACAAACATAAATCCTGAAAACATTACACTTCTTTTTGGTAGTCGTGTAAAAAACAATAAAGAACAAGTATACTGCCTGCGCACGCCCTTACCGTCCAAGTTGTGGAATTGTAACCGTTCCACATGCTCCCTGACTCTGTGAGCATGTAACAAATGAGCACTGAAGTTAGCTCCGTATGACACTCGCTCCGAGCACAGCGGGCATATGAATGCCTTGCGCTTTTCCACCTAAAATTATAATAAATGCACTCTTCTGTGACGTGAAACGTCTTTCATTTCGATTAGTAAGCAGTCACTTGCAAAAACCAAATGTAACGAAAGTGTTATGACGAAATTCGGTATGAGTTTGAACTGCCGGTGAAGGAAAACATCGTGAGGAAACCATAGCGTGGTGGTAGAGTACTTTCTAGTACTCGGCTGGCTAGCTACCACCCTCAAGTTGAAAATCTGCCGCCAAGCATCTAACGGTGTGTTCCGGCAGCCTCACTTGAGAGCCAGTTCTATTCCAGGCTAGGTTTGCTTTACCATCTTCGACCACACCGTCACTTAAGATCAGGTGAGTTGTGGTCAAACAACTTGGCGATCAGCGTTACAAAAAAAAGGTACTTTACAAAAACCATTTTGAAATACATTCTTGTACGTCATTTTTACGTTTAAAACTCTTTAAACTATTTTATGGGATAGGGTTTAATTTATTAAAATATATTATATAAGCATGGCTTTCAGTTGACCTCTAATGACGTCACATAGTAGGCTGTATAGGCTACTTTCAGTGCCAAAAAAAAAGCAATGGCAGACCAAAACAAATGTCAATCTGTCTGTCAATGTCAAGTCGATGGCAGCCATAATAACCTCTTCCATACACGTACGTCGAGTTGTTTTTCGCTTTATTGATACAAATATCTGGATTATTTTGCTTTAAACGTTACTCAGACTCTGATATCGCTTTTATAAGGCTATGATATAAGATTTACTTTATGTCAATTGTCAAAGTCAATCAAATGTGTCAAATAAGCTATGTATACTTTTTTGTTTTACTTGGCAAGGGCATATATATATATTCAGCCAACTTTATGACGTCAACACTATAAAAAGTTTGAAAATGCATTAAAATAAACTAAAAGCTAAAATATTCAAAAAGTTTCATAAAATAAAGTTTACTATCAGCAAAAAATATTAAAAGTGTATTTCTTCACGCTCAAACGGCTGGACCAGTTTAGATGTTTATTAAAAATGTAAATTTAATGAGATGAACAGGACGTTCTCCTGATAGTAAGAGATAACGCCTGTCCATGACTATTGGAGCGATACACAGAACTTTGAGTAGCAAAACAAAGTCCAGGGCATCGCTGCTTTGGCGCTCATTACTTTTGAGATTTTTGATGGTTAGTCTCAAAAGCCGTGTAATTTTGCTAGCTACACTTCAAACCGGAACATAGTAATGTTTACACACTACTGCTCGGCGGCAGAATATCTGGTACTGCGGTGGTACCTACCTAGACGACCTCTTGCTAAGGAGATCTACCACCACGTGTTTTGGAGGTAACTGACTGAGGTACTTTTTATATACATATACCTATGTTACTTTTATCCTGGAAAAAATGTAGCGGGTAACTTCGCGGGGCAAAGCTAGTCTATAGATATGACATACACAGAACTGTAGTCTATAGTATATGACAGTTATGTAAGTAATTGCACATGATAGGTAGGTATATTAATGAATATATATGTTTATTTTGCTACTATGACATTCTGCGACTGTGGCATTCTGCAACTGTGACATTCTGCGACTATGACATTCTGCGACTGTGGCATTCTGCTACTGTAAGAGCGCACTAACCTCGAGTCCGTGCGCCTTCCACAGATGTTTGTTTAGTATCTGCTTCTGGCTGAAGTCACGGCTACACATGTGACATTTCTTGCGTTCCCGCTGCACGAATTTGGGGGTTTGTTCCGTGCATAACTTCACTACAACATGGATGATCAAAATATACTTTTTTTTTAATGCAAAAGTAATGAGACGAAGGAGGTTTCCTAATTTAAATTATAACGCATATTCGTTACCATTTTGCGTAGTGGTAGGATACTTTCTAGTACTCGGCTGGCTAGCTATCACCCTCAAGTTGAAAATCTGCCGCCATACATCTCGCTTGAGAGCCTGTTCCATTCCAGGCTAGGTGTGCTTTACCATCTTCGACCGCATCGTCACTTATCATCAGGTGAGTTTTGGTCAAAACCTAGCCTGACAAACATAAAGTTGGAAAAACCGGATCTCAAGCGAGGCTGCTGGAAAACGTCGTTAGATGCTTGGCGGCAGATTTTCAATTAAATAATATAATGTATGCATACATATATATTTTGGTAAGCTCAAAGTAGCACAACGAGCTATGGAGAGGGCTACGCTCGGAGTTTCTCTACGAGATCGAATCAGAAATGAGGAGATCCGTAGACGAACTAAAGTAACCGACATAGCCCAACGAATTAGCAAGTTGAAGTGGCAGTGGACAGGGCACATAGCACGCAGAACTGATGGCCGATGGGGCTGCAAAGTTCTGGAGTGGAGACCACGGACCGGCAAGCGCAGCGTAGGACGTCCACCCACAAGGTGGACAGACGACCTAATAAAGACCGCAGGAACGCGCTGGATGCGAGCCGCTTCCAACCGGTCTTTATGGAAGTCAATGGGGGAGGAGGCCTATGTCCTACGGCTGAGATGATGATGACACATATATTAGAATTAAGACTTACATCCATGCTTCATTCTCAAATGCGTAAAGCAAGCCTTCTTACTGATGTAAACGTTGTCGCAGAAATGACATGGATACTTCCGATTATCTGCTTCCGCTTTGGCGGTGTGACACCTAAAGAAGAGGGAAGGTTAGGAGGGGAAGTGGAAGGGAGTGGCTGATTAGGATTGGGAAGAACAAAAACAATTAATATATTGTAATATATATACATATATATTGTAAGACACATTACACACAGCGCCATCTGACGCTAAACTAAGCAGAGCTTGTGTGATGGAAGTTAGATAACTGATAGACTACATAAATACTTTTTTTTTTGTTGTAAATACCTACTTATAATACATACAGAACACCCAGACACAGAACAAACATTTGTTTATACCAAACAAACATTTATCCTTGGCGGGAATCGCACCCACGCCCTACAGCTCAGGCAGACATATTCCCAATGAGCCAACAGGGCTGTAAAATTAGTAAGTTGTAAGAAGTATCGGTTAATGTTTTCTTTGCACAAGGTTTTAAGCTTAGGGTCAACGAACTTTCGGCTATAAAACAGCTGATGTTTTACCCGACTGCAAATGAAGGGTTTTGTTTTTCGCGCGTATCTTGTATGTATGTATATAAATTTCTTTATTACTTCGTATGTTTCAAACGACCGAATGGATTACGACAATTAAGGTACGTTAGATTTGTCTCAATAACCCAAGTGTCCTTAGAGGGTAGTTTTTAAAAAGAAATCAAGATGGTGGATTTTCGGCGCGAAATATTAATTACAAAAATAATAATAATCAAACGTATAAATAAATATAAATATAAATAAATATTGTAGGACACATTACACACAGCGCCATCTGACTCCAAATTAAGCAGAGCTTGTGTGATGGAAGTAAGATGACTGATAGAATACATAAATACTTTTTTTTGTTGTAAATACATACTTATAATACATACAGAACACTCAGACACAGAACAAACATTTGTTTATACCAAACAAACATTTGTCCTTGGCGGGAATCGAACCCACGCCCTACAGCTCAGGCAGGCATACTCCCAATGAGCCAACAGGGCTGTCGAATAGGGTATCTATAATATATAAGTTATATGTTTAAATCGAATTAGGAATAATAAATTTGTTTATTTTTTTTTCTTCCATAGCAATTTTATTCACAGTCGGGTAAACTAAACTAATAGACTTTTTAGCTTGTTTTACATCCATCCATTGCTTTCACCGACAGCTCAAGCTCATTGTTGGGGTTTCAACACACGCCCTTCGGCATGCGAACCGACCGGGCTAACCACTGAGCTATCATCGCTACAAAACGTCCAAGTAATATAGACTTAACCACAGATTCCACATTCATTAAAGGATATTATTCTCCCGATTACAAAAATGCCACCTATTTATACATATTGTGAGAATATAAAAGTATTTTTTTTGAACGCTGGAGAGGATCATCCCAAATTGCTTACCAAAAAATGATGATCCCAAATTGCTAACCAAAAAGTGATGATCCCAAATTGCTACCCAAAAAGTGATGATCCCAAATTGCTAACCAAAAAATTATGATCCCAAATTGCTACCCAAAAAGTGATAATCCTAAATTGCTAACCAAAAAATTATGATCCCAAATTGCTACCCAAAAAGTGATGATCCCAAATTGCTAACCAAAAAATTATGATCCCAAATTGCTACCCAAAAAGTGATAATCCTAAATTGCTAACCAAAAAATTATGATCCCGAATTGCTACCCAAAAATGATGATCCCAAATTGCTAACCAAAAAATTATGATCCCAAATTGCTACCCAAAAATGATGATCCCAAATTGCTACCCAAAATATGATGATCCCAAATTGCTACCCAAACAATGATGATCCCAAATTGATACCAAATAAATTGTAGATCCGGGGCTGGGTAATGAAGCGTCAAATCAGTATATGGCGCCACTCTCTGTCCATGTTTCGAGCTATTCAATATATTTGTACACATCAAAAATAACATACAATAAAATAAGCAACTTAACAATAGTGAAACAAGTGGCGGTATTATCGCTAATAGTGATATTTTTCAGGCAACCTTGCATCGTACATACCTGTCTAAATGTTGTTGAAGGTGGTCGACGGAAAGTCCGCAGATGTGGCATTCTTGGAGCGTTGGAGTACCATATTTAGGTTCCTCGGGATCGTCTTCTGTAAGCAAAATCAAAATGCTTAGTAAATAAGCTTCTTGTGCCTATCATAGCTCAGTGGTTATAGCGTTTCTTACGCCTACAGGGTGCAAATCTCAAGAATAAGACTTTAATACATTGCAAGTTAATTAAATTTTCTTGCAATATATGTATGTAACTATGTTTGTTCGGGTGGAATCTTGCAAGTTAACAAATTTCGTACTTATGTATCTTCGGTGACAATATAATGATATGGTACCATGGAGCTGGTCTGATAATGGAGACGGAAGATGGCCATAGGAACTTCTGAACTAAACAAGATAAACCCATCGACTTTGGGCTCAATTGATTCGTCTTTAGGAGCACTTTATGCCTAGATGATATCTAGGATCTGATAATGAAGCTAAAAGGTGGCCACGGCATCTCTGTGATAAAACAACATAAGCCCACCGAGTTTGGGCTCGATTGATTCATCTTGAGGAGCACTTTATGCCTAGACGATATCCAGGGTCTGATGATAAAGCTAGAAGTTGGCCACGGCATCTCTGTGATAAAACGACATAACCCCACCGAGTTTGGGCTCGATTGATTCGTCTTGAGGAGCACTTTATGCCTAGACAATATCCAGGATCTGATGATGAAGCTAAAAGGTGGCCACGGCATCTCTGTGATAAAACAACATAAGCCCACCGAGTTGGGGCTCGATTGATTCGTCTTGAGGAGCAATCTCTAAAATAATTATCTACAAAAGATAAAAATAAATTTAAAAAATATTTTAAAAAACAAGCTTTTATCTGGGACAATGAACTAAATATTTTAAATTAAATTCTAGTATTTATTTGGTGTGTAGGTACTTACCTATATCCCTTAAAGCTTGAGGCACAGAGGTATAGTAATTACCTAACCTGTAACGGGTGCCTCAAGCTTTTAAGGATGTACAGGTAAGTACCTACACGCCAAATACAAGAATTTATTTTCAAATTTTTAGTTCATTGTCCCAGATAAAAGCTTGTTTTTAAGTATTGATGTTAAATTAATGAGATGAACAAAGCACTCTTGATGGTAAGATATAACATCTGTATATGACCATTGCAATGAACTTTAAGTAGCAAAATGTCCAAGACATTACTGGTTCGGTGCACATTACTTTAAGACATTAAATACAGTACAACTTTATTATACACCAAACATTATAAAAATACATACAAAAATTTAAAAAAAAGAGAAACAAAGTAACAAAACAAAAAATACAACATAGAAACAACAAATAAATGGTGTACAAGGGCCTTGTCGCCTAGAGCGATTTCTTCCAGACAACCTTAGGATGGAAATTAAAAGAATAGATATTTAAGTTGGTGTCAAAAAGCAAATAATATTAATGAATGATTATATTATTTGATTGTTTTTTTTTTTTTTTTTTTTTTTTTTATTTATTTATTATCAATGGTTTTTTTGCCTGAACAGTCTTGTAATGTCGCTGCAGTACCCTTTAAACGGAACACAGTAATGTTTACACACTACTATTTAGCAGCAGAATATCTGCCTAGACTACCTAGAGTCCTTTACCATCTTCGACCACACTGTCACTTAAATATCAGGCTGTCTGGTCTGAAAATTCTACAATTGAGTCACAGAACAGATTAAACTTTAAAAAAAAACCGGCCAAGTGCGAGTCGGACTCGCGCATGAAGGAATATCAGGCTGTCTGGTCTGAAAATTCTACAATTGAGTCACAGAACAAATGAAACTTAAAAAAAAACCGGCCAAGTGCGAGTCGGACTCGCGCATGAAGGGTTCCGTACCATTATCTATAAAAACGACAAAAAAACACGTTTGTTGTATGGGAGCCCCCTTAAATATTTATTTTATTCTGTTTATTAGTATTTGTTATTATAGCGACAACAGAAATACATCATCTGTGAAAATTTCAACTGTCTAACTATCACGGTTCATGAGATACAGCCTGGTGACAGACGGACAGACAGACAGACGGACGGACGGACGGAGTCTTAGTAATAGAGTCCTGTTTTACCCTTTGGGTTTGGAACCCTACAAATTAAAGAGAAAAAATTACAACATATATATTTTTTTTATAGCTGACCGGCTTGGTGTTTGACCACAACTCACCTGATTTTAAGTGACGGTGTGGTCGAAGATGGTAAAGCACACCTAGCCTGGAATGGAACTGGCTCTCAAGTGAGGCTGCCGGAACACACCGTTAGATGCGGCAGATTTTCAACTTGAGGGTGGTAGCTAGCCAGCCGAGTACTAGAAAGTACCCTACCACCACGCTATGGTTTCCTCACAATGTTTTTCCTTCACCGACAGCTCAAGCTCATTGTTGGGGTTTGAACCCACGCCCTTCGGCATGCGAACCGACCACGCTAACCACTGAGCTATCATCGCTATACAACGCTATATATTCTATTCCTACCCTCATTTTCTTCATACTCCGCATCTGAACCCTTCTTGTCTACCTCTGATTTGTTCTCTGGCAGGTTTTCTTCTTTAGTGATAGTTTCTTCTTCTTCTAAGATCTTCTCGTCTAAATACTCTTCATCTGTAACAATATAGTGGAAAAATTACGATGATAGCTCAGTGGTTAGCGTGGTCGGTCGCATACCGAAGGGCGTGGGTTCAAACCCCAACAATGAGCTTGAGCTGCCGGTGAAGGAAAACATCGTGAGGAAACCATAGCGTGGTGATAGGGTACTTTCTAGTACTCGGCTGGCTAGCTACCACCCTCAAGTTGAAAAATCTGCCGCCAAGCATCTAACGGTGTGTTCTGGCAGCCTCACTTGAGAGCCAGTTCTATTCCAGGCTAGGTGTGCTTTACCATATTCGACCACACCGTCACTTAATATCAGGTGAGTTGTGGTCAAACAACTAGACTGTCAGCCATTAAAAATAATAATTATATCTTTATAGTTATTTTAGTTTATACAATCCTACTAATATTATAAATGTGAAAGTTTGTATGTTTGTTACTCAAGCACACAAAGAAAGCTGAACGGATTTGAAAAAAAATTACTACACATATAGACATACACACACATTACCTGGATTAACATATAGGATACTAATTAAATTAGAAAAATATTAAGTTCCTGTGGGATTATCAAAAAACGAAGGAGGTAACTTGAAATTTGCTATAGATGTGTTTTATGGAACACTAGCTATGCCCCGCAGTGTTACCTTCTCCACTACATTTTTTTTCGCTGGCTCGTCAACGTACCAGCCTCCGTGTGGAATGTCCCATCCTTCCACCGCATGCTTCAGAACCAAGTTAAGATCTTCGCTGTTAGAGACCTTGTTTTATGACATAGACGAGTATTTCAAACTAAAAGATTATTAAATTACTAGTAAGTAATTATGATCTTTTTTGACAATTTACTAAATTGACAAAATATTTTAATGTAATTTTTTTTTTTTAATTAATATTTTTTTAATGATATAATTTTTTTTCTGACATGCTACGCATTTGACTGCAGCTCACCTGATGTTAAGTGACGCTGTGGTCGGAGATGGTAAAGCACACCTAGCCTGGAATGGAACTGACTCTCAAGTGAGGCTGCCAGAACACACAGTTAGATGCGGCAGATTTTGAACTTGAGGGTGGTAGCTAGCCAGCTGAGTACTAGAAAGTACCCTACCACCATGCGAAACATACATATAATTTGACTTGTAATATTGGTGTTATCAATAAAATATTTGTATTTTTTAGTTCAGATGTTTTAATAGATTATAGAAAGATTTATAGACATTCTCTTCGCCCCTTTCATCTGAGCTACTTGTAAGCTCTTACCACCGAGCTATCATCATTACATTGTTCACCTGTGGCAAACTTAAGTACCTATGTTACCTTGTGACAGAGCATCTTTAAGCATCATGACACTCTTAGCCGTTTGTTCTTTGAATGCCACGGCCTTCTCCAGTTGCTCAGCGCAGTCTGAACATAAATATTTCACGTTTGCTGGTATCTGGAATGATACAGGGCCATATTTAGAAATGTTGCAAGTTTCTTTAATAGTTGACAGGCTAGGTGTTTGACCACAGCTCACCTGATGTTAAGTGACGGTGTGGTCAAAGATGGTAAAGCACATCTAGCCTGGAATGGCACTGACTCTCAAGTGAGGCTGCCCGAACACACCGTTAGATGCTTGGCGGCAGATTTTCAACTTGAGGGTAGTAGCTAGCCAGCCGAGTACTACAAAATACCCTACCACCACGCAAATCAATAGTTATAATCCTTAAGGCAACTCAGCTTCGGATCTACCACTTTTTCCAAAAGGGGCACAATTTTGATTGCGACGCCTCTCCATCATTCAAAATAAATAGTTTTGAAAACTCACCATGTATAAAATCAGTGGCATTATTGTAACCGGGATTATAATATATTTATACTCTGTAGTTAAGTCTGTATTTCTTATGAGGGGATGCTCCAAGAGGTGCATCAAGTTATGGGCTTCTGCTTCACGTGCTTAGTGTGCTTATGTACCGTAAAGTTTGGTCTATCAATGTAAAAAGGTGAGTAAGCAGACTTCAAACTTGATTGGGGATTCCTCGAAGACGAAGCGGAATAGGCTCCTGCAATTTTGTGGTTTGGTTGCTACCTACCCACACAATAAACACGCGGAATGGAAGCCCGTGACTTGATGCACTTGTCGGACCGTCCCCGTGTTAGTTTATAGTTAATGGAGCTTTGTTTAATGTATATACCTACTCCTTACCACTTCAAGGTGTTAATTAGACCATATAGTCAAAGATTTAAAAAAACAAACAGAATGTTGCATAGAAAATGAATGGAGATTCCTTAGACCCACAATTTTTAAGTGTTAATCAAACTACATGGATACAACTTGATACATTTGTGTAATTTGCCTTGGGATATTAGTTTGCATGTAGCTTGTGCACAAAAAGCAAAGGGCCAAGGAGTCTACTAATTTTGTATGTAACATTTTTCCTGTACTTTTTAGGGTTCCGTACCCAAAGGGTAAAGACGGGATCCTATTACTAAAACTTCGCTGTCTGTCCGTCCGTCCGTCTGTGTCACCAGGATGTATCTCAAGAACCGCGATAGGTAGGCAGGTGAAATTTTCATAAACTATGTATTTCTGTTGCCGCTATAACAACAAATACTAAAAACAAAATAAAATAAATATTTAATACAAAAAAACGCGATTTTTTTGCCTTTTTCATAGATAGTGGTACGGAACCCTTCGTGCACGAGTCCGACTTGCACTTTGCCGCATTTTTTGTATCCTGCGCCTACTTTTGGAGTATAACTATTTTAGACCTATAAAATGTTTTACTTACCTATTTACGATTTCGGATATGTAAAGATTCTTAATTGTCAGTAATTAACTCAAAATTTTATAATGAACCCAATATTTTGAAAGCTAAAATAGGTATGAACAAAAACTGGAAGTTCATTTTATTCCAATTATATTTTTTAGTAACGTTTATATTACAAGAGGTACGTAATGAGTATTAAAGACGTGTTTTAAGAGTTGTGAATAACTTTTAAGTACGCCCTTTTTGCCTAAAATACTTTTAAAGTTTACCTTGATATCGAAGCAGGTTTCAAACATGTTAGCGTAGGCTTCTCCATTTTCTTCGTATATAGCAAATAGGTCGTACAAATCGGTAGCGCTCATGCAGCTGATGCAACCTAGAAATTCATCCTCCTCCATCATTTTACAGCGAAATAGTTTGTTTCCCAGTTTAAATATTCACGAAAAAGGCCATTTTAAATTTTGTTTTTTAACAATCGACGATCGCGCTTCAGTATAACAGCTTCCGGTGTTGGCATATGACAGTGTTCATATACTTACCCTAAATATGTCTTTGCAGTAGCGAAGCGCATCTCCCCAAACTGCCACCACTATTCTTGTTATCATTTCACGTTTTGTTTCCTAGAAAATTATACAGTATATAAATATGTAAGCTATAAGTGACTTAGATAATTACTTTTTTACAGTATTGTATAACAAGAAAGAGGTATCCCAGCAATGGGATAAAGAAGGCTGTGGATGATGTTAAACTTAATATACATATATTGTAGATGACTACATGATGTAGGTTATATTAGACCACTGTGACAGAGGTCTGAAGAACTTATTCGAGAGCGAGCGCGAAACTCTTCAGAAATATTGTTTTGTAACAAAAAAACAGTAATTAATGTCCTGTGTTCGCTATTGTTTCGAGTCGGGGGAGGGGGCCGGATTTGGGACATTTTGACAGTTATGCTGCTATATTCTGATATAGAACTGGCACTTAAGTGGACACACAAAGAGGCTGCAAAAATACACCACTAGGGGCTTGATGACAACCTATACTACCTAATATTTTTGGTAACTTTGTAATATGAGCATTATTCTTATCTTGCACTTTTTGTGTCCAAGGAATAAATGGAGAATTTATTAATTGTACTACAATTATGTAGTTGAACAGCTCTGACTATCGCACAAATGTATTGCATTTTTTTTACTGATAGCGAGAGCTGATCACAATGGAATTCTATTAATTATCTATTTATTTAGGAAATAATAAATAGTTTTAACTTAAAACTAATCGACCGTAGCAATTAACATTGTCGGATCTACATTTTTGCTATTTTCATTTTGCTGCATTAAAGGTCTTAGAATATGTCTAAAAATGCCCCCGAAAACTATTAAATTCCTAAAATCAACCTAATGGTAAAACAATTAAGTCTTTTAATCGAATTTGATCATTTTCGGGGGCATTTTTAGACATATTCTAAGACCTTTAATGCAATGAAATGAAAAAAGCAAAAATGTAGATCCGACAATGTTAATTGCTACGGTCGTAATATATATTTTCTTATTACGTGTAAAACAGACATTTAACAAAAGAACAAAAGAGTCACGCTAGACGCGCCAAAAATACTGGTACGAATACTTAACCTACGTATACCATAAAGGATAAAATTCCACCATGAAGACTTTAAACAACAATAACGAGTTTTAAAAATCAGCTAGGTAAAAGTGGAGGAACGGAAATTTCTAACTAAATTATGGTATTACCACAATAGTGATGTCTTTTTCCGGTTTAATAATCGATCGATTGTAACATAACCGTTCCATTTTACGTAATATGTAAATAAATGACGCAGTTTTGGCGGGAACGCGGTAAGCGTCGTGTCGCCCCATAGTATTTTTTTTCTAAAACTAGTGTTTTTCGAGTTTTTATGCATAAAAATAGTGGTGTTTTATTTATAAAGTGCCGAATTACAAGCGCGAGTGTGGGAGAATGATATAATGTGGTTAAACATGACTTTTCGTGTTGCTTCCAAAACTCCATCCAGAAGATTATAGTAAAGTCGCCACTACTTTACAAAGGCAATGACTTGATTTGACTGGGACCGTCTGGACTTGATCAAGACTAGACTTTGACTGTAACTATAGATGATAAAGAAGCTGAAAAATGAAGACTACTCACAAAATATAGAAACATTGAAACTGGCAGAGTACACAGAGCGCGATGCCAAGAAGAAAGAGAAGAAAAAAAAGACAGTCAATCCGTAATTAACGTCAATGTCATTGTCATGTATATGCTTTATCTCGTTCTTTCTTTGTTGACAGGAACGAGATAGCTTACAAACAATCTTATCTGTTCAAAGTAAATGGATTCGTTTGCTCGCTCAGTTCTTTAATATCAACGTATCAACTTGTTTTGGTCGCTAGCGTACTGTTGACACGGTAGTGTAAATAAATAAAAAGTCAATTTATATCCCTCCGCCTCCGCCCGCAGACTTTATTTAGTGTGCGAAGTGAATGTGAGAGACTGTATCGCTTGGGGGCAATGAACTTTCAATGTAATCTCTGATACGTGCTTGCGTACGATGTAAATAATTATATCTATTATTTTTATCACAAAGGCGATACATATAAATTATTAAAATGAAGTTTAAAATAAACAAAGAACTTGTTCCGATCAAGGCCCACTTCTTCTTCTTCTTTGCTGGTAAGTTTATAACTTTGTTAAATATCAGCAATATGTTCTCATTTTAACAAACAAGTTTTTTTTTTGCTATTTGGCCTAGATGCATATTCATTACGGTTTTCTAAATCATGCTACAGTTATATTTAGCTGGTATTATTATCTACATATTATTATACCCACTTTTAACGATTAATATTTTGTTTTATTTATTAATGTTTTATTTTAACGATTTAATATTTTGTTAAAGTATCTTTAAAAAAAAAAAAGGTAATTCAGAATTAGATTGTAGTGAAATTGTTAGTTATGTACTTGTAGTAAATCTTCTAAGTTAAGTATGGAAAGATTTTTAAGTTATATTAGTATTGTACTTAAAAAATGTTTGAATTCCCTACATTGTCATATACCTAATATAATAATAACACAGAAATTTACATTATTTAATTTAGCTCAACCATCATATTGGAGGAAATTCACACAGCGCCATCTAGTCCCAAACTAAGCAAAGCTTGTGCTACGGGAACCAGATAACTGATAGAATACTTTTTTACTATATAGGTACCCTTTTTTACATAGCAAATATGATTGTTTGTCACATATATGTTTATTCTGGATGAGAATCGAACCTACACCCCAAATCTCACGAAGTAAAGCTACTATCAATAAATAACAGGGCAGTTGTTTTTTTTTTTTAATGTAGGTAAACGTAATGAGACAAATCATTTAATTTACTTTATATAGCTTGGTGTTAAAAGATAACGCCTGTCCATGACCATTGCTGCGATACATAGAACTTTGAGTAGTAAAACAAAGTCCAGGGTAGGGCCTATATGACAACCACCTGCTAAGCCAACCTCCTGCTAATTACCACAGATATAGTATCTGACATATAGTCTATACAGTACCTGATATTCTACCGCCAATGTCTAGGTGCATTATAATTATATATTTAAAAAGTCACAATTACAAATACAAATCTTTCCATTCATATCCAAAAATATCAAAATTATAACATATGTCAATATAATGAAAAAGTCAATGTAATAATATGTCAAATATAAAATATGTCAATAAAAAAATTATAACTCTATTTATTATTATCACTAGAGAATTAATATAAAAGTTAATTATGTCATTGATTAATTAGGATTAGAATTATAAATTAAATTAAATAATAATAATAAGTAAGTTATACAGTAAGAATAATAAAAAAAAAAACTAAACATTCAACAAACCTCCTCACAACATGTCCCGTCTGCTCTTTATTTTATATAGTTTTTCCATTATTGGTTGCCTGGAAGAGATCGCTCTTAGCGATAAGGCCGCCACTTGTGGCACTAGCTCATAAGATTCTTCTGTACTCTTTTTCTTTTTCAGTGTGCACAATAAAGAGTTTCTATCTATCAAAAATTTAAAAACATTTTAACCGGAATATATTATTAAGAAAGAACAGGTTATAGTAGGATTTAGGCTTCAACAAATGTTATTAAACCTAACAATTCCTGTTATTAAGCAATAAAACAATCAACCCATATCTAAGCACAGTAATATTTTATCTCCTTGCTATCTACAAAGATAAGAGAGTTATTAAATGACTTTATTCATAAAACAAAAGTCACTTCAGTTACACTATCTCTTATGTAATTTTTCGTGTAACAGTTGAACAGTCTGTAGCGATGATAGCTCAGACACCAATCCAACAGAATCCAACTTTAACAAAGCTTGAGCCGACGGTGAAGGAAAACATGGTGTGGTGGTATGGTACACTCTAGTACTCAACTGGCTAGCTACCACCTTCAAGTTTTAAAGTCTGTCGCCAAGCACCTAACGGTGTGTTCCGGCAGCCTCGCTTGAGAGCCAATTCCATTCCAGGTGTGTTTAAAACAACAACCACAATGTCAGTAAAAAAAAAAAACGACCCAAAAGTCAGGCAGATAGAGATAGCTTTTAGCGATAAGGCCGCCACTTGTGTCACAAACTAGTAAAATTCTATTGTTTGTATGTTTTAATCTCAAGTGTTCACAATAAAATGTTTCTATCTATAGAAACATGAGGTTGATTTTATTGTTACAATTATAATAATTTCAGTTGCCGTGTTTGAACCTGGTTATTATATGACATTATCATTATCAGCAACCTAGCATACAGTCCACTGTACGTAGGTCTCTCCCAGGCCACGCCTCACAGCCCAATCTTCGGCTTTCACTGCTAGCTGTCTTACGTATATCGTCACTCCATCTAGTCTCAGGGCGTCCTACATTACGTTTGCCGATTCGCGGTCTCCACTCTAGTGCACGTCTACCATAACGATTGTCCACTGCTTACAACTTTTTGTAGCGATGATGGATCAGTGGTTAGCGCGGTAGGTTCGCATGCCGAAGGGCGTGGGTTCAAACACCAACAATGAGCTTGAGCTGTCGGTGAAGGAAAACATCGTGAGAAAACCATAGCGTTGTGGTAGCGTCCTTTCTAGTAGGTATTTGGCTGGCTAGCTACCACCCTCAAGTTGAAGATCTGCCGCCAAGCATCTAACGGTGTGCTCCGGCAGCCTCACTTGAGAGCCAGTTCCATTCCAGGCTTTGTGTTTTACCATCTTCGACCACACCGTCACTTAATATCAGGTGAGTTGTGGTCAAACACCTGTCAGCCATTAAAATAAAAGAAAGATTTTTTAAACTCTAGCTTGTCTAGCTTTCCCTTTGCTAGCTCCGATCGCTGTGGATTTCGACCGCAGATCAATTGCTAAATCAGTCATGACTCGTTCACTGTCAAGGACCCCTACAATGAATATTTCCTGACGGGTCATGCAATTTAAAAACGTTTGAGTTGTTTTAATACAAAGGGTTGTTATGGTATAATTTATTTCATTTATTTAATAACATGTAAAACAGAATGTAATAATATTAATTTTGATTCAATTTACATTCTACAAATTCAATTTTTTTATTGATATCGCCAAAGTTACAGTTCATTTTTCCATTTATATTTATAACATAAGTAATTTCAGGACATTTATTATATGGACAATATTTTTTTTATATTGGCATATTTTTATGCCGACGTATTTTTCTATTGTCATATTTTATATTGGCAGTATTATTATATTGACAATATTTTTATTTTGACATGTTTATATACTTTGACATTTTGTTTTTATTCCATTGACATGTAATGAGTGTTCTAAATCTCAATGTAATGATATTACGGAATTGACTTGTAACAATGGTGTTATCAATAAAATATTTGTATTTTATAACAATATTTCAAATATAAAATATGTCAATATAATTTAATGAAAATAAAAATTATAATTACTAGTAATTAAATAGTCACTTATTTTTAAATAATCGTCAAAGTCATACAACAAGATATTAGCTTGCTTCTGAAGCATATTCCAAAATGTACTTATATCTACATGCATTATAATTACATTTTAAAAAGTCACTAGATAATTTACCTATTTTTGAGTTATTAAGTCATTAATTAATTAGGATTATGAGTATACATTAAATATTTATAGGTAAGTAAGTTGTACAGTCAAAATACATAAAAATGTTAACTATATGTATTTTTAAATCGGTAGCCATGTTGAGGTGGGCCTGTTCGGCATAAGTTCTTTTTAAACGACTGCCCAAATTTAAAGGAGTCTAATGTTTTCAGGATTCATTCAGTCTAAAAATGTACGAGATTGACATAAGCTGTCAATGTCACGTGGGCAGCTTATGTCAATTCCGTACATTTTTGGATTTTTGTTTTAGCATTATCGAATGTATCGATATAACTTAGTCTAGGCTTTAAGGTAACATTCTATTTAGTTGATGTTCGATAACGATTAGTCCTAAAATGTACGGGATTGACATAAGCTTAGGGCATCGAAACTCGGTTCAATTTTGAAAACCCGGGTTTTCGGGTCTAAGAGTAATCAAAACCCGGGTAGACCGGTTTTTTTCGAGTATTTCGATCTTTTTATTGTAATTTTTTTAAATACACTTATCTGCGTTTATATATCGATTTCCTACAATGAGTACAAAATATAAAGGATGAGGAAGAATTTAAATAAATGAAACAGTACTTTACAAATTACAAAAACAGTTTTAATGTTTAAAAAAGTGATAAAGATTTATTTTTTCTATTAGCGCGACGAGCTTCGCTACGCCCTCCCCTCTCCACTGCTCCACACTTCACCCCATTCATGTCCTGAGATGGACGCGCGCGTTCCATTTGACTTGCATGGCTTGTTTTATTGGTAGGAACGTAGCAACGAAGCTACTTTTTACGTAATAAATAATAATTTATCAAAGCTTGTTTTTATTCCATTTACTTATTATTGCATTCGAAGTGGCTTAAACTTAATAAATAACAAAAACAAAAGTATTAAAAAAAACCCCGAAAAACCCGAGTTTTAAAAATCAAACCCGGGTTTTTTTGTTATTCTCAGAATCGGGAGAACTCGGGTTTTTTCGGTCCGGGTAAACCCGGGCTCGATGTCCTACATAAGCTGCCCACGTGGCATTGACAGCTTATGTCAATTCCGTACATTTTTGGACGTTTCTATTAACGAATAAATCGAATGATACTTTCTCTAGCCTTTAGATCAACTATCGCCTAGTGTAAGATTATGAAAATGAACGTTTTTATTAAACGCCTATATCATTATCAGCCGTATGACGTCCACTGCTGGACATAGGCCTCTCCCATTGACTTCCACAAAGACCGGTTGGAAGCGGCTCGCATCCAGCGCGTTCCGGCGGTCTTTATTAGGTCGTCTGTCCACCTTGTAGGTGGACGTCCTACGCTGCGCTTGCCGGTCTGTGGTCTCCACTCCAGAACTTTGCAGCCCCATCGGCCATCGGTTCTGCGTGCTATGTGCCCTGCCCACTGCCACTTCAACTTGCTAATCCGCTGGGCTATGTCGGCTACTTTAGTTTGGCTACGGATCTCCTCATTTCTGATTCGATCTCGTAGGGAAACTCCGAGCATAGCCCTCTCCATAGCTCTCCATAGCAACGCCTATACGGATTGTCTAAAACGTACACGTAACTTTTGAATATCTCGTTTTATAGTTTGGTTTACGAATTGTGTCTACAACGAGATAGTTATCAAGTTAACAAAGGATTACCAACATACGAGCACGATTTATTAATAGCTAATTAGTCTGAGATAACATAACAATAAGATAAGCAATGCAAAGTAAGTTCTAAAAATGTATAGCTCCGTACTTTATGTTGAAGTTTAGCTACAAAATATACACATTACGATACGACCCTTGGAAACCAAAGACGGGTTTTTAAATACTTATTACATCACTACATATTATAAAACAAAGTCGTCCGCCGCGTCTGTCTGTCTGTCTGTTCGCGATAAACTTAAAAACTACTGAACGGATTATCATGCTAGTATCATCAATAGATAGAGTGACTCATGAGGAAGGTTTAGGGATACAATCATCATCAGCCATAGGACTTCCACTGCTGGACATAGGCCTCCTCCTGGGGGGTTTTTGCCAATACTCGCCACGCTTGGCAGGCGGGTTGGCGAGCGCAGTTAGGTGTGATTGTTCAAGGAAGACGCTGCTGCCCATCTTCCGGATTACATCCCTTAGCCGACTCTTACGGCAACCACGGGTAGAGAGGGTGGGGTACGATTCTTACGCCGGCACCACCACGGCACGTGGTATCCTATATTTTAGTATAATTTTTGTCGCAAATTGTCGCGCAACACGTACCTTGGTGAATTGCAATGTGCAATTTGCGTTAAATACAATGACGGCAATAGAAAATAACAAGTTTTTGTCATTGTGTTCCACGCAAACCATTTTATTGTTATGTTTATGAGACCTGTCATCTCCGTCGTTGAGATAGGAAGATAAATATAGTTTTACGTCACTTTTAGGATTAAATTCTTCTTTTTTATGTGTTTATTGTATGGCTGATGATAATCCTGTAGTTATCGTTTATTGAGGCGAAAGCACAATCAGCTGCAAAAAAGCTTGGCATCCTCGCCAGGGTGAGACAGTACTTCACACCTGAACAGTTGCTTTCTTTGTACAAAGCACAGGTGAGGTCGTGTATGGAGTACTGTTCGCACCTGTGGGACGGCTCTGCCAAGTACCAACTTGAGGCACTAGAGCCAGTCGAGAGGCGCGCTAAGAGGTTGATAGGCAATGACATTTTGGTCAAGTCTCGACTGCAAAGTCTTGAGCATCGACTTAAGGTCTCCTGTCTATCGGCTTTCTACCGGATACACTTCGGGGATTGTGCCTTGGAGTTGCACAACTTGGTTTCCCCCGCCCCTATTCACTACCGGACGGCCAGACAAACGCGACCAAAGCGTCGCCCGTACATGGTAGACGTTCCCCATGTGCGCACTAAGCGCTTCGAATCCACATTCTTTATTCGCACAGCGAAGATGTGGAGTCTGTGTTTCCCGAAAAGTACAATATGAGTGTCTTCAAATCAAGAGTAAATAGGTTCCTTCTAGGAAAGCGTGTTCCATCCTAGGCCCACATCGTTGTTTAACATCAGGCAGGATGTGGTGAAACGCAAACCTATTCTGTATTTAAAAAAAAGTTTGAAATTATAACTCTTTAAACGACTGCCCTAAATAAAGTGTAACCCGTCTTTGACGCTAAATAACATACAAAATAAACTTGACATATTTATTGTTTGCGTAACATTGACATTTCTAAATTTATTTTAAATTTAATATTGTTCGACGTCATCAGTCATAGAACGTCCACTGCTGGACATAGGCCTCCTCCTGGGGGGGGTTTGCCATTACTCGCCACGCTCGGCGGGCGGGTTGGCGAGCGCAGTTAGGTGTGATTGTTCAAAGAAGACGCTACTGCCCATCTTCCGGATTACATCCCTTAGCCGACTCTTACGGCAACCACGGGTAGAGAGGGTGGGGTACTATTCTTACGCCGGCACCACCACGGCACTAAATGTTGTTTAATTTGGCTTAAGGCCGTCCTCTACCTTCTCGGCTGTTTTTTTACGGCTTTTTCAATAATTTTTTACGGGCAAACCATCAAAATAATCAATCTCATTGTTTTTGCATAATCTTTATGAACATTTAAATAAGCTTTACAAATTTTTTGAAGTCAAAATATATAATAAAATAAAAGTTATAGTGGCCGACAGGAAGACATCAAGTAAAAGAGGGGCTTGACGGTGACCAAGATTGCGGCTGTTCTGCTTATCTGAAATCAAAAAACCAAACAGCGTTTTAATCTTCTTGTTTAAGACTAGCGATTGAACTAGAGTGAATTGTAAATTACAAAAATTGACTTTCTTATACACTTTTGAAAATTACATTCTATTTTTACTCATTTTTCATCAAGTTTTTCGCTCGTAGAAAAAATACTATCGAAGCAATCACGATAATCCTAGTTCAATCGCTGGCTTATAACATATTAAAGATGCTGTATAAATTTGAACAAGATTTGTGCAGTAGTTTCTGAAATATCGTGGTCACCGTTTCGAAAAATGGTATTTCGAGAAAAACGCGTTTGAAAGTTTGCGCATGTGATTTATACTGAAAGTTTCATCTCACCGTCAATCTGCTATGCCTGGATCATACAATAGGCCTTCCTCTTCTTGATTGGCTGGTTACACTGGAATAACCTACACTGTGTCGCTCTGTGTCGTTGTTGGAAAACCCACAGATTTAGGGATATCAAAACAATGGTCAGCGCTGCTTGGCTTTCGGAGCAGCCCGGCGCGCGCTCTATATACCTGCTCCGTTCCAGGGCCGTAACTTGTGAACCAATTCGAATATCGAAAAATCCTTTGGCACACATTTTCTACACATGTTGCAGATGTGATTTATGAAAAAAAAAAAAACGATTTTTTCGTCCCGAGAAGGTAGAGGACGGCCTTAAATATAAACTTGACATATTTATTAATTACGTAACATTGACATTTCAAAATTTTTAACTTTATATTTTTATCCATGTCGTCGTCACCTGTAATTCGGTATGTAAAGTTTTTTTTTGGTATTTATTTTTTTTTTTTTTCTGATAGTAAACTTTATTTCATGAAACTAATTTGAATATTTTGGCTTTTTATGCGGTAGTTGATTTTTAATACGTTTTCAAACTTTTGATAGCGATGACGTCATAAGGTTGACTGAATATCCCTAGTAGGCCTTTGCCATGTAAAACAAAAAATAATATTTTGACACATTTGATTGACTTTGACAACTGACATGAAGTAAAGAATTTTGTTTATCAAAGCTTCTTAATGTTGCTAATCTATTACTTTTTTGTATGGATTATTACGCTATTACGCCGCTGGCAAATCTATTAAGATTTTAAAAAATATATGGATCTATTACAGCTGTTTTACAGAAACATTAGAACTGACAGAATGCACAGAGTATGATGCCAAAAAGAAAAAGGACAAACCCAATGAACTTTTTTTTTACGTGATTTGGCAATGCACGGGTGTTATATTTACCTATTTTGGTATTTTATAAATGAAGTAACGAAATTATAGTATTTTTCCGTACTATCCTTAGATATGGATAGTATCTAGTACGGAGCATGAAATAGTTGTACAAATACTGTAATTATAGTACAAAATCCAACGCTGCGTTGACTTGACATTGACAGCTTTTGTTTAGGTTCGCCATTGCTTTTGCACAGCGAACTACATGACGTCATTATGGGACTCATTGAAAGTCAAGTTTATCTTGTGTATTTTATTGAAATATACCCCATCACATAGTTTAGAGAGTTTTAAACGTCAAAATAATGTACAGGAATGTAATATTTCGAAATGGTTTTGGAATCAGCAAAGTATTTTTTTTCTTTACATACCGAATTGTTATAATATTTAGTTTTTTTTTTTGTTATGTCAATGACCGTTATCAATGTTGTGATGTGTATAGTGTTGGTGATCCAAATAAATGAAATACAAAATACAAATACACACTAAATTAATTTGAATGTCCAATTACCAGTTTATTATGAGCCGTGCACTCAAAGTTTCCTATACAGTCTGGGGTTCATGTTATTTTGGACGTCTATACGGGGGATATTGATGCCGACAAACTACTATAGCGATAAAGTTGAAAATTTTACTGGTCAATTTTTAAAGTAGGTAAATGTAGTAGGCGTAGTCTGATTTTAATCATTTTTCTTTCTAACAAAAGAAAAATGATTAAAATCAGACTACGCCTTAAAGAATTATAGCTAACTAAACATTTTGACATTCATCCCACGGGAACTGTGCTGCATTTCGGAATGAAAAGTTTCTGAAACCCTACCTCAGAGTCCGTACTATAATCATACCAAGTTTCATTCAAATCCGTTCAGTAGTTTCGACGTGATGCTCCTTCAAGATTCAGACAGTCAGACAAAAAGTAATTTAATTAGATTTTTAAATAAATATTTTCAATGTACATAATTTGACTTCCACCAGTTTTATTATTACGAGTTGACAGTTTGAACATAAGCATTATTAAAGACATGTTAGTTAGTCGTCACATGAAACGTATAAAGAAATAAAATCGAAACAAATAAAAAGCTAAGAAAACCTTGGTTAAAGTTTTTCCCAAGACTCCAGAATGTATGGGCAGCGCGCAGCCTCACGCGCCGAGGTAGCGCAAGACAACTACCATTCGTAGACTGCGAAGTAACTGTTATCTAATCTGGGACCGCGCGCGCCTACCATGTCATGTTCGGTGCGCGTGATTTGAGTGTCCGTGTTTTTGTGTTTGCTCAGGATAATTAAGTTAAATATTAACCACCTATTTTTTATTATTATTTGGAACGACAATCGAGTACTGAACCGCCTGTATCAATATTGCTGATGTTCAAACTTTCACGGTGTATATGTATAATTTTTTTGATTCTAGCGCTGGGACCAGTGCTGCCGCAGCTGAATGTGTTTGGACGGCAGCTGGGCGTGTCGCCGGCTGCCATGGGGCTGGTGACCGCCGTGCTGCCGCTACTCTGGGCCCTGGCCAAGCCACTCTTCGGATACGTAGTTGACTTCTGGCCGGTGAGTTCTACTTACGACCCAAACACTGTAATTTTGCTCTAATATTAAAATAAGACTAACTTCTTGAAAGATTGTTTGTTTAACTTGGTGGTCGATCTCCTTAGCAGGAGGTCGTCTAGGTAGGTACCACCGCAGTACCAGATATACTTCCGCGAATCAGTAGTGTGTAAACATTACTGTGTTCCGGTTTGAAGGGTACTGCAGCAGTCTTAAAATAATGAGCGCCAAAGCAGCGATACCCTGGACTTTGTTTTGTTACTCAAATTTCTATGTATCGTTGTAATGGACAGGCGTTATCTCTTATCGTCAGGAGAGCGTCTCGTACGTCTCATTATATTTACTCTAAAAATGCCTCGAGTATTCATTCTCACCATCGAAGCAACTTTTTTGCGGCGGCGCGCAGCTCACGCTCGCTCTCTTCCCTCAGATATGGTTGAGGAGGGCGATGGCTGGCACATGCGGTATACTCGTGATCCGGTGCTGCTTGCGGGTCGCTGCTCTGCCCATGGCATACACACAAAACTAGTAATAAGACTAACCTTCATGAACCCGTCTACCTGTACTGAGATTAGCGCCAGATTTATTTAAAAAAATGTATTTATGTAAATAAGTACCCACCAAAAACAATAAAATGTTGCCAAGACGAAACCATATGGCTCGCACTGTCAAAAGTTATCAGATCTCATATAGAGCCAAGCTTCTAACTCTACGCGCTTTTTTTACCTTATGCCCATGTGAATGTAGCGAAATGGCCAAGCCACATATTTTGACTAAGACGTAGAGTTAGGTTAGTTTAAACCGTGCCCCAGATAAAAAATATAAGTTGACAAAGGTAACGGAAAACGAGGTCTGTGGAGTCGCAATTTAAAAAAAAACTGCGAAGTTTAAGAGATACGTCACACGATCTTGTAGGTCATGTCTTAGAGGAATTTTAGGAGATATCCTTGATATCTCGACAAAAAGCTCACTCCTATATTTTGCAAATCTGGAAATCCCTGTGCAGTTTTGTATAAATTCATAATTATTGTTTATCGCCAATTTCACTGTTATTGTTTTTATTACTTCCAGGCCCACAGAAAACTAGTATTCATGCTCCTAATTACATTGATGACTGGCTCGTACTGCTGTCTATGGTTCCTACCTATGCCAGAAGCACCGGACCCAGACACAGAGCCCAACATACTAGAATACGTCTACAAATTAAACGACACCATATATTTAAAGAAAATCGACTATCCGTCCTTAAATCATTTAGAAAAATATAGATGTCATTGGAACTGCTCGAACGATGTCAAATTTGACGTGTATCTGACGAATTCAACGTATGTAAACACGATTTACGTAGACGTTGACGTGAAAAATGATTCGTGCTCGCTCTTTCATATGGATTTAGATGATGATAGAGAGGGAGAGGTTGTGTGCGTGCCGAAAGATGGTTGTAATTTATTATGTTACGAGGACGAAATGTTGACTGATCAAATTAACAAGACTGATTCGAATTCAATTTTGAATCGAACTAAAAGAGCAGCAACTGATAATAGCATGAATGTAAATGATAATCACTTAGTGAAAGAAATAGACAAAACAAAAGATAGTCAAAAGGTAAATGAAGTAGACAAAATAAGAGACAGTGCCAAAATAAATGAAATAGGAAATAAGACAGGTGAAAATAAAGCCAAAGATTATAACAAAGATGCAGGGATAGCTGGAAACGCTGACAATAAAGAAGAAAATGATAATTATAATATAGGAAAGAACGAAGTAGCAGAAAAAGACGAAACAGATGACAGTCATATAGCAATAGACATTAACAAAGCAAACATATCGGAGAAAGACGTGAGAAATAAAGTTAAACTGCCGCCGCGTAGTGCGGTAGATACCCCGGTTGATGATGGTAGTTTCTACATGACAGCTGCGTTCTGGGGATTTGTGGTGCTTATGTGCGTTGGCACAGTAGCGTTTAACGTGGCAAACTGTATCGGTGATGCAGTGTGCTTTGATGTATTGGGTAAGTAAGCATTGAACCCTAAACAAATAAAAAAAATCCTTTGACAAAGCCTACTATAAGGTGGCTCATTACGTGGAAGACAGGAATATATGGTTGTAGTAGCTTCTCTCTGCACTTGCATCCCCCTGGCTAAGTGACAATTGTAGTAAGCATAATGTATGTATTAATATTTATAACTGTAATTTGTAACCTAATATGAAAAGAAAGATCCACAAAAAAATGCCTTGCTGAGTTTCTTGCCGGAGTCTTCTCAGTTGAAGTGTAATTACGAGCCGGTGGTAGATTCAAACATGTAACATAACGTTCATAAGTGCCTTACCGGGGCCTAAACTGAATAAATGACTTTTTGATTTTGATTTTGATTTTTTCAAACAAATATTTATGTTTGTTTTTTGACGCGAAAATCAACCTACAGGATTATGTTAGCAACAATGCAGTTAGAAATCCTGTATTTTTTCTTGAAGTTTATACCATGTTAAAATCAGCGTCATTTACAAGACTTTTCCATTCTCATTTCGTTGTTTATATGTTTTTAAAAGCATCTTTTCATTTAGAATGTCCCGTAGTGTGATTTCATCTCATTACAAAGATCAAATGGATATAATATTGTCCATACTTTTTTGTGAAGGTACAAACACATCCTATGACTAGACCAATTGTTTTGTTTATAATTTTAAAATGATAAAACTTGTACATACTAGATGTTAGATCTCCTTAAGAGATCGTATAGGTATGTATCACTGCAGTATCAGATATTCCGCGAAGCAGTAGTGTGTAAACATTACTGTGTTCCGGTTTGAATGTAACCTTCTGCAAATATTTCAAAGTAATGAGCGTCAAAGCAGCCATGCCTTGGACTTTTTTTTGTTATTCAAAGTTCTGAGTATCGCTACAATGGTCATAGACAGCGTTACCTCTTGCCATCAGGACGGCGTTTCGTTCGTCTTATTACTTTTACATTGAAATACAACACGATTATTTTCTCACTTCAGGACCAGAAGGTGGTTCTAAATACGGTGCCCAACGTGCTTGGGGCACAGCAGGTTATGGTCTTACCGCGCTAGCTGGTGGCTGGCTTGTAGACGCCGTATCCACGAGCGTCTACAAAGACTTCACACCCGCCTTCGTCATTGCGCTAGTGGCCACTGTGGTCGACCTCTACAGCTGTAGGGCTCTTACTGTAAGTTTTAAAGTTTACTTTTTACTATTTCTACACATAACAGAAATAGTACAGGTCCAATCAAACCACCCTGAGAAAGTTTTTACCTAGAGTAATTTTTCAGGTCAGTATGGGTCCGATTTATCTACTGTGAGGCAAAGTTTTACCTATATTAATTTTTTAGATGGAGTATTTTGAATATTACCTTTTGAAAATGATAAAAAAAAAATGGTTGAAACTTGAAAAACAAGAAAAATAAGTAATTATTTAGACATAGTGTGAATACTAAACCATAATTTTTTCGTAGGTTTGTATTATCTTCTTGAAAACTAAAATTAATAAATCGACTATCCAGTATTAACATTTTTAGAAGTTAATAATCTTTATAAAAGCTAAAAATAGTATCAAACGCAATATACTACTATTTAGGAAGTGAAAAATAGTGGTGGCCCAATCGTAATGCCCTGGGATACTCCGTGGGGAATTATTAGGGTCTTGATTAACCTTTCTGCACGTTTGAAAGCTAAAAATGAAAATTAATGATAAGAATTCTTGAATCAACATACGCATTTAGTAAACCGATATAATTAATGAATAATTTAAAATCGTAACGTTTTGTGCGTACGTAAGGAATATCCACCATGTACATGGTTGATATGGATGACATTTTCATCGTGTTTGCCTCGATGAATCGAATTGCGGAACTTTACTGTTACCAATAAAATATTTGTAAGTAACCCAATTATGTGGCTTACTTACAAATATATTAACTGTTATAATTTAATCTATTCCAGTTACCATCTCTCTCTAGTCCTCAAGATTCAGGTAAAGCGTTGCGTGAGGTGCTCAAAATACCGCGAGTTTTAGTGTTCATCACGTTTGCAGTTGTCGCCGGAACTTTCGATAGCTTCATCATATATTATATGTTTTGGTATGTTTAACAAGCTTTTAATTTTATTTAGCTTGGGAGTTATGAGGATAAAATAATTATAGGTTTGGTTGGCTGCAAAATCTTTTCCACTTAGATCGGTGTCGTATGTGCTTTGATTCGCATCGACACTTATTTTAATGCGCTCCTTGCCGCCAACACTGATTTTTTAATTTGACGACTGGAAAAGCATCTTGACATATTTCTTGACATACTGTGAAAACTTGATCTATGAGAAAGCTGTAAAGAGGTTAACAGCTTAATTGGTCTTGTCAGTTTTGTTTTAATGATTTGTGTCATTCTTTGTTATTGACATGACCTACATGTATATTTGACATTGTGCATCTAATAATATATTTTGACTTGCATAATTTATTATGACATCTAGATAATTTATTATGATATTTTCATTTAAATCTCATAAGTATTGATATTTTTCAGGTTTCTAGAAGAGCTAGCGGAGGTGACGGGCCACACTGCTAGAATTAAGTTCATAGAAGGGGTGGTGGTAGCTGGACAGAGTTTCATCGGAGAAATGATCTTCTTCTTTTACTCTGGTAAGTGGCCTTTGTATTCCCTGTGATCACTTCATTGTTTCTGCCATTGCATTTTATTAATTTTGCACCAGATCACCATTCTTTCGCATATAATATCACTTCGCATAAAGTTATTCTATACTTTTTTTGTCAATACATATTGTCATATTTTACGTGTATATTATGTCGCAGAAATATTTATATTTTTCCTTATAATTTGCTTGTTATAAAATCAATGGTTAACATTTCTATTAAATAAATATCGTAGGACACACGGCGCCATTTGACCCCAAACTAAGCAAAGCTTGTACTATGGTAGTACACACCCAGATACAGAACAAACATTTTTGATTATACCACAAAATGCTTGTCCTGAGTGGGAATAAAACCCACGCCCTACAACTCTTGAAGCAAACATACTACCAAAGACCAACAGGGCAGTCAAAATTGTTTCTTATTGTGCAGTTAATAGTTTTTTTTTTTTAATTACATGCGAAATTAGGCCTAACGATATTATGCGATAAAACAGGTACCTACAGGTTTTGTAGCGATGATGGTTCAGTGGTTAGCGCGATAGGTTCGCATGCCGAAGGGCCTGGGTTCAAACCCCAACAATGAGCTTGAGCTACCGGTCAAGGAAAACATCGTGATGAAACCATAGCGTGGTGGTAGGGTACTTTCTAGTACTCGGCTGGCTAGCTACCACCCTCAAGTTGAAAATCTGCCGCCAAGCATCTAACGGTGTGTTCCGGCATCCTCTCTTGAGAGCCAGTTCCATTCCAGGCTAGGTGTGCTTTACTATCTTCGACCACACCGTCACTTAACATCAGGTGAGCTGTGGTAAAACACCTAGCCTGTCAGCCATTAAAAAAAAACTAATCGCATTTTTCCAGTATTTCTTCAAAATTGTGCTGTGAAATAAGTCTTAAGTCACAGACAGAGTCACACAAAGTAGGGGTCAAGTCCAGTCATGCCATAAAGTAGTGTCTTTAGCTTACGATTATACGGAACTTTAAAATAAAATACGAAGAAATTCAAGTTACATAATATCATATCACTTTCCCATACTCGTGTTATTCGGCACTTTATACGATAAAAAACACCATTATTTTTATACAGAAACACTTGAAAAAAAAACATGTTTTTTCCCCGCATTTACGCTAAATTTAAAAGCAGTGATTTGTCTAATGACAACAAGCTGAATAATATGTTATGTGCATTGTATTATTTTCTTAAGAATTCGACTCACACTTGACCGGTTTTGCACAAATTTCAGGTAAAATCATAAAGCGATGGGGTTTTGGCACCACGCTTACATTTTCACTTCTCTGTTACGGAGTGAGAATGGCGCTTATATCGGTCATTACCAACCCGTGGCATTTGGTCTTCATCGAGGTAAGTTAAAAGACAGTTAATGACATTTTCCATTTATTGCAGTATCGTGATAATGAAATTTTTCCCATTTCGCATTTAGTTTTTATCGTGGCAAGTAAAACTTTACTGCAGTAGCGTGATAACGAAATTTTCCCTATTTCGCATTTAGTTTCCACCGAGATACGCGGAAACTTTACTGCACTGGTGTGGTCATAAGATTTTCCCCATTTCGCATTTAGTTTTCATCGAAGTAAATAAAGCTTTACTTCAGTAGCGTGATAATGAAATTTTCCCCATTTCGCATTTAGTTTTCATCGAAGTAAATAAAGCTTTACTTCAGTAGCGTGATAATGAAATTTTCCCCATTTCGCATTTAGTTTTCATCGAAGTAAATAAAGCTTTACTTCAGTAGCGTGATAATGAAATTTTCCCCATTTCGTATTAGTCTTCATCGAATTAAGTAAAAAAATTGTTGCGAAGAGATAACGCATGCCCATGACCATTGCAGCGATGCACAGAACTTTGAGTAGCAAAACAAAGTCTAGAGCATCGCTGCTTTGGCGCTCATTACTTTGAGACTTTGATGATTAGCCTCGACAGCCCTGTAATGTCACTGCAATATCTTTCAAACCGGAACACAGTACATTTACACACTACTGATTGACAGTAGACAATCTGAAACAGTGGTGGTACCAATGTAGACGACCCTCTGCTAAGGAGATCTACCACCAAGTAAATTGTTTTTTGTAGCGATGATAGTTAGATAGTAGCGCGGTCGGTTCGCAAGCGAAGGGCGTGGGCTCAAACCCTAACAATGAGCTTGAGCTGCCGGCGAAGGAAAACATCGCGAGGAAACCATAGCGTGGTGGTAGAGTAATTTCTAGTACTCGGCTGGCTAGCTACTCTCAAGTTGAAAATCTGCCGCCAAGCATCTAACGGTGTGTTCCGGCAGCCTCGCTTGAGAGCCAGTTCCATTCCAGGCTAAGTGTGCTTTACCATCTTCGACCACACCGTCGCTTAACATCAGGTGAGCTGTGGTCAAACACCTAGACTGTCATCGATAAAAAATAAAAAAATATTACTTAGTCAGTAAATTGAGCATATAGTTTCGTTTTTCCGCTCGTAGAGTGTAATGCAGGGCCCCACATACGCGCTCTGCTATAGCAGTATAGTGGGGTACGCGGCGCACGTGGCCCCGCCGGGGTACTCCGCCACTGTCCAGGGGATCGTCGCTGGCATGGACGATGGACTCGGTATGTATATTCTGAGGTTTACACTGATATTTACCGTAATTACTAGCGAAAAGCTGAGCTTTGTGAGGGCTCGCATAGTTTTTCTAACGGGTAATAATTTTTAAGACAGTTGTTATTTTACAACCTGATTCTAGTGGTGCCATCTAGTATTAAGTAGATTAACTACGATGTATTGGAGGATTGAGTTTAGTTCTGTTGGAGCGATGTTAACTCTTTAGTTTTGTAACAGATGGCGTTAGTAGTACAATAACATTCTATCCAATGAATACAAAATTGTTATTTTTTTTTGGATTATAATTTTTTTTTTTTTTTTATTGATAGCTCATCTAGATATGAAGTTAAATTACTATGTTAAAGCACAAATCTATAGGCGTGATAGATTTTCAGTAAAGTGTACCACAAACATGCTCAGGTTGTGGGATAGTGTTAGGGTTCGCTTCGCTCGCCCTGATAAATAGTAAAGATATAACACACACACCTACACATTTTCGCTTTTATAGTACCACTGTCACAATAATATTCTCGTGAAGATCGAGAAAAAAAAGCTCAGCAAGTACCTTGACTTGTTTCACGAGATAACCGTTATGTTGGATGTCGGTTCTACGATCATTATCCCGATAGTCGTCACGATAAACGGCCTCAAAGCGAAAAGCCTCTACCAACACCTTAAGTCATATACAAATACATACAACTTTAGCTTTTAAAATATTACTCTGTTAATAATCTCATAAAAGCCGAGAAGGAAATCAGCAAGTGACTAGTTTCACGAGATTATATATGTATATGTGGAATATTGGCTCAACGACCATTGTTCCGATAGTCATTTCGCGAAATGGCCTTATAGCGGAGAGCCTCGATTATCATCTGAAAAGGCTCTCGCTGGGCGGTTGGGTTTAGGGTCAGATCTAAAACCAGAAGGTCTCTAACCCTCTGCTGGCAGCACCCTAGTTTTTTTTACCGGCTAGGTGTTTGCAACTCCTCTGATGTTAAGTGAAGATGCGATCTACGATGGAGCATGCTCGCCTAGAAGATTCACTCGCTACTTGAAGGCACCTAGATTGTATCTATCAGGGAACACCATCTCCGGTATCAGATGAAATGGCGGTCAAACATAAGCTTATTAACCTTTTGAGCGCTACGCCACAAACGCATTCTCGTATCCTGTACGCCAAGGCCCAAAGTAAACAAATTGCTTGAATAAGAATCCATGTTTTTTATTTCAATATTTCTCAGTACTTGTGGCTCTAGAGACTTGTTTCTTTATACTCATATGTTGCTGAGATATTCTGTTTTGAGGAATGTTGAATTAGAATACCAGTATTAATTTTTCAATATTTTTATTTCATGTTATTGTGGGTAGGTTTTTGTCGCCTGTAGACGTCGTTGGCGCACAGGACTCGCAAGTGCTAGTCACGTATTTTGGCTTTGGCGCTCAAAAAGTTTGCCGTGGTGGTGCCGGCGTAAGAATAGTACCCCACCCTCTCTACCCGCGGTTGCCGTAAGAGTCGGCTAAGAGATGTAATCCGGAAGATGGGCAGCAGCGTCTTCCTTGAACAATCACACCTAACTGCGCTCGCCAACCCGCCTGCCAAGCGTGGCGAGTATTGGCAAAACCACCCAGGAGGAGGCCTATGTCCAGCAGTGGACGTCCTATGGCTGATGATGTGATGTGCTCAGTTTTTTTCTTTTTTTTCTGTAGGGTTTGCTGTAGGTTCCCTTTTAGGTGGACAGCTGTATGCTCGTCTGGGAGGGCGGGGCGCTTTCCGATTGTTTGCAGGCGTCGCTGTGGGCGGTGCCGTCTTGCACGCGATACTGTTCGCTCTAGTCACTAGGGGAGACAGTAAGTTTATTTTAAAAATAATTGAATTACATTGTGGTTATTTGCTTAATAGGAGGTCGTCTAGGTACCACCGCAGTACCAGATATTCTGCCGCCAAGCAGTAGTGTTAAACTTTACTGTGTTGCGGTTTGAAGGGTACTGCTGACTAACCATCCAGTCTCAAAGTAATGAGCGCCAAAGCAGCAATGTCCTAGACTTTGTTTTGTTACTCAAAGTTCTGTGTATCGCTGCAATGGCCATGGCGTTATATCTTACCATTAGGAGAGCGTCTCGTTCGTCTCTCTTTTACTTTTTTATTTTGATTGTTTAGTGACGGTGTGGTCGAAGATGGTAAACACACTTAATCTGGAATAGAACTGGCTCTCAAGTGAGGCTGCTGGAACACACCGTTAGATGCTTGGCGGCAGATTTTCATCTTGAGGGTGGTAGCTAGCCAGCCGAGTACTAGAAAGTACCCTACCACCACGCTATGGTTTCCTCTCGATATTTCCCTTCACCGGCAGCTCAAGCTCTTTGTTGGGGTTTGAACCCACGCCTTTCGGCGTGTGAACCAACCGCGCTAACCACTGAGCTATCATCGCTACAAGTACAATATCTGATCGAGTCGTTTGATCTTGACTGGTGTTCGGTTTAACATTTTCTATATGCTTATCAACAGAACAAAAACAAGAGACAACAATAGTGTTGGAAGAGGACGAGAAGATGTTGCCGCAGTTGCACACTACTGCCATCTACAAAGACACCGTCGAACCGTTGAAAGAGGGAGATAGGTAACGGATTCGCAGGTACGGTTTACAATTAAGTGGTCAAAACTAAAACTTCACCATGGAAACTTGACATGTGTTTGACATATTTTTTAAATATTGACAAGCTAGGTGTTTGATGTACAGTGACGGTGTAATCGACAATGGTAAGGACGCTTAACTGGGAATGGCACTGGATCTCAAGTGACGAACTTTGCCATTTTTTTACTTAAATTTGTTTAATGTCATTGACATATTTATTAACTTTGACATTTATGTCTTTAAATTTGTTTAATGTCATTGACTTTCTTATTAACATTGACATATGGAATTAAATATATTCAATGTTATTGACATTTTTATTAACATTGACATGCGCCTCTAAATTTGTTCAATGTCATTGACAATTTTAACATTGGCATTTATGTCCTTAAATTTGTTTAATGTTATTAAAATTTATGTTTTTAAATTTATTTAATGTCATTGACATTTTTATTAACATTGACATTTATGTACTTAAATTTGTTTAATGACTTTATAATTACAATTTTTGTCGTGATATGATGTCTGTACACCTTAGTTGTTGGTTCATAATTGAAAATTCGTATCCGGCATATTTTTGCTCAGCTAAATGTGACCCTATTTACCACATTATAAGACTGTTATTTGACTGAAAACGTGCTTAAAATGTTAGAATATAGATTCTTAATATGCGAGGTCTATATATCTATATTTTTAAACGAGCAATTCTTGTATATATATATATATATATATATTCTGAATCTCGGAAACGGCTCCAACGATTTTCATGAAATTTTGTATGCAGGGGGTTTCGGGGGCGAAAAATCGATCTAGCTAGGTGTCATTTTCAGAAAACGTCGTTTTATCCATGTTTTCAGCCGAGCAATGCTCGGTCAACCAGGTACTAGGTACATATACACAACTAAAATTGTGCTAGAACATATATATGGACTCAAAATTTACTCTTTATTGTTTCAGAGAGAGACATGCATAGTAAAATTGAAGAAGGTTCTAAACAAACAAAATTAAAACGGGTACAAAGTATAGTTTTTCAATTTACTTTATACAGGGTTAATAAACCGAAACGGGGTCATTGTACTCATTATGAACAACTTTTACTGTGAATACAACTTTGACCTTTATACCTCGCGTAAATAAAAACTGCTTCATACATCATCATCAGCCATAACAATTCCATTGCTGGACATAGGTCCTTATTTTTGGGGTTTGCCAATACTCGCCACGCTTGGCAGGCGGGTTGGCGAGCGCAGTTAGGTGTGGTTGTTCAAGAAAGACGCTGCTGCCCATCTTCCGGATTACATCCCTTAGCCGACTCTTACGGCAACCACGGGTAGAGAGGGTGGGGTACTATTCCTACGCCGGCACCACCACGGCACATTATTCTGTTTCATACATTACGAATTATTTCTTTCAAATAGCTGTTATAAATTCATCGATTTCAAAAATACCCTCATAACTAGGTAATAAAATATTAGTACAATTCGTCCACTTGCGACTACAGTGTGACATTTCAAATTATATGATTTTCCGTTTTACTAATATTCTGAATCGCGATGTCTAAAAAAACGGGATAAACAACAAAGAAAAAGACAAAATATCACGATATAGCGCTGTCTCGTTTGGTGATCTAGTTGGCTTCGATACAGTGACAGTTCAGTATTTTTTCTTTTTTCTTCTTGGCATCGCTCTTAGTGCATTCTGCCAGTTTCAATGTTTCTATATTTTGTGGCAATCAAGACCATATATTACAATCTTAAAACAACATTTTTCTAGGTCGTTCTCAAAGTAAAAGTTTTTCACAATGAACCTACAATAACCTCCTTTTGACTCAGTGTTACCGTTACGTGTAACCTTGTACAGGTTTTTTAAATTATTTTGTATATGAAATATACTTATTTCTTATTTTTAATAAGGTTTGTGTTTACATTTTTAGTGTTTTTTTAAATTATTGTACCTTTGTATAGCTTTATGTTTATATATTTTAATTAATTAAGGGGAATTTTTATTTTTTAAGTTGTTACGTAAAACTTGTGCCTATAATTTAGAATAAGAAATATTGGTTTGTTTTTTTTTTGTATTTCAGCTGCGCTAAGAAACTTTTTATTTTATAGCATTAAGTAATCAGACGAACAAATCTCTGCTGATGGTAAGAGATAACGCCTGTCCATGACCATTGCAGCGATACACAGAACTTTGAGTAGTATAACAAAGTCCAGGGCATCGCTGCTTTGGCGCTCATTACTTTGAGACATTAGATGGTTAGTCTCAACAGCCCTGTAATGTCGCTAGCTGCAGTACCCTTCAAACTGGAACACAGTAATGGTTACACACTACAAATATTTTATTGTTAATACCAAAGTTACATTAGTCATTTCTCCATTCATTATTACAAATGACAAAATCGTAACGTGACTATAAAATGATATGTCAATATAATAATATGTCAAATATAAAATATGTCAATATGATAAAATGTCAATAAAAAATATAATTACTTACTAGTAATCTCTTATTTAAAAAAAAATGTCAAGGTCATTTATGACGTTTGATGTTTTGCTTGTTTTAACAAGCAAAACTGCTTGGTGGCAAAATATCTGGTACTGCGGTGGTACCTACCTAGACGACCTCCTTAGGATTTCTGCAAAGTTCCGTGTATCCCTGCAATGTTCTGTGTATTCCCATAGGTGTTATTTCATCCTGTCCATTCTACTATCGTGGTTAATATTCAAAAAACTCGAACAAAGGTACCAGGTTTGGTACCACCTTCTTCGTACGAACTACTAGACATTGGAATATGCTGCCCGAGTGGGTGTTCCCCGATAAATACATACAATCTGGGTGCGTTCAAGTCGTGAGTGAATCGGTTTGTTCTAGGCAATCGTGCTCCATCGTATACTTCGCTTAGCATCAGGCAAGATGGTGGTCAAATGCAAGTCTGTACGGGCTGACAGTTTGAACATTAGCAATATTCAAAGACATGTTAGTTAGTGGTCATATGAAACGTATAAAGAAATAAAATCGAAACAAATACAAAAAAAAAACTAAGAAAACCTTGGTTAAAGTTTTCCCCAAGACTCCAGAATGTATGGACAGCGCGCGGCCTCACGCGCCGAGCTAGCGCGAGACATAACTACCATACGTAGACTGCGCAGTAACTGTTATCTAATCTGTGCCCGCGCGCGACTACCATGTCATGTTCGGTGCGCGTGATTTGAGTGTCCGTATTTTTGTGTTTGTTCAGGATAATTAGGTCGAATATTAACCACCTATTTTTTTTATTATTTGGAACGACAATCGGGTACTGAACCCCCTGTATTAATATTGCTGATGTTCAAACTTACACGGTGTATAATAAAATAATATCTTACCATCAGGAGAGCGTTTTGTTCGTCTCATCACTATCTTTATCACTATCATCACTATCACTACATAGTACAAAACAAAGTCGCTTTCTCTGTCCCTATATCCCTATGTATGCTTAAGTCTTTAAAACTACGCAACGGATTTTAATGCGTTTTTTTTTATAGATTGAGTGATTCAAGAGGAAGTTTTATATGTATAATACATGTATTTGCATTAGTATCTACTTTGCACCTGTGCGAAGCCGGGGCGGGTCTCTAGTTACATAATAATAATAGATATCAGAAAACTTTTTGCTCGATTTAAGTTATTTGTTAAAATTGAGAACAAAATATATAATTGTGCCAAAACAATGAGACTGTAACGGTCTGGTCCTCTGTTGTTTTTATTTATTAATAATAGTCTTAAGATGCGGTATAATAAATCATCATCTGTTATTTATTAAAAGCAAGAAATAAATGATAGATTACACATTGTCACATTGCAAATAGGTTGCCTAGCTAAATTGCGTGCCGGCAATCTGTCTGTCTGTTCGCGATAAACTTAAAAACCACTGAACGGATTATCATGCGAGTTTTACCAATAGATAGAGTGATTCATGAGGAAGGTTTAAGTATATAATTTGTCAAGGTTTTGCGTAAATTGGTTGAAATATAATGATAATTGTTGGAAGTGTCGGAAAAAGTCAAGCCACCTGGGAGCTTTCATCGAAAACGCTGCCTAATCCCTTTGAGATATAACAAAACAATGCATGGCGGGATATTCCTCTTTTATAGATCTACAAAAAAGTCCGCGGTGGCATATATCTACCTTTTAAGGATAGCTTACTATACCCATTCGCTTCCCGCCATCTGTACGGATTCCATCAAAAGACAGAGTGATTCAAGAAGAAGGTTTATATGCATAATACATATGCACCACATTTGTAGCGATGATAGCTGTGGTTAGCGTGGTCGGTTCGCATGCCGAATGGCGTGGGTTCAAGCACCAACAATGAGCTTGAGCTGTCGGTGAAGGAAAACATCGTGAGGAACTTTCATCGTGAGAATCTTTGGTACTCGAAAATGCAAAATGCGCAAAGACTAATAAGAAAAGAAAAAAATATGTCGTGTTTTTTCTTCTCTTTAATGGCTTCGCGTTTTGTGTATTCTGCCAGTTTCAATGTTTTATGAGTTTCAAGCTTCAAAAAGCTTTTTTATCACTGACTTGATATTTTTAAACCGAAATAAGTTAATAATTAATAGTTCTTTAACATTTATTGCAAGTTTCTTGCACAAGTGAATATAAAAAGCAAGTCAAAGCTTTACAATGACTGTACCTACATACGTATATAATTATATGTAAATTTTTCAAATTGTATATTATTGTTAATTATATTAAGATCTTTTTATCAAAATAAAACAGTTTGCAATATTTTAAATTATATATTTTATTTACAATCCTATTTTTTATTTAAGGCTTTTGTTTTACTGTAAAAAAGACTTAAAGATAAACTTAACCAAAAATAAAAGTAAATTTATTACAATACTAGCTGACCCGGCGAACTCCGTATCGCCTAACAGTCAACAGATATACCGATAGCGGCGCAATTACTGGGTCCAGTTATGTTTTAAAACTATCCTTGAACCTATTGAAATGTACACACAAAATTTCATCCAAATTGGTCCAGCCGTTTAGAAGGAGTTAAGTGACAAACACGCGTACAGAAGATTTACATTTATATTAAGAATTGGCCGACATGTTGTAGATGTGATTTTGAAAAAAAAAAAAAAAACGATTTTTTCGACCCGAGAAGGTAGATGACGGCCTTAATCATGGAATGGAATGGCAGTTGCTTTTTAACAGACTTCAAAAAAGGGAGTTCTTCGTAAAAAAAAAAATTCCTCAATTTCTCGAAGACGCCTAGACTGTATAGGGCACTAAAAATAGAATCTAATCACGCACTAAGTTTCCGATCTAATTTTTTTTTATTCTGAGCGTAATATCACAAAATGCTGATCTAGGTGGAGATTCAAGCGCCGCCTCGAAAAAAAGTTTTTGGCCGATATCTCGGAAACTATGCACTTTAGGGCAAAAGTTATTGAGACCATTATTGTAGAGAATAAAATTTATTTTCTTTTATTACCTGTAAACTTTTTTTGTAAAACTTACCGTTTACGATTTATGGCCCATTTAATGAACCGGTTCTTCTAACATTAAGAGTTATCGGCGAGATAGAAAAACCGGTTCATGAAATGGGTCATAAATCGTAAATGGTAAGTTTTACAAAAAAGTTCACATGAAATAAAAGATGCGAAATTTTATACTTCTTTTGTAACTGTATTGAGACGAACAAGACGCTCTCCTAATGTTAAGAGATAACGCCTGTCCATGACCATTGCAGCGATACACAGAACTTTGAGTAGCAAATCAAAGTCCAGGGCATCGCTGCCTTGGCGCTCATTACATTGAGACTAGATGGTTAGTCTCAACAGCCCTGTAATTTCGCTAACTGCAGTACCCTTCAAACCGGAACACAGTAATGTTTACACACTACTGCTTGGCGGCAGAATATCTGGTACTGCGGTGGTTCCTACCTAGACGACCTACTGCTAAGGAGATCTACCACCAAGTAAACTACAGTTGACAGACACTAAACATTATTTAAAAAAAATTTACATTCTTCCTCACGATAATATATATACATGGGGTTGTAGGCATAAAAAGTGTGATGGGTAGATTGAAGAGATAGTTTAATGCGGGTTGTGTGACGACAGGGAAGGTAGTGTTCGCTCTCCGTCTAATTATGTCATACAGTGAAGGATGGGGGCAGACTGGTGAGGTAGTTTATTGTGTGCTGTATGACGGCGGGGAGGGTAGTGTTCGTTTTCTGTACACTCTTAAGTCATTCGGCGAGGATGTGGTTGGTAGATTGACTAAGTAGACTAATGCACGTTGTATAGCGGCGGGGCGGGTAGTGTTCGCTTTCCGTCTGTTATGTTATACGGTAAAAGACTGATGAGGTAGTCTTATGTACACTATATGACGGTACGGAGGGTAGTGTTCAGGGAGGGAGGGAGGGTTGTGTTTTTTTAGTCCTAGTAGTCATTAGGCGATGGAGTGGTGGGTAGACTGGCGAGGTAGTCTAATGTGCGCTTTATGACGGTACGGAGGGTAGTGTTCAGGGAGGGAGGGAGGGTTGTGTTTTTTTAGTCCTAGTAGTCATTAGGCGATGGAGTGGTGGGTAGACTGGCGAGGTAGTCTAATGTGCGCTTTATGACGGTACGGAGGGTAGTGTTCAGGGAGGGAGGGAGGGTTGTGTTTTTTTAGTCCTAGTAGTCATTAGGCGATGGAGTGGTGGGTAGACTGGCGAGGTAGTCTAATGTGCGCTTTATGACGGTACGGAGGGTAGTGTTCAGGGAGGGAGGGAGGGTTGTGTTTTTTTAGTCCTAGTAGTCATTAGGCGATGGAGTGGTGGGTAGACTGGCGAGGTAGTCTAATGTGCGCTTTATGACGGTACGGAGGGTAGTGTTCAGGGAGGGAGGGAGGGTTGTGTTTTTTTTTGTCCTAGTAGTCATTAGGCGATGGAGTGGTGGGTAGACTGGCGAGGTAGTCTAATGTGCGCTTTATGACGGTACGGAGGGTAGTGTTCAGGGAGGGAGGGAGGGTTGTGTTTTTTTAGTCCTAGTAGTCATTAGGCGATGGAGTGGTGGGTAGACTGGCGAGGTAGTCTAATGTGCGCTTTATGACGGTACGGAGGGTAGTGTTCACTTTCCGCTTATTCCTTAGTAGTCATACGGCGAGGGAGTTGTGGGTAGACTGGCGAGGTAGTCCAACGCGCGCTGTATGGCGGCAGGCACCGGCGGTGGAGTGGGTAGATGGGCGCCTTCAGCGTGGAATCCATTCTCGTCTGCTTTGTATACAACATTGATTATCTGAAATGAAGACAGTATTTTTATTTTATTGCTATCCTTTCAAGTTGTTACTTTTAAAACGCTATTACGAAGATGGTTTTTAAAAAAAACATAACTTTTATATACCTACAGGTTTGCACGGAACCCTCGTTTCGCGAGTCCAACTCGCACTTGGCCAGTTTTTTCTAAAACTTGCGTTTTCTTTATGGTTTTTGTACAAAAATAGTGGTGCTTTTATAAAAGGCCGAATTATACGCAAGTGATATACTTGTAATGAGGTATATGGTGCATGCATTGTTGTGTACCTACTGCTTTACTAGGGCATGACCGGACTCTACCTTGAATAACTTTGTTTGACTTTGTGACTGATTTATTCAACTTATTTTTTCATAAAATACTTGAAGTCCTCGAAACACATGACACTGACAACAAAGTTAGACATTTGGTGTCTTACTTTGTTAACATAAGAAGAAGAATCTTCTTTTCCAATATTTTCAATTATATTATGATAAATCAAGTGAAATAAGTCGAAGTCACTGTGAAAATAATCCAAAATCGAGTCCGGTCACGCCAGTGTAAAGTGGTGAGTTTAGAAGAAAGATCGCCTTTTAAAGTTTATACTTTATTTTTAGGATTCCGTACCTCAAAAAGAAACAACGGAACTCTTATAGGATCATTTTGTTGTCCGTCTGTCTGTCTGTCAATACTCCTTTTCTCAGGAACGCGTGGAGGTATCAAGCTGAAATTCATATCTAACACTCAGGTCTACTGTCCCTTGGAGCTGTGAAATAATCAAACTTCTAAGCCAACGCAATCAAAAGATTCAGACGTTTATGTTGCAAACCGACACTCGGAAGGGAATCAAAACCTACAGGGCACCTACCTACTTCCCGTGAAATCAGAATTTTGAAATTAGGTACGAAGCAACGTCTTTTAGTACAGATAAAGGAAAAACTGCGAAAAGCATAAATTACCATTTAAAAAAACCTAACTTTTACTTATACACCTACAAGTTTGTACGGAACCCTCGGTGCACGAGTCCGACTCGCATTTGGCCAGTTTTTTATTAATTAATAAGTTTACTTGGTGGTTGATCTCCTTAACAGGAAGTCATCTAAGTAGGTACCACCGCAGTACCAGATATTCTGCCGCCAAGCAGTAGTGTGTAAACATTACTGTGTTCCGGTTTGAAGGGTACTGCAGCTAGTGAAATTACAGGGCTGTTGAGACTAACCATCGAAAGTCTCAAAGTAATGAGCGCCAAAGCAGCGATGCCCTGAACTTTGCTTTAATACTCAAATTTCTGTGTGCCGCTGCAATGGTCATGTGTCCATGATCATATCTTACCATCAGGAGATCATCTTGTTCGTCTCATTACTTACATAAAACTTTTTTTTTTTATAAACTTATTATTGTTGCAACGTCTCCCGTCTGCTCTTTATTTTATATGGTTTTTCCATTATTGGCCGCCACTAGCTCATAAGATTCTTTTGTTTTTTGTACTCTTCTTCTTTTTCGGTGTGCAGAATAAAGAGTTTCTATCTATCTATCTATCTATAAAAAAAGTAAATCTCCCCTCCTTTTGGAAAGGTGTTGCCATGTCGTAAAACTTTTATTGCCGCTTTTCTCTATATAACAGATCAACTCACCTGTCCATCTGGTGCTGTGTACTGGTATTGGCCTTCGACGACAAGAGAAGGCGCCCCGGACTTCGCCCCATCATTCCTGAACGATCCTCTTTGCTCATGGAAGATACCTCCTTCTGGAATGTTACATTATTTTATTACTTTTTTTTTGTAGCGATGATAGCTCAGTGGTTAGCGCGGTCGGTTCGCATTCCACCGGCAGCTCAAGCTCATTGTTGAGGTTTGAACCCACGCCCTTCGGCGTGCAAACCGATCGCGCTAACGAATAAGCAATCATCGCTAGAAAAAAAATAAGACCTAGCTTTTTGCCAAATTTCGTGATTCTAGGTCAACGGGAACTACCATATTAGTTTTCGACTCAAAACATATAGGGTACTTCCGGTTGACCTGGAATTGTCAATTTTGGTTAAAAGCAAGGTGTTACAGCACAAGTAAAGAAAAAATTCCGAAAATTTTCAAAAGTTGAAAATTATTGTAAATTTTGGTTCTTACGAGTTTTCGCGAAAATCAAAATTTGCCCATATCTTTGTATCGTGTTGACTCTGGACCTTGATTTTTATACACCTACTAGGGACTATAGACCTCAGTATCTGGTATAAATTTCAATTTGCTAGGTCCACCTGGTCATTAGTTAATCGGTGGTGACAGATGGACAGACGGATATACAGACAAGAAAGTAATCTTATAAGGGTTCTTTTTTAACCTTTTGAGGCACGGAACCCTAAAAAACTATTGTAGTAATATTTACCGGTTTGTATGGCCCATTTGTAGGTACCGTCGGGCGTGGGAGACTCGAAATCGTCTCTAAGGATTTCGTCTCTCTGGCAGGAACACAACGTCACCGCCACCTGATAAAATGACATTAAATTGTTATATTGGATGGACGATATATTATTTATTTATTATATTCGTCGACAATATTGTCACCGTCGCGGGTCGAACCTGGACCAGATTAACACAGGACCGAGCCGACCTTCAAGTCGCGAGTGAATCGATATCTTCTAAGCAAGCATGCTCCATCTTCGACCGCATCGTCAATTAACATCAAGTGTTTTGTATGTTGGTAGGGTACTCTCTAGTACTCGGCTAGCTAGCTACCACCCTTAAGTTGAAAATCTATTGCCAAGCACCTAACAAGTTTCCACCAGCCTCACTTGAGAGTCAGTTCAATTCCAGGCTAAGTGTGTGTCTTCTTCGACTACGCCGTCACTAACATCAGGCGCGGTGTGGTCAAACACCTAGCCCGTCTAGATGGCTGGCTAGGTGTTTGATGATGTTTTCCTTCACCGGCAACTCAAGCTCATTGTCGGAGTTTGAACTCACACCCTGCGGCGTGTGTACCGACTGCGCTAACCACTGGGCTATCATAGCTACAAAAATATCTTTCAGGCAAGCGTCTATTTAGACCGCATCATCACTTAACATCAGGTGAAATGGCAATCAAACGCAAGACTATCATTCCATATTATAAAACATAGTAGTCCGCCGCGTCTGTCTGTCTGTTCGCAATAAACTTAAAAATTACTGAACGGATTATCATGTGAGTTTCACCAATAGATAGAGTGATTCATGAGGAAGGTTTAGGTATATAATTTGTCAAGTTTTTGTGTAAATTGGTTGAAATATGATGATAATTGTTGGAACTTGATAAAGTCAAGCCACCTGGGAGCTTTCATCGAAAACGCTGTCTAATCCCTTTGAAATATAACAAAACAATGCATGGTGGGATATTCCTCTTTTATAGATCTACAAAAATATTCGCGGTGGCATATATCTCCCTTGGATAGCTTACTATACCCATTCTTACAACTACTAATTTATTTAAAAAAAAATACGCGAGCGTAGTTTCGGGCAACCACTAGTTCTTATTTAAGTACACAGACAAAACATTTGACCGTCTTTGACATAAAAGTTATCATCTCACCTTTTATTGATTTATTATAGCAAAATTTTAAATTATTAATTCCTTTATTTTTCACAAAATGCACTATGAATTGACATTTAAAACTATTAGATAATTTTAGTGCAAGAAACATATATTGTAGAGTAGAGAGCCACTATCTTATTTTGAAACTAAAGTTACATTAAAAATGTTAGTTCCATTATGTGACCGTATCAAAGTAAATTGGTAAGTTATGACAGCAATGACAGCCCTGTTAGCTCATTGGGAGTGTCTGCCTGAGCTGTAGGGCGTGGGTTCGATTCCCGCCAAGGACAAATGTTTGTTTGGTATAAACAAATGTTTGTTCTGTGTCTGGGTTTTCTGTATGTATTACAAGTATGTATTTACAAAAAAAAAAAAAAATGTATTTATGTATTCTATCAGTTTTTTTTTTTTCCTTCCTTCTTGGCATCGCACTCTGTGCATTCTGCCAGTTTCAATGTTTCTGTATTTTATGTGCAGTCTTCGGTCTTCAGCTTCTTTATCTTAATACTCATGTATTTTAAGGCTCAAAATTACTTTTCAACTTCTTGTAGTCAAAAAACGGGGAAACCGTAAGACGCGTAAACAGATAAATAAGTTTATGTGGAATCGAATATATAAAGGATATCGATCAGGAAAGTAAGAATTGGAAAAAAGAAGTAAGATAGATGAAGGTATCATAATTTTACGTTATTAGATAAGAGAAAACAGGATATATAATTATAAATATTTACATCTAGGGTAGCAAGTAAGCACGAAATATTTGTGGGGAAAGGAACTTTGATAGAAACAAGATTTTCATAAAAAGATGAAATATCATTATTTGGACAGCAAAAAAATATATGATTCATATCACAATAATCATTTCCACAGTCGCAGGCAGCAGAATCAATTATGCCAAGTCTGGAAAGATGTGCTGGGCTACATACATGGCCAAGTCTCATCCGTATCAAAGAAGAAGTAGCACGTTTACTCAATATTAGGTCGAAAAACCACGGTCTCGGCAGAATATTAGGTTGTAGGTTGAAATAAAATTTACCCTTCTTCAAAACACTTCTCAAACAAAACTCTTCCCAGGCTTTTTTCAGTGAAAGTTTAGGAAGAGTGGATAAGTCGTGGCAGAAAATAGTGTAAGGAAAACGGTCCCCACAAACTACAGCTTGGTTAGCGAGATGATCAGCCTTCTCATTTCCAATTATCCCAGAATGGCTTGGGATCCATGCAAATGAAATAGAAAGGCCGCTTAGCACGCATCGATACAACTCTTCCCTTGCTTTAATTATTGCCGGATAGTAATATTGCGATTTAAAAGGAAACTTAGATAATGAATATAGAGCGCTCAAAGAATCCGAAAATATGGTCGCCTGAGGAAGTTTCATTATGCGGACATATTCAATAGCCTTAAAGATACCATAGCACTCACCAGTGAAAACAGAAGTTTGTGGTGGTAATTTAATTTTCTGAACGATCTTGTATTGTGAGTGGTAAACGCCAACACCTACCGTACCTGTCTCGGAGTGTTTGGAGGCATCACAATAAATTTGATGCCATCCACGCCATATTTCATCAACTTTGGCATTAAACTTGGTGTTGGAATTAGGGTTGTGTTTTTCAATCCCTAAGTTTAGAATAACGCTCGGACAATATATTAATGCATTATAATTACACGTGAATATTGGAAGCTTAGGAGATCTGTAAACAGGAGCATCTAGAGACAAGAATTTTCTGAAACTGTTGACTAAACATGGAGGAGATTTATGACGCCAGTAAGAAGACGACTCTACTAAATCTGAGAGATGGTAAAGTTTCTGTACAAGCAGGTGGTCAGCAAACTGTAAAGCACGGAACAAATACCTATCACAAAGAAACTGTCGACGCAAACGTAGTGGAGGATCCCCACACTCAACTTGAAGAGCATTTATAGGGCTTGATTTCATAGCACCTGATATCAATCGCAAAGCTTTTGCTTGAATGTCATCCATCCTTCCCAGTCCCGCTGAACTACAGGGCTCTAACAGAAACGTCCCGTAATCAAGGACGCTTCTTATCAGAGCGCTATAGATCAGCTTTAGGGAAGACGGATGAGCACCCCACCAAACGCCTGATAAACATTTTAACATATTGTAGACTCGTTCGCATTTAGATACCACATAATCACAATGTGAAAGACCTGTGAGCTTACTGTCCAATATAACACCCAAAAATTTTATGTTTTCTTTTTCAGGTATAACTTCTTCTTTAAATGTAATATTTAGTGGCTCATGAGAGCGCTTTCTAGTGAACAAGATTACGTTACTCTTTTGTGTTGATAAATCTAAGCCATTGTTATCTAACCATCCACCTAAATTAAAAAGAGCTTGAGTAACGTGTGAAGACGCTGTGCTAATAGACTTGTTGGACGCGTAAATCAGCAAATCGTCAGCATATTGCAGTACCTTGGCAGCACCTTGAAGTGACGCTTCAAGATCGTATGTGTAAATATTGTAACAAATAGGGCTTACTACAGAACCTTGAGGCAGGCCTTTCCAGAGCAATCTATAGTCAGAGTCAGTATTATCTAATTTTATTATTCTACCAGACAGTAAATTAATTATGAAATTAGACAACATATGAGGCACGTTTAACTTGTCAAACTTATTACGAAGAATTGGTAAAAGAACATTATCATAAGCAGCTTTGATATCCAGACATACTGCAACTACTGACTCACCTCGAGACAAAGCAATACGGATATCGGTGATTAAAATACTAATACTATCCATTGTGCTTTTACCTTTGCGAAAGCCAAATTGTGAGGAGGCTAAAACGCCCTTATTTTCAAGGAACCACTCTAATCTATTTTTAACCAAATGTTCAGCAATTTTGGCGACTACTGGAGATAAGGCAATAGGGCGATAAGATGAAGCTTGAGAAGGGACTTTTGAAGGTTTTAAAATCGGAAGAATAATTTGAGTTTTCCAATTGGACGGAACTGTGCTCGACATCATTACTAAATTTATAAGACTTAAAAAATATGTCAATGACTGATCAGACAGATTGCAGAAAAATGAATAAGATAACCCATCTTCACCAGGGGATGAATCTGATACACAGGAGAGAACTCCTTTTAGTTCCTCCAAAGAAAATGGGGAATTGAGGCCTACCGGATTTTGAATGAAAGATAGATTAGAAAGCGGCTTTTCTATCAATTCTTGCTGAGGTACAAATGGTGGAGCTAAATTATTTAAATATTCTTGTGACATAGATTGAGGGAGCAAAGAAAAGTTAGAGTTAGACATGGCATTTTTAAATCTTCGGATGTTTTGCCATACAGTTGAGAGACGGGTGCGTGGAGAAATAGCGGAACAATATTCTCTCCAACTATTAAATTTCTTATCCTTCAAAAGTTTACGTGTATTCTCCATTATTTCAATCAAAATCTGAAAGTTTTCATTACTCATATTATTGTTATAAACTTTCTCAGCTTCTTTTCTTTTTTTAACGGCTAATGAGCATTCGTTATCCCACCAAGGAGGGGATGGAATTTTACTCGAAGCAGCACTTTTCAGAGGAAAAGTTTCTTTTGCTGCTTCCGAGAGGGAAGTCATAAAGCTATTTGCACTTTCAATTACCCCGCGTAACGACACAGGAGGAAGTGCTTTAATTTTAGTTTCAGCTTTTGAACGATAATTATCCCATTCACTGTCAATAATTCTGAATTTTAAGCGTGGTTCTCTAGGAAGCAGATTTTTAATGTCATTATTTAAAAATGTCAACAGAATCGGAAAGTGATCACTGTCAAACGATGAGGAAAGAATTTGCCATTTTATTTTGGTGGCTAAATTCAAAGTGCAAACTGAAAGATCAACTGCACTTTTACCTTCGTTTGGTTTAGTCCTACGAGTAGGGATGCCGACATTTAATACAAAAAGATTGTGATCATTAAATATATCAAGAAGGTTTTTTCCGTAAGAATCTGTGGTCGAACTACCCCACGACTGTTGGTGGGAGTTAAAGTCGCCTAGCAGTAAAAATGGCCTGGGAAGATTACGAATAATGTTACTCAATTCATGAAATATATGAGACGAAGGGTGGGGAATATAAAAAGAAACGAAACAAATAGAATTGATCATAGCGGCCACGACAGACAGATTTTCACTATGAGGAGGAATACTAATAGGAGTATAAGAGACGGAATTTTTGATAAGCATGGCAGAACCACCACACCCATCAATTCTGTCATCACGAAGACAAATATAATTCCTAAAATTGAAAACAGAGCCAGGTTTTAGCCATGACTCTGCTAGTGCAACTACAAAAGGATTGTATTTATTAACTAAATAAATAATTTCGTGTTTCTTACTGCGCGCACTGCGGCAGTTCCATTGAATTACTGTATTTGTTAGAAGATCCATAATTTATAAGAGTTTGTAATAGTGATTGAATCACTGGAGCAGCGTTGGGCGGTATTAGATTGCATTGTGAAATAATATTAATAAAAGTAATCATCAGTTCTTTTAAGGATTCTTCGTAAGTCGTTTGTGTTTCGTTAGAGCTGTGCAAGAGAGCACAACCATTTGCTGGGGCAGGCATATTAAGATCTTTTATAAGCTCTCTGTGAGCAGCCTGGTTGTATCCTGGCGATGACTTGGGAGGGGATGACGGACGTAAAAATACTGTTTTTCTGTAGGAAATGTCAGGAGATGAAATATTGTTGTTTGTAGTACTGATTTTCTCATGGGTAAGTTTGGTGCTATTAGAACCTACTACACTGGCGTAAGATTTTGTGATCGGAGGGTGAAGTTTCGATGCTTCTGCGTATGAAATATAGTTCTCTGCCATATACTGTTTTATATTTGTTTGTCGAATGAATTCTGGACATGACTTCCGGGTGGCAAAATGGTTACCAGAACATAAGCAGCATTTAGCACTCCCTTCCTCAGCAGAACATGAGTCGCCCGTGTGTCCCTGACCACACTTAAAGCAGCGTGGCTTGGACCTGCATTGCAATTTAGTATGGCCAAATAAACAACAAGAATAACATTGAATCGTCGGATATGTATACAATTCTACAGGTAAAGCGTTGAAACACATAAAAATTCGTTTTGGCAAAACCTGTCCGTCAAATGTAATTACTATAGTTTGGGACGGTTTCCATACTGGTGACCCATCAACCATGGATTTATAATTCAAACGTCTTATTTTTATTATCTTTCCGCATCCCTCCGGCACGTCAATATTATCAATGACTTCCTCAGGAGACCACTCTGCGGGAACTCCGCGAACTAATCCCATACGGGTAATGTGGTATGTGGGAATGAATGCTTTGAGCTTATAAGCTGCTAGATTACTATTGTGGATGAAAGAGTTGGCGTCTGTGTAAGTTGTGAACGATAGGGAAATTCTATTTCTACCAATTCGTTTTATGCTGCCATTCACAATGTTACGGATATTGTTCTTCAGAAGAAATTTACCGAACGCAACCGGGTGAAAAGTGGTACCATCGTTTATTGATGATTGCTCTTTCTGTACGTGGACAATGTATGCTGCCATGTCAGTTGCTTCGTACTGAGCCCTCGCGACTGGGGAAGGACGTAGAGGAGATGGATCTTCAATTAATGGAGTAGAACCCGATGGAATAATGGATGTATCTTCCAATAATTTACTAGACCGTTTACGTTTCAGAGGGATATTTGAATTTTCAATGATAACCGGTTCAAGATCTATATCTGAATCGCAAGACGATATCGTAACATTTAAACCAACCGAGGGCACCGTAGTGCCCCCGGGGTCGATCGGAGGATCCATGAAGAAATCAATTAAATAAAAACTTACCAATATACAGAGGCTATATACACTAAATATAAATAAAAATTACTACTTAACTGATCAATATAACTATTAAATTTAAATTTTAATTAATTTAACTAAAAAATTTCACCCTGACAATGCGATGGTTTCCCGCGCTTTTTTTTCCATTCTATCAGTTATCGGACTTCCATCACACAAGCTCTGCTTAGTTTGGGGTCAGATACAATACAAGTAGGTTACAAAGTAAAGAGTTGGTATCTAAACACAGTGGCGTAGCGTGGACATCAGCCGCCCGGGGCGGAAGAAAATTTTGCCGACTTCCTATTTAAGTATTTCAATTTAAAAGCACAAAGTAAAATACCGGGGATCCCTGCAAGTTAGTACAGACGGTGTTACCAGCGCTATAATGACCAAGCTGTCATTATTATATGTTCATTCAAAGGGGATTTGCCGATTTCGTCGCAGTATAGAAAATTCCGTGCTCATTTCAAACAGTTCGAATCGTAGGTGCGTCAAAAATATGAAATGGTTCGAAATTTTGCCGCCCCCTAAATATGCCGCTCGGGGCGGGCCGCCCCTGCCGCCCCCCCTACGCTACGCCACTGTCTAAACATAATTTTAATGTGTTCAAATAAGCGAGAATGATTTATTAACATATAACGTCTAATGTGTATAACACTTAATATATTCATACGTGTTAATGAGAAACCTACGTTAAAATGATGATAATAAAAATAGAAGCTTTACTAAATTAATAGTAAAAAATTCTAAAATTTAAAAAATAAATTATAACTCTACCAGTTCAGGTAATTAATATTTAGATTATTTGAAAACCGAAGCTATTGTACATCATTCACATCACATCACATCATCAGCCATAGGACGTCCACTGCTGGACATAGGCCTCCTCCTGGGGGGGTTTTGCCAATACTCGCCACGCTTGGCAGGCGGGTTGGCGAGCGCAGTTAGGTGTGGTTGTTCAAGGAAGACGCTGCTGCCCATCTTCCGGATTACATCCCTTAGCCGACTCTTACGGCAACCACGGTTAGAGAGGGTGGGGTACTTACGCCGGCACCACTACGGCTGTTCATCATTGTTTCTTAGAAATAAATGACTTTTCGTAATGCTTCTAAAACTCCATCGAAGCTTATAGTAAAGTCACCACTACTTGACTAAAGCATGACTAAATTTGACTAGCACGGGCTGGACTTGACCAAGACTGGACTTTGACTATAAATATATAGAAGCGGAAAACTGAAGACTGAACACAAAATACAGAAACATTGAAACTGGCAGAATACACAGAGTGCGATGTCAAGAAGAAAGAAAAAAAAATATAATGTGAATATTTTGGCGTGTTCTACTACAAGCTTTTCTTAGTTTGGGGCTAGATGGTGCTGTGTTAAATGTCCTACGATATTTTTTTTTTTGCAAGCCCGTCCTAAAAAAAAAATCAAATTCCGAATTTTCTTAAACGGAAATATGTCAAAGCTTATTTTATATATAGACGCATTCAATGTTTACTCAAGTTTAGAATGAGGTTGTAATCATCGATCAAGTATCCATTAACCTACGTCAAAGTGAGAGGTGCTGTGACCCGACTCAGGTTAAAAAATTAACAGATGCCTAACATTTACCTATTAACAATTTTTTAAACATAGGACGAACTTTTTAATCAGTTTGGCGTATCTCGGAAAGGCCATGTTGCCATATTATAATGTACAAATTTGTGTTCTTTTTCGTGTTTTTATGTATAAAAATTGTGGTGTCGTGAAGAAGTTCCGAATTATGTGCATGGGTGTTGAAAAGTTTTTTTAATATGTAAGTAATGAGACAAACGGGACGCTCTCCTGATGGTAAGAGATAATGCCTGTTCATGACCATTGCATCGATAAACAGAACTTTGAGTGGCGAAACAAAGTCCAGGGCGTCGTTGCTTGGTGCTCATTACATTGAGGTTAGTCTTTTAGATTTTTATATAATATGTAGTTAATCTACATTTTCAACTTTAAATGTCTATAAATAATAATGAATTTTAATAAAAAGTGTAAACGCTTGAGGCCCTTAGTCACGAAAGAATGACAGGCATTTTTCGACTCCGGTACTTTGAGCGTCTTATTGTGATCCCCGTTCACAAAAGAGCTATGCGACCGCATATCGTATACCCTCGCAATAAGGTTCGCTGTCGTGTAGCTTTCTCGTGAGCACCTAACAGGAATCGTAATAAAAACCTGAAAGTACAGGGGCAGGAATTTGAAAAGAAAAGGACAAAATCATTTAATCTAAATGTAGTCGCCAAGCAGTAGTGTGTAAAGGTACTGCAGCTAGCAAAATTACAGAGCTGTTGAGACTTACCATCGAATGTCTCAAAGTAATGAGCGCCAAAGCAGCAATGCCCTGGACTTTGTTTTGCTACTCAAAGTTCTGTGTCGCTGTAATGGTCAGGGACAAGCGTTATCTCTTACCATCAGAAGAACGTCCAGTTCGTCTCATTACTTTTACATTTAAAAAAAACCAGATTGTGTCTATCAGGGAACGGCCATTCGGACAGCAAGTTCCATCGTGATCCTTCTCGGAGACCTAATCACTGGTTAATATACACAATTCTATAGTTTTCCATCTGTATTTTTTTATTCTTCCACTACAAGCTATGCAAGGCGTAAATTTAATTCATAATAGCATTCTTTGTTTGTTCATCGATGTAACGGCAATTTGTGATTGTATCATCGATTTAAGTTATATAATCAGCTTAGAGAAGGTTTAAATTGAACTGAGTTTAAAAATAAATTAAGGTCATTTTAACCAAAAAAAATAATTAATTTTTTATTTGGTCATAGATTTCCTTAGTAAGAGCTCGTCTAATTACCTACAGCACCTAGGTTTCACCTCAGTACGAGATATTCTGTCGCCAAGCAGTAGTGTGTAAACCTTACTGTGTTCCGGTTTGAAAAGACTGCAGCTAGCGAAATTACAGGGCTGTTGAGACTAACCATAGAAAGTCTCATAGAGCGACGCCATGGAATTTGTTCTGTTACTCAAAGTTCTGTGTATCACTGCAATGGTCATGGACAAACGTAATCTCATACCATCAGGATAACGTTTAGCTCGCCTAATTACTTTTACGAAAAAATATTTATTACTTAGGACATAATAGATATTTTAAGTTACGAAACATCTAATTTTGCAAAATAACCCAATTTCAGAATGTTCTATTCTCAGAATGTCATATTCTAATATTTTTTTTTATATCTGACTGGCTTGGTGTTTGACCACAACTCACCTGATGTTAAGTGACGGTGTGGTCGAAGATGGTAAAGCACACCTAGCCTGGAATGGAACTGGCTCTCAAGTGAGGCTGCCGGAACACACCGTTAGATGCTTGGCGGCAGATTTTCAACTTGAGGGTGGTAGCTAGCCAGCTGAATACTAGAAATTACCCTACCACCACGCTATGGTTTCCTCACGATGTTTTCCTACACCGGCAGCTCAATCTCATTGTTGGGGTTTGAACCCACGCCCTTCGGCGTGCGAACCGTCCGCGCTAACCACTGAGCTATCATCGCTACTATCATATGTCAGAATATCATATTCTCAGAATGTCCTATTCTCAGAATGTCATATTATCAGAATGTCCTATTCCCAAAATGTTCCATTATCTAAATGTAAAATTAATTATTGATTTTATTTAGACATCATTATTTATGAAGGAATCACTTGTCGCTCGCCCACAAAGCGAGAGGTCAGGTCAGTGGCGAAATAGCATTATACCATGTCATCGATCAATTCAAGCGAACACTGTTGACCTACCACTTAATATTGAGATGTTACATCTTTTTAGAGGTTTTCTAAAGTATTTGCCGAGTTGTTTACATAAAAGGTTAAAATTACAATTGAGAAACCTCCGTACATGGTCGGACTTACACATTCTATTTCTTAAAAGCCCTGTTGGCTTATCGGTAGTGTCTGCTTCAAGAGCGTGGCTGGTAGGTAGAGGATTCGATTCCCACACAGGACAAACATTTTATGATATAAACAAATGTTTGTTCTGTATCTCGGTGTCCTGTATTTCTATAATATATACAGTGGCGGATTTACCAGCAGGCTGAGTAGGCTGGAGCCTAGGGCGGCAAATTTTAGGGGCGGCGAATTTGGCGCAAAATTTTATTTTGCTTTTCAGAAATTAAAAAAAAGACAAGTCTCGTAAATTTAATAAAATTACAATGCTTTGGTACAATACAGTACACCGAATATTCCAACCACTACACGAAAAATTACTAAACGCTGTGTACATATTTGTAATTTGTAAAGTGTACTTTTGTGGATATTAATTTTTAAAATATTCTAATAGTGTTTCAATATTAAGAAGTTGATGTAATTATGACGATAGAGCACAAATCATAAAATTGCAATTTCATTGACAAAGAGAATTTAATTAATATGATTGTAAACTAGGGTATTGAGTTGCAGAAGTTAGTAGGGGCGGCAAAAATTGAATAACCTACTGGCGGCAAATATGTAAATCCGGCACTGAATATATAGTATAACATATTATAAAACAAAGTTGTTCGCCGTGTCTGTCTGTTTGTCTGTTCGCGATGAACTTAAACACTACTGAACGTATTATCATACGAGTTTCACCAATAGATAGAGTGATTCATGAGAAAGGTTTAGGTATATAATTTGTCAAGGTTTTGTGTAAATTGTTTGAAATATGATGTTTTTTTTTATGTTTGACAAGCTAGGTATATTACCACCTCATCTGATATTAAGTGACGGTTTGTCGACGACGATAAAGCACACCTAGCCTGGAATGGTACTAGCTCTCAAATGACGCTGCCGGAACGCACCGTTAGATGCTTGGTGGCAGATTTTCAATTTGAGAGTGGTAGCTTGCCAGCCGAGTACTAGAAAGTGCCCTACCATCACGCTATGGTTTCCTCACGATGTTTTCCTTCACCGGCAGCTCAAGCTCATTGTTGGGGTTTAAACCCACGCCCTTCGGCATGCGAACCGACCGCGCTAACCACTGAGCTATCATCGCTACAAGATAATCTTTGGAAGTTTTGGAAAAAGTCAGGCCATCTGGGAGCTTTCATCGAAAACGCTGCCTAATCCCTTTGAGATATAACAAAACAATGCATGGTGGGATATTCCTCTTTTATAGATCTACAAAAAAGCCCGCAGTGGCATAAATACCTTTTAAGGATAACTTTCTATACCCCTTTTTTTTTTTTTTTTTTTATTCAAAATAGGTTCGCGTTTGACCACACTCTGCCTGATGTTAAGCAGTAATGCGCCACCCATTCGCTTCCCGCCATCTGTACATTTAGATCTTTTAAACAACACAACGGATTTGAATGCGGTTTCCATCAATTAGACAGAGTGATTTATATGTATAAAGTATGTATTTACAAAAAAAAAGTATTTAGGTATTCTTTGGTAGGCTTGCGTTTGACTGCCATTTTAACGTTTGCGCCCCGCTATACTAGTCAAGTGCCGGTTAGACTTCACAAATCTTCGAGAACATTAACTGACACGCAAGATTCCACACAATGTTTTCCTTTACCTTTCTTTACGAGCTATTCACTCAGATGAACTTTGGTCGAACACCTAGCAATCTATCTAAATATATGTAACTCAAAGGTGACTGACTGACTGGCTGACTGACTGATTGACTGACATAGTGATCTATCTACGCACAGCCCAAACCACTGGACGGATCCGGCTGAAATTTGGCATGCAGGTAGGTGTTATGACGTAGGCATCCGCTAAGAAAGGATTTTGATTAATTCTACCCCCAAGGGGATAAAATAGGGGATGAAAGTTTGTATGAAACTTTGTCAATTTTAAGCCGATCGGGCTGAGACTTTGCATGCATAAAGCTACTATGGCGTATGCATTTAGCGCGGGTGAAACGCTAGTAAATAATAAAAGTATACAAACCTTACCTATCTATTATTACCAAACGCGTTTACCTACTAGTAAAAGGTTAAATGTAAAAAGAAAAAGAAATATTTTATGGGTAATAAAATTTAGTATGATATTGTAAATTAATTAATTATCAGTAAAAATATTATTCGATGGAACATAAGACAATGAATATTTAATTTTAGATGGAATTCTTTGTTAATAGTAATTAATTTAAGGTCATATTTATTTTGTTCTTATGTTAAAGCAATGTGATGAACGGAACGCTATCCTGATGGTAACCTTTTGTAGCGATGATAGCTCAGTGGTTAGCGCGGTCGGTTCGCATGTCGAGGGACGTGGGTTCAAACCCCAAATATGAGCTTGAGCTGCCGGTGAAGGAAACCATAGCGTGGTGGTAGGGTACCTTCTAGTACTCGGCTGGCTAGTTGAAGATCTGCCGCCAAGCATCTAACAGTGTGTTCCGGCAGCCTCACTTGAGAGCCAGTTCCATTCCAGGCTAGGTGTGCTTTACCATATTCGACCACACCGTCACTTAACACCAGGTGAGATATGGTCAAACACCTAGCCTGTCAGCCATTAAAAAAAAGAAAAACATTTTAAAGTTTGGAATAATTTTCCTGCGTTAAATAAAGATTTCCCCTTAAACAAAGAACAAGTTTTTAGTGTTTAGTACCAAAACTTTTGATTTTATTAACATAATTCGAATAATTTTACACAATTTCCATTTTACATTGACCTCTGACCCTAGGAGACCCCAAGCGACAAACTTGGATTATTATAGTTGGACAAGTTTTTATTATATTACGACACATATATGAAAAATGGCCAAGTAAGCACCCGCGACGAAGGTTCCGTATAAAAAAGTTAATTAAATATTGGAAGACATTTCTCACAGCGCCATCTAGCCCCAAACTTAGCAAAACTTGTACTATGGGAACTATAAAGCTTATAGAATACATATATATATATATATATATATATATATTGTAAATACATATATATTAAACTAGCTGTGCCCCACGGTTTCACCCGCGCTAGATGCCTACGTCATAGTAGCTTTATACATGCAAAGTCTCAGCCCGATCGGTTTAAAATTGACAAAGTTTCATACAAACTTTCATCCCCTATTTTATCCTCTTGAGGGTAGAATTAATCAAAATTCTTTCTTAGCGGATGCCTACGTCATAACGTCTACTTGCGTGCCAAATTTCAGCTCGATCCGTCCAGTGGTTTGGGCTGGATATGGATAGATCACTATGTCAGTCAGTCAGTCAGTCACCTTTGAGTTATATATATTTAGATGCATACAGAACACCCAGACACGGTACGATACTAATGGCGGTAGATATTCTGTCGCTAAGCAGTAGTGTGTAAACATTACTGTGTTACAGTTTGAAGGGTACTGCAGCGAAATTACAGGCCTGTTGAGACTAACCAACGAAAGCCTCAAAGTAATGAGCGCCAAAGTAGCGCTGCCTTAACTTTTGTTCTTTTAAACAAAGTTCTGTGTATTGCAATGATTATGGACATGCGTTATCTCTTACCATCAGGAGAGTGTCTTGTTCGGCTTATTACTTTAAAATATAAAAAAAAGACTAACCTAACATTTATGTTTGGCACACAAATGTTAATCCTGAGTTAGATCGAACCCACGTTGCTCTAAAAGCAAGATACATTACCAAACTAACAAACAAGGCAATACATAAGTATGTATAGGTACATATTCTGGTTAGCGCGGTCTGTTCGCACGTCGAAGGGCGTGGGTTCAAACCCCAACAATGAGTTTGAGCTGCCGGTGAAGACAAACATCGTGAGGAAACCATAGCGTGGTGGTAAGGGTACTTTCTAGTACTCGGCTGGCTAGCTACCACCCTCAAGTTGAAAATCTGCCGCCAAGCATCTAACGGTGTGTTCCGGGTGCCTCACTTGAGAGCCAGTTCCATTCCAGGCTAGGTGTGTCATCTTCGACCACACCGTCACTTAACATCAAGTGAGCTGTGTCAAAACATAGCTTGTCAGACATAAAAATATATACTGTGCTTTCAAAAATATAATGTGTTTTCTTAGATTCAAAACCACGTCAGTGTCCAAAGTAAAAATTAACGAGTGTTTTAAATCGGTTAAACAGCGAACGCTTTATAATAGAGCCTCGTTAGACACTTTTGGGTACAAGCCCCTAAAAAACTTAAATGTTATTGCAATAAAGTTGACACTCCTCGTGAATAGAGTGATAAATTAATACTTTTAATGATTTGGTTAGGTAGGTAATTAAGCTACCTATCAAAATCTTTACCACTAGGTTGAATTAAGTTTATCTCACATCATCAGCCATAGAACGTCCACTGCTGGACATAGGCCTCCTCCTGGGAGGGTTTTGCCAATACTCGCCACGCTTGGCAGGCGGGTTGGCGAGCGCAGTTAGGTGTGATTGTTCAAGGTAGACGCTGCTGCCCATCTTCCGGATTACATCCCACTCTTACGGCAACCACGGGTAGAGAGGGTGGGGTACTATTACGCCGGCACCACCACGGCAAAGTAAGTTTATCTATTGTTTTATATTGAGCAATTTGAAATCAAAGTTCGTGAAAGGTCGTCTTAGGCAAACTTATAGTAATTATAACTCAGTGGCTAGCTTAATGAGCTTAAGCTCATTGTTGGTTTCAACTCCCAACAATGGGCTTAAAGGTGGCGTTGAAGAAAAAGTTCGTGCGGTAACCATCGCATGGTGGTAGCGTATTTTAGATTACTCTGCTGGTTAGCTACCACCCTCAAGTTGAAAATCTACCGCCAAGCACCTAAACTACAAGCTTCGATGGAGTTTTTTTTTGCCTGACAGGTTTAGTGTTTGACCACAATTCACCTGATGTTAAGTGACGGTGTGGTCGAAGATGGTAAAGCATACCTAGCCTGGAATGGAACTGGCTCTCAAGCGAGGCTGCCGGAATAGACCGTTAGATGCTTGGCGGCAGATTTTCAACTTGAGGGTGGTAGCTAGCCAGCCGAGTACTAGAAAGTACCCTACCACCACGCTATGGTTTCCTAACGATGTTTTCCTTCACCGGCAGCCCAAGCTCTACATAGTATAAAACAAAGTCGCTTCCCGCCATCTGTACGCTTAAATCTTTTAAACTACGCAACGGATTTTGATGCGGTTTTCATCAATAGACAGAGTGATTTTATTCAAGAGAAAATTTTATATGTATAATACATGCATATGCACAAAATTATTATCTATACGATGTTTTCTCGTTTTTCTCTATTAATGTCAGAGTTATTATTTAAATTTAAAATTTATAGGTCTTTTCAACAGACTTAGCATTATACCCACCTGACAATTTTATTGACCAATATTTTGTCTCTTATTTGTGTTATATCAATATTTTGAACAACGTTTTTATCCTTCAATATTAACAAGCTATTCACATCAAATCAAATAAGAAATCAACAAGTAATAACAATGAGATATATTCGACTATAATTATGAATAAATTAATAATTTTATTGCCTTCATGGGACAGAATTATGTTGTAAGAAAAAAACAAAATTGCCTCTTTATAGAATGTCGTAAGCGACACGCTTGTTAAGTCGTTTATGCCTTTTTTTACGGGTAGTTTTAATTTATGCAATAACACTAATTGAGCTTTAGTTTGAATATAAACAAGTCTTTCATAAGGTTCTTCATTCACAATTATTCACTAAAGATTTTTTTTTTTTTTTTAAGTAGGTATGTGATATTGGGGGGGTGGGGGGGGGGTTACTAAGACTCGGGGAGGGTAGGGGGTATGAACAACTTTCTCTATGAGCACATCGTTTTTACCCGACTGCCAAGGAAGGGTTATGTTTTTGCAAGTATCTTGTATGTATGTATATTTGTAAATTTCTTTATTAGCTCCTATCTTTCAAACGGCTGGATGGATTCCGACAGTAAAGATATCGTTATATTCGTCTTAAAAACCCAAGAGTTCTTAGACAGGTGTTTGGAAAAAATGGCGGACTTTTGGCTGAAATAGTAATACCTTAATTAAAAAAAATAACCAAACCTATCACTACATATTATAAAACAAAGTCGTCCGCCTGTCTGTTCGCGATAAACTTAAAAACTACTGAACGGATTATCATGCGAGTTTCACCAATAGATAGAGGGATTCATGAGGAAGGTTTAAGTATAAAATTTGTCGAAGTTTTGTGTAAATTGGTTGAAATATGATGATAATTGTTGAAATTGTCGGAAAGTCAAGCCACCTGGGAGCTTTCATCGAAAACGCTGCCTAATCCCTTTGAGATATAACAAAACAATGCATGGTGGGATATTCCTCTTTTATAGATCTACAAACAAGTCCGCGGTGGCATATATATACTTTTAAGGATAGCTTACAACACCCATTCTTACTACCCGTGCGAAGCCGGGGCGGGTCGCTAGTGGAGTATAAAACATAGTCGCTCCCCGCCGTCTGTACGCTTAGATATTTTAAACTACGCAACGGATTTTAATGCGGTTTCCATCAATAGACAGAGTGATTCAAGAGGAAGGTTTACATGTATAATACATGCATATGCACCACATTAGTATCTACATTGTACTCGTGCGAAGCTGGGGCGGGTTGCTAATAGTTAATTTGCTTAATTTATTGACGTTTACTAACCGCTAAGCAATGGAATTTGCTGCCAGAGTGTTCCCTGATGAATACAATCTGGGTGCCTTCAAGTCGCGAGTGAATCGGTTTCTTATAGGCGAGCGTACTCTGTATTAGTTAGACCCATCTTTGCTTAAGTTAGCTTGTTAGCGATGATAGCTCAGAGGTTAGCGCGGTCGGTTCGCAGCCGAAGGGCGTGGGTTCAAACCCCAACAATGAGCTTGAGCTGCCGGTGAAGGAAAACATCGTGAGGAAACCATAGCGTGGTGGTAGGGTACTTTCTAGTACTCGGCTGGCTAGCTACCACCCAAGTTTTCAAGTTGAAAATCTGCCGCCAAGCATCTAACGGTGTGCTCCGGCAGCCTCACTTGAGAGCCAGTTCCATTCCAGGCTAGGTGTGCTTTACCATTTTCGACTACACCGTCACTTAACAGCAGGTGAGTTGTGGTCAAACACCAAACCTGTCAGCCATTTAAAAAAAAAGTAAACGAGCGGCAAGCCTATTTGTAATTTAAAAAAAAATTATGTTTGAAATATAATCTCATAGTGTTTAAAAGTAATTTACCAGAGAAGTAAAATCACAGACGTAGCTTAGTAAACTGAATTGGTAATGCTGGCTAAATCTGCCGCAGAACCGATAAACACTGAGGTAGCGATTCGCTTTGTAGCGATGATAGCTCAGTGGTTAGCGCGGTCGGTTCACAAGCCGAAGGGCGTGGGATCAAAACTCCAACAATGAGCTTGAGCTGCCGGCGAAGGAAAACATCAAAAATTGTGCTTTTTCCTTTGTAAATTATCGTCTTCATTAAACAAGGATGCAATTATGATTTCAACGGATAAATATTACACGATATAATTAAATATTCACCAAACTGAATAATGATGTTGTTTTGGTGTTTAGCTGTCATATTAGACGCCTATTTCAATTCTTATTTTATCAACTTTTTTTATAGCGATGATAGCTCAGTGGTTAGCGTGGTCGGTTCGCATGCCGAAGGGCGTGGGTTCAAACCCCAACAATGAGCTTGAGCTGTCGGTGAAGGAAAAGATCGTGAGGAAACCATGGCGTGGTGGTATGGTGTTTTCTATTACTCGCCTGGCTAGCTCAAGTTGAAAATCTGCTGCTAAGCACCTAGTGTTGTGTTCCGGCAGCCTCACTTGAGAGCCAGTTCCATTCCTGGCTAAGTGTGCTTTACCATTTTCGACCACACGGTCACTTATCAACAGGTGAGCGGTGGTCAAACACCTAGCTTGTCAAACATTTTAAAAAAACTGCCGCAGTGTCAATTATCGCTGTGGTAGACGTTTTTTGTATTAGAGATCGCGAAACGGCAAACGTAGTGTTGGATGCCCTAAGACTTGATGGAGTGACGATATATGTATGTAGGGTGATGATGGCTGTAAGCATAAAACCGTAAATATGGCTGAATAAAGTGTATACACAGGCCAATGTCCAATATAGTACTAAACATTTTTTTTTTTTTGTTTCATGACACTCATAATTTAATTATATTGTTAGAGAAGATCTTTGAGAAACAAAAAGTCTAGGGCAACGCTGATTTAAGTAAATGTACTCACCATGAATAATAATGCCGATTTCATTCTCCAATAGAATTTTAAAACACGTACAAATAAAAAAACCCGGATCTAGAATTAATTAATTTTAAAAAAAACGCGGATAAATATTCTCTATCGTTACAGACTAAAAATCACTAACTTTTCTTAATGTTTTTTTTTTAATTTACACGTTTCCGTCAAAATGTTTGACGTTAAAAAAGGCGCGAAGGTACCAACGAGGTGCCACCATGAAGTTTGTAGTTCGACTGTACGCACTCTCCGACATGTAGGTGACATTTGAATTTTGACCCGAGTAATGTAACCTCTCGATGTTGCGGTGTTCAAGATATTTGTGAAATGTGTACATTTCGCTTTAGCGAATGTTATGCACGAGCATATTACTGTAACACAATAAATTTTCAGTAATTTTCTGTATTCCGCTGTTTTTAGCATTTGGCGTCTGTTTTATTTTATGTATTTGTCAATTATCGTATGTCTTTTAGCGTGTATGTCATTGCGCGGTTAAAATATGTCGTTATGGGTCTTAATTCTATTAGTTTTATTTTTTTTATAGCTGACTGGCTTTGTGTTTGACCACAACTCACCTGATGTTAAGTGACGGTGTGGTCGAAGATGGTAAACCTAACCTGGAATGGAACTGGCTCTCAAGTGAGGCTGCCAGAACACACCGTTAGATAGGTAGTAGATAGAGAAGAAAGTACCCTACTACCACGCTATGGTTTCCTCACGATCTTTTCCTTCACCGACAGCTCAAGCTCATTGTTGGGGTTTGAACCCACGCCCTTCGGCATGCGAACCGACCACGCTAACCACTGAGCTATCATCGCCATAAAAAAAGTTGATAAAATAAGAATTGAAATAGGCGTCTAATATGACAGCTAAACACCAAAACAACATCATTATTCAGTTTGGTGAATATTTAATTATATCGTGTAATATTTATCAGTTGAAATCATAATTGCATCCTTGTTTAATGAAGACGATAATTTACAAAGGAAAAAGCACACTTTTTGATTCAAAATACCATCACCAGTAAGGCGTACCTATTGTTAGTAATAATATGAGTTGGTTTGAATAGCCGGTTTCTTCTAGGCAAGCATGCTCCATCGTAGACCGCATCATCAGGCAAGTTTGCGGGCATACGAAAGCCAATTCTGTAATTAAAAAAAAGTATAATCTTATTTAAGTTATGCATATTCTTACTCAGTACTTAGATATCTATATAGTATTTAGTACTAAAAACATAGTTGTGTCTTATAAGAACTATACATAAATATTGTACACATAAAGGATCACTTTGTTGTCCGTCTGTCTGTCTGTCAAGACCCTTTTTTCTCAGAAACGCGTGGAGGTATCAAGCTGAAATTCATATCAAATACTCAGGTCTACTGTCCCTTGGAGCTGTGAAAATATCAAACATCTAAACCAACGCAATCTAAAGATACAGCCGTTTATGCTGCAAATTTTCGACACTCGCAAGGGAATCAAAACCTACAGGGTACTTCCCGTGAGCTCAGAATATTGAAATTTGGTACGAAGCAACGTCTTATAGCACAGATAAATTACCATTAAAAAAACCATAACTTTAACTTATATACTTATCTACAGGTTTGTACGGAACCCTCGGTGCGCGAGTCCGACTCGCACTTAACCGGTTTTTATTGTTTTTTTTTTGTATGGCTGACAGGCTAGGTGTTTGACAACAACTCACCTGATGTTAAGTGACGGTGTGGTCGAAGATGGTAATGCACACCTAGCCTGGAATAGAACTGGCTCTCAAGTGAGGCTGCCGGAACACACCGTTAGATGCTTGGCGGCAGATTTTCAACTTGAGGGTGGTAGCTAGCCAGCCGAGTACTAGAAAGTACTCTACCACCACGCTATGGTTTTCTTACGATGTTTTCCTTCACCGGCAGCTCAAGTTTGGGTTTGAACCCACGCCCTTCGGCATGCGAACTGACCGCGCTAACCACTGAGCTATCATCGCTACAAAATAATAAATTGTATTTACAAACTTGATGCCATGGCCATCCTATTCTTACGATGTTTATTTAGCAATCTTATGTGGGAACAAAAATAATGTATTCATCTATTTAAAACTAAAAGAAAAAATATTTGCAAATGTATAATTGGTCAAAATTTTTGCGTAACGCAATACTTGAAGCTAAAATTATTATAGATTCAGTAAGCGCTTAGATATTTAAATTGGGTAGAGACAATCGAGCATGCCGTGGTGGTGCCGGCGTAAGAATAGTACCCCACTCTCTCTACCCGTGGTTGCCGTAAGAGTCGGCTAAGAGATGTAATCCGGAAGATGGGCAGCAGCGTCTTCCTTGAACAATCACACTTAACTGCGCTCGCCAACCCGCCTGCCAAGCGTGGCGAGTATTGGCAAACCCCCCCCCCAGGAGGAGGCCTATGTCCAGCAGTGGACGATCTGTGGCTGATGATGTGTGATGATGTAATCGAGCATGCTAATTTACAAGTTTATCCTTTTGACATTGTGCCATAAATTTTAACTTTTTTTATAATATTTTGACAGGCTTGGTGTTTAACCATAGCTCACCTGATGTTGAAGTGGGGCAGCCGGAACACACCGTTCGATGCTTGGCGTCAGATTTTCAACTTGAGGGTGGTAGCTACCCAGCCGAGTACTAGAAAGTACTCTACCACCATGCTAATGGTTTCCTCACCGCCACCTCAAGTTCATAGATGGGGCTTGAACTCACATCCTTCGGCGTGCGAACCGGGCGCTCTAACCACTGAGCTATCATCGGAATCAATGCGTCTAGATATTTAAATCGAGTAAAGACAATTGAGCGTACTAGTTCATAGGTAATTCGTTAAACATTTTTACTATACCAGCAAGGTTTTACTGAACTAATGGATGTTATTGGATTTTTGTTGCAATGTTAATGCAGGCTGGCGCTTTACACGCCGAGAGGCGTGGGTTCGAACCTCAGCTATGAGCTTGAGCTGCCGGTGAAGGAAAACATCGCGAGGAAACCATAGCGTGGTGGTAGGGTATTATCTACTACTCGGCTGGCTAGCTACCACCCTCAACTTGAAAATCTGCTTTCAAGTACCTAACGGTGTGTTCCGGCGGCCTCACTTAAGAGCTAGTTCTATTCCAGATTAGGTGTGCTGTAACGTCTTCTACCACGCCATCACTAAACGTCAGGTGAGCTGAAGTCAAACACTTAGCTTTGTAAATTAAAAAAAAAAAACAAAAGCTTACAAGAATATTTTGAGGAATAAATGTACCTTAGCCAGGGGGACGCAAGTGCAGAGAGAAGCTACTACAACCATATATTCCCGTCTTCCACGTAATGAGCCACCTTATAGTAGGCTTTGATTTGATTATATAATGATTTGATACGTTAATTCTACTTATATACTCTAAGTATCCTAAGGTCTGTCACTGAACCTATCTCAATAAAATAAATACCTACATAAAAGTTGTAAATACATTGTAATTATCTTGTAACACCCACTCGGACAACATATTTCCTAGACTTGTGTTTTTTCGAGTGTTTATGTATAAAAATAGTGGTGTTTTATTCATAAAGTGCCGAATTACAAGCGCGAGTGTGGGAAAGTGATATAATGTGGTGAAACATGACTTTTCGTGTTGCTTCCAAAACTCAATCGAAGCTTATAGTAAAGTCACTGCTTTACTAAATCATGACTAGATTTGACTGACACGGACTGTACCTGCTTGACCAAGACTGGACTTTGACTATAATTATAAAGAAACTGAACGCTGAAGACTGCACAGAGTGCGATGCCAAGAAGAAAGAGAGAAAAAAAAGAATATATGGAAGATAAATTATTTTAAATTCAAATAATTAATTGACATTATGAATAATATTATTAGATTACACTAATTTGACATTTTATATGTATAGACTTTCTGTATTTAATTATTATTGTGTGCCCAAATGGGCGCAGCATGTTGACACGTTTTCCTCATAAATAAGATCCTCTGCTACACATGCTGACAATAAAATACTTATTTTGAATTTGAAGAATCAAGCGATACAAGCCTTAAGTAGCTTAGTGCAGGGACCACTGTACATTTTTGTACTTTTCCATTATGGTCAATAAAGTTTATGATCATTATTATGTATAAAAAAATCATCAAAATCCACAACAAAAGCTCTCAGGAAGGTTTTATAGTCAAAAAGCACCGAACACAACAAAATTGCAACTGACCTTCTAAAGTAGTCATAAACGACAACATTTTACGAGATTCGCAATAGAGCGTCGTTTCTATGTACAATAGCTGTGTTTTCTTATATAAAATTTACCATACCTAAGCATAATGTGTTAATATCTATAACTGTAAACTGTATAAACTGTAACTTAATATGAAAAGAAAGATCCACAAAAAAAATGCCTTTTTGAGTTTCTTGCCGGAGTCTTCTCAGTGGAAGTGTAATTACGAGCCGGTGGTAGATTCAAACATGTAACTTAACGTTCATAAGTGCCTTACCAGGGCCTAAAATGAATAAATGACTTTGATTTTGATTTTTTTGATCGGTTTCTTATAGAAGCGTGCTCAATTGTAGACCGCTTCTTCACTTAATATCAGGTGAGAGGGAAATCAAACGCAAGCCTTAAAATTAAATAAATATATAACTATAAAACGACAAAACAGAATTATGGCAGAAACGCTTTAGCGATAAACATTAATCGGAATAAAAAAATATTTGGAAGAAAAAAAAATATAGCTAATCGATTGGTCTCTCAAGAGACGCGATTACCATCATACATGATTTTTATTTAACTACATGTTAATTCCTATAAAATGACCTCAAACCAAACAAAACTTGACTACTGGTAGAATGTACGAACTACTAATCTAATATTAAAGCAAATAGATAACCATGACCTCGCGAATTAAGGAACTGGCCATTAGCAAATATTTATTTATTTATTTAGATATGTTTAAAGGCTAATTATTGGGGGGGAAAAAATTGTTTGAGTTATGTGAAGAGGGCGCTCAGGGCGTTCGATTAGCATCAAAAATGTATTTTTTTCTGTTTTTGGCATCGTACTGTGAAGATTTTGCAAATGTAAATTTTTTTTAAAATAAATCAAGTGAATTAAGTCTAAGTCACAGTCGAATACAAAGAGTAAGTCAAGGTCATGTCCGGTCATGCCCTAGTAGCTTTACCTTCAGCGGAGTTTTGCAAGCGACACGAAAAAAACGTTTCATCACATTCCAATTTCCCACACTCTATTATTACACCACTATAAATATAAATAAATAATTAAAATAAAATATAAATATATTATTTTTTATTACTTTAATGTGCCGTCCATTATTCTCAACAACCTTCCATTTATTTGGTGGTAGATTTCCTTAGCAGGAGGTCGTCTGGTAGGTACCACCGCAGTACAAGATATTCTACCTCCAAGCAGTAGTGTGTAAACATTACTGTGTTCCGGTTTGAAGGGTACTGCAGCTAGCGAAATTACAGGGCTGTTGAGACTAACCATCTAGTCTCAAAGTAATGAGCGCCAAGGCAGCGATGCCCTGGACTTTGTGTTACTACTCAAAGTTCTGTGTATCGCTGCAATGGTCATGGACAGGCGTTATCTCTTAACATCAGGAGAGCGTCTCGTTCGCCTCATTACTGTTACATAAAAAAATACAAGTTTTGAAAAGTGACATGACTTTTAAGCGTTCCCGCCAATAACCATAGGTTTAAAATATTTTCGATATCAAAGTGTACGACAAATTACAGTACCTAGGTACCAACATGCTGAGCTATGTCGGCGACTTTAGTAATCTGGCGAATTACTTCGTTCCGGCTACGATCCCTCAGAGAAACACCGAACATAGCCCTTTCTATAGACAAGATAGTTGGAGCGCGCAGCCCCGTAAGTAGAACGTCTTCCCTACTAGCGTTGATTCACGCAGGTTTAGCGCGCGGCGCGTGCAGGGATGTCGACATCGCATCTACGAACAAATCTTCCATCGTACTTTTTAGTGTTCCGTATCTCAAAAGGAAAAAAACGGAACCCTTATAGGATCACTTTGTTGTCCGTCTATCTGTCTGTCAAGACCCTTTTTCTCAGGAACGCGTGGAGGTATCAAGCTGAAATTCATATCAAATACTCAGGTCTACTGTTCCTTGGAGCTGTGAAAAAGTTAAACTTCTAAGCCAACGCAATCAAAAGATACAGCCGTTTATGCTGCAAATTTTCGACACTCGCAAGGGAATCAAAACCTACAGGGTACTTCCCGTGAACTCAGAATCTTGAAATTTGGTACGTAGCCATGTCTTATAGCACAGATAAAGGAAAAATTGCGAAAAGCATAAACTACCATTAAAAAAAACATAACTTTTACTTATATACCTACAGGTTCGTACGGAACCCTCGGTGCGCGAGTCCAATTCGCACTTGGCTGGTTTTTTGTTCGTGGCTTCGCTAACATTAAATCTATAAAACACACGTAAACTTCGGAGATTTTTTAAATCTTTTTATTAAAAAGACACTAACACCTATCTACACAACAGAAAACAATGCCATTGACGTGCTAACCCCGCCCGCTCGGCCGGCACTCGCGTAGTGATCGCCGGCAAGCGTCCCCCGCCCCCGCCGCGCCGCCTCTTCCCACTCGTGTCGCCTTTATCGCGAAGATGTTCTACTTATAGATATATACTTATTGCCATAGCTCATTATTTAATTTTTTTGCTGTCAGGCATGGTGTTTGACCACAACTCACCTGATGTTAAGTGACGGTGTGCTCGAAGATGGTAAAGCACACCTAGCCTGGAATAGAACTGGCTCTCAAGTAAGGATGCCGGAACACACCGTTAGATGCTTGGCGGCAGATTTTCTACTTGAGGGTGGTAGCTACCCAGCCGAGTACTAGAAAGTACTCTACCACCACGCTATGGTTTCCGCACGATGTTTTCCTTCACCGACAGCTCAAGCTCATTATTGGGGTTTGAACCCACGCCCTTCGGCATGCGAACCGACCATGCTAACCACTGAGCTATCATCGCTATAGCCGCTATAATTTATGAACCGTTCCAGCTGTGTGTCCACGTTTCAGTTAAAGTGTTAAGAGGAAACAAGTCGTCATTTTCTTCATACAAACGTTTTCCCCATTTTCCTTCCAGGATTTTAATACTAGAGCAATAATTTTTAGATAGGAAGTAGATACTTGCTAGTTTCATGCCCCTCTGTTTTGATTTTTTGATATATGTTTTTTTATAAGAGCTAGGAATCTTCAAAAATCTTAAAATTTACCTAGATTCAACGCTGTGTTTCAACGTCGAAATTCCCAATCTCACAAACATAATCTTAAAAAAATAAAACGCACAGGCAAAGAACAAATCCTTCTTATTTACTTGTTAAAAGAAATACTAAAATCGGTCTAAATTTGGAGGAGGAAACAGAGGAATACGAAACCTCGATTTTGCTCATTTTATTTCGGGTTAATGAGCCCGAGGTGCAGTTGTCCCTTTTGTTCAGTATGTTCGGGTGCTGCGTGCGGCGCGACAGAAATAGCTTGGTGAAATTCCTAATTTTCAAATGTCTCAGTTGACTGCTTTCCTCTTAAAAGGTAAAAATAAAAAACATCCCTGTTTCCACGTTCGTATAATATAATATTTACAACACTATTTACAATGGTACAAAAATATTAATATCATAATAATTATATTTACACTTTTTATTGCTTATACAAGTCAATTATTACTATTAAATTTGCATAATTATTCACCTATTTATTATTAACAATTATACGTGTTCCAATACAAATTTTTATTTTTATATTATTAAGATTAAAGTCTACAAAAATATTAATAATCGAGTCGTTTCAAAGACTTTCGGTCAAAAATCTCGCACCTGACGAAGGTACACATGAGGCTGGCTGCCTTCTCGTGCTGGATAGGCTGGTCATTGCCTTTGCTCCAGGAACGAGCTGGAACGAGGGTCTAATCTTTATGCGTTGCCCTACATCACGCACCAAAATCCGACCCTGACATCGTCAATCATAATCTTATTCTGGGTATTTTGTGTGATAGAGAACCCGACTAGCACTTGACCGTTTTTTTATAGCAGAGAGAAAACATTTCTTCATTGGATAAAATAATAAGAAACCGTAAGCGATTAGCACCACGCTCCGAAAGAATCAATTGATTAAACGGCAAGTTTGTATAGTAGGCAGCTCTAGTGTCAGAATTAATGTGCCATAGATGTGGGTTGACGTTTGTTGTCAAAGAAAAAAAAAACTCGGGAATTAATCACTAATTGATTTCAAACTGATAGGTGATTCACACCATGGTCCGAATCAGTGCCGGATTAACTACGTAGGAAGAGTAGCAATTGCTAAGGGCCCCAAATGTAAAACTCTGCCTAAGCGTAATTTTTAATTCACTTGTAGTAATATAATATTGAATTTACTTTATGTCACAAAAACTTGAAATGTAACACCTTTCCGATTAAGACAATCGGTAACCGATTATTTCGCAAAAATAAAACATTGTTTTATACAGCAAATGCACAAGTTCTACAAAAAGTCGTTCATATAAATGTAAAGAATTTAAATCGTATCTACAAAAAGTTTGACGTGTGCTAGCATCCTTACTCAGCGTTCTTCATTTTGGTATGCATCCATTGAAATAGTTTGATTTAATATGTTGAAATTGTCTTTTTATAATCTCTTGTTCTAGTTTCTTTTTTATCTTTTTTTTGAATTTTTAAATGCCTAAACAAATTTAAATGTTAAAATCCTTATATCACCCGAGTGACACAAACTAGAATTTATTTGTAAAAAAAAAAAACAATATGGCGACATAATGGCTCTGTAATCAAATGTGAATGAAAAAACAAATGTTTGTATTATTGTTCGTTTTTTAGCATGCATTATAGCAAAAGTATTTATAAATTTTTATTATTATTAAAAACCATCTGATTGACTTATTGAGTCTTAATTTTTTTTTACCACTTATACTTAAAAATCCATAGCAGATCAAGGGCCCCTCTATAAAATTTGCTACGGGCCCCGAGCTTGCTTCATCCGGCACTGGTCCGAATCATGTGGTGTGAAACACCCCAATGTCCACTAAAAAAGCGTTTTAATTCTACTTTCAATGTGGAAACACCCCAATGACCACTAAAAAAGCGTTTTAATTCTACTTTCAATGAGATACGGCAGGCCCCGCGCTTGCTTCATCCGGCACTGGTCCGAATCATGTGGTGTGAAACACCCCAATGTCCACTAAAAAAAGCGTTTTAATTCTACTTTCAATGAGATACGGCAGGCCCCGCGCTTGCTTCATCCGGCACTGGTCCGAATCATGTGGTGTGAAACACCCCAATGTCCACTAAAAAAGCGTTTTAATTCTACTTTCAATGAGATACGGCAGGCCCCGCGCTTGCTTCATCCGGCACTGGTCCGAATCATGTGGTGTGAAACACCCCAATGTCCACTAAAAAAGCGTTTTAATTCTACTTTCAATGTGGAAACACCCCAATGACCACTAAAAAAGCGTTTTAATTCTACTTTCAATGAGATACGGCAGGCCCCGCGCTTGCTTCATCCAGCACTGGTCCGAATCATGTGGTGTGAAACACCCCAATGTCCACTAAAAGAAGCGTTTTAATTCTACTTTCAATGAGATACGGCAGGCCCCGCGCTTGCTTCATCCGGCACTGGTCCGAATCATGTGGTGTGAAACACCCCAATGTCCACTAAAAGAAGCGTTTTAATTCTACTTTCAATGAGATACGGCAGGCCCCGCGCTTGCTTCATCCGGCACTGGTCCGAATCATGTGGTGTGAAACACCCCAATGTCCACTAAAAGAAGCGTTTTAATTCTACTTTCAATGAGATACGGCAGGCCCCGCGCTTGCTTCATCCGGCACTGGTCCGAATCATGTGGTGTGAAACACCCCAATGTCCACTAAAAGAAGCGTTTTAATTCTACTTTCAATGAGATACGGCAGGCCCCGCGCTTGCTTCATCCGGCACTGGTCCGAATCATGTGGTGTGAAACACCCCAATGTCCACTAAAAGAAGCGTTTTAATTCTACTTTCAATGAGATACGGCAGGCCCCGCGCTTGCTTCATCCGGCACTGGTCCGAATCATGTGGTGTGAAACACCCCAATGTCCACTAAAAGAAGCGTTTTAATTCTACTTTCAATGAGATACGGCAGGCCCCGCGCTTGCTTCATCCGGCACTGGTCCGAATCATGTGGTGTGAAACACCCCAATGTCCACTAAAAGAAGCGTTTTAATTCTACTTTCAATGAGATACGGCAGGCCCCGCGCTTGCTTCATCCGGCACTGGTCCGAATCATGTGGTGTGAAACACCCCAATGTCCACTAAAAGAAGCGTTTTAATTCTACTTTCAATGAGATACGGCAGGCCCCGCGCTTGCTTCATCCGGCACTGGTCCGAATCATGTGGTGTGAAACACCCCAATGTCCACTAAAAGAAGCGTTTTAATTCTACTTTCAATGAGATACGGCAGGCCCCGCGCTTGCTTCATCCGGCACTGGTCCGAATCATGTGGTGTGAAACACCCCAATGTCCACTAAAAGAAGCGTTTTAATTCTACTTTCAATGAGATACGGCAGGCCCCGCGCTTGCTTCATCCGGCACTGGTCCGAATCATGTGGTGTGAAACACCCCAATGTCCACTAAAAGAAGCGTTTTAATTCTACTTTCAATGAGATACGGCAGGCCCCGCGCTTGCTTCATCCGGCACTGGTCCGAATCATGTGGTGTGAAACACCCCAATGTCCACTAAAAGAAGCGTTTTAATTCTACTTTCAATGAGATACGGCAGGCCCCGCGCTTGCTTCATCCGGCACTGGTCCGAATCATGTGGTGTGAAACACCCCAATGTCCACTAAAAGAAGCGTTTTAATTCTACTTTCAATGAGATACGGCAGGCCCCGCGCTTGCTTCATCCGGCACTGGTCCGAATCATGTGGTGTGAAACACCCCAATGTCCACTAAAAAAGCGTTTTAATTCTACTTTCAATGTGATACGCCAGGTCCCGCGCTTGCTTCATCCGACACTGGTCCGAATCATGTGGTGTGGAACACCCCAATGTCCACCAAAAAAAAGCGTTTTAATTCTACTTTCGTTGTGTGATACGCCAAACAGAGCTTGGTGCCAGAGATGGCGGTCAAACGCAAAACTTATTCCATAAAAAAGAAAACTATACACCTTAGAAATAAACGTCACTAAATAAAAAATTAATAAATACGATTATATAATTTCGATACAGAAGGGGGTTATACAATTAATCCAAACCATACTTAGAAATTACATTAAAATTTACATATTTTTTTTGGTATTTTTCCAAATATTTTTGAAAAGTTTTTGTTATTCTACTTAATTACGTTACATTACAAAATATGTCTATTACATTTACAGGGTTATGCGGAACGGTTATACTAAGCCGAAAGGACGTCGTATACATCATTAAGGAACAACTTTTTAATATAGGACTTAACTTATTTTGTCAAAGGCAAAACGTTTGTGATATTTTCGCGTTTTCAGTGTAAAATGACCTTCTCTCGGCTTAATACTGCCGTTCCGCGCAACCCTAATTATATTCTAGTAATTTATTTACAATATTTACATTTTTTACAAAGGTAAAAATGGCGTCTTATTAAAGGTAGGAACTTTTATTTATAACAATATTTTAATTAATTAATTTTCAAAGGTTACCTTTGAAACTTAATTGATTATTTTTTTGTATTCCAAAATGTTTTAAATTATTAATATTGTTGTTTTTTTTACTGAATTAAATCACATGTTTTTTTTAATAACAACCTTTATGTTCTGTAGCTATATCTTTATTGTACTTTTGCTAATAAGTATTTTTGCTTACAACAAGAACGAAGTTTTAATTAAACATTAAACCTAAAACATTTTTTAAATATGTTAAACTAATTAATTTTCAAAGGTCACCTTTGATAATTAATTAATTATTTTAAAATGTTTCAAAATTATTAATATTGTAGTTTTTTTACTTAATTTAATTAAATGATTAATTTCTTTACATCAATAATAATTGTCATAATGTGCTGTAGTTATATCTTTAATGTATTTTCGCTTAATATTTAGTCACAACAAGAACGAAGATTTAATTAAACCTAAAACAATGTTTTATTATAAAAACCGTGGTGGTGCCGGCGTAAGAATAGTACCCCACCCTCTCTACCCGCGGTTGCCGTAAGAGTCGGCTAAGGGATGTAATCTGGAAGATGGGCAGCAGCGTCTTCCTTGAACAATCACACCTAACTGCGCTCGCCAACCCGCCTGCCAAGCGTGGCGAGTATTGGCAAAACCCCCCAGGAGGAGGCCTATGTCCAGCAGTGGACGTCCTATGGCTGATGATGTGTGTGTGTGATTATAAACTAACTGAATGTCCGGTTCTTCGTACCATTGGCGGATTGACACATTTCCCAAGTATATAGGCTGTAATTTTTTTGCCACCCTCGTCAATTCGGTATGAAAAGAAGAAAAATTTATGATTTCCAACCTATTTCGAAATATTACATTCCTATACATTATTTTTACGTTTAAAACTCTTTAAACAGTGAGATGGGGTTTATTTTAATAAAATATATAAAATAAACTTGACTTTCAATTGGTCTCTAATGACGTCACATAGTAGGCTGTATAGGGCTACTTCCAGTGCTTGCTCAGCTATATAAACTTTTTTGTTTTATATGGCAGGGGCATACATATTAAGCCTACTTTATGACATTATCGCTATAAGAAGTTTGAAAACTTATTAAAAATTATCTATCACATAGAAAGCCAAAATATTTAAATTTGTAATTTTAATTATTTATTTTAATGTAATTCTAAGAGCATGTTCTGAAATATTATAATAAAATAAAGTTTATTGTCAGTATATAAATAAAATATAAAAAAAATACAAAAAAAAAAAAACAACTTTACATTGACATTTCATTATATTGACATATAATGAAATGTCAATTATATTGGATTTTTAATGTTGTTTTTAAATCATCATCATCATCATCATCAGCCTATCGAAGTCCACCGACATAGGCCTCTCCCAAGACACGTCACTTATACCGATTTAATTGGCAAACGTAGCGTAGGACGCCCTGAGACTCGATGGAGTGTCGATATACGTAGGTCAGCTGGCGGTGGATGGATGCGAAAAGACGAAGATTGGGCAGTGTTTTTAAATATGACTTGTAACTTTAGTGTTATCAATAAAATATTTGCATTAAAGATATGACTACAGAATTCTGTAAGATGAATTTCCACAAAACATCACCGGAATCAATCAAAAGTTAGATATATTGTGTTAATTTTTAAGTAATATATTTTTTAAATCAATAAACACAACGAAATAGTAAATATTTTACATTCGTAAAATTTTCCCGAGACACCACTTTTATCTATATCACCAGAGTAGCCTAATCTAAAACGGTTCAGCCTTTTCACAACACTTTTTTTTTCTATTTTCTTACACATGATTTTTTTTTAATTATCATCCTATTTCTAATTATATGGCAATTGTTATTTACATAGTGAGTTTTCATGTTCTAAATTATTATATAATTTTATGATGGATTTTTAGATTGTTATTACCGGCGTTTCAAGCGGGACTGTCGCTGCGTTCGATCTCCAATCTAATGTTGTGTAGGATAAGGTCACATTTAGGGGAACAAAAAAATGGTGGTTACGTGCTCTATTTGGTTCATATTACTCGAAATTCGGCTATTTATGAAGAAAAAAAACAGTTATTTTACATTAAGAGAAAACAAGTCGTCATTTTCTTCATACAAACGTTTTCCCCATTTTCCTCCCAGGATTTTAATACTAGAGCAATAATTTTTAGATAGGAAGTAGATACTTGCTAGTTTCATGCCTCTCTGTTTTGATTTTTTGATATATGTTTTTTTTATAAGAGCTAGGAGTCTTCAAAAATCTTAAAATTTACCTAGATTCAACGCTGTGTTTCAACGTCCAAATTCCCATTCTCATAAACATAATCTTAAAAAATAAAACGCACAGGCAAAGAAAACATTCTTCTTATTTACTTGTTAAAAGAATTACTAAAATCGGTCTAAATTTGGAGGAGGAAACAGAGGAATACGAAACCTCGATTTTGCTCATTTTATTTCGGGTTAATGAGCCCGAGGTGCAGTTGTCCCTTTCGCTCAGTATGTACGCGGGTGCTGCGTGCGGCGCGACAGAAATAGCTTGGTGAAATACCTAATTTTCAAATGTCTCAGCCGACTGCTTTCCTCTTAAATCTAAGATATTATTTGTTCCTCTTTGATCTAACTCGTGAAAAAAAACTTTTCTAGACTGAATACGAGTTTTTTTTTATGTACACCGTGTAAGTTTGAACATCAGCAATATTGATACAGGAGGTTCAGTACTCGATCGTCGTTCCAAATCATAATAAAAAATAGGTAGTTAATATTTGACCTAATTATCCTGAACAAACACAAAAATACGGACACTCAAACCACGCGCACCGAACATGACATGGTAGTCGCGCGCGGGCACAGATTAGATAACAGTTACTACGCAGTCTACGTATGGTAGTTATGCCTTGCGCTAGCTCGGTACGTAAGGCCGCGCGCTGTCCATACATTCTGGAGTCTTGGGGAAAACTTTAACCAAGGTTTTCTTTTTTTTTTTGTTTGTTTCGATTTTATTTCTTTATACGTTTCATATGACCACTAACTAACGTGTCTTTGAATATTGCTGATATTCAAACTGTCAGCCCGTATGTCACTGATTTATTTTATAATGTTCAATCAGCTTAGATTGGAGATACAAGTACAGCAGTCCCATTAAAACCTTTTTAAAAACACAATACATACGAGCATTATAAATTGAAGCCACGTAAATTGTTAAGCCGCCTTTCTAATTCGGCCACGGGGTCTTCGCTAGGCCACGTGGTGTTAGCTTCGTTTTTAGGCGAAACTTTAGCCGAGACTTTAGCCGTGGTCTTCTCCCGTTCGCCGCCCGGAGCCATTTGAAAGTTGCCGCCAATTTTGCCTGGACTTTCACCGCTGTGAACAAAAGGTTTTTATAATTAAATTTTGTAACACAAAAACAAACAGACATACGGTTAGTTATGTACTGATCCTTGACTAATTCATGTTGTTGAGTTTGCATTCTGGAATGTCTTACTCAGCACATCGCTGAGTAGACAGTCCCAGCGACTGGATAGCTTAATCTTGATATAAACTCTGTAATAATTATTAAGCATTAATATCAAAATGTTTTTTGAAAGAAAAAAAATAATTTCATTTTGTAACACAAAAACAAACAGACATATTGTTAGTTATGTATTGATCTTTGACTAATTCATGTTGTTGAGTTTGCATTCTGGAATGTCTTACTCAGCACATCGCTGAGTAGACAGTCCCAGCGACTGGATAGCTTAGTCTAGATATAAACTCTATAATAATTATTAAGCATTAATATTAATGCCTCCAAATCGGTAACGAATATTTTTATTTTAGTTTTTAAATATAATTAAGTGATCCCGAAATTTGTCGTGGTAATGCCGGCGTAAGAATAGTACCCCACCCTCTCTACCCGTGGTTACCGTAAGAGTCGGCTAAGGCATGTTATCCGGAAGATGGGCAGCAGCGTCTTCCTTGAACAATCACACCTAACTGCGCTCGCCAACCCGCCTGCCAAGCGTGACGATTATTGGCAAAACCCACCCAGGAGGAGGCCTATGTCCAGCAGTGGACGTCCTATGGCTGATGATGTAATGTGATTTGCTCCCGAAATTTAACTAGTTACTTCACCTCAGCACAATGCTGGTCATACTAAGTGGAATGACTTTCCGACTGAGCCTTGTAGGACAAACAAAATATACATAAAAATATGGAAAACAATTTACCAACGAAAACAAAACAAATGAGGTATGGAATCAACAATTGGGCTAAGTTCCAAGAAAAAAAAAAGAATTCAGAAAATTATTTTTTTTACAATAAATGTTTCTGGTTTCTGATTTATTTATTTATTTATATACACAAAACAGAACATAATTTTTACATCAGCATTATGTAAATGACAAAAGTATTTGAACTAAATTACATTCCTAGACAAATGTGTATACAGCATGAACAATATAATTTAGAAGCATATGCATAAATAGTGCAAATATAGTGACACAAACCGTATATATTTTTAAATTAAAAACGTTGAATTACTTACATATTAAAGGAACAGACGGAATGTATTAGCCATCAAGCTAGTCACACAAATCACATAAATCACTATTCCTTCTTTCGCAAGATGGCCAAGACATCCCGTTTAAACTTTGTAAATTTCAGGTTAAATATGTCTGATTTCTGAAAACTGTTGATTACAAACTCAGGGGATATAGTTTGGTATGTGCACCTACCTACATACATACCTATGATCTATATCCGATGAATTACACCACTTGATAGCTCAAGGATCAAAGAATTTGTTATTGAAGTGATTACTTGAAATATGGAAATCCAAAGAACTTCTTAGCGTTCAAAAATGTACACTACACATCCCAATATTTCAGTTATACAAGGTTGTAAGCTGAATAACAACTATACAGCAGATATTACGCCGTCAAGCAGTTGTGTTGTATAAGTTTAAGCTAAATGTAACATGCAAAGGCCAAATCCTGTAAAAATATTAACGTCACTTTGACAATGACAGGTAGCTGTCATTGTCAGTATTGTTCTTGATATCTTTCTCTGTCTCTCTCTGACGGCACGCCGCTGTAACGCATGTAAAAGGTTTTATATTGTTACTAGTAGACCCGGCCAAGCGTGGCTGCGGCCAAATCGAACACGCGTGTAACGTGAAATAAATTGTAGCGCATATGAAACGTTTGGACTTTTAACGTAGCGCCATCTATTGGATACATACTGAATCCAGTTAACACTTTAACTGCTGAAAACACACACGTTGTGTTTTTTCTAATGGGTCCGCAGTGCGGCTTCACACGCCAGGCGCGTGAAGCCTACTTTCAATACAACAGTGCGCAAAACACATCCGACGGCAGTGCGGCTTTACGCGCCTAGCGTGTTTTCGTAAACACGCCCTGCGTGTAATCCCGCACTCGCGTTACTCGACCGCCGCAATACTCGACGCCAGTGCTGCGGACGCGCCTAGCGTGTAATTTTCGTAGTTTTGGATTTTGACAATAAACACCTCAGCAGTAAAAGTGTTAATAAATTACCTTACACCGCCATCTATTAGAATTTCATGGAACTTATAGGTAATTTAGTGCCTCTTTATCGTATAATAAAAAAAATATTGCGATTATAAATTGAGATATAAACTATCCTATCTCTCAAGTGGATCAAACAGCAAACAGTGTGCAAGATTTGGTTAAAATCGGTTCAGTAGTTGATTTCATCGCGGACAAACAACGCGACACGAGATTTTTATATATAAAGACATATCAAATACAAATTCGTCAGCAAATTGAGTCGGAATTCTATTTCAATCAAGCGGTAAGCTGTACAGTGTATTACATTACTGTGTTCCGGTTTGAAGGGTTACTGCAGCTAGCGAAATTACAGGGCTGTTGAGACTAACCAAAAAATATCCGCCAATTTTTTTTTTTTTTTAATCTCCTGGCTATGAACTCTTGGGTTATTGAGACGAATATAATGATACATTGTCGTAATCCATTCGGCCGTTTGGATGTAACGAGGTAATAAAGTAATTTACATATACATATATATATATTTTTTTTTATAGCAGGCTTGGTGTTTGACCACAACTCACCTGATGTTAAGTGACGGTGTGGTCGAAGATGGTAAAGCACACCTAGCCTGGAATGGAACTGGCTCTCAAGTGAGGCTGCCGGAACACACCGTTAGATGCTTGGCGGCAGATTTTCAACTTGAGGGTGGTAGCTAGCCAGCCGAGTACTAGAAAGTACCCTACCACCACGTTATGGTTTCCTCACGATGTTTTCCTTCACCGGCAGCTCAAGCTCATTGTTGGGGTTTGAACCCACGCCCTTCGGGATGCGAACCGACTGCGCTAACCACTGAGCTATCATCGCTATAATATACAAGATAAGCGCGAAAAAAAAAGTCAGTTCATGAAATCGTGGAATAGCTTACGTGTCGACTGACCTGCAGTACTCGGTGCTCGCGGAGAGATTGTCCGAGTCCCGAGGGTTGTACAGCCAGACCCTAGACGCCAGCTTGTGGTCTCGCACTTGGAAGTCCGAGTTGTACAACCTACTAGGGGACCTGTAGTCTATATTCAAAGGCTGACCTGAAACAATAAAAACGAATGTCGTAGGAGTTTTCATAAGCTATGGAATGCCTACTGCCACTGTTGCTAACAGTGGCGCATTCCATCATGGTGCATCACGAGTGAGGGTGGGTTAGGCGCGCGGCGGCCCACAGTGCGCAACAAGACGACAGAATATTATAAACGCGAAAGTTTGTAAGAATGTATGGATGTATGTTTGTTACTCTTTCACGCAAAAACTACTGAATGGATTTTGATGAAACTTTACAATAATATAGCTTACACATCAGAATAACACATAGGCTATAAATTATAAAGACATAGTGTGAATTATCCAAAATATAACGATATGTGTCAAGTAAGTAGGAAAAAAATCTGCCATCTGCGAGCTATTCTAGCGTGCGCCGCAAGAACCGTTGGAGTTACAAGTATATAATGTACAATGGAAATATTTATCCTAAACAGTCCTACAAAAAAGCCCGCGACAGCATATATCTATCTTTGATGTGTAAGCCATTATCGCCAAAATAGTGAACCATAAATACAATAATTTGGTATTAACAAATTGATCCTTATCTCTACATAGTATAAAACACAGTTGTCTGCCGCGTCTGTCTGTCTGTCTCAATTCCAGGCGAACGAAGTCGCGGGTAACGGCTAGTATCATTATAAAAGTTTTAGAACACTGTCAATGAAAAAAAAACAAAATGTAAAAATATACAAACATATCAATATAAAAATACGGCCAATATAAAATATGACCTAACCTATCTCCTCCTATTTAAACGGCTGGACCGATTTGGATGAAATTTTGTGTGTATATATCAATGGGTTCTTGGATGGTTTGAAAACACAATTGGACCCGGTAGGTGGCGCTACTGTCGGTATATCTGTTGACTGTTAGGCGATACGAAGTTCGCCGTGTCAGCTAGTATAAGACATATTATTCTTTTATTTTATTCGATTCCAATTTTTTATTTATATATTTTTTTATGTAACAGTAATGAGCCGAACGAGACGCTCTCCTGATGTTAAGAGATAACGCCTGCCCATGACCATTGCAGCGATACACAGAACTTTGAGTAGTAAAACAAAGACCAGAGCATCGCTGCCTTGGCGCTCATTACTTTGAGACTAGATGGTTAGTCTCAACAGCCCAGTAATTTCGCTAGCTGCAGTACCCTTCAAACCGGAACACAGTAATGTTTACACACTACTGCTTAGCGGCAGAATATCTGGTACTGCGGTAGTACCTACCTAGACGACCTCCAGCTAAGGAGATCTTCCACCGAGTAAAACGTTTAAAACTACTATAATGTGACGAAATCAAAATTCTAAGTACTATTTAATTAATATATATATCGGTAAACCATATCGGTTAAAGTGGTCAAACATATTATAATAAACAAACTTTAAAAATAAAAGTAAGTCGGTGCTTAGCCTAGACTGCTTGGCACCGACTTCAAACAGATCAGTAGGTACCTAGCAGGTATAATAATACTTCGTAAAGTAAGTTTATTTTTCGCGTTTTAGTGCTGATGTTTTTTTCTTGAAGTCGGTTTTACTTTTTTTTAAAGTTTGTTTATTATTCAATTTCTAGTTAATTTATGTTCACGCCAAGAAACACTTGAACAGTATGAGTCTAGCTAGACTCGATAAGATTCAAAAACGTCTTACCAAAGACAATTACATCGTCCACGTAAACAAAAAAATTCATAAAATGAAAACAACTGGGACAAACTATGTTAAATTATTATGAGACCAAATGTCAACTATTCCGCATCAAACTAAAGAATCACGTAATTCGGATCATAAATCTCAGCGTAAACGGTGCAAATACATTAAAAAAAAAAAACAATCAAGTTGAGAACCTCCTCTTTTTTGAAGTCGGTTAATAAAAACATTTTGTTTTTCACTTTTTAATTTTTATATTTTTTTAAGTCTCGTTTATAGTTATGCTCCAGTTTTTGTGTTCTCGCAAGCAGTGCCGTCGCGGCCCCGCATAGACACCCGAGTGACGGCGTGAGGTGCAAACACGACATCCGTCGAATGTCTCCGCGTGACTCGCGATACATTCTTCTCTTCTCTCTTCTTTACAATCTTCTAGAATCTTCTCTGTGTTGAATACGCTTATATACCGCACGCGGAATCGAGGTTGTAGCAATGATAGTTCAATGGTTAAAGCGGTCGCGGTGAAGGAAAACACCTAACGGTGTGTTCTGGCAGCCACACTTGAGAGCCAGTTCCATTCCTGGTGTGCTTACGTGTTATAATGCGGTGAAACATGACTTTTCGTGTTGCTTCGTGAACTCTATCAATCTAATAGTAAAGTCGCCACTACTTTACTGTGGCATGACTTGATTTGACTGGCACAGACTGGACTTTAACTATAATTAGAGATGTTAGACAAAAATTTCAAAAACGATAGACAAGTGAAGTGCTGTAATTCCAAATAAAGTCATGGTTCAAAGGCCTCTATAGCCAGACCATAAACATTTAAAAAAAAAATAGCGACGCCGTCAACTGAACAGATAAGATGGTCGGACTCTACCAGGGTGCTATAAACTCACCAGGGTGCAATCTCTCGTCTTGCCTCAGTTCAGCGAAGTTATTGTTCCACGTGTCGGAGCGGAGGCATTCGGCACTTGGCGGGTACCAAGATTGGTTCCGGGGCTCTTCCAGGGTGTCTTCCTCGGATCGCTTGGTAGACTTTGGTGAATCTGAAAAAAATATAGAATTTACATCAAAATCAAAAAGTCATTTAAGTATTCAGTTAAGTTACATGTTTGAATCTACCACCGGCTCGTAATTACACTTCAACTGAGAAGACTCCGCCAAGAAACTCGGCAAGGCATTTTCTTTTGTGGATCTTTCTTTTCATATTACAGTTTACAGTTATATATATTAATACATTATGCTTACTACAATTGTCACTTAGCCAGCGGGATGCAAGTGCAGAGAGAAGCTACTACAACCATATATACCTGTCTTCCACGTAATGAGCCACCTTATAGTATCATAGTAGTCATTTAAATAGTGGTTGCTTTTTACACGACTACCAAGGAAGGGACATGTTATCGTTTTTTTTTTTACATTAAACTAGCGACCCGCTTCGCAAGTAGTAAGAGTGGGTATAGTAAGCTATTCTTAAAAGGCATATACCTAATATGCCACCGCGGACTTTTTTGTAGATCTATAAAAGTGGAATATCTCGGAATAGACGTGACACGAAATTTTTATATATTAAGATAGATCTACGTTTGGCCACCAGCTCGCCTGATAGAAAGCGACGGTGCGGCCGAGGATGGAGCACGCCGATCTAGGTAAAAGAAATCTGTTCACTCTAGATTTAAAAACTTCAATATTTTAGTTTAAAGGAAACAGCAGCTGGCAATGAGTTCCCAGCAGGGGACGTCCACGAGGAACGATGATAGTGGACCGTTATTCTGCTTGTCCTGTGGTGGAACGGAGAGGGGATAATCATGGAGCTCTTGCGCATACTCCCCGAAATGTATCCGGTAATAAAAAAACTTAAAAAAAACCGACTTCAAGAAAAAAAAATCAGCACTAAAAAGCGAAAAATAAACTTACTTTACAAAGTATTATTATACCTGCTAGGTACCTACTGATCTGTTTGAAGTCGGTGCCAAGCACCGGCACCTACGCTAGGCTAAGCACCGACTTCAAACAGATCAGTAAGTACCTAGGAGGTACAATAATACTTTGTAAAGTAAGTTTATTTTTCGCTTTTTTAGTGCTGATGACTTTTTTCTTGATGTCGGTTTTACTTTTTTTTAAGTTTTTTTTTCTTCAGTTTTTAGTTAATTTATGTTCACGCCAAGAAACACTTGAACAGTATGAGTCTAGCTAGACTCGATAAGATTGAAAAACGTCTTGCCAAAGACAATTACATCGTCAACGTAAGCAAAAAATTTCATAAAAAACGCTCATAAAATGAAAACAACTGGGCCAAACTATGTAAAAATTTTATGGGACCCAATGGCAACTATTCCGCATCAAACTAAAGTCACGTAAATCGGATCATAAATCTCAGAGACATCAGTGTACATATTTAAAAAAAAATTGCAATCAAATTGAGAACTTCTTCCTTTTTGAAGTCGGTTAAAAACTAGACGCTACTCTGCGACGATGATAAAGACTTAGCAATTTTTTTGAGACTAGATCGTTGTCATCAATAAGTCTTATAGCACGTCGGGCCAAAGCTTCCAAAGCAAAGTCGTATAAATATATAAATAAATATCGTAATCCTACGATATTTATTTATTATATTACCGAATGAATTACGACAATTGAGGTATCATTTAAAAAAAATCAATCTGAATGAATGAATGTTTTTTTTTTAATGTAACTGTAATGAGACGAACAAGACGCTCTCCTGATGTTAAGAGATTACGCCTGTCCATGACCATCGCAGCGATACACAGAACTTTGAGTAGCAAAACAAAGCCCAGGGCATCGCTGCCTTGGCGCTCATTACTTTGAGACTAGATGGTTAGTCTCAATAGTCCTGTAATTTCGCTAGCTGCAGTACCCTTCAAACCGGAACACAGTAATGTTTACACACTACTGCTTGGCGGCAGAATATCTGGTACTGCGGTGGTATCTACCTAGACGACCTCCTGCTAAGGAGATCTACCACCAAGAAAAACAAGTAAATAAGTCTTTATTGTACACACTCAAAATTACATAATACAGAAGAAATAAATGAACAATAAGATGGTCAATTTATGGCGCGAAATAGTAATCATCATCATCATCATCAGCCATCATTTAAGACGTCCACTGCTGGACATAGGCCTCCTCCTGGGGGGTTTTGCCAATACTCGCCACGCTTGGCAGGCGGGTTGGCGAGCGCAGTTAGGTGTGATTGTTCAAGGAAGACGCTGCTGCCCATCTTCCGGATTACATCCCTTAGCCGACTCTTACGGCAACCACGGGTAGAGAGGGTGGGGTACTATTCTTACGCCGGCACCACCACGGCAAATAGTAATAAGTGAATTAAAAAAAAAAAACTTTTGTGGCCTAGCCTAGGCGTGCTTTACCATCTTCGACCATATTTACTTAACATCAGGTGATGTCAAATACCTTTTTTGTCAACCATAAAAAAAAAGTTTATTTATATTAACAGTGTGTGTGTGTGTGTGTGTGTGAGAGAGAGAGTGTGTGCGTGTGTGTGTTTGTGTGTGTGTGTTTTAGAATAACTGTGAAATCTGTCAACCCATACTTCCCGTACATCTTTCACTTACTTTGAGGTTCTGTGGCCCACTGCGCGACGGGAACTTTCACTTTGTTATTATTGGAAGTGGCGGCAGGCGGGCTACCGTCCTCGATCCCCAATTCGTTGAGCTCCGCCAGAATTCGCTCTTCACCGTCGAACACGAATTCGGGATCTGTGTTCTTCCGTGGTTTTGTGGGGGTAGCTGTTAAAACACATTGAATAAATAACAAAATAACTTTAATCTAAATATATATAACTCAAAGGTGACTGACTGACTGACATAGTGATCTATCAACGCACAGCCCAAACCACTAGACGGATCGGGCTGAAATTTGGCATGCAGGTAGATGTTATGACGTAGGCATCCGCTAAGAAAGGATTTTGATTAATTCTACCCCCAAGGGGATAAAATAGGGGATGAATGTTTGTATGAAACTTTGTCAATTTTAAACCGATCGGGCTGAGACTTTGCATGCATAAAGCTACTATGACGTAGGCATCTAGCGCGGGTGAAACCGCGGGGCACAGCTAGTGTAGTAATAAGATCTAAAAGTGTTTTTTTTTTATAGCTGACATTTTTGGTTTTTGACCACAACTCACCTGATGTTAAGTGACGGTGTGGTCGAAGATGGTAAAGCACACCTAGCCTGGAATGGAACTGGCTCTCAAGTGAGGCTGCCGGAACACACCGTTAGATGCTTGGCGGCAGATTTTCAACTTGAGGGTGGTAGCTAGCCAGCCGAGTACTAGAACGTACCCTACCACCACGCTATGGTTTCCTCACGATGTTTTCCTTCACCGGCAGCTCAAGCTCATTGTTGGGGTTCGAACCCACGTCCTTCGGCATGCGAACCGACCACGCTAACCAGTGAGCTATAAATCGCTATAAATTATACAAATTGTCAAAAAACATATGGATGTCATAATCAGTTATCTAAAATGTCAAAATCGTTATCGGATTATGCTTGATTGTACCTGAGTTTTGTGTAAAGATAGAAACAGCAACATACCGTCCTTGTCTTTCCCCGGAGTCGCAAGCAATTCTTGTAATTCGGCTTCTAGTTCCGCCGCGTCGATATCCTCTATTGTGCCGCTTAGGGCTCGTTCCACTTCGTTGTAAGAATCCATTACCTGTGTCACAGTTGTTACAGAATTAGCTCACTGTGTGGTTAGCCTAAAAGGCGGGTATAATAAATATTGTAGGACAAAATCAAAATCAAAAAGTCATTTATTCAGTTTAGGCCCTGGTAAGGCACTTATGAACGTTAAGTTACATGTTTGAATCTACCACCGGCTCGTAATTACACTTCAACTGAGAAGACTCCGGCAACAAACTCAGCAAGGCATTTTTTTGTGGATCTTTCTTTTCATATTAGGTTACAGTTTACAGTTATAGATATTAATACATTATGCTTACTACAATTGTCACTTAGCCAGGGGGATGCAAGTGCAGAGAGAAGCTACAACAACCATATATTCCTGTCTTCCACGTAATGAGCCACCTTATAGTAGGCTTTGTCAATTAACCTCTGCTTTATAAAACCTTTGAATTTATTATAGGACATTTTAGTTACCTCAAGTGGGATTTTACATTTGACATTTTCAAATAGCGCTCTAAAGTATGAACTACCAAACAAAAAAAGAATCATCAAAATCGATTCATAATTAGCGAAATGATCGCGTAACATAAGTACATAAAAAAAAACATACAGTCGAATTGAGAACCTCCTCCTTTTTTGAAGTCGGTTAAAAATAAATTGAGAAACTGAGATAGAGAAAAGAGATATAAAAGTACTTGCCTCCTTCAAGTCGTCCAGTGTGTCATGTACTTTGTCTTCAGTAAGTCCAGAACTTCTCATTGCATCTGAAGTCGTCCTGAGAAATTACATGAAAATAAATAAAATGATGCCAGATTCATAAACGATGTTTTTTTTAAAAGATAAGTTCAAATCGAAATAAAACACATTAAAATAACGTTAATGTCTATAATATTGGCATTATTTAATAGATAATTGTATGCCATTAGTGTTTAAATATGATTTTGTGGATGTTAGTGTCATAGTTAGTTATTGACAATGGTGCAGTTTTGTGGTTTGTGGATGTTAGTGTTATACTTAACTATTGACAATGGTGCAGTTTTGTGGTTTGTGGATGTTAGTGTCATAGTTAGCTATCGACAATGGTGCAGTTTTGTGGATGTTAGTGTCATAGTTAGTTATCGACAATGGTGCAGTTTTGTGGTTTGTGGATGTTAGTGTTATACTTAACTATTGACAATGGTGCAGTTTTGTGGTTTGTGGATGTTAGTGTCATAGTTAGCTATCGACAATGGTGCAGTTTTGTGGTTTGTGGATGTTAGTGTCATAGTTAGCTATCGACAATGGTGCAGTTTTGTGGATGTTAGTGTCATACTTAGCTATTGACAATGGTGGAGTTTTGTGGATCTTAGTCTCATAGTTAGCTATCGACAATGGTGGAGTTTTGTGGATATTAGTGTCATAGTTAGTTATCGACAATGGTGCAGTTTTGTGGTTTGTGGATGTTAGTGTTATACTTAACTATTGACAATGGTGGAGTTTTGTGGATGTTAGAGTCATAGTTAGTTATCGACAATGGTGCAGTTTTATGGATGTTAATTAGTGCCGTAATTAACTATCGATAATGGTGTAATTTTGTGGATGTTAGTGCCGTACTTAACTATCGATATCGATGCAGTTTTGTATATTAGTACCGTACTTAACTATACACAATATAGTTCGGTGTATACTAGGGACGTACTTGTAACTATCGACGATGGCCTTGTTATTTTCCGTGTCTCGGAGATTCTGTAACAGGTGTCTGACGTTATCGAGAGCTGCTTCGCATTTTTTCAAACGTTGTTCCACTCGATGCTTTCGACGAAGATGGTTTTTCGCCTGTACACACGAAAATATTCATAAATATTGGTAGAAATTTCACACAGCGCTATCTAGTCCCAAACTAAGTTTTTGCAGTTACTATATGAGGTAATGCTACTAAAATTAAAAAAATAAAAAAATAGCCAAGTGCGAGTCGGACTCGCGCACCGAGGGTTCCGTACAAACTTGTAGGTATATAAGAAAAAGTTAAAGTTTTTTTTTAAATGGTAAATTATGCTTTTCGCAATTTTACCTTTATCTGTGCTATAAGACGTTGCTTCGTACCAAATTTCAAGATTCTGAGTTCACGGGAAGTACCCTGTAGGTTTTGATTCCCTTGCAAGTGTCGAAAATTTGCAGCATAAACGGCTGTATCTTTCTCACCTGATGTTAAGTGACAGTGTGGTCGAAGATTGTAAAGCACACCTAGCTGGAACTGGCTCTCAAATGAGGCTGCGGGAACACACCGTCAGGTGCTTGGCGGCAGATTTTCAACTTGAAAGTGGTAGCTAGTCAGTCGAGTTTTAGAGAGTACCCTGCCACCACGCTATGGCTTCCTCACGATGTTTTCATTCACCGGCAGCTCAAGCTCATTGTCGGGGTTTGAACCCACGCCCTTCGGCGTGCGAACCGACCGCGCTAACCACTGAGCTATCATCGCTGCATAAGATTGCCTTGCTTAAATGCCTTGTCTATGTACATGAAATCCTACAAAACTTTTAAGTAATAGCTTAAGTGCCAACTAAATAAATTATTACTTAAATTAAATTTAAAAACCAATAAAGTCCCAAAGTAAGGTAAGAAAAGTGTGTGCACACTACTACTTACGGCGGGTTTGTTTCCGAGCGCGTTTTGCGCCTGCGCCTCCCGGAGCGCGCGCTCCGCGTCCCTCGCGAGTCTCGTCGCGTCAGACTCTAGTCTCGCCTCGGACGACGCGAGAGAAGCAAGCGCCTCATCCAGATTGGTTACGTCTTCTACTCTCTTCGAAGGTTCCGCTGTAATATAGAAGTGAATATTTTTAGGGTTCCTTACAGAAAGTGACAAAACTCCAATATGGTAGTCCACAGTATCCCATTTCAGCCAAGATCTTGGCTTGGTTCTGAAGCAAACTAAAAGATTATTAAAAGCAATTATGATTTTTTTGACATTTTATTTTATGGACAGTATTTTTTACATTGACATATTTTATATTAACAGTATTTTTATATTGACGTGATTGTATATTTTGACATTTTGTTTTTTTATTCATTGGCATGCAATCATTGTTTTAAAACTCTTATAGTGATATAGTACCTGGATGACCGAGCTTTGCTCGGCTGAAAACACGGATAAAAACAACGTTTTCTATAAATGAATCCTAGCTAGATCGATTTATCGCCCCCGATACCCCCTGCATGCTATATATCATGAAAATCATTGGAGCCGTTTCCGAGATTTAGAAAATATATATACTCGTATATACAGATATGTATATATACCGTGGTGGTGCCGGCGTAAGAATAGTACCCCACCCTCTCTACCCGTGGTTGCCGTAAGAGTCGGCTAAGGGATGTAATCCGGAAGATGGGCGGCAGCGTCTTCCTTGAACAATCACACCTAACTGCGCTCGCCAACCCGCCTGCCAAGCGTGGCGAGTATTGGCAAAACCCCCCCCAGGAGGAGGCCTATGTCCAGCAGTGGACGTCCTATGGCTGCTGGTGTGATGTGTGAAGTAGGTTTATAACTTCTTATAAGTTCGTTATTGATAGTGACAACCTTAGACTCCACGCACACATTCGCGCGTGTACAAAAACTAACAAATAGGTAATAGGTAGTTATAACGAGGCGTCTGTATGGAGATCTGTCCGGGGTGTGTCCTGGCTCCCTAAATAGCTCCAGATTAGCTAAATTAGCTGGGAAAAAAATGGGCGTCTTGCGTAAAGTTAGGCGATATTTCACACCGGGGCAGCTGCTTGCATTGTATCAAGCACAAGTCCGGTCGTGTGTGGCATATTGCTGCCACCTTTGGGACGGTTCTGCCAAGTACCTACTTCAAGCTCTTGATTCGATAGAGCGGCGAGCTGTTCGACTTATATGTGATGAAAAGTGGGTAGAAAAAAAACTTTTAAGCATTGAACACCGCCGGAAGGTAGCTAGTCTGTAATTTTTTTTACAGGATTCATTTCGGAGAATGTGCTACTGAGCTGTACGACCTTGTACTTCCATCCCCTTTTTACTACATGACAAGTAGAAAGACGGCCCACTACCACCCATACATAGTGGAATTTCCTTGGGTACGTACCAAACGTTTTGACTCAACGTTTCTCATCCGTACGGCCAAGGAATGGAACAAGCTGCCGACTTCCTTGTTTCCTGAGAGATATAATCTAGATCTTTTCAAGGCCAGAGTGAATAGGTATCTTCTAAGTCTGCGTGCTTTATCTTCGACCACATCATCGCTTACCATCAGGTGAGTTGGTGGTCAATCAAATTCACATCAAATCAACAGCCATAGGACGTCCACTGCTGGACATGGGCCTCCTCCTGGGGGGGTTTTGCCAATACTCGCCACGCTTGGCAGGCGGGTTGGCGAGCGCAGTTAGGTGTGATTGTTCAAGGAAGACGCTGCTGCCCATCTTCCGTATTACATCCCTTAGCCGACTCTTACGGCAACCACGGGTAGAGAGGGTGGGGTACTATTCTTACGCCGGCACCACCACGGCAAACGCGGAATTATCCGTATTAAAAAAAAAAAAAAAAAAAAGTTCCCAACAAGACACACTTACCGAGTTTGACGACGTTTCCCTTGACAGTGGCGCCTCCGGTGGCGAGTAGCCAGCCGAGCGCCAGTTCGAACGCCTCCCGCGTGTGGCGCCACTCAGCGCGTTTAATTAGCTCTTCGATACTGCCCACTCGTTCGATGCCTGTAGGATACTCGGCAAGAAGGGCTGTTGCTTGCTCCTGTAGGGCGATTAAACTGTCTAAGTCAGTCAATACTTCTACCACCTTCTTTTTTTTTTTTTTTTTTTTTTTTTTTTTTTTTTTTTTATATATCTAATAGGCTTGCGTTTGACCGCCATCTCACCTGATGATAAGCGAAGATGCGGCCTACGGTGGAGCACGCTCGCCTAGAAGAAACCGATTCACTCGCGACTTGAAGGCACCCAGATTGTATTTATCGGGGAACACCCACTCGGGCAGCAAATTCCATGACGTGGATTCCATTTCTTGGTATGACGTGGTGGGATTTGGCTTTGAAGATTTCTCCCCTTTGCCTAAGCTGGGCGCCATAATTTTCAGATAATTGATTGAATCAGGCGTAACTTTGCGGAAGTCCATTTTGAGTGTTCTAGGTATATATTTAGTTTATTTCCGCTTAACAGTCGTTCCAGCTACAACAGAACTTCACTTTTTCTGCGCTGCTTCAGTGCGCTGGCGCGGGCGGCAGCGGCAAATATTATATTAAGCGCCGCTGTCAGGGAGGATTACTCGTTTACAGTCCGGTGACGCTGTAGAGGCCAACGGGCCAACAGCAAGAGTAATTAAAAAAAAAAAAGGAGGATTACTCAGTCTCGGCCAAGCGCTCGGAGAGTCAACACGTCCTGAGGATGCCTCGTCTAGAGGCGAAACACGTGTCGGCAAGTGGTTATTGCAGTGATGAGAATATATTATTATTTACTTGTGGTTTTTGTTCTTCATTTAATTAGTGTTTTTGTTTAAGCTTTTAAGTTTATGTAAAATTTAGTTTTAGATATTTAAAGTTCTGGATAGGTTTTTGAAATTATAATTTTTTTTTTAAGCCCGCGGGGCGCTGCTAGTATCTAATATTTATAAAAAAACTGGTACTGCGGTGGTATCTATCTATACCGCCTGCTAAAAATGGCTCAAAAGGGCTAGTTTACCTTGAGAACACTTTCTAGGACGAATCTCTGAGTAGGTTCTATGCTTGCTTTGGGCAGCCCATCGCCATCCACTGCCTGGCGTGCAGGTATAAGCGATGTGACAGCCGTGAGCGCTATAGCAGCTGGTTTGAACGCCAGTCGAGCTCCCCACCGCACCCAGCCTTCGGGGCCACTCTGCAGGATCTGCTGGTACTTGGTGATAGGGACCAGGTCTCCGTTTCTGGGGAAACATATACAATACTTTATTACAGCATATGTAGAGGTACAAGACTTATATAATACTAACATTTGTACAAATACAAATATTTTATTGATAGCAGTATAGAATGGAATACAATTTTACTATACACCAAACACATACATAAAAGTCATGGGCGTAAGCTAGTATGAATATAAAATGTTTCTGGTATCTAATTTATTTATATATTTAATACTATATTGCACACTTATAAAATAATATGTACTAAAGGTGGACTTAATGCTGAAGCATTTTCTGCTAGCTATTCCCACAGTTTATAAGATGTGGTTGTCGGAGCGCATCAAAATGAATATATGAAATACAGACGAATAAATAAAAATAAAGTTATGAGGGACCATTCAAGTATTAAGCACAATTATAATAATTAATAACCCCCTTGTAAGCAAAGCTCTTACTTCCCTCTCCTATGCTTAAGTAAATATTAGTTTAATTAGCAGCTATGTCACTAAAATCTGGTGGGCAATAACAAGGAAAACAAACAATCAGCATAATTTATATGACTTTGCTGACGTTATCACCATCCAGATCGCCTCATCCCCAATGTTGCCAAAAATAAGCAAAGTAAAGAACCCAACCCTTTGGTGCTTAGATAATACTTGAATGGTCCCTGATGAACATATAAGTTTAATATAATATTAGAATAAATAAATGATGATGATGAAAATACATCAAACAAATAAATAGATAATACTTAATATTAATAAATGAATAATAAACTATTATAAAATATACACTTCACTATCACTACATATTATAAAACAAAGTCGTCCGTCGCGTCTGTCTGAACGCGATACACTTAAAAACTACTGAACAGATTATCATGTGAGTTTCACCAATAGATAGTGGTTCATGAGGAAGCTTAAGGTATATAATTTGTCAAGGTTTTGTGTAAATTAATTGAAAAATGTAGATAATTGTTGGGAGTGACGGAAAAGTCAAGCCACCTGGGAGCTTTCATCGAAAACGCTGCCTAATCCCTTTGAGATGTAACAAAACAATGCATGGCGGGATATTCCTCTTTTATAGATCTACAAAAAAGTCCTCGGTGGCATATAGCTACCTTTTAAGGACAGCTTACGGTACCCATTCTTACTATAAGTGCTAAGCCGGGGCGGGTCGATAGAAATAACATATATTAATTTATATAAATATGTACATCTTTGTTCTTATTTTGATCTTGTATCCAACACAAAAGTGTCTTTGTTTAAAGTAAATGCCAGATTAAAGATATGTGTCCACATTATCTTATTGCATGCATATGATTTATTAATAGGTACTAAACGGCTCGAGTGAATTGGTTATTCATGATTATGAAATGTAGTGTAAAGTCAAATGTCAAGGGTAGATTATGTATATTTGGTTTCTGATTTATGTGTGGGTCAGCAAAATTATTCGCTATAACTAATGTAACTAATGGTTTTTCCCATTTCAGAGCATTTTTGTACGATGATAGCTGTGGTTAATGGGGGTCGGTTCACTGTGGATTCACTTGCTGGTAGATCTTCTAGGTAGGTACCACCGCAGTACCAGAGATTCTGCCACCAAGGAATAGTGTATAAATAATACTGTGTTCCAGTTTAAAGGGTGCTGCGGCTAGCAAAATTACAGGGCTGTCGAGACTAACCATCAAAAGTCTCAAAGTAAATGTAAAATGCTACTCAAAATTCTGTGTATCGCTGCAATGGTCATAGACAGACGTTATCTCTTACCATCAGGAAAAAGCGTTGTCTCATTACTTTTTACATTAAAAAATGAGCTTTAAATGCAAGTGAAAAAAATGTTGTGAGGAAATCATAGCACAGTGGTAGGGTACTCTCAAGTACTTGGCTGGCTAGCTACTACTCTCAAGACACCACTTGAGAGCCAGTACCATTCCAGGGTAGGTGTGCTATACCATCTTCGACCACACCATCACTTAACATTAGGTGAGCTGTGGTCAAACACTTAGCATGTCAACAATAAAAAAATAAAATTAAAAAAATGTGCTGAAATAGCTCTATTCCAGGCTAGGTGTGCTTTGCTTAACATCAGGTGAGCTGTAATCAAACACACAGCTTGTCAACCATAAAAAAAAGGTTGTGTCCTGCAGGGACACATTTGGCTAAAGCAATGAGACCGTAGAATTATATTAAGTACCTGGATGACCGAGCTTTGCTTTTATTGCACCTGAGGGGTTTGCAAATTGAGTATGCAGGGGGTCCTGCATACTAAATTTCTTTAAAACCGTTGGAGCAGTTTCTGAGATTCAGATTGCATATATACAAGAATTGCTTGTTTAAAGGTATTAGATTGATAAGTATAATTTATTAAGTTTCATGTCTTAAAAAATGTATTAGTGCTGATACTAGATCAGCTGATATTTACATAGCTTTTGCTTGTAATGCTCTTTAACAGGGCAATTCTGATAGCTTCCAGGCAATTATGCTACTTGGTGCCAGTTTTGCATGATTTTTTAAAGTTTTTTGTTTCAGGAATACTTGTTATGTTAATAATAATTTTAAATATTTAATGTATAGTTAACATAAACTAGGTTTCTCATATATCTAAAGGTCGCAACCTATTTTGTACAAAAAATAATTATTAATTACAGAAACATACAAAAAGCTGTATCAAAATTTATTAGAAAGTTAAGAACTAAGCAATGATATATACAAGCAAAATGCGACTGCATTTCTTAGTATTTTATAACTGTTAATCATATAAAAATAAGAAGACAATAGAATATTACTTTAGATAAAAATAAGGCTTTCTTATAAATGCTATATCATATGGCAATTTTCCAATGTCTTGGATGACCCACACATAAACAATACAACTGCTGTTAATCACGTGTGATTTTCAATTTTTTCTCGTAATTTCGTTTCTTCTTATATTATACAAATATGTACTTTATTTTAATGCGGATAAGTCGGTGATTGAATAAAGATTAATAATAAGATAAAGTATTGATTGTGAAAGAAAGACAGGCTAAATCTAGCTTCATAACTCACCGATACATTTCTTCTACAACAATGTCAATGCAGGCGGGCGTACGAGTTTTTCTTTGAAAAGCTACCTTCGCATCAGCTGCGGAGACCACTGGATCACCTTTAACTCTACACCATTGTCGTATCATATCCGACCAAAATTTCATTTTCATCTCCCAAGACTCAGGGTTCGCAGTTTTGAGTCGAAAAGGGGCAAACAGAGCGTTCATACGGACATCGTCGTTCCAGCACTGGGGGAGCTTATCCTCCGGTAAACCAGTCTCGTGTAGGCCCATGATGGAATAGGAAATCAATTGTGATACTCGGTTTGGTGGTGAAACAATAGTTTGACAAGTAAAAATGCAATTAATTGCGCGAACTTTATACTGACAAAATTAGCGTGAGAAAATTTTTGACGTTTGCTTTTTTAATTTTTAAGGCCTTGGACAGATATTATGATGCTGACATTAAAAATGCGACAGCCGCGTCCGACCCTATATTATGTCAAAAACCAAATGAGAGCATTTTTTCATAGCGTTCACTTTATTCAGGTATCTTTAACCAATTTAAGTTTTTTTTTAATAACATTATTTTTAATCTTAAAATTGCTAAAACATGTTTGCAGCATGACAGCACCGAAATAGTAATGGGAACTGTGGGAACTCATAAAAATCGTAAAAATCCATCGATTTTGACAGTGTACAAAACGAAACTGTCAAAATTGACAACGCCGAGATGATATTGTCAACTACGGCTTTTATTATCTGTGGTAAAACTCATCTTGGCGTTCGTGTTGTCCTAAAACGTAATCATTACTTGGTTTTTCAAAAAATTCTATATTTTAACTACTTAAAATATCTTCTATTCACCTATCCCCGGTGAGTGTTACTGAAATAACACCCTATAAATCAATTGTCAGCTAATTTGACACTACTTTTTTTGGTTATTTGGTTAGTTATCTTTTTCGGCAGTCCATACAAAATCAAAGTTAAATTCACAAATTCTACAATAAATACACATGATACCTCGACTTTGTACTCTAGATTTAACTTTGTTTGTTTTTATTGTTTAGTCATAAAATTGCTATGTTATGTTGTTTTCATGTAATTTAGAGAAAGGTCAGGTAGTGCTACTTGATTCAAACTGGTTTTCTTGTTTAACTAACTGTAACCAAAGCCTAGATTTATGTATAAACAGTTATACAAGGTGACCTAGTAATGTTTGTGTATGTTTTTTTTGTACTACTTTTAGGGTAGGTACCCAAAGAAATAATTATTTGCTTTTTCTTTTATGTATAAAGAGACTAGATCTAGACTGCATGAGAGGATTGGAATTTAAAAGTAGATATCTATATCTTTAAATGAGCAATTCTTGTATATATATGTATATTCTGAATTTTGGAAACGGCTCCAACGAATTTCATGAAATTTTGTATCCAGGGGGTTTCGGGGGCGAAAAATCGATCTAGCTAGGTTTCATTTTCAGAAAACGTCGTTTTATCCATGTTTTCAGTCCAGCAATGCTCGGTCAACCAGGTACTAAATAATTATGCTAGCAAAATAAAAACTATCATACACACATAGATCTATAGTTTTACTTATTAGACTTGGTAGATTAAAGTATCTTCTACTATTATAAAACAAAATGTTAATTGCTTTATTAATTTCAAGTTCTTTAAGAGTCGAAAGGTGTGGGTTCAATCCCCAAAAATGAGCTTGAGCTGCCGTTGAGGAAAACATCATGAGGATGGTAGATCTCATTAGCAGGAGGTTGTCTAAGTAGGTACCAGATATTCTGCCGTCAAGTAGTGTGTAAACATTACTGTGTTTCAGTTTGAAGGGTACTGTAGCTAGCGAAATCACAGGGCTATTGAGACTAACCATCAAAAGTCTCAAGGTAGTTAGCGCTAGGCCGACGATATCCTGGACTTTGTTTTGTTACTCAAATTTCTCTATTTCGCTGCAGTGGTCATAGACATACATTGTTCCTTGCCATCAGGAGCATATCATTTGCCTAAATATATGACATCTCGAACTATATGATGTTTCATGTTACTGATATTCTGAATCACAGTATCACATTCTATTATCTCCAAAAACGGGATATATTTTACTACAATAAACAACTAAGAAAAGAGAGTAAAATATCACGATATAGGGCTGTCTTGTTTGGTGATCTAGAAGTTTTCCTTTTTATCAAACGCTATAATGAACTTAATTTACTTCCAAATATGTTTTTTCTTTTTGATATTTCATTTTAATGTTAGATATACTCTAATTACTTCATACATACTAAATTCCATTGTCATAAAATAGCGTAATTTTCATGACTATAGCTTATTTGTTACTTACATATGTTTAATTTCTCTGAATTTAATCTAAAGTTAACGTGAACAAAGTTGTGGGCTTAAGCATTAGACATTGACAAAGCCTACTATAAGGTGGCTCATTACGTGGAAGACAGGTATATATGGTTGTTGTAGCTTCTCTCTGCACTTGCATCCCCCTGGCTAAGTGACAATTGTAGTAAGCATAATGTATGTATTAATATTTATAATTGTAACCTAATATGAAAAGAAAGATCCACAAAAAATGCCTTGCTGAGTTTCGTGCCGGAGTCTCCTCAGTTGAAGTGTAATTACGAGCCGGTGGTAGATTCAAACATGTAACTTAACGTTCATAAGTGCCTTACCAGGGCGTAAAATTAATAAATGACTTTTGATTTTGATTTTGAAGCAAGTGTATAAATCAATTGTTGGGTTCCAGTATTGCGTTCAGTTACCTCACTACATTTCAATACAGAAATAACCTTATTCTTATCAGCTTACAAGAAATCACTGCCATTGTGCCTGTTATCAGTTATCTAACAAGTAGAGTAGATAAAATTAGAAGTGGCATATAAGTAAATATTGTATTCTATTGTATAACTTATAGAATTGTGTATAGTTGCAAGTGAATCGAATTCTTCTAGGCGAGCGTGCCTATTCTGTAATAAAAAACCGGCAAAGTGCGAGTCGGTCTCGCGCACCGAGGGTTCCGTACAAACCTGTAGGTATATAAGTAAAACTTATGGTTTTTTTAAATGGTAATTTGTGCTTTTCGCAATTTTTCCTTTATCTGTGCTATAAGACAGTCCAAGATTCGTTCAGCCGTTCTGGTGTGATTGAGTAACAAACATCCATCCATCCATCCAAAATATCACATTTATAATATTAGTGGGATAAGTGGGATTGTTTACTGATAGTAATTTTGTTTTATGTAAAAAGTTTGAATATTTTTGCTTTCTATGCGGTATTTGATTTTTAATACGTTTTCGAATTATTTATAGCGATGACGTCATAAAGTAGGGTGAATATTTGTGAAAAATATACATAGCTATTTTGACACATTTGATTGACTTTGACAATTGACATGAAGTAAATAAATCTTGCCGTGGTGGTACCGGCGTAAGAATTGTACTCCACCCTCTCTACCCGTGGTTACTGTAAGAGTCGGCTAAGGGATGTAATCCGGAAGATGGGCAGCAGCGTCTTCCTTGAACAATCACACCTAACTCCGCTCGCCAACCCGCCTGCCAAGCGAGGCGAGTATTGGCAAAAACCACCGAGGAGGAGGCCTATGTCCAGCAGTGGACGTTCTATGGCTGATGATGTGATACATAGCTATTTTAACACATTTGATTGACTTTGACAATTGACATGAAGTGAATAAATCTTATATCATAGCCTTATAAAAGCGATATCAGAGTCCGAGTAACGTTTGAAGTAAAATAATCCAGATATTTGTATCAATAAACCGAAAAACAAATCGCTGTACGTTTACGGCAGAGATCATTATGGCTGGCGTTGACTTGAAATTGACAGATTTTGTTTTGGTTTGCCATTGCCAAGTAGCCTTATACAGCCTACTTTATGACGTCATTAGAGGTCAATTGAAAGACAAGTTTATTTTATGTATTTTATTAAAATAATCTTATAGTGTAAAGAGTTTTAAACGTAAATATTAATGTACAGGAATGTAATATTTGGAAATTGTTTTGTAATCAGTAAAGTATATTTTCTCTTAACACACCGAATTGTTTGTGTAACCGTTTCAGTTATAATAATATAATAATAATAATAATAGCCTTTATTTAATAATCTTACATAATAATTTACTTATTTTACAATTTAGTTATCCGACACTAGTACGCGAAGATTATTTTGCTTTTCAGCATAGGCCTCCCCAAGAGCTTGCCAAGAAACACGGTTCTGTGCTTTTCTTCCCCAAGCGGTGCCCGCAGTTCTCTTGATGTCGTCCTCCCATCTGCGACGCTGTCTTCCTTTTTTCCTTTTGTATTGTCTCGGACACCACTCTGTTTCAGTTATGAAACAATAAACAAAGGTTTTGCTTGTTTTCAGGGTAACGTGTGGCGAGATAGTGGCCTGCTCCATCCTACACCAAGACCTTGGAATGCTGTTTCCAGTGCACGCGGGCGCCTATCCAGGCTCATCGCAGCAATGTTATTAGGTATGCTTAGTAACGTGGGTAGTTTTAAAAACAAGCGCTCAAAGTAACGAGCACCAAATCAACGACGCCACAGGCCTTGATTGTCAGTTTTTAAAAAAAGTAACGAGACGAATTGGATGCTTTCCTGATGGTAAGAGATAATTGCCTGTTCATGATCATTGCAGCGATACACAGAACTTTGAGTACCAAAACAAAATCCAGGGCATCGCTGCTTTGGCGCTCATTACTTTGAGGCTTTGATGGTTAGCTGTTATCTCATTCTCTCTTATCTAGCTCATTTTAGATTCCTTGCCTAAAACGCGTATAGCGTTTTATGAGCGTGATACGCTTTTATAGTTTACTTCGATAGCAGCGTTGCCAGACGTCCCGATTTTTAAATCAAAATTAATTGTCCCGCGCGGGACAGGCTCAGTCCCCCTTTTCGGGAATAACTCGACCGTGCGTGCAGCGTGCTGAGGCAGCGCGGGCGGGGGCACAGACAAGTGTGGACTGGCCGCCCGCCCGGCGCGTCATGAAGATGAGCGCGCGGGAGAGAGAGGGGTTCGTCACGATAGAGTAAATATGATTTAAAATATCATATTTTTATTAAAATACATTTTCTATGGCTATTTTTGCTATCTATTGTCACGTGAACGTAATTTGAACTCAAATAGAAAGTTAAATATTTAAAAACTTCTGATTCTATACGTTTTTTACTATGTCCCGCTTTCGACGAAAGAATCCCGCTTTTTTCACTCAAAAGGTGCCAAAACAAAAAAAAAAAAACTGGCAACGCTGTTCGATAGTTCGAAACGTGCTCCTGACATACAGTAGGATATTTGACTCTATTAAAAATATGCAACAATACAATCTTAATAAATAGCAGCGTAAAAAAGCATACTTATTAATTTTAAGGTTAAAATATGTTGATGTTCTATAAAAAAAAAACGATAATAAAATTTATTTATTTTGATGTTTGGTCACGTGATGGGGAACACTTTTTGACTGTTGTAAGCCTCATTATACATCAAGTTATTTGACACAGACTACTGGCGTTTCTATGAGAGTTATTCTATGGTTAGTGCGGTAGGTTCGCATGCCAAAGGGTGTGGGTTCAAACCCCAACAATGAGCTTGAGCTGCCGGTGAAGGAAAACATAGCGTGGTGGTAGAGTACTTTCTAGTATTCGGCTGGCTAGCTACCACCCTCAAGTTGAAAATCTGCCGCCAAGCATCTAACGGTGTGTTCCGGCAGCCTCACTTGAGAACCAGTACCATTCCAGGCTGGGCGTGCTTCACCATATTCAACCACACCGTCGCTTAACATCAGGTGAGTTGCGGTCAAACAACAAGCCTGTCGATCATTAAAAAAAAACTGGGAATTACATTTTTTTTTATAAATTTTTAAATTTATTACTTATAGGTATATAACACTTTTTAATTGTAAATTTATAACATACTAGCCGCGTCCCGCGGTTTTACCCGCGTGGTGATGGATGATTAGGGCATCGAAACTCGGTTCAATTTTGAAAACCCGGGTTTTCGGGTCTAAGAGTTATCAAGACCGGTTATTTTCGAGCATTTCGATCTTTTTATTGTAATTTTTTAAAATACACTAATCTGCGTTTATATTTCGATTTCCTACAATGAGTATAAAATATAAAGGATGAGGAAGAATTTAAATAAATGAAACAGTACTTTACAAATTACAAAAACAGTTTTAATGTTTAAAAAAGTGATAAAGATTTATTTTTTCTATTAGCGCGACGAGCTTCGCTACACCCTCCCTCCCCTCTCCCCTGCTCCACACTTCACCCCATTCATGTCCTGAGATGGACGCGCGCGTTCCATTTGACTTGCATGGCTTGTTTTATTGGTAGGAACGTAGCAACGAAGCTACTTTTTACGTAATAAATAATAATTTATCAAAGCGTGTTTTTATTCCATTTACTTATTATTGCATTCGAAGTGGCTTAAACTTAATAAATAACAAAAACAAAAGTATTAAAAAAACCCCGAAAAACCCGAGTTTTAAAAATCAAACCCGGGTTTTTTTTGTAATCCTCGGAACCGGGAAAACCCGGGTTTTTTCGGTCCTGGTAAACCCGGGCTCGATGCCCTATGGATGATGATGAAAATTATCCTATGTTTTATTCCAGGGCCTAAAGTATATACATGCAAAATTTCATCCAGTGATTGAGTAACAAACATCCATCCATCCAAACTTTCACATTTATAATATTAGTGGGATAAATAAATAAATAATAAACATCGTTGGACATTACACACTGCGCAATCTGACCCCAAACTAAGCAAAGCTTGTACTATGGAAGTCAGATAGCGGATAGAATACAATACTTTTTTTTTGTAAATATAATAATGTAGACACAGAACAAACATTTATGATTATATCACAAAATGCTTGTCCTGAGTGGGAATCGAACCCACGCCCTACGGTTCTTGAAGCGAACATACCAATGAGCCAACAAGACAGTAAATACATAATAGACAATAATAACCTAGCCTGTCCAATAAAATTATCTCAACCTTCAGGTATACTGTCGCATTCCCTGAGAAGACTCAAGTTCACGCATTCAATAGAAGCAATATTGAGATATGTAAGCACTTTACCTTTTCCTTTATCCTTTCATCTCCCTTCATCTCCATTTTGTAGCGATGATGGCTCAGTGGTTAGCGCGGTAGGTCCGCATGCCGAAGGGCGTGGGCTCAAACCCCAACAATGAGCTTGAGCTGCCGGTGAAGGAAAACATCGTCAGGAAAGCATAGCATGGTGGTAGGATACTTTCTAGTACCAGCTGTCTAGTAGGCTGGCTAGCTACCACCCTCAAGTTGAAAATCTGCCGCCAAGCATCTAACGGTGTGTTCCGGCAGCGTCACTTGAGAGCCAGTTCCATTCCAGGCTAGGTGTGCTTTACCATCTTCGACCAAACCGTCACTTAACATCAGGTGAGTTGAGGTCAAAAACCTAGCCTGTCAGCCAATAAAAAAAAAGTGTCTAACTATTACAGTTATATCACAATAACTACTTTTTCTTGTTGTTTATACGTCAATTATAGGGCGATATCGTGCGTCAATGTCAGAAGTTCAGCGCTCACCATCACGCCACGTGCTGCGCGTATCAGAAACGTGATCAGTCTCAGGTCATTTGCTGACCTTAGATAGCTAGATTGTTTTGAATGGTGGCGGTCCACGATAGTGAGATATCAGAGCTTAATATCTACTTTTATATTTGTTTGCCCTTCTGTGGCTTTGCATTGCAAAAGCACATGCTATACCAGTCTTTCTCAAAGTGGGCGATACCGCCCCCTCGTGGGCGCTGGAGGCCTAAAGAGTTAAGGGCCCAGAAAAGTAAAAAAAGTTTTTTTTTTTATGTAACAGTAATGAGACGAACGAGACGCTCTCCTGATGTTAAGAGATAACGCCTGTCCATGACCATTGCAGCGATACACAGAACTTTGAGTAGTAAAACAAAGTCCAGGGCATCGCTGCCTTGGCGCTCATTACTTTGAGACTAGATGGTTAGTCTCAATAGCCCTGTAATTTCGCTAGCTGCAGTACCCTTCAAACCAGAACACAGTAATGTTTACACACTACTGCTTGGCGGCAGAATATCTGGTACTGCGGTGGTTCCTACCTAGACGACCTCCTGCTAAGGAAATCTACCACCAAGAAAAGATTGGGGGGCGTTGAAAAATAGTTGATTTTGAAAGTGGGCGGTAGATGAAATAAGTTTGAGAACCTCTGTGCTATACAGTTTCATTTTCTTGCAAGCAACCACGGCATAGCGGACTATCCGTGGCTCCCAGTTTAAAGAGACTATTCAAGTTGCAATGATCAGTTATAGGAACCAGATAATTGATAGAATACTTGACTACTTTTTTTTTGTAAATACAATATATATAATAAATACAGACCACCCATACACAGGACAAATATCGTTACAAAACAAATGTCCTGGATGGGAATCGAACCCATGCCCAATATTCTTAAAGCAGATATATTACCAAATCAATCAATAAAATGCACAATTAGATACTTTCTTGTAATTTAGAAGTATTTACTAGTCGAAACTAATATTATAAAAGCGTTTATGAGTGTGTTTGTATGTTTGTTACTTCTTCACGCTCAAACGGCTGGACCAATTTTGATGAAATTTAGTGTGGAGGTAGCTTACACTCTGGATAACACATAGGTGACTTATTATCCCGAAAAAATGTAGCGGGTAAACCCGCAGGGCGCAGTTAGTAATTTAAGAATCTCAATAATTTCTCTCGATTTCCTCGTTACAGTCCGGGCCACATCAATATATCTCACATCTGTTTAAACCGACTTCAAAAAAGGAAGAGGTTCTCAATTCGACTGTATGTTCTTTTTTGTGTATGTTACGCGATTATGAATCGATTTTGATGATTCTTTTTTGTTTGAAAGATCACACTTCAGAGGTGTTCCCATATAAAAACAAATATATACATACCTAGAGAGTGTGTTTCGGAGAGTGTGCTTCGGATCTGCATGCTCTAATTCCCCCATGCCCATTTTTCTATCGGACGGCCAGAAGCTCGAAGAAGTGACATCGTTTCATGGTTGACATTCCAAGAATTCGTACGAAACGATTTGAATCTACTTTCTTTGTTCGAACGGCTAAAGCATGGAATGCGTTACCTGAGTGGGTGTTTCCTGATGGATACAATCTGGGTGTCTTCAAGTCGAGAGTGAATCGGTATCTTCTAGGCGAGCGTGCTCCATCGTAGATCGCATCTTCACTTAACATCAGATGAGATGGCGATCAAACGCAAGCCTATTCGCCATAAAAAAAAGATAATGTTTTAGTTTGTGGTTCCCTTCAGCAAAATTTTTGTTGAGGACTTTTTTGTCTTTCATGACGTTCTTGAATCTTCTTAAAAAAATGCTTACGTAAACTTTAAAAATTTGTTTTAGATTACCTATAACAACTTCGTATTTACCTAGGCTAAATATTCACAGCTCATGTGATGCCATTATAATACAGGAACAATTCATGGTAATAATGATAAAAACTGTCATTTCCTTTATTTAATAATCGTTTAGGTACAATCAGCGACATAAATTTGTAGCGATGTGCTTGGCACGGTCGGTTCGCGCGCCGAACGGTGTGAGTTTAAACCCCAACAATGAGCTTGAGCTGCCGGTGAAGGAAACCATAGCATGGTGGTAGGGTACTCTATAGTACTTGGCTGGCTAGCTACCACTCTATAGTTGAAACATTGCCGCCAAGCTCCTAACGGTCAAGTGCCTGTATACGGAACCCGTATCAGGTTAAGTACGCTTCCTTCACCGGCAGCTCAAGCTCATTGTTGGGGTTTGAACCCACGCCCTTCGGCATGCGAACCGACCGCGCTAACCAATGAGCTGTCATCGCTACAATTTAATTTCCTTTATTTAGAGACCCTATTTGAAAGGTTTGGTTATTTTTTTAAAACGTATTACTAATTATATTTGCCAGATATCCCTCATTTAAAAAAAAAATACTACCCAAAAATTGTCTTAATCCATTCGGCCGTTTGGAAGATACGAGGTAATAAATAAATTTACATACATACAAGATACGCGTGAAAAACATAACCCTTCCTTGGTAGTCGGTCGAGTTTTCACATATCACATCATCAGCCATATCGCCAGGTCGTCCACTGCTGGACATAGGCCTCCTCCTGGGGGGGTTTTGCCAATACTCGCCACGCTTGGCAGGCGGGTTGGCGAGCGCAGTTAGGTGTGATTGTTCAAGGAAGACGCTGCTGCCCATCTTCCGGATTACATCCCTTAGCCGATTCTTACGGCCACCACGGGTAGAGAGGGCGGGGTACTATTCTTACGCCGGCACCACCACGGCAACGGCACGGTCGAGTTTTAAATTCTGCTAATTCTTCTTAAAACACACCGAACGAAGCTCAATCGTCCAAGTAAGTATAATATACTAATTCTTATGTCGTCGATTGTACTTCGTGTTGGTTGAAGGCGGGCTAGCGTCTATTTATATCCACCGCACGATTACATAAGACTTTGACATTAGTGTCAATGTGTGCCAAGTCACGGCCAATGTCAATTGTTTGAATGCTAGGCCAGTTTTTTTTATTTTAATTTTTGACTTCTGTTTGAACCCAGCTCACACCTGATGTTAAGTCTTTTACTCGCTGGTAGATTTGCAGGAGGTCGTCTAGGTATGTACCACCGTGGTACTAGATATCCTGCCGTCAAGTAGTAGTGTGTAAACATTACTGTGCACCATCGAAGGCTCCTTCTTGCGGCGGCGTCGTGTGTCGGGTCGCTCTCTTCCCTCAGATATGGTTGAGGAGGGCGATGGTTTTTTTTTATTGACAGGCTAGGTGTTTGAACTCAGCTCACCTGATGTTAAATGACGGTGTGGTCGAAGATGGTAAAGCACACCTAGCCTGGCTCTCAAGTGAGGCTGCCGGAACACACCGTTAGATGCTTGGCGGCAGATTTTCAACTTGAGGGTGGTAGCTAGCCAGCCGAGTACTAAAAAAGTACCCTACCACCACGCTATGGTTTCCTCACGATGTTTTCCTTCACCGGCAGTGCAAGCTCATTGTTGGGGTACTACCGCGCTAGCTACTGAGCCATCATCGCTACAATTCATATTAAAAATCAACATACAAATCGTTTTAGAGTATTTTTTATATTACTTATGCGGGATTATTCACGTTTAATGTATCGGAAACTCCGACTATAATTTCGTCCACATTCGGTGCCCTTCATCATGGAGATAAGGCTGAGTACAGCAAGAAAACAATTTCCCCTCTTTCAGTTTAATACTACTTGTTCTGCGTTACCCCGTATGACTATTAAAAGTTAACAAAAAAAGGCTATAATTATAATTATTCGTTTAGTTTTTTGTTCTCTATTGCGTAGTTAAAAGTTCGTTTTTAAACTTGATTTTAACCATTATATAATTTAAGTTTGTTAATTATACCTACACGAAATACATAACTAATTTATATAAAACTAGAGACCCGTATCGTCTTCTCACAGGTGCAATGTAGATACTAATGTGGTGCACATGCATGTATTATACATGTAAACCTTCTTCTTGAATCATTCTGTCTATTGATGGAAACCGCATTAAAATCCGTTGCGTAGTTTAAAAGATCTAAGTGTACAGACAGCGGGAAGCGACTTTGTTTTATACTATGTAGAGACTAGCGACCCGCCACGGCTTTGCACGGGTGGAATGTAGATACTAATGTGGTGCATGTGCATGTATTATACATGTAAACCTTCCTCTTGAATCACTCTGTCTATTGATGGAAACCGCATTAAAATCCGTTTAAAAGATCTAAGCATACAGACGGCGGAAAGCGACTTTGTTTTATACTATGTAGAGACTAGCGACCCGCCCCAATGTAGATACGTCGTCGTTGCTGTGGCGCTCATTACTTTGAGACTTTCGATGGTTAGCTTAAGCAGCTGTTTGGCGGCAGAATATCTGGTACTGCGGTGGTAGCTATAGACGGCCTCTTGCTACTTACTGTTGTAATTTAAACGAGTATAAATACACAATTTAAAAAAACAAATCCATTGAACACGGCTAGGTTTTATTATGGTTTAAAAATCAAACTACTCAACCGATTTTTTTATGTAATAACAATATTAACAGTTTTAAGAGATCTTTGCGATCACTCTCTGACAAAAATTGACATGTAAATTGAATAATTCTATTTTTGATTTTATTATTTAACTTTGACATTTAATTTTGTATTGATTATGAATTAATTATAGTTTTTATTGCATGCTGTCTGCACCTATAATTGTTGTGGCATTTACTGTGTAATTGTTTTGTACTTCTTACTTTTTGTCATGAGATATAATGTACACAATGTTGGTGTTCATAATATAAATAAAATAAGTAATTCCTATGGGACCAATCTGAAAGTATATCCTTTAAAATAAAAATATATAAAACACTAAGCCCCTACAAAATTTGAGGGTTGCCCTCGAATTTTCTGGCATCCCATCACCAGATCCTGACTTGGTGCCAATGGGACCACCTGGGATGTACCCATGAATTGGTCCAGGTGTCTTCGAGTAATCGGGGAACATACATTATAAAAAAAAGAATCCGAAGAATTGAAAGCCTCCTGCCATTTTGAAGTCGGTTAAAAATTATCCCTATTATTTAAAAAAAACATTAACTATCAAAGATGATGATTTAGAGTGATTTTATTATGTGACATGACTCGCTTGCATTGACCTACTCTGAGACACCTTGGACGTAGTGTCTCAATTCACATTGACTTTGACATTCGTACTACAACTCTAGATTGTTTTACCATTTACGGATAAACAAAAAAAAAACACAGAAAAGTGCGAGTCAGACTCGCCCACCGAGGGTTCCGCACAAACTAGTAGGTATTATATTCTTTAGCTTTTCCTGAAACTCAGTTCCCAAATAAATTACTCAGTACTTGGATGGAGCTTTGCTCGGTTTTTCATTGCCTGAAAAAAAATCAAAAATCAAAATCAAAAAGTCATTTATTCAGTTTAGGCCCTGGTAAGGCTCTTATGAACGTTAAGTTACATTTTTGAATCTACCACCGGCTCGTAATTACATTTCAACTGAGAAGACGTCGGCAAGAAACTCAGCAAGGCATTTTTTTTTTGTGGATCTTTCTTTTCATATTAGGTTACAGTTTATACAGTTTACAGTTATACATATTAATACATTATGCTTACTACAATTGTCACTTAGCCAGGGGAATGCAAGTGCAGAGAGAAAACGACGTTTTCTAAAAATAAAACCTAGCTAGATCGATTTATCGGTCCCGAAACCCCCTACATTTTATGAAAATCGTTGGTGCAGTTTCCGAGATTCAGAATATATATATATATATATATACAAGAAAAGAATTGCTCGTTTAAAGGTATTAGATATTATATTATGGAATTGTGGTTATAGTTGCTACAACTATTACATTTCGTCATTACATCGTGAAAATAATTAAAATCCAGTTTTAGCTTGTGCTAAGTTCAAATTCCAACAGTAGAGCTGTCAGTGAAGGAAAACATCGTGAGGAAACCATAGCAATAGCTATCATAGTGGTAGAGTATGCCCTGGTTCTCGTCTGAATAGCCTACTTCTACGTAACTACCCTCAATTTGTCAATTCCCGTTCCGGTCTAGCTGTGTAACTATCTTCGACAATACCGTCACTTAACATCACGTGAGTTGTGGTCAAACACCTAACAAAATAAGTTTTTATAAATGCAATAAAACGTTAAGACATCGTTAGGATGCGAAACCCATTTTTTTATTTATTTGATACCTTTATGTCCATTTTTCGACAATAAATATAACTTGTTAAAATTCGTACTATAATATACTTACGCAAAAGAAGAACTATTATGTTATGGAATAAAGGTTTTATTCGCAAATACTTGTAGTTACAAAACAGGTTTTTTTTACTATTTTAATTTGGACAAACAAGTCTTTAATCCTTTAACTGGTTTAGGTAAACGCTTTTTATGGCTATGTTTGAATTTAAAATAGGTAACAATAGAAAATGAGACAAAAACAATATTATAAATATAAAACAAAACCAAAAGTAAGTCAATTATTTCACATTATATTATATTGTCACAGTACTTTGCATTTTAAATTGCTCATAAACACAACGACACAGATGATAGTGTGTTTGTACGCCAATGATGTCAATACTTGACAAGTAATAGCTGACCTTTACGCCAACGACGTCAATACATGACAAGCGTTAGCGTGCCTGCACGCCTACAATGTCAATACTTGACAAGTAATAGCTGACCTTTACGCTAACGACGTCAATACTTGCCAATCGATAACTGTCCTTTACACTAACGATGTCAATAATTGACAAGCGATAGTGTGCCTGTACGCCTACGATGTCAATACTCGACAAGCGATAGCGTGCCTGTATGCCTACAATGTCGACAATTGACTAGCTATAGCGGGCTCTATGCCAACGATGTCAATACTTGACAAGCGATAGCGTGCCTGTACGCCTACAATGTCGACAATTGACTAGCTATAGCGGGCTCTATGCCAACGATGTCAATACTTGACAAGCGATAGCGTGCATGTACGCCTACAATGTCGTCATTTGACTAGCTATAGCGGGCTCTATGCCAACGATGTCAATACTTGACAAGCGATAGCGTGCATGTACGCCTACAATGTCGACATTTGACTAGCTATAGCGGGCTCTATGCCAACGATGTCAATACTTGACAAGCGATAGCGTGCATGTACGCCTACAATGTCGACATTTGACTAGCTATAGCGGGCTCTATGCCAACGATGTCAATACTTGACAAGCGATAGCGTGCATGTACGCCTACAATGTCGACATTTGACTAGCTATAGCGGGCTCTATGCCAACGATGTCAATACTTGACAAGCGATACCGTACATGTACGCCTACAATGTCGACATTTGACTAGCTATAGCGGGCTCTATGCCAACGATGTCAATACTTGACAAGCGATAACGGCCTTTTTTCGCCATCGATGTCAATACTTAACACAATCATATAATCGCTGATGGCTTATGTTCATAGAAGCAAATTTATTTATAACTGTAGGTCATATCGTAAATATTGTCTTTTAAAATTATCAGCAACGTAGGTAAATTTAATTTCTCATCTCTTGTTGGTTTAGATTGCTAACAAAACTGTTTATGGTCAACATTGACTTTGTATATATAAATATATTTTAGGACAATAAAAAAACATGACACGCGTACAGTTACCTAGGACAAGCAGACCAACTAGATAGGTCCAACTACGAGAAAGAGGTCTGCCGTCGAATCCAACTCGGCTTAGCAGCGTTCGCAAAACTGTACAGCGTTTTCTCGTTCGAATTACCTCAGTGCCTCAAATGCGTCGACCAGTGAAACGTGGTCTCTGACTATGTGCCTTCTTGGTAAGCTCAAAGTCCCACGAGCTATGGAGAGGGCTATGTTCGGAGTTTCCCTACGAGATCGAATCAGAAATGAGGAGATCCGTAGACGAACTAAAGTAACCGACATAGCCCAGCGAATTAGCAATTTGAAGTGGCAGTGGTACATTGCACGCAAAATTGATAGGGATTGCAAAGTTCTGAGACCTCGGACCGGCAAGCGCAGCGTAGCACGTCCACCCACAAGGTGGACAGACGACCTCATAAAGACCGCAGAAACACGCTGGATGCGAGCCGCTTCCAACCGGTCTTTATGGATGTCAATGCGGAGGCCTATGTCCAACAGTGGACGTCCTACGTCTGAAATAATGATAATAATAATAAAATTTTATTGACAACAGAAAAACAGAACATAAAAACAGAAAAACATATATATACATACGTGACTTATAAATAAAAAGTACCTGGTTGACCGAGCATTGCTCGGCTGAAAACACGGATAAAACGACGTTTTCTGAAAATGAAACCTAGCTAGATCGATTTTTCGCCCCCGAAACCTCCTGGATACAAAATTTCATGAAAATCGTTGGAGCCGTTTCCGAGATTCAGAATATATATATATATATATATATTCAAGAATTGCTCGTTTAAAGATATAGATTAATTAATGTTGTCAATGGGGCAAAATCAGCTTTATGCTGTTAGAATTAAGTTCTTACAGCGCTAATGATGATGATGAAAAAATTATACGTAAAAACAAGTGTCATATTGTTTGCACAGATTATGTTGATACTTGATACATTCAATAGGTAAACATTGGATGGAATGAATGGTGTGCAAATATTTTGATGTTAGGTTGCTAAGTCCCCAAGCCGTTTGACGTTGAATTAAAGCGATTAGTTAGGTATAAATTTAGGCGATTAGTTAGGTATAAATTTACAATAAAAAAAACCGACTTCATACCCCTAAGTTCGAACACGGCTAGATTTTAGGTATTATGATTTAAAAGTCAAACTACTCAAAACGATTTTTCATGTAATTGCTATGGGATTCATCTGAAAGTATGCCCTTTAAAATAAAAATATATAAAACACATTATACGTCCCTATAAAATTTGAGGGTTGCCCTCGATTTTTCTGGGATCCCAACATTAGATCTGATTTTTTTAAATGTGAAAGTAATGAGACGAACAAGACGCTCTTCTGATGGTAAGCAGCAATGCCGTAGACTTTGTTTTGCTACTCAAAGTTCTGAGTACACGCGCAATTGTCATGGACGTGCGTTATCTGTTACCATTAAGAGAGCGTCACGTTAGTCTCATTTCTTTTACATTAAAAACGAAGAAAAGTACTATCCGTGGCGTATAAAAGTACTTATAGCGCTGAAACGTGGTCCCTGACTGCGCGCGTTCTTGGTAAGCGCGTTTTTAAGCTCAAAGTAGCACAACGAGCTATGGAGAGGGTTATGCTCGGAGTTTCCCTACGAGATCGAATCAGAAATGAGGAGATCCGTAGACGAACTAAAGTAGCCGACATAGCCCACCGGATTAGCAAGTTGAAGTGGCAGTGGGCAGGGCACATAGCACCCAGAACTGATGGCCGATGGGGCTGCAAAGTTCTTGAGTAGAGACCACGGACCGACAAGCTCAGCGTAGGACGTCCACCCACAAGGTGGACAGACGACTTCATAAAGACCGCAGGAACGCGTTGGATGCGAGCCGCTTCCAACCGGTCTTTATGGGGGAGGCCTATCCAGCAGTGGACGTCCTACGGCTGCGATGATGATGACTATCCGTGGCATTAATTCCAGAATTAATTGACCAGAGAATGCATGCTTACAACCCTGTATGCGAGTTAACCGTTTTTTTTAATTAATTTTTTTATGGCTGACAGGCTAGGTGTTTGACCACAACTCACCTGATGTTAAGTGACGGTGTGATCGAAGATAGTAAAGCACACCTAGCCTGGAATGGAACTGGCTCTCAAGTGAGGCTGCCGGAGCACACCGTTAGATGCTTGGCGGCAGATTTTCAACTTGATTGAGGGTGGTAGCTAGCCAGCCGAGTACTAGAAAGTACTCTACCACCACGCTATGGTTTCCTCACACAGTTTGTCATAGAATAAAATACAAAGTTACTATTGGTTTTTTACCGCTTAATTGCAAGCTGAAATATAAATTCTAGAATAAAATTAACTTCCGCAAAGAAACGCCTGAGTAAATCGATCATAGAATAAATTGTCGATACATTCCTATCAACGACGCCACGCCGATTGTACTTTGGCCCGGTATCATAAATAGCGCTAAAACAAGTCATAATTACATAATAGAACTTGTCCTTGAATTAATATTGGCCACCAATAAAGTGTTTTCACCGCTTAATCCAAAAGTAAGCCTTAACATAATGTCCGAACCTCAAAACACTGATAATTGTATTATCAAGCGCGCGCGCATATTGAAACTCAATTGGAAATTCAAATTTCGAATAAATCTGTCAGTCGCTGCTCGACCGTGACCGCTAGTGAACGTGTAATGCGCTGCGGGGATTATCGCTTTCTAATCGAATACTGGTGCATATTATTTTACTATTGCATCTTTTTGAGCAACATCGTTGATACAATTTTAATAAAATTGTTGGATAGTTTAGTTAATATGTGGGATTTAGACATCGACGATGAATAAGTGAAATGTGACTTTTTTTTTTAATTATTTATTCAATCTGTGATAATAGTGTTAATTAGTTTTAAAATGACAGAACAGACTGGAGTAATTACAATACATCAAGTAAGTTTATATTAATATATTATCCCACTAATATTATAAATGTGGAAGTTTGGATGGATGGATGGATGGATGGATGGATGGATGTTTGTTACTCAATCACGCTAGAACGGCTGAACGGATCTGGATGAAATTTTGCATGAAGATACTTTAGACCCTGGAATAAAACATAGGATACTTTGTTCATCATCATCATCATCCATCGCCACGCGAGTAAAACCGCGGGACGCAGCTAGTATTATTTATATAATACATCTTTAATATATTATATATCCGAATCCGAATTAGGTCTTGTATTTATAAACTCATTGTGTAAATGGTAATCGAAACAATTTAAGCGATTGGCTGCAAAATGTTGATGGCTGGAAGGTATTTATAGAATTTTGTAGATACGTAACAAAAAAATTTAATTTAAGGAATAAAGTTAACATAATACACTTGCAAAGATGTAATGTAAATAATATTATACACAAATGTAAAGAAGCCGTGGTGGTGCCGGCGTAAGAATAGTACCCCACCCTCTCTACCCGTGGTTGCCGTAAGAGTCGGCTAAGGGATATAATCCGGAAGATGGGCAGCAGCGTCTTCCTTGAACAATCACACCTAACTGCGCTCGCTAACCCGCCTGCCAAGCGTGGCGAGTATTGGCAAAACCCCCCCAGGAGGAGGCCTATGTCGAGCAGTGGACGACCTGTGGCTGATGATGATGATGTGACACAAATGTAATATGTTAAATGAAACGAAAGAAAGGATAAAGTAATGACGGTGAGAAATCTACTTGTAGAATATATTACTTACATGTAAACCATGAATATATACAGTTCCATGTACGGTAGATGTAAAAATAAGTTGATATAAAATGTAATTGCATGCAAATTTCAATTTAAATGAATAATTGAATAATTGGCTACATTAATTAATTTTTATTTATAAGTCACACATGTATATTTTTTTTCTGTTTTTAATTGTTGTCAATAAAATTTTATTATTATTATTAATAACAACTACTGTACTTAAATACCACCCATTAAAACGAGAAATAGCCCGATTATGGAATACTACAACAGATATATAATTCCCATAGTAGTAGGCGCAACCGCAGTGGTAGCCAAATCCCTTCATAGGTATTGCGAAAAATTAGACACAAACATACAGACGCACATCATCCAAAAACAGGCCGCAATCCACACCACAATAGTCGGCAAAGTATTAGGAGACCACCCTTTCTCTGAGGGTCTCGGGGCGGGAGCTCAGTAAGCCGAGCCTAGAGCTCGAGTAGAGGAAAATCTCAAAAAAAGAAAAAAAAAACAACTACTGTACTTAATATAGATAGATATATTACATGAAATGTTATATACTATGTACATAAATATAAAATAACAAAAAAAAACAAAATGTCAAAAATGTCAGAATAGCCGTAGCAAAGCAAATATAACAAGCAAATTTCGTAAGCAAATGTTCAGCTTGACAATGACCCCGATTTGTATCGAGGGAAGCACAGGTGGAACAACAAAAAAAAAAAAATAAGTGCAGATTTCATACATCTTCGAGAACTTTTATTTTTATTAAGAATTCTCGGTCAGTTTGAAGTCAAGACGAACGAGACGCTCTCCTGATGGTAAGAGATAACGCCTGTCCGTGACCTTTGCAGCGATACACAGAACTTTGAGTAGGAAAACAAAGTTCGGAGCATCGCTGCTTTGACGTTCATTACTTTGAGACTTTCGATGGTTAGTCACAACAGCCCTGTAATTTCGCTAGCTGCAGTTAAACTGGAACACATCTATTACGGTGGCAACTGCTAAGGAAATCTACCACCAAGTGAACTTAGAAAAGGCAGAGGTGCTTACATGGTATTCGAAATTACCTGTAGATTGCAAGCCAGACGGTCTCCCATTTCTCATTAATTTATTATTTCTTTATATGTCATTCAATATTGGTGTCAGATCGCGCAAGTGTGATCGTCCTACGATATTTATTATATTTTTTACATTACTCATTTGTTTATGGTTTTTATCGTTCTCCTTGCACTGCTTATATGATTTTATTTGTATGCCCAAATGGGTGCGGCATGTTGACACGTTTTATACTTAGTACCTGGACTAGCTGTGCCCCGCGGTTTCACCCGCGCTAGATGCCTACGTCATAGTAGCTTTATGCATGCAAAGTCTCAGCCCGATCGGTTTAAAATTGACAAAGTTTCATACAAACTTTCATCCCCTATTTCATCCCCTTGGGGGTAGAATTAATCAAAATCCTTTCTTAGCGGATGCCTACGTCATAACATCTACCTGCATGCCAAATTTCAGCCCGATGCGTCCTGTGGTTTGGGCTGTGCGTTGACTATGTCAGTCAGTCAGTCAGTCAGTCACCTTTGAGTTATATATATTTAGAAGATGACCGAGCTTTGCTCGATTTTTTTTAAGGAACTCGATAAAAAGGGGGTAAAAGTAATCATCTGGATTCGAACCGGGGTCTTCTGGATTCGGGACCGCCCGATTTCCCACCTGAGCTATTATAACCATGCAGAAGGAGGCGAAATTTTCTAATAAAATGACGTTTTCTAAAAATTAAACCTAGCTGGATCGATTTATCGATATTTATTTTAAAATACTATCACTTTTAATTACATACCTACCGGTTTGTACGGAACCCTCGGCGCGCGAGTCCGACTCGCACTTGGCCGGTTTTCTTAAACTGTGTAAGCTATTATTGTGGAATTGATTTTGTGTTTGAAATTCCGGCAAATGTGACAATTGAACTTTTAAAATTAAATTGGTTCACGTATGTATGTTAATGTTTGACGTAGGTATTTAAAACCTTCATTGTTAACAGATTTTCTAATGTATTCAAGTAAAGAAATTTCTTTTTAACCGACTGCCTACAAAGTACTAGAAAAGTATAAATTAAAAAGTCAAAAATTTACCTTCGGCACTGTTAACTAAATTTTGACTACATCCATTCATCAACTAGACATGTACTAGATCTTGTATTAGATCTATGCTGTAACTTAAGCAAATAGTCAATTGTAAATCATTATTATATATCTAGTACCTAGATGTCCGAGCTGTGCTAGGTTTTTTAAGGAACTTGGAAAAAAGGGGGAAAAAATAATCATCTGTTTTCGAACCGGGGTCTTCTGAATTCGTGACCGCCCGATTTCTCACTTGAGCTATAATAACTTTGTAGATGGTGGCGAAATTTACCTTCGTATTCTAATGATATTGTAGCAGTTTTTCATTCAAGAATTGCTCGTTTAAAGGTATTATGGGCTAGCTGTATTTGCCGTGGTGGTGCCGGCGTAAGAATTGTACCCCACCCTCTCTACCCGTGGTTGCTGTAAGAGTCGGCTAAGGGATGTAATCCGGAAGATGGGCAGCAGCGTCTTCCTTGAACAATCACACTTAACAGCGTTCGCCAACCCGCCTGCCAAGCGTGGCGAGTATTGGCAAAACCCCCCCAGGAGGAGGCCTATGTCCAGCGGTGGACGTCCTATGGCTAATGATGTGTGTATTTGTAAGAGATAATCCCAAAATGTTTCCAAAACAGTCAGAAAGGAGGGCTGGTAAACGTCGCGATCGCGCGTTACAAGTACACAGAGCCAGTACACAGCTTTGGGACCATTCAAGTATTACGTAAGCAGAATTTTAGTAAGTATTAAACAGACAGTAGTAAAGACTCCCCCACCCTTTGGTGCTTACGTAATACTTGAACGGCCCCTTGTAGAAACCCCCTTTATAGAAACTGCTTTCTTGGTATGGGCCCCGTTATTTATATTCATATACCGGAAAGTATTAAGAAACAAGACACGCATCAGTTTAAAATAATATTTAAACAGTTTGACTACAAAATGCTATTATAAGATTGACGACTTTCTGAAGGAAACATTTAAATAATTTTATTTGACATTTATGATATTGACATTCATTCCAATTATTTTATTAATATTATTATTATTTTGACATTAAATTACGTATTTTGAATTATATTGCAAGTCATCTCAGCTGACAGCATTTGCACGCCAATTGAGGCAAAAACATGATGAAACTTTTGTAGCCTAAGACCAATACTTTGTAACTACTCATGTTTATGCAAATAAATATATCTTTATCTTAACAAAGATAAAGATTTTTTTTAAGGTACGCTCCTCAAACACGTTTCCGTGATTTGTCAACTTTATAGCGATGATAGCTCAGAGGTTAGCGTGGTCGGTTCGCATGCCGAAGGGCGTGGGTTCAAACCCCAACAATGAATGGGCTTGAGCTGCTGGTGAAGGAAAACATCGTGAGGAAACCATAGCGTGGTGGTAGGGTACTTTTTAGTACTCGGCTGGCTAGCTACCAAGTTGAAAATCTGCCGCCAAGCATCTTACGGTGTGTTCCGGCAGCCTCACTTGAGAGCCAGTTCCATTCCAGGCTAGGTGTGCTTTACCATCTTCGACCACACCGTCACTTAACATCAGGTGAGTTGTGGTCAAACACCAAGCCTGTAAGCTATAAAGAAAAAACTGAATTACAATATTTTTTTTACAGTACTAAAAGAGGGAAGTTTTTTTAAGTTAATCTTAATAGATTAAAGTACTAGTTTGTGCTGCTTGCGGGTCGCAGGTCTGTTCGCGGTATATACAATACACTAGCCACTTTAAGCCTAAATCATTTAACTAAATTCCCTCTTCGAGTATTGTAAAAATACGTTTTTTTGTTGTTGTAATTATTAAGTTGATAAAGGTCACGGATCCCGATGTCTGTGGAGCGTGTATATACACGTTATAAAACAAAGTCATCCGTCGTGTCTTTTTGTCTGTCTGTTCGCGATAAACTTAAAAACTACTAAACAGATTATCGTGCAAGTTTCGCCAATAGCTGATAGAGTGATTCACGAGGAAGGTTTTGGTATATAATTTGTCAAGTTTTTGTGTAAATTGGTTGAAATATGGTGATAAGTGTCGAAAAAAGTCAAGCCACCTGGGAAATTTCATCGAAAACGCTGCCTAATCCCTTTGAGATATAACAAAACAATGCATGGTGGGATATTCTTCTTATCTATAAGATTTACAAAAAAGTCCGCGGTGGCATATATCTACCTTTCAAGTATAGCTTACTATACTATAATACTATACCTATTATTATTATTGAGGTAACTAAAATGTCCTATAATAAATTCAAAGATTTTATAAAGCAGAGGTTAATTGACAAAGTGTACTATAAGGTGGCTCATTACGTGGAAGACAGGAATATATGGTTGTAGTAGCTTCTCTCTGCACTTGCATCCCCCTGGCTAAGTGAGAATAAATTGTAGGAAGCATAATGTATTAATATCTATAACTGTAAACTGTATAAACTGTAACCTAATATGAAAAGAAAGATCCACAAAAAAATGCCTTGCTGAGTTTCTTGCCGGAGTCTTCTCAGTTGAAGTGTAATTACGAGCCGGTGGTAGATTCAAACATGTAACTTAACGTTCATAAGTGCCTTACCAGGGCCTAAACTGAATAAATGACTTTTTGATTTTGATTTTGATTTCGAATAGCGTGTTGCTAGTCCTAAAAAAAAGGATGAGCGATGACATGCCAATAAATAAATAAATCAAACTAAAATGCACATTCATAATAATAAACTAAAATTTAATTAAAATTTGCCGTGGTGGTGCCGGCGTAAGAATAGTACCCCACCCTCTCTACCTGTGGTTGCCGTAAGAGTCGGCTAAGGGATGTAATCCGGAAGATGGGCAGCAGCGTCTTCCTTGAACAATCACACTTAACTGCGCTCGCCAACCCGCCTGCCAAGCGTGGCGAGTATTGGCAAAACCCTCCCAGGAGGAGGCCTATGTCCAGCAGTGGACGTTCTATGGCTGATGATGTGTGAAACTAAAATTTAAATCTATATTTATAAAAATCTATCCTTGTTTCCCTTGGTCACGCTATAATTTGAGAACGGCTGTACCGATTTCATTCATCTTTTTTTTAAGTTTTCTAATACTTTGTAGAAGGTTCTTACGGAAGAAAAATTAAGAAAAGGCTAGCCTGGCTGGGCCTCTAGGCCAGGGCCTCGTAGGCCTAGGCGGAAATCCGGGGCTGGCCATTTTACCTTCGCGCGTTAGATGAAGCTAAGACAGGACAACGTCTGTCTAGGTCAGCTAGTTCAACGATAAACAACGTTGAAGTATGACTTCAATTACTTTTAATTGACAGGCAGTTCAAATAATGTCAGTTGTTTGTAGTGATGATAGCTCAGTGGTAAGCGCGGTCGGTTCGCATGCCGAAAGGCGTGGGTTCAAACCCCAACAATGAGCTTGAGCTACCGGTGAAGGAAAACATCGTGAGGAAACCATAGCGTGGTGGTAGGGTACTTTCTTGTACTCGGCTGGCTAACTACCACCCTCAAGTTGAAAATCTGCCGCCAAGCATCTAACGGTGTGTTCCGGCAGCCTCACTTGAGAGCCAGTTCCATTCCAGGCTAGGTGTGCTTTACCATCTTCGACCACACCGCCGCTTTCGTCCCACGCCCTTTGGCATGCGAACCAACCGCGCTAATCACTGCTATCATCGCTATGAAAATATATATATATACATACATACATTGCAAGTGGACAAACATACATTGCAAGTAAAATAAAAGCTAGTTAAACATTTGTATTTGTAAAAGAGGCTGTGGATGATGATAGTGATCATATGTGACAATAAGAAATAATCCATCGTCTCGCGAGACTCCGGAAGACAATTACAATTATCGGTGATGATTGAATTCTTGGTACTAATCCAAATACAGCGTTACTTTTATTCCTATAACGACTTTTACTATTTATTATATTTCACTATCAATACCCACTTGCAGTTTAAATAAACTAGTAGTTTGTCCCGAACTATGACCGTGTGATCTTAATATTTTTACAAATATACTTGGTGATAGATTTCCTTGGCAGGAGATTGTAAAGTGCCCGGTATTCTGCCACCAAGCAGTAGTGTAAACATTACTGTGTCCCGGTTTGAAGGGTACTGCAGCTAGCGAAATTACAGGGCTTTTGTGACTAACTATCGTCAGTCCAAAGCAGCGATGCCCTAGATTTTGTTTTGCTACTCAAAGTTCTGTGTATCGCTGCAATGGTTATGGACAGGCGTTATCTAATTAAAAAACTAGTAATTTATCCAAAACTATGACCATGTGATCTATATATCTTTCATCATCATCATCAGCCGTCATTTAAGACGTCCACTGCTGGACACAAGCCTCCCCCATTGGGTTTGTTTTGCCAATACTCGTCACGCATGGCAGGCGGGTTGACGAGCGTAGTTAGGTGTGATTGTTCAAGGAAGACGCTGCTGCCCATCTTCCGGATTACATCCCTTAGCCGACTCTTACGGCAACCACGGGTAGAGAGGGTGGGGTACTATTCTTACGCCGGCACCACCACGGCATTTTATCATATATCTTTGTATTGTATATATATGTATATATATATATATATATACTTTATTTGGTAGATGTCTTTAGCAGAAGGTACTCTAGGTACCACTGCAGTGCTATATATTTTGCCGCCAAGCGGTAGTGTGTAAACATTACTGTGTTCATGGTACCATATCGTTGTATTATCACCGAAGATACATAAGTACATTAATATGAGTCCAATCAGACATCGGAAAGTGGGTCAAATTTAACTTGCAAGATTTTACCCCTACTTTCATACATATGATATACATACATTGCAAGTTAAATATAAAAGCTTGTAAATATTGTCATTCGACCTTCAATAAAACTCATTTATTACGCTATTTCAGGGTTGATAACAGACTAAAAGTTGTTTACATTGATTATTACAATAAATGAATAGGTATTAGCTTTCCGCGTAACCGACTTTTTAACCGACTTCAAAAAAAGGGGCTCTCTATTCGTAGGAAGCTTTTTTTATGTTTAAAAGGGTATACTTCCCCGGTGGTCCATTGGCACCAAGTCGCTGAAGTGATGGGATCCTAGAAAAATCGAGAGCGACCTTCAAATTTTATACGGACGCATAATGTAGTGGTACTTGGTGGTAGATTTCCTTAGCAGGAGGTCGTCTAGGTAGATACCACCGCAGTACCAGATATTCTGCCGCCAAGCAGTAGTGTGTAAATATTACTGTGTTCCGTTTTGAAGGGTACTGCAGCTAGCGAAATTACAGGGCTGTTGAGACTAACCATCTAGTCTCAAAGTAATGAGCGCCAAGGCAGCGATGGCCTGGACTTTGTTTTACTACTCAAAGTTCTGTGTATCGCTGCAATGGTCATGGACAGACGTTGTCTCTTAACATCAGGAGAGCGTCTCGTCCGTCTCATTACTGTTACATAAAAAAAAAAAGTTTTTTATGTTCTTAAAAACTGTTCAAGTATTTGCGTCTGGTACTTATCATCAAATACAAATACAAAATACAAATATTTTATTGATAACACCAATGTTACAAGTCAATTCCGTGATATCGTTACATTTTATCATATGAGTTTTAGAACACAAATACAAACATGTCAATATAAAAATATGTCAGCATAAAAATGAGATAATATAAAAAAAATGTCCAAAAAAAAAACATAATTGTCAATAACAAATTATAAGTGCTAGTATTTAGAGATTGTTGAATTACTAGTATAATTTGGTATGGACATGTAATCATATCGACATATTTTATATGTGACATATTACTATATTGACATTTCATTTTATTGTATAATCATATTGGCACGTCAATAACAAATTATAAGTACTAGTATTTAGAGATCATTGAATTACTAGTATAATTTGTTATGGACATGTAATCATATCGACATATTTTATATGTGACATATTACTATACTGACATTTCATTTTATTGTATAATCATATTGGCACGTCAATAACAAATTATAAGTACTAGTATTTAGAGATCATTGAATTACTAGTATAATTTGTTATGGACATGTAATCATATCGACATATTTTATATGTGACATATTACTATATTGACATTTCATTTTATTTTATAATCATATTAGCACGTCAATAACAAATTGTAAGTACTAGTATTTAGAGATTATTGAATTACTAGTATAATTTGTTATGGACATGTAATCATATCGACATATTTTATATTTGACATAATACTATATTGACATGTCATTTTATTGCTGTGTGATGATTTTGGCATTTTAAATGTTATTTATAAATTTGAATGGAAAACTGACATGTAACTTGGTGTTATCGAAAAAAAATATTTGTATTTTGTATTTTAAATAATAGTCAAACTACGAATTGAGAACCTTCCCTTTTTTTGAAGTAGATTAAAAATGTAATCAAACAGCTGTGGTCCTTCGACGGTACAATATACAAACAGATAAAGTTAATATCCTTATCTGATTTAATCACCACCAACGTTTGTGGTTATATTAATCGCAATTGTAGATAAAAACACATTATCTTTTTGCGTTTCTCTCTATAATTGTTGGCGATTTTTTTATTAGTTTCTTGATTTTTCGCATAAATAGACGTAACATTTAAAGACTGTGAGATAACTTACAAGTTGACGCGATAAATCTTATAATTAATTATTATTGTTCCCCGAACGGTAGATTCATTGTTTATTTTTTTAATTCATGTGAGTTTTTTTTTCAGTGTTAACGACAAAGTGACAACGTCAGATTATATTTAGTAATTTCCCGAGTTACATCACAAATGTCTTATTCTATCTTGTCAAAATGTCATATCGTATTTTGCTATTACAGTACATAGTGCCCCTAGTTACATATGTATATCACAAATTTCTTATTCTATCTTGTCTCAAAATACAACCTTGTAAGATTGTATTTTGCCATTTCCCTAATTAATTCACATTCCGTTATCGTGTCAAAATGTCATGTTACATTTTACCATTCCCCTAGTTAAATCACGTATGTCTTATTATATTTTGTCTAAATGTCAGATTGTATTTTGCAATTTCCCTAGTTCTTTCACAAATGTCTTCCGTTATCGTGTCAAAATGTCAAGTTACATTTTGGCATTTCCCTAGTTAAATCACAAGTGTCTTATTCTATTTTGTTTAAATGTCAGATTGTATTTTGCCATTTCACTAGTTAATTCACAAGTGTCTTATTCTATCTTGTCAAAATGTCAAGTTATATTTTAACGAGTTAAATTATATTCTAAGTGTCGTATAATTTCCATTTGAACCAATTTGAATAAAACAAACACTTAATGTGACGGGAATCTTGCCCCAATACAATAGTGAAAACCGCATTCAAATCGGCTTAGCTATTTCTGAGATTAGGGTGCATAAACGCACAGACAAACAGACCAAATTCTTATTTATATAAACAAAATTAATTGTATTTACAAACACGATTCGTGTACGATTTTAGTATATAAGTAGTATTGTTATATGTTCTAGAAGTTTATTACATAATTCGCGTTAAATGTTTCTCACAGTTAAAATAATAAACTTTGAATGCATTTTGAATAAAAAAAATCAATAGCGAGTGTTAAAAAAGTGTCGGAGTTTGCTAAAACCATGAACAAGAATAATGTTTTTAAACCAGTAAGTATGTTTTTTTTTTGACAAATTACTCACAGCGCAATCTGACCCTAACTAAGCAGAGCTTGTGTTATGGAAGTCAGATAACTAATAGAATACATAAATACTTTTTTTTTGTTATAAATACATACAGAACACCCAGACACAGAACAGACATTTGTTTATACCATAAAATGTTTGTACTTGGGAATCGAACCCACGCCTTATAGCTCAGGCGGACATACTCCCAATGAGCCAACAAGGCTGACAATGTTATAAAGACATATTGGTTTGTTCACTAATATAAAACGATCGATAAGAAACACCTCTTTATAGCTTATTTTTATGCTCTAAACACATATTTTTTTCTTTGTGGTATTTCTCCTTAGGAGGCCTAACTAGGTAGCACCGCAGTACCAGATATTCTGCCGCCAAACAGTAGTGTGTAAACATTACTGTATTTTTTTAAAATGGCTAGGTGTTTGACCACAGCTCACCAGATGTTAAGTGACGATGTGGTCGAAGATGGTAAAGCACACCTAGCTTGGAATAGAACTGGCTCTCAAGTGAGGCTGCCGGAACACACCGTTAGATGCTTGGCGGCAGGTTTTCAACTTGAGGGTGGTAGCTAGGTAGAGTACTAGAAAGTACTCTACCACCACGCTATGGTTTCCTCACGATGTTTTCCTTCACCGGCAGCTCAAGCTCATTGTTGGGGTTTGAACCCACGCCCTTAATGCGAACCGACCGCGCTAACCACTGAGCTATCATCGCTACAAACTACTTGGGTGTCTTCAAATCCACAGTAAACAGTTTTTTTTAAAATAATAAATAAATAATAATAAAGCCAATATATTTCCAATCTCAAAAATTACATGCATTTTAAATTAAATTAAATATTATAATAATAAATTTACATTGCTCGTTTTTTAAATTACATTTGATTTAAAATAGAAAAATGATGGTAAAAAATATAAATTCATTAGTCTTAGTCGCTGTCGTTACTACCTTCTTCATCGATCGGAACCCCTTCTTGGGTATAGGCCTCCTTCAGCATGTTCCAAACCTCTCTGTCCATAGCTTTCTTTCTTTTAAATAGCTATAATTAAAAGAAAAAACACTTATTAAAACAATTTTATTATTATTAATTCAATTTAAACATATAACTTATATATATTTTTGTAATCCTCTTTTACTCGTAATTGTCTTTATTTAGACACCCTACTTGACAGGTTTTATTTTTATTTTAAATTAACTTGTTACTATTTCGCGCCAAAAATCCACCATCTTGAATTTTTTTAAATCCAAATCTAAGGGCAATTTGGTTATTGAGACGAATCTAACGATACATCAATTGTCGTAATCCATTCGGCCGTTTTAAACATACAAAGTAATAAAGAAATTTACATACATATAAGATACGCGCGAAAAACATAACCCTTCCTTGGCAGTCGGGTAAAAACCTAGTAACGAAGTCAAAAGATTACTATCACACATTAATGTACAATTGTATTTATGCATTTCGTTGTAAGTGGCTGGGGTCAAGCTGTTATGCTTAGAATAACAAATGAACATAATGTGCTTAACAGAGTTTTCAGTTACGCAGAATGTTGATTGGGAACCGTAAAGAGGTCATCGCACCCACCGTTTTGAAAAGATATGAAACCTTTTAAAATTTATTAATATCTTTCTTTTAAATATATATAACTCAAAGGTGACTGACTGACTGACTGACTGACTGACTGACTGACTGACTGACTGACTGACATAGTGATCTATCAACGCACAGCCCAAACCACTGGACGGATCGGGCTGAAATTTGTCATGCAGGTAGATGTTATGACGTAGGCATCCGCTAAGAAAGGATTTTGATTAATTCTACCCCCAAGGGGATAAAATAGGGGATGAAAGTTTGTATGAAACTTTGTCAATTTTAAACCGATCGGGCTGAGACTTTGCATGCATAAAGCTACTATGACGTAGGCATCTAGCGCGGGTGAAACCGCGGGGCACAGCTAGTTATCAATAAAATCAATTGCCGTGGTGGTGCTGGCGTAAGAATAGTACTCCACCCTCTCTACCCGTGGTTGCCGTAAGAGTCGGCTAAGGGATGTAATACGGAAGATGGGCAGCAGCGTCTTCCTTGAACAATCACACCTAACTGCGCTCGCCAACCCGCCTGCCAAGCGTGGCGAGTATTGGCAAAACCATTTTGTAGCGATGATAGCTTAGTGGTTAGCGCGGTCGGTTCGCATGCCGAAGGGCGTGGGTTCAAACCCCAACAATGAGCTTGAGCTGCCGGTGTAGGAAAACATCGTGAGGAAACCATAGCGTGGTGGTAGAGTACTTTCTAGTACTCGGCTGGCTAGCTTCCACCCTCAAGTTGAAAATCTGCCGCCAAGCATCTAACGGTGTGTTCCGGCAGCCTCACTTGAGAGCCAGTTCCATTCCAGGCTAGGTGTGTTTTACCATCTTCGACCACACCGTCACTTAACATCAGGTCAGTTGTGGTCAAACACAAGCCTGCCAACTATAAAAAAAAAAGAAAAAACAATCATACCTAACTGCGCTCGCCAACCCGCCTGCCAAGCGTGGCGAGTATTGGCAAAACCCCCACAGGAGGAGGCCTATGTCCAGCAGTGGACGTCCTATGGCTGATGATGTGTGAAATATTTGTATTTGAAAGTACATTATATCATTACAAATAAAATTGGCACATGTGCTGTATGTACCGAATAAAACTACGCATGCCAATTCGAGGTCTCCGCTGTACATACCTAAACTTTAAAAAATATATATCACGACATATTATAAAACAGAGTTGTCCGCCGCGTCTGTCTGTTTGCGATAAACTTAAAACTGAACGGATTATTATGCGAGTTTCGTCAATAGATAGAGTGATTCAAAAGGAAGGTTCAGGTATATAATTTGTCAAGGTTTTGTGTAAATTGGTTGAAATATGATGATAATTGTTGGTAGTGTCGGAAAAAGTCAAGCCACCTGGGAGCTTACATCGAAAACGCTGCCTAATCCCTTTGAGATATAACAAAACAATGCATGGCGGGATATTCCTCTTTTATAGATCTACAAAAAAGTCCGCGGTGGCATATATCTATCTTTTTAAGGATAGGTTGCTATACCCGTGCGAAGCCGGGGCGGGTCGCTAGTTTACTAATGCCGGATTTACATATTTGCCGCCAGTAGGCTATTCAATTTTTGCAGCCCCTACTAACCACTGCAATTCAATACCTTAGTTTACAATCATATTAATTACCTTTTCTTTGTCAATTAAATTGCAATTTTATGATTTGTACTCTATCGTCATAATTACATCAGCTTTTCTCGTTATTATTATGATTGTGAACTACATAATAATAATAATAAGGGATCGTTGTGTCAGTTCCTAGAATATTCCGCTAATAGAGCTTACCTTCGCGCGATAGCGAGTTGTGTGAACTAGTGGACCTAATAATATTTAAGTATAAAGAGAAATAATATAGTAATATTTGATTAAAAAAATAGGTCAAAATTACTAAATTTACATTGTAATATTGAAACGCTATTGGAATATATTAAAATCAAAATCAAAAAGTCATTTATTCAGTTTAGACCCTGGTAAGGCTCTTATGAACGTTAAGTTACATGTTTGAATCTACCGCCGGCTCGTAATTACACTTCAACTGAGAAGACTCCGGCAAGGTACTCAGCAAGGCATTTTTTTTGTGGATCTTTCTTTTCATTTTAGGTTACAGTTTATAGTTATAAATATTAATACATACATTATGCTTACTACAATTGTCACTTAGCCAGGGGGACGCAAGTGCAGAGAGATTGCTTAAAAATTAATATCCACACAAGTATTCTTTACAAATACACACATACATACATTTACACAGCGTTTAGTAATTTTTCATGTACAGACGTTGGAATATTCGGTGTATTGTAATTTACTAAAATATTGTAATTTTGTAAAATTTTCGAGACTTATTTTCTCCGTGTTAATAATGTTTTTCATTTTATTTCTGTAAGGCAGAATAAAATTTTGAGCCAAATTTGCCACCCCTATTAAGAGGAAACAAGTCGTCATTTTCTTCATACAAACGTTTTCCCCATTTTCCTTCCAGGATTTTAATACTAGAGCAATAATTTTTAGATAGGAAGTAGATACTTGCTAGTTTCATGCCCCTCTGTTTTGATTTTTTTATAAGAGCTAGGAATCTTCAAAAATCTTAAAATTTACCTACTTTCAACGCTGTGTTTCAACGTCCAAATTCCCAATCTCATAGACATAATCTTAAAAAAATATATTATTATCTTAATAAAAAACGCACAGGCAAAGAACAGGCATCCTTCTTATTTACTTGTTAAAAGAAATACTAAAATCGGTCTAAATTTGGAGGAGGAAACAGAGGAATACGAAACCTCGATTTTGCTCATTTTATTTCGGGTTAATGAGCCCGAGGTGCAGTTGTCCCTTTCGCTCAGTATGTACGCGGGTGCTGCGTGCGGCGCGACATAAATAGCTTGAAGAAATTCCTAATTTTCAAATGTCTCAGTTGACTGCTTTCCTCTTAATTGCCGCCCTAGGCTCCAGCCTACACAGCCTGCTGCTAAATCCGCCACCGAGTTTATCATATAAAAAGAAAAGTCATCATCACTCTATCATCAATTATTATTTAATGACATTTTTAATGATTTTGTCATTTCTCGTATCAGATTTATTTTGTTAGTTGTATTAATAAATACTTATTCTGATGTTTATCATTACAAGTATTGTGATGAATCACACCATTTTGAAGTACAAGATAAACGTATCTTGTACTTTGAACAAGTAACTCATTAAAATTCTACAAAATATGATTAACGCTGCCTGTGGACGTCTTTTGAAGACAATCGCCTAGGACATACACGGTAATGTTTACACACTACTGCTTGGCGGGGGAATATCTTGTACTGGGGCGGTTTTTTTAAAACAAATAAGTGGAGGAACAAACACTCGGACAGCGCATTTGTTTTACTATTATACTCTACTAAAACATATTGTAGCGATGATGGCTCAGTGGTTAGCGCGGTCAGTTCGCATACCGAAGGGTTTGGGTTCAAACCCCAACAATGAGCTTGAGCTGCCGGTGAAGGAAAACATCGTGAGGAAACCATAGCGTAGTGGTAGGGTACTTTCTAGTACTCGGCTGGCTAGCTACCACCCTCAAGTTGAAAATCTGCCGTCAAACATCTAACGGTGTGTTCCGGCAGCCTCACTTGAGAGCTAGTTCCATTCCAGGCTAGGTGTGCTTTACCATCTTCGACTACACCTTCACTTAACATCAGATGAGTTGTGGTCAAACACCTAAAAAAAAAGTCCAAACAGATTAGGAAACTTTTATAGTAGCGCTTGTGGCGGGGCTTGACTAATGTTAAGCAACAGAAAATCCTAGTCAGTTTTTGGATGGGTGTCCATGAGTACTATATATTTTACAGTACACCAAGAACAGTAAGTCATCTTCATAGAAATTGGCCACTGCCGGTATAGACGGCAGATATTAAAAAAAAAATTAAAAACATGCATTAAGTAACGAGACGAGCGTGACGCTCTCCTGATGGTATAAGATAACGCCTGCCAATGAACATTGCAGCGATACACAGAACTTTGTGTAGTAAAACAAATTTCAAAGCATTGCTGGCGTTCATTACTTTGAGACATTAGATGGTTAGCTCAATAGCCCTGTAATTTCGCTGCAGTACCCTTCAAACCGGAACACAGTAATGTTTACACACTACTGCTTAGCGGCAGCTTTGACGCTCATTATTTTGAGACATGATGTTCAGTCTCAACAGCCCTGTAATTTGCTAGCTGCAGCACCCTTCAAACCGGAACACAGTAATGTTTACACACTACTGCTTAGCGGCAGCTTTGACGCTCATTATTTTGAGACATGATGGTCAGTCTCAACAGCCCTGTAATTTCGCTAGCTGCAGTACCCTTCAAACTGGAACACAGTAATGTTTACACACTACTGCTTGGCGGCAGCTTTGACGCTCATTATTTTGAGACATGATGGTCAGTCTCAACAGCCCTGTAATATCGCTAGCTGCAGTACCCTTCAAACCGGAACACAGTAATGTTTACACACTACTACTTTGCGGCAGCTTTGACGCTCATTATTTTGAGACATGATGTTCAGTCTCAACAGCCCTGTAATATCGCTAGCTGCAGTACCCTTCAAACTGGAACACAGTAATGTTTACACACTACTACTTTGCGGCAGCTTTGACGCTCATTATTTTGAGACATGATGTTCAGTCTCAACAGCCCTGTAATATCGCTAGCTGCAGTACCCTTCAAACTGGAACACAGTAATGTTTACACACTACTGTTTGGCGGCAGCTTTGACGCTCATTATTTTGAGACATGATGGTCAGTCTCAACAGCCCTGTAATATCGCTAGCTGCAGTACCCTTCAAACCGGAACACAGTAATGTTTACACACTACTACTTTGCGGCAGCTTTGACGCTCATTATTTTGAGACATGATGTTCAGTCTCAACAGCCCTGTAATATCGCTAGCTGCAGTACCCTTCAAACTGGAACACAGTAATGTTTACACACTACTACTTTGCGGCAGCTTTGACGCTCATTATTTTGAGACATGATGTTCAGTCTCAACAGCCCTGTAATATCGCTAGCTGCAGTACCCTTCAAACTGGAACACAGTAATGTTTACACACTACTACTTTGCGGCAGCTTTGACGCTCATTATTTTGAGACATGATGTTCAGTCTCAACAGCCCTGTAATATCGCTAGCTGCAGTACCCTTCAAACTGGAACACAGTGGGAACGCGTAACTCGTAATTCTATTACTAGCTGCGCCCCGCGGTATTACCCACTGCATTTTTCGGGATACAAAGTAGACAGTGTTAATCCAGGATGCCAGCTTCCGAGGGCGATTAGGTCTCCGAGGTGGATCACGATGTGTCCGGTGTTCTAACACATCGTCATCGTGGCGGGGTGAGCTTGGGCTCCCCAAGGCGGGTCCGCGCGGACAATGCGCTGTCGAGGCCGCGGTAGAGTGCGAAAGCGTGCTCGTAGCCTCGACACAAGCGCGGAGGTGGAACACTCCAGGGTTTTTAGTGGGTAGGCCGTCATTAGGACGGAGAGTCCCACATAACCACCGTGCCCGCCCCAGGGCTACATTAATTATTTTCTATGGAAAAAAAAGGATGCCAGCTACCTCTATACCAAATATCATCAAAATTGGTTCAGCCGTTTGAGCGTGAGCAAGCAACAAACACACTCAAACTTTCACCTTCACAACATTAGTGTGATTATAACTTTAGTGTTACCAAAAATTAGGTAGCAAGTGGCACCAGGGGGCTCTGCGGTGCTAGTTTATGATAACGAATACAGTAATTGCTATTCCAGATCGAATCAGAAATGAGGAGATCCGTAGACGAACTAAAGTAGCCGACATAGCCCAGCGGATTAGCAAGTTGAAGTGGCAGTGGGCAGGGCATATAGCACGCAGAACTGACGGCCGATGGGGCTGCAAAGTTCTGTAGTGGAGACCACGGACCGGCAAGCGCAGCGTAGGACGTCCACCCACAAGGTGGACAGATGATAAAGACCGCAGGAACGCGCTGGATGCGAGCCGCTTCCAACCGGTCTTTATGGAAGTCAATGGGGGAGGCCTATGTCCAGCAGTGGACGTCCTACGGCTGAGATGATGATGATGAATAGCTATTCAATTAGCATACCCTTTCCACCTAAACCTGTGACATTAGCATAGATAATCTTTTTACGTCAATAGACTACGCGTATTCACAATATTATTGACTATAGCGTCATATCGCCTTATACAATAGCTTTTATTAACATATAAATGGCATGATGTCGCTTATTTCTATAGAATTAATAGATATAATCTAACAGTGTCTTTTATGCTTTGTGTTTCTAAGCGAACTATTTTTGACTGGAACACGTCTTTATATTAGCTTCAATTTATTGTAATGAATTATTAGATTAAAGTAGAAAATAATAACTATGTCTATAAACCTTTCCAGGGTAGAAACTAGAGAATATCTTTAAAATAATAACATCTGTATGTGTACCTAGTTTCATAGACAAATAAAAATTCATTCATTCATTCATTCAATTATTATCAAGGTTCCGTAACTCAAAAGTAAAAAGAACGGAACCCTTATAGGATCTTATCGGACCTTATAGGGTGGTAGCTAGCCAGCCGAGTACTAGAAAGTAGCCTACCACCACGCAAAGACCTCCTGTCTGCCTCTCTTTACCTCCTGCTAAAGAGTTGTACAACCTAGTAAAATCGTGAAATAATGTACATGTTATAATTATGGTAGTTCCAATTTCGTATAATCAATAAGTGGTATCATTAGGCCAAGGCCAAAATAATTAAGGACACTCCAAAATATTCTGAGATAATTAATATCGCATCTACGTTTTAGCTACACACTTGATAAATAACTATTCTACAGAACGCAGTCTGTTAAATATCAAGGGAATAAAAAATAAGTTCATCTTCTAATGTTTTTCTACTTGGTAGTTATAAGAGATCAGATGAACATAAATACGTAACGCTTAAAAACATTATCCTCCCTTTTGCTTCGCCGTAGTCGGGTAAAAATTATCTGTAACTTTGGTTTTATCAATAAATAAAAAATCAAAATCAATTTATTAGGACACATGAAAATTAACCCATTGGTTCAGAACTATTGATAAATGTATTTCAAAAACCAATGGCTTCTCCTTATATCTTACTCAAGAACAAAATACCATACACAGAGTTAAAAACTAAAAATTTTTTAGGGTTCCATACCCAAAGGGTATAACGAGACCCTATTACTAAGACTGCTATCCGTCCGTCTGTCTGTCTGTCCGTCTGTCACCAGGCTGTATCTCATGAACCGTGATAGTTAGACAGTTGAAATATTCACAGATGATGTATTTCTGTTGCCGCTGTAACAACAAATACTAAAAAACAGAATAAAATAAATATTTAAGGGGGCTCCCATACAAGAAACGTGATTTTTTTGCTCGATATTGATAACGGTAACGCTTGTAATATTCATAGAATATATAGTTATATAATCACTTTAAAAATAAAACAAATATTTGAGGGTAATATTAAGGTCCCATACAACAAACGTAATTTCTTTGCCGTTTTTTATTGATAATGGTACGGAACCCTACGTACGCGAGTCTGACTCGCACTTGGCCGTTTTGTTTTGTTAATATATACCTACTATACTAGTTTTCGACTTTTTAGATGGATTTGCTGTTAAAGCGTGTTTTTTTTTATTGTTAGTTCGGCCCACGGCTCAAGTAGTTATGTGCCTATATCTTGTTTTTTTTTCCTAGATGCGCCTACACCGCTGTGAGGGGTGCCTCGCGGCGTGCAGCCGTGATCGCCGCTCGGCACCGCTGCCGGCACTGCCGACTCTCCTAACCAGGTCTGAGCCAAAAATAATGAACATTCCGTGCAGTACAACCATAAAACAACTTAAACACAAAGTCTAGAAACATTGTCGCAAAGTTGCTAGTTTATCTGTCACTACCACCCGTACAAAAGTATTTGTAGCGATGATAGCTCAGTGGTTAGCGCGGGCGGTTCGCATGCCGAAGGGTGTGGGTTCAAACCCCAACAATGAGCTTTAGCTGCCGGTGAAGGAAAACATCGTGAGGAAACCATAGCGTGGTGGTAGGGTACTTTCTAGTACTCGGCTGGCTAGCTACCACCCTCAAGATGAAAATCTGCCGCCAATCATCTAACGGTGTGTTTCGGCAGCCTCACTTGAGAGCCAGTACCATTCCAGACTAGGTGTGCTTTACCAACTTCGACCACACCGTCTCTTAACATCAGGTGAGCTGTGGTCAAACACCTAGCCAGTCAAACATAAAAAAAGTACTTGGAGCGCGCGGCCCCGAGTAAGTAGAACGTCTTCCCTGCTAGCGTTGCTTCACGCAGGTTTAGCGCGCGGCGCGTGCAGGGATGTCGACATCGCATCTACGTACAAATCTTCCATCGATCTTTTTTGTTCGTTGTCAAAGCTATAAGACACAAATGAACTTTTTAATATTATTAAAAAGTCACTAACTTATTAAATTTGAACATCAACCTATCTACACAACAGAACACAATGACATTGACGTGCTAACCCCGCCTGCTCGGCCGGCACTCGCGTAGTGATCGCCGGCAAGCGTCCCCCGCCCCCGCCGCGCCGCCTCTTCCCACTCGTGTCGCCTATTTATCACGAAGATGTTCTACTTATAGATTATATCTACAAAACGATTGAATCGTACCGAGTTATCAAGTGGTGTAATTTGTGATACCCAAAACTTTGAGTAACAAAGTTCAAGGCATCGCTGCTTTGGCGCTCGTTACTTTGAGACTAGATGGTTAGTCTCAACAGCCCTGTAATTTCGCTAGCTGCAGTACCCTTCAAACAAAATCACTGTAACACACTACTGCTTGGCGGCAGAATATCTGGTACTGCAGTGGTACGTAACTAAACGACTTCCTGCTACTTATTTACCACCAAGTAAACTAACTTACAATGTGTTTTTTTTAATTTTTTTATTGCTGGCGGTCTATTTGTTTGACTACAACTCACCTGATGTTAAGTGACGGTGTGGTTGTAGATGGTAAAGCACATCTAACCTGGAATGGAACTAGCTCTTAAATGAGGCTGCCAGAACACACCGTTAGATGCTTGGCGGCAGATTTTCAACTTGAGTGTGGTAGCTAGCCAACTGAGCACTAGAAAATACCCTACCATCATGCTATGGTTTCCTCACGATGTTTTCCTTCATCGGCAGCTCAAGCTCATTGTTGGGTTTTGAACCCACGCCCTTCGGCATGCGAGCCTACCGCGCTAACCACTAAGCTATTATCGCTATCATCGTTCTTATTCCAGACGCAAGTTGCTAAAGAAAGCTCGTTGCTCCCCGTATTGCCATTCAGCCATTGTGAACAAAAAGGAGCCCTGCGCGAACATGGGTGAACCGCAGCCTCCTGACAATGAGGCACCACGTAAGTACACACATGTCTGCAAGGGTACTCTATCCACGGAACAGAGTTAATACCAGAAAAATCTCAGCGTTGCCATTGGTTGACTGAGCCTACTATAAGGTGGCTCATTACGTGGAAGACAGGAATATATGGTTGTAGTAGCTTCTCTCTGCACTTGCATCCCCCTGGCTAAATGACAATTGTGGTAAGCATAATGTATTAATATTTATAACTGTAAACTGTAACCTAATATGAAAAGAGTACCTACGAGTTGGCGTGTTTTTCGGACTGATATCTGTTTTTCTTGTTTGCCGTGGTGGTGCCGGCGTAAGAATAGTACCCCACCCTCTCTACCCGTGGTTGCCGTAAGAGTCGGCTAAGGGATGTAATCCGGAAGATGGGCAGCAGCGTCTTCCTTGAACAATCACACTTAACTGCGCTCGCCAACCCGGCTGCCAAGCGTGGCGAGTATTGGCAAAACCCCCCCACAGGAGGAGGTCTATGTCCAGCAGTGGACGTCCTATGGCTGATGATGATGATTTGAATATATAAACAACTTGACACTGGCAAAACGTAAAAAGTGCGATGCCCAAAAAAAAGACAAGAAAATAAAGTTGCAAGTCTATTTTCCACAGCGATGCCTTGGTTTGGCATGGACATTGGCGGAACACTCACAAAACTCGTGTATTTCGAGCCCAAAGAAGCTAATAGGAAGGAAATAGAAAAAGAGACGGAAGTACTCAAGAATATACGGCGGTATCTCACTCGCAACTCCGCGTATGGCAAGACTGGCAGGAGAGACGCACATTTACAGGTAAGTCATCACTGCTCAAGTGGCACCTTCCTGGGCTTCCATTGGGTGCCTTCAAGTCGCAACTACATCGATTACTTCCAGGCAAACGTGCTATATCGCAGACCTCATCTTCGCTTAACATGAGACGAAATTGCGTTTATTTTCCTGTGATTGTAAGGCAAAAGCAGTTTTAACATCAACGAAATTAAATTTTTGCTGCGTTGTATTATTTTCCAATGTACAGGACCCGCTTTTATTTGCCAAGTATTGACATCGTTGGCGTATAGGTCCGCTATTGCTTGTCAAGTATTGACATCGTTGGCGTACATGTCTGCTATCTTTTGTCAAGTATTGACATCGTTGGCGTACAAGTCTGCTATCGCTTGTCAAGAATTGACATCGTTGGCGTACAAGATCGCTTGTCAAGTATTGATATTGTTGACATGCAGGACCTACTATAATTCGTTGAGTATATACCTGTCTGTTATTTTGCCCGTGCTGCCACTCCATTATTGCCTCACTTTGTCAAATATTGACATTGTTGACATACAGGACCCACTATAACTTGTTGATTGTAGACAACTGCCGCAGTCGCATTCATTGGCCAATGTCAATACAAATAAAACAACAAATATTTTATTGATAACACCAATGTTAAAAGTCAATTCCATTGTAACTTTATTTTTTATTTTTTATAGCTGACAGGCTTGGTGTTTGACCACAACTCACCTAATGTTAAGTGACGGTGTGGTCGAAGATGGTAAAGCACACCTAGCCTGAAATGGAACTAGCTCTCAAGTGAGGCTGCCGGAACACACCGTTAGATGCTTGGCGACAGATTTTCAACTTGAGGGTGGTAGCTAGCCAGCCGAGTACTAGAAAGTACTCTACCACCACGCTATGATTTCCTCACGATGTTTTCCTTCACCGACAGCTCAAGCTCATTGTTGGGGTTTGAACCCACGCCCTTCGGCATGCGAACCGACCACGCTAACCACGGAGCTACCATCGCTATAAAATCATTTCCAATACATCATTAAAAGAGTTTCACACTGATTACATGTCAAAAAAACAAAATGTCAATATAAAGTATGTCACAATAAAAAATATTGCCAATGTAACTTATGTCAATATAAAAGTATGTCAATATAATAATAAGACTTTTTTTTAATAATCGTTTTATTTTTAATTATTTTCAATAATTATATCATTATCGTATTCATACATACATACACATACACACAAATGCGCCCACACAAACACATACCTACATACACACATAAAAACATACATACATACACATAAATGCACCCACCCACACACACACACTCACACACACACACACGCACATAAATTCATACCTCTCATATTGACACCCAAGCTTGTTTTTATTTTCTTTATATATTATATAAGTTAAAATTATTATGCATTTGAGACTGGAACAAAAGACACTAGACTTCGCGACACAGGTTTTCCTAGTGCGAAGTCTAGGGTACTTATCTAAAAATTATAATGCCAATTGTCGTAACTCTAATAGTAAGTTAAGCTCAATGTACAATAGGCTTTAAGGTTTTATGAATGAATAATAATAATAATAAAATAAATGTATAGATGGACAATGTGACAATCCGAGGTCGTCGCGGCACACTGCACTTCATTCGCTTCCCCACGTCAGAAGTTGGCGCGTTCCTTCAACTCGCTCGTTCTAAAGGCATGGCAGATCTCGTCAACACCATATACGCTACAGGGGGAGGTGCTTACAAGTTCGAAGAAGACTTTATTAAGGTAAATTCAACTCTATATTGTATAGAATTAGATTTTAGTTGTTTTTTTTTTTTTTTTTTTTTTTTTTTTAACATTACTCTCCACAGTCACTGGGGTCCGTGACCTTTGACAACTTTGAAAAACAATTTTTTTTTTTTTTTTTACAATATGGGAAGAGGATTATTAGTCAAATTCTTTATTAGATTATTTTGATTTAAACTCTGTGATTAAAGCTCTTTTTAACCGACTTCAAAAAGGAGGAGGTTCTTAATTTGATTGTTTTTTTTTTTTTAATTTTGTACATTGATTATGCTAAGATTTATGATCTGATTTACGTGATTCTTCTTTAGTTTGATGCTGAATAGTTGCCATTTGGTCCTATTCGTAGCGATGATAGCTCAGTGGTTAGCGCGGTCGGTTCGCATGCCGAAGGGCGTGGGTTCAAATCCCAACAATGAGCTTGAGCTGCCGGTGAAGGAAAACATCGTGAGGAAACCATAGCGTGGTGGTAGAGTACTTTCTAGTACTCGGCTGGCTAGCTACCACCCTCAAGTTGAAAATCTGCCGCCAAGCATCTAACGGTGTGTTCCGTCAGCCTCACTTGAGAGCCAGTTCCATCCCAGGATAGGTGTGCTTCACCATCTACGACCACACCGTCACTTAACATCAGGTGAGTTGTGGTCAAACACCTAGACTGTTAGAGATAAGTATACAATAGAACGTTGACTGACATTTATAAAGGATAGATATCGTATTGAGTATTGCCCCTTGGGTTGCAGGAAGTGAATATGCGGTTGTCCAAAATGGACGAGCTAGACGCGCTGATAGCGGGCGTCCTGTACGTGGATTCCATGAACCAGCAAGAATGCTACTACTACGCGCCGCCAGAGGAACTTGCGTTCCACAAATACTCTTCGGACACAGTCAGTTTTTGTTACAATTTAATTTTGTATAACAAACTTTTTGCAACACATTTTACACTCTACAATAGTGCACTTGACTACTCTGTTAGCGCATTTGGTAAAGTTCTGCTTCGTGATCTGAAGGACGTGGGTTCGATTGCCACTCAGGACTAACATTTGTGTGACTTACAAATTTATACTAATTAATATTTTATATTGATAACAACAAAGTTACAGGTCATTATTCCATTTATATTTAAAAATATCGAAATCATAATATTATGTCAATATTATAATAATATGTCAATATGATAAAATGTCAATAAAAAAAACCGGCCAAGTGCGAGTCGGACTCGCGCACGAAGGGTTCCGTACTAATCTATATCTTTAAACGAGCAATTTAAAGATATATATATATATATTCTGAATCTCGGAAACGGCTCCAATGATTTTTATGACATTTTGTATCCAGGGGGTTTCGGGGGCGAAAAATCGATCTAGCTAGGTTTCATTTTAAGAAAACTTCGTTTACCCATGTTTTCAACCGAGCAAAGCTCGGTCAACCAGGTACTTATCTATAAAAACGTCAAAAAAAATCCTTTGTTGTATGGTCCACTTAAATATATATTTTATTCTGTTTTTTAGTACCTATTTGTTGTTATAGCGGCAACAGAATTACATAATTTGTGAAAATTTCAACTGTCTAGCTATCACGGTTCATGAGATACAGCCTGGTGACAGACGGACAGACAACGGAGTCTTAGTAATATGGTCTCGTTTTACCCTTTGGGTACGGAACCCAATGATAAAGATTGTTAAGATCTTGGCTGCTAGATACCATGTTTTATGACATTGACGAATATTTCAAATTAAAAGATTATTAAATTACTAGTAAGTAATTATGTTTTTTTTTTTATTTTTTTTTTTATATGGACAATATTTTTATATTGACATATTTTTTTACTGACATATTTTTATATTGACATGTTTGTACACTTTGACATTTTGTTTTTATTTCATTGACATGTAATCAGTGTTCTAAAACTCTTAAATGATAAAATGTAATGATATTACGGAATTGACTTGTAACATTGGTGTTACCAATAAAATATTTGTAATTTTTTTTTATGTAACAATAATGAGACGAACGAGACGCTCTCCTGATGTTAAGAGACAACGCCTGTCCATGACCATTGTAGCGATACACAGAACTTTGTGTAGCAAAACAAAGTCCAGGGCATCGCTGCCTTGGCGCTCATTACTTTGAGACTAGATGGTTAGTCTCAACAGCCCTGTAATTTCGCTAGCTGCAGTACCCTTCAAACCGGAACACAGTAATGTTTACACACTACTGCTTAGCGGCAGAATATCTGGTACTGCGGTGGTACCTACCTAGATGACCTCCTACTAAGGAAACCTACCATCAAGTAAATATTTTTTTATTTGTATTTGCTACTCAAAGTTCTGTGTATCGCTTACCATCAGCGTCTCGTTTGTCTCATTACTTAAATATTTTTTCCAGCCTCCGTACGCGGAACCCGCTCTTAGCCAGTATGTCCGCAAAACTTTCGATTTCTCTGCACCTTATCCATTTCTACTCGTCAATATCGGCAGTGGTGTGTCGCTTCTGGTGGTGAATGCGCCGGACAACTATTATCGAGTTAGTGGAACCAGGTGAGGAAATTGGGACAAGTTGTGCCACTAGTGGGCGTGGGGTAGTTTATTGTAACTGTGACCTAGCTATATCTTTACAGTTGATTTGGTTTATCAAATTTGTAAATTCGGTATGTACAGTTTTTTTTAAATATTTTATTTCTGATAGTAAACTTTATTTTATAAAACGTGGATACGTAGCGATGATAGCTCAGTTGTTAGCGCGGTCGGTTCGCTTGCCGAAGGGCGTGGGTTCATACCCCAACAATGAGCTTGAGCTGCCGGTGAAGGAAAACATCGTGAGGAAACCATAGCGTGGTGGTAGGGTACTTTCTAGTGCTCGGCTGGCTAGCTACCACCCTCAAGTTGAAAATCTGCCGCCAAGCATCTAACGGTGTTCCGGCAGCCTCACTTGAGAGCCAGTTCCATTCCAGGCTAGGTGTGTTTACCATCTTCGACCACACCGTCACTTAATATCAGGTGAGTTGTGGTCAAACACCTAGGCTGTCAGCCATAAAAAAAACGTCCAAACAGATTTGGAAGCTTTTAATAGTAACGCTTGTGGCGTGGCTTGACCAATGTTAAGCAACAGAAAATCCTAGTCAGTCTTTGGATGGGTGTCCATGAGTACTATATATTTTACAGTACACTAAGAACTGTAGGTCACCTTCATAGAATTCACGTCCGGTTTGAATGTGCGTGCGTACCAGGTACGTTACACACTGCCACGCACACATTAGCATAATCTCGGGGAGACTCGGGTGTCGGCAGTCCGGGCCTTGCCGTGAGTTTGGTCGCGCGCGTTCCAGTACGCTGCATGCGCGCTCGCACCCGCCTGCTCTCACCGGACACTTTATTATTTACACTTTACCGGCCATTTTATTTGGCGCAGTTTTATAGTGCTGCTCATAACACGCAAATAATATTGAACTAAAAATAAAAGTGACAACCCTAAGCGTCAACGCAAGAGTAGACTATTAATAAGATGAACTGCTTTTCTCAGTGTAGGTACTTTGATATTACTGAACGCTATCGTGATACCTTTATTGTCATTTCCGGATGTTTGTTCTATATTTTTATTTCCTTATTCCAGCCGGCCCGATAACCCTGACACTAGGGCCAACGACTCTGCGTATAAGAACTAATTTACAAAAAAATTTCCACAGCTTGGGGGGAGGTACATTCCTAGGTCTGTGTTGCCTCCTAACGGGATGCAGCAGCTTTGAAGAGGCCATCTCATTGGCTGCTTCCGGGGACAACACTACTGTCGATAAACTAGTGCGGGATATCTACGGCGGTGACTATGCTCGGTTCGGACTGCCGGGTGATCTCGTAGCTAGCAGGTTAGTTATTTCGTAGCTCGATACGTGCAGACGGATGGTTTAGTTTGTAGTGTAATGGATTGGCGTGCCAAAGGCACCGAGTTCAAATCTCGTCTCAGTTGAAAGTTTTTGTAAGCAGAATTTTAGTAATTAATAACCCCTCCCTCCCCCTTTCAGCAAAAGTAAGCAAAGCTCTTACTTCCCTCTCCTATGCTTAAGTAAATATTGGTTTAAATAGCGCCCATGTTGCTAAAACGAGGTGTGTTGATAACAAGGAAAACAATCAGCATAATTTATATGACTTTCCTGACGTTATCACCATTCAGATCGCCTCATCCCCAATGTCGTCAAAAATAAGCAAAGTAAAGACTCCCCCGACCCCCCTTTGGTGCTTACGTAATTCTTGAACGGCCCCTTAGTAAAAAAATATATTGCAATAAAAAAAAACGCTAATTTATTCCCCTGCCTCTTTAATAAAAAAGATAAAAAAACATTGCGTATATTGTGTCGCGAAAACTAGTACGTGGAATTACGACGAAGATTATGCTCGATTCTAGAATGCGGGGATATTATATTTTCGCCAGGTGACATACACATATTTCGTAGCTTGGTACGTGTACATGGATGGTTTAGTTTGTAGTGTAATGGATTGGCACGCCAAAGGCACTGAGTTCGAATCTCGTCTCAGTTGATAGTTTTTGTATGAAAATTAATGAGTGTATGCAATTCGGTATGTAAACATTTTTTTTTTGTATTTATTTTACTGATAGTAAATTTTATATTAAAAAACTAATTTGAATATTTTGGCTTTCCATTGTGTTAGTTGATTTTTAATACTTTTTCAAACTTTTTATAGCGATGACGTCATAAAGTAGGCTGAATATTGTATGCCCTTGCCATGTAAAACAAAAAAGTATACATAGCTATTTTGACACGTTAGGTCGACTTTGACAATTGACACGAAGTAAAAAAAAAACTATCATAGTCTCATAAACGCAATATCAGTCTGAGTAACGTTTAAAGTAAAATAATCCAGATATTTGTATCAATAAAGCGAAAAACAACTCGACGTGCGTGTATGAATGAGGTTATTATGGCTGCCGTTGACTTGACATTGACAGATTTTGTCTTGGTTTGCCATTGACGTCATTAGAGGTCAATTGAAAGTTAAGTTTATATTTTATTAAAATAAACCCCATCTCATAGTTTAAAGAGTTTTAAACGTTAAAATGATGTACAGTAATGTAATATTACAAAATGGTTTTGGAATCAGTAACGTATTTTTTCTTTACATACCGAATTATTCAGAAATAAATTTAAAAAAAAAACGCTAATTCATTCCCTCTTCTTAAATTAGTATCTTCAATTCGGAATATCTAATCTAGGTAAGATGATATTTCGTAATTCGGTACGGGTAGATGGATGGTTTAGCTTGTAGTGCAATGGATTGGCATACCAAAGGCACCGAGTTCAAATCTCAACTTAAATGAATTAATTTTGTATTAAAAATAATAAATGTCTGCAATTATTCAGAAATAAATGGAATAAAAAGAAATTTTATTTAAAAAAAACCGCTAATTTGTTTCCTTGTCTAAATTTCTTTTCCCTTTAATCTAAAAAAAAGACAACTTTACATATTGTGTCGATAAATTGAAATTACCAGGTAAGATATTTTCGTAGCTTGGTAAAGATGATGGTTTAGTTAATGAAATGGATAATTAGTTAATGAACATTGTATATTGTCCTCTTAGTAAGAATGGGGTCTTGAAATATGTAATATTTTGTTACAGTTTTGGGCAAATGTGTTCAGCAGATCGTCGCGCAAAAGTATCTCGCGCTGATCTGGCGCGTGCGACTCTCGTCACTATCACCAATAACATAGGGTCCATAGCCCGCCTCTGCGCCTCCAATGAGAAGATAGAGAGGGTATGCATTCTTACTACCAGATAGTAATCATCACACATCATCAGCCATAGGACGTCCACTGCTGGACATAGGCCTCCTCCTGGGGGGTTTTGCCAATACTCGCCGCGCTTGGCAGGCGGGTTGGCGAGCGCAGTTAGGTGTGATTGTTCAAGGAAGACGCTGCTGCCAATCTTCCGGATTACATCCCTTAGCCGACTCTTACGGCAGCCGGGTAGAGAGGGTGGGGTACTATTTTTACGCCGGCACCACCACGGCAAAGATAGTAATGCAGTCTATAAAATAACATACATTAAAATATTTAGAAAATACTTTAATCTACTTTGACAATTCAAATTCATGACATAACGATGTTAATCTACGTTGACAGTCCAAATTCATGACATAATGATGTTAATTTACTTTGACATGACAATTCGAATTAATAAGATAATGACGTTAATCAACTTTAACGATACGAATTTATGACATAATGATGTTAATCTACTTTGCAAATTTGAATTTTATTTCATAACATACAAAACAGAATGTAATAAAAAAGAACTCATGAGTTAATGACGTTAATCAACTTTGACAATTCGAATTCATGACATAATAATGTTAATCTACTTTGAAAATTCAAGTTTATGACATAATGACGTTTATCAACTTTGGTAAACCATTTATGTTTTTTTTAATTTATTTATTATTGGCATCACGCTTTATACATTCTGCCAGTGTCTAGTATTTCATATTTTCCAATGTCTTATGATAAATCAAGTAAATTATACAACTACATTTGGATGATTTTGGACAACTCCCTTTTCTTGTAGCGACATCTGAGCTTATAGTAAAGTAGTTCATAATGATAACAATGACCTCCTTTCAGCTTGGTATACCCAAAGCTAATAACCTTGTATGTATAGGTGGTGTTTTGCGGTAATTTTCTTCGAGTGAATCCTCTGTCAATGAAGCTGTTGTCATACGCCATGTCGTATTGGTCACGTGGAGCTTTGAAGGCGCTCTTTTTAGAACACGAAGGGTGAGTTTTTTTTTAAATAAAAAGAGCGGCAAGCCTGTTTAATATCTCCTTAGTCGGTTGTTTAGATACCACTTCAGTATCAGATCGCCGTCAAGCAGTAGTGTGTCATTACTTTGAGACATTCGATAGTGACTCTCAATAGTCTTGTATTGTCGCTACAGTACCTTTCAAACCAGAACACACACTACTTTACACACTACTGCTTGGCGGCAGAATATCTGATGCTGCGCCTAGACGATTGCCTACCAAGAAGATCTAGGAAATTACTTGCCGTCAAGCATCTAACGGTACGTTCCGGCAGCCTCACTTGAGAGCCAGTTCAATTCTAGGCTAAGTGTGTGTACAATCTTTGACCACACCGTCACTTAACATCGGGTGAGCTGTGGTCAAAAAACTAGCTTGCTAAATAAAAAAAAACACATTTCAATAAAACCACTCTTAGTATTTGAGTCGCCTCAAATAAAATTTTATATTTGCTTTTTTTTATAGCTGACAGGCTGGGTGTTTGACCACAACTCACCTGATGTTAAGTGACGGTATGGTCGAAGGTGGTAGAACACACCTAGCTAGTGGAACTAGCTCTCAAGTAAGGGGCGGAACACACCGTTAGATGCTTGGCGGCAGATTTTCAACTTGAGGGTGGTAGCTAGCCAGCCGAGTACTAGAAAGTACCCTACCACCACGCTATGGTTTCCTCACGATGTTTTCTTTCCCTGGCAGCTCAAGCTCATTGTTGGGGTTTGAACCCACGCCCTTCGGCATGCGAACCGACCGTGCTAACCACTGAGCTATCATCGCTACAAATGATCCAAAATGTCAAATTGTATTCTAATATCTGTTTTTTTTCTGTCCACAGATACTTCGGTGCAGTGGGTTGTCTTTTGCATCTCGATACAAACAACCACAGGAAGATCAAACGCCACAAAACGCCGCCTTCCAAAGCCAATTGCGCGGAAAACAGCCACGCCGACAGATGAACTGTGACCCTCGCGTCGCAAGCACTAGTTATTCGTAAGACAAGTGGCGCCATCTCTTGGCCAACTCCTAGAACTAATCGTGAAATACTACCGTGCGAAGCGATGAAAACTGAGACGAAAACGGCTTCGTCATTAAATTAACTGTGACACTTGCATCGCTAGCACTGGTAACGTGTTAGATAAGTGGCGCCATCTCTTGAATCTGAAACTGTGCCTTGCGAGGAACATACCATACTTCATGAAAAATTGCCACGAAACAAGTTAACTGTTATCCTCGCATCGTCAGCAGTAGTCATACATAAGGCAAGTGGCGCCATCTCTTACTCAATACTTATAACTAAAGCTTAAAATACAAGCAAAAATTAAAACAACGCCACAAATGTCAAAGCCTCGATTCTTTACAACGATCTTACACGAGGCGCCATCTATCAATAGGAAACTACGGTATGGGATTTGGTGCCACTTAGTTCCACATATTGTCCAACAGATGTCGCCACTTAGATGTAACCAAACATCGAGTTGGTCAAATAATGAGCGTTATAAAAAAAAACTTGTATGTAAACTGAACGCAATAATTGGGATTCTAAAGTATACATTAATAAATATTATATAATATATATATATATATCTATATAGAAATTTATGTCAACGCTAAGTTAGGAACTATGCTGTCAAGTTTACATGTTCAGGGTTACACGTAACGGTCGTACTAAAGGTCAATGTACCTATCATTATTCAACAAATTTTGAAAGGGAGGAAGAAATTAATTTTTATTTCTAAAAAGAAACAGAGACAAATAATTTCAACATAGAGGCTCAGCATAATGCTGGTCATACAAGTGGTGTAACCAACGCTGATGCATGCCCACTTATATACACCGTGAAAGTTTGAACATCAGCAATATTGATACAGGGGGTTCAGTACTCGATTGTCGTTCCAAATAATAATAAAAAATAGGTGGTTAATATTTGACCTAATTATCCTGAACAAACACAAAAATACGGACACTCAAATCACGCGCACCGACAATGACATGGCAGTCGCGCGCGGGCACAGATTAGATAACAGTTACTGCGCAGTCTACGTATGGTAGTTATGTCTCGCGCTAGCTCGGCGCGTGAGGCCGCGCGCTGTCCATACATTCTGGAGTCTTGGGGAAAACTTTAACCAAGGTTTTCTTAGTTATTTTTTATATTTGTTTCCATTTTAGTTCTTTATACGTTTCATATGACCACTAACTAACATGTCTTTGAATATTACTGATATTCAAACTGTCAGTCCGTATAAGACCATCATGTACACAGTTTTAAGCAATAAAGGTTATCTTATCTGATTTTCCGATGAGCCCTTGTAGGTAAAGCAAAATACGGATTAAAAAAAACGACTGATTTCGATTGATTTTAAGTTACGAAGAAAAAGAAATAGAAATTATATAATGTTCAATATAATTCACATTTTTTTAAATGAGAAAGCAATATTAATTATTTCCAGTTTTTGCGATGTTTATTGATGCCCCTTTCAGAGGGGTACCGTTCCGAGTAACCTAGAATGTTTTGTTTTATTAGATCTTTATTTGCGACAAACACAAACGTCCGTGTTTTAATAGGTGTTCAATGATAAACAAAAGTATTTTAAAAGATCCAAGCGTACAGACGGCGGGGAGCGACTTTGTTTTATACTATGTAGAGACTAGCGACCCGCCCCGGCTTAGCACGGGTGCAATGTAGATACTAATGTGGTGCATATGCATGTATTATACATGTAAACCTTCCTCTTGAATCACTCTGTCTATTGATGGAAACCGCATTATAATCCGTTGCGTAGTTTAAAAGATTTAGGCGTACAGACGGCGGGGAGCGACTTTGTTTTATACTATGTAGAGACTAGCGACCCGCCCCGGCTTAGCACGGGTGCAATGTAGATACTAATGTGGTGCATATGCATGTATTATACATGTAAACCTTCCTCTTGAATCACTCTGTCTATTGATGGAAACCGCATTATAATCCGTTGCGTAGTTTAAAAGATTTAGGCGTACAGACGGCGGGGAGCGACTTTGTTTTATACTATGTAGAGATACAGTAATTGTTTAAGTTCTGATAAAGCATTGATAGCGTTTGGGTGCGAGCGAGACAGTTGCGAAACCATATGCCTCTCAGCATTAGGATAAAAAACCCAGATCGACATTGTTTATCATCATCATCATCATTTACAGCCCGTAATCGCCCACGGCTGAGCATAGGCCTCTCTTCTTGTACGCCATTCATCCCGGTCCTGTGCTAACCTTGTCCAGGTTCGACCCGCGACTTTTACGATGTCGTCGACCCAACGAGCTGATGGGCGTCCGACGCTTCGTTTCCCAGTTCGTGGCCACCAATCCGTCAACATTTTAGTCCACCTGCCATCACTCTGCCTGGCAACATGTCCTGCCCAACTCCATTTCAGTTTCGTGATTGTTGTTCCGACGTCACGCGCTTTAGTGTGACGTCGAATCTCTACATTTCTAACTCGATCTTGTAGTTTGATGCCGAGCATGGCGCGCATTGTTTATGCACAAATGATTTAATTTTTTAACTATATATATATATTTTTAGATTAGATTATCCTTTTTAGATGTTATATTTGCGTTTGACGCTTATTTCTGGGTCCTAGTGTATGTTATTGTATATTTTTTTTATATTAAGGTATAGTTCCGAGAAGCAATACAGGATTTTTGGTTAGACAATTGACGTGTGTCACTTACACGGCTTGGTAATGTATAAGCCTTCGAGGCGCGAGGCCCCTCGGACGGCCGTAGGCAGTGGCCCACGTCGCCCACGTCTTACGCCACCTCTGTATAGGTTCCTATATGCATGAAAAGAAAGCTTGTTTCACAAAGCGCGTGCGCTATCGATTGTTCATTTGATTTTTAAAACGTCCAGCTGGTTTTGAACCATAACAAGGAATTATCCTAAGTGGATTGCCGGGGGAATCACTGTCGCTTCTAGAAATAGGGGATCTACGAGCTGGATTAACATGGGGGGGTTTTGAGGCTAAAAAATCGATCTAAATTTCATCTTTAGAAAAACACGTTTTCCGAGTTTTAAATTAAATTTCATAAACACCCAGATACTGAGTAAATGTACCTACATTTAAAATGGGTACTTATTCTCCCTTTTACAAAAATGCCATCCATATGTTTGTGAGTTTTTTTAAACACTGGAGAGAGGGGGCGCCACTATCAAGTTTCTGCCCCGGTTGGAAAAAATGGTAGATCCGAGGGTGCTCTTCTGTTGAGGCTTTGGCGAGAGACAAAGACGAATAAATGTATTAATATTGTAAGACGTGAAACTGCATTTCTATAAGCCGCCAGTTTTTTAACAATCAACCTGTTTAATGTGTTTTTGATCGGAGTATAGAAATATGTTATGACTAATTCTTAAACGCGAATTCGTCGGCTTGGAATTTATTTAAAAAAAAATCTATATTTTGCAGTAGAATAAGTATCCTATATGTTAATCCAGGTCATAAACTATATGTGTGCTAAGTTTAATCCAAATCTGTTCATTAGTTTTTGCGTGAAAGAGTAAATGTGAAAGTTTGTTACATGTTCACGCTCAAACGATTCGTAGCGATGATGGCTCAGTGGTCAGCGCGGTAGGTTCGCATGCCGAAGGGCGTGGGTTCAAACCCCAACAATGGGCTTGAGCTGCCGGTGAAGGAAAACATCGTGAGGAAACCATAGCGTGGTGGTAGGGTACTTTCTAGTACTCGGCTGGCTAGCTACCACCCTCAAGTTGAAAATCTGCCGCCAAGCATCTAACGGTGTGTTCCGTCAGCCTCACTTGAGAGCCAGTTCCATTCCAGGCTAGGTGTGCTTTACCATCTTCGACCACATCGTCACTTAACATCGGGTGAGCTGTGGTCAAACAAATAGCCTGACAGCCATTAAAAAAAAGGGGGAAAAATACGTGGGAACAAGCGTAGATGTTTTAACTCAAGAAAATAATTTGAAAATTATGATCTATATAGAGATTTTATTGAGATTAATACAAAACATATTTTAAAAACACGAATCTCATTCTTCTTCTTTGTGAATCGATATTCACAAAGAATGAGGTTAAGATTAAGTTTTCGTAAATTGTGCAAAAAGAACATAATTTTTTTTTGTTAAATTCCACGCGGACGAATTCCTGGGTAACAGCTAGTGATTATTATAAAAATAAAAACATCTCGATGAAATACGTATATATATATATAGGTACATCGTTATTTTGAATAGAATTTTGACAGGTCCAAATTTAGCGTCTCCACATATTTCAATAGAAAGAGACGCACAGTGGACATAGCACAGCTAGGTTTGTCCATAAAATTGAGGCGGTATTGCATAATTGACCTAATTTCATTATTATTATTTGTAAGAAAACTTTTCTTTTTAATTATTTTCTCGGTGTATGTTGATTTAAAAAAAAATGTCCTGTGTCTTATTTATTTGGGATGGAAGAAAAATATTGTATTTATTTGTACCGAGTTCCATGGAGCGGATATACAATTGATATGGCGATAAATCAGGTATATGGTGGTGAGCTGTGGTCGAACACCTAGCCAATGAAACAAAAAAGATGGCACACGAGCGTCTTTAGTTTACGTTAATTTTTTGTATTTAAAATAGGTTTGCGTTTGACCACGTCTTGCTTGATTTTTATTATACACAACAAAATTTAAAAAACAAAATAAAATGTAGTGGAATAATTGGCGGCTTTATCGCTTAGAGCAATCTGTTCCACGCAACCGTGGTACAACTCGCTGAGGATGTTAAGCAGTGATGCTGTCTGCGCGCTTGCTTATGAGAAATGTGTTTGTTCTGGATTGGAAGATATCCATATTGTAATTTACGGAAAACACAGATTCTTGCAAAGTTGGTTTAACATCCTCCGAATGAGAAGAAACATTTTGCCGCATTGCGTTTTCTTTACTATTGCGGAATATTGCTTAAAGTATACGACATTTACGATATTGAGGCGTAAATTTTCGTGTTGCATCCAAACCTCTGGCTCAGCTACTTTAGCTATGAACCATTTTACTGGGGAATGTGTTGAACTTAACCATAATTTATTACGTCTAGACTCGTTTGGCAATATTTCAACGTTATATTTTTAAATACTTGACATTGGCAAATGTAGCACGTGTGACGCCATAAAATAGAAAGAAAAAAAAATTTGTGTTTTCCCGTCAATTCTTTCAGTTCTTTACTATGCCACATCCTTTTCGTAACTGCTCCATGGTTCGCTACGTGATCAGTAGCGATGGTGAAGTAAATTGAACCTTGTGATTTAGATATTAAGGTTTGTTCAAATATTTTTTTCCTGCCGCGGCGCTGCTGTTGTATTTTTCGTATAACATGTGAAATTAACTCATGAAGTGTGTTAGTTTCCAAAAAATCCGCGGCGACTGGACAAATGTAATTGAACAGGCTTTAAAATAAAATTATTGTTATAGGAGAGGGTACATGAATTTTATTGTGTATTTGAGATTCAGAAATAAATACAAATGATCTTGTAATGTGTGTTTTATTTTCTTAAAAGGCTTACGATTTTTTTTCGTTTGACAGGCTAGTTGTTTGACCAAAGCTCATCAGATGTTAAGCAACAGTCGATATGATAAACACTCCTAGCCTGGAATGGAACTGGCTCTCAAGTGAGGCTGTCGGAATACATCGTTAGGTGCTTAGCGACAGTATTTTATAAAGAGAGTGGTGGCTAGCCATTCGAGTACCTGCTATAAATTATCCTCACATCATCAGCCATAGGTCGTCCACTGCTGGACATAGGCCTCCTCCTGGGGGAGTTTTGCCAATACTCGCCACTCTTGGCAGGCGGGTTGGCGAGCGCAGTTAGGTGTGATTGTTCAAGGAAGACGCTGCTGCCCATCTTCCGTATTACATCCCTTAGCCGACTCTTACGGCAACCACAGGTAGAGAGGGTGGGGTACTATTCTTACGCCGGCACCACCACGCAATCTGATTTATAATGACGTCGCAAGTCAGAGAAGGGGTCCAAAAAGTGTGAGTTGTCATAAGCTGCACACGTAAATTTTGAACTACTTTTTTTTTTGCAAAATTTGTGACTTCCCGCTTAAGGAGGAGGTCTCAGTAATGTAACTTAACTACCTATTACACGAGCTCCGAAAATCATTTCATCTGATATGTTATTTGAAAAAACTTTTGTACAAATGGTTTGTGACCATGAAGCTATCTATAGCTTCATGTTTGTGACAGTCGTGTTTTTTTTTTTAATTCAGTTACGCACTAGCGATATAATTTGAAGTGTTTAGTTTTCAAAAGACGCTATTAATACTAAACTAGAGCATGGACTGGACTTAACCGTGACTTTTTTAATTTGACTGTGACTAAAACTTGATTACTCACCTGATTTAAACACTTAGCCTGGAATGGAAATGGCTCTCAAGTCAGGCTGACGGAACACACCGTTAAGTGCTTGGAGACAGAATATCAATCTAAAGGTGGTAGCTAGCCAGCCGTGTACTATAAAGTACCCTACCACCATGCTTTGGTTTCCTCACGGTGTGTTCCTTCACCGGCAGCTCAAGTCTATTGAAATTTGAAACCACACCATTCGTCATGTGAATCAACGTCAAATTTATCATTACTACAAACTTGACACTGGCAAAATGAACAAAGCGCAATGTCAAATACGAAGCAAAAAAAAACAATACATTATTTCTATATGTCATTTTTATTCGCCTTTGCACGTATGCAGTTACAGAACTAGGTCTGAAAACTTATAAATCTCCGGCTGAGGGGCTGCCTCGTTCCTCTTTTCAACTAATTTAACATTCAAAGCTCTGCTCAGTTCATCCCATTGCGGTGTATATGTGTTGTCACTGCGCAAAATACTTTTAACTCTGTCTTTTGGGTTGCTCAGGTACAACATTGCGTTTTTATCAAATAATTGTGCCCAAGCATCGTTGTTAGATTTCTTTTCATTATATCGTTCTAACTCGTTGTCATCGTCAGAATTTTCGTCATAATTTACGAGTGGCAACATTGCCAGATTATTCTTCACTGGCAATTCTGATTCGTAGCTGTCATCGTTAATATTTTGTAATGGTAACCTCTCTAATTTTTTCAATAATTGCGAATTAGGGTCTAGTGATATGATATAGATTTTTGTGTCTCTTCTGAACGGAGATTCGAAATCTACTGCTTCCGCGGACACAGTTTTTGGATAAGTCACAGATGGGACGTAAAATTTTACCGGTCTCGTATATTTCGAAGATAATTGCGGTCGCGGTAGTTCATATTTTGCTGTGGCTGGCAACACTGCAATAAATTCGGATTATTAACTACCCTCAAAATTATTAAAGTTATTACGGATACTTATGGTAAGAGATAACGTTCGACCATTGCTATGAATGTTTTGATGGTGTCTCATTAGCCATGTTATTTCACTTTTCCCTTTCAAATCGAAATTAAACAATGTATAGACACAACTGTAGGAGAATGTCAAAATATAATTTGCAAATATTTACATTCTCTTGCCTATGATCAGACAGAAGAACTACTAAAAATAATCGATTAGTTTTAATTTCACAGGTAGCTCCCATTCTTGGACAACACCCCACTAAACTACACAAAACTGCTCTCCTATTGAAACACCGCGCACGTACACTACACATACACCACGCACACACACACATACACCACGCACACACACTACGCACACAACACTCATATTTTATGTATAATTTTTATCTTTTTCCTTTTCTGTGTTAAAATGAATTTTATCTCGAGTTATTAAAACATTACCGCGCCGATATTTAAATGAAGTTAAAGCTTTATATAATTTCTGGTGCACTTTTATTTTTAGTTAAATATTATTTGCGTATTATGCTGAGGTACCCTTCAAACCGGAACACAGTAACGTTAACACACTACTGCTTGGCGGCAGAATATCTGGTACTGCGGTGGTATTTATACGACCTCCTGCTAAGATCTACCGCCAAGTAAAATACTATATTACTAAATAATATTTTTTTTTTAAAATACAAATAGGTTTGCGTCTATTATTTATTTATTTGTATTTTATGTTAAAATAATGAGACGTTCGCCGTGGTGGTGCCGGCGTAAGAATAGTACCCCACCCTCTCTACCCGTGGTTGCCGTAAGAGTCGGCTAAGGGATGTAATCCGGAAGATGGGCAGCGTCTTCCTTGAACAATCACACCTAACTGCGCTCGCCAACCCGCCTGCCAAGCGTGGCGAGTATTGGCAAAGCCCCCCCAGGAGGAGGCCTATGTCCAGCAGTGGACGTCCCACGGCTGATGATGTAAATGAGACGTACGAGTCGGTCTCCTGTTGCCACAAAAAAAAAACTAAACCAACTCACATCCATTGGTCAAAGCTATTCCAAAAATAATTGTTCTTAGAGACGTCATGCCGTACCTAGTTTCTCAAGAAGACAACATTAAAAAACTTTAACTAATACAGAAGCATAGGAAATTGAATGTTCAGCCAATTTACGTTTATAATTTAGAGATTTAATAACGCATACAAATAATAACCACTGAGCTATCATCGATAAAGATTTAAAATTTATATATTTTGTTATTTAAAGTTCTGGGTGCCGCTATAATAGTCATTATTTGATACCACCAAATAAAATGGGAACGAGGATTACTGTGAACTCTTATTACAATTTAAATTAGGTGCTTACGAAAAAGCTAATAAAAACGCAATACAGTTCGCAATCGCATTACTACTTCTTGAGGGCAAAAAAAAAACACAAATTAAAAATTTTTAATATATTATGAAACAAGTAAATTACGTAACATTTTTGTTTTTCTTACGCGTGATTACTCACGTTTAATTGTATCGGAAACTCCGACTATAGTTTCGGCCACGTCCGGTGGCCTTTTTCATGGAGGCAAAGCTGAATACAACGCGCACGCGGCCTCGTCTTGCTTCGCACTGCGGGCCACGCGCGCCTCGCACGTCAAGAGGAAACAAGTCGTCATTTTCTTCATACAAACGTTTTCCCCATTTTCCTTCCAGGATTTTAATACTAGAGCAATAATTTTTAGATAGGAAGTAGATACTTGCTAGTTTCATGCCCCTCTGTTTTGATTTTTTGATATATGTTTCTTTTATAAGAGCTAAGAATCTTCAAAAATCTTAAAATTTACCTATTTTCAACGCTATGTTACAACGTCTATATTCCCAATCTCATAGACATAATCTTAAAAAAATAAAACGCACAGGCAAAGAACACATCCTTCTTATTTTCTTGTTAAAAGAAATACTAAAATCGGTCTAAATTTGGAGGAGGAAACAGAGGAATACGAAACCTCGATTTTGCTCATTTTATTTCGGGTTAATGAGCCCGAGGTGCAGTTGTCCCTTTCGCTCAGTATGTACGCGGGTGCTGCGTGCGGCGCGACATAAATAGCTTGAAGAAATTCCTAATTTTCAAATGTCTCAGTTGACTGCTTTCCTCTTAAGACAGCGGGATTAAACGTGAGCAATCCCGCTTAAGTAAAACAAATACATGTCAAACCCACGTCAGTTTCCATTGTAAAATTACGTAACATAATCAAACACTATTCTAATAAAGAACAACAATCATATTTATTATCTTAGCTAACCTAACTTATAAATAAATATAATTTTAATGTCTCAATTTCAATTTAAATTGTTCAAGAAAACTGTGCCAGAGATTTATAATACAAAGTGTAAGGAAAGCTTACAAAAAAAAACGGTAAACCTCTCGGCTCAATCAATCGATGGTTGCCTGGTAGATATCGCTTTTAGCGATAAGGCAGCCATTTGTAGCACTGCTACTTAAGTATATTGTTTGTGTATATAATAAAAAAGATTATATCTTTTAAAAAAAAATACATATATCTAAGTATACCCCAAGGTAATCCAAACCCACCGTTGGGCCCGGTCCTGTTCTAATTGTGAGAAGGAGATATGCTTGTCAAGTGCGGGTTTGCGTTTGACCACGCCCTGTCTGATGTTAAGCAGGATCTAAGATGAAGCACGTTTATCTATTATCTATTATTTGCGTGGTGGTAGAGTACTTTCTAGTACTCGGCTGGCTAGCTACCACCCAAGTTGAAAATCTGCCGCCAAGCATCTAACGGTGTGTTCCGGCAGCCTCACTTGAGAGCCAGTTCCATTTCCGGCTAGGTGTGCTTTACCATCTTCGACCACACCTTCACTTAACATCAGGTGAGTTGTGGTCAAACAGGTCAAACCTGTCAGCTATAAAAAAAAAAACTAGAAAAAACCCTTTTCCCTGCATTTGAAGACACCCAAGTCGACGGGAAAAACAGAGTTCCACAACAAATAAATTTAAGCGTTTAGTCCATACTTGGGGAAGAATATCCACGAAGTATGGATTGTGCTTTTTATACCCGAAACTAAGTCTGCTGGCACTATTTCCGTCATCATTTTCCATCATCAGCTCCTGGCGTCGTTGATGGTCTCCGGGACCCTCACTTCCAACCCGTCCAGGTCTTTAGTGAGGGTAATTTGACAGCCAAGTCGCGAAGTGTCCGTCAAACTATACGCAAGGTCTAACATATCTCTTTCTTCGTCACAAGGCTCCTCTGGCAACCTGCAACGATAAATAATAAGTTTTTTGTTTTGCTTATGCGGAATTCATGATCATTTCAGCCGTAGGACGTCCACTGCTGGACACCTATTAATAACACTAGCAAAAAGCTGAGCTTTGTGAGGGCTCGCGTAGTTTTTCTAACGGGTAATAATTTTAAAGACAGTTGCAGTTATTTTACAACCTGATTCTAGCGGTGTCATCTAGTATTAAGTAGATTAACTACAATGTATTTGAGGATTGAGTTTAGTTCTGTTGGAGCGATGTTAGCTCTATGGTTTTCTAACAGATGGCATTAGGAGTACAATAACATTCTATCCAATGAATACAAAATTGTTAATGTTCATTTTTTTAATGGTTTTTTTTTGACAGTTAACACATCTAGATATGAAGTTAAATTACTATTTTAAAGCACAAATCTATAGGCGTGATAGTTTTTCAGTAAAGTGTATTACAAAAATGCTCAGGTTGTGGAATAGTGGTAGGGCTTGCTTCACTCGCCCTGATAACATAAAAAAAATAGTCGATTGTATCGCGCACGAAAACCAGAGACAAAGTAAAGTCGATTTAAAAAAACAACGCGCGCGGCTTTGTCTTAATTTGCACTGGGTTCCGTGCACCGCAAACGCGTGCAAACGTGTCAAAACCAAGTCATACAGTTTTTTTTTTTCTAAAATGTGATGAGAACAATACCCCCTCCTGATGGTAAGAGATAACACCTGTCCGATACCATTTTTAAGACAAAGCAACAAAGCAAGGACCAGGGTATTGACCTAGTTGTAACATTATCACAAATTAAATATTTAAAGTTTACACAAACATAAATGTGTTTGTAGGGTACAAGCAGCAGGTAGGGTGGAGCAGATATTAAATGACCTGATTTTAGAGAGTATACTTCAGATTTGTATGACATAATAATAACTACACTTGGCATACATCAACTAAACTCTACTTCAAAAGGCTGTCATACTGAACACGTGCAGAATCGTGCGAAAGTTTCTGTCACTAGACGAATAGGAAATAAATAATACACACTTGTGTTCGTTTGGCCAAAAGCCCGCGAACATTAGTCTTTCCTCGGTAACGAGAGATTTTTCAAAAGAAAAACTATAAATAATAAATTTATTTCAGCATAGGCGTACTTAGCATAAAGCAGTCAGATTACTTAATTAAAGAATTCACAAAAACATATTACATTTAAATACTTGCTCATTAGTCAGTATATGAACCATACAGCAATGGCTCATGTACTGACAGTCAAACCTATTGGCAAACACATTTAGGATGCTGTTACGGCTGCCCCGGACCCTACGATACAGGGATGTGCACCGTTTTCGCATTGTTGAGTGAAAACAGTCGACTCGCGACTCAGCGAACATCCAAGAGGCGCTGCAGTGCCGTGGCAGCCCCATCAGCACCCTAAATGCATTATTGTACTGAACACGAAGGGCGCTGTACCGCTTCTGCGTATATGACACCCACAGGCCGCCCGTGTAGCAAGACGCCACCTTACTTAACTATCAGATTGGCACCTGCTCTAAAAAGCGTCATCGTTCTACGGTACAAAAGCACTCGAAACAGTTTGATTTGATGCGATTGTAGCTGGTTAACGCGATCGATTCACACGCCGAAAGGCGTGGGTTCAATACCCAACAATGAGCTTGAGCTGCCAGTTAAAGAAACCATAGCGTGGTAGTAGAGTACTTTCTAGTACTCGACTGGCTAGCTACCACCCTCAAGTTGAAAATCTGCCGCCAAGCGCCTGTGTGTTCCGACAGCCTCACTTGAGAACCAGTTCCATTCCAGGCTAGGTATGTACCATTTTAGACCACACTGTCAATTACCATCAGATGAGCTGTGGTCAAATACTTAGCCTATACATCATCACCACTTAGCCTATAAACAATTTAAAAAAAAGAATCCATTTTCATCATACGAACCGCTACAACAACCGAATTTGTTCCCCGATCAATCTAGAAGCTTTCTAGGTATATCGTCTAGGAAAGCGTGCTCAGTAGACCGCATCATCACTTACCATCAGGCGAGATGGCGGTCAAACGTAAGCATAAACACGGCCGTGTGTATGCAAACACATGTACATTTTTTAACACTAAGGGAACATTCAAGTATTACGTAAGCAGAATTTTAGTAATTATTAACCCCTCCCTCCCCCTTGTCAGCAAAAGTAAGCAAAGCTCTTACTTCCCTCTCCTATGCTTAAGTAAATATTGGTTTAATTAGCAGCCATGTCGCTAAAACGTGATGTGTCGATAACAAGGAAACCAAACAATCAGCATAATTTATACGACTTTGCTGATATTATCACCATTCAGATCGCCTCATCACCAATGTCGTCAAAAATAAGCAAAGTAAAGACTCCCCTACCCCCCTTTGGTGCTTACGTAATACTTGAACGACCCCTAAGCAGTCTGTCGGATTTCCATGTTTCAAGTAATTCTTTAGCTATCGAGTGGTGAAATTTCATTTTGGATCACATCACATCATCAGCCATAGGATGTCCACTGCTGGACATAGGCCTCCTCCTGGGGAGGTTTTGCCAATACTCGCCACGCTTGGCAGGCGGGTTGGCGAGCGCAGTTAGGTGCGATTGTTCAAGGAAGACGCTGCTGCCCATCTTTCGGATGACATCCCTTAGCCGACTCTTACGGCAACCACGGGTAGCTAAAAGCTTGTACATAAAAAGTTCACGTCAAAAAAGTTAGGTTCTAGAAATTCTTTTACCTGTCATAGTCTTCCTGCTTGAGGATAACGTGGCAGGTGGAGCATGTAAGGGTGCCTTCACACGCGCCGAACCCCTCGATGTTAAGGTCGTTGTTCACTACCACGTCAAGCAGTGTGTCGCCGACGTTAGCCTCTGTCTCAACCCGCTTGCCGTCGTGCAGTGTGAATGTTAGCTTTACCCTGGAAAATTGACAAATGAACTGCCTTTTAGTCTTTTCTATGTATTAGGATATATTACTATTGGTATTTTTTTTATGTTTGACCACTGCTCTATTGATGTCAAGTGACGGTGTAATCGAAGATGGTACTTGTTTTATGACATTGATGAGTATTTTAAACCAAAAGATAATTAAATAATTATGTTTTTTTTGACATTTTATTATATGTATATTGACATGTTTGCATATTCATATACTTTATTATGACTATTTTTAATTTTTTTTAATTATTGACATGCAATCATTGTTTTAAAACTCTTTTAATGATATATTTGAAATGATATTACGGAATCGACTTGTAACATTGGTGTTATTAATAAAATATTTGTATTTGGTAAACACACCTAGCCTGGAATGGAACTGGCTCTCAAGCGAGGCTGCCGGAACACACCGTTAGACGCTTGGCGGCAGATTTTCAACTTGAGGGCTGTAGCTAGCCAGCCGAGTACTAGAAAGTACCCTACCACCACGCTATAGTTTCCTCACGATGTTTTCCTTCACCGGCAGGTCAAGCTCATTGTTGAGTTTGAACCCACGATCTTCGGCGCGTGAACCGACCGAGCTAACCACTGAGCTATCATCGCTCAAAATATCCTCGTTATTGACACACCCCGTCTTTTTCTTCCTCTAATCCTTTCCAACTTATGGTTGCCTAAAGCAGATCACTTTTAGCGATAAGGTTAAGTGCGCGCGCGCGTTGTACTCAGCTCTATCTCCATGATGAAGACCACCAGATGTGGACAAAACTTTAATAGGATTTTCCGGTATAATTAAACGCACATAAGTAATAGAAAACGTGCCAAACCCAAATCGGTTTTTTATAACAAAAAAATCATTTATGGTTTTAACATAAATATGTATATATATGTATATATATGTATACGATATCCATATTTTACCATTCATATTTATTTACAAGATGATAACAGAATTTTAGAACAACAAGATAGTAAATGATAAAGCAGATAAATAATTATTTATCTGTTTATTATCGTCAAGGTCGATAAATAACCATTTTAATTTGAATGCAAAATATAGCATCAAGCATTCGCCACAACTAGGTACACTGACGCATATACCTCGAGGGGTGATTGGGCCATATTTTTATTTTATATTTTTTTTAATGGCTGACAGGCTAGGTGTTTGACCACAACTCACCTGATGTTAAGTGATGGTGTGGTCGAAGATGGTTAGCACACCTAGCCTAGAATAGAACTGGCTCTCAAGTGAGGCTGCCGGAACACACCGTTAGATGTTTGGCGGCAGATTTTCAACTTGAGGGTGGTAGCTAGCCAGCCGAGTACTAGAAAGTACCCTACCACCACGCTATGGTTTCCTCACGATGTTTTCCTTCACCGGCAGCTCAAGCTCATTGTTGGGGTTTGAACCCATGCCCTTCGGCATGCGAACCGACCGCGCTAACCACTGAGCTATCATCGCTACATAATATATAGATATATTATATAGATCTACGTTTGGCCAACTCGTCTGATAGAAAGCGACGGTGCGGCAGAGGGTAAAGCATGCTGGTCTAGAAGAAATCTATTCATAGTCCAAATTGTAGTTTATAGGTAACAAATAAGCAGGCAATGAGTTCCATTCCCGGGCCATACGCATCAAGAAAGTAGAGCGGAATCGCTGCGTACGAGCACTGGGAACGTCCACGAGGAACGGATGATAGTGGACCGTTCTTCTGTTTGTCCTGTGGTGGAACGAATAGGGTGGGGTCACATCACACATATATCATCAGCCATAGGACGTCCACTGCTGGACGTAGGCCTCCTTCTCGGGGGGTTTTGCCAATACTCGCCACGCTTAGCAGGCGGGTTGGCAAACGCAGTTAGGTGTGATTGTTCAAGGAAGACGCTGCTGCCCATCTTCCGGATTACATCCCTTAGCCGACTCTTACGGCAACCACAGGTAGAAAGGGTGGGTTTACAATTCTTACGCCGGCACCACCACGGCACAAGGTGGGATAAGGTCATGGAACTCCTGCACACACTCCCGGAAATGTATTCCAAATATAAATGTTACCACTATGGCCTTGTGCTGCCAGATCAAAATAAATTAATCGATTGATTCAGCCGTTACTTTGCGGAAGTTCATTTTGAGTGTTCGAGTATTTAGTGTATATCTTTACACGAGGCATCCTCAAAACGTGTTGACTATTTAAGAGGAAACAAGTCATCATTTTCTTCATACAAACGTTTTCCCCATTTTCCTTTTAGGATTTTAATACTAGAGCAATAATTTTTAGATAGGAAGTAGATACTTGCTAGTTTCATGCCCCTCTGTTTTGATTTTTTGATATATGTTTTTTTATAAGAGCTAGGAATCTTCAAAAATCTTAAAATGTACCTACTTTCAACGTCCAAATTCCCAATCTCATAGACATAATCTTAAAAAAATAAAACGCACTGGCAAAGAACACATCCTTCTTATTTGCTTGTTAAAAGAAATACTAAAATCGGTCTAAATTTGGAGGAGGAAACAGAGGAATACGAAACCTCGATTTTGCTCATTTTATTTCGGGTTAATGAGCCCGAGGTGCAGTTGTCCCTTTCGCTCAGTATGTACGCGGGTGCTGCGTGCGGCGCGACAGAAATAGCTTGGTGAAATACCTAATTTTCAAATGTCTCAGTTGACTGCTTTCCTCTTAAGCGTTTGGCCGGCCAAACTTTTAAGCGGAATTACACTAAAAATATTTGAATATGTTGTTGAATTTATCAATATATTTTTTTTTAAATGTTCAACAAGCTAGATGTTTAATCACAGCTCATCTGATGTTAAGTGACGGTGTGTTCGAAGATGGTAAAGTACACTTAGTCTGGAATGGAACTGGCTCTCAAATGAGGCAGCCGGAACACACCGTTAAGTGCTTAGCGGCAGATTTTCAACTTGAAGGTGGTAGCTAGCCAGCCGAGTACTAGAAAGTACCCTACCACCACGCTATGGTTTCCTCACGATGTTTTCCTTCACCGGCAGCTCAAGCTCATTGTTGGGGTTTGAACCCACGCCCTTCGGCATGCGAACCGACCGCGCTAACCACTGAGCTATCATCGCTACAAAAATACATTTTAAAATGTACTTTTTACGTACAATTTTTTCATATTTTGATTGAATATGCTGTTTGAATACATACATACATACCTAACTGAAACAGGAGGTTGTTTATTTTCTACAAAATGCTTTGTATGACGTCCGCTTTTAAAATGACGTGTTTTGTCATTTCCCTTCCATGTCATTATAAACAGATTCCACTGTATATAGAATGTAGATATCGAAGCTCCCTTTACGATATGATCCCAAATGACCTTCCACTCCCTATTAACTTTCCAACCTCCTACCCCTGGTATTTTCTGCTTCTGTGTATGTCCTTAGTAAATGTATTAAAATTAATAATCTGCATCTTTAAGTTTTGCTTTATATTTGGTTTTTGTATATATTTTATGTGTATATTCTCTGTGTGACGTGTTGTATTTGTGCTTTATCGTAGACGCTTAAACTAACCAATAACAAAAAAAAAAAAAAAAAAAAAAACACCGGTCAACTTGCGCCAGACAGAAAACAAATGTACAGACATTGGCAAAATTGTGGCAACACCGCAGAAGCCAGCATTGAAAAGTTGAAGTTGAAGTATATAGAATGAGCCAGACACAGAACAAACATTTTTAATTATAGCAGTCATCTAAATATATATAACTCAAAGGTGACTGACTGACTGACATAGTGATCTATCAACGCACAGCCCAAACCACTGGACGGATCGGGCTGAAATTTGGCATGCAGGTAGATGTTATGACGTAGGCATCCGCTAAGAAAGGATTTTGATTAGTTCTACTCCCAAGGGGATAAAATAGGGGATGAAAGTTTGTATGAAACTTTGTCAATTTTAAAACCGATCGGGCTGAGACAAAGCATGCAAATTCATCAAACACATAAATGATGAATTCATTCGATGTCAGTTTGAACGGTTGTCAAACGGCACTCCGCAGTTTGGCGTGTCAAACACAACAAAAATATGAAATTTCATCAAACAAGCTCCAAACACGTTAATTTTGACAAACTGTTCAAACTAGCTTCGTAAATGATCAAAATGGTTCGAGTCAAACCTAAATTTACATATTTGAATCAAACTGTTTGATCGTCTCGTCTGAACTTCTCGTTCCTTTGGTCACAGTCAAAGTTACACAAACTAAATCATGGTCAAATTTAGTCCATACTTTATATTCATTAGTAAAGTAGTGATCACTAGTTTATTGTCACCGTCGCGGGTCGAACCTGGACCAGATTGGCACAGGACTGAGGCAGATGGTATAACAAGAGAGATGCCTATACCCAGCAGTGGGATAAAGAAGGCTGTGGATGATGATGATGATTAGAAACATCATCAAAAGTGAGGTTCTCAACATTACATCACTTGCCCACACTTGTGCATATAATTTGGCACTTTAAAACACAGCACTATTTTTAAACATGAATTCCGCATTCCTGTCAAAACTCAAACGATGCCAATAATAATTTTTTTTACAAATTGATATTACTCTATAGCATTGGTGCATGCACTTACATATGTCTATTATTTTATATTATGTATCACACATCACATCATCAGCCATAAGACGTCCACTGCTGGACATAGGCCTCCTCCTGGGGGGTTTTGCCAATACTCGCCACGCTTGGCAAGCGGGTTGGCGAGCGCAGTTAGGTGTGCTTGTTCAAGGAAGACGCTGCTGCCCATCTTTCAGATTACCTCCATTAGCCGACTCTTACGGCAACCACGGGTAAAGAGGGTGGGGTACTATTCTTACACCGGCACCACCACAAATTGAGGCAATAAGAGCAAGAATATTAATGTTAATACTTTCAATTGATAGTAAGTAATCTAAAGGATGGCTTTGGAGAAATTTGTACCTTGGTTGCCCCCCCCTTAGTTTTTCGTCGGGTAAACATTACCTTTACCGGGACTGAGGCCTTCTCTACGGCCACGGTCCTGCCACGTCCTTTACACTGAACTGATCTATATACTTAAATTAGTAAAATAGTTTCCGCACTTACTTTTCATCTTTTGGCACTGCTTTAGATGTCGATAAAGGTACTATAGACCGGTAATTGCTAAAACTTGTTCCTCTACTGTTATTTTTAACTAAAAAACGCAACGAGAAAGTTTTAGAAAAACTTCGCAACATTTTTGGTATAGAATCTTTGAAGGTTAGCGAGTCACTGGCTCAAAAATATTATATGACTATAAACACTGACGCCACACTACATAAATTTACATTAACATCACGTTATATATTCTAATATATTAATCTTTATTCCCTCGATCGAAGTTTACGTGAAATCTTGAATTTTTTTTTAGTCTCGTCTCGACCCGTGTCTGACTGTCGCTCAGTCAAGGTCAACTTGAATTGAACAATGAACACTTGGATTGGCAACACTGAATTGAACTTTTTTTTTTGTTCTTCTTTTGAGTTTAATGGCGGCACCACACAATCGTCCAACAGTCGAACTGTTCGTCCAATTTTCCACGTGTGGAGAAGTAGCACGTGCGTGTTTGACGATGTTGGAACGTGCTAGCGCGCGATCGCTCCGATGGCGGTAAATCGTACACAGATCAAAGGAGTTGCCCTACTCACACGAACAGACCCTCCATATAGCCGGTACCACAGAATCGTCAAACAGTCCAACACTCGATCTTGACTCGAGTCTGTCCCAACTCACGATCGATCAAAACAGACCCTCACATATCAATATGCACGTTCCAACCTCCTTCACTATGGGCAACTCCTTTGATCTGTGTACGATTTACCGCCATCGGAGCTATCGTGCGCCAACTCGATTCAACATCGTCAAACATCCACGAACTACCTCTCCGCATGTGGAAGGTTGGACTAACAGTTCGACTGTTGGACGATTGTGTGGTGCCGACAATAGTGAATGAGGTTGGAAGGTGCATATTGATATGTGTGGGAGGGTCTGTTTTGATCGATCGTGTGTTGGGACCTCAGAGGAATAACAAGTATAAAAATATTGATTGAGTTATACTTAGAATACCTACATATTATTCAAAACAAGCTCTTACAACACAGTGGTGCTTGTGGAAATATATTATGTACCTTGTACATATATAATATATTATAATATATTTCAAGAAACTAAGACCGCAAGTGTTATAAAAACGAATCGGTAATAATGAACGATTGTGCGTCATGGCACATCACTATTAATCAACAACAAAATTACTTTCCAAAATTTACAAGAATTTTGAGATCGGATAGACATTATTATGTTATTGTATCAGTCTAAAAACAATGAATTTAAACATATTCGAATATTTCATGGAAATGTTGAGTGGTTCCACAGAATATTCAAAAAAACTCTTACCTGTGAAATGTTACACATCGATTTTCTTCGGTTTTCTTTGAGCTATGGCTGTTACAGCCATAAGATACACAAGCCATCACAACAAAATTGTTTCAAGTTATCATACAACATAGTATTTCACACCAGAACAAGAAATAATCACAATATTCGAAAACGCAGAGAGTCACCAGCTGGTCACTTTGACAACTAAAATGTGGCTTCACATCGTCTAAGACGATAGTTGCTGTATGATTACATCTCTTTCTATCTGACGTCAAACCTGTGTAAGATAAAGCAGTAGCAACTATATGTTTGATGGTTCAAATTAATAATGCTTGTGCTTGGTTGGGACAGACTCGTGTTCGAGTATTGGACTGTTGGACGATTGTGTGGTGCCGCCGAGAGGATTATAGCCATGGAATAGCGTTCCATAGTACAAATTTGCTAGTCAAAAGTATAATATTATGTATTAACATAAAAAATATTTTTGTAATTCAAGGATCAATTTTAGATTTAAGAATCGACATTGGCATTGGCAGACAGAATAAAAATACTAATTTATAAATAAATTTAAATCACAAAATTTAAATCTTGTAAAAGGAGATGTATTTAGTACACACAGGCATACATATTGAAAGTTGAAACTGAATTCCAAAATAATTATTCTTCACGGGTGAAAACGTACGTAAAGCCAAGGTCAAGTCAAAACTTAAAAAGAAATGGGCTGAATCATGTTCATAATGATATTCATGTTCATAATGATATTTTAATAAAGTCATACTAAAAAAAAAGTTATAAGCATCAAGTTTTTAGATTGTCAAAGTTGATGAACGTCACTATGAGTTTAGGTGGGAACGCGGAAAAAGTCATATCGCCCCATTGTTTTTTTTCCAAAACTGGTGTTTTTTCGAGTATACAAATAGTGGTTTTTTCCAATTCCAAAAAACTCCATCGCAGTTTATAGTAAAGTTGCCACCACTTTACGTTCATGACTATATTAGACTGGCATGGCCTGGACTTTACTAAAATTTGACTATAAAGTTAAATAAGCTGAAAACTGAAGACTGCACACAAGATACAGAAACATTGAAAGTGAAAGGGGAAAGAAAACATAGAGTGCGATGTCAAAAGGTAAGAGAAAAAAAACATCACTATGTCAAAATCAAAATTGACCGTCAAATTCAAACAAAATTCGCAATTTCTTTCAGTGTCACAAATCACAATTTTCGAAGATTTTTGTGAGTCAGTGTCCTAGGTATATAGACTGTTTTGGCAATTTTCTGTCTGAATTTTAATACTAGGTTATCGAAGTTCTGTATGAATTTATAATTAAGACTATATGAGTCTGTAATTTATTAAATTCCCCAAAAAAACATGTCTGATAGGCTAAACAATACCAATCAGGTCTCCAACGAAGATGTTATAGACGACCTGACCAAGGACTTGAAAAACTCGTTAAATACTGCTGAAAATCCTGCACAATTTGTTATAAATCCTGGCACTAGCGCAGAGGATACGACGACAAACACAGGCAAGTTTTTAGAACTAATATTTTCATGAAACAAAAGGTGCGACAGGGCGTTTTCGTCACTGATGTAAGAGTGCTAATATAGTACCAATTATAATTCTATTCGCAAAGCTAGCAATAAAGTGAGGTATAAATACAACCATGACAGTGCCCTCATCAACACAAACATCTTTTTTACTAGCTTTTATTTAACTTGTATCTATGCTTATCCGGGTGGAATTTTGCAAGTTAAGTTTGAGTCACTTCCCGATGTCCGATTGGACTCCTATTCATGTACTTATGTATCTTAAGTGACAATACTATGATATGGTACCATGAAGCTGGTCCGATGATGGAGACGGAAGATGGCTATAGGGCTTCTGAACTAAAGATAAACCCATTGATTTTGGGCTCGATTGAATCGTCTTGAGGAGCAATCTCTAAAATACTTATCTATTAAAAAGCTAAACATATATAACAAGTTTTTTTTGTTACAAACTTTTATCTGGGACAATGAACTAAAAATTTAAAAATAAATTCTTGTAAGTATATGGCGTGTAAGTAATCAACTATATCCTTAAAAGCTTGAGGCACTTCCCATACAGGTTACATACTTACCATACTTCTGTGCCTCAACCTATGAAGATTAATTTTCATTATACCTAAGAATACTTGGGCGCAGTGTATTTGTGTCTCATGGTACAGTTAGTTCTACATGATTAAGTTTTCTTGAGAAACATAAAATGTCAGGCCTGGATGGTGAAATGACCAATTCCTCAACGATTTTGTAATGTTTTCATATATTTCCATCTGTTATCTCTTACCATTCCAGACAGTGACTCATCTCATTACTTTTATAAAAAAACTAGTGACCCGCCCCCGCTTCGCATGTATGCAATGTAGATATTAATATGGTGCATATGCATGTATTATACATATAAACCTTCCTCTTCAATTACTATCTATTTAAAAAAACCGCATCAAAATCCGTTGCATAGTTTTAAAGATTTAAGCATACATAGGGATATAGGGACAGAGAAAGCGACTTTGTTTTAAAATATGTAGTGATGATAAGAACCTAATCGGGTCTACTTAGAATTGAGTAGGACTATAATTACAATATTGTCTATTAACTGACAATGAATATATGAATATAGTCAGAATTCTTAACTGACAATGTCAGATTGTCTTAACTGACAATGAATATATGAATATTGTCAGACTTCTTAACTGACGATGTCAGATTGTCTTAACTGACAATGAATATATGAATATTGTCAGACAATGATAAAATTATTCATAATGTGATACCTAAACCTTGTACCTATGAATTTTCAGACATTCCACCATCATCACACAATGAATACTTTGATACAACAGATTATGAGAAAGACCCTGACGGCTCAGATAAGGACAGCGACTCGGAGTCATTAGATGAAACTGCACTCAAGGATGCGGAGATAGACCTTACTGATGACCAGAAGGAGGAACGAAAGATCATAGTTGAAGAGTTGAAGGAGAAAGGGAATCAAGCGTTTAAAGTTGCAGACTATGAATTGAGCGCTGAAAAATATTCTACAGGTAGTTTTTATCATCATCATTTCAGACGTAGGACATCCACTGCTGGACATAGGCCTCCCCTATTGACCTCCATAAAGACCTGTTGGAAGCGGCTCGCATCCAGTGCGAACCTGCGGTTCTTACGAGGTCTTCTGTCCACCTTGTGGGTGGGTGTCCTACGCTGCGCTTACCGGTCCGTGGTCTCCACTCCAGAACTTTGCAGCCCCATCGGCCATCAGTTCTGCGTGCTGTGTGCCCTGCCCATTGCCACTTCAACTTGCTAATCCGCTGGGCTATATCGGTAGTTTTTATGTGTAATCATAAAACAGATGATGCTTGCCACTTCAACTTGCTAATCCGCTGGGCTATGTCGGTAGTTTTTATGTGTAATCATAAAACTGATGATGCTTGGACTTTGCTCTGTTACTCAAAGTTTTGCAATGGGCGCGATATGTCTCTTACGATTAGGGACCATTCAAATATTACATAAGCAGAATTTTAGTAATTATTATTCCCTTTGTCAAAAGTAAGAAAAGATCTTACTTCTCTCTCCTATGCATGCTATGCAAAGCAAAGAAGCTGTTTGGTGCTAACGTAATACTTGAACGGCCCCTTAGAAGAGAGCCTTGGATATATCGTCCTGTACAAGAACACACAGTACTGTCTAGTGCATGACCACCTGTTAAGAGTTTTTTTTATGGTTGACTAAATAGGTGTTTGAACACAGCTCACATGAAATTAAGTGTGTGAGGATGAGTGTGTGTTGATTCCCACACAGGAGAAGCATTTTGTGGTATAAACAAATGTTTGTACTATGCCTGGGTGTTCTGTATGTATTATAAGTACATATTTACAAAAAACTAAGTAATTTATTGGTCTAACTTCCATAGTACAAGCTTTGCTTAGTTTGGGGTCCAATGGTGCTGTGTTTAATGTCCTACGATATTTATTTAAAAACTAAGGAAAGACACGTGCATGCCGTAGAATTCAAATCCAGGACCTTCAGATTGGAAGTTAGATAGTCTCCCAATTATACTGCTGCTAGTGATTATATAGAGCAGCCTTTCCCAAAGTGAGCGATAACGCCCTATTGTGGGCGCTGCAGGCCTAAAGGGGGCGTTAAGAGACCCAGAAAAAAAGGGGCGTTGTGGAGAGGCTTGGAGGGTGATGTGTAATTTCATTTAGCTAGAAGGCCTCTTTGACGTAGGTGAAAAAATGGGGGCACTAAAAAATAATTTATTCTCAAAGTGGGCAGTAGATAAAATAAGTTTGGGAACCCCTGATATAGAGGGTAGATTTTAATAAACTTTAATATGTTTATGTTTTCCAGCACTTCAGACATGTCCCCTGCAATTTACTCAGCTGCGTGCCATTCTATACTGCAACAGGAGTGCGGCCAGAATGAAACAGGAGAAATATGAAAAAGCTATCAAAGATTGTACCAAAGCTATTGAATTAGATGAAAAATACCTTAAAGCTTATGTGAGGTACGTTAGTAACTATGCCTTCGGAAAGCACCCATAACTACCCCAATTTTTAATCTCTTAACATCTCTCTCTCTGTATTGACACCTAGATTCAGGTTATCTAAAGCTAATAAGTCTTTTCTCGGGAATTGCGTTAGATTCTATAATAAAATCCCACTTGAGGTAACTAAAATGTCCTATAATCAATTCAAAGTTTTTTTAAAGCAGAGGTTAATTGACAAAGCCTACTATAAGGTGGCTCATTACGTGGAAGACAGGAATATATGGTTGTAGTAGCTTCTCTCTGCACTTGCATCCCCCTGGCTAAGTGACAATTGTAGTAAGCATAATGTATTAATATTTATAACTGTAAACTGTAACCTAATATGAAAAGAAAGATCCACAAAAAAATGCCTTGCTGAGTTTCTTGCCGGAGTCTTCTCAGTTGAAGTGTAATTACGAGCCGGTGGTAGATTCAAACATGTAACTTAACGTTCATAAGTGCCTTACCAGGGACTAAACTGAATAAATGACTTTTGATTTTGATTGATTGCGTATAGATTAAGTTTGATTGATTCAGGCTTTACTTTGCGGAAGTTCATTTTGAGTGTTCAAGGTATTTAGTTTATTTCCGCTGTACAGTCGTTTCGGCAGGAACACGGAAAGAGTCGTGTCGCCCCACTGTATTTTTTCCAAAACTAGTGTTTTCGAGTGTTTATGTATAAAAATAGTGGTGTTTTATTCATAATGTTCTGAATTACAAGCGCGAGTGTGGGAAAGTGATATAATGTGGTTAAACATGACTTTTCGTGTTGCTTCCAAAACTCCATCCAGAAGCTTATAGTAAAGATGCCACTACTTTACTAAAGCATGACTAGATTTGACTGATACGGACTGGACTTGACTAAGACCAAGATGTTTTCCTTCATCGGCAGCTTAAGCTTTGCAGCGATGATAGCTCAGTGGATACCGCGGTCGGTTCGCATACCGAAGGGCGTGGGTTCAAACTTTAACATTCAGCTTGAGCTGCCGGTGAAAGAAAACATCGTGAGAAAACCATAGCGTGGTGATAGGATACTTTCAGGTACTCAGCTGGCTAGCTACCACCCTCAAGTAAAAAATCTGCCGCCAAGCGTCTAAAGGTGTGTTCCGGCAGCCTCACTTGAGAGCCAGTTCCAAACTAGGTGTGCTTTATCATCGACCACACCATCAACCTAAAAAAAAGATCATTAATAAATAAATAAATATTGTAGGACACATTACACACAGCGCCATCTCTGACCCCAAATTAAGCAGAGCTTGTGTGATGGAAGTAAGATAACTGATAGATTACTTAGATTTTGTAAATACGTACTTATAATACATACAGAACACCCAGACATAGTATAAACATTTTTTTTATTTTTTATTTCTTACATACTAGGTGTGGGTGTGGCGGGAATCGAACCCACGCCCTGCAGCTCAGGCAGGCATACTCCCAATAAGCCAACAGGGCTGTCATTGTTGGGAATCCACGCTCTACAGCGTGTGAACCAACCGCGCTAACCACTGAGCTATCATCTCTACGTTGCGGTGACGTGATGTTTCCTCGTGCCCGCAAACACTAACCTTTGTGTTCACATTTCAGGCGGGCACAGTCGTATGAGCAGAAAGAAAAATTCGACGAGAGCTTAGCTGACTATAAAAAGGTTTTAGAGTTGGACCCCGACTATAAAGAGGCTCAGGTACGTAACCACAACAAATAACAGGGACAGGACAGTGAAAGTGAGCGTTGGTACATATGTAATCCTACTACCCTCCCTTAAACCTACATTTGGGTCACAAGCTCTTGGCACTGTACAGATTCCTGCCCCTACAAAATGATATCATTCAATGCTAAGAAATTTTACAATCAATTTACTGTTGTATAAGCTATATACGCACGAAGACACACACACACACACACACTAAAACACACACATATATATTCACACACACAGACACATTGCCATTTGACAGCCCTGTGCATGGTGCATTGGGAGTATGTCTGCCTGAGCTGTAGGGCGTGGGTTCGATTCCCGCCAAGGACAAATGTTTGTTTGGTATAAACAAATGTTTGTTCTGTGTCTGGGTGTTCTGTATGTATTATAAGTATGTATTTACAACAAAAAAAAAGTATTTATGTATCCTATCAGTTATCTGACTTCCATCACACAAGCTCTGCTTAGTTTGGGGTCAGATAGCGCTGTGTGTAATGTGTCCTACAATATTTATTTACATATATATTCACACACACACACACTCATATATTCACATACACTCATATTCACACACGCTCAGACACGTATTCACACACACACAAACATTCACACACAAACATATCTGCTTCGGGAGCCTATGGAACATAATTTATTTGTACTATAAGTATGTTTTATGTTGAAGAAAAATAATTATTATTATGGTGGTCAACTGGTCATTGTCCTTGGAAATGTTGCTCTCAATTTTTTTTCAATTTCCAGAAAGCAATAATACGCTTGCCTCCACTTATAGAAGAAAAGAACGAGAAACTCAAAACGGAGATGTTGGGTAAACTGAAAGACCTCGGCAACATGATCCTGAAACCCTTTGGCCTGTCTACGGAGAACTTCCAGATGGAACAAGACCCCGAATCTAAAGGATATAAAATCAATTTCAAACAATAAATGTACATTTAATATGTGATATTACTTAGGTTTTATTATATAGTATTGGAATTACGTTATCGTTTGATTCAACACTAGCGACCCTTTTTTTTTTGTCTAGGGAAAATACTTAATGTATACCACCTGCCCTGGGGCGGGCACGGTGGTTATGTGGGACTCTCCGTCCTAATGACGGCCTACCCACTAAAAACCCTGGAGTGTTCCACCTCTGCGCCCTGTGTCGAGGCTGCGGGCACGCTTTCGCACTCTACCGCGGCCTCGACAGTGCTTGTCCGCGCGGACTCGCCTCGGGAAGCCCAAGCTCACCCCGCAACGATTACGATGTGTCGGAACACCAGACACATCGTTATCCACCTCCGAGATCTTACCAGCAAATGGGCGACGGACGCCCCACGTCCTAACGCCCATGATTAGTGGTCAGATTAGTGGCCCCGTCGCCTGCCACTTGGCCGCTGGGATGGGGATCGCCAGACCGGTACGTCTCCCAAACCGTAGCTCCCTCCCACTGGGCTTCTCCACTGTGCCCTCAGCTTATCAGAGGGACACGTGGAGAGCCCTCCCCTCTGTCCGTCACCGGACCATTCTCGGCTGCAGAGGACAGTGAGAGCGGCGCACCGTCATACCGGTACTCCTCTTCCCCTGCAGCCCCACCGCGTCCGCCATCAGACAGTGGCGGCCCTGTCAAGGCCGCGGAAGGTAGGGAAAGCGGCAACGCCACACCGACAGTCCTCTCCCGCCGCGACCTCCAACTGCAGCTGCAGTGTCTTCCATACGACACTGCAGCCCGCCTCAGTTGCGCTGCCGCCCACACAGCTCCGCAACCTACATTGGCTGCTTCTACCAGGCCCGGGAGAACACCCGGAGAAGCAGCCCCACCTCGGGTTCCGCTTGGTTTCACCGTGGTCACCAGTCACGGCTACTCAGCAGCAATGGAACTAGATCTCAACACTCAAGTGAGGCTTTGTAGTGATGATAGCTCAGTGGTTAGCGCGGTCGGTTCGCATGCCAAAGGGCGTGGTTCAAACACCAGCAATGAGCTTGAGCTGTCGGTGAAGGAAAACATCGTGAGGAAATCATAGCATGGTAGTAAGGTACTTTTTAGTACTCGGCTGGCTAGCTACCACCCTAAAGTTGAAAATCTGCCGCCAAGCATCTAACGGTGTGTTCCCACAGTAAGTGCGTGGGTGTATTTACGTCCCACCATATTTACATTAAAAAAACCGACTAAGTGCGAGTCGGACTCGCGCACCGAGGGTTCCGTCCAACCCTGCAGGTATATAAGTAAAAGTTATAGATTTTTTTTAATGATAATTTGTGCTTTTCGCAATTTTTCCTTTATCTGTGCTATAAGACGTTGCTTCGTACCAAATTTCAAGATTCTGAGTTCACGGGAAGTACCCTGTAGGTTTTGATTCCCTTGCGAGTGTCGAAAATTTGCAGCATAAACGACTGTATCTTTTGATTGCGTGGGCTTAGAAGTTTGATTTTTTCACAGCTCCAAGGGACAGCAGACCTGAGTATTTGATATAAATTTCAGCTTGATACCTCCACGCGTTCCTGAGAAAAAAGGTCTCGATAGACGGACAACAAAGTGATTCGATAAGGGTTCCGTTTTTTTCCTTTTGAGGTACGGATCCCTAAAATACGACTTACCTAAATGGTACCTCTCCTAATCATCTGATATTTTAAAATAATGAGCGCCAAAGCAGCGATGCCCTGGACTTTGTTTTGCTACACAAAGTTCTGTGTACCGCTGCAATTGAAAAAAAATATATATTTGCCATTGATTCATGGATATGTGCTATCTCTTAACATTAGGAGAGCATATAGTTCGTCTCATTACATTTACAACAGAAAAAATGACTAATCTAACCATCTAATTACTCAAAGTAATGAGCGCCAAAGCAGCGATGCCCTGGACTTTGTTTTGTTACTCAAAGTTCTGTGTATCGCTGCAATGGGCACTAAATGAATGATATCAGCTCCTAAAACAGTCATAAAATAGGCAATAATTCTAATTTAAGCAGAAATTTGTTGACCGGAAAGACAAAAGTACTTCCGTTTCCTTTGTCAACACTCTGAATCATAATCTATAATACATAGAAATGAAAAAAATTCCCTGAAAAACTTATCAGTCATTGCCGGAAACGGTTTATTGGAAATCAATACGGATTTACTTTCATCGCAGTGTAACCAGATTTAGTAGATTTCTACTTTTTTGGTAGATTTTAGGGTCCGTCAGGTTAATGTCTGTAGAAATAAGTTATGCAGTATATTTTGGTAGATTTTTTAATTTCGTGGTAAGCAACATTTTTCCTTCGTTTTATCTCTCGTTCTCGTTTGTGAACGGGGATTCCCACGTTTTACCACGAGTAAAGCCCGCCGCTCTTTGTTGTTTGTTATACTGTATTCCGGTTGATCTTATTCGTTCGCTTAATAAAATAAAATATATAAATATTATTAAAAAACGTAGCCAGTTTACTCCATGGAAAAGAAGGGCTGCGACAGAATGATCGTGGCTGCATTGATTTTGTACCAAATAAAGGAATGATAAAATTAATGGATTCCAAAAATTTGTATGATGGAGCAGGAGATAATAGTGATTCGGAGTAGGCAATGCTCTACAATAATAATTGATAATGTTGATAATTTTCAGTTTGTTTGTTAATTAATAATGTTGATCATTTTCACTCTGTAGTAGTTGAAATAAGTACTAAATTGTCCATTTAATGTTGTAAATTATTACATTAAGTAATTGTATAAAGATATTATGTATTTTTATTTCAATTCTTACAAATTTGGATATGTGTAGACAATTTAGTAGATTGCTGCATATTGGTTAGTAGAATTTAGTAGATTTTGTCCATACCGTGAGTAGATTCGTCAAATTAAATCTGGTCACGCTGTTTCATCGATATCATTGTCCAACATTGGAAATGTTCCGAGCCAGTGAAGGAAAACATCGTGAGGAAACCATAGCATGGTGGCAGGTTACTTTCTAGTACTTTTTTTTTTTCTTGGGGGTAAATGCATTTACGCACTTCCGCGTGCCAGGGCAGAGTGGTGCCACTACCGACTTAAACCCCCACGATGTTCCCTCGGTAGTGAAATTGCGACAGGGTCACGGGACCGCTTGCGCATTCACCGCAACCCTGTACTGCCAGCGTCCTCCAGGACCCACCTCAGGGAGGATAAACCTCCCTTACGGCTCCAGCGACGCGCCGGGAACATGTGGCGCGTCGCCTACTCTCGAGGGTATCCCTGGTGAGGGGCGTCAGACAGCCCCGTATACGCCCCAGGCCCTCCGATCGGAGAAGGAGTACGAGCCCGGTCGGCTCGTCTCCGTATCCGCACCCTCCGACGAGGAGGAGCCAGAGGATCTAGCTCCCTATCCCGCTCTTCGGCCTCTCGCTCTGAGACCACGGTCTCGCAAAACGAGACCATCGCCTCCCATGACCTCCATTGTCGCGGTTCCGCCTCCCCCGGGCATGCCACCAGCACGTGCTCTGCGGTATCTTCCCCAAAGCTGCACCGGTGACACTCCGGGGAACTTTTCTAGTACTCAGCTGATTAGCTACCACCCTCAAGTTGAAAATCTGCCGCCAAGCAGCAGGTGGAAATGCATAACAGTCAGCCATTTTTGAGTTCTTTTTTATGGTTGACAAGATAGGTGTTTAAACACATCTAACCTGATGTTAAGTGACGACGTGGTAAATCACAACTACTCTGGAATGGAACTGGCTCTCACTTGAAGCTGCCGGAACACACCGTTAGGTGATTGGCGATTGATTTTCAACTTGAGGGTGGTAGCTAGCCAGCCGAGTACTAGAAAGTACTCTACCGCCATGCTATGGTTTCCTCACGATGTTTTCCTTCACCGACAGCTCAACCCACCGCGCTAACCACCGAGCTATCATCGTCACAAACATTTATCATTTTTGTGTCATTAACGTGTTTTTTATGCAAAAGTAACGGGGACGAACGTAACGCTCTCCTGATGGTATGTAAGATATAACGCATGTCCAAAACCATTGTAGCGGTACCTAAGAAGTTATGTATTGTATTGTATTTAATTTACATTCCATTGGAACATCAAGAACACTTGGACATGTCAGGTAACAGAAAAATCAACAAATAAATAATTAATAAAATATTAAATAAGCTGCTGTAAAGAGGCATTGTCATTATTTTACACTATTTTCACTTACAATTAAAATTAAAATATTACTAATACTAATAATAATTAATAGTTATATTACAAATTTATATCGTTCAAGATTGACCTGTTCGGAGCTAGACAACTTCCATGCGTTTCTGTCTTCAGTATAATGTTTCAATTTATAATAAGCCTTATTACATAAAAACTCTTTTACAAATTTTTTAAAGCCAGTCTCATTAAGCGCTATGATTTCTTTTGGGATGTCATTATAGAAGCGTATTGCATGGCCCAAAAAACCCTTGCTACTTTACTGCAAACAAAGACAGTAACAAAACAAAGTCCAGGGCATCGCAGATTTGGCGCTCATTACTTTGAGACATTTTTAGTCTCAAAAGACTTGTTATTTCGCTAACTTTTTTATGTAACAGTAATGGGACGAATGGGGCACTCTCCTGATGGTAAGAGAGAACGCCGGTCCATGACCGTTGCAGCGATACACAGAACTTTGAGTAACAAAACAAAGTCCAGGGCATCGCTGCTTTGGCGCTCATTACTTTAAGACATTCGATGATTAGTCTCAACAGCCCTGTAATCTCGCTAGCTGCAGTACCCTTCAAACAAGAATCGTTTGGCTTACGTATTTCATAAAACTCTGAAATCGATATGCTATCAATGTTCGCATAATTCCCTCTACCATGTTATTTCATTTTCGAGTGAGCAATATATTTTTACAACGGATTTTGTTTCCGAGTTTTTTTTTGTTACTAACTCAACACTTATTTAGATTAACACTTATTGTGTTCGCGATAAGGATTGAAATAGCACGGCGGGATTTTAGGATTACAAATAAATAACGCTTATAGTTATACAGAGTTGTATTGAGTGGAGTATTAGGTTATCGGAATAATCATGTAATCAATCAGCCGTAGGACGTCCACTGCTAGACGTAGACGGGTTGGAAGCGGCTCGCATCCAGCGCGTTCCTGCGGTCTATATTAGGTCGTCTGTCCACCTTGTGGGTGGACGTCCTACGCCGCGCTTGCCGGTCCGTGGTCTCCACTCCAGAACTTTGCAGCCCTTTGCAGCCGGCGTTTTGTATTATTTTCGTGTGTTCTAGATTAAAAATCAACGTCTTATGACTTAACGTATTCGTTATGACTTGAGGCCGGTTTGTGACATAAAATGTATTTCTTTCTTTTTCTTTTTTTATATTATTTGTTTTATGTCACAAAAAAAGTGTCGTCTATAGTCTTTGTAGAGGTTCTATTGGGTTTTCTTCAAAATAAAACCAATTTTCTTTGTAGTAGTAGTGGACTGTATTTTCTTGTAGTAGTTTTAGGTACAAAGGCGAAAAGTGGACTGAACGGTTGAGCATATTTTTTTTTTTGAATGACTCTTGCTGTTGGCCAGTTGGCCTCTACAGCGTCACCGGACTGTGGTGAGCGCGGAGTGCGCTGAGCCTAAAGGTTAAGGACGACTGGCACAAGGGCACCTCTGAGTGGTACGGACCTCGGCTTGGGCAGTCGCCGGAGCAGGGGGGGTCTAACAGTTGCCCTGGCCACCCGGAAGGGGTGTGCCCTTGGGCCCTAGACTAGGTTGTACTGAGAGTGTGTGTGATGAATCTAAACTAGACTAATCTAACCGATCTTAGACGGAACTGGATCTGGGAGGGCCGCGACCTCGCCGGCGAGGCCGACGTAGTGTAGTGGTGTGCCTCTGGTAACCGGCGCCTATACCAAAAACGGAATACTTCCTGTTGCTAGGAGTGGTCGGGTCGGCTGACCCCAGCGCCGCACACGTGACGGCGGCGATGGGGTCGAGCGGGGTCACGCTTAAGCAACATTTGCTCCCACTTATCAATAAAATACCACTTGCTCCCCTAGTTCAGGGTAGAGCGAGTGCGCCGCTCGTTTTATTTCCAACATTCCTTATATGAATTCTTCCTATAATAACGCTATATATTTCTACTTTATTTACCTCAAGACTGATTTATTATTTATAACAATATTAAAAACACGTATAAGGCTATTTTAAATGGGTGACAATTACAAAATGCGAGAAAAGGTTTTTCGTCCGTAACAGTCGAAATATATATAACTCAAAGGTGACTGACTGACATATAGTGATCTATCAACGCACAGCCCAAACCACTGGACGGATCGGGCTGAAATTTGGCATGCAGGTAGATGTTATGACGTAGGCATCCGCTAAGAAAGGATTTTGATTAATTCTACCCCCAAGGGGATAAAATAGGAGATGAAAGTTTGTATGAAACTTTGTCAATTTTAAACCGATCGGGCTGAGACTTTGCATGCATAAAACTACTATGACGTAGGCATCTAGCGTGGGTGAAACCGCGTGGCACAGCTAGCCGTAAATAAAAAAGTCGCTGAATCCGTTTCAGTGCGTCCCTGTTGCTGGTACGGCATTATCCTTATCAGTACAAATAGAAACGATGATCGATATCTCGGTACCTGGAACCTAATCTCTGATAACGAAGCGCAGTATGAGCGAGTGAGGAACGAAATACGAATGTTGCATTATTACAATTCGTAGCTGACAGAATTTTTTATCTAATAGGTACCTTTAAACGAGCAATTCTTGTTTATATGTATTCTGAATCTCGGAAAAGGCATCAACGATTTTCATGGAATTTAGTATGCAGAGGGTTTTGGGGGCGATAAATCGATCTAGCTAGGTTTCATTTTAAGAAAACGTCGTTTTATCCGTGTTTTCAGGCAATGAAAAACTGCTGCAATATCATTAGAATACAAAGGTAGTTTCGCCACCTTCTACAAGGTTATTATAGCTCAGGTGGGAAATCGGCCGGTCCCGAATTCAGAAGACCCCGAATCGAGTCCAGATGATTATTTTTATTCCCTTTTTTTCTAAGTCCTTTAAAGAACCTAACAAAGCTCAGTCATCCAGGTAATGTAAAAATAATGAGACGAACGAGACCCTCTCCTGATGGTAAGAGATAACGCCTGTCCATGAGCATTGCAGCGATACACAGAACTTTAAGTAGCAAAACAAAGTCCAGGGCATCGCTTTGGCGCTCATTACTTTGAGACTAAATGGTTAGTCTCAACAGCCCTGTAATTTTGCTAGCTGCAGTACCCATCAAAACGGAAAACAGTAATTGCTAATACTAGTGCTTGCCGGCAGAATATCTGACACTGCGGTGGTCTGACACCTACCTAGATGACTTCCCGTTAAAAAGAGAGATATATTGGTTTGCTTCGTCTCACTAACAGAGGTAATCCAGTGCCAAAGTGTTAAGACCTCAGCATGAGTTCCAGTCGTGGAGGTTTTTCACTTATCCAGGTCCCACTTAACCAAGTTTCACTGTAGTATATAACATTATTATGTGCCGTGGTGGTACCGGCGTAAGAATAGTACCCCACCCTCTCTACCCGTGGTTGCCGTAAGAGTCGGCTAAGGGATGTAATCCGGAAGATGGGCAGCAGCGTCTTCCTTGAACAATCACACCTAACTGCGCTCGCCAACCCGCCTGCCAAGCGTGGCGAGTATTGGCAAAACCCTCCCAGGAGGAGGCCCATGTCCAGCAGTGGACGTCCTATGGCTGATGATGTGATATAAAATTATTAGAACATGTCTTTATTAGAATGTATGTTTATGTTATCTATTCTATTATAATAAAGTAGATATTGTTTTTGCACTAATCTCTGTAAGCACCAGTAGGATTTGAAAAATTCTTTTTGCATTTGAGAGCTCATTCCTGGACAAAAGTATAGGCTATTTAACATCACGATACGACTCTTAAAGCCCGATGGCGGATGAAACCGCCGGGCAAAGCCACACTAGTATTATAAAGGCGAAAGTTTGTGTGTGTTTGTATGTTTGTATTTTTGTGTGTTTTGTTACTTGATCACGCTCAAACGGCTGGATCAATTTTGATGAAATTTTGTATAGAGAGAGCGAACATCCTGGATTAGCACTTCAAGTCACGTAGTATGGGTATGTTTCCTTAAGATCTTTGCTACAAGAGACCTTGTTTAATGACATAGACAAGTATATCAAACTAAAAGATTATTAAATTACTAATAAGTAATTATGATTTTTTTAACATTTTATTACTTATATTGACAATATTTTTCATATTGACACAATTTTTTTTTTATGGTTGACAGCCTAGGTGTTTGACCACAACTCACCTGATGTTAAGTGACGGTGTGGTCGAAGATGGTAAAGCACACCTAGCTTGGAATGGAACTGGCTCTCAAGTGAGGCTGCCGGAACACACCGTTAGATGCTTGGCAGCAGATTTTCAACTTGAGGGTGGTAGCTAGCCAACCGAGTACTAGACAGTACCCTACCACCACGCAAATTTATTTTGACATCTTGTTTGTTTATTCATTGAGATGTAAGTAATCAGTGTTTTAAAACTCGTTTAATAATATATTTGAAATGATATTACGGAATTCACTTGTAACATTGGTGTTATCAATAAAAGCACCTGGATGACCGAACTTTGCTCGGCTGAAAACACGGATAAAACGACGTTTTCTAAAAATGAAACCTAGCTAGATCGATTTATCTCCCTCGAAACCCCCTGCATACTAAATTTCATGAAAATCGTTGGAGCCGTTTCCGAGATTCAGAATATATATATATAAACAAGAATTGCTCGTTTAAAGATATAGATATTTGTATTTGGACTGTTTCGCATTATTTCTTGCTCTAAACAATTGTCATGTCTTAGTTCACTTTGCGCCAGTCCTTTTATAGGCAAATATTACTATAAATAATTCCATCATTCGTATGAGTCATTTTTCTGAGAGACAACGTTTCATGTAAAGGTACTACTCACAAAGTTTCTTTATCTAGGAATTTTAGATTCTGGATGAAGAATGATAGGTAAATTTACAGGTAAGTAAGTATTTGTATCGAGGCCACATTGTCAGTTAAAAGATACGCATGACATCAGCTTTTAAATAATATCTGATACGTTATCGTAGACTGAAAAAACATACTTAAATGTATTATTTTTAGGATTATCGAGAAACCAACTAATAGATATACAAACTTATAAAATATTCTGATTCTAATTCTGAAATATAGCAAGAGCGAATAACTAATTCCTATATAAATTGTATATATCATGTCTAGCCTAAATCAAAAGTTACGGTCCTAACATTCCCCCTTGCCGCACGCCGCCAGCTAAGTACCGACGCGTCCTTATCAACGTTATCTGCAACAACATATCACCTACCTTTACACTGAATTTCGAAACACCGATAAGATAATAACATGAACACTATACAAAACCTTATGAGTAACCCACACATTGGTGCTTACAGTTTCGAAGGCTCCGGTCACTTCAACCGGGCGTAGATTTAAAGTGGGACTCAAATAGTCCTGCAAATTTTCTCATAGTGTTTAAGTGATAGTGATAAAAAATGGGTTGCAGAGACGTTTACTTATTTTTGCTCCTGGTGGCAGTGGCTTCAGCGCAAACATGTAAGTTGAATTTAAATATTATTATGTAATGCTTATAATCTTAGTCATCAATCGAAGGTGACCGTTATCTTTAGTATTGGATGTAAAAGAGGAAAAATGTAAGATTTTATTACTGTCAAACGACGAATGATTTTGAAATTAATGGTAAATGAAGTCTAGGAATGAAATTGCACTTTACGTTAAAGTTTCTTGTTGATGGTTTTAAATTTTGATACGGTATGTTTTGCCAGAATATTATATTATTAGGTTTATATGTTATTTAAGAAATGTTTATTGTAAGTCTGTAGCTTCGTATATTTTTGTTGCGTTTAATGTTTTTTTTTTTAAATTAATTATCTTGTTAAAATTATTTTCTTCGCTAATAGATTATTTCAGAATGTCACATATGTATCATATGCATACAGCACGGGAAAAAAATATAAAAAAATCGAGTCACATTAAGCTTTTTATGCCTAAAAAAGGCTTTTGAAATTGTACATGCGGTTGTAAATGATTGCCAGTTTACAACGCCCTGGCGTTGCCATGTAGTGTAGTACTATTATTAGTTCTGTGGCATTGTGATAAGTTTTTTCAAATAAATGAATCGCTACCAATCAAGGTGTGGCTGCCGCAGTATGACAGTATACGGTTTCAGCAAGCTAACCACGCTAGGGAAGATTTAATTGTCTTTGTTCCGTGTAAAGTCGTAAAAATGAGTCAGCTTTATCACATTTCGCATGCTAGATCGGCAGCAAATGAATCTTGGTGGGATCAATTACCTTTATGACGTTGACTTATGTTTTTTTAACATTATCTTATTATTTTAGGTGTTAACATATTATGCTACTTCCAAAAGTATTATTATGTTTATTGCTAAGACTTAAGCGAGTACATTATACTATAAATTTTATAAATTTATCTATGTGTACAAATCGCGAAAGCTTAAAAGTTACAGAAATTTTATTCGTACTTATTCGTAATAATTGAATGTGTGCAGATCTCACAATTCTACATCCATTAAACTTTACTTCTTTCTGGAAAAATTGCCAAAAGTATAGTGGTATTGTATTCTGGTAGTATGCACTTTTAATATGTATATTTCTCAATTTCAATTGATCTTATATTTAGCACTGCGCGCCTAGCACATGTGTCAACACTTTGCCCCGCGTGAAAACGTGTCAAAGCACATCACAAGCCGAACATTAGGCAGTTCATTAATATTCATAGTGAAATTTCTGTCTCGTGTTAAGCTATCAACTTCGGTCTTTTGCTAGTCTATGCCAGGTTTAACCCGCGATGCTAATGATATTATTGATCAATCAAAAAGTTCAACTCTCCACTTTCTTGACCCAATTTTCTGTCATAGCGTATCAATTTTCGATTTCTTTAGACTCGTTATGTATACTTGTATAATTAAGTAATCAAGACGCCAACGATATCACCTTATCTCTTACGTCCTTTATTATGTTAATGACTACTCTTGATTCAACTGCATTATAGCTACCAAGATCGTTAGTTGTATCTTCTCTAGTAACTACTTTATTACTATAGCTTTCCTTCGTTGCTTTGTGAACTAGACAATATTGGACATAGCTTATAGCTCTGGGGAATTATGATGCTTCTTTGCTAAAATGTTTTCAAGTTAGTGTTCTTTTTCTGAGGCCTTTCTTTTTCAGATTTATTATGTGAATTGGGAAACGCCAGAGTATCAATTTAATATAAAAATATTCTGGCAATGGGGACAGTGCGTTGGGAGCTATTCCTATTGGTAGTGGCCTTTTAGATTAGATAACGAACAATTTTAGCGCCTTTAAATTTAGAGTAAACAATTTTCTTCTAAGGGTGTCCCGTTCGAGAACGCATCAATGCTTAATTTCAAGCATGGTGTGGTCAAAGGCAAACCTATTTAAAAATAAAAAGAAATATTGTAGTAACATATTAGATTATTATGTTTCTAATGTTATCATGAAATGTTTTAGTGAATAGAATATCCTGTATTAGTAACACTTAGTAGTCCACATTTCATCGCTTGCTGATCAGTTTCCAAGCGTCGTTATGATCGATGATGACAACAGACCTCGAAAAGATCTAGATTATATCTCACAGCAAACAAAGAATCTGGAAGATGATTCTATTCTTTTGACCAATTAAACAAGTAAAGTCCATTAGCTGGTAAATCTCTTAATCAGGAAGTCATGAAGAGTTATAATAGGTCAGTGGTTAATACGGTCGGTTCTTACGTCGAAGGGCGGTTTAAACTCCAACAATGAGCTCGAGCATCCGCTGAAGAACATAACGGTGTGTTCTGGCAGCCTCACTTAAGAGCCAGTTTCATTCCAGGCTACGTGTGTTTACCATTTTAGACCACACTATCGCTTAACATCAGGCGAGCTGGGGTCAAACACCTAATCTGTCAACAATTATACTTAAAAAAGGGTAGGCACTACCGCGTTATCAGATATTCAGTGACATTCTGGCACCAAACATTAGTGTGGAAACATTATATTCCTGTTTTGAAAGGAGATGCAGTAAATCCAATAAAGTTAATTTGATTTAGTCTTACTTAATTTAATTTAGGTAGTTTGTTTTTTATTTAGTTTAACTTATTGAACATGGCTTGTATTAAAGATATTACCAATAAATAATTTGAATTTGAATTTACAAATCTATTTTCATCAATGTGCGCTAAAGCAGCAATGCTTCTAAGTAAATTCCAAAGAATCGTGAGGCATAGTAAAATGAATCACATAGCTGTTGGCTCGCCCTTTCTTTATCTACAATAATTTAGTATCAATACCACGATAAACTATCGCACTTACATCGTTGTTAATAAATAAGTCATATGACATATCGATTAGATAGAATTAAGGAAAATATATCGTGAATTTTTTAATGGTTTTGCTAAGAATCTTATAAAATATTCGTTATCCACAGCTTCGTTCGCATAGTCGAGTGATTTGCGTTTTAAAGAGATCTTAACGAGATACCTATGATTTACAAACAAACTGAAACAAAACCAATTTAAGATGATCTTCATGCAATATAGGTGGTGTTACATTTTGAAGCTCAGTTTACATATATTTTTATATTATTTTTGTCGTAACTAAAGCATTTAAATTTAAGTCAAATTCGGGACATTCTCAAAATTGTAACGACTGGTAACAATATTCGCTTTCATAGCTTTGATATCTGCAACTGAAGTTATTAGATGTCTCATCATCATCGTTAGCCATAGGACGTCCACTGCTGGACATAGGCCTCCTCCTTGGGGGGGGGTGTACCAATACTAGCCATGCTTGGCAGGCGGGTTGGCGAGCGCAGTTAGGTGTGATTGTTCAAGGAAGACACTGCTGCCCATCTTCCGGATTACATCCCTTAGCCGACTCTTACGGCAACCACGGGTAGAAAGGGTGGGGTACAATTCTTACGCCGGCACCATCACGGAACACGGCAAAAGCGATTTTCGCGGAACCGATTTTGATGAAACAAAAACTAAATCTTGTTCAGGATTTACAGAGCGTATTTTAAAAAGCTAGACATTAATATCATTTCGTGGTCGCTGCGTACTTTCTGTGTTTAATGGGAGCAAACAGACATATAGAGAGACAGAAACTGCTTTGCTTCCCTAAAAATGGTTACCATGGTTAATGTTCCAAAAACACAAAAACCTTTAAACGAACAATCTGTATCTCGGAAACGGCGCCAACGATTTTCATGAAATTTAGTATGCAGGGGGTTTCGAGAGCGATAAATCGATCTAGCTAGGTTTTATTTTTAGAAAACGTCGTTTTATCCGTGTTTTCAGCCGAGCAAAGCTCGGTCATCCAAGTACTATTTATAAAAGAAGAAACTGATAGACTGATTCACTGACTGATCGATGAACACACAGCTTGGGTCTAGCATGACATTATGCACAAATGTTCCTTAGGTAACGTAAGTGTGCACTAAGAAAGGATTTTTAATAATTCCACCTTTTAAAAATTTTCATTTTCGCCGCTACCAAATTTCTGCCTCGGTTGGAATAAATGATAGAATACAATACAAAAATATTCGTAATAAATCTTACAACAATATTCGTTTGTCATTTTCAGATAAAGTTTGCATATCATCGACTGATCGCAACACTTGCCAGAATTTAGACAAAGATGGAAGTCAAGCTGTTTGTCTGAGCGTTGAATCCAGGTAAATATACTTTTATACTTTTATGTAAATCAGTAATATTAATTGGCCATAAATAATAATGTTTCAGGCAAGTCACTAGTTACAAAAAAAAAACTTAAAATAAATGAAGCTATATATATAATTATTAAGTTAACAACAACGAACATATTTCTATCTATAGCGCAGATTACGTTTATGTGTTACACGAAAATAAGGATTCTGGGAATCTCATTGAATTCCACTAATATTATAAATGTAAAAGCTTAGATGGATGGATGGATGTTTATTACTCAATCACGCCAGAACGGCTGAACGGATCTGGATAAAATTTTGAATGTAGATACTTTAGGCCCTGGAATAAAACATACGATACTTTTCATCATCATCATCCATTACCACGCGGGTAAAACCGCGGGGCGCAACTAGTTTGTAAATTATTTAAAAAACATATTTTTAAATCAAGCTTTTATCTGGGACAATGAACTGAAAATATAAATTCGAGTAAATATTTGGCGTGTAGGTACCTACTTACTTATATCCTTAAAAGCTTGTGGCATAGTAGTATAGTACCTACCCTATAATAGGTAGTGTCTGTTGGTAAGAGATAACGACTATCCATGACCATTGCAGCGATACACAGAACTTTGAGTAGTAAAACAAAGTCCAGGGCATCGCTGCCTTGGCGCTCATTACTTTGAGACATTCGATGGTTAGTCTCAACTGCCCTGGAATTTCGCTGCAAACCCTTCAAACCGGAACACAGTAATCTTTACACACTATTGCTTGGCAGCATAGAATATCTGGTACTGTTATTAATTAATGATCGATAATTTTTATAAAAAAACACTTCTACATAAATTAACCTTTTAAATCCGTGGTTGCCTTCAGAGTGGACTGCGCGTTGAAGCTGGCTCGCGGGGAAGCTGATATTGGGTATTTCTCCGAGGAGGAAGTGATGCTGCTTGCCCAGCAGCAGCCCAACGAGAACCGAGTGATCGCCACCGTCAGAGACGTCAGCAGGATGGGTGAGTGACATAGACCTTCATGCCACTAAAATATATGAAATACCCACCCTTAAAACCTTCTTGGGGTGGGCGGGGTGTGGCAGTTCACCCTCTTCCCTTTAAACAAGGTCGAGGAGGGCGATGGCTGGCACAAGCGTCACACTTGTGAATGTAACCACCGTAGTACCAGATATTCTGCCGCCAAGCAGTAGTGTGTAAACATTACTATGTTTCGGTTTGAAGGGTACTGCAGCTAGCGTTGACGCTGTTGAGACTAACCATCGAAAGTCTAGAAGTAATGAGCGCCAAAGCAGCGATACCCTGGACTTTGTTTTGCTACTCAAAGTTTTGTGTATCGCTGCAAAAGTAGTACAGGCGTTATCAGAACAGTTTGTACCAAGCGTACTCCATCTTAGACCATGTCATCATATAAAAAAAATTATACTTTTCAGAACCATTCGCATTCGAGGCGGTGGCTATCGTCCCAGCGAACCACACAAATGGACTGGAAGGGCTTCGAGGAGGTCGCTACTGCCACCCGGGACTCAACTTGGAGCAACGCTGGTCGCCACGAGTTCTGAAGGCTTTAGAACAGAGCGTAAGTCCTTCAAACAAACTTTTTACTTGGTGGTTGATTTCCTTAGCATGAGAAAATGTACCGTGGTATTTTGCCGCCAAGCAGTCGTACATTACTGTAGCCCGGTAGACTGGGTACGATAGAAACATTTAAGCGTTTATCGTCCATAGCATCAGGATTAGTTATGCGAGCGATGACGACAATTTATTGAATACAAGTGCGAGTCGGACTCGCGCACGTAGGGTTCCGTACTATTATCTATGAAAAAGGCAATAAAATCGCGTTTGCTGTATTGGAGCCCCCTTAATTTTTTTTTTTTTTTTTATGGCTGACAGTGTGCTCGAAGATGGTAAAGCACACCTAGCCTGGAATGGAACTGGCTCTCAAGTGAGGCTGCCGGAACACACCGTTAGATGCTTGGCGGCAGATTTTCAACTTGAGGGTGGTAACTAGCCAGCCGAGTACTAGAAAGTACCCTACCACCACGCTATGGTTTCCTCACGATGTTTTCCTTCACCGGCAGCTCAAGCTCATTATTGGGGTTTGAACCCCCGCCCTTCGGCATGTGAACCTACCGCGCTAACCACTGAACCATCATCGCTGCTGTTTTTAGTATTTGTTGTTATAGCGGCAACAGAAATACATAATTTGTGAATATTTCAACTGTCTAGCTATCGCGGTTCTTGAGATACAGCCTGGTGACAGACAGACGGACGGATAAACAGACAGCGAAATCTTAGTTTAGTTTTTACCCTTTGGGTACGGAACCCTAAAAAGACCGTATATCTGTCTACTAATGGGTAATGTTATATGAGATCAATGTATTGTATTTTAAACTAAAAAAAAAAATGTTTCAACCGCCCCCATGCCAGGGTCGTTTAAAACAGTGCCTGGGGTCAATTGAAACACAAGCTAATAAAACAAAATACAATAAATGAACATGTTTTATTAAAAATTTAATAAGATTTTCAAGTTAATTAAATTTAAATCTTCGTCACTGTTGTAACTCAAATGACTGTTAAGCGGGAATAAACTAATTATATACCTTGAACACTAAAAATTAACTTGCGCAAAGTAACGCCTGAATCAATTATTGTTTTTCTATTTCTGGTGTGGACAATAAACATTATTCAATCTAAAATGTTCTTTCCTCAGGCTGCTAGGACCGACCACTGCCCGCCAGGAGATGTGAACGGGAAGACCGCAGATGAACTCGAAGCGGATTCCTTGAGCCATTTCTTCTCTTCTGGCTGCAGACCTGGAGACTGGTCTGCTAACGCCACTGTAGATGCTTACCTTAGTGAGTATTTTGTCTAACTTTTTACGCTACAAAATGTACCAGAAATAGACCAACTCCCCCTAGCGGCCGTAAATGGAATTGTCTCTAATGTATTGTAATTTTCCTACATATTTGTTTTTGACAACGCTTTTATTAACTTAGTGATAGATCTCATTAGCATGAGGTCTTCACCAGCAGCTCAAGCTTATTGTTGGGGTTTGAACCCACGCCTTTCGACGTGTGAACCGACCGCGCCAACCTCACTACAAATAGCTACATATTCACACAAAATATTTATAAAAGGAATAAAAACAAGGAGACATTTATTTAGATCTACTATATTTACTTATAACAAAATATACGTGGTATATAGAGTGTTTAGTTTTCCAACCTATATCGTATTCTTTTCAGAGAGTCAATTCCCGAACCTGTGCTCTCTTTGCGGCGATGGCACTTGCAACAGATATACCATAAACATGGGCGTCGAAATCGCTGGTGTCAGCAACAACAACCAACATATTCAGGCGCTCGAGTGTTTGCGGACCAACACCAACCACACTGCGCCCTCTGTCGCGTACGTCGCTTGGCTGCATGTCAGGGAATACTTCACTGTAAGTACCCAAGATCATAGACGAATAAAGCGTGGAGTCTCTATAGCGATATTCAGGCGCTTGCGTGTCTGCTGACCAACATCAAACAAACTGCTACTGTCATTTACGTCGATTGGCTGCACGTCAGGGAATAATTTACTGTAAGTATACGAGATCTTAGTCAAATATAAAGCGTGGAGACTCTACAGCGATATTCTGGCGCTTGAGTGTCTTCTGACCAACACCAACCACACTGCACCCTCTGTCGCGTAAGTCACTTGGCTGCATGTCAGGGTAAGTCACTGTAAGTACCAGAGATCGCAGATGAATGTAAAGCGTGGAGATTCTACAGCGATATACAGGCGCTCGAATGTCTGCTGACCAACACTAAACAAACGGTCCCTCTGTCACGTACGTCGCTGGGATGCAGGTCAAGAAATACTTCACTGTAAGTATCCGAGATCATAGACGAATATAATTCGAGGGGCGATTACCTACATTCCCTACAGAGATATTCAGGCGCTCGATTGTCTGCTGACCAACACCAACAAAACTGTTTCCTCTGTCACGTATATCGAAGCTGTTTTCATTTACTCTGGCCAGATGCGCTGTCCCACGTTATATACATTATGTTTTTTTTAGTACGTACGTCTCACAAGTTTATATACTAGTCCTCTGTACTCTTCCTTTACGCTTCAATGACAAACCTCGTTTTCTAGACCCGGAATCCACAAGACGCAGCGTCGTTTGCGGTGCTTTGCCCCGACGGGTCTCTGCAGCCCCTCTCGACGATCTCACTCGCTAACACTACTTCTCCCTGCGCCTTCGTACGCCAACCCTGGAGCGCCATCGTCACCAACACGTAAGTCAGAATAAACTTTATTATTATATATGTTTTAGGTAATAGTAATGAGACGAACGAAACGCTCTCTTGATGGTAAGAGGTAACGTCTATCTATTATCATTGGATCGATACCCAGAACTTTAACTCAAAAAACAAGGTCTAGGGCATCGGCGTTCATTACTTTTAAGATTAAAAGACAAAGATTAAGATACAAAGGTTCTTTGCTGTTCCTTAAAAACAGGAACACAGTAATGTTTACACACTACTGCTTGGCGGTAGAATATCAAATATATGTTTTTTTCATTAAATATATTTAGGCCTGCGTGCAATAAACGCACCAAACAAGTATTTTCTTAAACGAATCAATTGACACACGATTGTTGATATGTTGACAACGAAAGCTATTATTATGACTGTCATAATTTTGTAGATGTCCCGTTTTGAACGAAAGTTAAATAATCACGTTACGTAATACGTAAGATCCCAGTTCTATAAAGTTCAATGTTGGTCTACCAACAATATTTCCTCAACAGTGCTAGCGCAGCGAATATTCTAACGTCCATCCAAGCTTGGTGGCCAACTGGCTCCAATCCTAACGACAACTCGTGGCAGTCGACGCTGTTCACAGCCGTCGCGGGCGGCGCCAACGCCAGGGTCGTCTTCGAGGCTTCGCCCGTCGCTGTCTCTAACTATACCAACCCCAGTGAGTATTGCAACACACATCGCATCATCAGCCATAGGAAGTCCACTGCTGGACATAGGCCTCCTCCTGGGGGGGTTTTGCCAATACTCGCCACGCTTGGCAGGCGGGTTGGCGAGCGCAGTTAGGTGTGATTGTTCAAGGAAGATGCTGCTGCCCATCTTCCGGCTATTCTTACGCCGGCACCACCACGGCACGACAGTATTGCAACATTTATGTTTAATTTATACAGGTTAACTCTGATTATAGATTTGATTACATCCGGTAATAGAAAACTAAGTGATGCGTGGTCTCGTCTTGCTTCAGAAATCGTGTTTCGAAATAAGTCACCATTACTACTATAGTCTACTGGACATTAGGCCTTGTCAATTTTTGGGGATACGCATTATCGTTCACCAAGTTGATAAAAATAAACCAACTTACTTTCGTTTATTAATCACTGGTGATATATTAAACTCTTTCAGACACCTTGTTTTATTTTTAATGGCTTTCAGGTGTTTGACCACAGCTCCAGAGATGGTAAACACACATAGCCTGGAATGGAACTGGCTCTCAAGCGAGGCTGTCGGAACACACCGTTAGCCGTGCTTGGCGGCAGATTTTCAAGTTGGGGTGGTAGCTAGCCGAGTACTAGAGAGTACCCTAACCACGCTATGGTTACCTCACGATGTTTTCCTTCACCGGCAGCTCAAGCTTATTCTTAGGGTTTGAATCCACGCCCTTCGGCATGCAAACCGACTGCGCTAATCACTGAGCTATCATCGCTACTGATTCCAAGCTGAAGCTGTTTGTTAGCTGAGCTTGATTCTTACTGCGTTAATTCCTCAGTGAACATTTCTTCCCTTTTTGACAGCTAGGGAACCAATTTATCATTAGATATTGATGGTATTTGGCCGTGGTGGTGCCGGCGTAAGAATAGTACCGCAGCCTCTCTACCCGTGATTGCCGTAAGAGTCGGCTAAGGGAAGTAATCCGGAAGATGGGCAGCAGCGTCTTCCTTGAACAATCACACCTAACTGCGCTCGCCAACCCGCCTGCCAACCGTGCTGAGTATTGGCAAAACCCTCCCAGGAGGAGGCCTATGTCCAGCAGTGGACGTCTTAAATGATGGCTGAAGATGATGATGATTGATTGTTAAAGATATTGTGTATATTAGGCCTCTTCTAATGCACACCACCTAACTTGATCTTCAGTTTGCGGCTTCCACTGCCTACGTATATCTTCACTCTATCGAGTCTCAGGGCATCCTACGCTATGTCCTGAAACGCTCGGAACAAGTAATGCACGCCAAAGTAGCGATGCCCTGGGTATTTTATTACTCAAAGAACTGGGTACCGGTGCAGAAATATAATCAAGATTCTGAATCAGCCCTGTTTTTATAAGCTGTGCCTGGCGTTGTGCAGGTTAGCAGACAGCACACATCTTCGAAAACTTTTTTTATGAACTATCGGACATTTAAGTTCCCTCACGATGTTTTCCTTCTCAGTTTTAAAGCCGCAATACGTACATAAATTAGAAAAGAAAGGTGCCTGCCGTGGCATTTGAACCCAGAACCTCCATATTAGAAGCCAGAAAGTTTCCCAACAAGGTTGATGAAATTTCGAAATATCTAGATCATTAAATTGTTATTGCTGCTATAATATTTTGCGATACCGTTTTGACCACTTACAGCGTGTCAACTTTTAATTTTGTCTTACAGTCCGCACCATCAGCAACATCGATTCGACAGCTGCCTGCCTTCCCGCTCGCCGCTGGTGCACCCTTACCGCTGCAGAGCAGACCAAGTGCTCTTGGGTACGAGCTGCGGCCTACTCCTTGGGAATCCAACCCGCCATCTCCTGCCAACAGCGCGCTGACATGTTCTCCTGCCTCAGAGATGTTAGAGATGATAGGGTTGACTTCCTGTCTTCGCCGTCTAACTACGGATATCTAGCCAGACAGTGAGTACATTTATAGCTTTCTCCTTGTGACTTTTTTTTAAAATACAGAATAGGTTCGCATTTGACCACATCCTGCCCGATGTTAAGCAACGATGTGGCCTAGGATGGAACACGCTTACCTAGAAGGAACCTATTTAATCTTGATTTGAAGACACTCATATTGTACTTTTCGGGAAACACAGACAAAGAGTTCCACATTTTCGCTGTGCGAATAAAGTATGTGGATTCGAAGCGTTTAGTGCGCACATGGGGAACGTCCACCATGTACGGGTGACGCTTTGGTCGCGTTTGTCTGGCCGTCCGGTAGTAAAAAGGAGCGGGGGGAACCAAGTCGTGCAACTCCAAGGGACAATCCAACAGTCGTGCAACTCCAACCCGTCAACTATGACTTGTTCTCCGTGATGATATCTAGCCCGAGTTTATTTCTGGGACTTCAATCCGACAAGATCAAATGATCTTGGGTATGAGATTCCACCTACTCCATGGTATTCCAATCCACCATCTCCTGTCAACAGCACGCTGAAATCCTCACATGTTTCAAAGATGTTATCCTATCTTCTTCGTCTCAGCTTCTGGCCAGACAGTGAATATATTTACAGCTTGCTCCCTGCGCATCCAACACGCCATGCCTTGCCAGCAGTGCGCTGGCATCTCCTGCTGGACAGTCACGACTAGTTCGACTCCCTGTTTTCACCACCTAGTTTAGGATATCTAGCTAGAAAAAGAATACATTTTATTAAAAAAAAGAAAAAAAAAGTCATTTATTCAGTTTAGGCCCTGGTAAGGCGAACGTTAAGTAACATGTTTGAATCTACCACCGGCTCGTAATAACACTTCAACTGAGAAGACTCCGGCAAGAAACTCAGCAAGGCATTTTTTGTGGATCTTTCTTTTCATATTAGGTTACAATTTACAGTTATAAATATAAATACATACATTATGCTTACTACTATTGTCACTTAGCCAGGGGGATGCAAGTGCAGAGAGAAGCTACAACAACCATACATTCCTGTCTTCCACGTAATGAGCCACCTTATAGCAGGCTTTGTCAATAATAATTATAATTGTATTAATTTTGCTGCAGCAACAATATAAAATATATGTCGGTTTCTAATACTAAAAGGCGGCATCCTAACTCCTAAAGACATAAACTGGTTGAAATAGAAAACGAAAACCAGTTCATGTTGAATATTAACCACCGCGATGGGTTGGGTAGATTTTACTTGGTGGTAGATTTTATTAGCAGGAGGTCGTCTTGGTAGGTACCACCGCAGTACCAGATACCCTGCCGCCAAGCAGTAGTGTGTAAACATTACTGTGTTCCGGTTTAAAGAGTACAGCAGTTTGCGAAATTACAGGGCTGTTGAGACTGACCATCTAATGTCTCAAAGTAATGAGCACCAAAGCAGCGACGCCCTGGACTTTGTTTTGTTACTCAAAGTTCTGTGTATCACTGCAATGATCATCACATCATCAGCCATAGGACGTCCACTGCTGGACATAGGCCTCCTCCTGGGGGATTTTGCCAATACTCGCCACGCTTGGCAGGCGGGTTGGCGAGCGCAGTTAGGTGTGATTGTTCAAGGAAGACGCTGCTGCCCATCTTCCGATTTACATCCCTTAGCCGACTCTTACGGCAACCACGGGTACAGAAGGTGGGGTACTATTCTTACGCCAGCATCACGACGGCAATGGTCATGGACAGGCGTTATTTCTTACCATCAGGAGAGCGTCTCGTCGGATTTACCTACACGCAACTGATTTTTTTTCTTTTTCTAATATGACCATCATGATTATAGCAATTCCTCCTTCGCAGACACTACAAGCTGACGCCAGTAAAGATGGTCCAGAACCAACGAGCAGCTGCGTCACGTATCGCAGCCTTCGTGAAGAACACCGCTGCTCAAAACAACATCACTCGCTTTGAGAATTTGAGGGATGGACGTGCTTGCTTCCCCGAGTATGGCGGCCTAGGTAACAAATTACTTTGTTATTTTTTATGGTTGACAGGCTAAGTATATGACCATATCTCAACTGATGTTAAGTGACGGTGTGGTCAAAAATGAAAAAACATACTGAATTGGAACTTCAATTGAGGCTGCCGGAACACACCATTAGGTGATATTTGTTGGCGACAGATTTTCAACTTGGTAGCTAGCTAGAACAAAGACAATAGACAATATTTATTGAAGACATCAAAGACATGTCTGTGATTTCAGTTCTGTCGGTTTTTTTTAATTTAATTGTAATGAGACGAACAAGACGCTCTCCTAATGGTAAGAGGTAACACCTGTCCATAACTATTGCAGCGATACACAGAACTTTGAGTAGCATAAATTTAAAAAAACCCCTACGCAATTAACCAAACATAGCTAAGAACCACCACAAGGGAACTGGCTTTCAAATGAAAAAAAAACCGGTTCATCCAACATCCAAATCGGTCCACCCGTTTGAGAGCTACGATGCCACAGACAGACACACACACACACAGACAGACATCGACGTCAAACTTATAAACATCCCTCTTTTTGCGTCGGGGGTTAAAAACAAAGTCCAAAGCATCGCTGCTTCGGCGCTCATGAAATTTTTGATAGTTAGTCTCACATCATCAGCCATTTAATACGTTCACTTCTGGACATAGGCCTCCTCCTGGGGGGGTTTTGCCAATACTCGCCACGCTTAGCAGGTGGGTTGGCGACCTCAGTTAGGTGTGATTGTTCAAGGAAGACGCTGCTGCCCATCTTCCGGATTACATCCCTTAGCCGACTCTTACGGCAACCACGGGTAGAGAGGGTGGGGTACTATTCTTACGCCGGCACCACCACGGCAAACACAACTGCTTGGCGGTAGAATATCTGGTACTGCGGTGGCATCTACCTATATTACTTCCTGTTAAAGATATCTACCACCAATTCGGATGACTTCGTTTTGAATCCTAGATACATTTCAAGTAGTCTCCCATCAGCTCCAAGGGTGATTGACAGATAGTATAAGAACATTTGTATTACAAATTACAGCGTACGTAGCGTTTGTACGAGCAGCCCAAGAGAGAGGAGTTATCAGCACTTCAGAATGTGACTATGGCAAGGCTGTCAGCGAGTTCTTCTCAGCAGCATGCGCCCCTGGGGCCCAGGATGCCAGCCACTCGATCACAGACACCGTAAGTACATCCAATCCTCTTCATTTTCTTCCTCCTCACGTCCAGGCAGATGGAGATGGAGATCCAGGCAAATTGAGTTTTCCCCCCATTCTTATTTGTTTTATGGCGTCTATTTCAGTCCAAGCCTCTTTTTTTTTAATTGGTTGACAAGCTAAGTGTTTGACCACAGCTCACCTGATGTTAAGTGATGGTGTGTGCAAAGATGGTAAACTAACTTAGAATGGAATGGAACTGGCTCTGTCAGTTAAGCTCCTGGAGCCCGTTAGGTGCTTGCAGATTTACATCTTGTGGTAGCCTGAGTACTAGAAAGTACCCTACCACCATGCTATGGTTTTCTGACGTTTTCCTGCGCCGGCAGCTCAAGCTGTACCCATGATCGGCGTATGAACTGTCCGCGCTAACCATTGAGCTATCATCGCTAAATAAATCGCCAACTTAGCGATTCGTACGATGAAGGTGGATTGGAATCGTTTATTTTAAGTTTTTTGAACATCAATTAAGTGGTGTCATGTTTTAGAGTTCCTGGCTGTCTGATGATGGAATCAGATATCGTATATCGAAGTTAGTGATCGTTCGAAACAGACACAACTGCATTTTTTTAAATCTTAAGTTCCGTGAAACACAGGTCCCCGACATTTTAATTAATTTATTTTTTAATTAATTTATTTATTTATTGAGATAAAAACGACTATTCTTATCAATTATATCTATCTCACAATTTAAAATTAAATAAATAAATATCTTCAGATGTCAAAATAAATTAGGTTTATAAATGTCAAAAGGTAATACAAATGTCAAAAGAAATTATACAAGTGTCAATATAAGGTAAATCTAAATGTCAAAATGGTTATACAAATGTCAAAAGAAATTATACAAATGTCAATATATGGTAAATCTACACTACGACATATCTGGTGTAAATGAATTTGCTGGACAAAAAGTTTCGTTCTTATGTGAAATTTATTAAGTTTCATTTTCAGAGCTTTGACGCGACGAACCTTTGCTCCCTGTGTACACCTGCCAACGGTGCTGCCAACACATCAGCCAGTAAGTTCCCCACGAGTTTTTAGTCTTGCCACACCCCAGACACTCGATCAGATCTCCATACAAATATATAACGGAATGTATTTGAATATGATATCAATCAATAGTAATGAAGTAGTTCTAGTAATTAGTATTGAATTGGCGTTGGATTTTTTAACATCAATTATAAAATGATTTAGGTATTTCAAATAAGTGTCTGTGTGACATAGAAGTTAATGGCTTTGAATGACGATGCATTTATCAAAATACAGCCCAGGGTCTAAAAATTTTCTGACCCGGTGCAAAAATTTCATATTGGCTCGCTCTCCTCTAGCGTTTGAGAGAAATTACTTATTTTACAACGAATTTATCTACTAAGTATAAGTTTAGCGTCAATAGGTATTTTCTAAGGCAACGAGCTTCATCTTCGACCACATCATCGCTTACCATCAGGCGAGTTGGTGGCTAAATACTTAATATTTCGTCAAGGGTCAATGTACTTTTTCTAGAAAACAGGTGATTTTTCTTGAATCAATTAAATTCTAAATATAGGTACAATAATGTACCTACCTACACTTATTTATGTCAAACACAATCAACAATTACTAAATATTTTTAATTTAAAATGTGATATAATATAAAATGTCACAAATTATAATAATAACAAATCTAAAAAAATATAAATGTCAATGATGATCAATATAAAATGAATCAAACGAAGCGATTTCAGATGAAGACAATTTTTTTTTCAAACAGCTTATTTTTCGCGAATCAGTTCAATTCATTTATTTAAATATAGGTACAATATTGTACACTAATTTATGTCAAACACAATCAACATTAGTTAAATATTTTAAATTAATGTCATATAATATAAAATGTCACAAATTATAATAATAACAAATGTAAAAAAATATTAATGTCAATGATGATTAATATAAAATTATCGATCGAAGCGATTTCAGAGTGACGGCTTAGTAGACCTCATAGTACTGTATATCATCAGTTCATTGATTCTTAGGGCTACTTTTTGATAAGTTTTTTTTTTAAATGTCTGACTGTCTAGTGTTTGACCACAACTCACCTGATGTTAAGTGACGTTGTGGTCGAAGATGGTAAAGCACACCTAGCCTGGAATAGAACTGGCTCTCAAGTGAGGCTGCCGGAACACACCGTTAGATGCTTGGCGGCTGATTTTCAACTTGAGGGTGGTAGCTAGACAGCCGAGTACTAGAAAGTACTCTACCACCACGCTATGGTTTCCTTCACCGGCAGCTCAAGCTCACTGTTGGGGTTTGAACCCACGCCCTTAGGCATGCGAACCGACCGCGCTAGCCACTGAGCTATCATCGCTACTAAAAGAATAAAAACTCAGCTTGTCTATTGTGCGTTTCGTTTCAGCTATCTGCACATTCGACTACTCTAACATGTACTACGGTAACAACGGCTCTCTCGCCTGTCTCGCCAATCCCAACACAGATGTCGCTTTTGTCAACATACAGAACATTGCCAGTAAGTTTTTTTACCTATACTACGGTTTTCGCTATTTATGTACAACGGATTTTGTTTTAGTCACTCAAAGCAAGTCACGGTCCATGCGTTAAGTAGTCATGACTACAAGTTTCGATGGAGTTTTGGAAGCAATACGGAAAGTAATGTTTCGTCGCATCACTTTCTCACATTCGGACTCGAGCATGTTATTCGGCACTTTATGAAAAAAACTAGTTTTTTTTTTAAATTAAACAAATCAACTCTAGTTTTAGAAAAAAATATATAATATGGCAACACGAGTTACCGCATTCCCACCGAAACTACAACTTTTACATTAAGTCAAGTCAGTTTTATTCCGTCTCCATCTGGGGAGGACGGGAATCAGTCTCAAGGTGAAACCTTTTTGCTGCGGCTGGACGCTGGGGTTTCACTTTCCCCCAGGGGGGGTGGTGTAGGGATCGTTCTCGACGCCCAGATTACCGGGCGGAGCTCGTTTTATATTAAAAAATAACTTTTTCAGCCCACCTGTCCGCGCTGAACCTGCAAGAGAGCCAGTTCCGAGCTCTATGCCGGAACAACACCCTGGCTGTGAACCCTGGCGTCAATATAGACGACAACTGTGCGCTCGCCTACGTTGTGGACGCGGAGATCATCACTAGACGGTTAGTCGAATTACATTCTCGTCTATAATAATCCTGTACCCTGTATCCACTAGAAATAAAAAGGATGAATTAGATTCCTTAAAATTAATCATGATAAAATAAGTAGGTAAAAAAAAAAACATACTGAATCCAAATCATTCTTGTCTTTAAAAACTATCCCACTGCTGGGTGCGGGTTTCTTCTCATTGTGAGAAGGGTAAAGCACCACGCTGGCCAAATGCAGGTTGGTAGATTTCATATATCTTCGAAAACTTTTAACACCAGTGTGTTGTCACGCCGTGTGAAACGTCATTGCTGTTGATGACAGCTGTCATGTAGATATGATTGTTTCACACGGTGTGACGTCATCCAGACGCCATAAGTCCTAGCCGTTTTCCTAACTTGCGAAGTTTTAAGAATAACATATTTTTGAGATTAAGACAAGGTCTGTACCTTGTAATCTGCTATCTAGTTTCTTAAATCAAGTCAATTGCCTAATGCATTTAGCGATGATAGCTCAGTGGTTAGCGCGGTCGGTTCGCATGCCGAAGAGCGTGGGGTCAAACCCTAACAATGAGCTTGAGCTGTCGGTGAAGGAATACATCGTGAAGAAACCATAGCTTGGTGGTAGGGTACTTTCTAGTACTCTGCTAGCTAGCTACCACCCTCAAGTTGATAACCTGTCGCCAAGCATCTAACGGTGTGTTCTGGTAGGTTCACTTGAGATCCAATACCATTCCAGTCTAGGTGTGTTCCATTTTCGACGACACCGTCACTCAACATCAGGTGACCTGTGGTCAAACACCTAGCCTGTCAACCGTAAAAAAAGCACATTTTCCAAAAAGGCTGTTAAATCTTTTGATCCATTCAAAACGAAGATGCTTTTGTAATAATTTATAATCAGTACCACCTATACAAAATCCCAATAGGTACCAATAAATAATCTGACTTGTATGAGTGGGAAGTGTGAATTATATTTTCCGCAATTTAGTTCTGTTCTCTCTTAAATAACTGTTTTTTTTTTCTATTACAGACAAGATCCTCTATACAACAGTTTGAATGTACTTCTCGATTCCCTCGACTTGTATTTCGGCTACAACGCAATTACTGGCACACAACTTGTCAACTTAGAAATATTCTCGGCTTTCGACGGGATCAGCAACTTACTCTTTAAGGACTCCACCATCGGACTCACAGAGCCAACCAGTGATAGCACGCATGAACCAGCAAGGAATTATATCGATTTGTTCAGACATTTACAAGCGTGTACAGGGTCTGCTACGCCTGTAGGCGGTTTTGCAACCCGTAGCGTTTATTCCATCATTTCGATGGTTGTGCTTACTGTTTTAACACGATTCTTATATTAATCGACTAAAATAGTAATTTAGTCGACTATGATCCCACACTATTTGCGCGGGAAAGCTCGATTTGACAGCTAAACAAAATGGCGGCTAGCCGCCAAGAAATCGTGTGCGTACTTCGACATGCCGAAGTTTATTTGATGTATTTTTAATAAATCCCCACCCAGTGTTTGTAATTTCAATTTTTTTCTTATTTAGTCTTGTAGTAATTTAATTTCGTGTATTTAGGAACATGTATTTTGTTATTATAAGTAATGAAGGTTGTAAAATCAGGTATGTTATGTGTAAGTACAATTTTTATTTTTGTGAATATTACTTAAATAAACGTTTTGATATTAAACATCGGAGTTTCATTACTGCGTTAAAAACTGTGTCTTTACGTACAACAAACAATAAAATAGTTCATTGGGTTTCAGTGGCAGATACATATGCGGCATATAGTTGGTAACGACATCCACACATTAGCAGCTTGTAGTAAAGTCACCACTACTTGTCTAGAGCATGACCGGACACGACTTTGACTTAGTTTGTCTAGCTGTGACTTATTTAACTTGATTTATCTAAGAGTTTTGGCGGGAACGCGGAAAGAGTCGTGTCGCCCCATTGCATTTATTTCTAATACTAGTGTTTTTACGAGTGTATAATATGCATAAAAATAGTGTGGTTTTATTCATATAGTGCCGAATTACAAACGTGAGTGTGGGAAGGTGATCTAATGCGATGAAAGATGATTTTTCGTGTTGCTTCCAAAACTCCATCGAAGCTTAAACTCGCCACTATTTTACTAAGGCAGGGCTTGTTTTGACTGGCATGGACTAGACTTGACCAAGACTGGACTTTGTAACTATAGATGTAAGACATGAATTGCAAAAACGGTAGACAAGGCAGTATGGCTTTACAGCTCTTATATAAAAACGCTTGACATTGGCAAATAAAGAAAGTGCGAAGCCAAAAAAAGGTTTTTTTATTTTATTTTTATTTGACATATTATTATTATTATAACATAATGAAACCTCTTTGTAGCGATGATAGAAAATAGAAATAGGAAGGATAGCGTAGTCGAATACATGCCGGAAGACGTGTGTTCAAATACCAACAGGAAGTTTTCTTTTAGTTTATCAGGCTAGTTGTTTGACCACATCTCCCCTGATGTTCAGTGACGATATGGTACAGACAAGTCTAGGTTTGTTTCTGTTTATCATCAACGACCATTATAACGTAAAACAAAAAGAAAATGCATAAAAATACTTACAATCTGCTATATTTTTAAAATAACTAGGTACATAATAACTTAAAACATAACGCAGTATATCGACGTGATACAGAAACTTGATTCGGACTAAATTAAAATAATTGAGTTTATATACAATTTGATTCAGTCCAAGGAGAAGCTATTATTTTGATTTAATGTTTGAAGTGAAATTAATAACATATTATAAAGATACTAGATTCTAATGAAACATAATACATTATTATGATAGGGAAATATTACAATTATATTTAAAGACTGGTTGCGGTGTCCCGCTGTTCCCACGTGAACACAACATATTTCGGGATAAAAAGTATGTAAATCCTGGGTGTCAGCTGTCTCCATACCAAATTTAATCGAAATTGGTCCAGCTGTTTGAGCGTAAAGAAGTAACGATTATACACACTCACAAATTTTTGCCTTTATAATAAGTGTTATAAATTAGGCATTCAGTCACGTGGCCGTGAATACCAAGCAGTATGACGTCAAATCGTGCGAAACGCTTATGCTGTTGACATTTTCGTAGAATAATTGCAACACAGATGTGTTTGTTTCACACGGCGTGACGTCACTCAAACAGTTTAGGATGTTTTCGCGGAAGATTCTATTTGGCTTTTGAAATCAAAAATATGTATTATAATGTAAATTTGCGAGTAGTGAAAATAGAAATTATTTTTGAGGTGAGTAATAATTATGTCAACTAGCCTATTATCTAGTTCTATCCAGGGGCGGATCTATATCTAGAGGGGCTTTTTGGGCTGCAATCCAGCCCCAGCCCCCATTAAAAACAAAATGCAGTGAAATTTTTATGCTAAATCATGAAAAGGAAGTTGTTAAAAGTTCCCTAATTATTATAATAGGTATATTAGAAAGTTTTTAACGTTGCCACTACCTGTGAAGCGGAGCGCTCTTTCTCCAGGATGTAGTATATAGAAAACAAATATAGGATAACAATGTCAAACTTTTGACTAAATCATTTATCAGTTCTTTCTGTCAATTGTGATTTAACAAAAGACAATGTGATAAGCAAATAAAGGAATCTGTGGCACATAAATGCAAAAATATTGCTTTACTAGCTGCGCCCCGCGGTTTGCCCGCGTGGTGATGGATGATGATGATGATGAAAGTATCCTATGTTTTATTCCAGGTCCTAAAGTATCTACGTGCAAAATTTCATCCAGATCTGTTCAGCCGTTCTGGCATGATTGAGTGACAAACATCCATCCATCCATCCAAACTATCACATTTATAATATTAGTGGGATAATTAACGTATCAAATGTGAGACACACATAACTTGCTGATTTCTTTTGCGATAATGTCTCTCAGTTGCTGTTTGTGTGTCTAAGACATACTAAATAAATAAACTATTCAATTGCTCTTTTTACTATTAGATACCTCTTTTTTTTCTAAACCGTGATAGGTTTTTGACAAAATGGTAATTGATTATATTATTTAGGCAGGCCCAGGGCCCCACAAACTCTTGGTCCGCCCCTGCCCTTGGCAGTACTGGCATCGTTTGGTTGTGTCATTGGGATAATATATTTCCCTTTGGCACAACTGGTAGTGCTTAAGGGAACAGCAGTGGTTGGTAGTCACGGAGTTGTGTCATGAGTCAGTCACGAATTATACTTCAAACATTAAATCGATAAAACTTAAAAACTAAGTACATATGGATTAACAAAAACAAACACCATAGTTGTGCTAGGAAACATAATAAATTTATTTTCTTTGCGCTAAATTTATTTTAATATTTACATTTTTCTGAAGACTCTGTTATTAAGTTAACAATATTGTTGGCTAACATGAGGCCGGATAAAGTGCTTAATTTTTTCTGAATGTCATGTCTCCTGATGGTAAGAATAACGCCAGTCCATGACCATTGCAGCGATACACAGAACTTTGAGTAGTAAAACAAAGTCCAGGGCATCGCTGCTTTGGCGCTCATTACTTTTGATAGTTAGTCTCAACAGCCCTGTATATGTTCTATTTATCTACCTATATGACAGTGAAAATCCCCTTTAAAAACCGAGACTAAGAAAATAACTTTGTTTTATACTTTTTAAAGATTTATTTTTTCTTGTGATATCTTATGATGTCTAGGTGTTTGACCACAGCTCACCTGATGATGTTTGTTAATTGTGTGGTCAAAGATGGTAAGCATAGTTATGCTGGAATGAAATTGGCTCTCAAGTGAGCTCATACAAATTGATTGCACGTTTACATATACATAAATCTTTAAAAAAAACAGCTGTTCTATTGAAAAAGTTCAATGACCCCTAACAGCTGTTTTTTAAGATATCAAATCTTAAACAAACAAAAAACAGCTGTTCTATTGAAAAAGCCCCAAACTAGAATAGCTGATATTTTGAAATGGAAACTTGCCTAAGCACTAAAACTGGCCTTAATACGCCAAAACATAAAAACAGAGTCTTAATTTCCTTTACATAACCTATATATCCATTTTCTAATTCCGTATAAAATTTATTTAGCAAATCTACATTCTAGTGAGAGATAAAAAATGCTTCAGATATGCCAAGCATGTCTAGATTTATATTATTACGTTTTTAAAAGTTGCTCAAGTATTATGTAAGTATAAAGCAACCACGAAAAATTAAAACACACAAATGCCAACTAATTAACAAAAACTTTTTTTTTAATTATTTAGGTTTTGGTCGAACGTTGATAGAGTCGTGTCGTCGTACTGTATTTTTTCCAAAACTAGTGTTTTTTCGAATGTTTATGTATAAAAATAATGGTGTTTATTTCATAAATTGCTGAATTACAAGCAATTGCAAGTGTTGGAAAGTGATATAATGTCAACATGACTTTTCGTGTTGCTTCCAAAACTCCATCAGTTTAAAGTCGCCACTACTTTCCTAAGGCATGACTGGATTTGAATGGCACGGACTGGACTTTGACTGAGTATGTATGGCTTTACAGTTTTAGCCTGCCCGATGGGGCAATAAAATAAAAAGTAATAGCACATGTCACTAAGAATGATGCATGGGTTTCGAACGATACTCTATAATATTGTAGGACACATTACACACAGCGCCATCTGACCCCAAACTAAGCAGAGCTTGTGTGATGGAAATCAGATAACCGATAGAATACATAAATACTTTTTTTTGTAAATACATACTTATAATACATACAGAACACCCAGACACAGAACAAACATTTGTTTATACCATAAAATGTTTGTCCTTGGCGGGAATCGAACCCACGCCCTACAGCTCAGGTAGACATACTCCCAATGAGCCAACAGGGCTGTCAAATGTCTATACAATCCAAATCAGTTTAGGCATTTATATGTAAAGAAACTCACATATATCATAAGAGATTAATTTCTATTACTTGTAACTTTAATGTTACCCATAAAATATTGATTTGTAAATGGGACATCAATTTCATGGCGACTATCTATGTCATCAGCAAGAGGTGTTAGATCTTTGCTAGAATTTTTTTTTGAGTGACGAGCTTGGTGTTTGGTTTTAGCTCACCTGATGTTAGCGACGGTGTGGTCGGAGATGGTAAACACAACCAGCTTTCATTCCTAAGAACTGGCTCTCAAGTGTGGCTCCCCGAACATACCGTTAGGTGCTTCGCTAGTAAAGGTACTTCCTAGTACTCGACTACCTACCCTCAAATTGAAAATCTGCACTTGGTGGTGCACCTAATATGTGTTCCGGCATCCTCACTTAAGAATCAGTTTCATTAAGGCTAAGCGTGTTTACCAAATTCAATTGCACCGTTACTTAACATCAGCTTTGGTCAAATACCTAGCTGTCAAACATGACAAAAAATACTTGTTGAAATATAATGTATTACAAAACACATTTTCCATATTTATATAAGGAAAGCAACTCAAACCAACAGATTGCTAGTATAATAAAAACATAATACTTGAACAGCGCTTCCCTTCTCCGTGTAAATAAGACAATATTATAAGTAAAAACTATTTTATCATCAGAATGTTTGTATAATTTACATAGATATAAATTTATCTTTGTCACGTTCATTTCCATATCCTAATTTACATATTTATAGTTGATTTCTTTATTTTCAGCCTCAAGTGTCCCACTGCTGGGCAAAAGCGTCACTTCGCTTCTCCCAGACTACACTGCTATTGGTTTTAGTAAATCAGTTTTTCACACTACCTTCGTCTCGGTAGACACTGAGATTTCTTGAGACGCTGTTTAGTCTAATCTGTAATGATTTTTGCCCAGCAGTCGTTTGACAGTACAAATTGTTCTATCAGGCAGTTATAATTTTTTATTGCTGATTTAATTTAGTCAAATTGTTTTTTATGCTCTATAAGATATTTATATCAATATTACAAAAAGTAATAATGCATTATAAGTGCTTTCTAGCTTAGTGTTTGAAAAAGATAACGGTCAACTCACATTGAATAAGATTGTTCATTGGCTTCAAACGGCAGCGAGAGATGCTTGTTCCACAGTGCTGATGTTACATCTTTGTTTATTTCACTCACAAGACTGCCGTGATATAACTAGCAACACTGTCATGACGTCACTAGCAAAACTGTCACAACCGGATTGAATACACTGCCATGACTTCATGATCTCACTAGCAACACTGTCATGGGTCCATGATGTCACTAGCAACATTGTCATAACCTGACAGTGATTACGTGACAACACTGCCACGTTTTCACTGTCAACACAGCAGCGACATCGCTAATATATCACAGTGATGACGACAATTAAGTAGCAACTTTGTCATGACCTCATTTCACTAACAAGTCTTCCATGATGTCACTAGCAACACTATCATGACCTGACCACAATAACACAAGTAACACTGCTATGCTTTGATTACACAGCTACGATGTCACTGGCACTGTCATTAAATTGGCTACTAGCCCAGCACGGGACTTGGACCCACGTCGCGACGTCAATGATGTATCGCATGATGAGGAGTTAAAACAGCGCCTCCGGCGGGCAGAACGCTGGTGATAACAGGCGCTCCGCTTACGGCGTGGCCTGTATTCACGCCACCGCCACAGAATATCACCTGTAAATCAACAACAAAAATATTGACAATATTCATCCTTAAATTTTAACCCACAAAAGGAGTAAAAGGTATTTAAACTGATTTATTACTGATTACTTAACAAATTCTAGATAGATTTGGTTCATATCAGAAGTGGATTTTTTTATTTATGCAATCTACTTGCCTACGACCCACTTCGCCCCCATTCCAAACAAGAATAGGCAAAGGCCTCCATTCCCTCCCCCCAGATTGCTCGACCAATTATAAAAATAAATAAATATGTCAGAATATTTTCTTGTCACACAAATAGATGGCACCACTCACTGTGGGTGTGCGTTGGTTAATTCTTAGTAGTGAGCCGTCAAACCAATAGATGGCACCACTAATCTAATTAAATTGTTTGCATTGTGGTTTAAGTAAAAAGAAAAAACAAATGCTCACCTGTGAGACTGGCGTGGTGTTTTGTCCCGGAGTCGCCAAGACATATTGCTGTTGTCTTACACCACCGGTGACCTAAAAGTAAATATAATTTAATGAATGTGTACGTACACACTGCCACGCACACATTAGCATAATCTCGGGGAGACTCGGGTGCCGGCAGGCCGGGCCTTGCCGTGAGTTTGATCGCGCGCGTTCCAGTACGCCGCACGCCCGCTCGCATTCGCCTGCTCTCACCGGACACTTTATTATTTACACTTTACCGGCCATTTTATTTAGCGCTGTTTTATAGTGCCGCTCATAATACGCAAAAAATATTTGAATAAAAATAAAAGTGGCAACCCTAAGTGACAACGCAAGAGTAGGCTATTAACTCGCCGACCGGCCTTAGACTACTTTTCTCAGTGTACGTTGCGAAAACTTAGCATTCAACAGTATCTGCCTGTGACAGGATTTGCAGTCCAGGAGTAGGTTTAAGGGGCACTTTTAGATATGGAGCAACGCTCACCAACACTGCCCGTGTTCTTATCCCTGCCTAATCAAATTTGACTCTTTGCAGTAAAATTTATAGACGTTCTTTTAATAGATTATAAAGAAATTTTGCAGGTATTCTTCTCACTACTACATACAAATGTCAATTATAGTCAATTGTGTGTCAACAGTTTGTATTGGGAATAGCTTAAGTGTGTTAAGTACTCTGTAAATTTTCAATAAGTTATTTTTACATTTTTATGACATTAATACTAATTTATAAATTAAAATAATTTTATGACATTCATAATTTATCGTTATATTTTATTTATTCTTTGACAATATATAAATATGCCATTTTGAATTCTGGTTTGATGCGAGTCGTGTTATTCTTAGTATAGATTTTTTTGTCATTAATATTAATTTATGAATTAAAGTATTTTTTATTTACTTTGACATTTAAATATGCCATTTTGAATTCTGGTTTACATACATGCAATAAATGAATTATGAAATTGTTCGGAGAAGACAAACTCAAAGGTAAATCCAAGTCGCACTGGAATAGCGAGATGGAATATGTTCCAACCACCCATCGAGGGCAGTCATGTCTGGACATGTGACTGCCGATGATGACAGTGAGATGTGATAGTTACCTGGTGTATTTGAGGTTGTTGTTGTATTTGTCTGTGCTGGTTGTCCGTATCCACAACAACTTGCTCCATGTAAGTCCCACTGGACCCCGCTATAAAAAAAAACAAAGTATGAAAAATTGGATGAAGATAGATATAATTTATAAAGATTTAGTTCTTATTGAAAATTAGTGATGCCGCATTATATTATTTTCTAAAACTTGTATTTTTTCAACTGTTTATGTATAAAAATAGTGATGGTTTAGTCATAAAGTGCCGAATAACATGTTTGAGTATGACAGAGTGATATAATGTGGTGAAACATGACTTCATGTTACTTCCAAAACTCTGTAGAGAAGCTAGTAGTAAAGTCACTAAGACATGACTAAGACTTACTTTGACTATGACATAACAGGCAAATTCTATGGTGAAATCCAACCTGAAATCCTCCATAAACCCTGGTTTTCTAAATTCCAAAGGCAGATAAAAAGACCACTTCGACAATTTGTCGGTTACGTTTGAACCATTCCTGTACATCTGTGTTTCTGGCCAAAATTAGGATTAGGGACCATTCCCTGTGCGAATGCGGCTTAGATTAGGGAAACATGGAACATATTTTCTTCACTTGCCCCTTAAGACAGTTTTCCTTGCACAATGTCCTACCTCCTGAAATTCCTCGTCCTACTTCCCTTAAATGTCTCCTATCCCTTGTTTTTACCCCTTTTGTAAATAATTATCTTGTGTAAGTGCATTTAACAAAATAAAATAAGATTGTAAATATATGTATACCATCTTAACACACCCTGCCCCTACTTATATATATGTTTGTGTACGTTTTGTAGTTAGATAAATGTTTTGGTTTCAGGGTAACAAACAAAAACCTCTGCTATTCTAATTCACCGAACAGCGTAGCTCAGCATCATACAAATTCTTGCGTTTGATGGTCTATCTTTCTACGCGACAATGGCGGAGTTGTGAAACATTTCCACGAAACCAATTGACTATGACTATACTTATTTAATTGGATTTATACACGACTGCCCAAACTAGAGTGTTATGCTTTCAAGGTTTATGTATGTATGTATGAGAGTTTCTTTATTGCACCATAGCTTTTAAATTCCTGAACAGATTTAGATGTATGAGGTATTGTTAGAATCCTTACATCCTAATGTCGGTGACAATCACTTTAATTATTTCTTTGTCAAATTTTGTTGTGGAATTCGTTTTTTTTTTATGTCTGACAGGCTTGGTGTTTGACCACAACTCACCTGATGTTAAGTGACGGTGTGGTCGAAGATGGTAAAGCACACCTAGCCTGGAATGGAACTGGCTCTCAAGCGAGGCTGCCGGAACACACCGTTAGATGCGTGGCGGCAGATTTTCGACTTGAGGGTGGTAGCTAGCCAGCCGAGTACTAGAAAGTACTCTACCACCACGCTATGGTTTCCTCACGATGTTTTCCTTCACCGACAGCTCAAGCTCATTGTTGGAGTTTGAACCCACGCCCTTCGGCATGCGAACTGGCCACGCTAACCACTGAGCTATCACCACTATAAAAACAAATCGAGCCAATCCTTTACCATCAGGAGAGCGTTATGTTCTTTTAGCTATTTAAAAAAGGGCATCGCTGCTTTGACTCCGTCTCTGTGAAGTATATTTACCTGTGTTATTCCCAGACGTGGGTGCGCTGTTCTCGCAGCCAAAGAGACAATGTTGTACCGTCCAACGAGGCTCGAAAGGTATGTGAGTTTTTACCTAAAACAAACGACATTAAAAACTTATTCATATATACAAGCAGTAGTGTGCAAAAATAAAAAACAACACGGTTAGTTCTACGTACAATCCTTGAATTTGTGATTCTTTGTTTTTTTTTTTGGGACAAGCTAGGTGTTTGACCACATCTCACCAGATGTTAAGTAACGATGTGGTCAAAAATTGTAAACATTAGGTATGTTATGCTTGGATTGGACCTGGCTCTCAAGTGTGGCTGCTGGAGCACATTCTAAGGTACTTGGCAGGAGATTTTCAACTATAAGAGAAGCTTTTTACGCAACTTTAAAAAAAATGGGGTGTAATGTCTTTAGTTCTGTTCGTTATTCCATCATAACTTTTAAATTTTAAATTTAGATTGCAGTAAAGTAGCAAGGGTTTTTAGGGCAACGCAATACGCTTCTATAATGACATCCCAAAAGAAATCATAGCGATTAATGAGACTGGCTTTAAAAAAATTGTAAAAGAGTTCTTATGTAATAAGGCTTATTATAAATTGAAACATTATACTGAAGACAGGGACGCATGGAAGTTGTCTAGCGTCGAACAGGTCAATCTTGAACGATATAAATTAGTAATATAACTATTAATTATTATTAGTATTAGTAATATTTTAATTGTAAGTGAAAATAGTGTAAAATAGTGACAATGCCTCTTTACAGCAGCTTATTTAAAATTTATTAATTATTTATTTGTTGATTTTTTTGTTACCTGACATGTCCAAGTGTTCTTACTGTTCCACCCAGGACAAATAATATATTTTTTTGTGTGACTAGCATAAAAGCTTGTTCTGTATTCTGTATGTATTAATAATTAAAAAGAAGTCTATAAGTATTATATCAGCTATCTGGTTCCCAAGGTACAAGCTTTTTCTTTTAAATTATTCTAAATAGGTTCGCGTTTGACCACAACGCTGATTTCAAACAAACTTTCACATATATAATATTAGTAGGATAACGCGTGGTTGCATTTGCGGCATATGCTTAATGTCACAATTTAATTACTATTATTATTATCTATTATTTATTTTAATGACATATTATTAATATCTGTTATTTATTTTAATGACAATTTATTTTTATTTCTTTGACATTTTATATTTATTATTATTTTTGTAACTATGTATTATTATTGATTTTGTATATGAGTATATAATTTGAGTCTTAAGTAACATGAAATAAATTAATCAATTAAAAAAAAAAAATATTGTTGGATTACCTTGAGTTCTGTGGTGAGCATTAGGATATGTCTGCAGGGAAGTTTGAACACTTTACTAAACAGACAGGAGCATTCCTGGGTGGAGGTGCCGTACTTGCAGATAGCCGCACTACTATGCCGTCTGAAAATTAACAATTATTTATTAATTATGGGTGAATAGAGTCCATTAATACATAGTTTTTTTTTTGTATGTAACAGTAACGAGACGAACGAGTCGCTCTCCTGATGTTAAGAGATAACGCCCGTCCATGACCATTGCAGCGATACACAGAACTTTGTAGTATAACAAAGTCCAGAGCATCGCTGCCTTGGTGCTCATTACTTTGAGACTAGATGGTTAGTCTCAACAGCCCAGTAATTTCGCTAGCTGCAGTACCCTTCAAAACCGGAACACAGTAATGTTTACACACTACTGCTTGGCGGCAGAATATCTGGTACTGCGGTGGTACCTACCTAGACGACCTCCTGCTAAGGAAATCTACCATCAAGTAAAACGTAAGTAGTTAGTCGTAGGGAAACCACAGTAGGGTACAAACACAAATCTTTTATTGATAACACCAAAGTTACAGATCATTATTGCACTCATAAGTATTTAAAAATATCAAAATTATAAAATAAAAAAATAAAAATTATGGCAGACATGTTAGGTGTTTGACCACAGCTCGCCTGATGTTAAGTGACGGTGTGGTCGGAGGTAAAGCACACCTAGAAGTGGAATGGAACTGGCTCTCAAGTGAGGCTGTCGGAACACACCGTTAGATGCTTGGCGGCAGATTTTCTAATTGAGGGTGGTAGCTAGCCAGCCGAGTACTAGAAAGTACCCTACCACCACGCAAAATGTAATGTAATGTACTCCCTAGTACTCGGCTAGCTAGATTGAAAATTTGTCAATAAGCAGTGTTCCGACAGCCTCCATTCCAGGATGTGTTTACCATCTTCGACCACACTGTCATTTAACATCAGGTGAGCTGTGGTCATACACCTAGCCTGTCAACATAAAAAAAGTTTCCATCTTCGACCACACTGTCATTTAACATCAGGCGAGCTGTGGTCAAACACCTAGCTTGTCAACATAAAAAACCGGCCAAGTGCGAGTCGGACTCGCGCACGAAGGATTCCGTACATTATCTATAAAAACAACAAAAAAATCATGTCTGTTGTATGGGAGCCCTCTTAAATATTTATTTCATTCTGTTTTTTAGTATTTGTTGTTATAGCGGCAACAGAAATACATCATCTGTGAAAATTTCAACTGTGTAACTATCACGGTTCATGACATACAGCCTAGTGACAGAGAGACAGACAGACAGACAGCGGAGTCTTAGTAATAGGGTCCCGTTTTACCCTTTGGGTACGGAACCCTAATAAGTTTGCATCTTCGAGCACCCTTACACTAGTACAAAAGAAAAGTAAAAGAACTAACCTGCCAGCACGGTCATCGAGACATTTCTGAGCTAACTTAGTCTGATGGCTCATTAGATTATAAGCATATTGAGTTATTGTGTCTGTAGGTGATTGCTTCAATGTTTCCGTGTCCTGAAATAGCAAATATTATTATTTCTTAATTTATGGTACTCAAAAAAAGTATTAATAGTTTAAACCCACACCACTTGAGGTAACTAAAATGTCCTATAATAAATTCAAAGATTTTATAAAGAAGAGGTTAATTGATAAAGCCTACTATGAGGTGGCTCATTCTGTGGAAGACAGGAATATATGGTTGTTGTAGCTTCTCTCTGCACTTGCATCCCCCTGGCTAAGTGACAGTTGTAGTAAGCATAATATACTAATATCTATAACTGTAACCTAATATGAAAAGAAAGATCCACAAAAAAATGCCTTGCTGAGTTTCTTGCCGGAGTCTTCTCAGTTGAAGTGTAATTACGAGCCGGTGGTAGATTCAAACATGTAACTTAACGTTCATAAGTGCCTTACCAGGGCCTAAACTGAATGAATGACTTTTTGATTTTGACACCAAACCGTCACTTAACATGAGGTGAGCTGTGGTCATTTATGACTTAGCTTAACAACCAAAAATTTTTGTGGAGAGTTATAATGGCCGACTGCCTCAAATACTGTGAGACAACCTCAAAAAGGCAATCCACTGTTAACAAATAATTATAAGTTGTTTTTTTTTATTATTAATATTTTGTTTATGTATATGACATTGTATTTATTATTATTATTGTTTGACATTTTATTTTGATTTTGTTTATTAAAAACACATCATAAAAAATTCAATCACATGTTAGCGGCAGTACAACGCCTGCCTTATTGCCTAAAGCAATTTCTTCCATTTAAACTTTGGATTGACAGGACAGATTATATATATATATATATATATATATAAAAAAAACAGATTTTTTACACACCAAATTTAAATTTTTATTTTTATTAAAATTTAAACACCGTTATGTATTATTATTATATTTCTTACCCTTAGTCTCGTGATAGCAAAACTTCTTCTCTCGTCTTCTAGCTGGTTGACCACGTTGAAAAGCAGGGAAATGAATTCTTCTGGCTGCATCATAGCACGAAGCGACGGATAGAATTTGCCAATCATTCGCTCCAAGCCCTATGGGAAATAATTGTTAACTAATGAACAATGATATACAGAATAATATGGTGTATTAAACCGATAAAGGGGGTCAAACTTCTGAGTTCTTAGGTAAAGATACTTTTTTTGTCATTTTCTAATCATCATTATGTACAGCTTTTACTCTGGAACTAGCCCTGAAACGCGAAGAGGTAGAAGTAGCTTTAGCGGGAACGCGGCAAACACAAATCGCTATATTATATTTCAAAACTTTTTTTATTTATTGTAAAAACACTAAAACACATGATACTAAAATACATGATTTTTCGTGTTGCTTCCAAAACTTCGCTCTTCTAGTAAAGTCACCGCTACTTCCCTATAACATGAGTGGACTTGACCATGACTTACAAAGTCAAGTAATTAAAAGTATCAAGTTGAAGTAGTTGTATTTAAATTATAATATAATTTATTGTAATTGGTGTGAATATTAAAGAGTTATATTATTATCAATATTTTAATGTTTGTTGAAAAAAGTCAAATCACAGTCAGCCATATGAAATAATGTTTCAAATTATACCATAGTAAAGTCACGGACTTGAACATGACTTACATAGCCAAGTATTTGAATATTTTTAAGCATTTATAAAAAAAAGTACTATAAGTCATATCACAGTCAAAAGTAATTTTTTGCAAATTGTTTATTTTGGCAATGTCCAGCATTTGTTGAAAAATCAAGTCAAAGTCAATTTCGGTCATGACCAGTGATGTCATAGTATAGTGGAACTTTACCATAGCATGACTGGACTTGACTGAGTCTTAATCCGAATAACTTAACTAAATACACATTTTTCGATGCCAAGAACAAATAAACAGAGAAATAAGTAGATGGGTAGTGTAAGGTAGAGTGAAATGGTGTGGTGTGAATTACCTTGTGTAGTATATTGGTATAGTTATCTGGTTCGAGCCATGCATCCAGTTTTATGACAGCACCGCTTGGCCGCGTTAAAATCTCCCAGAGGCGAAGTGTGCCCGCACCCGTGCCGATTATCGCCCGTTTTAAAACCTGATAATTTTTAAAAAAACACAATAATAGTTAAAAAAAAATCCTTACACTAGGTACGGAACATCAATTTTCAACTCGATCATACCTGTAAAATAGGTTGTTAGTCTAAAATGGTTAAATCTTTCTTGAATCATAAGAACAATGTTGTCAAGTCACCTTTTAAAACAAAACTAAATCAAAATCGGTACAGCTTTAGGAGCTACGATACCACAGACAGACACACAGACATATAAACTTATAACATCCATGTGTTTTCATTGGAGGTTAAAAATACATGTAGCAATGACTCAGTCGCTAGTGCAGTTGGATCACACAAGGAAGGGTGTGAATTCAACTCCTCATAGAACTTGAGCTGGAAAACATAGTGAGTTTGTCTTGGTTAGTCTCAATAGTTCTGTAATGTTGCTGCAGTACCTTTCAAACCAGAACACAGTAATGTTTACACACTACTGTTTGACGGTAGAATATTTATTATAGCGGTGGTACCTTGACGACCTATTATTGTATTTTGATATTTGACGTGTAATAAGTCTAAGTTTCAGTCAAAGTCACAAAAAACAAGTAATGGTCGAGATCGGTTGCATACCAGAAAAGAAGTGGCAACATTACTAAAGATGTAAAGTCACAGTCAAAGCCATAAAAAGTAAGTCAGAGTTAAGTCCAGATATACACTAGTTAATGACAATTTTACTAAATATTACTAAGTTACAGTCAAAGTCACATAAAGTAGGACAGAGTCTGGTCATGTACCTGTAACTGTTGTACGCCATGTTCTCCCTTTAGTAACGCGAGCGCATAAGTCTTGCACCGTGAAGCGACGTCGTCCTGCGCAAGCGCAGCGTCCTCGCGCCGCGCTGCTTCCGTTGCGAGCCTCGCGCAACCGCGAGCGGCTTGCCATACGGAGCAGGTCACGTGAGCCGCTGGGAATGCTGTACGGACCACCTGGAAACAATATTTTTTTTAAATTATGAATAGGCTTGCGTTTGATCGCCATCTCACCTGATGTTAAGTGAATATACGATCTACGATGGAGCACGCATAGCAAAATTACAAAATTTTGTGACAGGAACGCGATAAATAATTTCATCCCGTTTTATTTTCGAAAACTTGTGTTTTTCAAGTGTTGTACGTATAAAAGTTGTTTTATTTGACGGCGCAGGCACGTCATTGTGCTGTCAACGTCAAGAGTGACTTCTGTCCAGCGTTGCCAACTTATTGGTATTACCACTAGATCTGGTGGTTTGGGATTCCCTGCTGGTGGGCAAAATTTGTATCTGGTGGCTAGTGGTTTTTTTTTAGTGGGCAATTTTTAGGTTGTTAGTTTTCAAAAACAAAGAATTGCTAATTAAAAACAATATCGCACTCGGTAAGTATCTCATCACGTATATATCTAGGGAAAATATAAATTATCTATATCTTTAAACGAGCAATTCTTGTATAAATATATATATATTATAAGAATTGCTCGTCTGAATCTCGGAAACGGCTCCAACGATTTTCATGAAATTTTGTATCCAGGGGGTTTCGGGGGCGAAAAATCGATCTAGCTAGGTTTCATTTTCAGAAAACGTCGTTTTATCCATGTTTTCAGCCGAGCAATGCTTTCTGTTTGACCACAGCTCACCTGATGTTAAGTGATGGTGTGGTCGAAGATGGTAAAGGACACCTAGCCTGGAATGGAACTGGCTCTCAAGTGAGGCTCCCGGAACACACCGTTAGATGCTTTGCGGTAGATTTTTAACTTGAGGGTGGTAGCTAGCCAGCCGAGTTCTAGAAAGTACCCTATCACCACGCTATGGTTTCCTCACGATGTTTTCCTTCAACGGCAGCTCAAGCTCATTGTAGGGGTTTGAACCCACGCCCTTCGGCGTGCGAACCGAATACGCTAACCACTGAGCTATCATCGCTACAAAACTTGACTTTGGCTCACTTTTTGTGACTCTGACTAAGACTTATATCAAATAAATAAATACCCTTAGGATATTTCACACAACACTATCCCCAAAGTAACAACTCTAGTCAATTTAGACCATTCAATTCTCACCGTTTGACATTTAGTTGGGTCACAGACCACGCAGCGGACTTGCCGCCAGGCCGGGTTGCAGGACTTGAACGTGTCTAACAACCATGTTAGATCTTCACCAATTAGGGTGGAAATACCTGGAAATAATAGAAACAGTGTTTCTATAATATTGCACATCTTCGATCGACTTCAAACAGATCAGTAGGTACCTAGCAGGTATAATAATACTTTGTAAAGTAAGTTTATTTTTCGCTTTTTAGTGCTGATGTTTTTTTCTTGAGGTCGGTTTTACTTTTTTTAACCGACTTCAAAAAGGAGGAGGTTCTCAACTTGATTTGTTTTTAAAAGTTTGTTAATTGGAATTTAGTTTCAGAGTGATCCTTCTGTATTTACTTATTCTGTGATGCAACTCACCAGCGCTAACAATAACCGACTTTCCATTGCCGTCTTCTGCTAAAAACAGCGTAACATTGTGTTTGATGCTGGGCTGTGCTCCGTTCCCGCCCACTGTTGGGATAACACTGTTGAACTCTATACCTGCGGAGACAAATATTTAGAATAAATAAGATGTTGGGAAATAGACTTGTTTTCAGTAAGAATAGACTGAATTAATTAATTTGTTTTAAATAGGCTTGCGTTTGACCACCATCTCAACCGATGTTAAGCAAAGATGGTCTATGACAGGGGTGGCGAACCTTTTTGGACTAATGTGCCATTTTTCTAAAGAAACGTCTTGAGGAAACCATAGCGTGGTGGTACTTTCTAGTACTCGGCTGGCTAGCTACCACCCTCAAGTTGAAAATCTGCCGCCAAGCATCGAACGGTGTGTTCCGGCAGCCTCACTTGAGAGCCAGTTCCTTTCCAGGCTAGGTGTGCTTTACCATCTTCGACAACACCGTCACTTAACATCAGATGAGCTGTGGTCAAACACCTAGCCTGTCAGCCATAAAAAAAAAACTAACACAACTAACTCAACAAACTCTTTATTTATTAGCAAAAAATAATAATTTTGCACTGAGTTTTGTTGGGTGGTGTGCCCAAAGTATTGTGTCGCGTGCAAATGGTTTGACATCCTTGGTCTATGATGAAGCACGCTTGCCTATTGTATCTATTAGGGAACACCCACTCATGCAGCAAATTCCATTGCTTAGCGGTTTGTACGATGAAGGTAGATTGAAAACGTTTAGTTTGAGTTTTAGGAATATCTACCATGAAGCGGTGTTGGTTTTTAGAGCTCATGGCTGTCCGTTAGTAAAATAAGCAGGATGAAATTAGGTCATGCAGATCTAAACTGCACTCTCCAAAGTGTAAACTATATAAAATAAAGATTATAATTATTTTTGGTAAGGGACCATTCAAGTATTACGTAAGCAGAATTTTAGTAATTATTAATCCCTCCCTCCCCTTGTCAGCAAATGTAAGCAAAGCTCTTACTTCCCTCTCCTATGTTTAAGTAAATATTAAGGTTTAATTAGCAGCCATTTCACTAAAACGAGGTGTGCCGATAACAAGGAAAACAAACAATCAGCATAATTTATACGACTTTGCTGATATTATCACCATTCAGATCGCCTCATCACCAATGTCGTCAAAAATAAGCAAAGTATAGACTCCCTCACCCCCTTTTGGTGCTTACGTAATACTTGAACGGCCCTGAATTCATTCGGCCAAATTAGGTAAGTAGTCACGTGATCATGAACATCAAACAGAGAGTGTTACGTCATCACGTGCGATACGCCATTGCTGTTATTGATATGATTGATTATTTCACCGTTTTCACAGCAAAATTTATTAGATTTTTTAAATCGCCAAATATATTCATAATATAAAAATGTAATTTATAAACTTTCGCCATTTGAACACATAATTATGTATTTTTTACATATAAAAGTAATGAGACGAACAGATGGATATGACACATGTCCATGATCATTGCAGCGATACACAGCTTTCAGTAGCAAAATAAAGTCCAGGGCATCGCTGCTTTGGCGCTAATTACTTTGACATTTTCGATGGTTAGTCTCAACAGCCCAGTAATTCCAATAGCTACAGTACCCTTCAAACCGGAACACAGTAATGTTTACACACTACTGCTTAGTGGCAGAATATGTAGGTATTGCGGTGGTACTTACCTAGACAACCTTCTAATAAGGAAATCTACCACCAAGTAAATAGGATAAGGACTTCAACAGCAAAATTAATTTCATAATATTCTTGAGTTGTCAAGAGTCGATTAAAGTAAGGGGATAAACATATTTATATGTAGTGCAAATTTGCAAATTTTTAAAATAGATAACATATTTTTGAGCTACATAAGATATCAAGTTATGGTACTTATTAATTTTTCAAGTTTAATCATTAAAAGAACGTGTGATTATTGAAGTTTTTGGATACTAACCTGTCTCTATGCACAGAAACTGTGGCACAGCGTTGAAGGCTTGCTGCATGCTGGGTGTAGTCAGATAAACACACTGTATGCATCCAGAAGCAGAGTGCAATAGTTTGACACCGGCATCTGGAAACAAAATGGTAAATTTATACCTTTAGCTGATGACTGCCCCGTCATCTACCACGGCTGGTAAGCTACCACTCTCAAGTAGAAAATCTGCTGCCAAGCATCTAAATGTATGTTCCGGCAGCCTCACTATGAAAGCCAGTTCCATTCCAGGCTAGGTTGTGACTAAAGATACAGTGAGCTGTGTTCAATCATCTAGCTTGTAAAACGATAAATAAATACCTCATAGGTGAGAGATACTCATGAGATGAACAATACACTCTGCTGATGGTAAGAGATAACGCAAGTCCATAAACATTGCAGCGATACACAGAACTTTGAGTAACAAAACAAAGTCCAGGGCATCGCTGCTTTGGCGCTCATTACTTTGAGACTTTCAATGGTTAGTTTCAACAGCCCTGTAATCGCTGCAGTACCCTTCAAATCAGAACACAGTAATATTTACACACTACTGCTTGTTGGCAGAATTTGGTACCTACTTAGACAACCTGTTAAGAAGTAAAACTCACCAAAGTTGAGTTGCAATTTTCTGACAACAATATCGTACTTCTGGTTCAACCAGCGTACAGCGTTGGCTCCGAGCGCTGTCAGCTGCTCTTCTGTGGTGATTACTTGCGGTTCGACGGTGACTCTGCAGGTTTTAGTTAGATATAAGATACTTATTTTCTTAACTTTAGTTAATTGATGTATACTATTTTGTACACCTAGTAAAAAGTCGAATATAAAGATATTTTATAATAACTTCGACTTGACCTGCATTTGCCTATATTTGCTTCGCGCGCCCTGACACTATTCCACAACCTGAGTATTTTTGTGTTACACTTTGCTGAAAAACTATCACACCTATAGATTTGTGCTTTAACATAGTAATTTAACTTCATATCTGGATGTGTTATCTGTCAAAAAAATATAATTTTATAACCATTTAATAAAAAAGAGCATTAACAATTTTGTATTCATTGGATAGAATGTTATTGTACTACTAATGCCATCTGTTAGAATGCCAAAGAGTTAATAACATCGCTGCAACAGAACTAAACTCTATACTCCAATACATCGTAGTTAATCTACTTAATACTAGACGACACCACTCGAATCAGGTTGTAAAATAACAACTGTCTTAAAAATTATTACCCGTTAGAAAAAGCTACGCGAGCCCTCACAAAGCTCAGCTTTTGCTGGTTTATTTATTTCTTACAAAATAGGCAAACAAAATTGTAGTCATAATGTCTAGTGGTTCTTAAGGTGGACCTAACTACGACCCACCAAAACAAAATGCTCTATTTAAATCAGTCTTTCTCAAAGTGGGCGATAACGCCCCTTGTTAACACTGGAGGTCTGGAGGGTAGGGTAAGGGGCAAAGTGAAAAAGTAATAAAAGGTAAAGTAAAATGATATGGGAGAGAGCGATGAAAAATAATAGATTTTCAAAGTGGGCGGCAGATGAAATAAGTTTGAGAACCTCTGATTTACACGAATAGACACATAATAACATAAATGAACGGCCATTAAAATAATTAAAAAAAAAAAACCAATGGACAATTTTAACACCTATTAATCTGTTAATTTTGAATGAGAAGGATTGTTTGTTTTAATTGCAATGAATTAAATATGTTCAATTTATTTGGTCATCAATGTACCTGATTGATGACAGCCCTGTTGGCTCATTGGTAACATGTCTGCCTGAGCTATAGGGCGTGGGTTCGATTCCCGCCAAGGACACACATTTTATGGTATAAAAAAATGTTTGTTCTGTGTCTGCGTGTTCTGTATGTATTTACAAAAAACAAGTATTTATGTATCCTATCAGTTATCTGACTTCCATCACACAAACTCTGCTTAGTTCGGGGTCAGATGAAGTTTTTTTTTACTGTCCTATTTTCAGGGACCACTCAATACACTCATGACCCACCAGTGAGTCGCAACACTCACTTTGGGAAATGCTGGTCTAGGCACTTTTTTTTCCTTTCAAAGCATAAAAGTATTTCAAAAATAATAACATTATATTCATGCAAATAAATGATGATTTTTTAAATTTTGATTTTACATACCTTTCTGGTTCCCCAGAGGGATTTTCAATAATAGCTACTTCATATTCTTGCTGGCTTTCAACTTGCGGGGTGTTTGTGATCTCATACTGTTGGTATGTGTTCTGAGGCTCTTCTGTTACTTGTTGCTGAAATATGTTTCAAATAGTATTACTTCTTCTTAACATTTATATAAGAACTAGCTGCGTTCCTGTCCTGTTATCCGCTACATTTTTTCAGGTTAAAAGTAGCCTATGTAGTAGTTAATCCAGGGTGTCAGCTACCTTCAAACTAAATTTCATCAAAATTGGTGCAATCGTTTGAACGTGAAGAAGTAACAAATATATAAACACACTTACACACTTCCACCTTTATCTAATCTAACACCTTTAAACGAGCAATTCTTGTGTATATGTATATATATATATATAATCCGAATCTCGGAAACGGCTCCAACGATTTTCATGAAATTTAGTATGCAGGGGGTTTCGGGGGCGATAAGTTGATCTAGCTAGGTTCCATTTTTAGAAAACATCATTTTATGTGTTTTCTGCCGAGCAAAGCTCGGTCATCCAGGTGCTAATATTAGTGTGACTAGGTTGTTCCACATACTGCCATGTGTGCTGTGATGATAATGACAAGGGTTAAAACGGACAGCAAAGTCTTAGTAATAGGGTCCCGCTTTACCTTTTGGGTACGGAACCCTAAAAATGTACTTTTTTGAATCCATATAGTTGTAAATGAGATGAACCTGCATAAGGTCAGCCCTGGGTAAAGTGTGGTGTTTATTGAAAAAGTTACAATAATATCTAGCTAAAATATGTAATCTTACTGTTAAGAGTGAGACATAAGCTCATCTTTTTTTTTGTCACATCAATATTTTGTACATAAAGCTTACTAATATTATAAATGTAAAAGCTTATATGTTTGGGTGTTTGTTACTCAATCACACAAAAACGGCTGAACAGATTTGGATGAAAATTGGCATACATATGTATATTAGTTTATTATGTGGATTAACATATAGAATACTTTTTATATCAGAAAAATGTTAGGATCATGTGGATTATCATAGCAAAAACTACAGGATGTATCCACTTGAAATTTGGTATACTTAGATGCGTCTTATGGAACATTATTCAATAATCAAATGTATCCTTTATCTTAACCTAATTTTTTCTTTCTTAATTTGATTATTGCTATTTGTTCCTTTTAGCATTGTTTGTGTCTTATTTATTAAACTTTAGGCATGCTTGGTATACACCCATTGGCATATCCACAACAATATTGAGTATGGTTTAGGCGACTATCTTAGCAGATCATTCAGAGCTAATCTTTTGAGCCTCCTGAAAGTTTTAGTGTTCATTAAGTTTGATGCCAATTTATTGGGATGTATCAGGATCCTTTTCTTTTAAGCACTGACTTGCTGTGTAATTTTTTCCTTAACCTGTTGTGTCTTAAGTCCCAATGCAGACGTCTAATAATAAAATAGAGAAAGTTTCATGACTTTTGCTTATTTGTTACTTACATGTTTCTCTCTGAACCTAATTCTAAAGTTAACGTAGACGAAGTCGCGGGCGTAAGCTTGTAAGTAATACATACAAGTTTAGATTTAAGGAGCACTGGTTTACTTACAGTACTCACTTCAGTGTTGTTCTGCACAAAGTTGCCGCCTTCTTCCTCGGGTTCTCCTTTTACATCGTAAATTGTTTCCGCCATGACGATTCTTCCTGAAGAGTCCATTGTCCACATCCCGCCAAAAGCAAAGTTCGATGGATTCCCGCTTTGTTCGTACAGGATAACAGTGTTAGGGCCAAGTTGCACAGGTTCTCCCTTCATATTTACGAATACTGGTTGTTCAAAATTCCCCTCCACAATTTGCCCGGCGTGCACTATTTGTTGTCCTTGTTCAACAGGAACTTCAACCACTTGATTCACAACTTCCACTTTTTCCTTGTCACTCTCATTCTTTCGCACCATAATCTTCTTCTTGTGTTCGGTTTCAGCTGGCTCGTCACTCTTGCGCTTCACCACAGCCTTCTTCTTGGTCTTTTTATCCATATTTGCACTCTTCAGGATCTAATGCTGCGTTAGTTTCGAAAGAACGCCTCGCCCCAGGCACATTATTTTAAGCACTAAAAGAATTATTGTGAAGTGAGACTCCGCTATAAGATTCGCAATAACATTTTACGGCATTTGTAAACAAATAAATCTTGTTTTCTTGGTTGTTAATGGAGAAATCTATGAAAATACGCCGTGCGAAAAGGACAACTCAGATAGACGCCATTTTTGTTGGAGGCAAATAACTATCTCTTTCTAAAAAATATTGACATCTCAGTCTCAACTTTTTTTTTACTGGAAAACATCGGTAAATTTTATTGCCAGATAAATAACAACATCACCACTGACATTTGAAAATGTTCCAAAGTGTGAAAATAGTTTTTTCAAGATTTATAGCATTGTTTTATTATGCATCTCTTTTTATCTACAATTTATGTCTCTTGCTAAAGTATAAAATGACATTTGTGTCGAAATACCTGCAACACCAGAACAGCTGACTATTTGACCGACATTTGACCGGTTGTAAAATAATTGCAGAATCTCAATTTATCGCATGTTTATTTCAACCTTGAGGTTAACAGCACCGATTATTTTATGTACAAGGTCAAAAGTAACTTGTATTCATGCTCATACTCAATACTATTACCATTTTTATCCAAGTGGCCTTCATAGTGTGTATGTCATTGATTTCGATGAACATAATTCGTTATTTTACTTCTACAGTGCGTAAAATGGCTATTGTGGCTCCAGCATTGTTCGTGAACCATGGGGGTGGTCCTATGCCTCTTCTAGGAGACAAGGAAAGCGCGGGACTGACCGCATTTTTAAGAGATGAGGTCAAGAAGCATGTTGACCTCAAACAGCTAAAAGCTATTATTCTTGTGACTGCACATTGGGAAGAAGACGATGTGACCATATCCTCAGGTAAACACCATGATCTATACTTTGACTACTATGGATTTCCGCCAGAATCATACAAATACAAATACGACGCACCTGGAGATCCGGAAACAGCCGTCCGTATCCACGAAGCTTTAAAAAAGGCGGGAATTCCATCGCGAATGGATCCGAAAAGAGGTTGGGACCACGGAGTTTTCGTGCCAATGATGTTGATTAACCCAGCAGCTGACATTCCTATAATTCAGGTCTCTGTATTAAACAATCAAGACCCAGCACAACATTACAAGCTCGGGGAAGTGTTACAACAATTTAGAAAAGAAGGAATCGCAATATTCGGTTCAGGGATGTCATATCATAATATGAGAGAGTTTATGTACAGTAGACATAAAAATGAGGTTGTAAATAAGGATTTTGATGAATATTTACATAAAGTGTGCACAGCGGAAGACGAAAAAGACAGAAAGGATGGTTTATTAAACTGGAGACAGCAGCCTGGAGCTACTGAAGCTCACCCAATGAGGGCAGCGGAGCATTTTATGCCGTTGGTAGTGATTGCTGGAGCCGGAGGATCGAAACCTGGCGAAAGAGTATTTAATTGGGATTTGAGAGGCACTTTTAGACTTAGTGGGTTTGTGTGGAAAGAAGAATGATTTATCTCAATGACTAAGTGTATTGTTGAAAATTTGATTGAGGTTAGCACTCATAGTTTTGTTTTTTATGAAAATGTTCTATTGTGCTTAAGACAAGTGTGTGGTTATAACGAAATCCTAATGTATAAATAATTTTACTAGCACAACAGTAACTAAGTACGTAAAACTATAAATATGTTTTTAAGTTAAGTGCTTTTCTAGTAGGGTAGATGACTGATACTTAAATTGTAAGGAACACATCTTAGTAATGAACGTAAATATGTATAGTAATGTGTGTACTGAAGAAGTAATGAATATTAGAACTGGTTTGAAGGTTCTAGCTAGCTATAAAAAAGGTCTAATAAAACCTAAAAGATCAAAGTAATGAGCATTAATACAGTTACACCTTCCATTTTGTTTAGTTACTCTAAAATTCCGAGTACTGCTGCAATAGTCATGACCAGATATATTGTTTCAACTAGACAGTGTATTTTCATGCTATTACTATTATTATCAGCCTATACTGTCCCACTACAGGGCAAGGGCCTGCCTTTCCTCCTTCCATCTTTCTCTTTCTCTTGCATTCTGAGTCTGAGTCATACAGGAGTTAAGTTCGTCCCTCCATCTCCGTCTGGGCCGTCCAGGAGGTTGTTTGCCATCTTGAGGGAACCACTGTGTTGTGATTTTGGCCCAACGATCTCCAGACATGTGGCTAACATGACCAGCCCACTTTAGGAAGGCAGCATTTTGAGCTACATTGTCTATCTGACTCCTGGAGCGCAGTACTGTGTTTCTTATTTTGTCTATAAGTTTCACTCCTAAGATACTGCACTCCGTGGCTTGCTGGCATATTCCCAGAGCGGATTTAAAAAATTTCATACTATACATTACCCTGCGATACAAGCTTTCGCTTAGTGCAGGTAACTGTTAATCTTATGTATACGTGCACTATAATGAAATAAATAAAGATTATTATTATTATTATTACATTGAAATATGCTACATCACATGCTACAACAATGCTAAACAAAATATCAGAGAAGACATACATCTCCTGATGTAAACTGGCAAAATATATTATACGCAATAAGAACATCACCGAATTGATGATTACTGTTATGGTGGTGTATACGTACATAAATAAATAAATTAAATAATATAAAGTTATGACAAGTTCAATAAATACTTTAACTTAGCTTATGAGATAACTGCCATAAGGGATGTTGATTCAATGATTGTTGTTCCCATAGTTGTATCGGTGAATGGTCTTATAGCGAAGAGTCTCTTTTAATATTTTTAGAGACTTACTAGGTGGTTGGGGTCAAGGGTCAGATCCAAAAGGCAATGATCCTTGACACGGCTGACATTGTTAAGAGGTTCCACACTGCAGCCCTAACCAGCTGTAGCTTGAGCCCAGATCTGCTGCAAGTGGCACTCTAGTTTTAAGTTTTTTATAATATTTATGTATTTCTATGGTAAAAAACTTAAATTTGTGAATCAATAAAGTAATTAAATTCATATCTTATATTTATGATCAAAGTATTTAAAATGCAAGAAAGAAAATCAGTCATCTTGCCCATTGACACTGTTAATTTTAATATTTATTTTAATATTATTGGCTAGCATAAATCTAGGGCTTTGGGAAGGTGGTGGAAAATTATTGTATTTCATTTTATACAATATGCATTACAGTAATATTAAGTAAAAAGAAGGTAATTGTTATTATCACTGTCACAACTTTAGCTAACGTACTATTGGAACGGAGTTCCTAATCGCACATTATCGTTCTGATTTGGTTGTGGCGTGAGGGACTAATAAGGTGAGGGAAAAATGTATAACAATGAAAAACCGACATCTTTTTGGAGTGATTTTTGAGGCACTTCCCGATAACCCAAGAAACTAAAACTTTATTTAATTGATTCGGCTTGCTGTCAAATTTGAGAATATATGCAAAAATATTTTATAATTTTATAAAAATAGAGCCTTTAACGGAACTCCGTTCTAACTGGGTGTCCATAAGACCTCTAAATTTTTTGATACTCTGTAATTGTAAAAAAAAAACAACAAAATTCACCTGTCACAATATCAATTGTAATTAATTATATAACATATATCTCTTATTTTTTTTTTGTTATCTATTTCTTATATGATTGCCTTAATAAGTTACTGAGACTTTTAGTCTAATTTATAATTTAAGATACAACATATTATAGTAGAAATTAATTAAGTATGCTTTTTAGCGGTATGATAAAAATATATTTTTATTAAAAAATAATTTAAATATAAAACATAAAAAAGTTGCATTTTTCAATATTATTCCTGATACAATAGATCCTGATACACACTACTGCCTACCCAGATGGACTATGAACATAGCGTCGTTTGAGAATTATTTTTGTTAGGTATTTTCAAATGGTCATGATAATTATTATGCAATTTCGAAAAATCGCCAAAATCATCTCACGTAATTAATGGATATCCCCTTGTAACAGCTGGTCACATTTGTCAGACCCCCTCAATGGTGTGACGTCACATATTTTACAATTTTACATTAGAAAATTATTTAATTAAAACAGCAGTTCTGAAACCAGGTTTGTTTCCATTTAAATTATTAATTAATAAATCAACTAAACTATTTTTTTTATTGTTATTTTATTATTTTAATCTTTTTATACTTACCATAATTTTATTTTTTCTTGTACAAATGATTAATTATTTATTAATATAACTGTCTCTAGCTGTTTTAATTAATTAAATAAATAAATTAAGTAGTGGTGACTTTACCTACAAACTTTGATGAAGCAAAATGAAAAGTAATGTTACCACATTATGTCACTATTAACACAAATTTTATACTTTTAACACTAGAAAACACAAGTTTAACAAAACGGCTTATCCGCTATAAAGTAGCATGACTCGCACTTGACCGTTTTTATGTGAAGTAACCGTTAAACCTGAAAGCTCTAAAGAGATACGTTAGTTCCCCTCTAGATTTCGCCGCGTAGACACGCCGTAGACATGACGTTACGAGTGCTACGCTCCTACAACTCGTAGCATTCTAATAGAAGTTCAGTTTAAATTGAAAGTTAATTGAATTTAAGACAAGAAAATTTATGTTATTTCGAGTTACTTAGAAATTTTATTATTTAAATTTAACTCGGGATAATAAAAAAAATAATAATTTTGTCTGAATTTTGTTAAAATTTGAGTTAATAAATTGTGTATAAAAGTAATTCTGGAATGTAAAATGGCAGATAAGGTAAGAATTTTATTGTTTTATTTTATATTATTGATTTTATTGATGATTCACCTATCAGTGTGTTCCGTTCCGTATGTTGATTTATGATTTTCGCAATTTTTCCTTTATCTGTGCTATAAGACGTTGCTTTGTACCAGATTTCAAGATTCTGAGTTCACGGGAAGTACCCTGTAGGTTTTGATTCCCTTGCGAGTGTCAAAAATTTGCAGCATAATCGGCTGTATCTTTAGATTGCGTTGGCTTAGATGTTTGATTTTTTCACAGCTCCAAGGGACAGTAGACCTGAGTATTTGATATGAATTTCAGCTTGATACCTCCACGCGTTCCTGAGAAAAAGGGTCTTGACAGACAAACATATGGACAACAAAGTGATCCTATAAGGGTTCCGTTTTTTCCTTTTGAGGTACGGAACCCTAAAAAAGTCAAAATATATAAACATGTCTATACAAAATAATATGGTCAATATAAAGAAAATATTGTGAATATAAAAAATGTAAAAAAAAACTTACTAGTAATTTAATAATCTTTTAGTTTGAAATACTCGTCAATGTCATAAAACATGGTCTCAAGCCAAGATCTTGACTTATTTCTGAAGCACGCGATGGAAGGTACTTCCCGGACGGAAGCGATGATATAGCATTATTATAGCGATAGATTGTATAGCGATGATAGCTCAGTGGTTGGCGCGGTCGGTTCGCATTCCGAAGGGCGTGCGTTCAAACCCCAACAATGAGCTTGAGCTGTCGGTGAAGGAAAACATCGTGAGGAAACCATAGCGTGGTGGTAGGGTACTTTCTAGTACTCGGCTGGCTAGCTACCACCCTCAAGTTGAAAATCTGCCGCCAAGCATCTAACAGTGTGTTCCGGCAGCCTCACTTGAGAGCCATTTCTATTCCAGGCTAGGTGTGCTTTACCATCTACGTCCACACCGTCACTTAACATCAGGTGAGTTGTGGTCAAACACCAAGCCGGTCAGCTATAAAAAAAAAAAGCTGGTACGCGGTTGTAGACCGCCGGCTTCAGAATGTATACTGACCGCCGACTTGACTCCCATGGGAACAGGCGTCCTGTTAATAATTTATTCAGTAGTATTGAAGACAATTTCACAACGGAAGTTCAACCTACTCAGTTATTCAAATTAGGTTGACATGCTGCAATAGAACTAAAAATATCTATGTTAGAAGTTTTGCGGTAATGCGGCAAAATCAAATCGCTGCAATGAATTATTTTCCAAGTCCTATAATGTCGGTTTAATACCATTCATTTTTGTATCGAGGATAGCTTAGTGGTTAATGCGGTCGGTTCTCATGCCGAAGGGCGTGGGTTTAACCTTCAACCTAATTCCAATAAGGAATTAGGGAATTGTAAATTTGTAATTTTTTGCCGTGGTGGTGCCGGCGTAAGAATTGTACCCCACCTTCTCTACCCGTGGTTGCCGTAAGAGTCGGCTAAGGGATGTAATACGGAAGATGGGCAGCAGCGTCTTTCTTGAACAATCATACCTAACTGCGCTCGCCAACCCGCCTGCCAAGCGTGGCGAGTATTGGCAAAACCCCTCCCCAGGAGAAAGCCTATGTCCAGCAGTGGACGTGCTATGGTTGATGATGATGATGAAATTTGTAATTCAACTTCTTTTCGATGCTGGCTTCTGCGGTGTTGCCACAATTTTGCCAATGTCTGTACATTTGGTTATTGGTTAGTTTACCCTAACATCTACGTCAAAATACAAATACAAAACATCACGTCGCACAGAGAATATACACATAAAATATATACAAAAACCAAATATAAAGCAAAATATAATGATGAAGATTCTTAATTTTGATAAATTTACTAAAGACATATACAAAAGGAAAAAATACCAGGGGTAGGAGGTTGGAGAAATTAATAAGGAGTGGAAGGTAATTTGGGATCATCTCGATATCTACGACATTCGAAGAAAATGTGGTCTGTTGTACCTTCAGCCAGCCCACACTCACAAAGCGAGTGGTCACGGACTCTTATCTTCCTAAGGAACACTGGGGTGCGGGCGAAACCCAACCGCAGCGCAGGCGACAAATGGTAGAAGTAACTTTTTGTAAATTTTCTTAAATTTGAAAATCCATGGTTTTGGGGGAACTGTTTGTTGGATTTGGCCATAAAAGTAAATTTGTAATTGTCTTTCTTTTTAGAAATCATCGAGGCGGTGCTGGAGTTCCAGTGGCGTGTCAAAATTAGCTGCCATTGTGTTGATAGCTGTGAATTTTATAACCATGGTAAGTGTAATGTATGGCGGTATTATCTTCACAGACTCGATTCGCATAGAATGTAAACTAGATGTATTAACGGGAATCGCAATAAGAAACTTCAAAGTACATGGGCGAGTATATGATTTTGATATTTTAAATATGAATGTACAAATTACCTGTTTTTTTTTTTGTAGTCACTTAACTCACCTGATGTTAAGTGTCGGTGTGGTCGAAGATGGTAAAGCACACCTAGCCTGGAATGGAACTGGCTCTCAAGTGAGGCTGCCGGAACGCACCGTTAGATGCATGGCGGCAGATTTTCAACTTGAGGGTGGTAGCTAGCCAGCCGAGTACTAGAAAGTACTCTACCACCACGCTATGGTTTCCTCACGATGTTTTCCTTCACCGACAGCTCAAGCTCATTGTTGGGGTTTGAACCCACGCCCTTCGGCATGCGAACCGACCACGCTAACCACTGAGCTATCATCGCTATAAAACTTCGTATCAATAAAAGATTTGCATTTGTGTTTGTAATCCCACACATAGCTTTTACTAAATGGCAATCAAAGTTATTGTATTTTGTAAGTACACAATAAGCAGTTCGTGGGTAGATAGGGTCAAGGTTTTAAATTTAGTGTTGACAGACGTCTGAAAATCAAGGGCCTGCTTCAGCGATAATTAGGTACAAGGTGAAGGGCCCTGGCCTTTTTACTTCGACATTGAAATCTGAAGGATAATACTACATGATATTTCAAGGGTATACGAGTAGTCTCTCTACCCGTGGTTGCCGTAAGAGTCGGCTAAGGGATGTAATCCGGAAGATGGACAGCAGCGTCTTCCTTGAACAATCACAGTGGCTCAGTGGTTAGCGCGGTAGGTTCGCATGCCGAAGGGCGTGGGTTCAAACCCCAACAATGAGCAAAAAAGGTGGTAGGGTACTTTCTAGTACTCGGCTGGCTAGCTACCACCCTCAAGTTGATAATCTGCCGCCAAGCATCTAACGGTGTGTTCCGGCAGTCTCACTTGAGAGCCAGTTCCATTCCAGGCTAGGTGTGCTTTACCATCTTCGACCACACCGTCACTTAACATCAGGTGAGCTGTGGTCAAATACCTAGCCAGTCAGACATAAAAAAAAAAAACACACCTATCTGCGCTCGCCAACCCGCCCAAGCGTGGCGAGTATTGGCAAAACCCCCCCAGGAGGAGGCCTATGTCCAGCAGTGGACGTCCTATGGCTGATGATGTGATGATGTGATATATGAGTAGTAGATTTATTTTTATACAACAAGAAGTTTTGCAGGTTTTTTTTTGACAGGCTAGTTACATTTTTTGTTAATTTTTGACTAGTTTATTGGTAGGTATTAGTTTGCCGTGGTGGTGCCGGCGTAAGAATAGTACCCCACCCTCTCTACCCGTGGTTGCCGTAAGAGTCGGCTAAGGGATGTAATCCAGAAGATGGGCAGCAGCGTCTTCCTTGAACAATCACATCTAACTGCGCTCGCCATCCCGCCTGCCAAGCGTGGCGAGTATTGGCAAAACCCCCCAGGAGGAGGCTATGTCCAGCAGTGGACGATCTATGGCTGATGATGATATGATGTGATGTGATTAGTAAACTGAAGTGGCAGGTTTGATTAGAGCGGAAACTGTGAATAGTGGAACGTAGTAGTGACGCCTTGTCAATCGGTGGAGTGACGATATATGTATAGCTGCTGGCTTTGGTTTTTTTTTATAGTTGACAGGAAGAGCGTGGATTCGAACTCCGACAATAAGCTTGAGCTGCCGGTAAAGGAAACAATTGCGTGGTGGTAGGATATATTATAATTCTCAGCTGGTTAGCATCTGACGGTGTGTTACGACAGCCTCACTTGAGAGCCAGTTCCATTCAGGCTAGGTGTGGTTGACCATCTTCGACCACACCGTCACTTAACATCAGGTGAGCAGTGGTCAAAACCTAGCCTGACAGTCTTAAAAAAATATATCATTTAGAAATATAATAGTATGGTAGAAATATAAGTCTAGTCTGATACTTAAAATATATCCTGATGGTAACGATGATTGCATAAGTGATAACAGCGCTATCTTTTTCTCAGGTGTTCTGCTCGCTGCTCTTCGCATTTAGCCTGTGGATGGTAGCATCACCCAAGACACTGTCATTGGTTATACAGGCAGTGGGAGGGAAAACTCTGACGGTGAGTAAATATAGTATAATAGTTTATAACCCACAAAGCGGCCAGCTTGATAATTCAAAGAATATTACATACTAATTTAATTTGAAAGAAATCGCTCGCCTTTACAGTCTGTGTGTCTAACACTCGCCTTTACAATCAGTGTGTACAACACTCGCCTTTACAATCAGTGTGTACAACACTCGCCTTTACAATCAGTGTGTCCAACACTCACCTTTACAATCAGTGTGTCCTACACTCGCCTTTACAATCAGTATGTCCAACACTCACCTTTACAATCAGTAAAAAATTCACTTTTATGAGCAATCGGGTAAAAATATTAGTAGGTATTGTAGTTAAAATTAGACACAAAGCGAAAATTCTTTTTTTTCATGTCGTGATGCACGCTATTCAGCTAGGTTGATCAAATATTTATTCACGTAAAGGTTTCGTCACATTATAAGCGGATAGGAAGCGACGCAAGGCGTAACTAATTTGTAAATCTTCCATCGATTTTTTTTGTTCGTAGCTTTGCCAACATCAAATCTATGAGACACGTAAACTCATGTGACTTTTTAATACTATTTATCAAAAAAAAATAATCTTAGACTTCTCTGCACGCGTCGCGCGCTAAACCTGCGTGAAGCAACGCTAGTAGGGAAGATGTTCTACTTACTCGGGGCCGCGCGCTATAAGTACTTTGACAAAACTGTGTCAAAACCACGTCAGTTTTCTTAGTGAGATTTACCAACTAGTCTCGCTAATAGTGTGACTGGGCCTTTATTCTTCAAATACGTTGTTTGCCTGATATAATAGAATAGGATATATAAACATTGAGTTTGGACTCTTTTAATTAGGTTTTCATACTAACGGAACAAAAATGGGGTTGTTGTCCCCAACCGAATTAGTACATTTTTTTGACAGCTCACTTAATGTTAAGTGACGGTGTGGTCGAAGATGGTAAACACACTTAGCCTGGTTTTAACTGGATCTCAACTGAGGCTGCCGGAATACACCGTTAGATGTTGGTGGCAGATTTCCAATTTGAGGGTGGTAGCTAGCCAGCCGAGTACTACAAAGTACCCTACCACCATGCTGTACATTGGGAACATTTGGATACAGTTGGGAAGCCTGAAACGTCCAAATTGTAGTTTATAGGAAACAAACCAGCAATGAGTTCCATTCATAGGATGTACACATCAAGAACGTAGAGCCAAAGCGCTTCGTACGAATACTGGGAAGGTCAACGTAGAACGGGTGATAGTGCCCTTCTTCTGCTGCTGTAAAGAATTGATCTATTCTATAAATAAGTATAGTAACTAGGGCATGGATTACTGCAATCGACCACAGAATATCTAACAGTGTTACATTATCGTGCGGTGCAAGGCACGGGGAGGAACGGCGTGACCCGGTCAATCATACTTGGCGCATAAGACACATTGATTTTACCCGAAGTTGCTAAATTACCTCAAATAGCTAATTATAGCTTTATATAGGTTTTTTATGCAATAACCTTCCAATTTATAAGATAGAATGGGTATATTAAACTATACTTAAAAGGTAGATATATGCCACCGCGGACTTTTTTGTAGATCTATAAAAGAGGAATATCCCGCCATGCATTGTTTTGTTATATCTCAAAGGGATTAGGCAGAGTTTTCGATGAAAGCTTTCAGGTGGCTTGACTTTTTCCGACACTTCCAACAATTATCATCATATTTCAACCAATTTATACAAAACCTTGACAAATTATATACCTAAACCTTTCTCATGAATCACTCTATCTATTGGTGTAACTCACATGGTAATCCGTTCAGTAGTTTTTAAGTTTATCACGATTAACAGACGTGGGGGACGTCAATATTTTGACTTTATTTTTGTTAGGTTTATTGACAGAATTGTCTTGTCAGCATTATTATAGAGTCACTATAGAGTTTTGTCATCACTAAAATTGCTGATAGAATAATACTTACCCCCAATTAAGTAATACGTCAAATGTAGGCGCTGATAAAACTTCAATACAATTAGATAACACAAAAACCAACGTTATACCACTAATGGCTTAACGGTTATAAGTGGCGACATACACAATTACCCCATATCCGGGTCACGGGGGAAGGCACAATGCATGACCTGGTGAAAGAATGAATAAGCAAATCAGACACGGATCTAGGGGGAAGAGAGAAACCGGGTGCCTGCCCTGGGAAGGATTTAAAGGGGGCGCCAAAAATCTAAAAATAAAAATTTTGGCAAACTTTACGTTGTTAATTTGATTTTGAAACCTGAGCTCATTTGTATATATGTTATCGGAAATGTATGTAATTCGTCATTGTATAGAATTCCTAGGAAATGTATATAATGCCTAAAATCGATAGGGAATGTGTGAAATAAATTTGACTATGCACATTTCCTAGGAATTCTATACATTTCCTAAACACCACTCGGAAATTTGTTAAATTCAAGATGTTGCTAAGTAAACGGAGCGAGGGCGCGGGCGAGGATGGAGGCGGGGATCAAACGTACCAGAATTTGATAGAGGTTGTGGTGATGCTCAAAATATTATTGGTCTAGTTTTTTTTTATTTTATTTTTATTTTTTTATACTATATAGGTTTGCGTTTGACCACGCCCTGCCTGATGTTAAGCAGGGTGCAGTCTACGATGAAGCACGCTTACCTAGAAAAAACCTGTTTACTCTGGATTTAAAGACACCCAAGTTGTACTCCGTAGGAAAAACAGACGCCGGCAGAGAGTTCCACATCCTCGCTGTACGTATTAAGAATGTGGAATCGAAGCGCTTAGTCCGTACGTGGGGAATATCCACCATGTAAGGATGGCGCTTTGGCCGTGTTTGCCTCGCCGTCCGGTAATAAAAAGGGGCAGGTGGAACCAAATTATGCAATAAATTATCATTTCGTTATTTTATCTGTGCTGTAAAGAAACCTATTTTGAAAGTTTAAACTCAAAAAAAGTGCATTCAGCTCAAAATAAAATCTTCATTGTAATATGAATTGCCAATGAGAGCGTTAATACGAGTAAAAAAGTTTATTTTCTATGTTCTAATTCTATGGCACAATGTTAAGTTTATATACTTCCTAGTGCCATTTAGGAATTTTATGTAATGGCTAGGAAATGTATGTATTAAAAAATCTTTGATAAACTATTTTAATTATTTCCTAATTTGAATCGGAATTATATAGGTTCATTCCCCAGGAATTGTATACAATTCCTGGGTTTCATACATTTCCGGTAACATTTATACATATATACGACTTATGCCCACGACTTTGTCCGCGCTAGCTTTAAAATTAGGTTCAGAGTGAAGTTAAAAACGTGTAAGTCATTAAACTTGCGTTATTTTATTATTAGATTAATAATACCTTTTATTCTGGAATATAAATAATAAATAAATAAATATTGTAGGATACATTGGATACATTACACACAGCGCCATCTGACCCCAAACTAAGCAGAGCTTGTGTGATGTAAGTCAGATAACTGATAGGATACATAAATACTTTTATTTGTTGTAAATACATACTTATAATACATACAGAACATAATATTATGTTCAATAAAACAAATCTATACCTTTCAAGTGGATACGTCCATTAGTTTTTTTGTAATCCCACAGGAACCTAACATTATTCAGATATAAAAAGTATCCTATATGTTAATCCAGGTAATAAACTATGTGTGCCAAAATTCATCGAAATCTGTTCAGCCGTTTTTATGTGATTGAGTAACAAACATCTAAACACTAACATGTATAATTTTAGTAGGATTTGATTGTTAACCGACTTCGAAAAAGGAAGAGGTACAATTTTTTTTTTATGTTTGTTAGCTCATAAATTTCGACTGGGGGAACCGATTTTGATGATTCTTTTTTATTTAAAAGCTAATGCTTCCCGTGGTGGTGCCGGCGTAAGAATAGTACCCCACCCTCTCTACCCGTGGTTGCCGTAAGAGTCGGCTAAGGGATGTAATCCGGAAGATGGGCAGCAGCGTCTTCCTTGAACAATCACACCTAACTGCGCTCGCCAACCCGCCTGCCAAGCGTGGCGAGTATTGGCAAAACTCCTCCCAGGAGGAGGCTTACGTCTAGCAGTGGACTTCCTATGGCTGATAATAATGCTTCCCGTGTGGTCCCATTCCAATTTGGTCCAGTTCTAACAATGGCATCTATAAGAAAATCATACGAAGTCGGTTTTTTTTGTTAAAATTTAACTTTTTTTTTATGTAACAGTAATGAGACGATCGAGACGCTCTCCTGATGGTAAGAGATAACGCCTGTCCATGACCATTGCAGCGATACACAGAACTTTGAGTAGTAAAACAAAGTCCAGGGCATCGCTGCCTTGGCGCTCATCACTTTGAGACTAGATGGTTAGTCTCAACAGCCCTGTAATTTCGCTAGCTGCAGTACCCTTCAAACCGGAACACAGTAATGTTTACACACTACTGCTTGGTGGCAGAATATCTGGTAATGCGGTGGTACATACCTAGACGACCTCCTGCTAAGGAAATCTACCACCAAGTGAATATTACTTGTCGACTTACCATATTACATACCCTAAGCTTGTAACAGTTCAACATAAATTCAAATTTCCAGGCCCTGCTGCCCCCTGTGAGTCTCTCCATCGAATCAGGAGTCGGAATGGCTGTTGTGGCCATTTTCATGTTCTTCATAGCATTCATGGGATTTTACGGAGCTTTATGCCGCTCACAGTTCTTGTTGTTTATGGTAAGATACGGGGTAATGTAGTAGTTATGTTATGGTTGACAGGCTAGGTGATAACTATAGCTCATCTTATGTTAAAATGTAAACTGATGTAAACACACAACCTGGAATGGAACTAGCTCTCAAGTAAGGTCGCCGGAACACACCGTTAGATGCTTGGCAGCAGATTTAGTAGAATACTAGAGAGTACCCTACCACTATGCTATGGTGTCGTCACGATGTTTTCCTTTACCGGCAGCTCAAGTTCATTGTTGAGGTTTGAATCGACGCCCTTTAGTGTTAATATGTCTATCTGGTAATCTATCTACCTATCTGTCAATCTGACAATATGTTAATCTATCAATTTGTCAATCTATTAATCTGACAATCTACCCATGTGCCAATCTGCCAAGCTGTCAATCTATAAATATGTCAATCTATCAATATGTCAATCTGTCAATTTATCAATTTATCAATATGTCAATCTGTCGATCTATTAATATGTCATTCTATCGATCTATTAATATGTCATTTTGTCGATCTGTCCATCTTTCCATCTGTCCATCTGTGTCAAATTGTCTGACACGCATTTGACTGGTGATTTAACCCGGAAACATATTAACTTTCAGTATTCAACACTCGTCATGTTACTGCTGCTTTTGGAATGGGCTTTGATTTATTATTTCACGTCTAATATTATTGAGGTAAGACAATAATTTTAAATAACAGCTACCCATTTTTTATCTGCAACGTATTCCAAGGTTTTTTAATCTAGGTGTTTGACCCCAGCTTACCTTATACATATATTTTTTACTGTAAAATATTATGAGACTAACGAGACGGTTAAGAGATAACTAGCACTTGTCCATGACCATTGCAGCGATATACAGAACTTTGAGTAGCAAAACAAAGTTAGTTATTTTGAGACTTTCGATGGTTAGTCTCAACAGCCCTGTCATTTCGCTAGCTGCAGTACCCTTCAAACCGAAACACAGTAATATTCATACACTACTGCTTGGCGGCAGAATATCTGGTACAAATATAAATATTTTATTGATAACACCAAGATTACAAGTCAATTCCGTAATATCATTTCAAATGCATATATTATTAAAAGAGTTTTATAACACTGATTACATGTCAATAATATAAGTTAAAATTCAGGTTTTGACTAATTATTTGATTTATAATTTAAATATATGACGTTTTTGTGACTATATTTATGATATGTGATGTATTTGACATGTAAATAATTAAAAAAATATATCATAAAAATCACATCATCACATCATCAGCCATAGGACGTCCACTGCTGGACATAGTCCTCCTGCTGGGAAGGGGTTTTGCCAATACTCGCCACGCTTGACAGGCGGGTTGGCGAGCGCAGTAAGGTGTAATTGTTCAAAGAAAACGCTGCTGCCCATCTTCCGGATGACATCCCTTAGCCGACTCTTACGGCAACCACGGGTAGAGAAGGTGGGGTACAATTCTTACGCCGGCACCACCACGGCTAATAGTAAATAATAATAAATAAAAAAGTCAATATGCAAATATGTCAATGTAAAAAAAAATGTCAATATAAAAATAGTCAGTATAAAAATATGACAATATAAAAAATATTGTCAATGTAATAAAATGTCAAAAAAAAAACATAATTACTTACTAGTAATGTAATCTTTTAGTTTGAAACACTTGTCAATGTCATAAGACAAGGTCACTTGCTAGTCACTTGCTTGGCTGCTGCCAAGATCTTAACTTGGTTCTGAAGCACGCGGTGGAAGGTGCATTCTGAACGGAGGCGGGCACGCAGAATGTATACCGACCTCTCCGCGACGGCGTTACTAGTTGGTTATCGACAGGCGTTATCTCTCACCATCAGGAGAGCTCGTTCATCTCATTACTTTTACAAAAAAAAAAGCTGTGGTAACCTACCAGTAAAAAAATTATGTCCTGTGAATTCCTATCTTAAACTCGTTTTCTGTTTCCACTAGTTTTCTGTATCCCACTTGAGGTATCTAAAATATCCTATAATAAATTCAAAGATTTTATAAAGCAGAGGTTAATTGACAAAGCCTACTATAAGGTGGCTCATTACGTCGGAGACAAGAATATATGGTTGTTGTAGCTTCTCTCTGCACTTGCATCCCCCTGGCTAAGTGACAATTGTAGTAAGCATAATGTATGTATTAATATTTATAACTGTAAATTGTAACCTAATATGAAAAGAAAGATCCACAAAAAAAATGCCTTGCTGAGTTTCTTGCCGGAGTCTTCTCAGTTAAAGTGTAATTACGAGCCGGTGGTAGATTCAAACATGTAACTTAACGTTCATAAGTGCCTTACCAGGGCCTAAACTGAATAAATGACTTTTTGATTTTGATTTTTTATTTGTTTCCAGAAGGGTTTACGCGTGGAAGATGGAAGCTGGGCGCACTATACTCGTCTAGCGTTTGAATGCTGCGATTTCAACACGTGAGTTTACCTTATGTACTCCGGACAACTCAATTTTATTTATTTACTAGCTTACGCCCACGATTTCGGCCGCGTTAACTTTAGTATTAGGTTCAGATTGAAATGAAATGTGTAAGTAACCAATAAGAAATAGTCATGAAACTTGCGCTATAAAGGATACCTTTTATCCCGGAATAATGTTCCATAAGTCGCACCTATACCAAATTTCAAGAAGATACGTTCAATAGTTTGTTTCTTGATTTTCCCACAGGAACCTAACATCACATCATCAGCCATAGGACGTCCACTGCTGGACATAGGCCTCCTTGGTTTTGCCAATACTCGCCACGCTTGGCAGGCGGGTTGGCGAGCGCAGTTAGGTGTGATTGTTCAAGGAAGACGCTGCTGCCCATCTTCCGGATTACATCCCTTAGCCGACTCTTAATGCAACCACGGATAGAGAGGGTGGGGTACTATTCTTACGCCGGCCAGCACGGCAAACCTAACATTTGTCTAATTTTGTTTTGAGGTTGAGAGGTTTGTCAAGCTAGGGTTTTGACTACAGCTTACCTGTGGTGTGGTCAAAGATGGCAAAGCATACATAGCCTGGAATGGAACTGGCTCTCAAGTGAGGCTGTCGGAACACACCGTGAGATGCTTGGCGGCAGATTTTCAACTTGAGGGTAGTAGCTAACCAGCCGAGTACTAGAGAGTACACCCTAACAAGAAGCCTGGCATGAAGACGTTTGTTTTAATTGACAATTTTTACTTGTGAAATCTGTTATAGGTTAATGATAAGTCAAGATGGTTTCAGGTCACGATTTCTGGATACTGCGGTACCGCCGTGGTCGTGCTGCGGTACTGAGTTTTACCCGGACAACTGCACGATACCAGATGCACATCCTAAGGTAAGCCTTGCATAGAGTACTGCTCGTACCTTTGGGATGGATCCGCCAAATACCACCTAGAGGCGTTGGAGTCCATTGAGTAGCGTGCCAAGAGGCTCACCTGCGACGACTCCATTGTTCAGGTTAAATTACAAAGCCTATTAGAACATCGTCGCAAAGTTGCTAGTTTGTCGGTTTTTTATCGGATTCATTTCCGAGAGTGTGCTTCAGAACTACATGGTCTGATTCCCCCATGTCCATTTTTCTATCGGACAGCCAGAAGCTCAAAAAAGCGACATCGTTTCATGGTTGACGTTCCAAAAACACGAACGAAACGATTTGATTCCACGTTCATTGTGCGGACTGCTAGACAGTGGAATGCGCTGCCTGAGTGGGTGTTCCCCGATGGATATAATCTGGGTGTCTTCAAGTCTAGAGTGAATCGGTATCTTCAAGGCAAGCGTGCTCCATCTTAGACCGCATCATCACTTAACATCAGGTGAGATGGCGGTCAAACGTAAGCCTATCTATAATAAAAAAATTAAAAAAAAAACAATCGTGTGACAATTTCACTTGGCGGTAGATCTCCTTAGCAGGAAGTCGTCTAGTTAGGTACCACATGTGTGTGTTCTAATTTGGAGGGTACTACAGCTAGCGAGTTTAGTCGAAAGTCTTCGACCAGTGTGTGTTACCAGTGATGACTTATGGCGCCGAAACGTGGTCTCTCACTGTGTGCCTGCTTAGTAAGCTTAAAGTAGCACAACGAGCTATGGAGAGGGCTATGCTCGGAGTTTCCCTACGAGATCGAATCAGAAATGAGGAGATCCGTAGGCGAACTAAAGTAGCCGACATAGCCCAGCGGATTAGCAAGTTGAAGTGGCAGTGGGCAGTGCACATAGCACGCAGAACCGATGGCCGATGGGGCTGCAAAGTTCTGGAGTGGAGACCACAGACCGGCAAGCGCAGCGTAGGACGTCCACCCACAAGGTGGACAGACGACCTAATAAAGACCGCAGGAACACGCTGGATGCGAGCCGCTTCCAACCGGTCTTTGTGGAAGTCAATGGGAGAGGCCTATGTCCAGCAGTGGACGTCATACGGCTGATGATGATGATGATGACAGCTAGCGAAGCTACAGGGCTGTTGATGCTACCCATCGAAAGTCTCAAAGCAATGAGCGCCAAAGCAGTGATGTTCCGGAATTTGTTGTTTTTTTTTATTTTGATGGCTGACAGACTAGGTGTGGTCAACCACAGCTCACCTGATGTTAAGTGATGGTGTGGTCGAAACGGTGAAAGAAAATATCTGAAAACTGTACATTATTTAATCACAAAAAATTGTGTAAAAACCATAAACTTCAACACTCGATTCCCGAACCATTTATAATATCTACTAATTTGTACGGAACCCTCGGTGGGCGAGTCTGACTAGCACTTGTCCGTTTTTTTTCAGGATTGCAAACCAACGATATCAAGCTTGCTCGACGTTTATGGTACAGCAATATATGCAATGCTTGCGGTTCTGCACATAATATTGGCGTCCTGCTCTATCATAAGACGGAGTCGTAGTGCATCTCGCTCGCACAGCTAGCGATCGGAGCGCCGCAGTGGCGGCGGTAAGTACTATTTTAATTTAAAAAAATGATTAACCCCGAAATCGCCCTGTTTTTATATACTGTCCCACCGCTGGGCGTGGGCCTCTTCTTATTGTGAGAAGAACCGTGGGATTAGAACCCAGGACCTCCTGCTAGGAAGCCTAACAAATTTCTAACACTACACTAAAACCTATTACAGTGCAACCTCCATATAACAAAGCTGAAGGCTCGCTGAAGGGAATTACAAAAATCTTATTTTTTTTCCTTCTTGGCATCGCACTTCGCACTCAGTTCATTCTGCCAGTTTCAATGTTTCTGTATTTCGTGTGCAGTTTTCAGTTCATCTTCTTTATCTTTATAGTCAAAGTCAAGTCCAGTTCGTGCCAGTCAAATCCAGTCATGCCTTAGTAAAGTAGCGCGACTTTACTATAATCTTCGACGGAGTTTTGGAAGCAACACGAAAAGCCATGTTTCACCACATTATATCACTTTTCCACACTAGCGCTTGTAATTCGGCACTTTATGAATAAAACACCACTATTTTTATACATAAACACAAAAAAAACACTAGTTTTGGAAAAAACAATGGGGAGAAACAACTCTTTCCGTGTTCCCGCCAAAAATTCTTATACAGGTTTATGTTTGCTACAAAACTGTTTAGTAGTTCTCGTTATATTTTCTTTTTTTTTCAGCATCAGCGGAACCGACGCCTCCTCGTTCGCGCGCTTTTCACCCCCGAGTGGCGCCATCTATAGAACCAGTAAACGATGACGTACTTATGGTCGTCCTAGGCAGAGCCAGATTGGGCTGGACTGGGAAATAGTTAAAAATAATCAAGAAATAAAGTCTCATAAATGCTATTTGTATTATAATTATAACTAATCATAATTTTAGATTTTAAGAAGCCAATACGGTATTTAAAAAAATATATACGAAAACCATTTCTAAATACAGTAGAACCTCTTTAAGTTGAACTTGGAGGGAGACGCCAAAAAATTCGAGTTTTAGAGTTTTCGACTTATGGAGTCTTAAACGTCAGTTATAAATTCCTTTATCATTTCTTAGAATCGATTTATAGTAGACACTATATAATTATATATTTTTATATTCTGACAGGCTAGGTGTTAGACCACAGCTCACCTGATGTTAAGTGACGGTGTGGTCGAAGATGGTAAAGCACACCAAGCCTGGAATGGTACTGGCTCTCAAGTGAGGATGCCGGAACACACCGTTAGATGCTTGGCGGCAGATTTTCAACTTGAGGGTGGTAGCTAGCCAGCCGAGTACTAGAAAGTACCCTACCACCACGCTATGGTTTCCTCACAATGTTTCCTTCACCGGCATCTCAAGCTCATTGTTGGGGTTTGAACCCACGCCCTTCGGTATGCGAACCTACCGCGCTAACCACTGAACCATCATCGTTATTTCTAAGAAACAATGATGTACATTATCGGCATGTTCGGCATGGCAAGTCGGTTTTCAAATAATGGAATTGTAAAATCCAATAAAGGTTGTAAAATCCAATATTGTTATGTTTCAGATAAAAAAGTCCAATTAATTTTTTAATTTGATTGACTTGTAGAGAGTTCAGATTTCGAGCAACGGAAGTTTTGGGGCTTGAAGGAAACACAATTTTTTTCGAGTTTGGGAGGTTTGACTTATCGAGGTTCGACTTAAAGAGGTTCTGTGTATTACATTCCAGTACATTCTTTTGGCGTTTAAAACTCTTTAAACTATGACATGGGGTTTATTTTAATAAAATACATAAAATAAACTTGACTTTCATTTGACCTTTAATGACGTCATAGGCTGTATAGTAGGTGGGTTGGCGAGCCCAGTGAGGTGTGATTGTTAAAGGAAGACGCTGCTGCCCATCTTCCGGATTACATCCCTTAGCCGACTCTTACGGCAACCACGGGTAGAGAGGGTGGGGTACTATTCTTACGCCGGCACCGCCACGGCAATATAATAAAATGTCAAAAACAAAACAAATTCCTTACTAGTAACTTAATTATCTTACCCCGTAGTATAAGACGTAACGTGTATACTGTATACCCTAAATAGTTATTCTACTTCTGAAGCGTTCGTGCATGAAATAATTAGGTCGACGGTACAGAAATCGATTCCTGACTTTGTAAAAAGGGGTTGCGTTTCAACTGCCCAGTCCCATATATAATTATTTCATATAACTTATTTTTCTGAGTCAGCGGTAAGAGTTTTTTTAGGAAATAGGAATAGGTAAGAGATTGTATAAAAGCACTGCTCGTTTAATTTGGACAATTATTCTCCTTTAATAGTTTCATAATGTGAAAATCGATTTATATGATAAGTATGGCATGAAAAGGCATCTTGAAATTGATGTTTCTTCGGGCCGCTTCACATCATCAGTCATATTGACGTCCACTGCTGGACATAGGCCTCCTCCTGGGGGGGTTTTGCCAATACTCGCCACGCTTGGTAGGCAGGTAGGCGAGCGCAGTTAAGTCTGATTGTTCAAGGAAGACGCTGCTGCCCATCTTCCGGATTACATCCCTTAGCTGACTCTTACGGCAACCACGGGTAGAGAAGGTGGGGTACTATTCTTACGCCGGCACCACCAAGGCAACCACGGGCCGCTTACTTGATTTTAAATTTAGTTTTGGGCTGAAAACTTCATCAAAATCGAACTAGTGGTTTTGGAGAAAAATGCCAACATGGATTTGCACAAATAATGTTTGCTGCAGCGCTCCCTAGTGAGTTGTCACCGTAACACTTATCTAAGAATAAGCACCAATCAAACCCGAACCCATAATTGAAAACTGCATCAAAATCGGACTAGTAGTTTTGGAGAAAAATGGCAACATGGATTTGCACAAACATCCTCTCACCCCAAACGCATATACCGTCTCCGTTCCGTCCTGGGTAAAAATATATTTCGCAATATCGCCTCGTGTTATTTACGATTTTTATTCTGGTGGACAGTTATCCAAAACTTATAAATAGAGCTGTACAGATTGTCGGACAGGCACTGAAATATATATATTATTATGCGATATGAGATTGAATAAAGAACTGCAAAGTAGTCAATAACCCGCACATCAGAGAACATGCCGGACGCGCTGCAGAATCTGGGCTTTTTCATAAGGATGCGGATTACATCAATTGCACCTTTATAGTGCTAGAGTGTACCCTGTCAAAGCTGACATGTATTTAAAAAAAAATAAACTAACTTATCTCTCCTGATGGTAAGAGATAACGTCTGTCCATGATCATTGCAGCGATACACAGAACTTTGAGTACCAAATCAAGGTCCAGGACATTACTGCTTTGGCTCTCATTACTTTTTCACTGGATGGTTAGTCACAACAATCCTATAATTTCGCTAAGTACCATTTAAACTGGAACACAGTAATTTTTACACCTTACTAACTTGGAGGCAGAATATCTGGTACTAAGGTGGTATTTACCTAGACGATCTCTTGCTAAGGAGATCTGCCACCAAGTACCATAGATGTATATCGATGATCTCCAGAGTAGCCTATATGGACCCTCTGAGATCGACAAGGATAAGGGCCGGATTATTCATAAGGCGGATAAGGCAACTAGCTAGGGGCCCCGCACCGACTAGGGGCCCACGGGGCCTACTACGCTTCGACTATGCCCGGCCTAATCGGGCCACGCACCCAGAAAATAAAAAAACGTTGCATGACATTCGCCATTATTTACATCAGATAATGTTGCTATAGAAAAAATTATTTTACTTATTGTAAAAAGCGCGTTTCAAAACTAAAATTAATAAAAAAACTGTCTTCGTTCAACAATATCACAGAACCGTTTAAATTCATTGTCGATAATGTCGATTAAAAATGTCAACGAAAAAGGTCAACTTCCAAGATGTTTTAAACGATTTTGTATCGAAAAAAGTTAGAAAAGTTGCTATTTAAACTTATACTTAAACTATAACTTATATTTGTGTGAAGTAGGTACACTACTTCACACAAATATTTACTTTCGCTATACAATATGTTTTATTGCATTTAACATGATTAAATTTAAAATAATCGCGTCGCGTCTCATTTCTCTTTCCTACTTCATCATGAGAGCTGGATCATCTCCTATCTATTACTATAATCTATTCATTAAGATCATTTGAATGAAAGCAAAAAGCAGGAGTCGGTCTGATCGACTCGACTTTTATAATAGAAAAAATATATTTTAAAAATAAGAAAAGGGAAGGGGCCCCGAGAATTGAAGTGCCTAGGGTCCCCGATAGGGTTAATCCGGCCCTGACAAGGACCGCCACGGGGTCTATGTGAGAGAAAAAGAATTAGGTATCCGTTAGATGATAGATCTCATTTAAGCAGATTGTGACTTTAATTTTGACTGAGTTTTGGCGGGAACGCGGTAAGCGTCGTGTCACCCCATTGTATTTTAGTGTTTTTTCGAGTGTTGTATGTATAAAAATAGTGGTGTTTTATTCATAAGCATAGCACACTCGGGCTTGTAATTATAAGCACGAGTGTGGGAAAGTGATATAATGCGGTGAAACATGACTTTTCGTGTTGCTTCCAAAACTCCATCGAAGCTTATAGTAAAGACGCCAATACTTTACTAAAGCATGACTAGATTTGGCTAGCACGAACAGGACTTGACCAAGACTGGACTTTGTCTGTTACTATAGATATAAGACATGAATTGCAAAAACGGATGACAAGGCAGTATGGCTTTAAAGCTTTAGCCTCCCCAAAAGGGCAAATTCGATAAAAAAGAAAAAAAATTGTCTTAGCATTGATGGAATAACACACGCAACGTCTGAACGATAGTATTCGTTTTTTTTTAATTAACTTATTACTATTTCGCGCCTAAAATCCACCATCTTGATTCTTGAGACAAATTTAACGATACCTTAATTGTCGTAATCCATTCCAGATACGAGGTTATAAAGAAATTTACATACATACAAGAAACGCGCGAAAAACATAACCCTTCCTTGGCAGTCGGGTAAAAAAAAGAACTAATTATTTTCAAGATGGCCGTTTAATCCTTCCAGTGGCGTGTAATGAAGTTTTCGTATTTACTAAGACGTGTGAAGGTCGTGTATGTGTTTGAGTTGCATAAGCCGTCAGCAGGGGGCGCTGTAGACACGATGCCTCGGAGATAGTAGCGCCGAACAGTTTTGTCCATCGCTGGGAATGCCAAGCCACCACCACTGTCACCTCTGCAGACAGCCGTGCCCTCTGGATAAATAAATTTATTGACACAAATCAACACAAATTTCCTGATAACAAATACAAATTTTACTAGTCTGGGATCTGTGCGACCTAATTGAGTGTGGATTTAAAAAAAAAATTGCCTTATACTTAAAGTTTGATTTTGTACTATAGGGACCATTCAAGTATTACGTAAGCAGAATTTTAGTAATTATTAACCCCTCCCTCCCCCTTGTCAGCAAAAGTAAGCAAAGCTCTTACTTCCCTCTCCTATGCTTAAATAAATATTGGTTTAATTAGCAGCCATTTCGCTAAAACGTAGTGTGTCGATAACAAGGAAAACAATCAATCAGCATAATTTATACGACTTTGCTGATATTATCACCATTCAGATCACCTCATCCCCAATGTCGTCAAAAATAAGCAAAGTAAAGACTCCCGCACGCCCCTTTGGTGCTTACGTAATACTTGAACGGCCCCTTAGTTACCATAAGGTAATTTCAATTTGGAAATAAAAATAAAACATTCTAAATAAATTTTATACACAAAAAGGCAACAAACTTTAATTTATATGTGTACCTATGCGTATGGGCATGCATATGCGTATGCGTAATATGTGTATGTATATTATACTAATTCTAATTTTAAATTAACAAATATAGTTAGCTGTGCCAAATTTCATCCAAATCCCATCAGCCGTTTATGCATGATTGAGTAATAAATATTTAAACATACAAACTTTCAAATTTATAATATTAGTAGAATTGTACAAGTAAAAAAAAAACAATCGAAGGTTTTGTAAAATTTGGTGTTCTTTTGTAGTTTTAAAGTACCTATATTTTTTGTGTATAAATAAAAATTATCATCTTAGCAGTAGAACGTCTACTGCTGGACATAGGCGTCCCCCATTGACTTCCATAAAGACCGGTTCGAAGCAGCTCGCATCCAGCGCGTTCCTGCGGTCTTCATCATCTTTTGTGGGTGGACGTCCTACGCTGTGCTTGCTGGTCCGTGGTCTCCACTCCAGAACTTTGCAGCCCCATCGGCCATTAGTTCTGCGTGCTATGTGCACTGCCCACTGCCACTTCAACTTGCTAATCCGTTGGGGTGTTGTTTACTTTGGACCAACTCTCACGAGCATAGCCCTCTCCATAACTCGTTGTGCTACTTTGAACTTACCAAGAAGGCACATAGACCACGTTTCAGCGCTATAAGTCATCATCATCAGTGCTGTAAATAAATATATTAGTCTGTTATTCAGTACCATTAATGTAGCCTGCGCAGAACTTGTCGATGGTAATTAACTGGAAGAATGTCTCTGGCAAGTGTTCGAAGCACTTGGCCACAGTGACGTAAGGCAGGTCTACCACTCGCAATATTTCGGACTGCCTCGCGTCGTTCTCGCTTGTGAGTCCCCATCCAGCCACCTACGAATAAAACTTCCGATAAGGTACACATTATTTTTCCAGCAAAGAGTTTAGGGGCCGTTCAAGTATTCATTACGTAAGCCGGCGACGTAAGCACAAAAGGGGGGTGGGGGAGTCTTTACTTTGCTTATTTTTGATGACATTGGGGATGAGGCGATCTGAATGGTAATAATATAAGCAAAGTCGTATGAATTATGCTGATTGTTTGTTTTCCTTGTTATTGGCACACCTCGTTTTAGCGAAATGGCTGCTAATTAAACCAATATTTACTCAAGCATAGGAGAGGGAAGTAAGGGCTTTACTTACTTTTGCTGACAAGGGTGAGGGAGGGGTTAATAATTACTAAAATTCTGTTTATTCTGTTCTGTTCATAAATAATATTAAAAAAATAACTTAGTACTTCATCAGCATCATCAGCCATAGAAAGTCCACTGCTGGACATAGGCCTCCTCCTGGGGGGTTTTGCCAATACTCCTATATCTACTACTCTTATATCTAAAATTAGTGAGGTTTTATTCATAAAGTGCCGAATTACAAGCACGAGTGTGGGAAAATGATATAATGCGGTGAAACATTACTTTTCGTGTTACTTCCAAAACTCCCATCCCACACGTGGTCAGTGCACACGTGATATGTGAGATATGTCGTGAGATAATTATCGATTGACGTAATAGATTTGTGTTGACTTAATGGTTTTGCATGTATCAATGCATCTATGAACTGCTGATATTAAAAACTATTGATTATTAAAATCATATTATCATAATCATAATCAATTTATTGCTAATATGCCAATTACAAGTCATTTAGATATAGATAATTAAAATGATAGAATTATGAGGTAACAAACTCGATGAATGTTTTCTATATACTCAGAACTTCGATCTTTAAAAAATGAATAAACATTGTAAGCTATTTGATTTGCTTGGCTGCCAATTTTATTCCCCAAAATTTTTGAAACGATTCATCTTGGGATCGATCGATCGTTTGTTTGAGCTTGTCGTGTGTATTTTGTTTCAAAGCGTCCGGAACCAATAAGTCAACCGCGAATAAGAACCGCGAGCGAACTGCCAAACGTGACAGCGGTGCCCTGCCCCCCGCCCGCGCTTGTCTCCCCTGCAACATCTGAACGTCACGCCGCCCCACCTACCTCCTCATTCCGCGGGCGATCCGTGATTACTTTGTTATGCTGTAGGTGACTGCTTTGGTATGTTACATTACTGACCATATCTGTGTATTTTACCTTTCCCTTGTTCCCAGTGATCAGCTGACTTTCTTCGAAAGCTATATCAAAGTCTACGCAGATGGGTCGTATATGTCTTTGATACTCGATTGCTACACTTAGCTCCACGATCGCGATATCGCCCTGGAAGTTTGTGCTGCTGTGTTTATAATGCGAGGGTATCCTCAGAGCTTCCACCTGAAAATTGTATTGCATAAAAAAGCGAAAAAACCGGCTATTGCAATTTGAAATGCAACGGCAGGACCTTCGTTTTTTAGTAGGTTTTGTAACTGGCCATTGCAATTTGAATTGCAACGGCAGGACCTTCGTCTTTTAGTAGGTCTTGTAACCGGCCATTGCAATTTGAATTGCAACGGCAGGACCTTCGTCTTTTATTAGGTCTTATAACCGGCCATTGCAATTTGAATTGCAACAGCAGGACCTTCGTCTTTTAGTAGGGCTCATAACCGGCCATTGCTATTTGAATTGCAACGGCAGGACCTTCGTCTTTTAATAGGTCTTGTAACCGGCCATTGCAATTTGAATTGCAACGGCAGGAACTTCGTCTTTTAGTAGGTCTTATAACCGGCCATTTCAATTTGAATTGCAACGGCAGGACCTTCGTCTTTTAATAGGTCTTGTAACCGGCCATTGCAATTTGAATTGCAACGGCAGGAACTTCGTCTTTTAGTAGGTCTTATAACCGGCCATTTCAATTTGAATTGCAACGGCAGGACCTTCGTCTTTTAGTAGGTCTTATAACCGGCCATTTCAATTTGAATTGCAAACCTACTAAAAGACGAAGGTCCTGTCGTTGCAATTTTAATTCGTATCGTGGTTAACTTACGTTGGACCACTGTGCTTGTTCCATTTTGTTGTCATACTCGCTATATAGCTTGCCCACCGCAACCACAAAGTTGGTAGCTGGAAGCTGCATTGCCAAGAGATCTCCCTTCCAGAAACAATGAGCCGCTAAAACAAAAATCTCATGTTGTATTTATATTATTTTACTAGCGACCCGCCCCGGCTTCGCACGGGTAGTAAGAATGGCTATCCTTAAATGGTATGTACATGCCGCGAACTTTTTAGTAGATCTAAAGAGCTTGAGCTGCCGGTGTAGCAAAATATCGTAAGTAAATATAGTGGTAGGGTATTTTCTAGTACTCTGCTGGCTAGCTACCGCCCTCAATTTGAAAATCTGCCGTCATGCATCTAACGGTGTGTTCAGAGAGCCTGTTCCATTACAGGTTGGGTGTGCTTTATCATTTTCGACCACACTGTCACTTAACATCAGATGAGCTGTGGTCAAACACCATCTAACTTGTTAACCATAATACACATAGCCTTCCGCTTTTATAATATCACATAAACATGTCTAATTTCATAGTATTTTGTGCGCGATTAAGACCCGATGACAAACAATATGTGTGTATAAATAAATAATAGGTGTTTAAGTCGCCGTGGTGGTGCCGGCGTAAGAATAGTACTCCACCCTCTACCCGTGGTTGCCGTAAGAGTCGGCTAAGGGATGTAATCCGGAAGATGGGCAGCAGCGTCTTCCTTGAACAATCACACCTACCTGCGCTCGCCAACCCGCCTGCCAAGCGTGGCGAGTATTGGCAAAACCCCCCCAGGAGGAGGCCTATGTCCAGCAGTGGACGTCCTATGGCTGATGATGATGTTTAAGTCGCGCAAGTTTAAAAACTGTAGATTGCTTCTCACCTGATATTACAATGACTGTGCTTATAAGCGAGCCCCCGCAGATTAATTCCACGGATGACGCTGTCTTTCTATATATAGCAGCGTGCCAAGGCACATCTCCGTACTTGGATATTGTACCATTAATGATTAGCTGTGTTCCTTGAGGGTTCAATGTGCCGCAATCTGAAAACAATATTATTTTACTCCAAGTTCCTACAGCCTCACTTGAGAGCCAGTTCCTTTCCAGGTTAGATGTGTTTACCATCTTCGAACACACCGTCGCTTAACATCTAGTAAGCTGTGGTCAAACACTTAGCTTGTCAACCATAAAAAGCAATGAGAGTAACTAGACGCTTTCTTGGTAAGAGATAGCGCCAGTCCACGACCATTGCAGCGATACACAGAACACTGACTAGCAAAACAAAGTCCAGGTCATCTCTGCTTTGGCACTTATTACTTTAAAACTTTTGATGGTTAGTCTCAATAGCCCTGTTATTTCGCTAGCTGCAGTACCCTTCAAACCGAAATACAGTAATGGTTACGCACTTGCCTGGCGGCAGAATATGTGGTACTACGGTGATATCTACCTTGGCGATATCCTGCTAAAGAAATATACTACCAAGTAACTTAAATGAGTTTGAATTGATAATGAATTATACCTCAGGAACTGTTGGGTAGTGACGTTAAGAGTGTACAATAAAATACCAGAAAGAAGTAGTTGAAAGAATATTAGCTCTTTCCCGGTAAATGAAAGAATGTGAGCATCTCCCACAGATCTGAACGAGTCAACATTTGGTGTTCTGTTACGAGGAATTTCAAAAAATTTAATTTGTTCATCCAATGTTCTATTTGAATCAATAAAAGTGTTTGTACCTGAAATACATTTTTGTAAGTCTCTGGTCCATGTACCGTCTATGCATTCCATAAATGCGAGGGCTGTGGTTGCGCGATAATGTGGCTTGCAGAAAGGTTTAGCCCAAGTTCCAGACGGCTCATAATCATTGCATGCCCTGAATCCCTCTCCATTCGTCAATTCTACAGTGCCCTGACAGAGATAAACCACTGACGGGTGCTGGAACACCCGGCATCGCACTGAAAAAAAGGTAAACATATTAAAAATCTGCATGGCATCCTGAAAACTGTTACTTAGAACCAATTCTCCTCTAACAAGGCATCTTGTCTAGACGATGATTAGAGGAGAAATATTGATAGAAGCTGAAATTGACTCTTTTCAAGTTGTCATAAAATGTAATTAAGGTAAATTCATTTGTTTAAACAAATTTGAAATCAACCGTCTAAGGGACGTTGATTTCAAATTAACACTAAGAAAGAAAATAATGTGTAGACACATTGAAAGAAGAAACATAGATAAAAGCTGAAATCGATTCTATTCAGGTCGTCATAAAACGTCTTTAAGATAAATAAGTTTTTAAGAGACTTATTTATCTTAAAGACGTTTTACATACCTATGTATTACGGGTATAAATTTATAATATTCTGTGCGCTGTATAGTGATAAGTGTAATTAAGCTTGTCTAAACTTTTATGTATAAAAATAAATATTTATTGTTTGACCAGGCTACTAAAACACTTTTTGAATTGGTAGGTGTTACATTCTATAAAAGACTTAGGTCAAAAAGTCTGCCTTGAGGCAAACCTATATTTTTACTAAAAAAGCCAACTTATATTTTTACTTACAAACACATCGAGGAATGTTTGCTTGCCATTGGCCGTTAATACAAAAGACTAAGTCCGGACCATTCAATAGATAACCTTCCTCGCAAGTAAAATTAAGAGCGACGATATCGTGAGCTTCTCCTGGTTTTGCGCCGGATATATTCGAAGTATAAGTAGTATGGGCTGCGTGCTGGGGTAAGATGCACTTATTTCCAGTTTCAGGTCTGAATTAGAAAATGTTATCAGTTTTAATTTCAGTAATAGCTAATGTGGTCAACTACTGGTAGGTATAGGGCTCGAAACTGAGTCCTGATCGTCGGACTTGTTTCTATTATCGATGAAATTCCTTTGCAATATTTGAATAGGAATTACATCCAATATGTTTCTTAAGAGTCAATTTTGATTGTGCGTTTGACGTGGATCCATCAGTGTTTCAATTTTATTAAGTTGATAAAATACATTACTAATGCACAAATTTTAAAAATTAGTAATTTTGCCTAAAAAAGGTCGCTTCTAACGATAATGGTTCTAACAATCAATCAAATATATGAGCAGACTGCAACAGAATGGACATGAATCTTGAATCAATAGTTTTAAAAATTCATAGGTTTATTGAAATATTACTTACTTATCAACGGGATCATCGACAGTAGGTGCGATCGAAAGCGTCAAAGCTGAGGAGAAAATGTAAATTTATAAATAAATTTTGTTTAAATCAAAGATATTATTCTTTCAAACCGTAATACAGTGCTTGGTGACAGAACATCTGATACTTGGATGGTACATATTATTGTCTACCACCTAGTAATTTGTAGTTGTATAATGTAAGTAGCAAAATTGCAGGGCTATTGAAAAGTAGTTATCTAATATCTTAAAGTAATAAGCACCATAGCAGCAATGCACTGAACTTTGTTTAGTTACTTAAAGTTCTGTGTACCGCTACAATGTTTATGGATAGGCTCTACCTCTCACCATAAGGAGAGCTTTACTTTTACATAAAGGAGATAGATTATTTGAAATTTCAAATCATATTTTTGATATGGTATTATTACGGTTATAAAAAAAAAACAGGAAAGAAAGAAACCGCTTGTCTCTTGTAGCTAAAAGCGTGGTTTAGGAACGCTTAATGTACCGCACCGTAAGTGGATATCTCGTTTTATAAAAACGATCTGAACATAATATTTTAGAAGAACGGGGGCACAATTAGGGTGTAGTAGCTCCGGGGCAATTTAAATTGTTTTGACTTGGCGGCTATGATTGGTTTAATGATAGGTTTTCTTTATAAAGGAATATTATCTGTGTGCTAATGACTTTAAAAGGTGAAGGAAAATGTTGTGTGAAAACCTGCATATCCGAGAGTTCTTAAAAAAGTTCTCGAAGATAATTATGTGAAACCAACCAAAACCGGCCTGGCCAGCATTGTATTATTGTCTTACGCTTCTCATAATGAGAAGAGGTGTGGGATTGAGCAGTGGGACAGTTTATGAAATAAGGCTATTTCAAATCTGATGCTACCACAGTATTAGTCATTTTGCTATCAAGCGGTAATTTGATAGTAAATTGAAACTCGAGAGGCAAATTACCCTGGTCATTGAATGTCTCAAAGCAATGGGTGCTAATTTACTGAGGACCTAGTCTTTTTAGAATAGGCTCGCGTTTGACCACCATCTCACCTAATGTCAAAAAGAAGATTAGACACTTGCCTTGTAGTAAGAGATTCGAGTTAAAAACAGAAGACTTTGTTTTGTCAGTTAAAGTTCAGAGTGTCAATGGTTGTGGACAGGCGTTGTCCACTCACGAGAACGCATTGTTTCTTAATTGATGTCATAAAAAAACTTACAGCTACATTGAGGCATCTTGTCAGGCCACCATCCATTGAAACATACGATAGTCGCTGACCCTTCTAATCGGTAATCTTGGTCACAGGTGACATTTATAGTTAGATACTCTTGAATGTCACCAGGTTTCGCGTTGGCTATATTTGTTATATAAGTTCCATGTTCCGGGTACGGAGGTAAGATGCAATTGCTGAAAATTTGATTTATTATATTAATATATGGCAGTAGCATATAAGGTTCATAAGGTAGCATTAAATTTCTGGTTCACACAACAAAGTGCTTTTATCTAACAGTTTACAAATTTAAATAGTTTCTTACACCGAACAATTATTAACGTTGTTGACCTAGTCCAAACTTGTACAATAACTTTTATTTCATTGCAAATTTCGTTTGACCGCCACCTCATCTGGTTTTTGCATTGTTTAGCGGTTCGTACAATGAAGGTGGAATAGAACCGCATAGTTCGAGATTTTGAAACCATTGATCAACTAAATCAACCATGAACTGGTGTCGTTTTTTTGTTGTTCGGTAGTAGAATGGACAGTATGGAAATAGGTCATGTAGATCTGAAGGGCACTAACGAACTAACCGCTTTATATTTCTCGAAATTGAAATTATGTGATGTACGTTATATTGTTGTAAGTTATTTACCTGTTATAATTGTCGTCATTTACTACTAAAGCTGTTTGAGGTAGCGCTGTAACAAAAATATTTGATAGAATAAATTTAATGATTAAAACATCAATTATTTAAATATGTAAAAATAATTTATCCCGTAGTGCATTTCGTTCAAATACTTCAAGTTCTTTTTTCCAGTAGCAAACGACAGGAAATTTCATACTTATTAAAAGCAACATGTTCATAATAATGTTTATCTTTGATCAAAGAATTAAAGGATTTCGAATCAATTGATTGCGTCTTACTTTCTTTAAATTAGACATTGTATTTGAGTTTAGCATTGTATTTAAATTTGATATTATATTTGAATCTGACATGGTATTTGAGTTTGACGTGGTATTTGAATTTGTCATGTTTTGTTTGCTCATTAATTTTGCCCGCGTTCGTCGTTTGGGCAGTGTCTGACAAGGTATTAGTTAAAAGCAAAGTAACGAATAGTTAGTCCCTTTTAAGCTCGCCTTAGCTTTTATCACCCGACTACGGCGAAGCAAAAGCGAGTGCTATGTTTTGACCGGTATGTGTGTATGTATATTCATCTGTTCCCTCTACCATAATTTGACAAATGAGGTGTCGTTAGAAGCGTTTTGTATTTGTTATTTTTCTTTTTTGACCAGACCAGCTGTAGTCATATCACTTAGTATGATTTGTCTTTGTGTGTTTTTTATTTGAGTTATGTGTGTTTGTATATACAATTAATACTTTTTTTACTTTCTTTTACTTTGTGTGTGTACACTTACAGAGGTCAGAGGATATCGGCATTGCAGAAAGATCGCCAACTGAGTACCTATTGGCCTTTCTTGATACATTTGACGATAACCCTTCTACTTATCTAACTAAACTCATTGCAGACAAGTTTATTTTGTAAATCGTGTCTATGTTAGTTTCAATAGTTGAGTAAATAAATATTTTCTTTGTTTTTTCTTCCATTGCATGTACGGCCTGTACTAAGTCTAAGCTAGATGATGCAGATCTGGTTCAGACTTAGTTACTAATCGAAATGTATCAGATAGAAAATCGATTCGTAGCGATGTTAGTTCAGTTTTCAAATCCCAAATATCGTCTACTTGCGACGACAGTGTGACATCTCGATTATACGATTTTTCGTTTTACTGATATTATGAAACGCGATCTCGCGTTCTATTATTTCCAAAAACGAAATATTTTTTCTACAATAAACAACAAAGAAAAGACAAAATATCACAATATAGCGCTGTCTCGTTTAATTATCTAGTTGGCTTCGGCACAGTGACAGTTCAGTTAACAGTTAAGCTTCGAGGCGTGAAGTGCTCTCGGTTTTCATGGAAAACGTGACGTCACGAGGATACCACGTATTGAATGTCAATTCCCACATCATCTTCAACGAGACAACTAAACTTAGCCTGTCAGCTGTGTCAGCCATAAAAAAAAAAACTCCCTTGTAAACTTACTTTTTTTTTTGAACTACGTGATAGGTTTTTCATTTTTATTTCCATTTTTAATTAATTTACTTCCAAATGTGTTTTTTCTATTTGATATTTAATTTCAATTTAGTTATACTCTAATAACTTCATACACAATAAAGCTATCTTGAAAAAAAATTAAGAGTTATGCTCATCTAAAAGTTTAAAAGCAGGTTTCTGTAAAATGTTGGTTTTTGAGATGTCACACTGTCGTCGCAAGTGGACGATATGTGCTTGACCTGCCGGTGAAGGAAAACATCGTGAGAAAACCACAGCATGGTCGTAAAGTACTTTCTAATACATGACTGGCTGGCTGCCACTTTAAAAATCTGCCGTCAAGCACCTAACGATGTGTACCAGTTCACTTGAGAGCCAGTTCTATTCCAGGCTAGTTGTTTTGTGTGTTCACCATGTTCAACCACATCGTAACTTAACATCATGTAAGCTGTGGTCAGACACCATGCCTGTTAAATATACAAGTATTGATTAAAAATATTAAAAAAAAAAACGACTTCGTGCCCCAACTTAAATACGACAAGGTTTTAGATATTTTAATTAAAAAATAAAAAAAAACTACTGGTCCGATTTTGATAACGTTAGTGTTATTAATTAATACTAATAAATATTGTAGGACATTACACACAGCGTATTATATATGGATGATACTTACCAACAGCTGATGGACTACTTTCAACACATTTCGGCATGGGGTCCGGCCACCATCCTTTATAACAGTAGACGGACGGCAACCCATCTATTCTGTAATTTTGATTACAGGTAACATTGACTATAATATATTCCGATACATCTCCAGGTTTTCCGTTAAAGATGTTTGTGACATATACGCCGTTATTTGGGCTTGGAGGCAAAACACAATCCGATGTTTGTCTGAAAATAAAATAAAATTTTAATTGGTAGAAAAAAAACTTAAGGTATTGTTCAATAAAAAAACTGCCTACTCACTACTGCTTGTATGTTTGCAATTTGTAAGTACTCTCACATCATCAGCCATAGGACGTCCACTGCTGGACATAGGCCTCCTCCTGGGGGGGTTTTGCCAATACTCGCCACGCTTGGCAGGCGGGTTGGCGAGCGCAGTTAGGTGTGATTGTTCAAGGAAGACGCTGCTGCCCATCTTCCGGATCACATCCCTTAGCCGGCTCTTGCGGCAACCACGGGTAGAGAGGGTGGGGTACAATTCTTACGCCAGCACCACCACGGCAACATTACCGGATGTAAATAGTGGGGAATGTCACAAATGTAAAGTTTTTTTTTCTTGGTGCGTGGCCCGCTTCGTTTAGGCCAGGCCTAGTCGATGCCTAGTAGGACCCTGTGGGTCCCTAGTCGGTGCGGGGCCCCTAGGCAGTTGCCTTATCTGCCTTATGGATAATCCGGCCCTGGTTGAATGTGTCTATCGTAGAATATCTACTGGGGTAATATTTCCGCTGTTTAGCGATAAATAAGCGAAATGAAAAGGAAATTGCATGATTGAACTTTTCTTACCTTTTAGTAACACGACCACCTATCACTTGGTCTAAGTGTGATGACACTGGGGAAAGAAAGCAAATTAATATAATACTTAAGTAACACAGGTCTGGGGAACGTTCACCCATACACACATACAAACACACACAGTTCTAATATTATAAACGTGAAAGTTTTTATGTTTAAATGTTTGTTACTCAATCACGTAAAATCGGCTCATTGGATTTGGATAAAATTTGGTACATATATAATTTATTATTTGGATTAGCATATAGAATACTTTCTGTCTTAAAAAAATGTTCGGTTCCCGTAGGATTACCAAAAATGTTCAAGGGCGTGACCACTACCCACCATCAGATGTCGTCAAGTGACACAATACACAATAGCAATGTTTGACTACTCTACTTATGATTTGATGATAATGACTTTTTGTTAAAGCTTATAAATAATAATAAATATGAAATAAATATTATAGGACACATTACACACAGCGCCATCTGACCCCAAACTAAGCAGAGCTTGTGTGATGGAAGTCAGAAAACTGATAGGAAACATAAATACTTTTTTTTAAAATAAATACATACTTATAATATAATTATACAGAACACCCAGACACAGAACAAACATTTGTTTATACCAAACAAACATTTGTCCTTGGCGGGAATCGAACCCACGCCCTACAGCTCAGGCAGACATGACCAACAAGGCTGCGGTCGAAGTTGCAGGTAAAAACTAACGGGCAATGTTCACCGACACACAAAACCACACACGCACTTAAGCACACACAATAATCCCACTAATATTATAAATGTGAAAGTTTGTATGTTTGTTACTCAATCACGTAAAAACGGCTGAACGGATTTGGATGAAATTTAGCTTACATATAGTTTATTACGTGGATTAAGAGGAAAGCAGTTAACTGAGACATTTGAAAATTAGGTTTTTCACCAAGCTATTTCTGTCGCGCCGCACGCAGCACCCGAACATACTAAGCGAAAGGGACAACTGCACCTCGGGCTCATTAACCCGAAATAAAATGAGCAAAATCGAGGTTTCGTATTCCTCTGTTTCCTCCTCCAAATTTAGACCGATTTTGGTATTTCTCTTAACAAGTAAATAAGAAGGATGTGTTCTTTGCCTGTGCGTTTTATTTTTTTAAGATTATGTCTATGAGATTGGGAATTTGGACGTTGAAACACAGCGTTGAAACTAGGTAAATTTTAAGATATTTGAAGATTCCTAGCTCTTATAAAAAAAACATACATAAAAAAATCTAAACAGAGAGGCATTAAACTAGCAAGTATCTACTTCCTATCTAAAAATTATTGCTCTAGTATTAAAATCCTGGAAGGAAAATGGGGAAAACGTTTGTATGAAGAAAATGACGCATAGTTTCCTCTTAATAATAATTTTTACATAACAATAACAACTGATTCTTCTCAATATAATAAATGTGAAAGTTTGTATATTTGGATGTTTGTTACTCAATCAAGCAAAAACGTCTGATCCGATTTGGATGTAATTTGGCACACATATAGTTTATAGTTTATTCTGTATGTGAATAGTGGATTCAAACCCCAACAATGAGCTTGAGCTGCCGGTGAAGGAAAACATCGCGAGGAAAGCATAGCGTGGTTGTAGGGTACTTTCTAGTACTCGGCTGGGTAGCTACTACCCTCAAGTTGAAAATCTGTCGCCAAGCACCTAACAGTGTGTCCTGGCAGCCTCACTTGAGAGCCTGTTTCATTCCAGGCTAGATGTGTTTACCATATTTGACCACACCGTCACTTAACACTAGGTGACTTGAGGTCAAACACCACGCCTGTCAGCTATAAAAAAAAAAAAAAAAAACTATTCGTGAAACTAGCATGATAATCCGTTTAGTAGTTTTTAAGTTTATCGCGAACAGACAGACACTCGAATGGAACTGGCTCTCAAGTGAGGCTGCCGGAACACATCGTTAGATGCTTGGCGGCAGATTTTCAACTTGAGGGTGGTAGCTAGCCAGCCGAGTACTAGAAAGTACTCTACCACCACGCAAGATATAGTGATTCACGCACGAGAAAGGTTAAAGTAGGTATATAACTTGTCAAAGTTTTGTGTAAATTGGTTGAAACATGATGATAATTGTCGGAAGTGTAGGATAAAGTCAGCTTTAATCGAAAACGCTGCCTAATCCCTTTGAGATGTAACAAAACAACGCATGGTGGGATATTCCTAAAAGTCTGCGGTGGCATATATCTACCTTTTACAGATAGCTTACTACCCGAGTTAAGCGGGGACGAGTTGCAATTAAAAAATATGCATGATATCTCGAAATATATATAACTCAAAGGTGACTGACTGACTGACATAATGATCTATCAACGCACAGCCCAAACCACTAGACGGATCGGGCTGAAATTTGGCATGCAGGTAGATGTTATGACGTAGGCATCCGCTAAGAAAGGATTTGGATTAATTCTACCCCCAAGGGGATGAAAGTTTGTATGAAACTTTGTCAATTTTAAACCGATCGGGCTGAGACTTTGCATGCATAAAGCTACTATGACGAAAACATCTAGCGCGGGTGAAACCGCGGGGCACAGCTAGTCATTTATATGTTGATATCATAACTTGCAATAGCAATATATGTCAATGAATCCAAGAGAAGCCATCGCTCCGCTCACAGATGATACCGGTTTACGAACAGGACCTGTTTATGTGAATCTTCTGTATAATTGTGACGTGTAACTAGTTTAAAAGCGATCGCACACTTGATACTTTTAGCATCAGCGAATTAATTTCGTTAATTCGATAACATACAAAAAAGAAAGTAATATATATTTTTTTAAATATAAAATTTTGTAAGTTTAGTTTCCTTTCTAATTGTATTTTGTTACTTTCAATATTTAGGCCATTATTTAATTCTATAGAATGTTTAGATTGCTTTTACACTTTTATAGCGATGATAGCTCTCAGTGGTTAGCGTGGCCGGTTCGCATGCCGAAGGGCGTGGGTTCAAACCCCAACAATGAGCTTGAGCTGTCGGTGAAGGAAAAACATCGTGAGGAAACCATAGCGTGAAGGTAGGGTGTGATCGTAGATGGTAAAGCACGTCTAGCTTGGAGAGGAATTAGCTCTCAAGTGAGGCTGCCGGATACACCGTTAGATGCTTGGCGGCAGATTTTGAGGGTAGCTAGCCAGCCGAGTACTAGAGAGTACCCTACCACCGTGCTAAAGTTTCCTCACGATGTTTTTTTAATGTAAATTTTATGAGACGAACGAGACGCTCTCCTCATGATAAGAGATAATGCCTGTCCATGACCATTGCAACGATACACAGAACTTTAAGCAGTAAACAAAATCCAAATCATTACTTTGAGACAAGATGGTTAGTCTCAACAGCCCTGTAATTTCGCTGCAGCACCCTTTAAACCGGAACACTGTAATGTTTACACACTACTGCTTGCCGACACAGTACCTGATACTGCGGCGGTACCTAGACGAACTTCTGTTAAGGAGATCCCACCAAGTAAAAAGCTTCCCTTCACCAACAGCCCAAGCTCATTGTTGGGGTTTGAAACCACGCACTTCGGCGTGTGAACTGTCTGCTTTAACAACTGAACTATCATCGCTAAAATTTGACGGTGACATCGTGAGAAACCATAGCATGGTGGTAGGGTTTATAGTTTATTATGTATGTGAATAGTGGATTCAAACCTCAACAATGAGCTTGAGCTGCCGGTGAAGGAAAACATCGTGAGGAGAGCATAGCGTGGTGGTAGGGTACTTTCTAGTGCTCGGTTGGCTAGCTACCACCCGCCAAGCACCTAACGGTGTGTTCCGGCAGCCTCACTTTAGAGCCAGTTCCATTATTCCAAGCTAGGTGTTACTTTACCATCTTTGGGTCTTTCGGATCAGGTGAGCTATAGCAAACACCTAGCTTGTCAGTTAAAAAAAAATCTTGCCTTTTTTTGTATTTGAATCTAATAGTAATAGGTTAGGTGCTTGAGCACAGCTCATAATAATATGTCTATAGTTATTTTTTATTATTATATAAGTAGTAGTATTGTTTATTATAATTAGGTAATCGCAAAAGAATCAATCGCCGATGTGAAATTTGTGAGTGTGCTTCAGACTTTACGTATTTAATGCCGGTTATCGACTTCGTTCGTTATCACATAAAAAGTATACATGCACACTACGTTTCAAAGCAAAATAGTCCTTGTTTTACTGGAGTTGAATATATTAATTTTCAGGGTTCCTGACCGTAAGCAACGACAAAATTGCCCAGCCCTGTTGGCTCATTGGGAGTATGTCTGCCTGAGCTGTAGGGCGTGGGTTCGATTCCCGCCAAGGACAAACAAATGTTTGTTCTGTGTCTGGGTGTTCTGTATGTATTATAAGTATGTATTTACAAAAAAAAAAGTATTTATGTATCCTATCAGTTATCTGACTTCCATCACACAAGCTCTGCTTAGTTTGGGGTCAGATGGCGCTGTGTGCAATGTGTAAAAAAATAATAATTAAGGAACAGCAGTTTTTATTTTTCAAAATTACAGAGTAAGCCCAACAAAACTTGTTCCAAATGAATACAAAGACCTCCTTCTGGCTCAAGCTTACTGTACCGTTAGCCTTTAAGTTTGTTCGACGAAAATTCGGACAACGTGGAACTTTATAAAAAAATCTACGCAAGCAAGTTCGTGCAAATCGGTTAAGTTAGAAGTAGCGAGGTCACAGTTCGAGGTGAACTACAATTTTTTTTCTTATTTTAGAGTTCCTTGCTCGAAACTTGTCTAATACTTTATTATAGATGCGCCAATTTCATTAAAATAGGTTCAGCCGTTTCAGTATGAAGAAGTAACAAACATAGAAACACACACACACAAACTTTCGCCTTTATAAATATTAGTGTGATAAAGTATTTATACTTAAAATATGTCTTTTTGTCTGTCTCAGATTTTGTCGTGTTTTGGGAAATAGTTGTTGATTTTTTAAAATGCCAATTAAGAAAAAATCATTGCTACAGGATTGATTTGATTTCTGCCCTTTGCATAGACAAAATACTAAATAATGTCTATTCCTAACAGACATATAATTAAGAAGTATAATATTTGTTGCGGTGATAGCTCAGTGGTTAGCGCGATCGGTTCACATACCGAAGGGCGTGGGTTCAAACCCCAACAATGAGCTTGAGGTGCCAGTGAAAGAAAACATCGTGAGGAAACCATAGCATAGGTGGTAGAGTACTTTTTAGTACTCGACTGGCTAGGCACCACCCTCAAGTTGAAAATCTGTCGTCAAGTGTTCCATTCCAAACTAGGTGTGCTGTACCATCTTCGACCACACCCTCACTTAACATCAGGTGAGCTGTGGTCAAGCACCTAGCCTGTAAACGATAAAAAAACATCCCTACCAATGGGAAACAATCGTTTTGGCAGATATTTTAAATTATCATTTAAGTACCTAGTTTTATAAAATCACCACTTACCCAAGACAATGAGGTAAATAAATTCCTTATACATTGTCGTTCAAGAATTCATTCTTTTTCAAACAAAGAATAACAAAACACTTAGCACACATAAATATCTTCCATATTTCCACTAAATCTTTTTTAAAACAAACTTTATGCCACAAACAATCGTCTACAACACCTCATATTCCAAATAACCAAACACTTTTGATATAAACACGTTTTGAAAAGATTTTCCTCTAAAATTGTTTTATGCGTATTAAAGACTCATCGAGATATGCTCGGAAATTCTTGTGTATCTGAAGTCGGTAGAGGAGAACCGGGTACTTGCGGCCACTTGAGGAACAAACACCATTATAAACTAAAACCCTAAAGAACTTCTATGAATAAAAATACAAGAATGTTTTGCAAAACGGCAAACCCGTTCGACGTGCATCCTTCTCCAACGAATGCTTGACACTCAACTAGCATATATATAATGATTCATACATACGTATGTACAACGTAAGTATTATGAGTAAATGACGTAATCCAAAGGTATTTAACTAAATTAATTAAAAGTACCTGGTTGACCGAGCATTGCTCGGCTGAAAACATGGATAAAACGACGTTTTCTGAAAATGAAACCTAGCTAGATCGATTTTTCGCCCCCGAAACCCCCTGCATACTAAATTTCATGAAAATCGTTGGAGCCGTTTCCGAGATTCAGAATATATATATATATATATATATACCTACAAGAATTGCTCGTTTAAAAAGATATAATAAATAATAAATAAATAAATATTGTAGGATACATTACACACAGCGCCTTCTGACCCCAAACTAAGCAGAGCTTGTGTGATGGAAGTCAGATAGCTGATAGAATACATAAATACTTTTTTTTTTGTAAATACATACTTATAATACATACAGAACACCCATAGATAGATTCTTGTATATATATATATATATATAAATATAAATAATATATATATATATATAAATATATATATATATATATATAGAATACATAAATACTTTTTTTTTTGTAAATACATACTTATAATACATACAGAACACCCATAGATAGATTCTTGTATATATATATATATATATATATAAATATAAATAATATATTTATATATATATATATATATAAATAATAATCTATCTATGGGTGTTCTGTATGTATTATAAGTATGTATTTACAAAAAAAAAAGTATTTATGTATTCTATCAGCTATCTGACTTCCATCACACAAGCTCTGCTTAGTTTGGGGTCAGAAGGCGCTGTGTGTAATGTATCCTACAATATTTATTTATTTATTATTTATTATATCTTTTTAAACGAGCAATTCTTGTAGGTATATATATATATATATATATATTCTGAATCTCGGAAACGGCTCCAACGATTTTCATGAAATTTAGTATGCAGGGGGTTTCGGGGGCGATAAATCGAACTAGCTAGGTTTCATTTTCAGAAAACGTCGTTTTATCCGTGTTTTTAGGTAATGAAAAACTGCTACAATATCATTAGAATACAAAGGTAAATTTCGCCGCCATAAACAAGGTTATAATAGCTCATTTGGGAAATTGGACGGTCTAATCAGAAGACCCCGGTTCGAGTTCAGATAAATGATTGTTTTTTTTCTTTTCACTTTTTTTTCAAGTTCCTTCTTTAAAATACCGAGCAAAGCTCGGTCATCCAGGTACTTTGTTTAATACTAGCGACTAGTGATATATATATATATTTAGGAATGGCAGTCATATTTTTAATTATCTAAGTTATGCAAGTTTTTCCCATGCCTGTCGTTGTTTTCAAGCCTCCACAGAAGCTTCTAATAAAATTGCCTCTGTACTACAAGGGGCCATTCAAGTAAACACAATTTTAGTAATTTCTAACCCCTCCCTCCCAAGTCAGCAAAAGTAAGCAAAGTTCTTATGCTTACGTAAATTTTGGTTTAACTGCCGGCCGTATCGATACTTGTGAGTGGGTGACTTTGACTCAGACTTATTTTACTTGATTTACAATTAATTTCTTGTTAAAGTAAATAAAATATTGTGAGGTCCTTTCTTATCACACCAAGCAATTTTTTAAAAATAATGTAAAAAAAATTGTGGTTGCAAGGTCAAAGGCTAAATTGTTTACTTTGACTGTGACTAAGACTTAGTAGTAAACGTTAGTAGTCACGTTATCATAAAAGAAACGGAAAAGCAAAAAGTGCTATGCCAATAACAAAATTTAGTTTTTTTTACTTTGACTATGACTAAGACTTAGTAGTACACGTCATCATAAAAAGAAACGGAAAAGTTAAAAGTGCTATACCAAAACCAAGACTTTGTGACTGTGACTAAGACTTAGTGGTAAACGTTAGTAGTCATGTTATCATAAAATACTCGAAGATATTGCAATATATGACACTGGCAAATGCACAAATCGTAATGCCAAAAACAAAGAAAAAGATTACACACGAGAAATTTGCCGATTTTACTGTTACGTTGAAAAAGTAGGTCCCGATACAAATATTTCAGAGCAATCTGTTCCCAATATCTATAGGAAAAACATTTGTCGGCTCGAGAACGTGGTACATTCAACTGCACCGAAATATTCACTGATCGTTTCTCAATATAATCAAGTTAAACATCACTTAAACAAGCATAAAACAGTGAACAGCCATAATAGTGCTTAATAAATAATTAAGTACCTACTTACGCGCTGTTCCGAAAGTTATACTTTAAATATATTTAATAATGTTTATCATTTGCACTTAATCGCGCACAAACTGCAATAAATTATTAGTACCTGGATGACCGAGCTTTGCTCGGCTGAAAACACGGATGAAACGACGTTTTCCAAAAATGAAACCTAGCTAGATCGATTTATCGCCCCCGAAACCCCCTGCATACTAAATTTCATGAAAATCGTTGGAGCCGTTTCCGAGATACAGATTATATATTTACATACATACAAGAGTTGCTCGTTTAAAGGTATTGGAATAGATATAAGTTTATTTACCTCGACCTTTTGGCCAAGACGCACAAGTCCAAGTCAAGATAATATTTAGTATTTTATGCGCAATAAAGTTGTAAACATATTTATGTATTCAAACCGAGAAAATTAATATATTGCATTTAAAATTATTGTGTGAGGTTTTAACATGTCATTTTGTAAAATTTTCAAAATGTATTAAAGAAACATTTTAGTGTCATTTTATGTAACAATTACGGGAATTGTAATCAAATTTAAAATCAAATTAAATGTAATTGAAACTTTAAAAAAAAATTCGCTTTGGCGTGGTTGACTATGTATTTGTTTTTTTTTTAGTCAGTTCGACTTGACCACAATACGAGATGGTCGACAGGCCGTAACAGGAAAGTAAATACTAAACTTGTTGTGAAACAAGTTTTCAAGAATGGTTTTTGTGTTTTTGTTGTTTTTCTGCTCAGTGATTATTCGTGTATACGGAGCTAAAGAAGGTACCTATCTTTATGTTAATTTTTCTTTTGTGTTATAAACTTACTACTTACTTGTACTGTATTTAACCCTCGTCTATGCTTTCGTGGCACATTCGGAAAGGATTTTTAATTAATTGTACATAATCAATAGATTTTTTAAGATTGTTTCGCGATTTCATTCCTTACCATGATCAATGTTCATGCATTACACATGAAGTAAGAAAATTAAAAATACAACTAAATTCATCATACAAATATTAAAAAAAATATATAAATGCTTATTTAGTTTAAAAAGTATTATATCACCTATCTGGTGCCCATTGTATAAGTTTTGCTTAGTTTGGGGCTAGATGGCGTTGTGTGATCGAACGATAACACAAACAATATGCAATTAGAAACAAAAAAATCTGTTGCATAGTTTTTATTGAAGGTCAAATACATTTGTCTATGGACAGTTGATTTTTCTTCATGACTTTAAGAGACGTTGCTATGAAAAAAGTTGTTAATAATAATTAGTACAATGACGCTCCTATACGCTTAGTACATACATTCGAGGATTATAATTATAACTCTGTTTCAACGAATTCTATTTACCTAGATTATTCAAGATCTACAAGGAAGACAAGGAAGTTTGTGTAAAAAGGCCAACCAATCTGCGCGTTGCTCTGTAGATGACTTTGACATTGGTGACGTTTATAAACAAAAAAAAAAAAAAGTTTTGGCGGGAACGCGGAAATGTTTTGTCGCCGTATTATATTATTTTACAAAACAAATTAACGTATGTTTTTTCGAGTATTTATGTATAAAAATAGTGGTGTTTTACTCATAAAGTGCCGAATTACAAGCGCCAGTGCGAGAGCGCGAGTGTTGAGGTGTCGTGGACGATATGTTATAATTATAAAAAAATATATTATTACTAGCAGACCCGGCCACGCGTTGCTGTGGCCAAATTAAACACACGCGTGTAACGTGAAATAAATTGTAGCGCATATGAAACGTTTGGACTTTTAACGTAGCGCCATCTATTGGATACTTACTCAATCTAGTTAATAAATTACCTTACACCGCCATCTATTAGAATTTAATGGAACTCACAGATAATTATACCTCTTTCTTGTATAATAAACAAATAGTTTGCAATAAAAAAAATATTGCGGTTATAAATTGAGATTTAAACTATTCTATGTCTCAAGTTGGATCAAACTGCACACAGTGTGCAAGATTAGGTTAAAATCGGTTTGGTAGTTGAGGAGTTCATCGTGGACAAACGTGAAATGAAGTTTTTAAATATAAAGATATTTTCAGGTGACTACTGCATTAAAGAAGGCGCGATAGGACTGTGTACAAATATCAGGAAATGTCTCGATGCACAGCAAGATATCATCGACAAAAAGCGACCACAGGTTAGTCAGTTAATTTTATCAAGGTATGTAATGTCCAGCTTCTCCTCGAGTGGTTACGCTGCCGTGTCTAGTTCCACGCTCTTAATGTGTGTAGTGGCGCCAGCTCAGTCATTATGGATTTTCCTGCACAAGAAGCATGGGCAGGACACAAACACTAATATTTTATTGATAAACACCAAAGTTACTTACTTGGTCGTAGATTTCCTTACCAGGAAATCGTCTATACAAATCATCATCGCCATCATCATCATCATCATCATCATCATCCAGGACACACTACTAAGCCTGATCTTCGGCTTTTCGCAGCCACTGCCAGCTGTCTTACGTATATCGTCACTCCATCTAGTAACAGGGCGTCATACACTACGTTAGCCGATTCGCGGTCTCCACTGTAGAGCACGTCTATCCCAACGGTTGTCGGTTCTGCGGCAAATATGACTAGCCACTTCAAATTGCTAATACGCTGAGCTATGTCGGTGACTTGTTCTCTGGCGAATTATTTCGTTCCGGATACGATTCCTTAAAGAAACACCGAGTATAGCCCTTTTCATAGCTCGTCTCTTCTATACTAATACAAAATATTCTATTAATAACACTAATGTTATAAGGCGATTCCGTAATATCAGTACAATACATATATAAACACTGATTGCATGTCAATGAATAAAAAACAAAATGTCAAATGTATGTATGTATACAAACATGTCAATATTGTCAATATCAAATATGTCAATATAAAAATATGACAATATAAAAATATGTCGATATAAAAATACATCAATATAAAAAAAATATTGTCCATATAATAAAATGTCAAAAGAATCATAATTACTTACTAGTAATTTAATAATCTTTTAGTTTTAATTTTTTAAATACTTGTCAATGTCTCAAACCATCGCGATACCAGATATTCTCCGCCAAGCATTAGTTTGTAAACATTACTGTATTCCAAAGATGCCCTGGACTTTGTTTAACTATTGAAAGTTATGTGCATCGCTGCAATGATCATGAACACATATCTCTTACCATCAGGAGAGCGTCTCGTTCGACTTATTACTTTTACATTAAAATGAATAGTTCTCAATGATTTCACTTTCTCTGTAAGTCAAGTAAGTTTTTTTTTCAGTTATGCGAGTTCCATTCGGACCCAATTGTATGCTGCGTGTCGGCTGTGGTCATTACCGTCGAAACCACTAAAAGGTATTTATAAGCTACTAGCAGACTGGCCACGCATTGCTGTGGTCAAATGGAACACACGCGTGTAACGTGAAATAAATTGTAGCGCATATGAAACGTTTGGACTTTTAACGTAGCGCCACCTATTGGATACTTATGAAACGTTTGGACTTTTAACGTAGCGCCATCTATTGAATACTTATGAAACGTTTGGACTTTTAACGTAGCGCCACCTATTGGATACTTATGAAACGTTTGGACTTTTAACGTAGCGCCATCTATTGAATACTTATGAAACGTTTGGACTTTTAACGTAGCGCCATCTATTGAATACTTATGAAACGTTTGGACTTTTAACGTAGCGCCATCTATTGAATACTTATGAAACGTTTGGACTTTTAACGTAGCGCCACCTATTGGATACTTATGAAACGTTTGGACTTTTAACGTAGCGCCATCTATTGAATACTTATGAAACGTTTGGACTTTTAACGTAGCGCCACCTATTGGATACTTATGAAACGTTTGGACTTTTAACGTAGCGCCATCTATTGAATACTTATGAAACGTTTGGACTTTTAACGTAGCGCCATCTATTGAATACTTATGAAACGCTTGGACTTTTAACGTAGCGCCATCTATTGGATACTTATTCAATCTAGTTAATAAATTACCTTACACCGCCATCTATTAGAATTGTACGGAACTCACAGATAATTATATCTCTTTTTTCACAGTACAAATGTACTGCGGATGTACAGGACTAAGTTTTAGTATACAAGACTAAGTCTGGGTGTACTGTAAATTTACAAGACTCACTCTTAGTGCACTTTGAATGTACGAGACTTGAATGTCTTCAGTCATGCGAGTGTGCTCACATTATGATTTATGGTTCCAGCCCCATGGATATGTGCGTTTTGCCTCCCTACCCAGACCATGGCACTTACACTACTAATCTAGCCAACGGAAAACCTGGGGATCAGTATAACGCAATCTCGCTCAACATCTCCTGCCAAATGGGTTACGACTTCAATGGACCGAAGACGATCTACTGCTTCAACGGTGCCTGGTCAGAATCGATGCCGGAATGTAGTAAGTACCTCACTCTATTTTTACCCGACTGCCAAGGAATAGTAATGTTTTTCGCGCGTATCTTGTATGTATTTATATTTCTTTATTACCTCGTATCTTCCGAACGGCTGGATCGATGACGACAATTATTAGAGGGTGGATTTAAAAAAAACAACAAGATGGATTATTGGCGCGAAATAGTAATGCATTAATTAAAAAAAATAACCAAACCTATCAAGTAGGGAATCTCAATAAAGGAAATTAAAAGAGGATTACAAAAAATATATAAGTTATGTTTAAATTGTAATAGTTAATTTGTATAAAAAGATTTTTCCTTTATTTATTATAGGTATTTTAATCGCAGACGGGTTATAATTTTTTTAAACTAGTATATTCTTAAAAGCTTTAGGCCCAGAAATATAACAAGCTAGTATAAAAGTGCTTCAAGCTTTTAAGGATATAGGTAAACACCTACACGCCAAATACGTACTGGAATTTATTGTTAAATTTCTCGTTCAAATTCCCAGATAAAAGCTTGTGTTAAAATATATCTTTTTACAAAACTTTTTAGTAGATAAGTATTTTAGAGATTGCTCCTCAAGACGAATCAATCGCGCCCAAACTCGGTGGGGTTATGTTGTTTTATCACAAAGATGCCGTGGCTACCTTCTAGCTTCATCATCAGACCCTGGATATCGTCTAAGCATAAAGTGCTCATCAAGGCGAATCAGTCGAAACCAAACTCGATGGATTTATCATGTTTAGTTCAGAAGTTCCTATAGCCATCTTCCATCTCCATCGTCAGACCAGCTCCGTAGTACCATATCATTGTATTATCACCGAAGATACATAAGTACACCAAAGAGTCCAATCGGACATCGGGAAGTGCGGTAGTAACAACCTAGACGATCTCCTGCTAAAGAGGTCTACCACCAAGTGAATGCAGTCTTACAATATTTCACTCTAGTGAGTGCTTTCAAACTCCAGCTTGAACCTTCGATTTAAAATATCTTCAATTTTTTTTCAGAAATTTTGTGTCGCCTCCTGCCGCACCCCTCGGTGGAGTACAAGTGCCTCGCCTCCGAAGGCGGGGTGGTCGGCACCAGAATTTGCAAGGAGCATGAGCCTGATGGCACTATTGTCAGCCCCCGCTGTCAGACTCCTAACTACTACTCTTCGACATCGCTCAAATTCATGCGTTGCGTTGGTGGGGTTTGGGACTACGTCGCGATATGCAACCCAGGTCTGACCAAAAACAGAACATGGCATTTAAGACGAACTTATAAATTTGCTATTAACAAAAGTTGACTGATGGCCGATGGGGCTGCAAAGTTCTGGAATAGAGACCACGGACCGGCAAGCGCAGCGTAGGACGTCAAAAGGTGGATAGACGACCTCATAAAGACCGCAGGAACGCGCTGGATGCGAGCCGCTTCCAACTGGTCTTTATGGAAGTCAATGGGGGAGGTCTATGTCCAGCATGGACAATTTAATGGACGTTCTACGGCTGAAATGATGATGAAAAGTTGACTCCATGACTCTAAGCCCAAACGCGGCTAGGTTTTAGGTTTAAAGACCAAACTACTGAATCGATTATGACATTTTTATGGGGACCAATCTGAAAGATATCCCTTCAAATAACAAGGAGTTGTACCTTCCATCATCAGCTCAGCTGAATAACTCAAAGAAACATAAGTAGCGGTCTACACGAGCATACAATATTTATAGAATTATCCATTAACTCCTAATAGCTAAGGAGTTATGTTTTCCATCACCAGCTCAGCAGCATGAGAAGATGAGTACCAGACGCAAATACTTGAATAGTTTTAGAAAATATATAAAACACATTATGCGCCTTTATAAAATTTGTGGTTTCTGGGATCCCATCACCAGATCCTGACTTGGTGCCAATGGGACCACCTGGGAAGTACACCCACTTAAATAAAAAATCTGGAATCGCTCCAAGCGCCTTCGAGTAATCTGGAAACACACATAAAAAAAGTATCCGACGAATTGAGAACCTCCTCCATTTATCGAAGTCGGTTAAAAAATAGATTTTAGAAGTTCATGTTGCCGACATTGAATTCAATATTGTTTTTTTTAAATGTAAAAGTACTGAGACGAACGAGACGCTCATATAGTAACAGATCATCTACTATCAGTTCCTGATAGTAATAGATAACGACTGTACATGACCGTTGCAGCGATATACAGAACTTTGTGTAGCAAAACATAGTCCAGGGCATCGCTGCTTTGGCGTTCATTACTTTGAGACATTTGATGGTTAGTCTCAACAGCCCTGTAATTTTGCTAGCTGTAGTAAGTACCCTTCAAGCCGAAACACACTAATGTTTACATACTACTGCTTAGCGGTAGAATATTTGGTACTGCGGTGATACCTAGACGACTTCTAAGACTAAGTTGACTTTAGGACTGTATACTGAGTGAGTTTTGAAATGAGATTGCTTTCTTTCGTCATAGAATGCGGGACTGTTACACCAGATGGCACGCCATTGGTCTTAGGCGGTGAAAAAGCCAAGCGCGGGGAGGTCCCGTGGCACGCGGGCATCTACGACAAGACCATGATGCCGTACACGCAGATATGTGGTGGCTCACTCATTAGTTCCAGCGTTATCGTTTCAGGTGAAATGGATTCCTTACCTTGATGTATTTTTGTAGTTACCTTAATCGCATCGCCTACTTGGAAGTAAAATGCTGTTTCGGGTTAAAAAACAAAGTATTGTACTTAATTCCTGTTAAAAGGTTAGTTTGCGTGGTGGTAGAGTACTTTCTAGTACTCGGCTGGCTAGCTACCACCCTTAAGTTGAAAATCATCTAACGCCAAACATCTAACGGTGTGTTCCGGCAGCCTCACTTGAGAGCCAGTAACATTCCAGGCTAGGTGTGCTCTACCATCTTCGACGACACCGTCACTTAACATCAGGTGAGTTGTAGTCAAACACCAAGCCTGTCAGCTATAAAAAAAAAGTTTTGAGCTTTCAATTTAGCCATAAATAATAAGGCAATCTACTATTGGACCTTGAATAAGTTCTCGCTGTTTCTTCAAAGATGGCAGTAGCAGTACCCCGTTCGTGGAATTTCGAATGGTTTATTTTTTTGTTAATATAATAATTGTTAATTAATTAAACGTTTTGAAACAGTTGACTCATCTACTTGTAATGTTTTTCCAAGTTCTGCTAGCGTCTGACAGCGGTCTTGATCGAGTAATTTTTCCAACTTTTCGTCTTCAAATTTTTTCGGTGCGCCAGAACGTTCTCTATCCTCAAGTTCAAAATCATTATTTTTGAAGCGTCGAAACCAGTCTCTGCAAGTCATATCCGACAAAGCATTGTCACCATAAGTCTCAACAAGAATTCTATGTGCTCCAGCTGCAGATTTCTTTTGAATAAAGTACTAGTGCAATAAAATTCCCCACAAATACACTTTATTTGGCACAAAAGTAGACATTTCCAGAACTAAGAAAAAATTACTTTGTTTACACTAAAGTAAACTACTACTTATACAATGAAATTTAATGTTAGATACACTACTGCCTTGCATGTGTGTTACCATTCGAAATTCCACGAACGGGGTACTACTACTGCCATCTTTGAAGAAACAGCAAGAACTTATTCAAGGTCCTATTATTTTGTGTGAAATTCTATTAAAATTTCGAAAAAACCTGTTTCTATGTATTACTTCCCGATAATTATGGATAGGTACATACATTTTCATTTAATAGTAGGTGCCCTCGGGCAACAATACCTACGTATCTACCTAAATTGATACTGTAAGTATTTTGTTAGTGCTAAAGTATGCAAAGAGATACCTTTCTCAGCAGTGGAAATCTTTGATGACAATCATTTTACTGGTTTAATTGAATTAAAAAATCGCATGCAGACAGGTAAATAGCTTCCACACATATCTTAGGGCCTATCTACTTGTTCGTTTGCGCTATACCTATTGAGGTGTACCGCAGGCGACGAACTGCTGATCCAGTTGAGCGCGGGACGGACTAACCCTATCGGGGCCCCTAGGCAATGCAATTCTCGGGGACCCTTTCCTTTACCCTTTTCTTACCTTTTAAAATATTTTTTTTTTCTATTACAAAAGTCGATTTTACTTTAATTAAAGCAACATTACCGGATGTAATAATGGATTCCCCATTATTACACGAATAAAACGTTTTTTTTCTTGGTGCGTGGCCCTCTCGACTTGGCCCCCGTGGGCCGCTAGTCGGTGCGGGGCCCCTAGGCAGTTGCCTAATCCGCCTTATGGATAATCCATCCCTGGGGACGGACGGAGCGGGAGGGAAGCATCGCATGCGTGTGTGTGTGCGTAATAGTAAGCGCGAACACTGACGATCGTAAGGGTTGTCAAATAAAATAATGATTTTTTAAATTTGTATCGTAGAATAAAATAAGGATTTAATTTTTTATTCTTCACGTTAACGATTCGAAACCGGACATAAATGAACCCCTTAATATTGTTGGCCCTATACGTCACGCCCTGTATATTACTAGCATATGACCGCGACTTTGTCCGAACTTTAGAAAAAGGTTCAGAGAGAAATGAAACATGTGTAAGTAACGAATAAGCAATAGTCATGAAACTTGCGCATTTTGATAAAATTTTATCCGTGAATAATGTTCCAAAAAACGCGTCTGTGCTAAATTTCAAGTGTATACATCCAGTTGTTAGTTTTTTGATAATCCCTCAGGATCCTAACATTTATCTGATATACTTAAAAAGTATGATATTTGTTAATCCAGGTAATAAACTATATGTGTGCCAAATTTCATCTAAAACCGTTCAGCCGTCTTTGCGTGATTAAGTAACAAACATCCAAACATATACTATTATAACTTTTACATTTTTAAACTTTAAACGTAATTATGTTTATCATCGGGTCTTAATCGTGCACAAAATACAAAAAACGAAGGGTTCCGTACCATTATCTATAAAAACAGCAACAAAAAAACACGTTTTTTGTATGGAAGCCCTCTTAAATATTTATTTTATTCTGTTTTTTAGTATTTGCTGTTATAGCGGCAACAGAAATACATCATCTGTGAAAATTTCAACTGTCTAACTATCATGGTTCACGAGATACAACCTGGTGACAGACAGGCAGACGGACAGACAGACAGACGGACGGACAGCGGAGACTTAGTAATAGGGTACCGTTTTACCCTTTAGGTACGAACCCTAAAAAACATTAAAAAACAAGTGTTTTTTTTCTTCTTTCAGCTGCCCATTGCTACTGGAACGACGTCACTAGAAAAAAATCAGCGTCAAACTATGCAGTAGCGGTCGGCAAGCTGTACAGACCGTGGACCAGCTCTGACGAGACGGATGACGTGCAACGCTCTGATGTAAGCTGTACTTGATTTCCTTCAGGCAGAGATTTCCATAAAGTCAAAGTCAAAAGCTTTAAACTTTCCAGCTTGTTTACCAGATATATTTCGGAGAGGTGCTCTCGAACCGTGCCATTGCCGTGGTTGTGCCGGCGTAAGAATTGGTACCCCACCCTCTCTACCCGTGGTTGCCGTAAGAGTCAGCTAAGGGATGTAATCCGGAAGATGGGCAGCAGCGTCTTCCTTGAACAATGACACCTAACTGCGCTCGCCAACCCACCTGCCAAGCGTGGCGAGTATTGGCAAAACCCCCCCAGGAGGAGGCCTATGTCCAGCAGGAGACTTCCTATGGCTGATGATGTCATGTGATGTGTGCACTCGAACTGCACAATTAAGTTCCCCCTGCACCTTTCTACTACCGGACGGCCAGACAAGTACGGTCATGCATGGATTGTTCTCACCTTTGGTATGAATCGCAAAGTACCAGCTTGAGGCGTTGTAGTACATCGAGAAACGTGCTAAGGAAATGAGCAATGATGCGCTTGTTCGGAAAAGGCTCCGAAGCCTTCAACGTTTTTTTATGGGTTACAGGCTAGGTGTTTAACCGCAGCTCACCTGATGTTAAGTGACGGTGTGGTCGAAGATGGTAAATCACACCTAGCCTGGAATGGTAATGGCTCTCAAGTGAGGCTTCTGGAACACACCGTTACATGCTTGGCGGCAGATTATCAACTTGAGGGTTGTAGCTAGCCAGCCGAGTACTAGAAAGTACCCTACCACCACGCTATGGTTTCCTCACGATGTTTTCCTTCACCGGCAGCTCAAGCTCATTGTATACAGACAAAGGAATTTGCTGCCCGAGTGGGTGTTCCCTGATGGTTACAATTTGGTTGCCTTCAAGTCGCGAGGTAATCGGTTTCTTCTAGGCGAGCGTGCTCCACCGTAGACCACATCAGGCGAGTTGGCGGTCAAATACAAGCCTAATAGTAATAAAAATAAGAGAAACGCGACCAAAACGTCATTCGTACAATACACAGTGGAAGTTCCGGAGGCTTCGGGGGCAATAAATCGATAATCTAGGTTTCATTTTTAGAAAACGTCATTTTATCCGTGTTTTCAGCCAAGCAAAGCTCGGTCATCCAGGTACTATGTATATTATATAGGGTATATTTAAGTATTGATCTTTTATAATATAGACATGTCTATGATGTTTAAAATGTTTATTATTTATTTTTATTTCAATTCTCTTGTCAACACACCCCGTCCTTAACTTATTAATATCCTTATCATACTAAGGTTGTCTGGAAGATATCGCTGTTAGCGATAAGGCCGCCAATTGTTCCACTAGTGTTTAGTTTATATTTTTACAACTGTTTGTAATTGATGTGAACAATAAGGAGTTGTATTATTATTATATTCTCTGTTTCACTGAGCTATGGCACGATAGTAAATCTCGCCGTGTCATAATGACAGCTCTACATTATCAACAACCTTGTATAGTCCACTGCTGGACATAGGTCTCTCCGAGGAGACGCCACTCAGCCTGGCCTTCAGCTTTTCGCATCCGGCCACTGCCGGCTGTCTTAAGTATATCGTTACATCATTTAGTCTCATGGCGTCCTACGTTGGCCGATCCGCGGTTTTCGCTCTAGAACACGTTTACTCCAGCGATTGTCGGTTCTACGGCAGCCTTGTCATCATAAAATATATAAGTATTTTCGTTCCAGGTGAAAGAAATCCACATACCTTTGCGTTTTCAAGGCAGCGCGGCAAATTTTCAAGACGACATTGCTATAATTATCGTGAAGGAAGCATTTACGTATAAAACTCACATCCGACCCGTGTGCGTAGACTTTGACATCAACTTTGAGAAGCGACAGCTACAGGCCGAGAAAAAAGGCAAGGTGAGAATTGGCATAAAACAGGTAAACCGCAATTTGGGGGTAGGGGGCAAATTCGCAGTTTTACACTTACGTATAAGGATCTTCATAAGAAAACAAAATGCCGCCAAGTGACCTGAGAAATTTCACTAAAAAGAGTCAATAAAAATCTTGCAGACAAAGCTTCCTCATAAATATAAATATGCACTGCCTGAGACAATGAACTAAAAAATTTTAAATTAATTCTAGTATTTGGCGTGTAGGTGCTTACCTATATCCTTAAAAGCTTGAGGCACAGAAGTTTAGTGAGTGACTGTAACCTGTAACAGTTAATTTATTTTTAATTTTTTAGTAGGTATTCTAGAGATTGCTTCTCAAAACGAATCATTCGAGCCTAAACTCGGTGGGGCTATGTTGTTTTATCACAGAGATGTCGTGGCATCCTTCTAGCTTCATCGTCAGACTCTGAATATCATCTAGGCGTAAAGTGCTCCTCAAGACGAATCAATCGAGCCCAAACTCGGTGAGGCTATATTGTTTTATCACAGAGATGTCGTGGCATCCTTCTAGCTTCATAATCAGACTCTTTATATCATCTAGGCGTAAAGTGCTTCTCAAGACGAATCAATCGAGCCCAAACCCGGTGAGCTTATGTTGTTTTATCACAGAGATGTCATGGCATCCTTCTAGCTTCATAATCGGACTCTTTATATATTTATATATATTTATCTATCTATATCTTTAAACGAGCAATTCTTGTATATATATATATACAAAACAAAACAAAACATGCAAAACTTATTCTGAATCTCGGAAACGGCTCCAACGATTTTCATGAAATTTTGTATGCAGGGGGTTTCGAGGGAGATAAATCGATCTAGCTAGGTTTCATTTTTAGAAAACGTCGTTTTATCCGTATTTCAGCCGAGCAAAGCTCGGTCATCCAGGTACTTATTATTTATATATGTATATATTTTTTTTTAATTTAATTTAATTTAAATTTATTATTACATATATTTTTTACTCCCAGGTGGCTGGCTGGGGTCTCACGGCTGAGAATGGTTCCGCGTCCCCAGTGCTTAACGTGATCGACCTGCCATTTATTACCATCGATAAGTGTATTACTGAAACACCCGCAGCCTTTCGCGAGTACATCACTAGTGACAAAATATGCGCGGGCTACAAAGACGGTGGGTACTTTTAAAGGATTTTGCGTTTTACTTTAATGGTTTTTGAATTCCAACGTTCATGTTTTCAGCCTCTTTTATTTTTTATGATTGACAGGCTAGGTGTTTGACCACAGTTCACCTGATGTTCAGTGACGGTGCAGTCGAAGACGGTAATCACGCCTAACTTGGAATGAAACTGGCTCTCAAGTGAGGCTGCCGGAATACACTGTTGGATGTTTGGCAGCAGATTTTAAACTTGGTAGCTTGGTAGACATTATTTGTTTCACAAAGCACCGTCTATCGCCAAACTATGCAGTTTTTTTTGTTGTAAATATTTACTAGAAAATACGTACAAAACACCCAGACAGAAAAAAAACATTTATATACACATTGTGTTTGTCCTGGTGGGATTCAAAGCAGATATTCTTCCAAATAATTTTGTAAAAACAATTACCGCCTTCACAATAGTTTATTTTTATTTTCAGGTGGAAAGGCTCTTTGTAAGGGCGACACCGGTGGAGGTTTAGCGTTCCCAGAATTCGACAGAGGTGTAACGAGATATTATCTTCGCGGCGTGGTCTCTGTTGGACCCATTAACGAAAACCTTTGCAATGCATATGCTTACACGGGTTTCACGCAAATTTCGAAACACGAACATTTCATCAAACAGTTTTGGGGAACTAATTAGTGATGAAGTTATAGTTAGGAAACTGACGTGGTTTTGACACATTTTCGTTTAAATTATAAAGGGGCCCCGAGACGATCAACACATCGCCTTTTTTTGTCTATTAATACTAAATCCCAGTACGACATAACTAACTTCGAAACCGCGCGGAGCAAAACTAATTGATGCCAGAGTGCCTGGGCTTTCAGCAGGGTGCCACAGCATGCCAAGGGATGCCGAGGCATGCCACGGCGGGATGCCGCAGCACAACCTGCTGTGTCATGCCGTGCCACGCCGTCACTGAGCGCCGGCCCTTACGAAGCTAGTTTGAACGGTTTGTCAAACATTAATGGGTTTCTTGAGCTTGTTGAAATTTCATATTTTTGTTGTGTTTGACACGCCAAACTGCGAAGAGAAAACGGCACCTTACGGTTTCATCAAACAGTAAAGTTTAAATCAAACTGTTTGATCGTCGGTTTAAGGAGCCACGTTTAATTAGGTCGGGTACTCCAACACTAGTCGGGTACACTGAGAAAAGTAATTCATCTACGGCCGGTCGGCGAGCCTACTCTTGCGTTGACGCTTAGGGTTGTCACTTTTATTTTTAGTTAAATATTATTTGCGTATTATGAGCAGCGCTATATATTTTAATGAAATTGACAATTCATGAATGAGGTATAACTAAAACGCCTTTTAAATATTTACATAAGGAAATAGTTTGCGTGGTGGTAGGGTACATTCTAGTACTCAGCTGGCTAGCTACCGCCCTCAAGTTGAAAATCTGCCGCCAAGCATCTAACGGTGTGTTCCGGCAGCCTTACTTGAGAGCCAGTTGCATTTCAGGCTAGGTGTGCTTTACCATCTTCGACCACACCGTCACTTAACATCAGGTGAGCTGTAGTTAAACAACTAGCCATTCAGACATTTAAAAAAAAAGTCGAGTTATGGTTAGTTATAAGACAACATTTTTTTTGCCTCTGTTTAATGTCATGATAAACAATTTTTTTATATAAAACTGCGCTAAATAAAATGGCCGGTAAAGTGTAAATAATAGTGTCCGGTGAGAGCAGGCGGATGCGAGCGGGCGTGCCGCGTACTGGAACGCGCGCGATAGATTACCAACATATATATACATATGTGTTTGTTATTGCTTATTTATATTAGAATAAGTTAGACATTAGTCTATTTGTTGTACAAACTATTTACTTCTGCTGGTGAGTCCGGTGGTTTTATAAAAGAGCCTGTAACATGCCGATTTCTTTCATCTGCTGACGATGAAACGAATCAGCACCAAGTTACATTATGTTTAAATTATTTTAGTATAAATGGCAATAACAAACACATGTACATTCACATTTACATTTAACTTTAACTTCAAATTTAACTTGTAAATTTAGTACAAGTGCATATGTGCCTAATTTGTTACGCGCGACCAAACTCACGGCAAGGCCCGGACTGCCGGCACCCGAGTCTCCCCGAGATTATGCTAATGAGTGCTTGGCAGTGTGTACGTACACGGCGCCCGGTACGTATGCACACATTCAAACCGGCAGCGGCCAATTTCTATGAACATGTTTTACTGTTTTTAGTGTACTGTGGATACTTTGACTTTAGTTTAGTTCAGGAGGATTCTGTTTAAGAAGAGCAACAGAGCACGTCTCGCTACCAACCCCACGCCAGCGCAACAGCCGTTGTCATACGAGATGCGTTCGGCGGCCCGCAGAGAGAAACAAAGCGAGAAGCACGTCGTACTCCGCCTTGGCTCCTTGAAAAAGATCACTATACGCGATTGGAACTATAGTCGTTGTATCTGACGTATCAAACGTCCAGAATAATTAAAACGGAAATTCTTAAATGTTTACTTAGTTGTATTTTTGTACTAGCCCGCTTATGATAATGTAATCCTTGATTTATTATTAAGTACCTGGTTGACCGAGCATTGCTCGGCTGAAAACATGGATAAAACGACGTTTTCTGAAAATGAAACCTGGCTAGATCGATTTTTCGCCCCCGAAACCCCCTGGATACAAAATTTCATGAAAATTGTTGGAGCCGTTTCCGAGATTCAGAATATATATATATATATATATATATATATATATATATATACAAGATAGATAGATTTATTTAATAAATAAATTCTGAATTTGAAAAATGACAAATTAAGAAATTGATTATGCCAAAATTATAAAACAAAAATTCGATCTTACAACATGTCATAATTGACAGTCGTTTTGGCGGGAACGCGAAACAATCATGTCGCCACGTTGTATTATTTTTCAAAACTTGTGTGGTTTCGAGTTTTTTTTTTTGTATAAAAATAATGATGCTTTATTTATAAACTGTTGAATTACATGCGTGAGTGTAATAAAGTGATATAATGTAGTGAAACATGATTTTTTGTGCATGTTACTTCCAAACCTTGTCATAAAGTGTTTATTACTTTATCAGAGTATGACTGGATTCGACTGGGACCTTTTTTGCTCGACTTTGGCCTTATTTAACTTGGTTTTTCATAAAATACTTAAAAATATCAAACATTTCACACTGGTAAAATGGCAAATCACGACGCCAAAAATGTAAAAAAAACAAAATCCTTAAAACCGTTGCACATTTTTTATGTTTTTGATTTTTTTTCAAGCCACATTGTTTCGAAATAAATATAGCATTGTTTATATAAAAAAGCGAATTATTTTACAACAATAATCGACGATCCTTTAAATATAGGCGAAACAGCTTTTTTATAAGGGCATGCAGGTGCTACAATCATCTTGATAATTTACTAGATGTCGATCTTTTTAATACTAAGTCTCTAAATTTTAAACGTCTGTATAATAAGTATAAAGTATTTTCAACCTGTTTCTATTTAAGTGTGTTGTTCTAGATGTTGTGTATTTATATATTTATTATGTTGCGTATTTTTGTATGAATCTGTCGTCTCCTACCATATTCTTCTTTATTTACTTGTGAAAACTTTTAATTGGCCTTCCATTCTTATTTATTGTATTTGTCTGTGTTCCTAGCTGTAAGTTTTCCTATGATAATAAAAATAAAATAAAATAAATATACATTATTTGTTATAGGTATATCTTTAGCAGTAAGAAACAGCGCAGTACCAGATATTCTACCGTCAAGCCGTAGTGTATTAACATTACTGTGTTCCGACTTATAGGGTGCTGCAGCCACATTACAGGGCTATTGAGACTAACCATCGAAAGTCTCAAAGTGATGACCGCCAAAGCAAAGATATCCTGGAATTTCTGATACCTTAACTTCTGGCTTACATTGGTTATGGACAGCCGTTATCGCTGACCATCAGAAGGGCATGCCGTTCATCTCACGACACTTACACCAAAGTAATTAGGCTGAAAAAAAGTATATTTGTAATGAAGGAGAGAAGATACACAAATGACAATGAATACAGAACACAAAATTAAACGAAGACATATTTTTTTACTCTTTTAGGTTTCTACCTAAGTCAAGTTTTTCGTATGTTCAGATACACCATAAACTCGAGTGAAACAAGTCTTAGTCACAGTCAAAGTAACAATATAAGTCAGGGTCATACAGAAAGACGAACGGAGATGTTGGGATTTCTATTGCTTCTGTGACGCACGTAGTGCTCATAAAGCGAAGAAAAAACAAAAACCTAGCGCGGAAACAACACGCAATAAGTACTTTTTATTTTTTTATTTTATTAGTAATCAGTATTATTTATTGGCCATATATAACAATATTTTTTCACGTTCCACAAACACCGGCGTCCATGACCTTTGTTAATTATGAATTACAATTGTTTATAAAATATATACCTATTTACACACATCACACATACACACAATAACACAGACAAGAACGTATCAGTAAATGATGATAAAAAATTCATTTATTTACATGTAAGTCTAAGGATCTAATTTTAATCTAAACTTTGTTTTATTTGGCATATTAATGTCGATCGTTGATTTTAGTGTGCGCAACAAATAGTTATGTGTAAACGAATTTAGCTTTGTATGGCATAAATTATATAATAATTCATTTCTCGTTAAATTTATAAACAATAAATAATTTTTATCCTAGAGGAAATTAATAGTGGAATATATTTAACATAAATTTTTATTAATGTTCAGAATACAAAAGTGTACAACCTGCAGCGCAAATTATACCTACTGTAAATTGTAATTAGGTAACCTGTTGTAGGGCGCCCAAGATACAGGCTTTGCCTAGTTTGGGGCCCGTTGTCGTTTTCCTTTGAATCAGAATATCACATTTTAACCACCTACTTATATGTATAACCTCTAATGTATTTCTGGCAATAAACTTTTTATTATTATTATTTATTATTATATGAAAAAACTTTATATTCGTATGCCGAACTCTGTCTCAATGAAAAAGGCCACCAAATGTAGCCGAAACTATAGTCAGAGTATTCGATATAATTAAACGCTGTCGAAGGTTATTATTACTTATTTTAAGGTTTTATATATCATAAGGCGGAACTTGAATAATGTTAGATAGGTATTGTGAACATACCGAGTCTATGAGTTTTGGCGGGAACGTGGAAAGAGTCGTGTCACTCCATTGTATTTTTCTCCAAAACTAGTGTTTATGTATAAAAATAGTAGCGTTTTATTCATAAAGTGCTTTTTTTATAATTTATATTTTATATAACGACTTTTCGTGTTGCTTCCAAAACTCCATCGAAGTTTGTAGTAAAGTCGCCACTACTTTACTGAGGTATGACTTGATTTGACTGGCACGAACTGGACTTGACCAAGAGTGGACTTTGACTGTAACTATAGATCACATCATCAGCCATAGGACGTCCACTGCTGGACATAGGCCTCCTCCTGGGAGGGTTTTGCCAATACTCGCCACGCTTGGCAGGCAGGTTGGCGAGCGCAGTTAGGTGTGATTGTTCAAGGAAGACGCTGCTGCCCATCTTCCGGATTACATCCCTTAGCCGACTCTTACGGCAACCACGGGTAGAGAGGGTGGGGTACTATTCTTACGGCGGCACCACCACGGCAACTATAGATGTAAGACATGAATTGCAAAAATGGAAGACAAGGCAGTATGTATGGCTTTAAAGCTTTAGTCTCCCCGAAAGGGCAAATCGAATTAAAAAAAAAACTATTATAAAGGCTGTATCCTATACTCTGTGGTTAGTCAGTACCACTTGGCCACAATGTGAGAAGGTCAACCCGCCGTACCGGAAAATATACCTTATAAACTTGTTTCGTGTTGAAGAAACGAGTTTATAAGAATGATTTTAATGTTTTTGTTGGTATTTTGCGCAGTGATTACAGGTGACGCTAAAGAAGGTATGTCGGAACTAACCTCTTACGTTTTATTAGTATTTTAGTAATTATGGAATGTTGAAGATTTTACTCTATTTTTAAGCAGCTCTTATTATCCTTATTCAATGTGGGGGCGATAAGTCCTGCACAGACGACGTCCAGCTTGCTGTTTTGTGCATTTCCCCCTATAAGTTAATTTCATTTGGAAGTTACTGCAGACGTCGTAATGCACTCGTTTAGAGGTAAAAAAATTGGTTTGTCGAGCAATCTTTCTATAGATTTTACGAGTTCTGTCTGGTGCTAGCGAGCTTGTCTTATTGGAAACGTCAATCAGCTACCTTATATTAGAGGTGGTCGTTGCGAATCGTATATAGTTTCAATATCTCGATATCAATAGAAAATCCGATATCGGATTTCAAAGTTAAAATATCTGGTCCAAAAATCCAGGTTCCAAAACTGTCAGAAAGAAGTGCCCGTAACCGTCGTGATCCAAGCGCGTTACAAGTACGCAGTGCCAGTACACAGCTCTATAGAAACTGCTTTCTAGGCATGGGCCCTATTATCTATAATCATATACCGGAAAGCATTAAGAAACAAGACACGCATCAGTTTAAAAGAAAATTTAAACAGTTTTTGACTACAAAATGCTATTATAAGATTGACGACTTTCTGAAGGATTCATTTAAATAATTTCATTTGACATATTGACATCCATTCCTATTTTTATTAATACTATTATTACTTTGACATTTATTAAATTTGCTATTATTATTTTTACATTCAATTAAATAATCTAAATTACCTATATGACAAATCTTAGCTGTGTCAACATTTGCACGCTCATTGAGGCAAAAACATGATGAAACTTTTGTAACTTAAGACCTATACTATGTAACCACTCATGTTTATGCAAATAAATATATCTTTATCTTTCTCTCTCTCTGGTTATTATGATATCTTCGATATTGCCAAAACGCGAATCGAGGCGAATCGTCACTGCATCGATACAAACTAAATATTGCGCTGATATTGGTATTGGCTAAAACGCTATATCACAGTATCGATATTGATACTGTGATATAGCGTTTTGTGATTCCTCTGAGGTTTGATTCGTCAACCGCCCGGCCCCGACCGATGCACCACAATTGTATCCGAAAAAATAATAATGAGGTCAAGGTTTAAAACTGCATTTCATAGTGAGTTTCGAGTGAGCTTAGTATGCGCGCGCGATTTTTACTTTCTCAGCAAATTATTAGCTATTTGTTTGTACCTAAGTACCTACCTAGTAACCAAAGTTTAAGTAATTCGTTTTTTCTGTTTTGTTTGTTGTACGTTGTTGTATAAATATTTTTGTTATTTGGTTCATTTATATCATAAAAGTTAACCAATCGGTATCGGTACTTGAGCTACAAGCAGTTATACATAACGTTTCATATAATACTAACGAGGAAAGTCAAATCAAAATCTACGTCAAATAAAATAACGGCCAATATATAGTTATCAAAATATATAGTTTCAGAACACGATATTTTCATCAATATCAATATATAGTTTCGATATCGTATTATCGCATATCGACCCACCTCTACCTTATATCGACAGAGAAAACATCTTCGAAATTAGGTACCATCGCCCAAACCTGGTTACAAACATCAGTCAGGAGTTGCTTTGCACACACAGGAACCTAATGGATGTCGCGTATGCGCTGAGGGAAATATACTCCGGTATGTATTCCTCAGCTCCCCGTATTAAGTCTCTTGAGCAAAAACGGTACAAGGGAGCGCAAATACCCAGCACCCTCCCCAACACTCTTTTCTTAGTGCACACGGAGGAAGAAAAGGAAACCCTTATCAGCCAAGGTTATGGGGGAGGCACGGGGTCGCGCACTCTAACCATTCATGAAGCTCAGGGGCTAACGTACGAGTCGGTAATCGCCATAAAGACCAAGCCAAGGATGAAGCTGCACGAGAGGCGATTAAAATTCAAACGTAGTGTAATTATTCAATGTAAAGAAAAAAATTAGGATTGTGTGTATGCCTCGAGCATTCATGCTCACCATCGAAGGCTCTTTCTTGCGGCGGCGTTGTGTGTCGGGCGCTCTCTTCCCTCAGATATGGTTGAGGAGAGCGATGGCTGGCACATGCGTCATAAAAATAAAATAAAAAATATTGTAATTCAAAGTTGACAAAGGTCACGGACCCCAGTGTCTGTGGAGAATAATTTTAAATAAAAAAAATATGCACGGCGTATAATCGAACATCCGGTATGTATTTTTAGGTGATTACTGCATCAAAGAAGGCGCGGTGGGACTGTGTACCAACATCAGGGCATGCCCTGACGCACAACAAGACATTCAAAATAAAAAGAGACCACAAGTAAGTAACTTAATTACAGTGTCATCACGACGTAATCAAACTTAATTACATTGAGGGTGGTAGCTAGCCAGCCGAGTACTAGAAAATACCCTACCACAATGCTATGGTTTCGAAACTAAACTAAACTAAACGAAAACGAAACTAAACTTAATTACAGTGTCATCACGACGAAACATAACTTAATTACAGTGTCATCACGACGAAACATAACTTAATTACAGTGTCATCACGACGAAACTAAACTTAATTACAGTGTCATCACGACGAAACTTAACTTAATTACAGTGTCATCACGACGAAACTTAACTTAATTACAGTGTCATCACGACGAAACTAAACTTAATTACAGTGTAATCACGACGAAACGTAACTTAATTACAGTGTCATTACGACGTAACTAAACTTAATTATAGTGTCATCACGACGTAACTAAACTTAATTACAGTGTCATCACGACGTACTTAATCAAACTTAATTACATTGAGGGTGGTAGCTAGCCAGCCGAGTACTAGAAAATACCCTACCACAATGCTATGGTTTCCTCACGATATTTTCCTAAATATCGCGAGACTTTTTAGGTTTCCGTACCCAAAGGGTGAAAACGGGATCCTATTACTAAGACTTCGCTGTCTGTCTGTCCGCCCGTCTGTCTGTCACCAGGCTGTATCTCAAGAACCGCGATAGCTAGATAGTTGAAATTGTTACAAATTATGTATTTCTATTGCCGCTATAACAACAAATACTAAAAGCAAAACAAAATAAATATTTAAGGGGAGCTCCCATATAACAAACGCGATTTTATTGCCTTTTTCATTGATGATGAATGGTACGGAACCCTTAGTGCGCAAGTTCGACTCGCACTTGGCCGTTTTTTTTTTAATGAATTAGCGACGATTGTGATGCGTATTCAGCCATGGTGGTGCCGGCGTAAGAATTGTACCCTACCCTCTCTACCCGTGGTTGCCGTAAGAGTCGGCTGAGGGATGTAATCCGGAAGATGGGCAGCAGCCTCTTCCTTGAACAATCACACCCAACTGCGCTCGCCAACCCGCCTGCCAAGCGTCGCGAGTATTGGCAAAACCCCCTCAGGAGGAGGCCTATGTCCAGCAGTGGACGACCTATGGCTGATGATGTGATGTGTGTGTGTGATTCATATAAATATATTAGGATAACTAAGTAAAGTAATTAAATAAAGATTTCTTCTTCAGATATGCGAGTTCCTCGTTGATCCTATTGTGTGCTGCGTGTCGGCTGTGGTCATCTCCATCGAAACCACTGAGAAGTACGTCTCAATTAGTAATCCCTAACTATGTAACTATGGCGAACTAAAGCAGCCGACATAGAACCAGCGGATTAGCAAGTTGAAGTGGCAGTGGGCAGGGCGCATAGCACGCAGAACTGATGGCCGATGGGGCTGCAAAGTTCTGGAGTGGAGACCACGGACCGGCAAGCGCAGCATAGGACGTCCACCCACAAGGTGGACAGACGACCTAACAAAGACCGCAGGAACGCGCTGGATGCGAGCCGCTTCCAACCGGTCTTTATCGAAATCAATGGGAGAGGCCTATGTCCAGCAGTGGACGTCATACGGCTGATGATGATGATGACGATGACTTATTTGCCTTAGCATGTGCAAAATCTTATTCTTATCTTGATTCAGGCGTTACTTTGCGAAAGTTCATTTTGAGTGTTTAAGGTATACATTTAGTGTATTTTCGCTTACTCGTAAAAGGCGTTTCAGTTTCAGAAGGTTTAATTTAAAATTTATCTAACTTGACGACAATTTTAAAATATCTATCCAATTTATAAGTTAGCTAGCGACCCGCCCCGGCTTCGCGCGGGTGCAATGTAGACACTAATGTGGTGCATATGCATGTATTATACATATAAACTTTCCTCTTGAATCACTCTGTCTATTGATGGAAACCGCATTAAAATCCGTTGCGTAGTTTCAAAGATCTAAACCAGGTATGGGCAACCTTTGGCTAGTTGCGTGCCAAACTTACTATATTAATACAGTCGTGGGCCATAACACAAAATAAAAAAAACAATTTTATTAGGTTATTGGTGAAGTAAATTTACGTGTAACGATTAATGTGATATTTGTGTTTGAACTTCAGAAACAAGTTTGTTCAAAATCCACTTGTACAGAAGCGTAACGAGTTTGCGAGATTTTCATCTGTGACTCTCTTACGGCATTTCGACTTATTAGTCTTCATCATCGAGAAAAATTGTTCGCATTTATATGTACTTCCATAAACGTAAACAATTCTTCTCGCGAACTCTCTCAGTTGTTTGTATTTCTCTTCGCGCGAAATTTCAAAATGTCTCGCGGGCCGGGTCAAATGGCGAGGCGGCCGGTTATTGCCCATATATGATCTAAACGTACAGTTGGCGGCGACTTTGTTTTATACTATGTAAAGATAACTAAAATTCGTCATAAATCTAAATAAATTAAAAATAACTAATTCAAATACCTAAAAGTCTTTATATCCTCTTCTTGCTACAGTAACCAGTTGCCGACACGTGTTTCGCCTCTACTCAAGGCATTCTCTGAACGTATTGACTTAGATTTCGATTTTAAGTTTACGACGGATTTTAGTTTTAGACGGATTAAGTTATATTTCGGATTATATTTTAAAATTGTTGTCAATTTAGTTAAATTTTAAATTCTCAGCTTTGTCTCCATAAAGAAGGCTACAGGATGTGACCGAAACTATAGTCGGAATATCCGATACAATTAAACGTTAGTCTGGATATGTAAAGAAAATTAAAAATGTCGACGCACGCTGACCTGAGCCACGCCGGCTTACAAACTTTATCTTCGTAAAAATCAAAATTCAAACTTTTTGCTCGTGATTTTTTCTTTCTCTGTTTGAAGTTTGAATAATAACTTTTGTTTTTATATGAAAAGAAAAATTAAGCGCGGGAAACTCAGAGTGAAAGAATTGAGATAAAATTAAATCAGACGAGGCTGTATGGTCACCTTTGCCTGCCAGTACAAATGCACGGCTAAGAAAAAAAAAAATGATTTTATATTGTATAAGAGTTTTGGCGGGAACGCGGTGAGCGTCGTGTCGCCCCATTGTATTTTTTTCTAAAACCAGTGTTTTTTCGAGTTTTTATGCATAAGAATAGTGGTATTTTATTCATAAAGTGCGGAATTACAAGCGCGAGTGTGGGAGAATGATATAATGTGGTTAAACATGACTTTTCGTGTTGCTTCCAAAACTCCTTTGAAGCTTATAGTAAAGACGCCCTAGGTAAGCCCTAGGTAAGATGCCAAGAAGAAAGAGAGAAAAAAAAGCCATACTGCTTTGTCTTCCGTTTTTGCAATTCATGTCTTAAATCTAGTCATGATTTAGTAAAGTAGCGGCGTCTTTTTTTTTTCTCTTTCTTCTTGGCATCGCACTCTGTGCATTCTGCCAGTTTCAATGTTTCTATATTTTGCGAGTAGTCTTCATTTTTCAGCTTCTTTATCATCTATAGTTACAGTCAAAATCTAGTCTTGATCAAGTCCAGTCCAAGTCAAATCAAGTCATGCCTTAGTAAAGTAGTGGCGACTTTACTATACGCTTCTGGATGGAGTTTTGGAAGCAACACGAAAAGTCATGTTTAACTACATTATATCATTCTCCCACACTCGCGCTTGTAATTCTGCACTTTATAAATAAAACACCACTATTTTTATGCATAAAAACTCGAAAAAACACTAGTTTTAGAAAAAATACAATGGGGCGACACGACGCTCACCGCGTTCCCGCCAAAACTCTCAGTATGGCTTTAAAGCTTTAGCCTACCCAAAAGGGCAAATTGAATTAAAAAAATAATTATATTGTATTAACTTTAAAATTATGCTTTCAGACCACCAAAAAAATGCGTGTTACCCCAGTACCCAGAACACGGTACTTATGTCCCGAACGTAGCTAATGGCAAGCCTGGGGAGGCGTACTACTCGTTCACAATCAATGTATCTTGCGGAAAGGGTTACGATTTAAAGGGATCGAAAGCGATCTCCTGCCAAGACGGCGTCTGGTCAGAGCAAATACCTGAATGTAGTAAGTAAATATAAATATTGTAGATAATATAAATATAAATATTGTAGATAATATAAATATAAATATTGTAGATAATATAAATATAAATATTGTAGATAATATAAATATAAATATTGTAGATAATATAAATATAAATATTGTAGGACACATTACACACAGCGCCATCTGACCCCAAACTAAGCAGAGCTTGTGTGATGGAAGTCAGATAACTGATAGAATACATAAATACTTATTTTTTTGTAAATACATACTTATAATACATTCAGAACACCCAGACACAGAACAAACATTTGTTTATACCAAACAAACATTTGTCCTTATTTGTCCTTTATGTCTGTTAAGCTAGGTGTTTGACCACAGGTCAACTGATGTTAAGTGACGGTGTGGTCGAAGATGATAAGGCACACCTAGCCTGGAATGGAACCGGCTCTCAAGTGAGGCTGCCGGAACACACCGTTAGATGCTTGGCGGCAGATTTTCAACTTGAGGGTGGAAGCTAGCCAGCCGAGTACTAGAAAGTACCCTACCACCAACGCTATGGTTTCCTCACGATGTTTTCCTTCACCGGCAGCTCAAGCTCATTGTTGGGGTTTGAACCCACGCCCTACGGCATGCGAACCTACCGCGCTAACCACTGAACCATCATTGCTACAAAAATATTAACATTATGATTTGTGATTGCGTCAATTTCTTTAAGGTGTTTTTACTAAGTGTCTTTTAATTTTTTTAGCACACCAGTGCCTCCTGGTACCGCACCCTTCGGTTGAATATAATTGCCTCATCTCCGAAGGCGGCGTGACCGGCACCAGACCTTGCAAGGAGTATGAACCCCATGAAACAATTGTGAAACCTCGCTGCCGGACTCCTGACTACTACACTGTGGTGCCGCTCAAATTCATGCACTGTGTCGAAGGGATTTGGGACTACGTTGCGAAATGCACCCCAGGTTTGACCCATAATTGAATCTTTTTAGGGTTCCGTACCCAAAGGGTAAAATGGGACCCTATTAGTAAGACTCCGTTTTACTTGGTAGTAGATTTCCTTAGTAGGAGGTCGTCTAGGTAGGTACCACCGCAGTACCAGATATTCTGCCGCCAAGCAGTAGTGTGTAAATATTACTGTGTTCCGGTTTGAAGGGTACTGCAGCTAAATTACAGGGCTATTGAGACTGACCATCTAGTCTCAAAGAGATGAGCGCCAAGGCAGCGATGCCCTGGACTTTGTTTTACTACTCAAATTTCTGTGTATCGTTGCGATGGTCATGGACAGGCGTTATCTCTTAACATCAGGAGAGCGTCTCGTTCGTCTCATTACTGTTACATTAAAAAAAAATCGTTGCGAAATGCACCCCGGGTTTAACCTATAATTGAATCGTTTTAGGGTTCTGTACCCAAAGGGTAAAACGGGACCCTGTTATTAAGACTCCGTTGTCCATCCGTCTGTTTGTCTGTCTTTCTGTCACCAGGCTGTATCTCACGAACAGTGATAGTTAGACAGTTGAAATTTTCACAGATGACATATTTCTGTTGCCGCTATAACAACAAATACTAAAAAAAAAACAGAATGAAATAAATATTTAAGAGGGCTTCCATAAAACAAACGTGTTTTTGCCGTTTTTATAGATAACTGTACGGAACCTTTCGTGCGTGAGTTCGACTCGCACTTAGCCGGTTCCTTATACAAAAGTAATTTGCCGTACGAATCCCTTTCCTCATGGTAAGAGATAACGTCTTTTCATGGCAATTCCACACATCAGCAGCCCTTAAAGGAAGGTGACTTAAAACGTTTTGTGCACTTAAAAGAAATTTCCCTCTGTAAGAAATGTGTTAAGAAGTTCGTTGAGCGTCTAGTCGTAATTGAAGTATACGGTTGTAATAAAATCAGTTAATGTCAAATACTAATGCAGTAATACCCTGGACTTACGCGATAGGTGGGTCCGAGCGATTCCCGTGTAAGTCGAATTCGCGTAAGTCGGGGGTTCTACTGTTACGATGTTTTGATTTATAACTAATAATAAGGAAACAGCGTCTATTTTGGATAATTTTATATTTATAATATTCCTTATGTTCCCCAATTCACTCCCGACGCCGGCCGCGAGTGTAACCAGTCGCCTAAAAATCTCTACGGCCATGCTCTTAGTGTTGTCACACGAAATATTATGCGACTGAACAGTTTTAATTCAATAAATGAGTTCTTATTAGATTACGTTATTATAGATTAGTTTAGCCAATTACAACACCAATGTTCAATCGAATATAATACAAATAATGCTGTCTCTAACACTACTTTGCATATAAATACATATAAAGTATGTTTAATCGGGACCAGAGTCAAAAGAAAACAATAATTTAGAAGAGAAATGTTTAATAAAATGTAACATAATAAAACTATTTACATTGTTATGAATAAAGTAACCTAAACCGAAGTTATTTTGATGTCGAAGGCTTCAGATATTCTAACAATGTTGTCTGACGAGTTAAGTTTTCCTTCTTCTCACGCAAAATTTCCTCGTAGCATACCAGTATTTTTTTTATGCCCCGTTTGTAGTAGAAACGTGTTCTTCATTAGAATCTATTATTTCTAAAATGTGTAACCCCCTTTTTAATTGAATTGAGGCCTTCTGTTAAGTTTGCAATTGTCATTTGATTTTCCGATTCAACTGGGTCTAGCGAATCAGTTTGTGCAATGTCTTGATCATGCTTACGCATTTCTATAAGCTCGTCGATTGATTGTGTGAATCTAGCAATCGCGGCAATCTAAAATGAAAAACCGCGTAACTCCGAATTCGCGTAAAACGGGGTAGCGTAAGTCAGGGTATTACTGTAATTAATAGATATGTTATTATTAACATGACCAAAAACTTGGCCACAGAATGCGGGACATTGTCACCGGGTGCCACAGAACCGGTGCTAGGAGGTGAACCAGACACTCGTGTCAAAGCTCCGTGGCATGCCAGTATTTTTGTCAAAAGCAGACAACAGAGTTTCCTGCTGTACATTCAGCTTTGCGGGGGCTCGCTAATCAGTTCTACTATTATAATAACAGGTAAGACGAATCACTTATTTGATAACTTACTTGGTCTCCCTTCCTCCTTCCTTCCTTTAGATCTCCTTAACAGGTTCCTTAATATTATAGGACCTTGAATAAGTTCTCACTGATTCTTCAATGACGGCAGTAGCAGTACCCCGTTCGTGGAATTTCGAATGGTTACACACATGCAAGGCAGTAGTGCATCTAACCTTAAATTTCATTGTTTAGTAGTTTACTTTAGTGTAAACAAAGTAATTTTTTCTTAGTTCTGAAAATGTCTACTATTGTGCCAAATAAAGTGTATTTGTGAGGAATTTTAATGCACTACTTTATTCTAAAAAAATCTGCAGCTGGAGCACATAGAATTCTTGTTGAGACAATGCTTTGTCGGATACGACACGCAGAGACTGGTTTCGACGCTTCAAAAATAATGATTTTGAACTTGAGGATAAAGAACGTTCAGGCGCACCGAAAGAATTTGAAGACGAAAAGTTGGAGGAATTACTCGATCAAGACAGATGTCAGACGCTAGCAGAACTTGGAAAAACATTACAAGTAGATGAGTCAACTGTTTCAAAACGTTTCTTATCTTATTCTTATTCGGGATGGGGGCGATAAGTCCTGCACTGACGTCCCGCTTGGGGTGTATTGTGCATTTCCCCCTACCAGCGTCACCCGAGCCAGTCCAGCTCCTTGAAGTATTGGAGCGAGGCTCTGGGTCGCTGGCATAGTAGCTCCAGTGGGTGAGATAGAGTTATACTTGATGGCGAAAAGCAGTCTATCTGTTGCGGTGATTTAGACGTGGAAAGTGAGGAAGCTGCTTCATGCAGTCTAGTGAAGATCCTAGTTGCAATGCCACGGCACATGCTCTACAGTTTCGTCCTCTACCAAACAGCCACGGCAAAGCGGACTATCTGTGGCTCCTACCTTGTACAGATGCATATTTAGATTGCAATGATCGGTTATAAGACCTACTATAAGACGAAGGTCCTGTCGTTGCAATCTCAATAGACTGTTAGTGATCATCCTGTTAAAGATTGGAAAAGCGGTCTTACCATGTTTGCAGTCGTCTTTTTCAAAACGTTTAATTAATTAATAATTAATAGATTAACAAAAAAGTAAACCATTCGAAATTCCACGAACGGGGTACTGCTACTGCCATCTTTGAAGAAACAGCGAGAACTTATTCAAGATCCTATTATTACAGATTACGAGAAATGGAAATAGTAATAAAAATGTAAACAAACCCTTGCAGCTGCCCATTGCTTCTGGAACAACTATGCGGGCAGACAACCAGATTCCGACTTCGCTGTAGCGGTCGGCAAGCTGTATCGCTCTTGGATCGATCACGAGAAAACGGAGAAATCACAGCGGTTGGATGTAAGCTATATTTAATTTAGAGTGTTCTATATTTAGTTTATTTCCGCTTAACAGTCGTTCCATTTAATTTAGAGTGTTTGTTCAAGCACCATTTCACTTTCCCGCCCTTTCCTTACCTCGATTTCCGAACGACCCAACAGAGTTCGTTCATCATTGGACTCATTCTGACACACGAAAAGTTCGAGGAGTTCTGCCATCGTCATCTAACCGTTCACATCGTTTAAACGAAGAAAGCCGGTAATTTAGATTCAATTAACTGCTGGGAGTTGTAGGCGCCTACAATAGACGTGGAAAGCATCAGGGGCCCCCTAGTAAGTGCGCAGGAGCGCAGGAGACCCATCGGCCTCGCAGACGCGCTTGGACCGTCGACCCTCTCTATATTCCCGTGTCCTCTATCTCCCGATCATACAATTATATACAGTCCACTTGCTCTCCATGAGTCAAACATTCAATAACAGTGTTCTAGGTATATATTTAGTTTATTTCCGCTTAACAGTCGTTCCACTACAGCAGAAAAGAGGATTTAAATTTAAAAAATTTGACATGGATATGAAACACTTGAAAATATTTATTAAAACTTAATGATAATTAAAAAACCTATCCGGTACTTTACTAATTAATCTAAAACTAAATTTCATATTAACTGGTGTAGCTGGAACGACTGTCAAGCGGAAATAAACTAAATATATACCTAGAACACTCAAAATGGACTTCCGCAAAGTTACGCCTGACTCAATCAATTATATTTATTTATCATATATTTCGTTCCTGAATTAGTAGGCCAGTAAAAAATAGCCATTTTTTTGGTCAACCTTGCACTAAATTTTCGATTCAATTTTTTTTAAATAAGGTTTATTGTCACTTACTGAGCATAAAATCACAAAATGCTGACAGATCCAGGCGGAGCTTCAATCGCCATCTTGAAAAAAGTTTTTGGCCGATATCTCGGAAACTATGCACTTTAGGGCAAAAGTTGTTGAGACCATTATTGTAGAAAATAAAATTTTGCATCTTTTACTCTCTGTAAACTTTTATGTAAAACTTACCGTTTATGATCTATGGCTCATTTAATGAAATGGTTTTAACTTTTAAAATATTGGAAGAAATACAAAAACTAGTACTATTTTTAATCTAGTAGAAGTTTTTTAAAGTTTTATTTGTAGCGATGACAGCGAAGTGGTTAGCGCGGTCGGATCACATGCCGAAGGGCGTGGGTTAAAACCCCAACAATGAGCTTGAGCTGCCGGTGAAGGAAAACATTGTGAGGAAACCATAGCGTAGTGATACTTTCTAGTACTCGGTTGGCTAGCTACCATCAAGCATCTAACGGTGTATTCCGGCAGCCTTACTTGAGAGCCAGTTCCATTGCAGGCTAGGTGTGTTTTTCATCTTCGATCCTATCGTCAGTTAGCATCAGGTGAGCTGTTGGTAAACACCAAGCCCGTAAACCATAAAAACTACATTTGTTGTACCAGGGTGTCAGCTACCTCCATACCGAATTTCATCAAAATTGGTCCAGCCATTTGAGTGTGAAGAAGTAAAAAACATAAAAACACGCTCACAAACTTTCACCTTTTTAATATTAGTGTGATTGGTTTGCCGTGGTGGTGCCGGCGTAAGAATAGTACCCCACCCTCTCTACCCGTGGTTGCCGTAAGAGTCGGCTAAGGGATGTAATCCGGAAGACGGGCAGGAGCGTCTTCCTTGAACAATCACACCTAACCTGCGCTCGCCAACCCGCCTGCCAAGCGTGGCGAGTATTGGCAAAACCCCCCCAGGAGGAGGCCTATGTCCAGCAGTGGACGCCCTATGGCTGATGATTGGTTTGCATTTGAGCGCCATCTCGCACGCTCGCCTAGAAGAAACCGATTCACTCGTGACGTGTAGGCACCCAGATTGTCAATTGTTTGATTGTGGTTGTTGTTCATCAAAGAACACCCATTCAGGCAGCAAATTCCATTCCATTCTAATCTAAAACAAACAGTTATATAAGAAGAAATCCATTTCAGGTGAAGGAAATCCACTTACCATCTCGTTTTCAAGGGGACACGGCAAATTATCAAGACGATATAGCTGTGGTTATTGTGAAAGGGGAATTTCAATTCAACGCTCACGTCCGACCCGTGTGCGTCGACTTCAATGTTATGTTGGAACGGCGACAACTAGAACACGGCAAAAAGGGAAAGGTGAGAAGTTGTGGGATGAAGGGGGGAAGGTTGTATCGTCACATTATATTGTATTTTTTTTACAAGTTTTTATTTAACTTACAATGTATGTATGTTAGCCGTGGTGGTGCCGGCGTAAGGATTGTACCCCACCCTCTCTACCCGTGGTTGACGTAAGAGTCGGCTAAGGGATGTAATCCGGAAGATGGGCAGCAGCGTCTCCCTTGAACAATCACACCTAACTGCGCTCGCCAACCCATTTAGTCAAGGGGTTTGGCGGGCCCTGGTAAGGGGTTTGGCGGGCAGGGCCTAAACTGAATAAATGACTTTTTGATTTTGATTTTGATATAACTCAAAGGTAACTGACTGACTGACTGACTGACTGACTGACTGACTGACATAGTGATCTATCAACGCACAGCCCAAACCACTGTACGGAGCGGGCCGAAATTTGGCATGCAGGTAGATGTTATGACGCAAGCATCAGCTAAGAAAAGATTTTGATTAATTCTACCCCCAAGGGGATAAAATAGGGGATGAAAGTTTGTATGAAACTTTGTCAATTTTAAACCGATCGGGCTGAGACTTTGCATGCATAAAGCTACTATGACGTAGGCATCTAGCGCGGGTGAAACCGCGGGGCACAGCTAGTGGTAAATAATTTTTATTCACAGCTAGCCGGCTGGGGTCTTACGGCTGACAGCAGCAAGGGGTTACATGAGCTCCGAGTAATCGATATGTCATATATAAGTATCCAGAATTGTATCAAGAATTCGCCCGCAGCTTACCGCAAGTTCATCACTGGTGACAAGATATGCGCGGGTTTGGAAAATGGTGAGTAATTCTACTTTTGGGGAGTCTACCATGTCTTATTTTTTCTTACAAGGGAGTGAGAGGGGGTCTCGATAATTCTTACGTAAGATCACAAAAATACGCAAAGTTTGTGTACGAGTGTCGAAAATTTGCAGCACAAACGGCTGTATCTTTCGATTGCGTTGGCTTAGAAGTTTTATAGCGATGATAGCTCAGTGCTTAGCGTGGTCGGTTCGCATGCCGAAGGGCGTTGGTTCAAACCCCAACAATAAGCTTGAGCTGCCGGTGAAGGAAAACATCGTGAGGAAACCATAGCATGGTGGTAGGGTACTCTAGTATTCGGATGGTCAGCTACCACCCTCAAGTTGAAAATCTGCCGCTAAGCATCTAACAATGTGTTCCGGCAGCCTCACTTGAGAGCCAGTTTCATTCCAGGCTAGGTGTGCTTTACCATCTTCGACCACACCGTCACTTAACATCAGGTGAGTTGTGGTCAAACACATAGACTGTCAGCCAATTAAAAAAGATTACAAATGGCCCTGTATAAAATCAATATTATTTAAATATAAAATTAATAAGTGTTCTAGGTATATATATTTAGTTCATTTTCGCTTAAAGAGGATTTAAATTTTAAAAACTTGACAAAAATTTAAAACAGTTTAAAATAATTTTTAAAAACTTTAACAATGTAATTAAAAAAACTTGACGATGATTAAAATACCTATCCGGAACTTTACTTAATATCTAAAACTTAATTGACATAAACTTAAAAGTTTAAATAAAACACTAATTAAAATAAAAACCACAAGTATTATTTATATCCTCTTCTCGCTGCAGTATCCACTTGCCGACACGTGTTTCGCCACTACACGAGGCATCCTCAGGACGTGTTGACTCTCCGAGCGCTCGGCCGAAACTAAGTAACGCCTGATTTAATCAATTATAATATAAATACTTCTATATGGTTTTCAGATGGAATGGGTCTGTGCAAAGTCGATAACGGCGGCGGTTTGGCGTTCTCAGACTTGGGTGAAAGCGTATCAAGATATTATCTCCGAGGCGTACTGTCCATTGTACCCCAGGGAGACAAAAGTTGCAGTGAATATACCAACGCAAGTTTCTCGCAAGTTATGAAACACGAGCACTTCATCGAACGGTTTTTGTGAACTAATTTGTGATGATGGTGACGAAGATGATGATATAAATAACAAGAATGACTTTTGTGTCACTTATGCGGGATTACTCACGAGCGAAGCGAGCCCAGACACTGAGAATTTTTGTGGTACACTTTACTGAAAAACTGTCACGCCTATAGATTTGTGCTTTAACATAGTCATTTAACTTCATATCTAGATGTGTTATCTGTCAGAAAATATAATTTTATAACCATTAAAAAAAGGAAAATTAACAATTTTGTATTCATTGGATATAATGTTATTGTACTACTAACGCCATCTGTTAGAAAAACAAAGAGTTAACATCGCTGAAACAGAACTAAACTCAATACTCAAATACATCGTAGTTAATCTACTTAATACTAGATGACACCACTAGAATCAGGTTGTAAAATAACAACTGTCTTAAAAATTATTTATTATTACTCGTTAGAAAAACTACGCGAGCCTTCACAAAGCTCAGCTTTTTGCTAGTTATATCGGGGTATAGACTATAGCGGCCACATCCAGTGGCCTTCATTCAGACAAAGCTGAGTACAACGCGCGCGCGGCCTCGTCTTGCTTCTCAAGTAATGTCGCATAAGTAAAACAAACGTGTCAAAACCAACGTGCTCTTGACACATTTACGTTTAATTTATGCGGCAAAAGTGCTAGCTCATGAGAAGTTCTATGTGCCTCGGAAAGTCAGGGAGGCCATAGAGATTAGTAAGTGTCCTAATTTTAATAGAGATGGAGGGTGGAATCTGCCACCGACTTGGAGACCTTGTCTTCATGGAGCTCGTGAGAATGGCCGTGTTTCTGAAGATGTCGCGATGAGCTCTGTGTGTTGGAATATTCCTGACACCGTAGAGGAGGACTCCCGTGAGGAAGAGTTCCAGAGCGCGCCGTCGCATTCCGGTACACTACCCGCCCCCACCCCCGCGCCCGTGCATCAACCGCTATCTTCACGTGCGAGGCGCGCGGCGGCCCGCAGTGCGAAGCAAGACGAGGCCGCGCGCGCGTTATCTCAGCTTTGTCCCCATGATGAAGGCCACCGGATGTGGCGGAAACTATAGTCGGAGTTTCCGATAAAATTAAACGTGAGAAATCCCGCATAAATAAAACGAAAATGTGTCAAAACCACGTCAGTTTCCATAGTAAAGAATTATTTTATTGAATAAAACAAAAAAAAGATGACTGTGATAATAATAAATTGTACTAAACTTGTGCTATATCGTTTTCTTCATTTTTAATTATCGCTAATGTCACTCGGGATGATGTAAGGGTAGTAACGATACCCCATACATCCAAATCTGTACAGACATTTAAAAAGCTTGACATCCTCGCCAAGGTAAGACGGTATTTCACATCAGAACAGTTGCTTTGTGTATACAAAGCACAGGTGACGTCGCGTATGGAATACCTAGTGTTTGCAAATGTGGGATGGCTCTGCCAAGTACCAGCTTGAGGCACTGGAGTCAGTCGAGAGGCGCACAAAGAGGTTGATAGGCTATATAAATAAGTTAATGATTGATTCAGGCGTTACTTTGCGGAAGTGCAGTTTGAGTGTTTTAAGTATATATTTCGTTTATTTCCGATTGGCCGCTTGGTTCAGTCTCGGCCAAGCGCTCGAAGAGTGAACACGTCCTGAGGATGCCTCGTGTAGAGGCGAAACACGTGTCGGCAAGTGCTAAAAGCAGCGAGAAGAGGATATAAATACTTGCGGTATTTGTTTTTATTTAATTTGTGTTTTGTTTAAGCTTAGAATTTTATATCAAATTTAGATTTAAATATTACGTAGTTCCGGTGAAGTTTTTTAATTATTGACAAGTTTTATTATCGTCAAGTTTTTAAATTATTATCAAGTTTTTTATTGTCAAAGTTTTTTGAACGATTGTTAAGTTTTTAAAATTTAAATCGTCATTTCTGTTGTAGCTGAAACGACTGTTAGCGGAAATAAACTAAATACATACCTAGAACACTCAAGTAAGGTTAGTTAAGTCTCAGCTGCAAAGCCTTGAGCATCGACGTAAGGTCTCTTCTATCGGCTTTCTACCGGATACACTTCGGGGATTGTGCCTTGGAATTGCATTGACCACAGCTCACCTGATGTTAAGTAACGGTGTGGTCGAAGGTGGTATAGCACACCTAGCCGGGAATGCTACTGGCTCTCAAGTGAGGCTGCCGGAACACGCTGTTAGATGCTTGGTGGCAAATTTTCAACTTGAGAGTGGAAGCTACTAGAAAGTACCCTACCACCATGCTATAGTTTCCTCACGATGTTTTCCTTCACCGGCAGCTCAAGCTCATTGTTGGGGTTTGTACCCACGCATTTAGGCATGCGATCCGACCGTACTAACCACTGAGCTATCATCGCTACAATAGCTTTTCTTTACGGTAGCATGAACAACCTTTTTTATGAAACAGCTGATTTCTTTTAGTTGTGAAAGGTAATCATAATGATAAGTATAATATCATCCTTTCAGCTCAATAATTATATCCTTAGCTCGAAGCCCTATATAATTTACGTCTGGGCTTACAATGACATTTTAAAAGAATACCAGTTTACCAGCTTGTTTTAGTTCTGAACAATAAAATAGTTCAATGTCATTTTTGTTTTATTTATACGTATAGATTACTCACGTTTCATTAGACAAAAATGTGTAAAAAACACGTCAGTTATAAGATATTTCATCTAGTCATTTCTAGTAAAAAGTTAAACACAAGAAAGATAGCAATAAGCGTAATAAAAAAGCATATCATTATATTATCAAATTAATAAGTTTTATAAATTTTACTGTAGAAGCTGGCGTACTTTTGACACAGTTTTGTTTTACTTATGCGGGATTACTCACGTTTAATTATATCGTATATTCGGACTATAGTTACGGCCACATTCGCACCGCGAAGCAAAACGAAGCAAGACGAAGCTGCGTGTATGTTTTGTACTCAGCTTTGTCACCATGAAGAAGGCCACCAGATGTGGCCGAAACTATAGTTGGAGTATCCAATATAATTAAACGTGAGTAACCCCGCATAAGTAAAACAAAAAAAGTTTTCAAATTGTATGTAAGATTAAATTTAAGATTTTTTTAAATCAAAATAATTAGATGCTTTGCTGATCGTAAGAGATAACGCATGTCCATTGTCCATGACCATTGCAATAATACTTTAAGCAACAAAACAAACGAAAGTCCAGGGCGTCGCTGCTTTGGTGCTCGTTATTTTGAGACATTCGATGGTTAGTCTCAGCAACATTAAAACGCAAGCTTTTAGCTTTTTTTTTTAATTCGCGTGCCTACCAAAAATTCATATTTTACCGCTATCCACTGACGACTTTGTTAAGCACAAATTTTTGTTCAGTGGTTAATAGTCAGTCGTCTTAACATGAGATTATTGACCGATCGTAACAGGAAAACAAAACCAAAAAATTACTAGAAACGTAACAAGTTTTCAAGAATGTTTTTTTGTGTTTTTGTTAGTGTTTTGCTCGGTGAATACTGGTGACACTAAAGAATGTAAATTTATTTTAGTGTTTTATCATTATTGTATTACATGAATGGATATAGACGACGCGTTGTACTAAGAAATTATTGTCTTAGTTATAGACAACTTTTAGAGACAAAAAAACAGCTGATCTAAATTAGTCCCAATGGTCAACATATTACGTTTTCTTTGCTATTATATATTTGCTTCAAGAATGAAAGACTGTACTATAAACAAGTATTGATTCAAAGTGTAAACTAATAAATGTATAGTTTAAAAAACTAAAAAAACTCTTTAATATCAAACCAAAACATTTTTAGCATAAGAGTTAGCGCGGTCGGTTTTAACCCCAACAATGAGCTACAGCTACCGGTGAAGGAAAACATCGTGAGGAAGCCATAGCATGGTGGTAGGGTACTTTCTAGTACGGTGAGATTACCACCAAGTGACAAGTGCAAGAAGAATTAGGCTAGACAATCTGCAAAAATTTTACGTGAAGATGTTACATAAATATACGTAAATAGAATAAATAATAACAGAAGAGATATGTGCAAATCAAACGTGAACCAAGATCCTTAAATAAATGGAAAGGAAACATACAATTATGGCATAGATTATATATGGCGTGAAGATGTTTTATAAACATAAATTTAATGCAGATTTGCATAGTAAAAGAGAAGTGGACACATTGAACGTATCTGTAGATCCTGAAATTAATGAAAGAAAACATGAAATGATGGTATGGATTAAATATAGCGTGCAGATGTTTCATAAACATAAATTTAATGCATATTTGCATAGCAGAAGAGGAGTGGAAACATTGAACGTATCCGTAGGTCCTGAAATGAATGAAAGAAAACATGAAATGATGGTATGGATTAAATATAGCGTGCAGATGTTTCATAAACATAAATTTAATGCATATTTGCATAGCAGAAGAGGAGTGGAAACATTGAACGTATCCGTAGGTCCTGAAATGAATGAAAGAAAACATGAAATGATGGTATGGATTAAATATAGCGTGCAGATGTTTCATAAACATAAATTTAATGCATATTTGCATAGCAGAAGAGGATTGGAAACATTGAACGTATCCGTAGGTCCTGAAATTAATAAAAGAAAACATGAAGTAAAGGTATGGATTAAATTTTATGTGCAAATCTATCATAAATAAGTATAAAAGTAAACCCGATTTAAATAGTAGAAAAGTGTGCATAACAAACGTGGTCCAAAATCCTGAAATAAAATAAAAATAACATGAAAGAAAGGCATGGATTAAATTTAATGTACCGATATTTCATTAACATAAATTTAATGCATACTGTAATAGTACAAGATAAGTGAACACATCAAGCGAAAGTCGAAACGCATGATAGCCACGATACAAATTTTGCTTTATTGTCTTTCTTCGATTTCTAAGACGCGTTATTGGCATTTTTAAAACAACGATGTTACAAATGTGGCAATGTAAATGTTTCACAATGACCATTTGTGAGCTGTCGTTTCCGTCAACGAGCTAGTAGAAATGAAAATAAATAAACATTATTTTGGTCATTATGTATGCATAAATAAATATATGGATGTATAAAGGTGAAGATAAATGTATATACTGGTTAATAATATTTAGGTGTATAAAAGAAGATACTTACGTGGAATTATGAATATGTATTAGATGTATTTGGATGATATGGTGCTAGATGTACGAGACCAGCTTCTACTAAAACCGGTTATTACAATTAGACAATATTAATAATTATTATTTGTAACGGGTAAAATCATATGCTCGACTTGGCGGGGGCACTGCCGTGCCCCCAGATTGATTCATATTCGATAACTTGTTCTTTCGAATGTGTTCATATTTTAAAATAGTGGAGTTTAATTTTTTAAATGACAAGTTACGTGCTCAACTGTATAAAAGTGATATAACATGGTGAAATGCGTATGTATTTACGCAATATTTACAAAAATCTGTTGACGCTTCTAGTAAAAACACTAATACATTACTAATTCATGACCGGAATTGATTCTGACTTACTCTGTGATTTAATATTTTAGTCTATTTTTCATCAAATGTTTGAAAATATTTAAATGTTTGACACTGTCAAAACACACAACGAAAAAATATCACCGATTTGTTAACTACACGACATTTATCTGCTCAATGTAATGATGGTTTCACATAAACTCCACCGAGAATAATAGAGTTCGTCACTTTTTCTAGAACCATGTAAAAGAATGGCCTGTTAGCTTCAAATCGTATCACGCCAATCTGATGACTAAACTCCGCTTCGGTGTCAGCTATGCCGTCTTCGGTTACTTCGATCTCAGCTTTATGGATCGCCGTCGACACGTACATTGGTGTAAGGGACAATAGTGGTAAACTTGCTTCATTCTTATCAAACAAGTAGTATATCCCCATTCTTCTTAGGAGTATCTTCAGATCTATGGTTGTTTCAATTTTGAAGCGTGGAATATAGCAATCTATTTCATAGTCTACGTATTTTTCTTGAGACGACTTTAGAATATCTAAAAATGTGCTCACAGGAACGAAAACGAAGTTTTGGATCATTTTTTTTAGAGACACGCGAGGATAGGGCAGCATTATAAGCATGGAAAGCTTTTTATCGTTCCCATATGGTATTTCTATAACCGAGGCTTGCAAAGACTTGATGTTGGCGAAAGGATAAGTGTATCGATGGAACATCATGTTAACGTCTCCAATTTTGTTGCCATTGTTATCGTAGAATGACTCCTTCGCTGTATACAATTTGTTAAATGGAACATACCATTGTCCTTTGAACTGAACAGCACTTGCAAGGACTATACTAGCATTTTCAAAGTAACTGCTCTCAACAACGCTTATTTGTTTGTGAGTTAAGTTTGTTGTTATAGCGTTCAGGGAATCAGCAGAGATTCTATCATCCCCGAAATCAAAACTCACCACACTGGCCTCGTAAAACTCCCAAGCTGAATCACGAAAAGCTGCCAATTCCAACGTTTTGTTATCAATAAATATATTATTGATTTTATTAATTTCACCAGCTGAAGAATCCACACTGAGCCAGTTATATATTCCTTTAAATCCATTCTTTACAATTGCATTCTTCTTTAAAGTTGGTAATACTCGCATGATTTCAGTTTTTGTACTACCAGAAGCTCCTTCGTATAAAACTGCAAGTGTTGTCAATATAATGAAAGGAGACATAACAACATTTTGCCCTTCAGGTTGCACTACCATCGTATGGTAAAGTAGTTCAATTGTACAGTTTCTTAATCCTTCCATTAGAAATAAATATCTTTTCGGTATACGATTAGTGTTTTCTGCTGCTGATACATCTGTATGTCCGTAGTAAAACGCAACACAAATAAAAACAACACTGGCATGCGCGTAACGTAACATTGTAGCTTAGATATATAGGCGAGCTCAGATTATATTGACGTTATGAACTTTGAGGAAGCTAATCCGGTTTGCAGCTGACGTGAATGTGCAAGCAGGGTGTGGCGATAGCCGCGGCACCTATCGACTGCAGGCAATCTTTTCTCTATACTAATGACACAGTACAACTATTTAAATATGTAACGAATTCTATGTACCTAGATTCTAGGTATATAGAATTAGGTCTAGGTCCTAGAAGATAACAGATAATTTATCTAGAATCTGAAGTGAAACACACGAAGGTAATCAGGTTGGACACCGACGTTTATTCTGACAATATAATGCCCTCATTATGGGTGCCCAAGTACTCTCGTACCTAAATATACTACATGTTTTCCCTTTTGAAAAAGAGAGAGAAACACAAAGTATGGAAGTATCTATATAAATCAAATTATCTACTAATGTTACGTACATAATCTATCTATCTATATATACAAAAAATGTGAATCCCTATTTCTCCTGGTCACGCTATAATTTGAGAACGGCTTTACCGATTTCATTCATCTTTTTTTAAATGTCTTCTAATATATCGTAGAGGGTTCTTACATTAAAAAAATTATAAGTTTTACTTTTACCAATTTTACATCTATTTACCGTTGCATATTCAGGGTCAAATAATTATATCATCAAACAGGTTCCTTATTTCCTTATTGACAGTGACTACAAATTTTTGCAAATTTATTCTAAGGACAATTCAGCAAGACAAGTCGATCAGAGTTGTGCACACAATAATTCAGTGAAAAGACCAACTTGTAACAGTAAATTTGCTTCATTCTTATCAAACAAGTAGTATATCCCCATTCTGTTTAAAGGTATCTTCAGATCTATGGTTGCTTCAATTTTGAAGCGTGGAATATAGCAGTCTACTTCATCGTCTGCGTATTCTTCTTGAGACGACTTTAGAATATCAAAAAATGTACTCACGGCAACGGAAGCGAAGTTTCGGATCATATTTTTTAGAGATACGCGAGGATAAGGCAGCATTATAAGCATAGAAAGCCCTTTGTCGTTACCATATGGTATTTCTATAATTCTGGCTTGCAAAGACTTGATGTTGGCGAAAGGATAAGTGTATCGATGGAACATCATGTTAACGTCTCCAATTTTGTTGCCATTGTTATCGTAGAATGACTCCTTCGCTGTATACAATTTGTTAAATGGAACATACCATTGTCCTTTGAACTGAACGGTACTTGCAAGGACTATACTAGCATTTTCAAAGTAACTCGCAACAACGCTTATTCGCTCGTGAGTTAAGTTTGTTGTCATAGGGTTCAGGAGATCAGCAGATATTCTATCATCCCTGAAATCAAAATTCACCACACTAACCTCGTAAAATTTCCAAGCTGAATCACGGAAAGCTGCCAATTCCAACGTTTTGTTATTAATAAAGATATTAATTGCATTATTAATTTCACCAGCTGAAGAATCCACTTTGAGCCAATTATATATTTCTTTAAATCCGTTCTGTACAATTTCATTCTTCTTTAAAGTCGGTCATACTCGCATGATTTCACTTTTTGTTCTACCAGAAGCTCCTTCGTACAAAACTGCAAGTGTTGTCAATACAATGAAAGGAGACATAACAACATTCTGTTCTTCAGGTTGTACTACTATCGTATGGTAAAGTAGTTCAATTGTACAGTTTCTTAATCCTTCCATTAGAAATAAATATCTTTTCGGTATCTGATTATTGTTTTCTGCTGCTGATACATCTGTATGCCCGTAGTAAAACACAACACAAATCAAAGCAACACTGGCATGTGCGTTACGTAACATTGTAGCTTGAATAATAATATTGACGCTGTGAACTTTGAGGAAGCTAATCCGGTTTGTGGCTGACGTAGAATGCGTTACCATGGTGTGACGATAGCCGCGGCACCTATCGACTGCGGGCAATGTTTTCTCTATACTAATGACACAGTACAACTGTTTAATGAATTTTATATACTGTAATTAGGTCGGCAGGACGTACAATTACATACTCAGATCAGTCTGGATTATTTATTTCTTATCGAAAAATTACAACCAACCGCTCCGTGATTAAGAATCAATATAATCTTCTAAATATATATAACTCAAAGGTGACCGACTGACTGACTGACATAGTGATCTATCAACGCATAGCCCAAACCACTGGACGGATCGGGCTGAAATTTGTCATGCAGGTAGATGTTATGACGTAGGCATTCGCTAAGAAAGGATTTTGATTAATTCTACCCCCAAGGGGATAAAATAGGGGACGAAAGTTTGTATGAAACTTTGTCAATTTTATACCGATCGGGCTGAGACTTTGCATGCATAAAGCTACTATGACGTAGCCATCTAGCGCGTGAAACCGCGGGGCACAGCTAGTAATAAATGTTTTTCCAATCTACCCAGCTGTCAGCTGAACACCGATAATTGTATGTCTATGGTGCGTCTACATCTTTGGTTGGTGTTGCCTGCTAACAATACCTAAAAGATAATTTAACAACCAAGTGTGCGTAAAACGGCTAACTAATCGGCGTGATTGTTTCCCAGCAATCGATGCAAAGGCAAGCGGACCGCTTCGCACTCGCGTTCTCTCTCTGTCCGGAGACTCGTCGCTAGTCTATGCAATCTACTGCTCCTTCGCCCGCCGCCGGCCCACCTTGAAAGTCTGAGAGTCCGCTCCCGCACATAATTTATTCATAATTTTTGTGGAGTAGTGAACACTGGTCTGTAGTTGATCTTTATGAAGTATAGTATACTAGCTTTGGCCGCGGCTTCGATCGCGTTAATGTGGACTTTTTCTATCCCTTGGAAGTAGTATGTCATGTCCTGATACCCTATCATTTTCTGTACCCCTGACAATGAGTTAGGTTGAGTAAGGTTTAGGCGTGCAAGCGTAACAAATCTACATTTACGTTTATAATATAAGTTTGAATTTGCAATATAGGTAACAATTTTATGTGACTTTGTACAAAAAGCCTTATAAACCCCCGAAGCAAAAACGACGGGGTGTTATAAGTTTGACGTTTCTTTGTGTGTATTTGTGTGTATATGTGTGTGTGTGTGTGTGTTGCGTGTGTGTGTTTGATTTTGTTTTTTGTTTGTATGAAAGGTGAATTAGTCTGAAGTGTTCTTAGCTATGTTTGATCACTTGTGGTGGTTTTTGAAATTTTTATTAATTTATTATAGTTAAAAGATTTTAGATTTTGTAAGGTTGCCTAAAAGATATCGCTTTTAACGATAAGGAAAGCTGTATCTCGAATATATTACCTACGTAATTGTTTTTAGAAATAAATGTAAAGTGTATACAGTAAATTGATTTTAAGAAATGATAAAGGAATTTATGACTGACGTCAACGCGTGCACTCCTTAAGTCGAAAACTCCATAACTCGAATGTTTTGGCGTGTCCCTTCAAGTTCAACTTAAAAAGGTTCTACTGTATATGTTTATTTAGTTTTGCAAAGATCAGTTGTGGTTTACAGCATTGCGAGATGGTCGGTACGACCGCATACAACAGGAAAAAATAGATTGGTTTAAACTTGTTTCGAAAACGGGTTATCAAAGATGTTTTCAGTTATTTTTTTGGCATTGTGCTTCGTGAATGTTTATAGTTTTGAAGAAGGTATGTTTATAATTTTTTTACCATTTTTTATGGTAATCATAAATATTTTCAACATGTGATGGTAGCTAGTCCGCCGAGTACTAAAAAGTAGCCAGGCAAAGTAGCATTGCCGGACCATGGGATGTGGCAAGGGAAGTACCCTACCACCATAAGTGATGGTGTGTACTGGCTCTCAAGTGAGGCTGCCGGAACACACCGTTAGATGCTTGGGGTCAAATTTTCAACTTGAGCGTGCATGGTAGCTAACCAGCCGAGTACTAGAAAGTACCCTACCACCACGCTATGGTTTCCTCACGATGTTTTCCTTCACCAGCAGCTCAAGCTTATTGTTGGGGTTTGAACCCACACCCTTCACGGTGTGAACCGACCGCGCTAAGGATTTTTTTTAAAAGTGATGTAGCGAACGATACTCTCCTGAGTAGCAAAATAAAGCCCAGGGCATCGCTGCTTTGGCGCTCATTACTTTTAATTTATAGAAAATTACAAAGAGCAAACAGGCACACTGGACTTTAAGCCTGTGTTGCAAAATCCAGTGTCTTCCGTGTGTTACATTTTTGCATATACCTAAGTAGGCTAGTATATTTTTGTAGTTAGATACTAGGAGGGATCAAAAAGTAGTGAGAATGAGATAGAATATAATGACTATTGATAACTTAATAATTTATTTTTCTACATAGTCTCCGAGTCTCTCTACTCACTGGCGCTTTTCCAATCCCTTTCAAAAAAAAGTTTTGTCTTGGTCCTGCAAAAAGCTCTCCACGGCATCCATCACCTCGTTGTCGTCTTCGTACCTGTTTCCCCTTAAGTATTCTTTCAATTTAGTGAACAGATATAAATCGCTAGACGCCAGATCCGGTGAATAAGGGGGGTGATCAACCAATTCGAAGCCAGCTTGCTGAATGGCAGCCATCGCAACTGCCGACCTGTGCGCGGGTGCGTTGTCGTGATGAAACAGCACGCCCCTTCGATGTTTCCCTCTCCTTTTCTCTTTGATGGCATTCCTCAACTTGGGAATTAAAGCTGCATAATATTGGCCTGTAATAGTTGTTCCACGCTCCAGGTAATCAATCAACAATATCTCTTCTGAGTCTGAATATTGAGGCCATAACCTTGCCAGCCGATGCCACGGCACGAAACTTCTTCGGGATCGGTGATGATGGCCGTTTTCATTGCGAAGATTGCTGTTTTGTCTCGGGATCAAAATGATGGACCCATGTTTCGTCCATTGTTACGAAACGAGACAAAAAGTTTTCAGAATCTTCTTGAAACTTGTCCAACAATATCTTCAAAATGTCAAGTCGATTTTGTTTCTGACTGTCGGTTAACATTCTCGGCACCCATCCTGCGGAGACTTTTCTCAAAGATTGTTTCAAGATGGATTGAATACTTCCATATGAAATGCCCGTTTCTTGAATTAAGTATCGGATGGTAGCTCTTCGATCGCTCAATACAATTTTGTCGACTTTCGCAACATTTTCTTGGGTGACTGACGTCGATGCACGGCCGCAACGATGTTCGTCTTCCGTGCTCGTTCTCCCTACTCGAAATTGAGAAGCCCTCCTTGCGACAGTGGAATACGGCGGAGCAGACTCTCCTAATGTTGCCTCCAAATCGCAATAAATCTCTTGCGTCGTTAACTTTTTTAAACAGAGGTATTTAATAACGGCTCGTACTTAATTTTTCTCCATATTTTCGAGAATCCGTTCCGACACGAAGCAAACAAATGACTACATTCAGAAAAAAACAAAAGAGAATCGAAGATTTTTTTCTTTATTAATATTACAAATATATGTATCTGAGCTATGCCTGCCAGTATTTTTTTATTTCTTACCAAGGAGTATGTCGTTCTCACAACTTTTTGATCCCTCCTCGTAAGAATAGGAATAAAATAATTATATATGGGTGTGTGAGAGTGTGAGAGAGTAAGTGCGTGTATGCGAGTGTGTGTTTGAGTGTGTGTGTGTGTATGTGCGGGCGCAAATGTGTGTCAGTGAACGTTTCAAAGTATTAGAATTACAAAATAATTATCATATTATTTTTTTTCATTTTTTTAGGCCTGGAATTATTTTTGAGCACCAGCGCTTTTCTTTTTTTTTTTTTATTTGTTTTTGGGGGCGGAATATTTGATACTGCGATGATACCTAAAAGACCTCTTGATAAGGAGATCTTCCACCAAGATCCCCATGAAAAATATGGCATTTTGTAGCGATGATAGCTCAGTAGTTAGCGTGGTTGGTTCGCAAGCCGACGGGCGTGGGCTCAAACCCCAACAATGAGCTAGAGCTGCCAGTGAAGGAAAACATCATGAGGAAGCCATAGCGTGGTGGTAGGGTACTTTCTAGTACTCAGCTGGCTAGCTACCACCCTCAAGTTGAAAATCTACCGCCAAGCATCTAACGGTGTGTTCCTGCAGCCTCACTTGAGAACCAGTACACACCGTCCCTTAACATCAGGTGAGCTGTAGACAAACCTAGTTAGACCTAGTTAGACAATTATAAAAAAAATGGCATTCATTTCTCATATCTGCATAACAATCTCTGTTACTCTTTTCAGCATTGAATTTATAGTTAGTTGTTCTTGGTATATAAGTATTTTTAGTTACATGGTTTCGATAAAGCAAGCTTTTTTACAGTTGAGTGTTCAAGGTATATATTTAGTTTATTTCCGCTTAACAGTCGAGGATTCAGTCAGTGACAATAATTTAAATAACTTATCCGAAACTTTACTTATAACAAATTAAACAAAAGAGGACGTGTGGACTTTTTGAGCGTTTGGACGAGCAAGTGCTCGAAAAGCCAACACGTCCTGAGCATTCCTCGTGTAGAGGCGAAACACGTGTCTGCAACTGGTTAATGTAGCGGGAAGAGGATATAAACACTTGTGGTTATTTTAATTAGTGTTTTGTTTAATTTGCTTTAGCTTTTAAGTTGTCAAATTTTCGTTGTAGATATTAAGTAATGTTTCTGATAAGTTATTTAATTTATTGTTAATTTAACGTCACTGTTGTAACTGAAACAACTATTAAGGGGGGCGCTAGTAGCGTTTTTCCATACAAACGTATTCCCCTGTTTCCTCCCTGGATAATGCTTACAGTGCAATGATTTTTTGTCATGAAATCAAGGTCTGCTAGAGCTAGGTTCCTCTTACTTCTTTTTTTCCACCAACTAATTACATAAGAAAATATGACTCTTCAAAATTCGTAATAAATGACCATTTTAAACCGACATAGGCTATGAAATAAATTTGAAAGACTTATAAGATAAAAATAAAATACACTAAATATATACCTTGAACACTCAAAATGAACTTTCGCAAAGGAACGCTTAAATCAATAATTTTTTTACAATTTGCGGCTAGTTGGTTCTGAAATGTCCACTGATTGACTTGTTGTTTATTTTAGGCAATTCATGCTACAAAGAAGGAGTCTTAGGTGTTTGTACCAACATCAGAAAATGCCCTGATGCTCAGCAAGACATTAAAAATAAAAAAAGGCCTCATGTAAGTACGATAAACATAAAAGTAAAGGAGGATGGCAGACTTTTAAACATTTTCAGCCTGCTAGAAAGAAACCGCGTGCACGAATGAAGCTTGTACCAACTGATCTATATTTAAATTAAAAGAAAGAAAGCAAGTTTTTATTTTGTAACACGAAATCAAATAAAGAACTAATTTAATTTGGGACGATGAACAAAACATTTAAAAATAAATTCTAGTAAGTATTTGGCGTGTAGGTAATTACCTATATTCTTATCCATACTCTATACTAACATTATAAAGAGGAAAGATTTGATTATTTGTTTGCATTGAACAGGCTCCAAAACTACTGAACCGATTTCAAAAATTCTTTCACCGTTAGAAAGCTACATTATTCCTGATTAACATAGGTAATTTTTATCCCAACATTCCCACGGGATCTGGACTAACGCAGGTGAAACCGCGGGGCACAGCTAGTATCTTATATAGGTGGCACCTATGAAAAAAGCCTCAGCAAGCAACTGCCTCCAATCAAGTTTTTTTTCAGCTTTGCGAGTTCAGCAGGGATCCAATTGTGTGCTGTATATCTGTCATCATCAGCGTCAAGAACGAAGCGGTCCTGAACACCACCAGGTATGGGATCACTAATACATCACTACATATTATAAAACAAAGTCGTCCGCTGCGTCTGTCTATTTGACTGTTCGCGATAAACTTAAAATCTACTGAACGGATTAACATGAGAGTCTCACCAATAGATAGGGTGATTCATGAGGAAGGTATAGGTTATTTAAAAAAAAATAAAAAATGGTTGACAGTCTAGGTGTTTGACCACAGCTCACCTGATGTTAAGTGACGGTGTGTTCGAAGATGGTGAAGCACACCTAGCCTGAAATGGAACTGGCTCTCAAGTGAGGCTGCCGGAACACACTGTTAGATGCTTGGCGGCAGATTTTCAACTTAAGGGTGGTAGCTAGCCAGCCGAGTACTAGAAAGTATCCTACCACCACGCTATGGTTTCCTCACGATGTTTTCCTTCACCGGCAGCTCAAGCTCATTGTTGGGGTTTGAACCCACGCCCTTCGGCATGCGAACCTACCGTGCTAACCACTGAACCATCATCGCTACATAGGTTTCATGTACATTGGTTGAAATATGATGATAATTATACTTTTGGCTTCGCCCGAAGAGATCAGCAAACAGATAAACAACTTGTAGTAACGCATAGCGATCGCCATTTCGCACTTTCTTTGGAGTTTTTTATTCTTTACCCTCATATTTATTTAAATTTTTTCTTTCGATCGCTCATGTGACATTAACTTTCTTCATTCGCGATTTAGTGCTCGGCCATACCGCACGCGTCTGTATCGCTCGATTCACAGTAGTTAAGTAATATCTAAATTTGTAATAAAATGCCAAAACATAAAAGCAGTGACAAGTATAAAACCGTTTAAACATGAAATTTTGCATAAGAAGTTAAAATAAATCGAAAGGGAGCCTCAACGTGGGTTGAAAACAATATGCCGACAATCTCATCGACGTATCCGAGTGTTGTTCAGTTCATCGTCTTCATCGCAGGACTCGACGGTTAGTCATGCAGGATATCAGAAGTTACCATTATGAAATTGCATCTGGTATTGTGGGCAGCTTCTAGGGCTGTCTCGTGCCACTTATATAGCGTTGCGGGTAGTTTCAAGGGCTATCTCTTCGCTATCTATGCTTACTCTTAGAGTATGCTCGCTTTTTCATAATAGGTAAATTAACTTCTGGCAAAGCGGGCAGCTTCTGGGGCTGTCTCATGCCACTTATATAGCGTTGCGGGTAGTTTCAAGGGCTATCTCTTCGCTATCTATGCTTACTCTTAGAGTATGCTCGCTTTTTCATAATAGGCAAATTAACTTCTGGCAAAGCGGGCAGCTTCTGGGGCTGTCTCGTGCCACTTATATAGTGTTGCGGGTAGTTTTAAGTGCTATCTCTTCGCTATCTATGCTTACTCTTAGAGTATGCTCGCTTTTCCATAATAGGCAAAACTAAATATTGCCAATGTGGGCAGTTTCTGGGGCTGTCTCGTGCCACTTATATAGCGTTGCGGGTAGTTATTGGGGCTACCTCTTCGTTATCTATGCTTGCATGTCAAGCAAACTGACTAAATTTTTGTATCGCGTACTATTCAGTATTTTATTGGTACAATAATGTTGCGGGTAGTTTCAAAGACTACTTACTACTTCATTTTTGCTAAACTGTTATATTGCCTTATTTAATATGACTATTATAAAGTTGCTTACGGCCTGCTGATAAATATCGGGTTCCTGTAAATCAAATTTTTACGAGTCTATCGGAAGAAATTTCGCAAAAAATGCTTCCGCACTAAGATCTGGCACAGGAATCCTACTTCTGCTCCAGGCTCTTGCAGTGGAATTTTTGAATTATGAAACACTTCCAATTCTTGGAAAAGTCCCTAATGAATACTGGGCATGTGATTGTCCACTGCACGAGGATGGCGCTATTCTGTCATCTGTTAAAAATATATGAAGGAATAATCTTTCGGAATAATGATCTAAATCTGTTCGGGCATAATCTTTCCAAAACGCTGAAGACAGCTAAAGTTATTAACAAATCTAGCGCGGGGTTGGAGCTTCCAGCACACACAAAAATTCGACAACAAAAATTGGAAAGGATCCAGAAGTAGCCGTGGAGGACGACGAGTATTACGCCTTCAACAGCTGCAGTGCAACCAAGGAATCAGGACGCAGGTTCCTTCGAGTAGTCGCACAGTAATCGACAAGCGCGTGGCAGAGCAAACAGCCGCCGCTAGCTCTTGTGCCAGTAACATTACCACCTGTAAAATCTGCTTGCTCATTTATATGATCAAAGGACCTAATTAAGGAACCACAATCTCTGCTAGCTCATTTATATGATCCAGAGATCCAACTAAAAAACCACCATCTCTGCTGGCACATTTATATGTTCCAGGGACCTAACTAAGGAACCACCATCTCCGCTGGCTCATTTATATGATCCAGGGACCTATCTAAGGAACTACAAACTCTGCTGGCTCATTAATATGATCCAGGAACCTAACTTAGGAACCACTATCTGCTGGCTCATTTACATGATCAGGGGCCTAAGGAACCACCAACTCTGCTGGCTCATTTATATGATTAAGAGGCCTAACTAAGGATCCACAATCATATAAAATACTCTTTTTTGCATCTTGTATTCCAAAATGATATTCTAACAGTGCAATAATGTTCTAGTAACGAACATTCTTTTTTTTGATGAAACTATAAATAGTTAATAAAAATATGACGGTGCAATTTCAACATGTCAAGGCCAGTTCATATAGGGCATATTTTAGTATGAAAACCGAAGGGCAAGAGGAGATTTACATCTAAAGAAATTTAATAAATTCATTGATTGACTTCCAAGATTTTTGGATTGGAATAAAAATTATTTCTAAAAATAGTTTAATAGCAAAAATAGACTTAAGGTCTTATTTTTGTAAGGTTTGTTTTTGAGTTAAAATACATCCCGACTTCGATAAAAAATATCTACGATTTCAATAGGGTCAAGATCTTTAGAAGTTCAAGGTTTTGCATTTTGGTCTTAGTAATGCACCGTACGTTTTTACAAGAATCATGAAGCCCGTAGCTAAACTCTTCCGTACTGTCGGTTATTTGACAACTGTATATTTAGATGGTGTTTAATTAGGGAGTCCTACGATCTCTGTAATGACCGTAAATCAAACCTGAACATTGTTATCTGTCTTCAGGATTCATCATATACGAATTCTAATTAATTCCAAGTAAACAAAAGTTCCAAGTAAATAAATAAGGTTTAATTCAAAATACACCAAAGCAAAAAAAAAAAAAAAAATACTTTGATTCTGATTAGTACAGAAATCAACAAGATGTTTTCTTTGAAAAGATGCAAAATCAGAGATATATAGCAATTTGTCAGATTACTTGTTTCAGCATGTCCAGCTGTTGATTATAGTTGGCTGTGCACAAGGCTATTTGAAAAGTTTATTAATTTACATAATAATAATAACTAATATAAACATCATAATAATACCTAATGCTATCATACCACGTTAAAATGGTAGAAACGTGCTATAGGAAATACCGTTAGTAAAATGAAACATATTTTTTTTCCGACGTCTCAACTACGGGTGGGGCGCTGTACACGGTAACAATGGAATTAGCGAAATATGGAGTATGTACGTAATCTACTTAGAAAACCTTGCAGCATTAATAGAGCTTATTATTTTTTGTAAAGGTACAATGGATTGCTTTCAAAGAAATGTTTAAGTGTCTGTTTAAATGTTTGAAAATTCAAATAAAAGAAAGACAAATATTAAAAAAAAAAAAAAACAAAAAAAATTTACTAACCGGCAAATTTTATTTAGGATAGATGACACTACCGTTATCATTTACGTTAATCGGTTGGGAGGAATCCAATTTTCGCACCTTACATATCTGACTAGAAGCCTCTGGCAGTGATGCGAAAGTCTGAATCTATACGTTTACGCTTCTTTTATTAGTTCTGTGGAACTGTAATCTAATACGTTCCAGCAGATTGTAAGCACTTCAGTACTCACAACATGCACAGTCGATGCTTGCCCTGGCTGCAGCAATATTATCAGGACAGCGTTCTTGAAAAAATCCGCTCGCCACCTGCCTTTAGGCCGCATGGTAGTCTATCATAAGATTCGCTCAAAAAACACGATGTTTACATCAAAAATTGGTATTCTTGTTGCATTCTAACTGAGGTTGACTTATACAAAGCAACAATACCAGAGATTCAAAGTTTCTGAACACAACTGTGCTCCTGCGGCACAATATCTGAGACTAAACACTTCTCGTTCCGTGCTGTCTTTAGTTGTAGGAGAACATATAGGATAGGAACGACTTTTCAAAGGTATTTTCCGGTCTCGTACTTTAATGCGTAAATACAGACAGACAGGGAAAAGCGTCTGTAGTATTAAAATTTTTAGGGGAACTGTATCCACGTAATAGTCTATCACTTGAATTAATCACAAGAAAACTGGTGAACCTGCTAACTGTAATGACGGTACACAAGGTTCAAACCTTACCTGGAATTAATATTGAAAATATCTCGTTAACAACATCAAAAGTATGTATTAAAATTACAGAATTTATTAAAACTTCACGAGTAGGTTATCCTCAACCACACCTAATTTTACTTTTTGTTTTCTCTAAGAAAAACCTTAAATATGGCCTGTAAGACTACTTACGCAGAACAGAGCTTTTACGCAAAAACATCATAAGTCTATTAAATGCCTTGAAAACCACACAGTGGAGTATCCAGCCAAACAAAGCCGCTGGATCTGGAGTACGCTAGGCAAGGTCGTGTCAGCGTCAATTTTTGGCGCACGCACTACTCGTTTTGCCACAGCTTCATGCGCCCATCGTCCTGGTGTGTTTTGTCGTTGTCAAAAAGACAGCTGGAGCGCCACTTCAAATACATTTTTAAATTTTACATCAGGACGCTTAACACGTGCTATAACGAATCATTCGCTCGTGCAATTATTGATAATTACAATACTAATAATGATTAGAATATGTTGAATTACAAATTATAGCATCAGCATTATTATTAGCATCGCAACGATATAATGACGAAATAGCAATGTTTATAATTATTACTATAATTACTTGTTGTAGTATAATTTTCTTACGTTTATAATAATAAAAAAGTTTCGAGTAGATAAACCATGGTTATCTAATTTACTGATAGTAGTTAAATACTTACTATATGCACAAATAATTATGATTCTTGAATAATATTTCACATAATCTCTAAAAATCTACAAGTTGTTTATCTGTTTGCTGATCTCTTCGGGCGAAGCCAAAAGTATAATTAGTGATTAAACGAACTTACCTGTAAGTGAAGTTCTATCATAATTATACGAAGGCTTCGCCCGAAGAGATCAGCATCCCGCCCTCTACTTCAACAATATTGTCCAGTACAAGGTTGACCCTACCCTGATTGTGAAATATTATTGTAATCCCTAAACTAAATGAAGAAAGTTAATGTCACATGAGCGATCGAAAGAAAAAATTTAAATAAATATGAGGGTAAAGAATAAAAAACTCCAAAGAAAGTGCGAAATGGCGATCGCTATGCGTTACTACAAGTTGTTTATCTGTTTGCTGATCTCTTCGGGCGAAGCCTTCGTATAATTATGATAGAACTTCACTTACAGGTAAGTTCGTTTAATCACTAATTATTGGAAGTGACGGAAAAGTCAAGCCACCTGGGAGCTTGCATCGAAAACGCTGCCTAATCCCTTTGAGATATAACAAAACAATGCATGGCGGGATATTCCTCTTTTATAGATCTACTAAAAAGTCCGCGGTGGCATATATCTACCTTCGCTAGTATAATATAAAACAAAATACCTACTTTTTTATGTAAAAGTAAAGAGACGAACAAGGCGCTTTACTTGTGGTAAGAGATCGTGCCTGTCCATGACCATTGCAGCGATACACTGAACTTTAAGTATTTATATTCAAAGTGGGGGCTATAAGTCCTGCACTGGCGTTCCGCATGGGGTGTAAATTTCCCCCTACCAGCGTTGAGACTTTCAATGGTTAGTTTCAACAGCCCTGTAATTTCGCTAGCTACAGTACCCTTCAAACTAAGTACTTGGAACACAGTAATGTTTACACACAACTGCTTGGCAGCAGAATAACTTGTACTGCGGTGGTACCTATCTAGACGACTTAGTTAAGGACGGGGTGAGTAAACAATAGAATTAAAAATATATATATATATATATACAAGACATACACACTTATCTATGTATATCATTTATTTAACAACAGATAAATATATCTTAATGAATATAAAATATACTTACTGACATACTTACATTACATAATTATGTTTCCGTATCTTCTAAATATATATAACTCAAAGGTGACTGACTGACTGACATAGTGATCTATCAACGCACAGCCCAAACAACTGGACGGATCGGGCAGAAATTTGGCATGCAGGTAGATGTTATGACGTAGGCATCCGCTAAGAAAGGAATTTGATTAATTCTACCCCCAAGGGGATAAAATAGGGGATGAAAGTTTGTATGAAACTTTGTCAATTATAAACCGATCGGGCTGAGACTTTGCATGCATAAAGCTACTATGACTATGACGTAGGCATCTAGCGCGGGTGAAACCGCGGGGCACAGCTAGTTAGACATATGAGAAGAGAGCGATTAGCGAATTGCGAAATTATAACATTAGTTTAATAAATATTTGTTTTTTTTTTTCCAGACTGTCAGGCAACTGTATCTTGCCTCCGTTCCCAGAGCACGGCTCCTACGTTACAGACGTAGATGACAGCAAACCTGGAGAGAAACACGACGCGTTCGCCGTCGAATTCACCTGCCGAGAGGGTTACGAAATCGACGGACCGCGGTCCATCTCATGTCGAAACGGCGTCTGGTCTGAGCAGATGCCCAAATGTTTCGCCAGCTGTATGTATTCTGCCGTCAAGCAGTACTGTGTAAATTTTCTTCTTGGATAGGATAATAATCCATGTATGTGTCGGGCTTGGGCGTCATATAGATGTAGACACACAGACATACACAAAAACACAGCACAAACGCCCACACACAGTTACATATACAGCGACACATACACACACTGGCATACCTCGTACACACACTCTAAACACAGATATAGGTTGTATACAGATTGTGAATTTAATATTACAGTTTTAAACGACTTCAAAAAGTAGTAGTATGTTCTTAATTCGGCTGTACCTATATTTTTTCTTCTTTACTTATAAATCCGTCAATTATTAATCGATTTGGAAAGTTCTTACTGTAGTTTGTGCGAATTTTCATTTTTAAAATATGGGACAAATTCCAACGTAAATATGTATGTCGTATTTATACTAAGTTCGCATTGGTCCCATATTTTTAAAATGAAAATTCGCATAAACTACAGTAAGAACTTTCCAAATCGATTAATAATTGACGGATTTATAAGTTAAGAAGAAAATATATTAAAATACTTGAAACCTAGCCGTGCTAAGGCTAATCTGTTTTTTGTAAAAACTATCATTGCCTTGTACTTCCACAGCACGGTGTCACTTGGTGTTCCACCCCTCTATAAGGTATAGCTGCTTCGACTTGGGAGAAAAGCTGGACAGCAAAGCACTACGAGCTTGCAATGATTACGAACCCACGGGAACTATCGTCAAACCCTTCTGCCGGACCGATTACTACTCCAGAACTAGCCTTAAACTAATGGAATGCAAAAATGGCCAGTGGAGCAACAACATCAAAAAATGTACTCCAGGTAACAAAATGATAAACAAAACTAAGCGAAATAACAAATTATATCTAAGGGTTTTTCTATCTACATTATACACATATTTACACAAATTATATCTACAGCTTATCTGATTTTTTTAAATGAAAATGTAATAGACCAACGAGATGCTCTCCTGATGGTAACAGATAACGCGTGCCCATGACCATTGCAGCGATACACAGAGTTTTGTGTAACAAAACAAAATCCAAGGCATCGCTGCTTTGGCGCTCATTACTTTGAGACTTTCGCTGGTTAGTCTCAACAGCCCTGTAATTTTGCTAGCTGCAGGACCCTTCAAGTCGGAACATAGTAATGTTTACACACTACTGCTTGGCGGCAAAATATCTGGTACTGCGACGGTACCTACCTAGACGACCTTTTACAATGAGATTTTATATAACGGTATAGTCGAAGATGGTAAACATAGCTTGGAATTAAATTGGCTTTCAAGTGTGGCTGTCGGAGCGTACAGTTAGATGTTTGGTGCCAGATTTTTATCTCACATGTGGTAGTAGGTATCACCGCAGACTCAGATATTCTTCTTTCTTAGTTTGAAGGGTACTTCAGCTAGTAAAATTACTGTTGAGACTAACCATCGATTGTCTTAAAGTAATAAGCGCCAAGGTAGCGATGCCCTGGACTTTATTTAACTACTCGAAGTTCTGTGTATCGCTACAATCAATGGTCATGGACAGGCGTTATCTCGTACCATCAGGAGAGCGCTACAGGAACGGGGGGGTTCAACAGTGGAACAATGCCTTCCGTAACATTTATTTTATTAAAAAAAAAAAATGTAAGATTATAATTTTAAGCAAATGATAATAATTACTACATTATATGTGATTGTTTATTAAATAACAATATGAATAAATAAAACAAACATGTATTGCCTGTTAGAAATCTCTTGTTTTAGCGACTTTCCGATATTTAGCGCAACATAATTGATGGTAAAAGACTTGACATGACTTTTAGGTAAAAATGGTCATGCGTTTGGCGTTTGTAGAAAAAGGTTACGGCGCGTTACGTAGAGGGAAGAGAGGGTCAAAAAATTTCATAAAATGTGTTACGTAATATATCATACGCTTAAGAACAGACGCGAGATGCAACACTATTAAGTTTAAATTGTTTTCAGAGTGCGGCAAGATCGGAAATCGCAAAAAGAATTTCACATTACCGGTATCAACGCGAGGTGATATTCCATGGCACGCCAACATCTATAGAACACCCGAGAACATGTCAGTCTGCGTAGGATCACTCGTCAGCACAACTATAGTAATAACAGGTAAGATACAGTGTCGAAAATAAAGTATGTCTTACAATACAAACTGACGTGGTTGACGTTTTTGTTTTGCTTATGCGGGATTAATTACGTTTAATTATATCGGAAACTCCGACTATAGTCTTGGCCACATCTAGCTCGTCTTGCTTCGTACTGATTAGTGAATAAGTAAAACAAAAATGTATCAAAACCATAGTTGCCATAATAACTATACTTGTTCGGTCCCAGCAAGCAATAGAGGGTAGACGGAAATTTGCTCCGCCAATTTGTCACTTTGCAACCGTCGATCGAGAGAAGCTCTGTCGTTGCGGTCGAGATCGGACGTACGTTACATTCCCTGCTCACGGCGCGCGCGCATAATATTAATCTAGAATCATCGAAACCAGTGTCCGTGACATTGTGCCGTTAAGTTGCGAACAGATTTGGACCACCAGCAGTTCTAGCCGTGCTAGATACGAAGCCCGCGACGGAAACTGAAGCCGTATATTGTGTATTGTATGCCGTATATACGTGGATTGAAGGTTGGTGGAGTTTATTCTTATACCTTCGACAGCTTGCGGGGATAGACTATCCGTTTCCCACCTGGTTTTAGATGCACCTCATACAGACCATTTGAATCATCTCTTTCCCGAGACTGTACGTGTATCGTACAATACTATACAAAACTTTACTATGCCTGACAACATAAATAAAACTAAACGAGAGCTCATAAAGCGGCTGCTTGATGACGAAGAGGAGGGTGTTGATATAATAATGCTGTTACTTTCGGCAAAGAAGAATATTTATCCATAGATATCCAGAGGTGATGAAGGTTGCTTCCAAATACTCATTAAACGTTACTTAAATGTAAAGGACAACAAATTCAGCGCTGTGTTGAATGAGTCGCACGACCTTACTGCTACTGGTGCGGTGAGGTGGCGCTGCCACGGCCCCGTTCCTGCATCGAAAAGTTCTGCATACAAATCCCTATAGAGCGGTACGACGCGACCATGGTCGCCGCTGCTGGATAGCGGCTTCCTGGCGGCGACTGCCAAGATCCGAATGCTACCCTTACTTTCAGCGGCTCATTGCTTTTGGGACAGTCTCGTGGGAGAGCTTCCAGCTTCAGACTTCGTGGTAGCGGTTGGCAAACCATTTAGAAGCTTTAGTTACAAAAGAGGGAAGCCGCAGTGGTCTGAAGTAAGTCAGTTATGACAGTGAGGTAGGTAATTAGTTTTTAGCGATCATAGCTCAATGGTTAGCGCGGTCGGTTCGCTCGTCGAAGGACATGGATTCACACCTCAACAATGAGCTTGAGCTGCCGGTGAAGGTAAACATCGTCAGGAAACCATAGCATGATGGTAGAGTACTTTTTTTAATGTAAAAGTTATGAGTCGAACGAGATTATCTCCTGATGGTTAGAGATAACGCTTGTCCGTTACCATTGCAGCGATACTCAGAACTTTGAGTAGCAAAACAAAGTGCAGGGCATCGCTGCTTTGGTGCTTTGGTAATTTTAAAGACTATTTTTAACCTTATTTGAAACCCTGTTTTCGCTGGAAGCTTAATCTATTATCTGTATAAAGTTTTTAACTATCATCATCATCATCATCCACAACCTTCTTTATCCCACTGCTGGGTATAGACTTCTCTCTTGTTACGCCATCTGCCTCGGTCTTGTGCCAATCTGTCGAGGTTGTATTGAGGTCCCAGAAACGTTTGACATGACTTTGGTCTTGGTCATATTAATCTTTAGACCTACTGTCGAAGAGGCATCCGAAAGATCTTTTATGATTATTTGAAGATCATCCAGGTTTCGGCAAATTATGAGCATCTGTAAAAAAGCGTATAATTCAGTTTTCCAATATATTTTTTTTAGGTGGAATCATTTCATTTCCCAGAAAAATTCAAACAAAGATCGAGCTTCAAAGGCGACATTGCGATCGTACAATTGAGTACAGCGATTATATATAAGGCACACATCCAACCCGTGTGCGTCGACTTTGATGTGGATTTCGATAATCATCAACTACGACTGGGAAACAACGGGAAGGTAAAACTGATTCTCAATAACATTTTTTTTAGAGTTATGACTCTTGCACATATTATATTATGGTTGATGCTTAGGTGTATTGTTCTTACTGGGTAGTGCAGTAGTGTGAAAAAACAAATTAATTTGTAAAACACAAGTTAATATCGAGAAAACAACATTGTAGAATAAGAAGTAGTAGAAAGTAAAGTAGTGGTAGAAAACATCGTTGTGGATAGAATAAAAAGAATTGAAATTCTCAATAGTTTCTATAAAGGCACTGCTACGGAACTAATGAAAATCGGAAGCCTCAGTAGTTTTTACAGGAACTGCTACAGGAATTTAAAAGAATTGAAAGTCTTAATAATTTCTATAGAGGCACCGCTACAGGAACTAATGAAAATTGGAAGCCTCAGTAGTTTTTAAAGGAACTGCTACAGGAATTAAAAAGATTTAAAAGTCTCTATAAAGCCACTTCTATGAAACTAATAAAAATGGAAATCCTCAGTTTAAAGGAAAACTCCTCAAATTTAAAGGAACTGCTACAGGAACTAATAAGAAATGAACTCAGTACTTAGTTCCTTTATTTCATCTTTGAAGAAAGTTTTCGGACAAAGAATGCTCAAAAGTTAGTAGTAATAGAATTACTGGGTACAAACGTAAAAGGCTCAGTATTTCCTTTAAAAGTATTGCAAAAAGAACTAGGAACTACAGGAAAGCATATTTAATTTTTTTATTGATTATTACCTAAATTAATAGTTGAATTCTACCACCTTTACTACTTTTTTACTACTTTATGTTTAAAACGAGCATAAACAATTCTATAGGCATAAAAATTTCGTGTAAATGCTGTTCACTGCTGAGGCATTTCTACAGCTGGAGCCAATTCTGGGTGTAGAAACAGATCACGCTAACCATAAAAAATGCTTTGCTATATGAGCTGAACCACCGTGTAAATTTTGAACTCTGTAGGTCAAGAGAAAGTTGCTCTAATGTAGCTTGCAAGATTTAATCAAACTAAGGAAAAAGCTTAAAGCTTGTATAATATAAACTTTTTTTACTATAAATAGGCTTGTGTTTCATCGCCATATCGTTTTATGTTAAGCGAAAATGCGGTCTACGATGAAGCACGCTTTCCTAGAAAAAAACCGATTCACTCGTGACTTGAAGATTGTATATATAATGGTACTCCCACTCGGAGCAAATTCCATTGCTTAGCGGTGCGCACGATGAAAGATGAAAGTGGATTAGAACAGTCAACAAGACTTTTAGGAATATCTACCATGAAGCGATGTCGCTGTTTAGAGGTACTGGCTGTCCGATAGTAGAATGGGCAAGGTGGAATTAGATCATGCAGACCTGAAGGGCACACTCGAAAGTGTTCCCGGTAGAAAATAGAGAGAGAAGCTAATTTGCGTCGATGTTCCAGGCTTTGAAACCTTTTCTGAACAAGCTGGTCGTTGATAATGAGTTTCCTGGCACGTTTCTCAATTGACTCCAACACCTGAAGTAAATAAACTCAGTGAAGAAACTTCTGCGAAATAACGCCAAATTTATTGCTTATCTTTCCCACAGGTAGGTCAATGGATAATCGCACAGAGCCACAATAAATCTGATGTGTTGCGTCCTTATTACGTGCCGTACATTCCTGTGGAACGTTGCTATGACACAGTACTAAGACCGTTTACCGTAGCTGTCACTGATGATAAATTTTGCGCTGGCTTCATTAACGGTAATTTTTTTAATTTATTTATATTTACTAATCCATGGCATGTATTGACTTCAGGATTTAAAAATCTTTACCATCTCGTCTTTCCATCTATATTTGGGAAGGCTGATGTTCCTTCTGCCTGCTAGCAGTTCGAGACATGCCCTTTTAAAGTCGCAATCTTCCCCCATTTATAGAAAAAGATAAAGAAATATGACGCCTTTTAGTATTAATAATAATATTGTAGTGAAACGCATCTTTTTGTGTTGCTTCCAAAACTCCATCAGTCTTTAGTAAAGTTGCCATGACTTTATTGAAGCATGACCAGGCTGAACCTTGACTTATTTTGTGTGACCTTGACTGTGACTCACTTAACTACTTACTGTATCATTAAATACTTGAATACATAAAAATACAAATTTATAATGCCAATATGCACAAAGTTCACAGCCCTGCTGGCTTATTGGTAGTATATCTGCTTTGAGAGGTGTAGGGCATGGTTTCGATTCCCATCAGAACATATTTGTGTGATAATAGCTGCTTGTTCTGTGTCTGGTTGTTCTGTATGTGTTATAAGTAAGTATGTATTTGCAAAAAAAAAGTATTTAAGTATTCTATCAGTTATCTGACTTCCATCATACAAGTTCTGCTTAGTTTAGGGTCACTGGTCACTGGCGCTGTGTGTAATGTTCTACGATTTTTATTTATTATTTATTTAATTAAAGTGCGTCGTCAAGAACAGAATTAGGTTCTTCTTTTTTCTCATCTCTTCTCTTTTTTATTCCCATTGCTTATTGAGCTTCAAATAGATTAATCTTCATCATTGGTAAGATATTTTGAAAAGTTAATTTCATCGACTTGAAATATTAAGAAGCTCGTCTTCATTAGTGACTTGATATTTTCAATACCTAGTTCATCTTTTTGATTGACTTGCTATTTGAAGAGTTCGTCAGATCTTCGTTATTGACTTGGAATTTTAAAAGTTCATCTTCATTATTGACTTGAAATATTAAGAAGCTCATCTTCATTAGTGACTTGATATTTTCAATACCTAGTTCATCTTTTTCATTGACTTGCTATTTTGAAAGGTTCATCAGATCTTCGTTATTGACTTGGAATTTTAAAAGTTCATCTTCATTATTGACTTGAAATATTAAGAAGCTCATCTTCATCAATTACTTTATATGTTCAATAGTCCACCTTTTTGATTGACTTGATATTTAAAAAGGTTCAAAGACTAAAAAAGACTTAAAGACTTTGACTAAAGATAACAACTTGGACTTTGGGTTAAAGACTTTATTTTTTGGTCTTGCAGCCGACCCAGGTGTTATAGCTATGTGTGACCGTGCTGGTGGTGGTGGCATCGCCTTTCCCGACATAAATAACAGCAGTTCGCGATACTACCTCCGAGGTGTGGCCACCAAGGTACCAAATGATAATAATGAATGCACATCAGACCTATTTCTGACGATTTTTACACGGTTGTCCAAATATGAGAACTTCATAAAACAGTTTTGGCGAGACTGAGTTTTATAATACGTATATGTTAATTGGTAATACAGTATGATTTTTTTATCTATAAATATTGACTTTTTCAGATTATTTATTCAACTTATAACTGAGTTTCGTTATACTATGAAAGTCAATTCAATACTGTTAGTATGTAAAAAAATAATTATACTATTAGTCAAACATAATTAAAATGTCATAAAATATCATGTGAATGTCATATTGAGTCAATTAATTAAATAATAGATTTAGTTTTTTTTATGGCTGACAGGCTTGGTGTTTGACTACAACTCACCTGATGTTAAGTGACGGTGTGGTCGAAGATGGTAAAGCACACCTAGCCTGGAATGGAACTGGCTCTCAAGTGAGGCTGCCGGAACACACCGTTAGATGCTTGGCGGCAGATTTTCAACTGATTGTAGGTATTGTGATTGTGATTGTAGGTGGTAGCTAGCCAGACGAGTACTAGAAAGTACCCTACCACCACGCTTTGGTTTCTCCTCCCGATGTTTTCCTTCACCGGCAGCTCAAGCTCATTGTTGGGGTTTGAACCCACGACTTTCGTCATGCGAACCGACCGCGATAACCACTGAGCTATCATCGCTAATGATTTACATAGATTACGAATTACATTAGTCAACATCACATGCAAACAATCGTTCAATCCAATAAGTTTTCATAGAGTCATTAAGCTTATAAAATGCGTTCCGAAAGAAGAATTTGTCTGCGGAAAATTCGTCGAAAACACAATTCATCGAATCGCAATTTGAATAAATAAAAAAAAAAAAAAAAAAAACAATTGTCCGAGTTAATCAAAGCAGCGATGGCCCGGACTTTTGTTTTTTTACTCAAAACATAAAATGATTTTTATCACAGTTTTGTTTTTATGAATGGTTCGCCATGTAGATACGTAAGACGCAATTAGTTGTGTTTATTTTTAAGTAATTTAATTGTAACAAAAATAAATTAATACACATCATTTAAAAATGTTTTATTTTATTTATTAATAAATGTTTGCCACGCTCACAACCTTAATACTAAGTATCTAATAATATCTCTGACACGGTGCGCATTGTAAGGAAGTTTCTCACTCTGTAGCCGTTGACTGCCGGCGGCACCTCACTTTTTAAGTTTTTTTATCTGTTTTATATATATTTTATGAAAAAAAATCGAAAATTAAGAAGAAGAAAAAGAGTGAAATATAATATACAATGCGCACCGTGTCAAGGATCACTGCCTTTTGAATCTGACCCTTGATGCAACCGTCTAGCAAGGGCCTCTTAAAATGTTGGTCGAGACTCTTCGCTATAAGAGCTCTGCCTCATTAAGACGCCATGGCGACGTCGCCGGCTACGTATCCAAGAATGTATGGTAACTCACTTGGCGACGGTTTGGCAACGTCGCCAAGTTGGAAACCCGGGTGGCCACGAGCTACAGCTCCCTACGTGGCTTCTGGATACTTTGGCGGCCTGGCGACGTTGCCACTACAATGTACACGGTAAACTGAACCTCGCTCACTCAGTCGCCAGTAAAAAAAAAACACTTCGGCTTCGATCTGATATAAAAGGATGAACCCATAGTTTCTTCTTTTTCTTCTTTTCTTTTTCCATTTTTCTGCGACGTAACAAAGTGCGATTTTTTCTACGTCGCCATGGCGTCTTAAAGAGGCAGAGCTCACCAAGGCCGTTCACCGTGTCGACTATCGGGACAATGATCGTCGAACCAATTATTGTTATTAATTGCATTTGCAGCAAGATTGCTGTATATATTCATTTAAGCCAAGAACTTTTTATGAAATCTTCATGTTTGTTTAGCCGAGTGAATATAATCATAGATGTATATGATGTACAGTCATTATACTCGTTTGGTATACTAGACATAATCCCTCGGAGGTAGTAACGTGGAGCACCTCCATCGATCTCTTCGAAAGACATTCCGGTGCCGGTGTCACATGCGCACAAACTCGTACCAACTGAAAATAGTAAACATAAAAAAAAACAGGAAATCTTGTAAGAAATTATTGTTCTACACTAATTATTTACTTGGTGGTAGTTATTTTTTTATTTAATTTTTTCTTTATGGCTGACAAGCTAGGGGTTTTGACCACAACTCACCTGATATTAAGTGACGTTGTGGTCGAAGATGGTAAAGCACGCCTAGCCTAGAATGGAACTGGCTCTCAAGTGAGGCTGCCGGTGTGGTTAGCGCGGTCGGTTCGCATGCCGAAGGGCGTGGGTTCAAACCCCAACAATGAACTTGAGCTGCCGGTGGAGGAAAACATCGTGTGTAAACCATAGCGTGGAGGTAGGGTACTTTCTAGTACTCGGCTGGCTAGCTACCACCCTCAAGTTGAAAATCTGCCGCCAAGCATCTAACGATGTGTTCCGGCATCCTCACTTGAGAGCCAGTTCCATTCCAGGCTAGGTGTGCTTTACCATCTTTGACCACACCGTCACTTAACATCAGGTGAGCTGTGGTCAAACACCTAGCCAGTCAGCCATAATTAAAAAAATGTATTTAGTTTTTTTGATAATATCACAGGAATCTATCATTTTCCCGGGACAAAAAGTTCTTAATGTTAATCCAGGTAATAAGCTATATGTGTGCCAAATTTTAACCAAATCTAAAATAAATAAATATTGTAGGACACATTACACACAGCGCCATCTGACCCCAAACTAAGCAGAGCTTGTGTAATGGAAGTCAGATAACTGATAGAATACATAAATACTTATTTTTTTGTAAATACATACTTATAATACATACAGAACACCCAGACACAGAACAAACATTTGTTTATACCAAACAAACATTTGTCCTTGGCGGGAATCGAACCCACGCCCTACAGCTCAGGCAGACATACTCCCAATGAGCCAACAGGGCTGTCAAAGGCTGTCTGTTACGCCGTTTTTGCCTGATTGAGTAACAAATATCCAAACATCTAAACATACAAACTTTTACATTCGGTCCACCGTAGCCCGCAACATCCGGTGAGATGGCGGTCAAACGGAAGCCAAACGTTATAAAAAAAAAACATGTCAAAATGAAAAAAATATTGAATATAATGACAAGTTAAATAAATGAATACTTAGCAAAAAGAACTTCTAATTCCGTCGCGTGGTTTTGAAGAAGTAAATGTGAAATACAAATCTTTTATTGATAACACCCGGCGAATGAAATGTATTTTCATTCGCCGATAACACCAGAGTTACATGTCATTTTCCCATTCATATTTAAAAATATCAAAATCATAACATACATAATATGTCAATATAATGAAAAAGTCCAATATAAAATTTGTCAATATGTTTCAATGTCACTAAAAAATAATAATGTAATTACTTACTAGTAATTTAATTATTAATTAATTGGCTGTGGTGGTGCCGGCGTAAGAATAGTACCCCACCCTTTCCACCCGTGGTTGCCGTAAGATTCGGCTAAGGGATGTAATCCGGAAGATGGGCAGCAGCGTCTTCCTTAAACAATCACATCTAACTGCGCTCGCCAACCCGCCTGCTAAGCGTGGCGAGTATTGGCAAAACCCCCCCAGGAGGAGGCCATGTCCAGCAGTGGACGACCTATGGCTGATGATGTGATGTGATCGTCAAAGTCATAAAACAAGGTCTCTTAACTATTTAGAGAAGAGTCAGACGACGCCGCAGCAATCAGCATAATATAACCAAAAATTCAATTGAAATATTTACCTTCTTTAGAACCAACTGTATTCACCGCGGAAAACACTAATAAAAGCACAAAAAACATACTTGAAAACTCGTTTTCTATACAACAAAAAACTTTTAAGAGATTATTTTTCCTCGTACGGTAAGGCCGTCTCACATTGTTGCCGTGTCGAACTGAGTTATAAAACAAAATACATAGGTATGTGCTCGAAAACTTGACAAAAAAAAGGTTTTTTCAGTGTATTTTCTGCACAAATAACTAAATTTTAAAATAAAAAAGAATCTAAATACTTTCAATACTAAATACTTAAATTCAAACGTGAATCAAAAGTGTTTCTAACTAACAAAATTTTAAATTTCGCGGAAAACAATTCGTTGTTTTATAATGTTATTTGACAGAAGACCTTGAAAAAATTCTATTATAATTATATATTTATGGTTGACAGTTCGACCATAGCTCACTGATTTTAAGTGAAGTGTGGTCGAAGATGGTAAGCACAACTATGGATGGAATTTTTTCGCAATATATTTTAAATGTTGGTTTGAATGATCTTTGATTTCAAGCAAATGCTGCTTTTTTATTAATTAATAGTCAAAGATCAAAGAGTAAGTAAAGATCGGGGGTTTTTTATGAGGTTTGACCACACCTCTCCTGGTGTTAAGTGATGTTAGGTTACCTAGCCTGGAATTGAATTGGCTCTCAAGTGAAGCTACCGGAACACACCGTTAGGTTTATCTTTATTGAAAATTGGTTCGCGTTTGGCCACACTCTGATGTTAAGCGGTAGTGCGGTCTGGAGCACGCTTACCTAAAAGATACCTAATTACTATAGATTTCAAAACACGCATATTGTACCTAACAGGGAACACAAACTCCGGCAGACAGTTCCACAACCTCGCTGTGGGAATAATAAATGTGGGATCAAAACGCTTTGTGCGTACATGGGGAATATATGCGTTAGATGCCTGGCGGCAGATTTTCAACTTGGATTTTTAGGTTCATAATAGAAGGTTCAGAAAAACATATCACCATGTTGTTATTTTTCAAAACTTGATGTTTACCCGCTACATTTTTTCCGGATAAAAGTAGCCTTTGTGTTAATCCAAGGTATCAGCTACCTCCATGCCAAATTTTATTAAAATTGGTCCAGTGGTTTTAGCGTGAAGAAGTAACAAACATACAAACACACATACTCGCAAACTTTCGCCTATAAGAGTGTGTATTAAGTGTCGAATTGAGTGTGAAAAAGTTTCACCTTATCATGTTATAAAGTAAAACATGACTTTTCGTGTTGTTTCTGAAACTGCATCGAAACTGCTAATAAAGTTGCCATTATTTTACTAAGTCATGACCGGACTGGGCTCTGACTTAATTCTGTCTTTATGTGACTTATATTTTCTTTATTGTTGGCGTCGCACTTTGAACCTTTGTCTGTGTCACGTGTCAATTATTTCAACTATCATAAGAACAATCAAGTGTATTTAAGTATTTGATTTAATATGTTATAAGATTATAAATAAAGAAATTAAAAAATAATGCAAAAATGTCTTATCTCCGGCAACAGTTTAACAATATTGCGGTAGCTGGTTCCGGCAGCGAAAACTTGCATGAATTAAAAACAGCATAGTTCTTCTTGACTTCAACGTGAGGTCAACGTATCAACAGGAAAAATATTTTTACAAATTATTTATTGAAACTTGTTTTTAAAGAAACCAGATGATTACCTAATTTTATTTAAAATCATTATGATTTTTACTCTTTTAGTGTTATTCTGTGCTGTAAGTGTATATGGTGCTAAAGAAGGTGAGTTTATATTATTATTTCTTAATTGGAGGAGATTTCACTGACATATAAATGTACTTATAAAAAATGCAGCTTTTTGGCATACCACTTCCTGCATTCTGCCAGTGTCAAGTTTCATAATTTTTTTAAAGAAAAGGTTTGTATACATTTTTGTTAATTCCTCACACTGGACAATTTTAATTTGCAACGGAAATAACTTAAATTATGGATTGATACATTGGTTTTTATACTAACTCGGTGAAATCGAACAATGTAGCTAGTACCTAGTCTATCACTACATTTATTATAAAACAAAGTCGTCTACCGCGTCTGTATGTCTGCGATTAATTTAAAAACTATAGAACGAATTATTATTTGAGTTTGACCAATAGATAGAATTATTCAAGGGGAAGGTTTAGGTATATAATTTGTCAAGGTTTTGTGTAAATTGGTTAAAATATGATGATAATTGTTGTAAGTGTCGAAAAAAGTCAAGCCATCTGGGAGCTTTCATCGAAAACGCTGCCTTATCCCTTTGAGATAGATCAAAATCATTTCTCGAGTTACTCGAGAAACTTGAGAAATTCTAGTCTTAAGTTTATGGAGTAGAAATACTCAAGAAACAATGGAATGAAAGCAATGGTCATGGACAGGCGTTAACTCTTACCATCACGAGAATGAGAGAGTATAGTACGTCTCATTATTTAAAAAAAAAAACGCTTTCAAGTATTCATTATATTTTTTCAGGGGATTTTTGCATCAAAGACGGCGTTGCAGGTGTTTGCACTAACATTAAGATATGTCCTGATGCACAGGAAGATATAGCGAATAGAAAGCGACCACATGTAAGCGCTACTTCCTCGATTGGGTTTTAACAATGTTTGCTGCCCGAGTGGGTGTTCTCATACAATCTGGATGCCTTCAAGTCGCGAGTGAATCTGTTTCTTCTAGGCGAGCGTGCTCCACCGTAGACCGCGTCTTCGCTTAACATCAGGCGAGATAGCGGTCTAACGCAAGCCTATTTAGTAATAAAAAAACCGGCCAACTGCGAGTCGGACTAACGCACGAAGGGTTCCGTACCATTATCTATAAAAACAGCAAAAAAAAAAACATGTCTGTTGTATGGGAGCCCCCTAAATATTTATTTTATTGTTTTTTAGTGTCTGTTGTCATAGCGGCAACAGAAATACTTACATCATCTGTGAAAATTTCAACTGTCTAACTATCACGATTCATTAGATACAACCTGGTGACAGACGGACAGACAAACAGACATCCGGACAGCGGAGTCTTAGTAATAGGGTCTCGTTTCGTCGACCCGTCCCGGGTCCCTTCGGGTACGGAACCCTAAAATACCACCATCACCATTGACAAAGCCTACTATAAAGTGGCCCATTACGTGGAAGACAGGAATATATGGTTGTAGTAGCTTCTCTCTGCACTTGCATCCCCCTGGCTAAGTGACAATAAATTGTAGTAAGCATATTGTAGTATTAATATCTATAACTATAAACTGTAACCTAATATGAAAAGAAAGATCCACAAAAAAATGCCTTGCTGAGTTTCTTGCCGGAGTCTTCTCAGTTGAAGTGTAATTACGAGCCGGTGGTAGATTCAAACATGTAACTTAACGTTCATAAGTGCCTAGGTTTCCTTAAATCCTCTATTTAGCGGTTTTTTAGGGTTCCGTACCTCAAAAGGAAAAAAATTGAACCCTTATAGGGTCACTTTGTCGTCCGTCTGTCCGTCTTGTCATGACACTTAGGGTTTCTGGTTTCCCAACCTGTTTTATTTCTCGAGGCACGAGAATTCTTAATCAGGATTTCTTAAGTTTCTCGAGTAAGTATATCTACTCCAGAAACTTAAGACCAGGATTTCTCAAACTTCACGAGTATCTTACTCGAGAATTCTTGTGCCTCGAGAAATAATAGAAAGGTCGAGAAACGAGAAACTCTAATTGTGACTCACTTTATGTGACTTTGACTGTGACTATAATTATTTTACTTGGTTTTAACTTGAGACATGAAAATGTGAACACTGAATGCACAAAGTACGATGATAAAGTTATTTTTTAATGTTTTTTTAGCTTTGTGAGTTCGGGGGCATAGTCCCCACTGCTTGCTGCATATCTTCGGTACCAACCACCACTATAAGGTAACTACTTCATTAATAGTATTGTATTACATCTTTTTATTATGAGATAATCTAGCTACTACCGTAGTATTAAATATTCTGCGGCCAAGTAGTAGTGTGCACATATTACATTATTAAGAAAGTAGTGTGAAATGCTGTGATTTGCTGTGGTGGTGCTGGCGTAAGAATTGTACCCCACCCTCTCTACCCTTGGTTGCGAGTCGGTTAAGAGATGTAATCCGGAAGATCCGGGCAGCAGCGTCTTCCTTGAACAATCACACCTAACTGCGCTCGCCAACCCGCCTGCCAAGCGTGGCGAGTATTGGCAAAACCCTTCCCCAGGAGGAGGCCTATGCCCAGCAGTGGACTTCCTATAGCTGATGATGATGATGATGATGATGATGATGATGATGATGATGATGATGACGATGATGATGATGATGATGATGATGATGATGATGATGATGATGATGATGATGAGAGTGAAATGAGTTAAAGTATGTGGTAGATACCTTGAAGGAGGTCGTCTAGGTGCCACTACTGCTTACTAAATTACTTGGTGGTAGATCGTCTTAGCATGACGTCATTTATGTAGGTGCCACACCAGTACCAGATACTCTAGAAATCAAAATAAATGTATTTGTATATTTAATTGGTTTTTACTAAGATGAAATTGAATTCTGCCGCCAAGCAGTAGTGTGAAAACATTACAGTGACGGGTACTGCAGCTAGCGAAATTACAGATCTGTCCATAGAACATTCGCATCTAGAAAGGCATATTGTTTAACTTTTTGTATCTGTGTTGTATATATCAAGTTATGTGACCCTATAAATATATCTTTATATATAAAAATTTCGTGTCACGTTGTTTGTCCGCGATGAACTCCTCAACTACTAAACTGATTTTAACCAAATCTCGCACACTGTGTGCAGTTTGATCCAACTTGAAAGATAGGATAGTTTATATCTCAATTTATAATCGTAATATTTTTTTAATTGGAAATACTTGTTTATTATACGACAAAGAGGTAAAATTATCTGTGAGTTTCATAAAATTCTAATAGATGGCGGTGTAAGGTAATTTATTAACTGGATTCAGTATGTATCCAATAGATGGCGCTACGTTAAAAGTACAAACGTAGATGTAACAAAACAATGCATGGCGGGATATTCCTCTTTTATAGATCTACAAAAAAGTCCGCGGTGGCATATACCTACTTTTTAAGGACAGCTTACTAAACCCATTATTATTCTTGACTATATATATTGTCAGTGATAATGCTGTGTTCATCACAATGCTTTACAGGGTTTCTGCTTCTACCACGGAGTACATACCATATGAATACGGTGCCAGTATTCCACCAGACAAGGAAGAAGGCAAATGTGAATCATTACAAGCTTCAGCCACTACCCAGAAGATCGGACAGAAGGCTTGGGACAGTAAGTCTATTTCAGCTTTTATTTCAACATAAAAAAAAAAAAAAATTAGGAATGATAACACACACACTTACATGCACACACATAAACATACACACACACATACACACTCACAGACATGCACTCACATGGGCACATACACCCAAACATACACACATAGACACAAATATACACACAAACACAGAGACAAACACACACACATATATGCACATATATACACATAAACACACACTCCAAATAAAACTAAAAATTAAATTTTCAATACTTTGTCAATAGAGGTAGGAATCACTGAACCTCGGGACATGGGAAAGTCAGTGTAAGATTCAGGATCCACAGTAAGTCGGTAGCACCTACAGTATAAGATCTTAAATGCCTTGGCTATGTACATGAAATCCTATAAAACCATCTTAGTAATATTAATAGTCCTTAACAAGCTCAGCAAGTACTTTGACTTGGCTCACAAGATAGTCGGGATGTTGATTCGACGGTCATTGCCCACACAGTCGTCACAGTCTTTGCTACAGAATCTCGATCAATATCTCAAGAGACCCTCGCTAAACACTACTGAACAGTTGGTTCAAGGGTCAGATTATTTATTTTTAAGGGGGATTATTTATTTAACTGAGAAGACTCCGGCAAGAAACTCAGCAAGGCGTTTTTTTGTGGATCTTTCTTTTCATATTAGGTTACAGTTTATACAGTTTACAGTTATATATTAATACATTATGCTTACTACAATTGTCACTTAGCCAGGGGGATGCAAGTGCAGAGAGAAGCTACTACAACCATATATTCCTGTCTTCCACGTAATGAGCCACCTTATAGTAGGCTTTGTCAATTAACCTCTGCTTTTTCAAATCTTTGAATTGATTATAGGACATTTTAGTTACTTCAAGTGGGATTTTATTATAGAATATAACGCAATTCCCGAGAATAGACTTATTAGCTTTAGATAACCTGAATCTAGGTGTCACAATTTTATCTTTATTTCTTGTGTTTAAGTTATGGCGGCTACTATTAATTTCAAATGTTTTTTTTTTTCCGGACAAACAATATTTTCGTAAATGTACTGTGACGGTAACGTTAATATCTTAAAATCCTTAAATCGATTTCGTAGTGATTCGCGAGGACCCAAACAATAAATTAAACGATAAAAACTTTAACTAACAATAAGCGTTTGTTTTCATTCCAGAATGCGTGGAGTACCAGGATCAAATTGTGTTTCCTTGCATCAGCAGTCAAGCGCTGCCAGGCGTATTCATCCGGTCCCACCGCTGCCACCATTCAGACGAGCTAGTCTCCGATGTCGAAGCGGCAACCCAGAACGAATTTCCACACATTGTAATATAAACATACTATATTTTCAACCACACGCTAATTTAAGAACACGGCTATTTTCTTAGAAGCTAATTTTCCCAACTAAAAAGTCACTTTTAATCATTATAATTATTGAGGACGCCGAGCCAGTAGATTAAGTTTAGAAATATAGACTTAAGTTGATAATAATTGTAAATATACGAAATAAAGAATATGTATTAGGGAGCATATTTATAATGGGCAGGTGCTCTCTATCCGGTAAAGCTCCGCGCAACGGAGGTCGAGCGAGATGGCAATAGGTGCGAGCGAGATAGCACGGCTCGCCTCCGGATTGAGCAAATAAAGGTCGCGCGTGATTGGTCGACCAATAAGAGCGCCTGCCCGCCTCCCTCAGATTTCATTGTATAAACGGCCGCGATCCGGCCATAGTCATCCAATCGAGCCAGCCTCTGATCCGGAATAAATCTGAAGAACCGAACAAGAAGAAGGTTTATTATATACAGTCCACTATCCCCAACAATAATATAGCAAGAATAATAAGACGAACAAAACATCATACATATATCCATATCATCATTTTGTGTTCCGGCTTGAAGGGTACTGCATTACAGGGCTGTTGAGACTAACCATCTAGTCTCAAAGTAATCAGCACCTAAGTGGCCATACCCTAGACATTTTTTAGCTACTCAAAGTTCTGTGTATCAATACAATGGTATGGGCAGGCGTCTTAACATCAGGAGAGCGTCTCGTTCGTCTCATAATTTTACATTAAAAAAAGATCTCTTTAATTTTTATTGCTTTTGTTTAGGCTCAGCTAGGTTATGGAGATGACGCGTCGAATCTGCTGTGGTTATGCACTGGATCCCTCATCAGTGACAAATTCGTTCTTACAGCGAGTCACTGCACTTCCAGCAGGGACGGGTAAGTAGTGGAGTAACTATTACCTCGCTCACTCTAATAGCTCATGGAGAAGCAGAGCTTCTTTTTAGAAAAAGACGTTTTTTTGCTTTGTGTTACTAGAACATAGAAACAGACAGAAACAAGCTTAACTATTATGTTCAGCTAGGATAAGTCTCGCCTGATTGCTTTCCCCGACTAATATTATTTATTATCATGGTGTTATTTTTTTATAATGTCAGAGTAAATCTAAACGCTATTTTCCAATTTATTTTGACGTGTAACCATATGACACACGTCGTATCATATTATGTCTAATCGCACAGATTTAAATTGACGTCAAAACATATGACCTACGGTTCACGTTAAATCGAATCGCTATATTCAGATTTATTGTGACGTTAAATCATATGACACACGAATCATAATGGGGTAATGGGGTAATCAATATGGGGTGAAGTCACATTAAATGTAATTGTAGCGATTAGATTCAATGTGACTTCACCCCATATGACACACAGATCACATTAAATTTTATCACTTTAATTAGATTTACTGTGACTTTAAACTATTTTTTTTTTTTTTTTTTTATGTCTGACAGGCTTGGTGTTTGACCACAGCTCACCTGGTGTTAAGTGATGGTGTGGTCGAAGATGGTAAAGCACACCTAGCCTGGAATGGAACTGGCTCTCTAGCGAGGCTGCCGGAACACACCGTTAGATGCTTGGCGGCAGATTTTCAACTTGAGGGTGGTAGCTAGCCAGCCGAGTACTAGAAAGTACCCTACCACCACGCATACTATATAACATACTATACTATATAACATTATGACCTCAGTGAATATAATCACTATAATTTGACTATATTTATTGATGTCATGATGTTATATGATCCGACGTCACAGTAAATCTAATTAAACCGATTAGAATAAACGTGATCCGTGATGTCAAACCATAATTTAACGTCAAAGTAAATCTGAGTTAATCGTATGCCATATAAATAACACACGGATCACAGCAAATCTTATTGCTATTATAAAATTTACTGTGGCGCAAACCATTTTGCCGTGGTGGTGCCGGCGTAAGAATTATACCCCACCCTCTCTACCCGTGGTTGCCGTAAGAGTCGGCTAAGGGATGTAATCCGGAAGATGGGCAGCAGCGTCTTCCTTGAACAATCACACCTAACTGCGCTCGCCGACCCGCCTGCCAAGCGTGGCGAGTATTGGTAAAACCCTCCCAGGAGGAGGCCTATGTCCAGCAGTGGACGACCTATGACTGATGATGTGTTATCGTTATCCGGATTACTAAATTGCATCGATAGACATCAAGTATCTTTTATCACAATATTATAAAGGAGAAAGTTTGTGAATATGTTTGTTACTTCTTTACGCTCAAACGGCTGGAATTTTAATGAAATTTAATATGGAGGTAGCTGTCACCCTGGATTAAAACACGGGCTGCTTTTTACCCGAAAAAATGTGGCGGGTAATAAATACCGCGGTATTTATATATTCTCGATTTTAGGTGTGATATTTTTCAGTGGTGACGTCACCTTTGTACAACTAGGCACGCTCCGTCTCTCGTATCTGCGAGAAGGAAACAAGCGTCAGGTTAAGAACATCATCAAACATCCTGCATTCAAGCCAGGCCGCGGCTATCACGATATCGCGTTGCTTGAGTTGCAAGAACCGTGAGTATATTACCATCGCAGAATAAGTAATAGTACCCTGGGATAGCACAAGATACCCTGACTTTGTTGGAAGTCTTTTCTTTCCGTTAAATTCAAATGAAATTTCTTTATTGGTAACATCTTTGTTAAATGTCATGTTCAATAATTAAGTAAATCTAATTGAATTAGATTAAAAAGGTATAATTTGAGTTTTATTTATGGTATTGACCACAGTTCACCTGATGTTAAGTGACGCTGTGTATAAAGATGGTAAAGCACACTTAGCCTGGAATGGAAATGGCTCTCGAGTGAGGCTGCCGGAACACACCGTTTGATGCTTGGCGGCAGATTTTCACCTTAAGTAGCTAGCCAGTCGAGTAATAAAAAATACCTTACCACCACGTTTTCCTTCACCGGCAGCTCAAGCTCATTGTTGGGCTTTGAACCCACGCTGTTCATGTGAACTGATCGCGCTAACCACTGAGCTATCATCGCTATAAATGTGTGTCTTCAAATTCAGAGTAAACAGGTCTCTTATCTGTTGAGTTACATCTTTAGTTACTTACTTTATTGTTACTTAGTTTATATCGTGTAGGCAAGCATCACCGCAGTACTAGATATTCTGCCGCTAAGCAGTAGTGTGTAAACATTACTGTTCTGGTTTGAAGGGTACTGCAGCTAGCGAAATTACTGGGCTGTTGTGTTTAACCATCGAAAGTCTCAAAGTAATGAACGCTAAAGCAGCGATGCCCTGGACTTTCTTTTGCTACTCAAAGTTCTGTGTATCGCTGCAATGGTCATGTAACTTTTTCACCAGGGTACCTTTAGACGAGTTTACGGTCCCAGCGTGCATATATATGGATGAAGCTGAGGATGACTCGCAAGCCTCCATCATCGGGTGGTCGCTGACTGCTTTCAATAGGAAGCCGTCGAATAATCTACTAAAGGTGCCATCATCATCATAAATCTATAAAGTCCACCGCTGAACATATGCCGCCCCTTACTTTTTTATCAGGGCGAGCCCTAACTCTATTCCACAACCTGAGCATTTTTGTGGTACACTGTACTGAAATACCATCACGCCTATAGATTTGTGCTTTAACATAGTAATTTAACTTAATATTTAGATGTGTTATCTGTAAAAAAATATAATTTTATAACCACAAAAAAATGAACATTAACAATTTTGTATTCATTGGATAGAATGTTATTGTACTACTAACGCCATCTGTTAGAAAACCAAAGAGTTAACATCGCTGCAACAGAACTAAACTCATTACTCCAACACATCGTAATTAATCTACTTAATACTAGATGACACCACTAGAATCAGGTTGTAAAATAACAACAGTCTTAAAAATTGTTACCCATTAGAAAAACTACGCGAGCCCTCACAAAGCTCAGCTTTTGCTAGTTTAAGTCACGCCTCTCAACCCGATCATCGGTTTTTCGCTTCCAGCCACGCATATCGTCACTCCAACGAGGTTAAGTTTGATTAAGTAAATTATTTTTATATTACTAAAATTTTTAATAATGTGTTTAAAACATGACTTCGTTTTGCTTTCAAAACTCCATCGAATACTTTACTACGGCATGACTGGACTTGACCAAGACTGAACTTTGACTGTAACTAAAAATATTAGACATAATATAAGTGAAAACTTTCTTCTACCACCTCGCAACCTCTGTATAGAGGACTGTCTCTAATCCCAATGTTGTAGAAGTGTTTGCAGAGAAATGTCCAGTGGACTCCGACTTCAACTATTTTGCGGAGTTTGTGTCGTTTAGCAGTTTTCGAGAGTATCTCGGATTGTAGGCTTGCGTTTGATTGCCAACTCGCCTGATGTTAAGCGAAGATGCGGTCTGCGGTGGAGCACCCAGATTGCACCCAGGCTGCCTTAGACTGCCTAAAACCTTTATACTTGCCCAATATTCTTTATGTAGTCTGTACGTCAATATGCGCTATATTTCGGAGTCTTACTTGGTGGTAGATTTCCTTAGTCATCTAGGTAGGTTTCACCGCAGTACCAGATATTCTGCCGCTAAGCAGTAGTGTGTAAACATTACTGTGTTCCGGTTTGAAGGGTACTGCAGCTAGCGAAATTACTGGTCTGTTGAGACTAACCATCTAATCTCAAAGTAATAAGCGCCAAGCCAGCGATGCTCTGGACTTTGTTTTACTACTCAAAGTTCTGTGTATCGCTGCAATGGTCTTGGACAGGCGTTATCTCTTAACATCAGGAGAGCGTCTCGTTCGTCTCATTACGTCCAGGGCGCTGCTTTGGCGCTCATTACTTTTAGATTGTCGATGATTAGTCTTGACAGCCCTGTAACTTCACTAGCTGCATTACCCTTCAAAATGGAGCACAGTCATCAAAATCAAAAAGTCATTTATTCAGTTTTGGCCCTGGTAAGGCATTTATGTTACATGTTTGAATCTACCACCGGCTCGTAATTACACTTCAACTGAGAAGACTCCGGCAAGAAACTCAGCAAGGCATTTTTATTTGTGGATCTTTCTTTTCATATTAGGTTACAATTTATACAGTTTACAGTTATAGATATTAATACGTTATGCTTACTACAATTGTCACTTAGCCAGGGGGATGCAAGTGCAGAGAGAAGCTACAACAACCATATATTCCTTTCTTCCACGTAATGAGCCATCTTATAGTAGGCTTTGTCAATTTACATGGTTACACATTTAATGGTGCACACTACTGCTTGGCAGCTGAAAGCGTGATGCGTCTTTTAATTTTGTCTGATCTGCCTTTTTCACAGGTGGGTGTGACCAAGTTCAGTGTGCCAGAATGTGAGACCACTTACAAGCCAGCTCGACGACTGCCCGATGGATTTCAGTCTAACACGCAAATATGTTATGGAAATAAAGATATTTCAAGAGATGCTTGCCAGGTAAATAACCATCTTGCTCACACATCATTATTAGATATGTTTTTGTTAGAGTAGATTGAGATGAGTGTTGGTATACGGTAAATATGCCTTGAAGGAGGTCGTCTAGCAGCGTTGCCAGACGTCCCGATTTTTAAATCAAAATGAAATGTCCCGCTTTTCGGGAATAACTCGACCGTGCGTGCAGCGTGCTGATGAAGCGCGGGGTAGCGCGGTAGCTTGAGCTACTGGTGATGGAATACATGAGGAAACCACATCATGGTGGTATGTATTTTCCAGTAGGGATAGGAACACGGGCTGTGACGATAAGCATTGACACCTTTGGGACGGATTAAGTACCAGCTTGAGGCGTTGGAGTCCTTCCAGAAACGTGCTGGATAACTCATTAGCAATGACTCGCCAAGCCTTGAACATCGCAAAGTTGTTTGTCTGTCGGTTTTCTACTTTAGATAGTTCCAGATCTGCGTGATCTAATTCCCATCTGCCCATTCTACTATCGAACAGCCAGGAGTTTTAAAAAGCGACACCTCTTCATGGTTGATATTCCAAAAACTGGAACTAAACGGTTTGATTCCACCTTCGTATGAATCTCTAGACCATATATGGGCAACAACCGGCCCGCGGGCCGGATCCGGCCCGCCTCGGCATTTGACCCGGCCCGCGAGACATTTTGAAATTTCGCGCGAAGAGAAATACAAACAACAGAGAGAGTTCGCAAAAAGAATTGTTTGCGTTTTCGGAAGTACATATAAATGCGAACAATTTTTCTCGATGATGAAGACTAATAAGTCGAAATGCCGTAAGAGAGTCACAGATGAAAATCTCGAAAACTCGTTACGCCTCTGTACAAGGGGATTTTGAACAAACTTGTTTCTGAAGTTCAAACACAAATTTTAATATCACATTAACCGTTACACGTAAATTTACATCACCAATAACCTAATAAAATTGGCTTTTTTATTTTGTGTTATGGCCCGCGACTGTATTAATATAGTAAGTTTGGTACGCAAATACCCAAAGGTTGAATTTGCTGCCCGAGTGGGTGTTCCTCGATAAAATATAGTCTGGGTACTGTCAAGTCGCGAGTGAATCGGTTTCTTTTAGGCAAGCGTGCTCCATCAAAGACCGCATCTTCGCTTAACATCAGGCGAGATGGCGGTCAAAGGCAAGCCTATATGATTAAATAAACCAACTAACATTGTAAAAGCAAAGAATTAAAAAATAAATGCTTTTATTTTTTTATTTTCAGGGAGACGGTGGTGGACCTCTCCAGATAAAGAACAAAAAGGTTTGTTGTGTCACAATACTAAAACAAAGAACAGGAATTCAACAATTGATTCCAATTATTGACGTCGTTTTTTTATGGTTGACAAGCTAGCCCTATACAGTCTACTATGTGACGTCATTAGAGGTCAATTGAAAGTATATTTTATTACAATACCCTTCTCAGAGTTTGAAGAGTTTTAAATGTAATTTTCAGAAATAACTAAAATATATTATTAAATTAAAGGAGTCCCTTTAGGCAAGGACGATATTGACGATTTTTTTAAGGATAAAATATAAATTTAATATTAAATCTAATGGATAATATAATTGAATCAAATTACAATAATAACTTCAATGGACCAATTACTTGCATGCTATACAGCTAAAATAGAGTACCTGATATATGTATGTATTTAAATTTAAGACCACATTATTGTTAACACCTATTTTGCGAGAATAAATGAATTTGAAATTTGAAGGTTCCAAAGATACTGGCAGCGTTTCCCCTTTGAATAGCTAGACTAATTCTTTGTCCGAGGTAGCTGCCAGCTCTTCGGTCTCCTGTGATGTTGACTAACCTTTTTGCTATTTCCTTAAAAAGCCTTATACAGCTAGGACCTTGATTATTATATATTTATAAGAATCAAGTTTGTTCAGCGATATTACTAAAAATAAATTTGATGAGGATGCGCATCAAATTTATTTTCATACAGAATTCAAACGTCGTCAAATCAACGTCGGCAAATAAGTAATGTATGCATAATGTGAATTATTTATCTTCCAGGTTACATGCATGTACACAATATTGGGTGTGACGTCACTGGGCACGCAGTGTGGCCGCGGCGTCCCCGGGATTTACACGCGGGTTGCACACTACCTGGACTGGATAGAGAAAATCGTGTGGCCTTGACAAACAAATAAAAAATAAACCAATTACAATGGTAACTTTGGCAGTTTTGTTTCTTTTCCATTTGCGGCTTGGAATATATCAGAGGACGTAGACAATTTTTTTTTTTTTTATAAAAGAAGTCTTATAGGATTATTAAGTCTTATTAACGAGCTATGGAGAGGGCTATGCTCGGAGTTTCTCTACGAGATCGAATCAGAAATGAGGAGATCCGTAGACGAACCAAAGTAACCGACATAGCCCAGCGGATTAGCAAGTTGAAGTGGCAGTGGACATAGCACGTAGAACTGATGGCCGATGGGGCTGCAAAGTTCTGGAGTGGAGACCACGGACCGGCAAGCGCAGCGTAGGACGTCCACCCACAAGGTAGACAGACGACCTCATAAAGACCGCAGGAACACGCTGGATGCGAGCCGCTTCCAACCGGTCTTTATGGAAGTCAATGGGGGAGGCCTATGTCCAGCAGTGGACGTTCTACGGCTGAAATGATGAAAAAATGATAAGGATTACTTTGTTGTTCGTCTGTCTGTCAAGACCCTTTTTCTCAGGAACGCGTGGTATCAAGCTGAAATTCATATCAAATACTCAGGAAATACTACTGTTCCTTGGAGCTGTGAAAAAACAAACTTCTAAGCCAACGCAATCAAAAGATACAGCCGCTTATGCTGCAAATTTTCGACACTCGCAAGGGAATCAAAACCTACAGAGTACTTCCCGTGAACTCAGAATCTTGAAATTTGGTACGAAGCAACGTCTTATAGCATAGATAAAGGAAAAATTGGAGAAAGCATAAAATACCATTTAAAAAAATACCATAACTTTTACTTACCTATATAGGTACCTACAGGTTTGTACGGAACCCTCGGTGCGCGAGTCCGACTCGCACTTGGGCGGTTTTTTTTATCACACCACTTAATAACTAAATGAACAGATACTTTTTCAGTATTTTCTTATGTCTTACCAAAGACGCTGCTACGAAAGTCTTGGAAAGAACGCATTTTGTCTTAATTGTGTGTGTAATTAATTCTAAGTACATTATACAATGCCTCGTTTTACATTTAGCTATTCCTAATACACGTTTGCCAAAAAGTGTAGTTGAATCTTCGCATGCCGAAGGGCGTGGGTTCAAACCCCAACAATGAGCTTGAGATACCGGTGAAGGAAAACATCGTGAGGAAAACATAGTGTGGTGGTAGGATACTTTCTAGTACTCGGCTGACTAGCTACCACCCAGTTGAAAATCTGCCGCCAAGCATCTAACGGTGTGTTCCGGCAGCCTCACTTGAGAGCCAGTTCCAGGCTAGGTGTGCCTTACCATCTTTGACCACACCGTCACTTAACATCAGGTAAGCTGTGGTAAAACACCTAGCCTGTCAGCCATAAAAAATATAAATAAATTATGTTGAATTCAAATTTTATTATCATAACGATTATTTCGCATGCATTGCAATATTGTTAAACTTTGTTTCTTTCATTTGGGAGTTTAATAAATAAGTTTTAGAAGTATATTATGTTTCTCGAATTTTGTTCATTTTCGTTGTCTTGGTCTAGCATTGCGGTAAGCTCCTTAATCCGTTTCTCTTCGTATGTGGATTTTTTCTCGTTCTCCTGAAACAACAAAACTTTATAATCTATCCTTTTTTCTTTGTTTTTGGCATGGCCCTTTGTGCATTTGCCAGTATAAAGTTCAACATGTTCAAGAATTTGATGACTATGCTTTGATTTTTTTGTTTCTTATTTCAGTATTGTGTACATATGTTCACTCTGCTATTTATCCTTTTTTTAGATCTATTATCACTACATATTAGAAAGAAAGTCATCTGTCTGTCTATTCGCGATAAACTTAAAAACTACTGAACGAATTATCATACGAGTTTACGCCAATAGATAGTGATCCATGAGGAAGGTTTAGGTATATAATTTGTCAAGGTTGTGTGTAAATTGGTTAAATATGATGATAATTGTTGGAAGCGTCGGAATAATCATCGCAAAACGCTGCCTAATCCCTCTGAGATAGATCAAGAGTCCCGTGTGAACCCGTGCGCAGCCGGGGCCGGTCGATAGTAAATTATAATTCTGTATTTCACACAATTTGCTTAGTATAATAAACACCGGATGCCGTGTACGTACACACTGCCACGCACACATTAGCATAATCTCGGGGAGACTCGGGTGCCGGCAGTCCGGGCCTTGCCGTGAGTTTGGTCGCGCGTGTTCCAGTACGCTGCACGCCCGCTCGCATTCGCCTGCTCTCACCGGACACTTTATTATTTACACTTTACCGGCCATTTTATTTAGCGCAGTTTTATAGTGCCGCTCATAATACACAAATAATATTTAACTAAAAATGAAAGTGTCAACCCTAAGCGTCAACGCAAGAGTAGGCTATTAACTCGCCGACCGGAATAAGATGAACTAATATTCTCAGTGTACTTTGGTAGAGATTGGCGTGTTCAAATAAACAAACTATTCCACCTTATTTTATAAGTATAGATTTCTTACGTTTTCTGGTTGTGAGGTATCTTGCACAGAGACAGCGCCCACTAGGCGTTCCAGCAGAAAGAAGATGACCTCCACAATGCTAATAAAACTTGCTCCAAGGAACAGGCCTGCCGCTCCACCAAAGGATACTAAAATCGACGCTTCATTAATGATAATTACCTAATATTTTGGTGGACTATTAACAGGGGCGTAGCAACTGCCGTCAAATAAAATCAAATCAAAAACTCATTTATTCCGTTTAGGCCCTGGTAAGGCACTTATGAACGTTAAGTTACATTTTTGAATCTACCACCGGCTCGTAATTACACTTCAACTGAGAAGACTCCGGCAAGAAACTCAGCAAGGCATTTTTATTTGTGGATCTTTCTTTTCATATTAGGTTACAGTTTACAGTTATAGATATTAATACATTATGCTTACTACAATTGTCACTTAGCCAGGGGGATGCAAGTGCAGAGAGAAGCTGCTACAGCCATATATTCCTGTCTTCCACGTAATGAGCCACCTTATAGTAGGCTTTGTCAATAATTATCCGTACCATATCCGTTATTACCGTATCAGCCGTATCAATAATACGGGGCCCCCGTGCTCCAGGGGCCCCAACAAAAGAATAATAGACATGCCTCACGTGGAGCTATGAAATGAAAGTCTGGTAGAAGGGCCCCCGACAAATTTTGATACAGGATTCGTCTATGACAAACTTCATTACACTTCACTGACTATTAGATTAGATTTTTGTATTTGAAATATTTTTTTAATGGTTGGCAAGCTAGGTGTTTGAACACAGCTCACCTGATATTATGTCTCGGTGTGGTCGCAGATGATATGTAAATAGCTCTCAAGTGAGGGTGCCGGAACACACTGTCAGATGCTTGGCGGCAAATTTTCATCTTGATGGTGGTAGATAGCCGACCCTACAGCCATGCTATGGTTTCCTCACGATGTTTTCTTACACCGGCGGCGGTTTATCATAGAGTATCACAGCTAAATTCTCTTATTATTTTTTAAGATTTGTTTAATTGTTATTATTGTTTATACCTATATCCATTATGGTAACTTTATTGAATAAAACATAATTATTTTTTAATTTTCGTGTAAATATTTCGGTGTGGCTTAGCACATTTTGTTTTGCTTATATGCCGCCAAAAACAAAGAAGAGAACATATTTTAAACACTATTGCTCAAAGTTTTGGAAAGTAGTCTTACGACCAGCCTACATCAGTTCTAACAGCACTTATTAGACATAACGCTTACCAACCAAATCCTGAAAATGGAACACAATTTCTCTTGTGTATCTTATCTTTGGAGGTTGTACGATGTATTTGACTGAACCCTGAGTAGACCATGGACCTCGGTCCCTGAAAACAAAATCGTACTTTAATATAGTGTAAGTAGACTGTGAGTAGACTGTGAGTAGACTTTAAGTAGACCATAAGTAGACTTTAAATAGACTTTCAGTAGAGTTAAGGTAGACTATAATTAGACCTTAAGTACACTATAAGTAGACTTTAAGTAGACTATAAGTTGATTATAAGTAGGCTACAAATAGACTAAGTGACTTAAAGTAGACTATAAGTAGACCTTAAGTAGGTACACTATAAGTAGGCTATAAGTAGACTTTAAGAAAGCTATAAGTAGACTATAAGTAGATTTTTAGTAGACTATACATATACTAAATAGACTTTGAGTTGACTATAAGAAATATTGGTATCGAAAAATTCACAAAAGGTTTTTCGCAAATTGCCCTCGTCTCACCAGAACTGGTCACTGTAAGTAACCTCTCTGAACACGGAGTAGAGGCACTGCGTATCACAGGAGCACTTGTGCCCACCGATGCTGGTCAAGTTCTGCGCAAACTGCGCCAAGCACGCCATGCCAGACGGAAAGCAAGGTGGGCCTTCTGAAAAAAAAACAGCTTATTGCAAATACAAATATGTATATCTTTAAACGAGCAATTCTTGTATATATCTTCTATTCTTGAATCTCGGAAACGGCTCCAACAATTTTCATGAATTTGTATCCAGGGGGTTTCGGGGGCTAAAAATCGATCTAGCTAGTGTTACAGAAGGGAATGAAAACACTCAGAGTGGATGACTATTTGTTTAATCCAAAAATCGAATAGGCATAAAAATGGCTTGGCTTGGCTTTTTAAAGACTACCCCCCTCCAAGGCAGGCTTGGCATGGCTGGCGGCAGGAAATGGCATGAGGGGGGCGTGTCTAATATGGCATGGCTTGGCTTCCGGTTGTCAAGTTAACGGGTGCTTCCGTTACACTAGATTTCATTTTCAGAAAACGTCGTTTTATCCATGTTTTCAGCCGAGCAATGCTCGGTCAACCAGGTACTTTTATTAATAACACCAAAGTTACAGGTCATTTTTCCATTCATATTTAAAAATATCATAATCATACCGTATGTCAATATAATAATATGGTCAAATATGATAATCATGATATAAGATACAAAATATAATACGATACTATAATAGAAGTCTTACTTGGTGGTAGATTTCCTTAGCAGGAGGTCGTCTAGGTAGGTACCACCGCAGTACCAGATATTCTGCCGCCAAGCAGTAGTGTGTAAACATTACTGTGTTCCGGTTTAAAGGGTACTGCAGCTAGCGAAATTACAAGGCCATTGAGGCTAACAATTGAATGTTTCAAAGCAATGAGCGCCAAACCAGCGATGCCCTGGACTTTGTTATACTACTCAAAGTTCTGTATATCACTGCAATGGTCATTAACTGGTATAATCTTTTACTATCAGGAGAATGTCTCGTTCGTCTCATTACTTTTATACATTACTTCTATGCTTTATGGCGCTCATCCAAAGCAGCGACGCCCTGGACTTTGTTTTATTACTCAAAGTTCTGTATATCGCTGCAATGGTCATGAATAGGCGTCATCTCTTACCATCAGGAAAGCGTCTCGATCGTCTTACACTTACATTTAAAAAAAAAAACAAGTAAAACAAGTAGTTACTTACGGTCATAAAAATAGTAAAACGGAATACATTTACACAGCTGCAGAGCTAGTTTGCTACGGCATGACTGTCGACATGTATTTGTGCTGTACACCTACAAATTATAAAGATAATTTTTAAGAAACCGGCCACATGTGAGGCCATTTTTATCTTTATGAAATTTATTTGAATATTTTTAATACGTTTCCAAACTTTTTATAGCGATGGTGTCATAAAGTAGGCTGAATATGTATGCCCTTGCCATGTTAAACAAAAAAGAATACATAGCTATTTTGACACATTCGATTGGCTTTGACAATTGACATAAAGTAAACAAATCTTATAATAGCCTCATAAAAGCAATATCAGAGTCCGAGTAACGTTTCAAACAATAAAATCCATATATATGTATCAATAAAGCGAAAACCAACTCGACGTACATGTATGGAAGAGGTTATTATGGCTGCCGTTGACTTGACATCGACAGATTTTGTTTTGGTTTGCCATTGGTTTTTTTAGGCACTGAAAGTAGCCTACTATATACTATACAGCCTACTATGTGACGTCACTATAGGTTAATTGAAAGTTAAGTATTTTTTTTGTATTTTAATAAAATATCCACCACCATTCACCAAGTGCTTTACCATCAGTTGGTGGATGACCTATCATTGCAGTGGTACACAGAATATGATCTAACAAAACAAATTTATTTGGGACAAGCTAGCTATTTGTACACATGGTGTTAAGTGACGGTTTGGTCGAAGATGGCAAAACCTAACCTAACAATGAGCTTGAGCTGCCGGTGAAGGATAACATCGTGAGGAAACCGTGGCGTGGTGGTAGGGTACTTGCTAGACTCAACTGGCTAGCTACCAAGTTGAATATATCCCGCCAAGTACCGCTATGTTCCGGCAGCCATACTTGAGAGCCAATTCCATTCCAGGCTAAGTATGTCCATCTTAGATCACACCGTCACTTAACATCGGGTGAGCTGTGGTCAAATACCTAGGTTGTTAACCATAAAAAGAAGAAAACCTTTCTGTTGTGCACAGGCTCGTCGTTGAAGAGACAGGCTCGACGTGCTGGGGAGAGCTCCTTGACCCCCCGACCGCACGCAGTCTCTACAACACTCAGCTCTACCGTCCGCACGTACCCAGGGTACACGGACACGCGGGGCGTCGTGATGTCCACCAGGTCGTACGGCGAGTGATAATAGAACTGGAGGAAGTCTTCTTATTATTCTAACTGGAAGAGTTTTTATTCTAAAATTGATTATGGTGCTAGTTATGAATTTTATTTTGATTATAGATTTATAGTTTTAATTTTAGATGGGCAGCAGAGTCTTCCTTGAACAATCACACCTAACTGCGCTCGCCAACCAAGCGTGGCGAGTATTGGCAAAACCCCCCCAGAAGGAGGCCTATGTCCAGCAGTGGACGTCATACTGCTGATGGTAGCTGGTGGTAGCTAGCCAGTGCTAGAAAATATCTTACCACCATGCTATGGTTCCCTCACGACACTTCCTTCACCGGCAGCTCAAGCTCATTTTTAGATTCGAATCCACGGCCTTCGGTGTTAGAACCGTTCGCTCTAACTACTGAGCAAATTCTAGGATAAGTGTACTTACCATTTTCGACTGTCCCCTAACAGCAGGACAGCTGTAATAAAGACTACCTCCTACTAATGCACCACCAGATGTATAAGCCACGCTATAGGTCTTTCCTGGTCCGTCTTTTTAGTTGTTCTTTCTTTCTATTTTGGTTATCAATGTTCTACTTACATTATAGTGGTCATTAACTTGGAGCATGACGAGGCAGGAGGAGGTGCCTCCGTACTTGCACGTCAATGGATACAGTATAGTGTCGTTGGGGTGGAGTTTGCTGCAAGAAGACCAAAGAGGTAAATTTTTTATGGTTTCACCTGACGTTGTAATCAAAAATAGTAAGCACACCAACTAGCATATATATGTCATAGACAGGCGCTATATCTTACCATAAGGATAGCGTCTCTTTCCTCTCATTACTTTTACATTTAAAAAAAACTCTCTACCCGTGGTTGTCGTAAGTGTCGACTAAGGGATGTAATCCGGAAGATGGGCAGCAGCGTCTTCCTTGAACAATCACACCTAACTGCGCTCGCCAACCCGCCTACCAAGCGTGGCGAGTATTGGCAAAACCCCCCCAGGAGGAGGCCTATGTCCAGCAGTGGACGACCTATGTGATGTGACACTAAAAATATATCTCTTGAATACTCAAAATGAACATCCGCAAAGTAACGCCTGAATCAATCAATAAATAAATAAATATATCATGTAATAAAGACAATGTAGTCGTATATACATACATCAAGGTACTATCCGCCACGGCCAAAGAATTGATGGAGTAACACGCTCCAAACTCAGTCATGACTGGGATCCATTTCATAAATACGTTTTTGTTCTCTACCGTAGTCTTAATATCGATGTCTGGCATTGCCTGTAACAATTATTTCATATTAAAACTAGCAACCCGCCCTAATATTCCCGCAGTGTAATAATGATTTATATCTCAGGAACTGTAACGTAATGGCATTAAGATTGTACAATAAAATACTAGATATTCTGCCACCAAGCGGTAGTGTGTAATCATTCCCAGCTAGAGAAATTACAGGAATTTTGAGACTAACCGTCGAAAGTCCCAAAGTAATGAGCGCCAAAGCAGCGATGCCCTGGACTTTGTTTTGTTACTCAGATAATATTTATATTATTTAGTAAATTTTAAATATACATATTTGTGTTGTGATTTTTCTTTATAAACTTATTGTATAATTTTTCGTCGTATGCAATCGCCAATAATGAGCTAGAGCTGCCGGTGAAGGAAAACATCGTGAGGAAACCATAGCGTTATGGTAGGATATTTTCTAGTACTCGGCTGGCTAGCTACCACCCTCAAGTTGAAAATCTACCGCCAAGAATCTAACGGTGTGTTCCGGCAGCTCACTTGAGAGCCAATTCCATTCCAGGCTAGGTGTGTTTACCATCTTTATCCACACCGTCAGTTAACATCAGGTGAGCTGTGGTCAAACACTTAGTATATCAACCATAAAAAAACGTACATATAAACAATGAAGTATTAAATGTCTACGAGGGTTAAAGAAATTATTTCTAAAGAGCTACAATTAAAAAAATACTCACATCTACAGCTAATTGGAACAGATCAACATCCAAGCTGCTGTCGGCAGCGTACTCGTCGTACAGCCCTAGTGTCAGCACGTCAGAGTCGGTGACAGCTCGCACGAAGCGTCTATAATACCCGTACTTCTCGTCAGAAGGATCCACGTTCCACCTGTTACGGATAACTTCCTCCAAGTTGGATGGATCCGTGCGATTCTAAAAATTATATTTTCTTAGTAACCTGGGTTCGAATCCCACGGTACGCACCTGTCTTTTCTAAGTTATCCCTCCTCAACTATCTGCCCCACTGTTGACTTGTGCCCAGCAGTGAAAATTATAAAAACAGGTTTAATCTTGTACTATGCCAAATGAGGTTAATTTATATTTATACTCTAAAGTGATAGAAAAGATAATTTTTTCCTAGAAAAAGTTTATGGAATCTAACTTTTGAGCATTGTGACAAGGGTACTATAGTCTTCCACGCTGGCCATAGTGCGAGTTGGCAAAAATCAAAATCAAAATCAAAAAGTCATTTATTCAGTTTAGGCCCTGGTAAGGCACTTATGAACGTTAAGTTACATGTTTGAATCTACCGCCGGCTCGTAATTACACTTCAACTGAACTCCGGCAAGAAACTCAGCAAGGCATTTTTTTATGGATTGTACTTTTCATATTAAGTTACAGTTCACAGTTTAAGTTACAGTTTACAGTTTAAAATATTAATACATTATGCTTACTACAATTGTCACTTAGCCAGGGGGATGCAAGTGCAGAGAGAAGCTACTACAACCATATATTCCTGTCTCCCACGTAATGAGCCACCTTATGAGTATGCTGATGAGTAGGCTTTGTCAATTAACCTCTGCTTTATAAAATCTTTGAATTTATTATAGTACATTTTAGTTACCTCAAATGGGATTTTATTATAGAATCTAACGCAATTCCCGAGAAAAGACTTATTAGCTTTTAAATTAGCTGAAACTAGGTGTCACAATTTTATCTTTATTTATTGTGTTTAAGTTATAGCGGCTACTGTTAATTTTAAATGAATTTAATTTTTTCCGGACAAACATAATATTTTCGTAAATGTACTGTGACGGTAACGTTAATATCTTAAAATCTTTAAATCGATTTCGTAGTGATTCGCGAGGACCCAAACAATAGATTGCGCGAATTGAACTTTTTTTGCAGAATAAAAATAGTTTCAAAGTCTGCAGCTGAGCCCCACAGCAGTAGACTGTAGGACATTAAACTATGGAAATAAGCAAAGTAAACCAACCTGGCTGTAGCCACATCTGTTATTTGTCTAATTTTTCTAATCGCGAAGGCAGCGGAACTCAATTTACTAGCTAACTTTTCTATATGAGGACCCCATTGAATTTTACTATCTAATGTTACGTCGAGAAAGACTGTCTTATCCACTAGATCAAGTCTTTTACCATCGACTAAGACATGAGTGTCCCTCTTAACATCTTAGGCAGACTTTATACATCTTCTAAAGCATAAAGAACTCTCAGACGAGCATATTTCCTCACGATGTTTTCCTTCACCGTTTGAAGACAGCGGCATACGTAACACAGAAAAGACAGAAGTACGTGACATGGGATTAGAAGGCAGGACCTCCTCATTAGCAGCTAGATACCCACTAAGCTGCAGAAGCCTCTTACACTTTGCCCCAAAGCTAACCCCTTTTATTTCACCTCGTGCGTTCTATCCCAACCTTATGACAAACGGTGATAGCAGGGAGACTGAATTGCCATGATCGGAAGTCCTTCTCGAGCGTGACCACGGTGGGGCTCTCGTTGTAGCGCTGCAGTTGACCCAGGGACACTTGGACGGCACCCCATATAGCGAGTGCAGTGACGCACACCCACAGAAATCTGGAATTCAAATATTTACCTTGTGGCAGATCTTTTTTTTTTACAAGCTAGGTGTTTGACCCAGCTCACCTGATGTTAAGTGACGGTGAGGTCGAAGATGGTAAAGCACACCTATCCTGGAATGGAACTGGCTCTCAAGTGAGGCTGCCGGAACACACCGTTAGATGCTTGGCGGCAGATTTTCAACTTGAGGGTGGTAGCTAGCCAGCCGAGTACTAGAAAGTACGCTACGCTATGGTTTCCTCACGATGTTTTCCTTCACCGGCAGCTCAAGCTCATTGTTGGGGTTTGAACCCACGTCCTTCGGCATGCGAACCGACCGCGCTAACCACTGAGCTATCATCGCTACAAATCTTCATAAGCTTCTAAATCTTCATAGCAGGAGGTCAAATAGATACTATCGCAGGATCAGATAATCAGGTGCTATGCTGTAGTGTTTAACACTAAAGTAACTTTACCGCCAAGCAGTAGTGTGTAAACATTACTGTGTACATTCCGGTTTGAAGGGAACCGCAGCTAGCAAAATTACAGGGCTGTTGAGACTAACCATCTAAAGTCTCAAAGTAATGAATAAAAAACAGCGATGCCCTGTACTTTATTTTGTTACTCAAAGTTCTGTGTATCGCTCCAATAGTCATGAACAGGCGATATCTCTTAATCTCCTTCCCTCCTTATTATTGTGCAACTTTTGTAGCGATTTGAATTTTTGTTTGCTCAGTGGTTAGCGCGGTCGGTTCGCATGCCGAAGGGCGTGGGTTTAAACCCCAACAATGAGCTTCAGCTGCCGGTGAAGGAAAACATAGTGAGGAAACCATAGCGTGGTGGCAGGGTATTTTCTAGTACTCGGCTGGCCAGCTACCACCCTCAAGTTGAAAATCTGCCGCCAAGCATCTAACGGTGTGTTCCGGCAGCCTCACTTGATAGCCAGTTCCATTCCAGGCTAGATCTGCTTTACCATCTTCGACCACACCGTCACTTAACATCAGGTGAGTTGTGGTAAAACACCTAGCCTGTCAGAAAAAAAAAAATTGTGGATAGTCCCTTTGTTGTCTATGTACCTCTCAATCCAATGTCTTCTGGATTCAGCCACGTGCCTGAAGCCATGCATGCTGGTCTCCAAGCAGAAATCCTTCCCAAGGGACACCGCGGGCGCTACCAACTTAGCACATGGAGTCTTCGAACGACGATTGGGCAAGTCGTACGAATACATCACTACGTTCGAAATGGAAAAGAGTAACATATTGAAAAAAGCTATATTTTTTATACCAGGTGGCAATTAAGCAGACTGCTTGCCTGATAGTAAGCAATCACCGTCGCCTATTTGTAATACCAGGGGCACAACAAAAACGATTGTTTCTTATTTAATTTTTTATTATAGATAGGCTTACGTTTGACCGCCATCTCACCTGATGTTAAGTGATGATGCGGTCTAAGATGGAGCACGCTTGCCCAGAAGATACCGATTCACTCTCGACTTGAAGACACCCAGATTATATCCTTCGGGGAACACCCACTCGGGCAGCGCATTCCACTGTCTAGCAGTCCGCACAATGAACGTGGAATCAAATCGTTTCGTTCGAGTTTTTGGAACGTCGACCATGAAACGATGTCGCTTTTTTGAGCTTCTGGCTGTCGGATAGAAACATGGACATGGGGGAATCAGACCATGTAGTTCTGAAGCACACTCTCTCACACTCTCACACTCACGATACCGACCTTTTACATTAATAGCACCAGACATTCTATCGCCAAGCAGTAGTCTGTAAACATTACTGTGTTCCGGTTTGAAGGGTACTGTAGCGAAATTACAGGGTTACTGAGACTAACCATTGAATATCTCAAAGTAATGAGCACCAAAGCAGCGATGCCCTGGACTTTGTTTTATCATTCAAGTTCTGTGTATCGCTGCAATGGACATGGACAGGCGTTATCACTTACCATCAAGAGAGTTTTGTTCGTCGTACTTTTACATAATATGATAATGGTAGTAACATTTTAAACTGAAATACAGCTATGTTGACACACTACTGCTTGGCTGTGGTACTTTCCTATAAAAAAAAGAAAAACCTGCTAAGGAGATGATATAATTACCGAAAATTTTAAAATGACTTTTTTTAAAGGAATAACTCACACACTTACCTAAAAAATATATTCACGTACGAGTATTACTTGAAGTGGTTAAGTATTGTTAAAATTTAAATTCGAATTTGATCGTGAATCGACTAGCTGTGGTGATGATCTAGTTTATAAGTATCCACGATGTTATTGAGTAAGTTATAAATTGAATACTGAAGCCCAGCTTAATATCTCTCTAATCATTATTAAACGACATTAAAGTCAATAATTTATAACAAAACAAATTAACAAGAAAATGCTTTTAAAATAATTGAGTTTTATATTCTATGTGGCATCAATTTGCATGTTGCACGCTACAATTTGTCTGTATCACGTGCATGTTAGAATAATTCACGTATAAATGTAATTTTTAAATATATATATATATTTTTTTTAATTTTAAAAGATAAACAAGGACACTAGGGGCGATGGAAGTCGTGTCAAGGTTCACTGCTTTTTGGATCTGACCCTTGACCCAATCGCCTAGCGAAAGCCTGTTCAGTTGCTGGTTGAGGCAAAGATTATAAGGCCGTTCTTCGTGACGACTATCGGAACAATGATCTCGTAAAAAAGTAATATTATTTATTTATTTATTAGTTACAATAATAAGAACGGCACAACAACCACATACTTATTAACAACTTTAAATTCGCAATGTCAGTTTTGTAAAAAAAACTTAGGAATTGAAATACAAATAACAATCCCACTAATATCATAAATGTGCTGAAAGTTTGGATGGATGGATAGACGGATGGATGTTTGTTACTCAATCACGCCAGAACGGCTGAACGGATCTGGATGAAATTTTGCATGTAGATACTTTAGGCCCTGGAATAAAACATAGTATACCTTTCATCATCATCATCCATCACCGCGCTGGTAAAACTGCGGGGCGTAGCTAGTTAAATATAACACAAATAATTATAATATGATTCTTTTACTTACTTATAAAAATACATAATTATTTTAAATCATGGTTAGTGAAAATTTTATTGACCTTTAATTAAATTTGAATTTGATTATTTCTTGATAATAAAATGTCAACAAAAAATTAAGATTATTTTAACAATAGTTACAAAGGTTAAATTAAACGTGCTGTGAAGAGAGTTAAGTTCACAAACAAAAGCTTAATAAGCTCTTTCCATTATAAATTCTTAATTAATTAATATTATTTAATTAAATTTCTGTTTTCACTATAGCTTTTCGTCCTTAGTTCTCTTGTAAGTATCTTCTCTGTAGAAAATTACTTAAATTCCTTTCGGCATCTAATCTAGTCCGGCAGTATATCCTGACTTAGAACGGAACTTCGCAAAATTGTGGTTTGGGAGTCCGGAGTACTAATTACTGTAGCGTTTTCTGGTACCTGTTAAAAAAATACAGTTAAATTACAGTTATTATTGGACAGACGACCTAATAAAGACCGCAGGAACGCGCTGGATGCGAGCAGCTTCCAATCGGTCTTTATGGAAATCAATGGGAGATGCCTCACAGCAGTGGACGTCATACGGCTGATGATGATGATGGTTAAAAATGATCTAGTAAAAACATTTTCAAATACATAACACAATGCAGGTGTCCATGGGCGGCGGTGACCACTTACAATCAGATGGTCCTTCACTTGTTTGCCAAGTTGTCACATAAAAAATAAATATATGTTTAAGGATTAGCCCCAAACTAAATCGTATGAGCTGTGGTTAAACATCTAGCCTGTAAAAAATACATTATTTTGAGTTTTTTATTTTAATGTTATTGTAACGAGACGAACGGTATGCTGTCCTGAAGGTAAGATATAACGCATGTCCATGACCATTGCAACGATACACAGAACATGAGTAGCAAAACAAAGTCCAGGGCATCGCTGCTTTGAGACTTTCGATGGTTAGTCTTGGGTAGATAGGTTTTACTTGATGGTAGATTTCCTTAGCAGGAGGTCATCTAGGTAGGTACCACTGCAATACCAGATATTCTGCCGCCAAGCAGTAGTGTGTAAAAATTACTGTGTTCCGGTTTGAAGGGTACTGAAGCTAGCAAAATTACAGGGCTATTGAGACTAACCATCTAGTCTTAAAGTGATGAGCGCCAAGGCAGCGATGCCCTGGACTTCGTTTTACTACTCAAAGTTCTGTGTATCGCTGCAATGGTCATGGACAGGCGTTATCTCTTAACATCAGGAGAGCGTCTCGTTTTTTTAATTACTGTTACATTTAAAAAAAAAGAGTCTCGACAGCCCTATAATTTCGCTAGCTGCAGTACCCTTCAAACCGGAACACAGTAATGTTTACACACTACTGCTTGGTAGCAGAATATCTGGTACTGCGGTGATCCCTACCTAGACGACTTCCTGGAGATTTACCACCAAATAAAATGTAAAGGATCCCTTTAAAACCGAAGTACTGTGTCATAGGCACTGCATGGGTTCATGTCTCAGTTCACTGGAGTAACCAGAAAACCTTACCGTTTCTCTGATGAAATGCTCATGGCTCTGAATGTGGGTAAAAGTAGCCCATGTCAGGGTATTGCAGAGATGGTCGCTCTGTGGGGCTCCGGAGACAACCCCTCGGAGGAAGTAGCGGTATTTGCCCCGATCCAGCTCGATAAACGACAGCCCACCACCGCTGTCACCTTTACACACAGCTGTTCCTGGAAGTAAGAATAGAAACAGTTCATAACATGGAAATATTTTCGTAGCGATGATGGCTCAGTGGTTAGTGCGATTGGTTCGCATGCCGAAGGGCGTGGGTTCAAACCCCAACAATGAGCTTGAGCTGCCGGTGAAGGAAAACATCGTGAGGAAACCATAGCGTGGTGGTAGGGTACTTTCTAGTACTCGGCTGGCTAGCTACCACCCTCAAGTTGAAAATCTGCCGCCAAGCATCTAACGGTGTGTTCCGGCAGCCTCACTTGAGAGCCAGTTCCATTCCAGGCTAGGTGTGCTTTACCATCTTCGACCACACCATCACTTAACATCAGGTGAGCTGTAGTCAAACAGCAGCCTAAAAAAAAACTTCAATCAAAGAAATATGACAATACATTTTATCTGTTAAAAACACAGCAATTTTATCGATATATTTTTTCATGTAAAGTAGAATGATTCTCCTTATGTTTAGAGATAACGCTTGTCCTGCTCATCAATACATAAATATCTTAAGATATTTTATTATTTTATGGCGCTGAAACGTGGTCTCTATGTGCCTTCTTGGTAAGCTCAAAATAGCACAACGAGCTATGGAGAGGGCTGTGCTCGGAGTTTCCCTACGAGATCGAATCAGAAATGAGGAGATCCGTAGACGAACTAAAGTAGCCGACATAGCCCAGCGGATTAGCAAGTTGAAGTGGCAGTGGGCAGGGCACATAGCACGCAGAACCGATGGCCGATGGGGCTGCAAAGTTCGAGCCGCTTCCAACCGGTTTTTATGGAAATCAATGGGGGAGGCCTATGTCCAGCAGTGGACGTCATACGGCATATATGATTATGATGATGATGATAATTTCAAAAACAGCGGTCAAATAACTGATACATAATTATATGACACCAATTAAGATAGTTCACCAATAAAAATGATACCAATTTTATTATGGCGGTATAATGCGTAGGTACGAGATCCTCGGCGCACGAGTTTCGCACTTGACCGGTTTTCATTTAAACTATTTATCTCAAAGATAAAAGGGGCGCCACTATCAAAATTCTGCCCCGGTTGGAAAAAATGGTAGCCCCGAAGTTGCTAACTTAACACCTAAAAGAAAACTAATTTATTTATAACTAGCTGTGCCCTGCGGTTTCAGCTTAAACGTCATAGTAGCTTTATGCATGCAAAGTCTCAGCCCGATCGGTTTAAAATTGACAAAGTTTCATACAAACTTTCATCCCCTTTTTTATCCCCTTAGGGGTAGAATTAATCAAAATCCTTTCTTAGCGGATGCCTACGTCATAACATCTACCTGCATGCCAAATTTCTGCCCGATCCGTCCAGTGGTTTGGGCTGTGCGTTGATAGATCACTATGTCAGTCAGTCACTCAGTCAGTCAGTCAGTCACCTTTGAGTTATATATATTTAGAAGATTGTCATAAATACTCATCCATATTAGGTACTAGGAAATATAAGATAATAGAAGCCAATATAACATCTTAAAGTGTCCAAATGAAGAAACGTATTAACTATATCTTGTAGCCATTATTATTGTTTGAAAATTCAATAGTGGCTCCTCCATTCAACTATTTACAAACAACTAACTTTTCTTTGTATTTCTGATAAAGTATTATTTTTATTTCAGTGTAAATGTTCATTTAAAACTAACTACACGGTGTTTTTTGTCGTATTAAAAAATAAATGTCTTTTTTAATTATTCGGTACACAATTAAGTGATTCTTCGGAACCCTGTAATTTGTAAGACCTTGTTATATGTGAAACATAAGGAAAAGGAAATTCGAATAAATTTTGTAGGTTGGTATTGTTTTTATACAGGCTTTTATTTAACTTGCCTTTTTTTCTCTTTCTTCTTGGCATCGCACTCTGTGCATACTGCCAGTTTCAAAGTTACTGCTAGTTCTCTCTACACTTGCATCCCCCTGGCTAAGTAACAATTGTAGTAAGCATAATGTATAATATTTATAACTGTAAACTGTAACCTAATATGAAAAGAAAGATCCACAAATAAAAATGCCTTGCTGAGTTTCTTGCCGGAGTCTTCTCAGTTGAAGTGTAATTACGAGCCGGTGGTAGATTCAAACATGTAACTTAACGTTCATAAGTGCCTTACCAAACTGATACTGAAACTAAACTGATTAAATTACTTTTCGATTTGATTTTTTACTGTATTTGTGTAAAGTCTTTATCTTTATAGTCAAACACCAGTCTTGGTCAGGTCCAGTCCGTGCCAGTCAAATCCAGTCATGCTGAAGTTAAGTAGTGGTGACTTTACTATAAGCTTCGATGGAGTTTTGGAAGCAACACGAAAAGTCATGTTTCACCACATTATATCTCACTAGCGCTTGTAATTCGGCATATAAATAAAACACAACTATTTTTATGTATAAACAGTCGAAAAAACACTAGTTATGGAAAAAAATACAGTGGGGCGACATACGATTCTTACCGCGTTCCCGCCAAATACTTGCCTTGTTAGTTTAGGACAAATCTTGCAGGCTGTGGAAGTATCATACACTCTGAAATGTTCCTTTATAGCTTATTATATCCACAGTCGGGTTATAGATTTTTTAAACTCTTCAGCTTGTTAAATTACAATAAACACTATATTTATAACAAAATGACAGTGTATACACACACAAAGAACAGTATCAATGGATAAAAAAATGCTCTTTTAACCTTTTGATAACACTTCGACCTTTATATAAAATCATGCAAAACGGCGCGTGTTACGTGCGGTAAATTTTTACGTGAGTACTAACCCCAATAATCAGCTTGAGCTGTCGGGTAAGAAAAACATCGTGAGGAAACCATAGTAATGGACTCTTAGTGTGTACTCAATACTCAATTGTTTATTGCAATATATGTACAGGTGCAGGACTTACAAATATATTACATTGCTATGCCTATACATATAACCCCATTAGGGTATGGCAAAAAATTTATATTATTATTATTATTTGAAAATTACAGAATGTCATATTATATCAAATTGAATTAGAATATTAATTAGTCACTATTTATAAATAATATCATCAAAAAATTACAACAAAAAAAAAAAAAAATTACAATTATAAAACTATTCATAAATAATATCATCATTGAAAAAATCGTCAAGAGTATAGTAACATTTGGCTATTAGGATAGATTTCAACTGATAAATAAAAATATCTTCCTCGTCTAATACTCTATACTCTAATGGTGGTGTACTCTAATACTCGGCTGGTTAGCTACCACCCTCAAGTTGAAAATCTGCCGCAAAGCTTCTAACAAACAGTGTGTTCCGGCAGCCTCACTTCAGAACCAGTTCCATTCACGGCTAAGTGTGCTTTACTATCTTCGACCACACTGTCACTGTTTACGCTAAACGTCTTTAATAGACTGTTTACGTATAACAGGTACATGGTGATAGTTATATCTATTTCCCTACATCCTACCTGTATCCCCTCTCTGTCCTTAACACCGACACTCATCGACGGTTCGTTGCGGAAGTGCAACGTACAACATAGTGAATACATTTGGTCTAATACCAATGGTCGTGATCCGCCGTTAATTGTGGAGTTCGTTCAGTGCCTTGGGAAGTGGACGCTTCGGAGCTCCAGGAGTACGCTAACGGGAAGAACAGTGAGTCCTGCCCCTTCCTTTTTATTTTCTTTTCCCTCCGACTGTCGCCGTGAGTTATTTGTGATCCTTCGCGCACGCAGTCACTTAACATCAGGTGAGGTCAAACACCTAGTCTAATAGAAGCCCCATATACTCATTATATGCAAGCAACTTTTCATTGCAAAACTTTAATTCCATTTTCATCATACGACAGTGGAATTGCTACCCCAGTTGGTGTTCCCCGATAGATACAAGCTGGGTACCTTCAAGCCGCGAGCAAACCTTAGTGGTTAGTATGTTCGAACTGCACACAAAGATCCGTGGGTTCAAACCTCAACAATGAGCTTGAACTGCTGATACACAGAACTTTGAGTAGTAAAACAAAGTCCAGGGCATCGCTGCCTTGGCGCTCATTACTTTGAGACTAGATGGTTAGTCTCAATAGCCCTGTAATTTCGCTAGCTGCAGTACCCTTCAAACCGAAACACAGTAATATTTACACACTACTGTTTAGCGGCAGAATATCTGGTACTGCGGTGGTACCTACCTAGACGACCTCCTGCTAAGGAAATCTACCACCAAGTAAAATCCATTCGAGTTCAGGTGTGCTTCACCGTCTTCGTCCACATCGTTACTTAACATCAAGTGAGCTGTGCTCAAACACCTAACCTGCCAGCAGTAAATAAAATACTAGGAGATAATATAAGTCGAAAGTAGTTGGACCCTATAACAACAAGCCTAGATGAGCTCTAATAATAAAGCTTCTCTACGTCTATGTGTTCGTTCGGTCTATCGTTACAGAACAAAGTCATATGAAAGAAAAGTAGAAACAACTTTTTTTACAATGAAGTTATTGGACATGCGAGCGTAACAAATAGCAATACATTTTAAAATATTTCATTTACTTGTTGTTTTTAACTCTTTAAACATGTATTGCAGATAACGATGGTGGGGTACTACTTGCAACAGCCGAAGACTTGCAACACCCTTCAAAGCTTATCAGTCATCGCACTCGGGAATTGGATTGTATTTCAAACAAAAAAGTTTATGATTCTAATATCAGAACAACAGGATCCAACAAAAGCTGAAGCATTGCTCTCTCGACAAATTGATAGCATTCAAAACTATTTAGAATGCAATATGCCCAGAATGTTCCACGACACGCTATCAGTTGAAACTATACGTGCCTTAAAAAAGCTGATGGCAGACAGTAATCAGTTATCGAGAGTTGGAAAAAAAATTTGCCAAAAGTATGTAATTGGAAGAATGATCGAAACGATGTTCACTAAAAATCTTACCAACCTAACACTTGACTTTGATGACGAAAAAATGTTTTCAATCATGCTATGTAAAAAATCTTATTTGCTTTCAGGGCTTATTCAATTACATCTTAATCTATCTTGTGATATTGAAGAAGCCGATGTAGTTCACCTACTAAAAGAGCTACATAATCTTAAACATCTATCATTGGTAGATTGTGAAACTGCAATAGGATATAAAGATAACGTTTTGAGATGTATAGCTGACAATTGCAAATTGATCGAAGTATTAGATTTAACCGACTCAAACGTGAACGATAGTAACATAGACATAATAGTTCAGTTACGTAATTTGAGAATCATTATGCTAGGTGTAACAAAAGTAAGTAAAAAAGGCATCGCAAAACTTCTTTTATCATGTGAAAATATGGAATATATAGATGTTACTGATTCAAATGCCATAGCACAAGCTTTAGAAGACATCAAATATTCAGGAAAAAAAAGTGTGAAACGCTTCAAATTACAATTTTATGAAAATTTCGATGATACTACGGAACAACAAATGAGATTAATCGTTAAAATGTGTCCACTGATCCAAAGAATGTCACTTATTAATTACGAAGCTAATCGATTATGCCTTCCAGATATAAATCCTCTATACGATTTACGCGAACTAATTCTAACTGGTTACAAGTTCTATACCGACCAAGTAAAAGAAGTCTTAGAAGTAAGGGGATTTAATTTAGAACACTTACATCTTCATTTAGCCGGTGAGATTAATTTAAACACATTTATATGTATAGGTCAGTTGTGCCCAAACTTGAAAAGTCTATGTGTGGAACAATGTGGATTGGTAACAGAGACATTAGAAAATGTCTTTCAGTGTAAAATCAAGGTGTCTGATTCAGATATTTCACCATTTAGAAAATTGAGAAAATTGTCATTAAATACTTCTGAATTAGGTTCAGAGTCTTCTAATGAGCATATACTGTTTCTCCTCTCGAATTGCCTTAATGTTGAAGTTATTTACATCGATGATACCATCCTGCTCACGGATGACATTATGTTAAAAGTTTTGAAAAGGAATCCATTGATTTGTTTGCAAGAATTGTGGCTACAGAATTCTAATATATCCGAGCCAATCATAAATCAAATAATTGAAAATTCTAACAGTGGCTTAATTCTAGCAATGTGATTTGACAAAGTGTTAAACTTTAAAAATTGTGAAACTATAGAATCATTAGTGCGCGAGAGCATTGTTATTAATAATTAAGTCTTATTTCAGAGGCTTGAATTTGTATAAAAGTAAATTTCAAAACAATAATGTAGTGGTCAGGGACCTTGGCGTTCAATTGGACGAAAAGCTGACATTCCGAGAGCACTATGAATATATATTATATGGTTTATTTCACTCTATTTGCACTATTTATATACTTCTGATGTATAATGTTCATACTGTATACACATTTGTCTAGGAATGTAATTTAGTTCAAATTCTTTTTGTCATCTAAATAATGCTGATATGTTCTGTTTTGTGTATCGAAATAAATAAAATAAAATAAATATTGTCTGTTTATTTTCGCTCATGATTTTCAATCCTTGATCGTGCTGATTTGGAACCACTGAGCTATCATCGCTACAGATAGCTACTGAAAACATAATACGTATATAAAAATCTGAAAAGGTCATTGCCAGAATTCTGGATCTTTTTCAGATTCGAATCTGATCCGGGATTATTTGTTTTTATCTAAAATTATTTTAGACAAACCAGACGCTCTCCTAATTGTAAGAGATAACGCCTGTCCATGACCATTGCAGTGATACCCAGAACTTTGAGTTGTAAAACAAAGTCCCGGGGATCGTTGCTTTGGCACTCATTACTTTGAGATGTTGGTTGGTTAGTCTCAACAGCTCTGTAATTTTACTAGCTGCAGTACCCTTCAAACCGTACACAGTAATGTTTAAACACTACTGCTTGGCGGCAGAATATCTGGTATTGCGGCCTACGATCTCACTATAGAGAACGTCTTCTCCCATTGGTAACACGGTTAATTCAATTCAATTCTATTACAATCCTTACCATTCTGGTACCCTGCACATATCTTGTCACTAGTGATGTGTGCTTTGAAGGATGGGTCCGATTTATCAAAGCACTGTTCAATAGCTACCACTGGCATGTCTACCAGCTTTAGCAAAGGAGACGCTGGCCCGTCCTCGCCGGTGAGACCCCAGCCTCCGACCTGGTGGATACAGTAAATCATAATTTCTGAGCTCATTATTCAGATTTAAGCCTTGAACATCGACAACCTTAACTTGCGAATCAATGTTTCGTGTTTTTTAAATAATTTTAGTATTAATTGCCCATCAGTCCATCAATCAATCTGTCAAGCTTACAATCTGTCAAACTATCAATCTGTCAATATGTCAAACTCTCAATCTGTCAAACTAGCAAACTGTCAATCCGTTAATTTGTCAATCTGTCAATGAATAAATTAAATAAATAAACTCTGTTGTAAAATGTATTCTATATGTTAATTCTATATGTATTCTATATGTTAATTCCATAAAATTTGTGTGTGCCAAATTTCGTCTAAATCCCTTCTGGCGTTTTTGCTTGATTGCAAACATCCGCCGTCCAAGCATCTAAACATCTAAACATACAAACTTTACAACTGTAACGTTAGTTGAGCTTCTTAAAAAGTCTCAGTGATTTGTTCAAAGCCACTGCAAGGCCAAGAATAAACGCAATACTTCGAGCAGGCAATAAAACTTTAGATGCTTCAACACAGCAATCTATTCTAAATTACCTGTCCGGAATTTCCTGGTTTAAGCTGGTTTCTGTCAAATTCAACATTGAAGTCCAAACAAACTGGTCGCACAACGCCAGAGAATTTGAACGGAGAAGAAATGATCACCAAGGCGATGTCGTCTTGTAAGTTCGTCGCGCTGCCTTGGAAGCGGGGCGGAATCTTTATCTCTGCAACCTAATCGGGAGAAGAATGATATTGAATATGCACAATCTTGATTCAGCAGAGCGGCGTGCTGTTTGACTTTTTGAGTCAGCCCTGTTTTTCTAAATAGTCCCACTGTTGAGCTTGTGCGTCTTCTCATTGTGAGAAGGGTAAGGCAGTCACCAAACTGGCCAAGTGTGGGTTGGCAAACTTTACACATCATCGAGTTTTTTTTTAAGAACTCTCTGAAAAATAGGTTTCCTCACGATGTTTTCCTTCACCGTTTGACGTTTTTTCTAAATAAAAGTAATGAGATGAACGAGACACTCTCCTGATGGTAAGAGATAACTTGACTTTTTATTTGATTGTAGATGTCCTTAGCAGGTGGTCGTCTAGGTAGGTACCACCGTAGTATCAGCCGTCAAGCAGTAGTGTGCAAACACTACTATTTTCCGGTTTGAATGGTACTGCAGCTAGCGAAATTACGGGGCTGTTGAGACTAACCATCGCATGTCTCAAAGTAATGCGCGTCAAAGCACTTTCTTTAACTACTCAAAGTTCTGTGTATCGCTGCAATGGTCATGGACAGGCGTTATCTCTTAACATCTCGTTCGTCTCATTAATGTTACATTAAAAAAAACTTACGTCTGATTTCTGTGCGTTCTCGTCGTGTTGGTCGTTCCAGGGACGATACTTCTTCCCTACCGCCACAGCGTAATTGGAAGCTGGCAGCTGCTTCTGCACTTCGCTCCAGAAGCAGTGAGCAGCTGTAAATTAAAGAAGTAGCTGCATACATTTTTGTTTGAAAGTAATTGTGTAAAGGTAAGAGTGTGCCCGCAGCCTCGACACAAAGATCCATCTCAACGCCGAGGTGGATCAATCCAGGGTTTTTAGTGGGTAGGCCCAAAGTCCCACATAACCACCCTGCCCGCCCGAGGGCCGGTGGTATCCGTAATGGATTTAACCTGGAATAGGACTGGGACAAGAGGAGTGCAAGATGAGTGGTCTATGCTCAGCAACGAGTGATTACGGGGTGAAGATGGTGATGACAATGGAAAAAGAGACATTAAACCTATTTCAAATGTCTTTACCAGATATAACAACAGTTTCGGAGACCAGGCTACCACCACAAATCTGCAGGTAAGGCTTCTTCTTTTTGGTGTAGATCCCTGCATGCCACGGCAGCTCATGGATTTCTGCTAGACGACCTCCAGCTATGATGGCCATACTTGCGGTGGCGGGAATACCACACACTGAAACACAGAAAGCACTTATAGAAAAACGAGGTAGAAAGTTTGTTTATTTTCTAAAGGTTTTATTTGGGAGCTACTGAGCTGTGCTGAGCTTCGTCATCAGACCCTGGATATAGTCTAGGCATATAGTGCTCCTCAAGACGAATCAATCGAAACCAAACTCGATGGGTTTATATTATCACCGAAGATACATAAGTACACCAAATTTGAGACCGATCAGACATCGGGAAGTCGGGAGTGTGGGAAAGTGATATAATATGGTGAAACATGACTTTTCGTGTTGCTTCCAAAACTCCATCCAAAGTCGTCACTATTTTACTAAGGCTCGGCTGGATTTGACTGACACAGACTGGACTTGACCAAGACTAGACTTTGACTGTAACTATAGATGTTAGACATGAATTGCAAAAAACGAAGACGATGCAGTATACCTACAGCTTAAGCCTCCCTGATGGGGAAAATTAAATAAACATTATGCATGTGAGGTACCTTCTTTCTCCACAGATGAAGTTCGAGAGATATCCTCATCCCATTTCGAAATTATATCCCATTCAGAAGGTGGTGCAATACAGCGAACCTCATCGCCATTCACGCTCACACCACACGAGAACACATCGTCTTTCACTCGCTCACACCGCGCTGGAAATATGCAAAAATAAAATCAATACAGGGTTAAAAGCCTGGGGTATACTAGCCCCAATGGGGGTCACACTCATCATTATAAGTAACTTTTCCTACAAGCACAAAAATGAGCAGTTTTATAAAAAAATGTACGTGCCCCTGGGGTTCACGATGATTATGTGAGGCTCTCCGCCTAAGCAACGGCTTACCCACTAAAAACCCTGGGGTGTTTCTGCCTGGCGTCTCGGGTAAAAACTTGAACGAAACGATTTGATTCCACTTTCATTGGTCTAACCGCTAAACATAGGAATGCGCTGCTGCCGGGTGTTCCCCGTTGGATAAAATCTGGGTGTCTTCAAGTCGAGAGTGAATCGGTATCTTCTAGGCGAGCGTGGTCCATCTTAGGCATCTTGCTACATCAGGCGAGATGGCGGTCAAACGCATAAAAAATAAGCTACAAAACCATTTATGAAAAAAAAACTGAACAAGTACTTACGTAAGCATTGAGAGAGGTCGCCAAAACTGGTTCCATCATCAAAGCAAGCTAAGATAGCGTTGTCGGCGTTAAAGAAGCCAGGGTCACACTCCACATTCAGAGTAAATCTGCGGAGTTTATCCCCTGGGGACAGGCCAGGGATCTTAGGATCTAGGATCTCGTAATGACCGTTTTTGGGTTGTGGAGGCAAGACGCAAAGATTTCCACTGTAAATTTTTTTTTTTTTTATATCATTGTCTTAAAGTAACGAGCACCAAATCAGCGATACCCTGGACTTTTAGGCCAGTAAAAATATAATTTAATCTCGCAATAAATTTCCGATCCAATTTTTTTTAAATAAGTTTTAGGTTCACTTACTGAGCATAAAATAACAAAATGCTGACAGATCCAGGCGGAGCTTTAAGCGCCATCTTGAAAAAAGTTTTTGGCCGATATCTCGGAAACTATGCACTTTAGGGAAAAAGTGATTGAGACCATTATTGTAGAGAATAAAATTTTGCATCTTTTATTCGTGTAAACTTTTTTGTAAAACTTACCGTTTACGATTTATGACCCATTTAATGAACCGGTTTTTCTAACATTTCAAGAATTATCGGCCGAGATAGAAAAACCCATGATGGTAAGAGATAACGCCTGTCCATGACCATTGCAGTGATATAGAGAACTTTGAGTAGTAAAACAAAGTCCAAGGCATCGTCGCTTTGGCACTCATTACTTTGAGACTTTCGATGGTTAGTCTCAACAGCCCTGTAATGTCACTTGGTCACTGTTCGGTCCGAACAACTAGTAGATATACGGGTCTAAAAGCACAAACACAACATAAATACAACACAAACTGGTTGCTTCTTTAACTTATTATGTCGACGGCAATCTTATTTTTGTTTCGATTCAATGCCATTCATTATGCTTTTTTTCTATGTATTTGCTTATGGTAATTTATTAACCGAATACACAAAAAAGTGTATTAATAAATTTTATGTTTACTGCGAGTAAGTATTAAAAATATAATTATGCGTGTAATTTATTTTTATTTTATTTATAACAGGCTTGGTGTTTGACCACAGCTCACCTGATCTTAAGTGACGGTGTGATCGGAGATGGTAAAGCACATCTAGCCTGGAATGGTACTGACTCTCAAGTGAGGCTGCCAGAACACACCGTTAGATGCTTGGCGGCAGATTTTCAACTTGATGGTGGTAGCTAGCCAGCCGAGTACTAGAAAGTACCCTATCACCACGCTATGGTTTCCTCACGATGTTTTCCTTCATCGGCAGCTCAAGCTCATTGTTGGGGTTTAAACTCACGCCCTTCGGCAAGCGAAACGACCGCGCCAACCATCGCTATCATCGCTACAAACAGTCATGATATTGACTGCCCTGTCTATATTCTCTATGAGGCACTTCTTAGTGTTCAAAAATGTAGTCGTGTTCACGTGCACTGAGCATATTAAATAATTCAAAGTCAGCTGTGTTTTTAAGGGTTCCGTACCTCAAAAAGAAACAAAACGGAACCCTTATAGGATCATCTTGTTGTCCGTTTATCAAAACCTTCTATCTCGGGAACGCTATTATGCCTTGAAGCTGTGAAATATTGTAAAAAACTTGTGGGATTCAAACCCAGAACCTCAACACTGGAAGCCAAACGATCTTATCACTACACTACATATTATAAAACAAAGTCGTCCGCCGCGTCTGTCTGTTGGCGATAAACTTAAAAACTACTGAACGGATTATCATGCGAGTTTCACCAATAGATAGAGTGATTCATGGGGAAGGTTCAGGTATTTAATTTGTCAAGACTTTGTGTAAATCGGTTGAAATATGAACAGATCAGCCCTACGGCAGACAAAATATGTCGGCATAATATGGTCTACTATCCGTGCGAAGCCTGCGCGGGTCGCTAGTAATATACAGAACACCCAGACACAGAAGAAACAATTATGTGCTTGGGAATTGAACCCGTTTTTAGCGATGATAGCTCAGTGGTTAGCGCGGTTGATTCGCATGCCGAAGGGCGTAGGTTCAAACCCCAACAATGAGCTTGAGTTGCCGGTGAAGGAAACCATCGTAAGGAAACCATAGCGTGGTGGTAGCGCACTTTCTTGTACACGGCTAGCTAGCTACCGCCCTCTAGTTGAAAATCTACTGCTAAGCATCTAACGGTGTGGTCCGGCAGCCTCACTTGACATCAGGTGAGTGGTGGTCAAAAACCTAGCCTGTCAGCCCTTAAAAATAACGCCTTTCAGCTCCCGTTGCAGAAATTCGACCAAATGAACTGACAGGATAGTCGATTTAAAATTATAGGAATTATTAAAGCCCTAACGTTTATTTATGTTGATAATTTTAGACGTTGCCTTTGTTAAAAAAAAACTTAATATAGTTACTCACGTTTCTGCTTCTCCTTTACATGGCAAAGTATTAGAAAGAACTGGAAAGAACAAAGATTGCTTCAAGAAAATGTTAGATAAAAAATAACTTCTAGGTTTCACAAGTGTCAGGATTTAGCCGCCTGTTCCTGCATTGTGTCTATTTTGAATCAGTCGATGGTATGGAACAGGTGATTGATATCTTTTTATTCGAATTTATTATTTACTAGCTTTGATTTCACGTGCAATTTCCATTACAGTAATTTATTTTCAGATATGATATTTATAAAACTAAAACATACATACTACAATAAAAGTGAACTGTTTATGTTATTTGTAACTAGTCCTAGTAACAGACATACACACCCATACATACAAACACACACGCACACACACACTTGTCACACACGCGCGCACAGTCACGCTCGCACGCGTGCACACGCGCACACACACACTCACAAACATAACATACCCACAAACAAACACATACACACAAACACACACGCAAACTCACAATCAAACAAAAACACATACTCACACATACATCTGCCCTTGAGGAATTGTTATAACACCACATCACATCACATCATCAGCCATAGGACGTCCACTGCTAGACATAGGCCTCCTCCTGGGGAGAAGGTTTTGCCAATACTCGCCATGCTTGGCAGGCGGGTTGGTTGTTCAAGGAAGACGCTGCTGCCCATCTTCCGGATTACATCCCTTAGCCGACTCTTACGGCAACCACGGGTAGAGAGGCCGTCTTACGCCGACACCACCACGGCAAACATACTTATTACTTATTATTGTTATTATACTCGCATTTAGTTTAAGGAAGGGCATCGACCACAGCACTATAGCTATACGCTAAAGGAGCAGACAGTGTTGCAACTTTATATTATATGAATATTATTATTATAGACCACACTATTTTTGTAACGATTTCGTATTTTAATCTAAAATTTTGGTGCGTCCTAGCCACATATGGCTTTAGTAGGCCAGTAAAAATAGAATTTAACCTCGCACTAAATTTCCGATCAAATTTTTTTTATAAGGTTTTGGGTCACTTTCTGAGCATAAAATTACAAAATGCTGACCATTGTTGTAGAAAATAAAATTTCGCATCTTTTATTTTCTGTAAACTTTTTTGTAAAACTTACGGTTTACGATTTATGGTCCATTTAATGAACCACCTGGATCTGTCAGCATTTAGTGATTTTATGCTCATAAAGTGACACTAAGCCTTATAAAAAAAAAATGGATGTGAAATTTGGTGCGAGGATGACAAAAAACGGCTATTTTTACTGGTCTATAGTCCCGGCAATGCGAAAACCCGCCATCCGCACTTACCAGTTCAATGCAAACAAATTTCGTAATAAAATATTTCTACGGTGCTTTATTATGGAAACTTTGGAAATTGCTCCCAAGTTTATTTGTAGACTGACCCAAACAGACATAAACACTAAGTTTTAAACATAATTCTGCATTTGCCGACTGTCATTTTGCGAATATGAACGTTCTTGAGGCAAACTTATAAGAAAGCACGGACAAGTGTGTGTCAGGCTCGCCCACCGAGGGTTCCGTACAAACTAGTAGGTATGATGAACTCTTGTTCTCATAACTTACAATACCTGGATGACCGAGCTTTCCTCGGTTTTTGTGAAGAACTTGAAAAAAAGGGGGAAAAATAATAATCGTCTGGACTCAAACCGGGGTCTTCTGGATTCGGGACTGTCCGATTTCCCAACTGAGCTGTTATAACTTTGTAGAAGGTGGCGAAATTTACCTTCGTAATAATATTGTAGCAATTTTTTATTCCTGAAAACATAGACAAAACGACGTTTTCTTAAAATGAAACCTAACTAGATCGATTTATCGCCTCCGAAACCCCATGCATACTAAACATGAAAATCGTTGGAGCCGTGGCATATTTTTCGTTGGAATGTTGGTACAAAGTACGTTCATAATCTCCAGATCTTGTCATTTGAAGTATCGTCCGCGTAGAATGACCATCTATCTAGCTTAGTGTCTAACCTTAGTGACCAGTGACCGCTGTTTATTATATCTATATATAGTGCTACATAGGTTTAAAGATTAACCTTTATGCTATCGAGCGTTTATAACTTATAAGTTAACTAGTTTTTGCCCGCGACTTTTTTCGCGTAGTGGTCGACATCAGACATCGTAGAGTAAATATACCTATTGGAATCGATAAGTTAAATAAAATTTTTACAAAAAGAATTTGACTCTATATATTTTTGTTTTATTTATGCGGGATTACTCACGTTTAATTTTATCGGAATCTCCGACTATAGTAATAATAATAATAATAATAATTCATTTATTTGCGCTATGGGTATGATACAGATGTAAAAGTAAAAAATTAGCAAAGAACACCACAGACTACCTTTCGGCGTGCAAAAATTGTTTAGCTAGACATTTATCACAATTAAAAATTACATGTCAAAAAGTATAATATAAAAGTAAACAAATGTCAAAAGAAGGTAATAATATTAAAGTCACAAAATAATAATTAAAAAATAATAATAATATTAAAGTCCAAATTAAATTTATTTTTTTTCAGACAAATACTCCCTTACCGTGTAGTATGCTTTCTCCAACAAGAAGTATTTCAATTTATTTTTAAATTTAGTTATCTCATTGATATGAGCTATTTCTATGGGTAAATGGTTGTAGATCATTGGAGCCATGCACACTACACTATTTGCAAGCAAAGACGTATTTCGCTTAGGTACATTGATTTTGTGTTTATGTCGAGCAGATTTTAAATTAACAAACAAGTTATAGTTATTTCGTACAAACATCACACATTCATAGATATATATACAAGCCATGGTCAAAATTTTTAGGCTTTGGAAATGAGGTTTACAGCTGTCCGTATTGCGTAGACTGCAGATGGCTCTAATGCATTTCTTCTGTGCCTTAAACACTGATTCTTTGCCAGTGCTATTGCCCCAGAATATAATTCCATATCTAAGCAATGATGAGACATAACCATTGTATGCCATGAGGACTGTAGACCTGCTTACAGTTTTTGACAGCATGTATAGCGCATATGAATGTTGGCTTAGCTTACCACGCAGGATTTCAACATGCTCTTTCCAGTTTAAGTTGCTGAAGGCCACATCCGGTGGCCTTCATCATGGGGACAGATAGGGCATCGATCCCGGGTTTTCCCGGTTCTGAGAATTACGAAAAACCCCGGGTTTAATTTTTAAAACTCGGGTTTTTCGTTTTTTTTTTTATTACTTATTTATATACTTTGTTTTTGTTATTTATTAAGTTTAAGCCACTTCGAATGCAATAATAAGTAAATGGAATAAAAACACGCTTTGATAAATTATTATTTATTTATTACGTAAAAAGTAGCTTCGTTGCTACGTTCCTGCCAATAAAACAAGCCATGCAAGTCAAATGGAACGCGCGCGTCCATCTCAGGACATGAATGGGGTGAAGTGTGGAGCAGGGGAGAGGGGAGGGTGTAGCGAAGCTCGTCGCGCTAATAAAAAAAAAAAAATACTTATCACTTTTTTAAAAACTAAAACTGTTTTTGTAATTTGTAAAGTACTGTTTCATTTATTTAAATTCTTCCTCATTCTTTATATTTTGTACTCATTGTAGGAAATCGATTTATAAGCGCAGATTAGTGTATTTTAAAAAATTACAATAAAAAGACCGAAATGCTCGAAAAAACTACTAGGGACAGAGCTGAGACAACGCGCGCGCGGCCTCGTCTTACTTCGCACTGCGGGCCGTCGCGCGCCTCGCACAGGGATGTTAGATGGCCACCTAGAAATCCTTGTACCGAGCTGGCTGAAAGCTGGTATTCGAGACGGGAAAGCTGGTACGCCTATGCTCAAGTGTGTTCCGCTCTGGCGCTGCCAATTCTGGGAGACAAATCAGACAAATTGTGGGGGAAATCGCATCCTAGTAAAAAAAAAAAAAAAAAAAAAAGGTACATTTCAATTTTGTAGACCGTTAATAGAGGGCAGTAATTATCGAACACACGGAAGAAATATCACTTTTAACATTTTTTTTTGATATTATATTGCATTTCGGATATAATATGTAAAATATATTGAAAAAAGTAAATAAATGATTTATAACGAAAAATTTTTATGAAAAACGACGGTTCGCTTGAGGAAACAATAGAAAATAACTCAGACGATACAATTGATTGGAAGTTTTTTTACATGAATCTCTGAAATTTGTCGATTATTCTATATTGTCAGTGTATTTTTGTCGGTCAACGGCCAATCTTGGTATTTTTGCATACAAGGACTGAGTAGTCTTGGTACATGGTACGTGACACTAAAAACTGGTATGTATACCAAGAAGTTGGTAGGTACATCTGACAACTCTGGCCTCGCACGTGAAGATAGCGGTTGATGCACGGGTGCGGGGGTGGGGGCGGGTGGTGTAGAGGAATGCGACGGCGCGCTCTGGAACTCTTCCTCACCGGAGTCCTCCTCTACGGTGTCAGGAATATTCCAACACACAGAGCTCACCGCGACGTCTTCAGAACCACGGCCATTCTCACGAGCTCCATGAAGACAAGGTCTCCAAGTCGGTGGCAGATTCCACCCTCCATCTCTATTAAAATTAGGACGCTTACTAATCTCTATGGCCTCCCTGACTTTCCGAGGCACATAGAACTTCTCACGAGCTAGCACTTTCGCCTTATCAAACCGGATATAGTGCAGCGCGTCCGTACCGATCGAATGTTCCGCCACCGCCGACCCGTTGCTATCCATGTTCTTCATGGAGCGTACATGCTCAGTGAGTCTAGTGGCCACGTTTCTTCTAGTCTCACCTACATAACACAGACCGCAATCACAAGGAATCATGTATACACCGGGGACACCCAGAGGGTCTCTATCTTTTGGAGAACGAAGCAGTTGTCTGAGCTGCATGAGCGGACGGAAGATTGATTTGACTCTATATGGTTTTCTCATATAATTCGCTATAATTTCGCTAGCTGCAGTACCCTTCAAACCGGAACAAATTAATATTTATACACTACTGCTTGACGGCAGAATATCTGGTACTGAGTAGTACCTACCTAGACGGACGAATTTCTGCTAAAGAGATCTACCACCAAGTTTCTGTTTAATGTTTTTTTTTATCGCTGACAGGCTATGTGTTTGACCACAGCTCACCTGATGTTAAGTGACGATGTGGTCGAAGATGGTGAAGCACACCTAGCCTGGAATGGAACTGGCTCTCAAGTGAGGCTGCCGGAACACACCGTTAGATGCTTGGCGGCAGATTTTCAACTTGAGGGTTTAACAATGGTGGTAGCTAGCCAGCCGAGTAATAGAAAGTACCCTACCACGACGCAAAACTGATTCTGCAGTGACATTACAGGTCTGTTGAGACTAACCATCGAAAGTCTCAAAGTAATGAGCGCCAAAACAGAGATGCCCTGGACTTTGTTTTGTTACTCAAAGTTCTGTGTATCACTGCGATTATCCCACCCACCATGGGTAGGCGTTTAATCTTACCATCTTAGATACCTAGTATCATCTTTTTCATTACATTATATTACCAGAAATTAACGTTAAAATTGTTGTCAGAGTTTTCTTTTTTTTATGGCTGACAGGCTAGGTTTTTGACCACAACTCACATGATGTTAAGTGACGGTGTGGTCGAAGATGGTAAAGCACACCTAGCCTGGAATAGAACTGGCTCTCAAGTGTGGTTGCCGGAACACACCGTTAGATGCTTGGCGGCAGATTTTCAACTTGAGGTTGGTAGCTAGCCAGCCGAGTACTAGAAACCGAGTACCACCACGCAAAACTGGTTCTGCAGTGACATTACAGGGTTGTTGAGACTAACCATCGAAAGTCGCAAAGTAATGAGCGCCAAAGCAGCGATGCCCTGGACTTTGCTTTGTTACTCAAAGTTCTGTGTATCGCTGCAATTATCCCACCCACCATGGCTAGGCGTTTAATCTTACCATCTTAGATAGTATCGTCATTTTCATTACATTATATTACCAGAAATCAACGTTAAAATTTGTTATACGGAATGGTAAAAAAATTGCAAAATGATCAGAGAAATAATAAACTCTTATAGACAGAATGACATCAATAATATTTTAGAAATAATTGTAGCCATTGGTATATTTAGTATCTTAACATTGAAGATTCAATCATACAGAACCTGTTTAGTAATCCAATTTATGACTTTTGTTTTTATTTAATATAAAACATTAATCCAAGATTACAAGTTCTGTGTTCTTTATGTTAGTAGATATAACGCCTGTCCATGACCATTGCAGCGATACACAGAACTTTGAGTAACAAAGCAAAGTTCCGGGGCATAGCTTAGCTGCTTTAGCGCTTATTACTTTGAGACTTTCAATGGTTAGTCTCAACAGCCTATTATTTCGCTAGCTGCAGTACCCTTCAATCCGGAACATGGTAATGTTTATACACTACTACTTGGCGTAGAATGTCACACACTTGCCTTGAAGAAACCGTTTCACTCGCAACTTTAAGGTACCCAGTTTGTTTCTGTCATAGAACAGACACGCAAGCAAGCAAATTTAGGCTTAACGGTTCGTATAATAAAAGTGGAACACTTAGTGTGATCTAGGCATCATCTTACTTGATTTATCATCTTTAAAATAGTCATGTTTGTATGTACTAGTCTTTATATCTAGATTGCAGACAAGAAGTTCGTGCATATAATTTTTGTAACTTCCACAATTAGCTAAATCGGTAAGCTATTTACGATTACAAGCTGTGAATGTACTAATCTGAAAGGGGATAATCATTAGGAACAACTTTTACTTTGTGATCAACTTTTACTATGGGAACAACTTTTACTATGTGAACAACTTCTACTATGGGAACAACTTTTACCATGGGAACAACTTTTACTATGTGAACAACTGCTCATTTACCAGATAGCCCTGTTCACCCATTTGAACAAATGCAAATTTTAACACCGCGGTGTCCATAGCACGTTAATTATTCGCAGTAATAAAAAGAAAGACCAACTAGTAATGCCGTCGCATCGGCTCGTCAAGTCGGAGAGGTCGGTATACATTCTGGGGCCCGCGGTCTATAACCGCTTTCCATTCGGGATGCACCTTCCATCGCGTGCTTCAGAAGCAAACTAAGATCTTGGCTTCAAGAGTCGTTGTTTATTACTTTCACGATTATTTAAAATGAGAGATTATTGAATTACAAACAAGTAATTATATTTATTAAGTCGTCTATCTACTTTGTGGGTGGACGTCCTACGCTGCGCTTGCCGGCCCGTGGTCTCCACTCCAGAACTTTGCAGCCCCATCGGCCATCAGTTCTGCGTGCTATGTGCCCTACCCACTGCCACTTCAACATAAAGAAGGACTGCTTCTTCAACGCGCTGGTCGCAAGCCGCTTCCGACCGGTCTAAATGGGATATATTAGAGGAGGCTTATGTCCAGCAGTGGGCGTCCTACGGCTGAGATGATGATGATGAAGATTTTTTTTACATTTATTCGTATTGACATTTTAAATTTGACATATCGTTATACTTTGCAAAATATTGCGATTATAAATTGAGATATAAACTGCACACAGTGTGCAAGATTTGGTTAAAATCGGTTCAGTAGTTGAGGAGTTCATCACGAACAAACAACATGACACGAAATTTTTATATATAAAAAAATATTTTTTTTATATCATCATCATTATCCACAGCCTTCTTTATCCCACTGCTGGGTATAGGCCTTTCTCTTGTTATACCATCTGCCTCGGTCCTGTGCCAATCTGGTCTAGGTTCGACCCGCGACGGTGACAATATCGTCGACCCATCTTGCGGCTGGACGACCAACGCTTTTATATAATAACAGCTAAACATTACATTTTTTTTTTTGCGAAAATGCGAGGTTTTTATATGTTTTATCGCTCCGGGCACTCTACTATTGATTAAATTTACGTAGCAGCCGTTTAATTTCGCGTTTTTTACCCAAAATTAAAATCAAAATCAAAGTCATTTATTCAGTTTAGGCCCTGGTAAGGCACTTATGACCGTTAAGTTACATGTTTGAATCTACCACCGGCTCGTAATTACACTTCAACTGAGAAGACTCCGGCAAGAAACTCAGCAAGGCATTTTTTTGTGGATCTTTCTTTTCATATTAGGTTACAGTTTACATTTATAAATATTAATACATACATTATGCTTACTACAATTGTCACATTAGCCAGGGGGATGCAAGTGCAGAGAGAAACTACAACAACCATATATTCCTGTCTTCCACGTAATGAGCCACCTTATAGTAGGCTTTGTCAATTAACCTCTGCTTTATAAAATCTTTGAATTTATTATAGGACATTTTAGTTACCTCAAGTGGGATTTTATTATAGAATCTAACGCAATTCCCGATAAAAGACTTATTATTAGCTTTAGATAACCTGAATCTAGGTGTCACAATTTTATCTTTATTTCTTGTATTTAAGTTATGGCGGCTACTATTAATTTCAAATGAATTAAAAAATTTCCGGACAAACATAATTGTTGGGGATAGTGGACTGTATATTGAAACTTCCTTGTTTGGTTCTTCCGTTTATTCCTGAGTACTGGTTTCACTGGATTCACTGTATTCACTGCATTCCTATGGCCGGATCGCGGCCCCTTATATATGAATTTTGCGGGAGACGGACAGGCGCTCTCATTGGTCGACCAATCACGCACGACCTTTACTACCCAATCCGGTGGCGAGCCGCGCTATCTCGCTTGCACCTATCGTCGTCTCGCTCACGACCTCCGTTGCATGGAGCTTTACCGGATAGAGAGCACCTGCCCGTTATCCATTTATTTTCTCTCCCTAATCCGTATATTTATAATCAACTTAATCTATATATACATTTTATTCTTAAACTTAAACTAATGGCTCGGCGTCCTCAACATCCTCCCCCCGGCGCAGCTTGCGTAGCCTCTACCACGACGAGCCTGGACGTCGGTCTGCTGAACACGCCGCCCTTCGTGCGCACGTCTGCTACGCGTACACCGCCGTCGGGTCCCGGGAAAACGCGTTCCACGATGCCGATGGGCCACACGTTTCGAGGTGACGTGTGGTCGACGACCAGCGCGATGTCTCCTGGCTGGATCTGCCGCTTGCTGCTCGTCGGCTCCCCCCGTGGGACGAGTGTAGGGAGGTACTCGCGTACCCAACGCCGCCAGAAGTGGTCTGCGAGCGCCAAGGCGGCTCGCCAGGTCCTCCTGTCGCCCTCGTTGCTCGGTCCGGTCAGGGGCAGACCGGAGGACGACCCCAACAGGAAATGGTTCGGAGTCAGGGCCTCTGGATCGTGCGGACTCACACTAACGTGAGTCAGTGGTCGGGCGTTGACGCTGAACTCTGCTTCCGTCAGCAAAGTCGCTAGAACCTCTTCCGTTGGTTCTCTCTCTTTGAGGGTCGACATCAGTGCGGTTTTGATGGACCGTACTAGTCGTTCCCATGCTCCTCCTTGATGTGGAGCTCCCGGAGGGATGAATCGCCATTCCATCTTGTGGAGTAGTCCCTCGTCGCGCAGCGCTGGTACCCAATTCGTGTAGGCGTCCCGTAGTTCCTTGTCTGCTCCGCGGAAGTTAGTGGCGTTGTCGGAGTACATAGTTCGAGGCCACCCACGTCGCGCTGCCATTCGTCGTAGAGCCATTATCGCTGAGCTCGCCGAGAGTGAGGGCACAAGCTCTATGTGCACGGCCCGGGTCGTTAGGCACGTGTATAGGGCTCCCCATCTCTTCTCCCGGCGGCGACCAATTTTCACTATCATCGGCCCGAAGTAATCCGTCCCGCAGTGCGAAAACGGCCGATGAAAGGGCTCGAGGCGTGCGCGTGGTAAATCTCCCGTTGCTGGAGGCTGCGGTCTTGCCTTGCGTACCTTACAGAGGGCGCAATCCTTCTCGATAGCGCGCACGGTCGGTCGTAGATGAATGATCCAATACTTCTGTCGAAGATCGTTCGTCACACGCTCTCTGTTGGCGTGACCCGCTGCGCAGTGCTCCCGAAGCGTGATCAGCTTGGCAATTCGGTGGCGACCATCAAGTATAACCGGTCGCTTAGTCTCCACCGGTGCGGCGGCTGCTCCGATGCGTCCCCGTACGCGCAGAAGTCCGTCTTCGATCATTGGGTCCAGCCGGTACAGTCGGCTGCTCTTTGTAATCGGCAGGGCCTTCCTTATCCGACGTAACTCGTCTGCGAAGCTCTCTTCCTGCGCACGACGAATCAGTGCGCGCTCGGCTTCTTCGATATGCCGATTTTCTAAATGGTTCGCTCGACGTCGGCATATGTCGATGAACGCGAACACACGTGCCGTCGCTCTGACTAGTGTGTCGTATTTTGAGAAACGTGCGGGATCAGGCAACCACCCGCCGTTCTGTTTCTCTTCCTCTCTGATGTGCAGAAGTACTTCTTCTTCGTTGTCATCGTTGGTCCCTTCCACTGGCCACTGGTTCTCTGGGCCGAGTAGAAACTCTGGTCCTTGGAACCAACGATCTTCCGCAGATATTTGCGAGCTCGAGAAGCGCGTCGCGTCGTCAGCTACGTTCTCGTTGGTCGGAACCCATCTCCACTCGTTCTTGTGAGTGAGTTCCGCAATCTCTCCCAGGCGATGTGCGACGAATGGAGTATACTTTCGAGCGTCGCGTCGTATCCATTGTATCACCGTCATTGAATCGGTCCAGTATGTGGTCCTTTTGGCTTGTAACCGGTGCTCCTTCTTAATGGCGTCCGCCAGTCTTGCCCCGATGACCGCTGCCTGCAGTTCTAGGCGCGGGATCGTTTGCGTGCGTCGTGGAGCCACTTTTGCCTTGGCGGCCACAAGGCTCAGCTTCACGCTTCCGTCAGGACGAATGAAGCGCCAGTAGGCCACTGCTGCGTAGGCTTGTTCGCTGGCATCGCATAATACGTGCAGTTCTAAGTCTTCTTGTTCTTTCTGCTGGTACCGTCGTTCCAATCGCAAGCAGGAGAGACCGGAGAGCTGCTCGAGCCAGGTCGCGAACAATTCGTTCTCTTCGTCGGGAATTGGCTCGTCCCATGTCATTTTCAGCCTCCATAGACTTTGCAGTATTATCTTCGATCGAATCGTGTAGTGACTTAATAGTCCTAGCGGGTCGTATATCGACATGACCGCGCTGAGGGCTTCTCTCTTGGTAGGCGCGCGGGTTCGGGCGCGTACCTCGGCGGGAACTCGGTTCATTGAGGTATTGAATCCGAGTTCATCTCGTTCTGAGTTCCAAAATAGCCCTAGTATCTTGTTCTCGGTGCTGCTGTCTCCGAGCTCGGTCGGAGCTGTCGTTCGTAGTTCCTCTGGCACATCGCTGAGCACGCTGCTGTTGTTTGAGTTCCAACCTCGGAGTGTGAAGTCTGCGGCCGAGTGTACTGTTCGTACTTCCTCAATAGTTCGGCGAGCTTCTTCTTCACTTCCGTAACTGGCCACTAAGTCATCCATGTAGTGGTCTCGTGTGATTGCTTCGTATGCGAGAGGGTGACTCTTCGCATGAACTCTCGCGTTGTGGTCTCTAACGTGATGGGCCATAAATGGAGAGCTGGCGGCACCGAAGATCATGCTCGTCATCTTGTATTTTTGTGGCGGTTTCGTTCTCTCTGCACCTCTCCACAAAAATTGTTGTGCTGGCTGGTCTTCCGGACGTATTTTTATCCTCAGGAACATTTCTTGGATATCGGCCGTCACTGCAATTCGTTTTTCTCTGAATCTGAACAAGATTCCTTGCAGTGGCCTCAGTAGATCCGGTCCCTCTAGGAGGTGATCATTCAGGCTGACTCCTCGGCTGTTCGCTGCTGCGTCGAAAACCAGTCGCTGTTTTCCCGGTTTGTTCGGGTTCTGTACCGCGAAGTGTGGTAGAAACCATTCTACTCGGCTCGTCTTCTCGGTACCATCGCATGATTCAGCGTACCCCTTCTTGAGCAAATTGTCAACTTGCTTCGTGTACTCCTTCGCGAAGTCCGGGTCGCCGTCCATCTTTCGCTCGATTTGTTGAAGCCGGCGAAGTGCTGCGTCGTAGCTCGGAGGTAGGTTCGGCTCGTCGCTCTTCCAGGGCAGCCCGACTTCATAACCTTTGGCTATCTTTCTCGTGGTTGACTCGACCATTCTTATAGCCCGCTGGTTATCCTCGCTTATTCGTGGCTTATGTGCGACTCCTAGGGCCTCTATGCCGAAATGATGCTCGACTAGGTCGTGGAGGCGCTCGTTCTGTTGTTCAGTTGCATCAGGAACATATATGTGCAACACGCTGTCCTGGGTTTTGATCACGCTGCGAGGTAACGTTCCGTGTATTACCCAACCCAGTTGTGTTCTTGAGGCGGCCGGTTGGTTCGGTTTGCCGGTCCTCAGTTCTCGGGACACTATATATTCCCAGTGATCGGCTCCAACCAAGATCCCAGGTCGTGTTGCGTTGTAACACACTTCATCCTTCGGTAGATCTCGGAGGTGCTCTTGCTCCAGTAATGCGCTCGGGATTGATTGCTGGAGCAACTTCATGTCTTTCATGGTTCGTGCTCGAAGTTTGTGCAGTACATTGTCTCCGCTTCTCAGTTGGACGGTGACTAATCGGCTGTTATCTTCCTCTTTAGACATGCCGATCCCTTTTATGCGAAGTGGTAGCGGTGGTCCCTTCGCGCCGACGCTCTTCGCCAGCTTCTCGTCAATGAGGGTGACGGTCGCTCCCTCGTCCAGGAGTGCGCATGTGCGGATCTCCCCCCGTGGGCCGACGACGGTGACTGGGCACATCTTCAGGAGTACCGCCTTAGGACCGGTGGCAGTGGGCGTAGCCACTGATAGGACGGACTCTGCGTCGTTGGTCGCTTCTCGTGTCTTCGGGGCGTCGGAGCGTTCCTCTGGCTTCTCAGGCTGGTGCAAAGTCGAGTGATGAGACCGCTGACACTTGTTCACGCCGCATGGTTTACCCTTGCAGAAACTTCGCCGATGCTTCTTTGTTATGCATTTGAAGCAAAGTTTCTTATCCCGCACTAGCTCCCATCGCTGGTCTAGCGAGAGTGCTTTATACCGTGGGCACTCCGGGAGTTTGTGCGTTTTCTGGCAGCTCGGGCATTTGTCGTCCAACTGTTCTTCTTCGGTGACATTGAATATGTTAGCCTTCTTCTTATTGCCCGTAGTGTTCGTAGACCGGAACTCTTTCTTCGCCGCGCTGGTTGATGCAGTGTTCGGTGCGTAGCTATACTGTAGGGCGCGGTCTGCCTCTCGCATAAGGAAGCGAGACAGTACAACTATTTCCGGGTCCGTTGTTTCTTGTTCGCTCGCGTAGTCACACCATCGCGCTCTAATGTGTGGGCTAAGCTTCTCTAGGACCTCTCTGGCTAGCATGGGGTTGTAGAGGTACCCATTTCGATCCAGGCTTCTAAATACGCAGACAACATTTTGCACTTTCACGGCGAAGTTGTTCAATTCTACTGCCGATGTGCCGGGCTTCGGAAGTTTCTTGAGGTCTTCAAAGGCTCGATCAATAATAACTTCAGGCCTCCCGAAACACTGTTCTAGTGTTTTTATGATTACTTCAGGATGGCTAGCTGTATATAGTAGGGCCGATACAAGGTCTCGTGCTTCGCCCTTAAGACAGCTTCTTAATCGTTGCAGGTTCTCTGCCGGTGTCAACTGATAGATCTTCGTTGAATCTTGGTAGGCAGCCTTAAATGCCAACCATTCGTTCGGTGTGCCGGAGAACGCTTGTAGGTCGGGACACCTCGTTCTAGGTCTCGCAAGCTTCTCCATGGCTTCAGTTAACGCCTCGATGTTTCTTAGTCGGGCGGGCGATCTTCCTCGAGTATCGAACCGTAGGTGTCGTTCGTCCTTGGTTCCGCTCTTCGAGGGTCCGTGATCCTCCCCCCGTACACCGAGGGTATTTGTTTGGAGCCAGGCGTCAACCCTTTGAAGGTGGTCAGCTGTAGTTTCTTCATGAAGGCTTTCCTGGTCATCCTCTATGGCTGATAGATCGGCAGCCAGCTTCTTTCTGATAAGTTCGGCTTCGATCTGCAGTTCCCTCTTCTTCAGAGCAGCGAGCTGCTTCTCCGCCTCGAGCTCTAATATTCTGGCCCGAGCGGCAGCGCTAGCGGTCGAGCGCTGCGAGCGTACTGAACGGGCCGGGGACCTAGTGCGAGGTCGGTCCTCGGGGTTCAACGCCGTGGAAGGACCGGCGCGGGGCGCCTCGATCGACCTCCGTATAGCCTCTCTGTCTGCCTGTCGCGTACGCGACGCAGACGGATCCATAGAGGCCCTCCTCGAGCGTTCCCGCTCGAGGGCTAGTTCCGTGGAGGGACCGGCGCGGGGCGCCTCGGTCAACCTCCCCATAGTCTCTCCACCCGCCTGTCGCCGACTATGCGACGCAGGTAGATCCAGCGAGACCCTCCTCGAGCGTTCCCGCTCGACGGCTAGATCGATAGAGGGATCGGCGCAGGGCGCCTCGGTCAATCCCTCAATAGCCTCGCTGCCTGCCTGTCGCGTGTCAGGCGACGCAGGTGGGTCCAGCGAAACCCTCCTCAGGCGTTCCCGATCGATGGCCAAACGGTTGCGTTCGGCTACGTCGCGGTCCAATTCGCGTTCCATGACGCGACGGTCTTGTTCCGCGGCGTCCGCTTGGCTTCTCGTCACGACCATACTTCTTTCTTGGTCGTGGTTCTTCTCAATCCGGCGCTCGAAGGTCCAAACAACACTGTTGGGGATAGTGGACTGTATATTGAAACTTCCTTGTTTGGTTCTTCCGTTTATTCCTGAGTACTGGTTTCACTGGATTCACTGTATTCACTGCATTCCTATGGCCGGATCGCGGCCCCTTATATATGAATTTTGCGGGAGACGGACAGGCGCTCTCATTGGTCGACCAATCACGCACGACCTTTACTACCCAATCCGGTGGCGAGCCGCGCTATCTCGCTTGCACCTATCGTCGTCTCGCTCACGACCTCCGTTGCATGGAGCTTTACCGGATAGAGAGCACCTGCCCGTTATCCATTTATTTTCTCTCCCTAATCCGTATATTTATAATCAACTTAATCTATATATACATTTTATTCTTAAACTTAAACTAATGGCTCGGCGTCCTCAACAATAATGTTTTCGTAAAAAACCATAATGATAGTTGTCAAATCTGATACGAACTGACTTCTATTCGGCTTCCGGCGTATAATCCTGTACAGGTCACATGGTCACAGTTCAGGGCGAAGAACTATTTAATAATATTAAAGTGTTTTTTTTGTTTTTGTTTTGTAGCTTACATGCTTGGTGTTTGACCACAACTCACCTGATGTTAAGTGACGGTCTGGTCGAAGATGGTAAAGCACACCTAGCCTGGAATGGGACTGGCTCTCAAGTGAGGCTGCCGGAACACACCGTTAGATGCTTGGCGACAGATTTTCAACTTGAGGGTGGTAGCTAGCCAGCCGAGTACTAGAAAGTACTCTACCACCACGCTATGGTATCCTCACGATGTTTTCCTTCACCGACAGCTCAAGCTCATTGTTGGGGTTTGAACCTACGCCCTTCGGCATGCGAACCGACCACGCTAACCACTGAGCTGTCATCGCTATAAAAAAGTGATTGATGCGATTATTAATTTCTAGTATTATTATGTACAGTCCCTGCCGATGAATTATCTGTAATTCCAACAAACTTACGACCAATTTATTTGGAAAGCCAATAATAGCGCCACCAATGTATATTCTAAGTAGAATTTTAGTACCTTATTTAAACATTTCTACATATCGTTTTGTACAATGCAATCGCAATTACCGACCATAACCTCGAATAACATGTTTTTGGTCATTAATTCAGTGTGGTCAGTGATTAAAATTTACCCGAAAATGGGGAGTTTAAGTACACCTTAAGCCAAGTTAAGATCTCGGCTGCTAGAGACCTGGTTTTATGACATTGACGAGTATTTTAAACTGATAGCTCAGTGGTTAGCGCGGACGGTTCACATGCCAAAGGGCGTGGGCTCAAACCCCAGCAATGAGCTTGAGCTGCCGGTGAAGGAAAACATCGTGAGGAAACCATAGCGTGGTGGTAGGGTGCTTTCTAGTACTCGGCTGGCTAGCTACCACCCTCAAGTTGAAAATCTGCCGCCAAGCATCTAACCGTGTGTTCCGGCAGCCTCACTTGAGAGCCAGTTCCATTCCAGGCTAGGTGTGCTTTACCATCTTCGACCACACCGTCACTTAACATCAGGTGAGTTGTGGCCAAACACCTAGACAGTCAGTCAAAGAAAAAAAAATACTGGAAATACTACGCATTTTTATTTATTTAACATTTATTAAAAATAAAAAGCTTGAATTCTTTTTTGTTTTTTCATTTAAGCATACTAAAGTATTCTTTAATTTAGTCTTTATTTCCTAAAGCTAGGTCTGGTACTTTTGAAGATATTGAAGAATTTCTAACCGACCCTTTTTCTTTGCGGTCTAATGTATATCTCCGATTTTGTTATCGGTTTTCTGAATATCCTTATACTAAGGAAGCAAATTTACGAATCCCAAAGCGTCTTTATAAAGTTTTGATAAAAATACATAACTTGTACAGAGACTTTTTAGTATAGGTAGAGCACTCGGTGTCGACAGATGTCGAGTCCGTCGCTATAACTTGGTAGCACAGTCACGTCAGCTGCAAACCGGATTAACCTCTTCGAAGTTCACAACGTCAACAAACCCTGAACTCGTCTCGAACTAAGCTAAAATGTTACGCAAAGTGAGTGTTGTTTTAATTTGTGTTGTATTTTACTGCGGACTAACAGATGTTTCAGCAGCAGGAAACACCAATCAGCTATCGAATCAAACTTTATTCTTTATGGAAGGATTGAGAAACTGTTCTATTGAGATACTTTATCATGCGAAGGTACTCCAAACTGAAGTGCAGAATATTGTTATATCCCCTTTTATTATATTGACAGCAATCGCAGCTATATACGAAGCAGCTACTGGTAGAACTAAATCTGAAATCACAAGAATGTTACCACTCATACATAACAAAGATGATGCAAGGCAGAGTTTTAAAGAAATATTTAAAATGTTAAAAGCGGACGCTTCAGCTGGTGACATAGATAAAATGAATGGTATGCTTATAGATAACCAAAAACTTGCATTAGAGGAGTTCCGTGATACTGCTAGAGAATATTACGAGACGAATATGGTACTTATGAATCTTATGGATAGCGACAACTCTGCTAATCTCTTCAACGCTGTTGCAGCAAACTTAACGCATGGACGGATAAAGACTGTTGTTGAGAGCAGTTATTTTGAAAATGCTAGTGTAGTCCTTGCAAGTGCTGTTCACTTCAAAGGACAATGGTATGTTCCATTTAACAAAACTTACACAACAAAGGAATCCTTCTACGACAATAATGGCAAAAAAATTGGAGAAGTCAACATGATGTTCAGTCGATACACTTATCCTTTCGCCAACATCAAGTCTCTGCAAGCCAGGGTTATAGAGATACCATATGGAAAGGAAAAACAGCTTTCAATGCTTATAATGCTGCCCTACCCTCGTGTTTCTCTAGAGAAGATGTTCCGAAACTTCGCTACCGTTGCATTGAGCACATTTTTCGATATTTTAAAGTCGTCTCAAGAAGAATACGCTGACGATGAAGTGGATTGCTATATTCCACGCTTCAAAACTGAATCAATTGTAGATCAGAAGAGTGTTCTGAATAGAATGGGCACAAACGACTTGTTTAAAATGAAAGAAGCGAGATTACAACTGCTGGCCCGTATGCCGGTATACGTGTCGACGGCTGTCCACAAAACTGAGATAGAAGTAACCGAAGACGGCATAGCTGACACCGAAGCGGAGTTTAGTCATCAGATTGGTGTGATACGATTTGAAGCTAACAGGCCATTCTTTTACATGGTTCTAGAAAAAGTAACGAAGTCTATTATTTTTGGGGGCTTTTATAGTGAACCATCATTGCATTAAACGAGAGGAGAGCGACAGAGCAGAATAGATTCCTACCCAACACTTTTATACATTTTTAATTTAAACTATCTACCACCCTCGAGTTGCAAATCTGTTGTTAAGCACTTAACGGTATGTACCGGCAGTCTCACTTGAGAGCAAGTTCCATTTCTGGCTAGGTTTGTTTAGTATCTTTGACGACTGTTTAGGACCAGTTTTATTTAAAAAAGCATGTGCGAAATTCCAAGTTTGACCCCAGAGTGGAAGAAGCGGAATTATTAATAGATGCAAACCCACTATATTCACACACGACTCAGTAAAGGGACGGAAACTACTGAATCTAATCGGCATTTGGCACCTTTGCCAGATAAAGATGACTTTGAAGATGCCAATGACGAGGCTGTCAATGAAGGACCGGCCAAATTACAGCACCACATCGTTCGTCGCGAGAGCCTTGATGATTATATTTATAACAACTACGACACTTAATTTTAAAGGGCTTAGGGGTGACTGTAGTGTAACTCCTTACTTTAAGGATTGTAACTCCTTTGTTATTCTATCAATTATTTGTTTATATTATGACAAATGATATTGTAATTCTTCATTGTGCTTCTCAAGATTAATAAATTGTTACATAATAAAAGAATAGCTAAACCAAAACATTGGCTTTATTTAGCTTGAAAAGCACAATGAAGAATGACAATATCATTTGTCATATAAACAAATAATTGATAGAATAACAAAGGAGTTACAATCCTTAAAGCAAGAAGTTACACTACATTGACACTGTTTATTAACATCAGGTGAGCTGCGGTCAACATTTAACCTGTCAATCACAAAATATATAAATATATATTATGTATGCAAAGTTTCAGCACAATCAGATACCAATAAGTGGTCGAAAAATGGTTTACAAGTAAGTTACATACGAACATTGCAAGAAACTAGCAAAAGCTGAGCTTTGTGAGGGCTCGCGTAGTTTTTCTAACGGGTAATAATTATTAAGAGTTATTTTTAATTATTATAAAACCATTAAAACCCTATATAAATAAACAAAAAAAATATTAAAAGGCCCATAAGTTGGGAAGACTGATACGCTGTTATTTTACAACCTGATTCTAGTGGTGTCATCTAGTATTAAGTAGATTAACTACGATGTATTTGAGTATTGAATTTAGTTCTGTTGCAGCGATGTTAACTCTTAAGTTTTCTAACAGATGGCATTAGTAGTATAATAACATTCTATCCAATGAATACAAAATTGTTAATGTTCACTATTTTAATGATTATAAAATTATATTTTCTTTGACAGATAACACATCTAGATATTAAGTTAAATTACTATGTTAAAGCACAAATGTATAGACGTGATAGTTTTTCAGTAAAGTGTACCACAAAAATGCTCAGGTTGTGGGATAGTGTTAGGGCTCGCTTCGCTCGCCCTGATAAATGCTTGTAATAAAATGGTTTTTTTTTCTTTTCTATCTCAAATGTAATAAACTGTTCCCGATCCAAATATCATCAATATGACCTACGTCACGTCTTATCAGTAACGACCTGTTATGTTTCTCTTATATCAAGTTCTTATAAAGCTTTCTATTCACTGTGTAGCAAAAAGTACCTACATATATTTTTTTTTATTTATGCAAGTTGTATATATGTAACGGAGGCCAATAAAATAGTTTTTGAATTGTGCACGCTAATTATAGTTTTTTTTAAATAATTGACAAGCTATAATATATAAGGTCGATGATGATAAAGTATAGCCTGGAATGGAACTGGCTCACAAGTAACGCTGCTGGATCACACAGGTAGGTGCTTGGCGGCAGACTTTTAACTTGGTGGTAGGTTTTAGCATGGTGGTAGGGTACTTTCTAGTACTCGGCTGGCTAGCTACCACCCTCAAATTGAAAATCTGCCGCTAAGCATCTATCGATGTGTTCCGGCAGCCTCACTTGAGAGCCAGTTCTATTCCAGGCTAGGTGTGCTTTACCATCTTCGACCACACCGTCACTTAACATCAGGTGAGTTGTGGTCAAACACCTAGCCTGTCAGCAATAAAAAAAAAAAAAAAAAAACTTTGGTGTTATTTAGCCAACTGAATATTAGAAAATACCCTAACATTTAGCCTTTATTTTATTCATACCGATTTACTTAATTCAGTATGTAAAGAAAAATAACTTTATTGATTCCAAAACCATTTCGAAATATTACATTCCTGTACATTATTTTGATGTTTTAAACTCTTTAAACGTTGAGATGGGGTTTATTTCAATAAGGTTCGTGTGCACAACACTAACACACACCAATCTTTTCGTGTACTTTCCAAGGCGACGTGACTGACAGAATGTACTGAACGCGATGCCAAAAGCAAAAAAATACTTACTACATTTTTGCGTCCAAATTGTTCGTGCAAACAATTTGCTTGTAAGTGAATGTAAGGCTTTAATTGTTAAGGAAAATCGTTCCAAAGACACGGCTGTACAGCAGTAGCGAACCGGATTTTCCCAAGATGGCCCGCGCTTCCTAGCGTATATATTTATTAACCAAATTTATTTAGAATCAGTCATAGATATGCCTATTTTATGTCGAAAATAATGTTCGCAGGGGTTACAAGTGATATTTTTACTATACTGTGCTAGTGTTTCATGTTTTTTTTTTTGTGTGTGACGTGTTTGTTATAAAATGTTTACAAAGTTCATTTGGTTGGTTATCTTAGGTGAGTTGGTCATTTATTGTTAATGATTTTAAGAATAAGCGCAATTTGATTGCTTTATACTTGATTTATGTGAACGTGAAGTATAATACATAGATTAAATAAGTTATTTCTTTACTTATAATGTTTAACTTTTTTTTTAATCATATTAATAGTTGTTAATAAAAATTATTTGTTATAACCTAATAACCAAATCCATAAAAACTCCGTCGTAAAGCGGTATTTTTAAATAATTTCTTACAATTATTTCGTGTGTGAATCGCAATTTTATTGTATCATGAACTTGTACATCAAATTGTAAATAAAACATCGTAAAGTTCTTATTGCGTATTTTTTGCTAATAGGTAACTCTTTGGTTACTTGTTTGAAACAAGTTTTTGCTAAATCAATTTTTATTTTTTTTATTTTGTGGCACTTTAGTTTTAGACCTGCGATTACCTTATTCCTTTTTTTTTTTGTTATTGGTTTCGTACTTTATGGATTTTCTAGTACTTCAAAGACTTTAGATAAATCGATTGAGAAACTTTTTATTGTTCATTACCATCTTAGCTGTAGGACGTCCACTGCTGGACATAGCCCTCCCCCATTGACTTTCATTAAGACTTATATTGTTTAGGCACCTAGGCCAATTTTTTTAAAATGTAAAATTAATGAGACGATCGAGACGATCTCCTGATGGTAAACGATAACACATGTCCATGACCATTGCAGCGATAAACATAACTTTGAGTAGGAAAACAAAGGTTAGTCTCAACAGCCCGGTAATATCGTACCCTTCAAACCGGATAATACTAATGTTTACACACTACTGCTTGGCGGCAGAATATCTGATATTGCAATGGTAGCCACCTAGACGACCTCCTGCTAAAGAGATCTACCGAGTAAAAAAATTTGAAGAAAAAAAAAATAAGCTAGTATCACAAATAGCTGTCTTATCGCTAGGCGATTTCTTCCAGAGAACTATAGAATGTAAATGAACGGGAGATGCTTTAAATGCACGCTGAATTTTATGATAAATTAAGTGGAATTAGTATCGTATATAGAATCATTCACGGTCAAACCTCACACAATGTAAGTCAAGGTCATATCTGGTCATGCCCGAGTTTAAGTAGTGGTGACTTTACTTCAAGCTGTGACGAAGTGTTGGAAGTAACACAAAAAGTCATGCTTCACCACTTTCCCACACTCAAGAACGTAATTAGTTTTTTGGCGGGAGCGCGGAAAGAGTCGTGTCGCCCCATTGTATTTTTTTCCAAAACTAGTGTTTTTTCGAGTATTTATAAATGTATAAAAATAATGGTGTTTTATTCATAAAAAGTCGAATTACAAGCGCGAGTGTGGGAAAGTGATATAATGTTTTCCAAAACTCCATCGAAATTTACTGAATTTGACTGACACAGATTGGACTTGGCCAAAACTGGACTTTGACTGTAAAGATAAAGAAGCTGAAAATTAAGACTGCACACAAAATACAGAAACATTGAAACTGCACAGAATGCCCAGAGTGCGATGCCAAGAAGAAAAAGAAAAAAAAAATAACGTAATTGTTGATACTGTTAACCAAATTTCTTATCAGAAATTACACAAACCTCGTTTTTGAAAAAACAAAAGTAAATTATATTTATATCGTAGCGATGATAGCTCAGTGCTGAGCGTGGTCGGCTCATACGCCGAAAGGCGTGTGTTCAAACCCCAACAATAAACTTGAGCTACCGATGTTCAATTCCCAACCAGAACAAACATTTTGTCAAATGTTTGTTCTGTGTCTGGGTGTTCTATATGTATTATATGTATGTATTAACAAAAAAAGTATCTAAGTATTCTATCATCTATCCGACTTCCATCATACAAGCTTTGCTTAGTTTGGGGTCAGATGGCGCTGTGTGTAATGTTTTATGTTTTTTTTCCTTTAGTTTACTGTTAAAGTGTGATAGGGTGATACCACAGTACACTAAGAACAGTAAGTCAGCTTCATAGAATTTGGCCGCTGCCGGTTTGAATGTGTGCGTGCGTATCGGGCACCGTGTACGGACACACTGCCACGCACACATTAGCATAATCTCGGGGAGACTCGGGTGCCGGCAGTCCGGGCCTTGCCGTGAGTTTGGTCGCGCGCGTTCCAGTACGCCGCACGCCCGCTCGCATCCGCCTGCTCTCACCGGACACTTTATTATTTACGCTTTACCGGCCATTTTATTTAGCGCAGTATTATAGTGCTGCTCATAATACGCAAATAATATTGAACTAAAAATAAAAGTGACAACCCTAAGCGTCAACGCAAGAGTAGGCTATTAACCCGCCGACCGGCCTTAGATGAACTACTATTCTCAGTATACAATATCGTAGATATTAAATTACTCAGAGTGCCTGCGTGTTCGCGAATCCACAGACGTTATTAAATTTCTTCTCCGAACAAATGTAGATTTCCTCAATATGTTTTTCTCACTGGAAAACCAATTAGTGTAGGTATCTTTAATTCAAACGTAAATTCCGAAACATCATCACTACGGGCATCGAAACCACAACTTCAAATATGAGGTGCGTCTTTTGGCAACGGGCTACCTTGGCAACGTACTTTAAGACATATAAAGTCTGCCCCATACCGGCACGTTAATTTAGCCTCTAACGCGGCACGTGATATTTCCTTCACTTTTAGAAAGATATGTAGACTCTTTAATATATACGACTATATACTTATTTATTGCTTACAATGGGTATGTCTCATCACTGCTTAGATATGGTGTGATGTTCTGGGGCAATAGTACAGATCGACTGACTATTTTTAGAGCCCAAAAGAAATGTATTAGAGCCATTTGCAAGCTTCGGCAGAGAATAAGCTGTAAGCCGTACTTCAAAAGCTTAAATATTTTAACGTTGCCCTGCCTTTACATTTATGAATGTGTAATGTTTGCACGAAATAACCTGGACTTGTTTGAAAATCTAAAAACTGAACGTCATAAACACAAACTGGTTATGCCTAAGAGCAAAACAAGACTACTCTCTAATAGTGCACTATGCATGGCTCCACTGCTTTACAATAATTTGCCACAAGAAATACTTAAAACAGAACAATCTCATATCTTCAAACGTAAACTTAAGAATTTTCTGCTGGAGAAGGCATATTATGCAGTCACTGAGTATTTGACGGACAATTTTTGATATTTATGTTGACATTCACAATCATATATTTTTCATTTTTATTTTTCTTATTAAATTTACTATAATGGCAGGATTTGTTTTGACGAAAATGATAATTTGACATAAGGTGACTTTATAATAACAAACTTATGACATTTATTTTAAAAAAATTGCTTTGACATTGTATATTTTTTGGTGTTGTATTTCGTAAAAAATATTTAAATTAATAATAAAAACTTGAAGATTGACAAACAAGTATAAGCATGAACAGATTGCCCTATAACGCGTTTGACAGCGACGTTATTTATGTATGCTTACAATGACATTTACTTTTTTTAGATTAAGATTTGCATGCCGAAAGGCAGATTGTGGTGTTCTAGACCTGTACTCCTTCCAACTGTACTTATACCCATTTTAAGCAAAATATGAATATGAATATTATTGTTGTCTTTTATTTTTATATATTTTTGTATTAATTATGAATTGATTATTGTTATTATTCCATGCTTCACCTGTAATTGATGTGACATTTATCTATATACTTTTTCCCACTTTTAGTCATGCAATAATGTAATACACAACGTTGGTATTCATAAAAAAATATTAAATATTATAAATCTTATTCATTTATAATAGCCTATTACATTAGTAATTTACTAATTATTACACATTAGTATTTAAACACACAAACATATAATCGATATTTATTTACACAAATTTAAAATAAGCCGGACAGGTAAATTACACGACATTCTTATTATCATTTCTTTTCATTACCATTCTTGGTACCATTGAAAACGCGCCGCCGGCCGGTAAAACAATCGATGCAGTGCCAGGTAGCACGTTTTAACCCATACATTCTGGAGTCTTGGGAAATACTTTAACCAAGGTTTCCTTAGTTTTTTTTTTTATATTTGTTTCGATTTTATTTCTTTATAAGTTTCATATGACCACTAACTAACATGTCTTTGAATATTGCTAATGTTCAAACTGTCAGCCCGTATATCGTCATTGCTATTGTACCTCATATGCCTTTCTGATAATAATTTATATTCATAGTGTAACCGGTGGTGCGAAAATAAACACCTAGTGATCAAAACCTCATTTGCCGAAACCCACTAGACATAGTACTTCACCTCACACGTTATCTAAAGAAATGTATAAAATGTCTGCATCTAATAATGTAGTTACGTCGCTGTATCTACCTCGAATAAGAAAGAATCAATTTCAATCAATTCATGCAACAATACAAACAGATAAATAAAAAAAAAATACTAATCCCGAACTAACTTATATTTATGTAAAAACGGCTTAGCCAAACACATTTTTAGCCGTATCTGTCTATGACGGGCTTTATTGTAATATTATAAAGAATTTCCCTGTTCTAAAACTGACCCGGAACTTATAATAATTGGCGTTGTTTTTTGCTATTTCAATGACTCGAGAGCTTTGCAAACATTTGATTGATGGGTATATAATGCTTTTAAAAAAAAACCACAAACTGACCTCACGGAGTCGTGGCCCCCAACCTAGAAGTCAGTCTTTCATGCCATATGTGGTGTTCAGGAGTTTATTGATTACACCTGTTGCAAATCATATTAGGTATATATTTTGGGGCCCGCGGTCTACAACCGCGTACCCGCTTCCATTCGGGATTCATCTTCCATCGCGTGCTTCAAAAGCAAACTAAGATCTTGGCTTCAAGAGAACTTGTTTTATGACATTGGCGATTATTTATAAATAAGATAATATTGAATTACTAGTAAGTAATTACATATTTTATATTTGACATATTAGTGAATTGACATTATGTTATGATTTTTAAATATGAATTAAAAATTACCTGTCATTTTGGTATTATCAATAAAAGATTTGTATTTTTTTATGGTTGTCAGGTTAGGTGTTTGACCACAGCTCACAGCTTCATGCTTCATGATTATAGGTAACCTACACGCCGAATACTTACTAGAACCAGAATTTATTTTTGAATTTTTAGTTCCTTGTCCAGATAAAAGCTTGTTATTAAAAATATTGTTTAATTTAAATTTTTATTTTTATCCTACCATAGACCGCATCTTCGCTTAACATCAGGCGAGATAGCGGTCAAACGCAAGCATATCTATTAAAAAAAAGTAACGCGGGAACAACGTATAATGAAATATCAATTAGATAGATACGTATAGTTGACCGGGTCTCGTCGACTTAATGGACTCAATACCGCAAGGTAATTAAAAATAAAATGTAATGGCCATATTCAACCTCGCCATTTGTTTACTAAAGCAAAACATTGACGCAGAGAAACGGAAAAACCATCCACGAAAGAGTCCCCGCTCACTTCATAGAAGTGATAACAGCCATTTTGACATACGAACACTGATTGGTGAATGTGTTTAGTAACCTCAACACGACTTGTGGCTGCTTGCCACACGTCGCCTACTATAAGCCAGGCCATTCATCTGCTCAACGACCTGCGCCACGTAGTAGTGTGTAAACATTACTGTGTTCCGGTTTAATGCGTCACATTCGGTGTAACATTAAAGGGTATTGCAGATTTTTGTAGCGTTGATAGCTCAGTGGTTAGCGCGGTCGGTTCGCATGCCGAAGGGCTTGGGTTCAAAGCCCAACAATGAGCTTGAGCTGCCGGTGAAGGAAAACATCGTGAGGAAACCATAGCGTGGTGGTAGGGTACTTTCTAGTACTCGGCTGGCTAGCTACCACCCTCAAGTTGAAAATCTGCCGCCAAGCATCTAGCGGTGTGTTCCGGCAGCCTCACTTGAGAGCCAGTTCTATTCCAGGCTAGGTGTGCATCTTTGACCACACCGTCACTTAACATCAGGTGAATTGTGGTCAAACACCTAGACTGTCAACAATAAAAAAAAAGATAGCGAAATTACAGGCCAGGCCAAGAAATTACATTGAAACTAACCATCGAATGACTCAAAGTAATGAGCGCCAAAGCAGCGATGCCCTGAACTTTCGACGAAAGTTCTGTGTATCGCTGCAATGGTCATAAACAGGCTTTATATCTTACCATCAGGAGAGCTTCTTGTTCGTATCATTACATTTACATAAAAATAATTTAAAGTCATGTGGCACGAATACCTACATGTAACAGGGTTGTAAGCTTGGGATGTATTTAGCCGAATGGGGTCGTCGTACTTATCGTTATTAACAAGTTTTACAAGTCCTCCATACATGTAATCAAAGGTCAATATACTTTTTTTAGAACAGGTAATTTTTATCACGATGTATTGTGACATCCCAAACGTACGATTTTTATTTGGTTTTTTTGTTTATAAGGTGACTTGATCGAGTGAGAGCTTTGATTCATGAAAATCTGTTTAGCCGTTTTAAGATTGCCAGCTCCTTTCTAGATGGTGAATAGATGTGAGCTTCCAAAGGTCTGATTGAGACGAAATTAGGGGTTCAGTTACTGGTGTCGGGAATTTAAAAATTTATATTTGTGTCTTTTAAGGGTTCCGTACTTCAAAAGGTAAAACTCAAAAACTCAAAACTCAAAACTCAAAGTGCTTTATTTCCTTTAGACCTTACAGGACTCTTGGACACGTCACACGTCACAAATTATAAACATACTTAAAACTAGGAAATAAAGTGATCACTTTGATCTTTCGTTCACTTCAATCTTTTTGAGGTAAAGTAAAGAAGCGAACAAGAAACCTTTACCTTGTTAGATTGTTAGTTTTCGAGTTGGAGCAAAACTCGTCCCAAGCTTTTTTATCGTCTAGATAATCTGATATTTTGTAGTAAGCCTTTTTACATAGGATATTTTTGACAATTTGTTTGAATTTATTTATTGATAATTTTTGCGTCTCACTAGGAGTTTTGTTGTAGAAGCGTAAAAAAAGGAACCCTTATAAGATCACTCTCTTGTCCGTCTGTCTGTCCGTGTGTCATCACTGATTTTCTCAGGAACGGGTGGACTTAGCAAGTTGAAATTTATACCAGATACTGAGGCCTATAGTCCCTAGTAGGTGTATAAAAATCATGGTCCTGAGTCAACACGATAAAAAGATATGGGCAAATTTAGATTTTCGCGAAAACTCGTAAGAACCAAAATTCACCCCAATTTTACACAACACATACTTATACACACTCTTTTATACACACATTCACTCCACTGCATACACACTCAAAAATCAATGTAGGTCACTTGAGGCGACTCACACAAATGAAAAGCTCCCTGGCTGCTTCAGAACAAGCTAAGTGTTTAACCGCAGTTCACCTGACCACAATTACATGGCAATGTGGTCAAATATCGTAAACACATTAGCCTGGAATGGAACTGGCTATCAAGTGAGGCTACCGGAACACACCGTTACGTGCTTGGCGGGAGATTTTCAACTTGAGGGTTGTAGCCAGCCGTGTACTAGAAAATACCCTACCACAATGCTATGGTTTCCTCACGATGTTTTCCTTCAAACTCGTTGTTGGGGTTTGAACCCACGTCCTTCAGCGTGTGTACTGACCGCGCTAACCACCGAGCTAACGCTGCTTACTCTTATTACTCCACTAGCTGTGCCCCGCGGTTTCACCCGCGCTAGATGCCTACGTCATAGTAGCTTTATGCATGCAAAGTTTCAGCCCGATCGGTTTAAAATTGACAAAGTTTCATACAAACTTTCATCCCCTATTTTATCCCCTTGGGGGTAGAATTAATCAAAATCCTTTCTTAGCGGATGCCTACGTAATAACACCTACCTACATGCCAAATTTCAGCCCGATCCGTCCAGTGGCTTGGGCTGTGCGTTGATAGATCACTATATCAGTCAGTCAGTTAGTCAGTCAGTCAGTCAGTCAGTCAGTTAGTCAGTCAGTCAGTCAGTCAGTCACCTTTGAGTTATATATATTTAGATAGATACTTTTGCTGACCGGTTCGTTTTTGTTGTTCACGTGCAAGATATTGAAAATGCACCTTTCACATTCTTGATGGCTTTATGCTAAATATACATCGAACAGTATTGTGAAATTAAAAAAGAAAGTTCTTTTATGATAGTAGGGACCCACACTTTATGTACTCACAGCGTCATGCGTGGACTTAACTCGATGGAGTAAGTTTTTTTTATGGTAAGAAATATAATAAATAAGTAAATAAATATAGTAAGCGCGTTTAGCATGGTGGTAGGGTACTTTCTAGTACTCGGCTGGCTAGCTACCACCCTCAAGTTGAAAATCTGCCGCCAAGCATCTAACGGTGTCTTCCGGTAGCCTCACTTGAGAGTCAGTTCCATTCCAGGCTAGGTGTGCTTTACCATCTTCGACCACACCGTCATTTAACATCAGGTGAGCTGTAGCTAACCTAGCCAGTCAAACATAAAAAAAAAAACTATTTTTTTTTAATATTTACTATGGCGAACTTGAAAATAGCAGGGATAGACATATGAAATATAATAGGTCTAATTGATTTAAAATTAATGGCATAAATTTTAAAGGTATTGCGTTAGATTCTATAATAAAATCCCACTTGAGGTAACTAAAATGTCCTATAATAAATTCAAAGATTTTATAAAGCAGAGGTTAATTGACAAAGCCTACTATAAGGTGGCTCATTACGTGGAAGACAGGAATATATGGTTGTAGTAGCTTCTCTCTGCACTTGCATCCCCCTGGCTAAGTGACAATTGTAGTAAGCATAATGTATTAATATTTATAACTGTAAACTGTAACCTAATATGAAAAGAAAGATCCACAAAAAAATGCCTTGCTGAGTTTCTTGCCGGAGTCTTCTCAGTTGAAGTGTAATTACGAGCCGGTGGTAGATTCAAACATGTAACTTAACGTTCATAAGTGCCTTACCAGGGCCTAAACTGAATAAATGACTTTTTGATTTTGATTTTTGATTTTGAATGAGCTAATAAGGCAATCCATCAGGGAGTCATCTTTATAATAACTTGCTTGTCTATTTTGTTCGCAGTGTCAATAACTTCAGCAGAAGTGTCAAAGGACATTGTCAACTCTTGCAGGTAAACCACACTTTACACTAATATTATAAAGAAGACAGTTTATGAGTGTGTTTCTATTACTTTCGCTCAAACGGCTGGACCAATTTTGATGAAATTTGCTATGGAGTTAGCTGAAACTGGGTTAACACATAGGCTATTTTTTATCACAAAAAAATGTAGTGTTCACGTGGGAACAGCGGGGCGCAGTACAGCTCACCTGATGTTAAGTGACAGTGCTGAAGATGGTAAACACACTTGGCCTGGGATAGAACTGGCTCTCAAATGAGGCCAGAGTGTCGTCACCTATTAGCCTCCTAGCGCGCCTCTCGATCGAATCAAGAGCCTCAAGCCTTTCTTCAAGAGCTGGACACGAAGAGGCTTAACCATTTTGACAACCTTCAAAGCCTTACAAGTATTTTTTCTAGTCCGACAGAGTTCGCATGTGGTGACGGAGGCTGCGTAAGTGCAGAGCTCGTCTGTGACGGGAGTAGGGACTGTGCTGACGGACTCGATGAAAACACGTGTGGAACAGACAAGTAAGTAATTTATCACTACAGTATACGGCTCAAAATCGTTCTGCTTATTCACAAGAATAGGCTTTAAAAGAAAGAAAGAAATAAAGGAAGTAAGGAAGGCATGAAAGGATTAGGCACGGAGGAAGATAGGGAGGGATGGAGAAAGAGAGGAAATTAAATTGAATTGAATGGAATTGAATGAAATTGAATCGAATCGAATCGAACCGAACCGAATTGAATTGAATAAAATTTTATTTATTGAGATGAAAAAACGGTCAAGCCAATTACATTAGAATCTCACAAACGATTACATATAAATTAAAACAAAAAACAAAATAAAAATTCAGAAACAAAAAAAGAAAAACAACAGAGAAACAAGATGTCAAATAGACAAAAGACAACACTTTATTTGTGACATAAAACAAATTTAATTAGATTCAACAATACATACATAAAAAAAAAAGAATTAAACATTAAAAACAAAAAGATAGAAATAAATTTTATGAACCAACCGTGCTAACCACTGGGCTATCATCGCTACAAAGTATGTCGGTAAGCTGCAAATTAAGATTGTTTTTACTCTTTATTCCAGGATAAGTTGGCTTTATCAGGAGCCAATTCTCAACCGATCACGACGTCAGGCATCTCGATGTCGGTAAGTACAAATACATTAGAGTAAGCAGTATATCGATTTGCGACACTAGCGCCCCTGGGGAGTTTTATCTAATACCTTTAAACGAGCAATTCTTGTATATATGAATATATATAATCTGAATTTCGGAAACGGCTCCAACGATTTTCATGAAATTTAGTATGGAGGGGGTTTCGAGGGCGATAAATCGATCTCGCTAGGTTTCATTTTTAGAAAACGTCGTTTCTATCCGTGTTTCCAGCCGAGCAAAGCTCGGTCAGCCAGGTACTGTAAAAGTAATGTGACGAACGAGACTCTATAAGAGATAACGCCTGTCCATGCAACTTATTGATACTACTAACATAACATAACATAACAGTTACTACTAAGTAACTGTTATGTAATCTGTGCCCGCGTGCGACTACCATGTCATTTTCGGTGCCCGTGATTTGAGTGTCCGTATTTTTGTGTTTGCTCAGGATAGTTAGGTCAAATATTAACAACCTATTTTTTTATTTATTATATGGAACGACAATCGAGTACTGAGTCCCCTGTATCAATATTGCTTATGTTAAAATTTTCACGTAGTAAATAAGCGACAAATAGTATCAATAAGTTGCATGGACAGGCGTTATCTCTTACCAGCAGAAGACCGTCTCATTCGTCTCATTACTTTTACATAAAAAATAGCAAACCAGTCGAAATAACCACAGTTTTAGGAATGTTCATCTATTTCTAAAAGTAAGTGCAATATCGTTTCAGCAAAGACCAGTGGCAGTGTCGGGATGGGTCGTGCATATCTTTTGACGGCAAATGTGACGGCATTGTCGACTGTCCGGACGGAAGTGATGAAACTCACCCCCTCTGCCGGAAGAACATGTAAGTAAACCTTCAGTGTAACCTAGAGCCTTTATATTGCAATTTGAAAGAAAGAAAGAAAATAATTTTATTTTGTACATAACACACCGAAAAACATAAAACAAACAAACATACAAAAGACTAACAGTTACATACAAAATAGGACTGACCTCAGCATAATGCTGGCCATACTAGGTGGTATGACCAGCGCTGGTCTTCCGGTGAGCCCTAGTAGGTCTAATAAATGCATACATATAAAAACATAATCACCAACAACAAATCTAAATAAGACAAAACAGAAGACTTAAACAATAACAACAATCAGCATTTTAACTAGGAGTTGAAAATGTATAATAATGGAACATATATTTGTGAGCGATTGGGAGATTGTAACCCAGTCTCTCTCTTCTTTTTATCGTTAAATTCTGACAGTTTATTTTCTCAAGTTTATCAAGCCTTCGTTATATACGTCAAAATCCTGACCTCGTTGTTGAGCTATAATTATGTATTATGTTTTGACTGAGCCGCGCGTCAACCTATTTCATAGATGTTAGTACTTCCCTTGTTCCCTGCGTCGCCAATTACGCGTCGCGGTGTTTCTTAATTATCTTCGTAGTGATATCTTATAATATTTTTAAATTTATGATATCTCTTGAATGAAATGTCCGATTCCAATTATTCTAAAAGTAATCTACTAGTACTGAAACAACCTTTACTACTAAACTATTTATTTGGGTTATAATACATATCAAGATAAAAATAACGTGGTCTAATTTTGGATGGCATTTTTAACTTTTTGTATGCAAAAAAAAATTATAATGGCATTATTACTATAGTTGGACACAAGCTCTCCTGGTTTTTTTTTTTAAATTGACGTCTTATTTAATAATAATGTAATACACTTTTTTGTTCTATTATCAATAGATTTCGCAGCGCATGCGTTATAAGAAGTTTTATGGCAAAAAACCTTGGGTTACATTATTGAAGTTTTAGTAGAGATGCTTATTTTTTTCTAGTAACAAATATAATCTATGTTACTTAAGCATAATGTAGCATTGTAATGGGGAAAGAGTTTTTCTAAATCGGTCCAGCAGTTTTTGAGTTTATTCGTTACAAACATACAAATATGGTTCCGCCTCTTACAAACGGCATCATCCGTTTAAAAATACTCGCAGATTTGAAATATGCCAAAGGCAAATTGTAAATTGCTTTGTGACTATGTAAAATGCCACAACATTTGATTGACAATTCAAACGCTGTTTACAAAATGCCGCGACTAATTGAAATATTCATACTCATTGCTTATAAAAGTTAATAACTATCGTTTTGTATGTAATATTGTCAGTTCAAATGTTATTCATATTCAAGATATGAGTTGTTTTTGTTAAGTACTTTAATATTTAAAATACCTGAGAAGGAGCTAAGCGCGTATTAATTTACTTTTAAGTATTGATAGGTACCTAATTGCTAGAATAAAGCGTGACCTATGTTTTATGATAGTCACTATACAATAAGAAGCAATGTTGTAATCATAAGACTGAACAATTTGTCTATTTTCCTTCGGCATATTTCAAAACTCATGCCGTGCACTCACTCAACTCGTGCCGTGAATGCCGTGGTGGTGCCGGCATAAGAATTGTACCTCACCCTCTCTACCCGTGGTTGCCGTAAGAGTCGGCTAAGGGATGTAATGCGGAAGATGGGCAGCAGCGTCTTCCTTAAACAATCACGCCTAACTGCGCTCGCCAACCCGCCTGCCAAGCGTGGCGAGTATTGGCAAAACCCCTCCAGGAGCAGGCCTATGTCCAGCAGTGGACGTCCTATGGCTGATGATGTGATATTTCAAAACTGCGAAAGTTTTAAAACGGACAACGCCATTTGTAACAAGCAGAATCATACAAATTACCTACGACATAGATAAATAAAAGTACCTGGATGACCGAACTTTGGTCATTTTTTTTTTTGGATAAATCGTGTTTTTTGGAAATTATATTTAGAACTAACTGACCCGGTGAACCTATCACCTAAAATTGATTTGAAAATGAAGATTTTTTTAATGCCTGCTGTTACCAGCTACTTCCTTCGCGTTAAATTTACCATAATAATTTTGTAAACTAAACTTAACCTCATTTTTTTTTTTTTTAATTCTTCTTCCTTTCAAATCTTTTTTTCTCAACCTCTATTGTCCCACTGCTGAGTAAAGGACTCTAGACTGCCCGGTCTTCACCTTCGGTGGTCTAGTGACTGTCGTGGCAGTTTAAGTCGGCACACCACCTAGGCCTGGATCGACCCTGAGGTTGCTTAAATTTCGGGTTCCAAACTGTGGTGACCTTTGCCCAGCAATCGTTCGACATGCAACAAACGTCTTAGTAGATTCTTATGAAATTTCTAATAAAACTCTAGTACTGGACAAGTGGTAATAATAATATAACATTCTTATCGAAGATGTCAGCACAATTGGTTCCGCTGCACATACGGCGCCTGCGTCGATGGAACAGCTCCTTGCAATGGAGAGCAGGAATGCGCAGACAACTCGGACGAACTGCTGCCTCGCTGCAGGAACGAAACGGATGAAGTTCGGTACGAATTCGAATTTTTACTTGACTACACAAAATAGAAGGACTATGATTTTATTTTAAACTAATAAGATGATCAACAGCTTCGATACACGCACGTACATACACACAAATAAATAGAAACATAAATCCAGCGATCGTCACAAATAATCCTTAATATTATAAATGTGAAAGTTTGTAGTTTGCCGTGGTGGTGCTGGCGTAAGAATAGTACCCCACCCTCTCTACCCGTGGTTGCCGTAAGAGTCGGCTTAGGGATGTAATCCGGAAGATGGGCAGCAGCGTCTTCCTTGAACAATCACATCGCTCATAACTGCGCTCGCCAACCCGCCTGCCAAGCGTGGCGAGTATTGGCAAAACCCCCCCAGGAGGAGGCCTATGTCCAGCAGTGGACGTCTTATGGCTGATGATGTGTGATGTGAAAATTTGTATGTTTGAATATTTGTTAGATACTCAATCACGCTATAACGGCAGAACGGATTCGGATAAAATTTTATTATCTGGATTAATTTTTAATTCCGGAAAATGTTAAGGTACCAAAGATTAAGATATTTGTTTGCGAGGAATACAGAATTATTAAAATAAAAAAAACGCGATTTGAACAGAACTGGCGGTGAAGGAAAACATCGTGAGAAAACCATAGCATGGTGGTAAGGTACTGTCTAGTAATCGGCTGGCTAGCTACCTTTAAGTTGAAAATCTGCAGCCAAGCACCTAACGGTGTGTTCCGGCAGCCTCACTTGGGAGCCAGTTCCATTCCAGGCTAGGTGTGCTTTACCATTTTCGCCACACCGTCACTTAACATCAGATGAGCTGTGGTCAAACACCTAGCTTGTCTAAGTCTAACAGTGCAGATTTTAATTTAAAAAAATCTTGCAGCGGCGTTTTCAATTGCCTGGATGGGTCACAAATCCCAGCAACAAACCATTGCGACGGCGTGAAAGACTGCAAGGATGGTTCTGATGAAACTGTGAGAAGTTGTGCGGCCAAAACTTGCCCATCCTACTTGTTCCAGTGCGCATATGGTGCATGCGTCGACAGCGACGCTTACTGCAACCAGGTTGGTATCCAATTTTTCTTTATAGCCCTTGGCATTTCTTTAACAATTCAATAACCTGCTTCACGCCGGTGTGAAGTTGGCCATGGTCACAATTTAGCTACAACAGCAAACCAAAAGCCCACGCCCAGCAGTGGAGCTGATAGAACTGATCCAGATATTCGACCACAGATTCACTTACAATTCGATATGTAAGAGAAAAAATACTTTACTGATTCCAAAACTATTTCAAAATATTACATTCCTGTAGATTATTTTTACGTTTACAACTCTTTAAACTATAAGATGGGGTTTATTTTAATAAAATACATTTTTAAAAAATGTACCCTTATGATATCACATAGTAAGCTGTATATGCTACTTTCAGTGCCTAAAAAATCAATGGCAAACCAAAACAAAATCTGTCAATGTCAAGTCAACGGCAGCTGTAATAACCCCTTCCATATGCTTACGTTCATTCGTTTTTCGCTTTATTGATACAAATATCTGGTTTACTTTACATTAGTTACTCGGACTCTGATATCGCTTGAGGCTATGTTAGAAGATTTGTTTACTTTATGTCAATATTCAAATTCAATAAATTGTGTCAAATAGCTATGTATACTTTTTTGTTTTACATGGCAAGGGCATGTATACTCAGCCTACTTTATGAAGTCATCGCTATAAAAAGTTTAAAAACGTATTAAAAATCAAGTACCACATAGAAAATATTCAAGTTTCATAAAATAAGGTTTACTATTAGTAAAAAATATAAAATAAATACAAAAAAAACTTTACATACCGAATTAAATCTCTTATCTAGGCATAATTTGTAGGTTTGGTATTTGCTTCATCGTAAAGCCAATGGTACCAGTTTTAAAATACGTACACAAATTCCGAATTGGTAGTAGAACGAAGAAACTCACTCCGCTAATAGCGCTCATTCACTAAACCAGGCTACCGCAGACCAACAATAAATTTACTCTGACCTTTACAAAAATTTTGCTTATAACTTATATCTCCCAGGAAATTTCAATACAGACAGATAAAAATACGCCTTGATCAAAATTTTGCACACGTCATTGAATTGAATTTTATATTTTGATTATAGGTTCAAGATTGTGCTGATAATTCGGACGAGTCAGCGGAGCTTTGCGATAAGAGTGGCACAGCGCCAATCTCGCCTATCAAGTACGTAATGCCATAACAGTTGGTTAATTATTGACCGAGTCGTTTTGTGTTAACTCAAGCGAATCTACTTCGTGGTAGATCACCTTAGCAGGAGTTCATCTAGGTAGGTACCACCGCAGTACCAGATATTCTACCGCCAAGCAGTAGTGTATAAACATTACTGTGTTCCGGTTTGAAGGTGCTGGAGCTAGCAAAATTGCAGGGCAATTGACACTTACCATCGAATGTGTCAAAGTAATAAGCGCCAAATTTGTTTTGTTGCACAAAATTCTGGGTATCGCTGCAATGGTTATGGATAGGTGTTATCTCTTACTATCAGAAGAGTGTCTCGTTTGTCTCATTACAATTACATTTTTTTTTTTAAACTGTTTTTTTTTTTCCACGACTGACCAAAAAAACTGAGTGTAATGTTTTAGTTCATATATGTACATATGTATGTGAGTGATCTGAATAGGTTTAGATATATGTAGTATCGCTAGAAGTGTTTTTTTAATTGTCTAAGTTAAACTTAGTATAAAATATCAATGTAACTGAATAGTCATCTTTTTGACACATATCCATCCTTGACCAAGAGCTCTATTGTTGGCAAGAGACTAAATGGAAACACTAAAAGACCTAGGAGATACTCATTCACTCTTACCTAGAAAAATCCAGTCTATGTCTTTTTCGATAGAGTCAATGCTCAAATTCTTCGAGGCGTCAAATGTCTCCGTTAAAGATAGAATTTCCTAAGTTAGTATCTCTTTTCAGACCACCAAAGGGCAACTGCGTCTTGCCTCCATACCCGGACCACGGAACCTACAGCTCTAATGTAGCCAACGGCAGACCTGGAGAGGCTTACGAATTTCTCATCATCAATATCACCTGTCGCCAGGGCTATGGTGCGGATGGATCTCGGTCCATTTCCTGCTATAACGGCTTTTGGGCTGAGTCAATGCCCAAATGTGTCTGTAAGTATTAGAAATGCTAAAACCTTTTGTATTACAAAACGGAGTACATCAGGGTAGTATGTTGCGACAAATGTTTTTCATCGTACATATTTCTTTTTTGTTTATTTAACTAATAGTCTTTTGTTATTTCAAACTTATTTTGTAAATATATAAAATTTTATGTTTGTTTTCCAACAGCTCTGTGCCATCTGACTGCGCACCCTTCAGTTGAATACAAGTGCCTTGTCACCGATGGTGGAGTGACCGGCAGTAGGCCTTGCAAGGAGTATGAGCCTCATGGCACTGTTGTCAGCCCCCTCTGCCAGACTCCTAACTACTACTCGCCAACCTTGCTCAAATTCATGCACTGCATCGATGGAACTTGGGACTACGTCGCGATATGCACTCCAGGTTTGACCAAAAATGGAACAAATATTACCATTCTCATCAAAGATACCGTAGAAATTCATGTTGGCGATATTGAATACATTGTTCCTATTAATATTAGTTATCTTATGCCCGTAGTTCCTATTACAGATAATATTTATAGCACCTACAGACCAACTATCATTACACCTACTATTGAACCTACAACAAATAAACATTATATTAATAGGCCTACTACTAAAAGACCTAATACGAATATACCTTATAAGCCTACAAGTAATAAGCCTAGTGATTATAATATCGGAATTAATAAGTTTTCTGAAATATATGAAACTGTATCTAATAAACCTTATGATAATTCTATTGATATAAATGCTAATAATCATAACGGAAATACAGAGTCAGATGAAATCAATTCTGAAATAGATGTTATAGATTGGAGAATGGGAGTACCGGACAATCGTAGCACTAAAATTCCTACTACTCAAAGAAATAAAAAGGAAAAAGAGAATAGTTATATTGACCAAAATAATTTCGCAAATGTTGTTTATCAGTCTATAAGACCTATACTAAAATACGATGACGAAACATTTTCGATAGACGCAAGATTCGGTGAACCGAATAGTAGCGAGAAACATACCGATCCTAAAAGTAGTACTACTACAAGAAGTAAAAATGACCGCAGTAGAACAACAACCAGTAGTCCAAATAAGGTTACTCCAAAATTATATACGTCAAAAAATAATAACACAAATATATATTTCAATACAACAAACAGGAGTGTGAATGTATATGCAGATGGTAAGGTAGTTTTGGAAAATTAAATTACAAAAATACATGCGGTAGATTTATAATGCGTTTAGATAAAAATATTTTTTTCTATACAAATAGTTATATAGCATTTGAATTTGTGAGTTAATAATGTTTTAGGTGTAAAAATACTCTCTAGCAAAATTTTATATTTTTTAAGTAATTATTTTTTTAATACTTACGACTAATACACCGTGAAAGTTTGAACATCAGTAATATTGATACAGGGAGTTCAGTACTCGATTGTAGTTCCAAATAATAATAAAAGATAGGTGGTTAATATTTGACCTAATTATCCTGAGCAAACACTAAAATACGGACACTCAAATCACGCGCACCGACAATGACATGGTAGTCGCGCGCGGACACAGATTAGATAACAGTTACTACGCAGTCTACATATGGTAGTTATGTCTTACGCTAGCTCGGCGCGTAAGACTGCGCGCTGTCCACAAATTCTGGAATATTCGGAAAAACTTTAACCAAGGTTTTCTTAGTTTTATTTTGTATTTGTTTCGATTTTATTTCTTTATACGTTTCATATGACCACTAGCTAACATGTCTTTGAATATTGCTAATGTTCAAACAGTCAGCCCGTATATTAAATACTGAAACCAACTATATTTTTACTTTAAAACTATGCATTTATAAACTTATTTTTTTAAAGTAATTTTAGCTTTCATACTTATAAATGTATTTCTCATTAAGTAAACTGCTTTGTAGGTACGTGGGATTGACGCATCCAATGAAATGGCTGTGTTTTATGTTTATATGGAACCAAATATGTTTAACCATCTAGATTATATAATATGTCTAATATTTGTATATTTAATATGACTATTTAGTAGGTTTTTTTTTTTTATAGCTGACAGGCTTGGTGTTTGACCACAACTCACCTGATGTTAAGTGAGGTATTATCAATCCTGACTAATACTTATTATAAATGCGAATGTGAGTTTGTTTGTTTGTTACGCTTTCGCGCATAAACTATTCAACGGATCTAGATGAAATGTTGCTATCGATGAAATACTTTACGCCCTGGAATAAAACATAGGATACTTTTCATCATTATCGGGTAAAACTGCGGGGCGCAGCTAGTATACAATATAAATGTCCCTCCGACTAATATATATCAAGTCACATAATTATGTAAATAAACAAAGGAACTAATAAATAATTACTATAAGACAAAGATACCGTCGAAATCGCTGCCGTGCGGCAGGGTTCCCAGTACACTGGAGCATTCACATCACTGGCATAGGTCGTCCACTGCTGGACATAGGCCTCCTCCTGGGGGCTTTTGCCAATACTCGCCACGCTTGGCAGGCGGGTAAGCGAGCGCAGTTAGGTTTGATTGTTCAAGGAAGACGCTGCTGCCCATCTTTCGGATTACATCCCTTAGCCGACTCTTACGGCAACCACGGGTAGAGAGGGTGGGATACTATTCTTACACTAGCACCACCACGGCACTGGAGCATTGGCCCGTTGTATTACCATGCTCAACTTTTGGCACAGACATGCGCCAGCACTCATACGATACAAATGTGATATGATTCGAATTATTATTTATAGAAGAAAGAATACAGTCATACATAATATTATAAAGAACGGTAAAAATCTGAAAATTGGTTTTACCATAATTATTGATAGATAGATAGAAATTCATTATTATGAAATGCACACCACAAATAAAAAAAATACAGAAAACAAATGAATCTTATTAGTATTATTATTTTATATCAAGCACAAGTTCGATCGTACATGGAATTAGGTCGCACCTTTGGGATAGATCCGCCAAATACCAGCTGGCGGCGATGGAGTCAATTCAGCGGCGTGCCAAGAGACTCATTTGCAACGACTCCCTCGTTCAAACTAATCTTCATAGTCTTGAACACCGTCGCAAAGTTGCTAGTTTGTCGGTTTTTTATGGGTATCATTTCGGAAAGTGCGCTTCGGATCTGCAAGCTCTAATTCCTCCATGCCCATTTTTCAAACTCAAAAAAGCTACATCGTTTCATGGTTGACATTCCAAAAACCAGTAAGAAACGATTTGAATCTGCTTTCATTGTTCGCGAGGCCAAAGCGTGGAAAACGTTACCCGAGTGGGTGTTCCTTGATAGATACAATCTGGTCTTCAAGTCGAGAGTGAATCGGTATCTTCTAGGCAAGCGTGCTCCATGAGAACGCATCATCACTTAACTGAGATGGCGATCAAACGCAAGCCTATTCATCGTTTACAAAAAAAGTCCAGTCTTTGATGACTTTATCTCTACAAAAAGTGGTGTAGTAACAATTTTGAAATATGTCGTTAAGATTTGTACTCAGATGAAAAATCCAAGTTTGTGACCTCGATGAGTGGTCGCCCGGACCGCCATCTTGGATGAAAGGTGCTAAAATCTGTTTGTTTTTTCAATAAATACCTCAAGAACTCACTCTGACAGAAAGCGGTCAGAGTTCGGCTTAAGTTTCGCTTTCTAATGACGGTTGACCGCTCAAGATTTCTGACAAGTGGCGTCAAAATTCCCGCGTTCTAGTTTTGTTTGTGTCTTTGCACGTGCAACATGTCGCTAGAAAATTCTTCCGATGAAGCATTAATGCTTTCGTGAAGCTTAGAAGTGTCTAAAAAGAAAAAAGTATTTACTATCTTTACCAAAACTCATTGCTGCGGCAATTTCAAGCCAAGCTTTTGCTTTTTTATCACGGTTTTTGTAGTCTACAAGATTCATATAATAAACTCCTTTCTGTAACCAATTCTATTAGTTTTTCTGTATTCGCAACCTCAAACATCGTGGCGTTCGTGGCGTTCTCTGTCTCGGCGGGAAAAGAACTCTAACACGTGACGATCCGCTTTGACCGCCGCGGTCTGACTGCCCGCTGTCGCCGCTGTGTGACTAATGCCCGTTTTCACCGACGATTCCTAAATTTTAGGGAACACCTAAGGTGAGTTAGGTGTCACTTAACCGAGATTTGGTTTTCACCAATGTTTAGGGAACACTTAAACGCTAAGGGAACCCCTAAATTTTAGGAGGCCGAGTATCGGCCCCTTATCGAATTCCTTACTAAGAAAGAATATATTGTGACAAACATTCAATAAATAATCTGAAATGGAAGACGTCCTAAGTGATTTTTTGGATAGTTTTGTTAGTTATCGGACTTGTTAGTTATTAACTTTTTTTTAAAGTTTTTTTTTTTTTAATTTTGTCCACGTTTTCTTTTTTCGGCCATCGTATTCCAATTTGTAATAGATGCAAGAAATGCAAAACTCAAATACAAAATTAAAAAAACAAACTTAAAAAAAATGTTAAACCGACTTCAAGAAAAAACATCAGCACGAAAAAGCGAAAAATAAAATTATAAAATTTATTTTTCGCTTTTTATTGCTGATGTTTTTTTTTGTTAAAGTCCGTTTTTCTTTTTTTTAATGATTGTTTATTTTTCAATTTTTAGTTAAATGTTCACGCCAAGAAACACTTGAACAGTATGAGTCCAGCTAGACTCGCTAAGATTCAAAAACGTCTTGCCAAAGACAATTACATCGTAAACAAATATGTTCATTATAAAAATGTTCATAAAATGAAAACAACTGGGCCAAACTATGTTAAATTTTTATGGGACCAAGTGGCAACTATTCCGCGTCAAAATAACGTAAATCAGATCAATAATCTCAGCGTAATCGGTGTACATACATTAAAAAAAATGAGAACCTCCTCCTTTTTGAAGTCGGTGAATTACTACGAACTGCCGTCTGCCAGATAGAATAGGGTAATAGTGACATCACAAGGTCACAAGCAAACCAAGTCACTGTCATCCTTTTTTTGGCTTTACACATCTACCATAATGTCATTTGGTCTTTAAATTATAGTGATAATTGGAGAAATATAGATATAAAACACATTTATTTGTATTAAGTGACAAAAAAAAAAAAAATGTTTATCATGCTTAACATACACAAACCTAAGGAAAAACACTAAACGGAAATTTATCGAAAAAAATCGATAAAAGATATTTCTATGCAGCACCCTACCAGGCACTTACGTAGGTATTCCCAGCTAAGTATTACTTAGCGTGGTGAAACTGAGTTCGAGTTAGGAGACGAGTTAGGGGATGCCTTAAGCTAAGAGATCCCTATGTAGGGATTTGTTTAGGAACCGTTGGTGAAACCGGGCATTACTATCTGGCTTTATATCAAAAACATCAAATTTGCGTAAATGCAATTGTAAGGCTTTTTGTAACAATTAAAATTTTAATGTATGAAAATGCATGTGGGGCAGATTTTATACGTGTGAAATTTCAAATTTTACAAGCAGAAAGTCACCATCTTTTACGTTATCAGAGTCAACGGGCACTTCATGATCATATTCTTCTTAGTTTTCTTCAAGTACGTCGTAAAGTGAAGCAGAACTTTCTTCATAACTGACATTTAACTACAAATTATTTCAACCTGTTTGGTTTTGGTTCTTTTGGTCTACTTGATTTGACATAATCTTCATTTAATAAACTCGAAATTATTTATCTTGCTTTACTTTTTCGTTCTTTTTCTAATCTAGTATAACCGAGCCAACAAAAGCCAATATGTCACCATCTATATAAATGCACAAAACACCCCAAGCGGGACGTCAGTGCAGGACTTATCGCCCCCACTTTGAATAAGAATAAAAATGTCGCCATCTAGTCTTGTTTCATTAGAATGAAAAGCGACAAATCCATTTATATATTCATCCTACGAACTTTCATAGCTCTCAAAGTTGTATAAAGTCTGCCAACACGTACTTTTTACTATTTATCCAAGGTGAAAGGTCTTATCCCTACGCATTTTAAATACTCAGAGAGACGAGAGAGTTTATGTAAGATAATATAGTTCAAAATATTCAAGTATGAAATTACCGTTTTATACTGATTGGATGATTAAGCTCGCTTGTAGAGCCCCCAGTTCTAGATGCGACGGTGGTTCCCCCGGCAGATACATCGTGTGCACTATGCGATCAAAAATCGATTTAAAATACTTTCATAACGTAGGATAAGTTACAAAACCAGCTGGTGTTTTAAAACCAAATGAATAATCGATAGAACAACGCGCGCTGGACGCTAGACGCTTTGTGAAACAAGCTTTCTTTACAAGCGTATTTATTTGGTATCTATATGATTTTGGCGCCCCCTGAAGTTGCCGCCCTGCCGACTTCTAGAATCCGTGGCTGCCCCCATGTCTAACGTCTGAACTGCCACATAATCAAAATTATTCATTTTTCCAATGAATATGTAAGTTTTTTTAGCAGGATTAATACTTTAACATATAAAATTGTACATTTTTCCAATGAATATGTAACTTTTTTTTAGCAGGATTGATACTTTAACATATAAAATTATTCATTTTTCTTATGAATATGTAACTTTTTTTTAGCAGGATTGTTACTTTGACACATAAAATTATTAATTTATAAAAATGAAATAATGAATTCGTTATTATGTAGTGATTATATTTTTTATATATTAACAAGATGGATATTGTAACAATTAAAAATATTTATTTGTCAAAAGTACTTCAATTATATTTATTTTTTATGTTACATGTAAAATTATTTATATCTCCAAATACCAATGCAATTAGTACATTATTATTCAGTGAAGATATTTATTTTATTTTCTATGTTAACAGGATGGATATTGTAAAATTTTATTGCATTAAAAAAAATATGGAAATTAAACATTATTGTTTTATTTTATGACCAAACTCCTCCATCCTTTTAACATATTTCCATAATGCTATCGGAATATATATATAATGCTATTTCAATAGAATAGAAATTTAAAAAATTAGTAAGTATGTATATGTAGCGATTCATTTCAGGCTGTACTTACCATCTTCGACCACACCGTCACTTAACATCAGGTGAGCTGTAGTCAAACACCTAGCCTGTCATAATATGTAACACATTTTTTTAAAATATGGAATTACATAAAATCGAGACGTACTTATACAATCGAATGTTGAGACTAACCATCGAAAGTCTCAAAGTAATAAGCGCCAAAGCAGCGATGCCCTGGACTTTGTTTTGCTACTCAAAGTTCTGTGTGTCGCTGCAATGGTCATGGACAGGCGTTATCTCTTACCATCAGGGGAGCGTCTAGATCGTCTCATTACTTTTAAAATACTTTACTGGAATCTCGGCTTCAAAGCCCTGAGTATCGTCGTAGAGATGCTAGCTTGTAGGTTTTCTACCGGATACATTTCGGAGAGTGTGCACTTGAATTGCACAATTTGGTTCCCTCTGCACCTTTCTACTACCGGACGGCCAGACAAACGCGACCAAAACGTCATCTGTTTTGCTTTGATTCCACATTTTTTATTCGCACATCGAGGTTGTGGAACTCTGCCGGAGTATGTGTTCGCTGTTAGGTACAATATGGGTGTATTCAAATCTAGAGTAAATATCAGAATCAGAACATATTGGCCATAAATAACAACGATCGTTACAGGCAAGTCAATATAACAATAAATAAACGTTTTAAAATTAAATTTCAGCTAAGTTATGAAACGAAATAATATTTTCACCGTATTTAAAAATAAGTAGCGTAATTCACTGTGTTTCTATATACAAAAATGTGTTTTCCGAGATATTCATTGACATATCTATGATATATTATAAGTAATCTAATACCTTTAAACGATCAATTCTTGTATATATGTATATATATAATCTGAATCTCGGAAACGGCTCCAACGATTTTCATGAAATTTAGTATGTAGGGGGTTTCGGGAGCGATAAATCGATCTAGCTAGGTTTCATTTTTAGCAAACGTCGTTTTATCCGTGTTTTCAGCCGAGCAAAGCTCGGTCATCCAGGTACTATTCATTTAAACAGTAAAATGGATTGCTTTCAAAGAAATGTTTTAGTGATTTCATCGTGAGGAAACCATAGCATGGTGGTAGGGTCAAGTTGAAAATCTGTGTTTAGACAGCTTCATTTGAGAGTCATTTCCATTCCAGACTAGGTACGTGTACCACCTTCGACCACACTGTCACTTAAAATCAAGTGTGGTCAAACGCGTATTCTGTCAACCATAAAAAAACCGGACAAGCGCGAGTCGGACTCGCGCACCGAGGGTTCCGTACAAACCTGTAGGTATATAAGTAAAAGTATTGTTTTTTTTTTAATGGTAATTTATGCTTTTCACAATTTTTCCTTTTCTGTGCTATAAGACGTTGCTTCGTACCAAATTTCAAGATTCTGAGTTAACGGGAAGTACCCTGTAGGTTTTGATTCCCTTGCGAGTGTCGAAAATTTGCAGCATAAGCGGCTGTATCTTTAGATTGCGTTGGCTTAGAAGTTTAATTTTTTCACAGCTCCAAGAGACAGTAGACTTGAGTATTTGATATGAATTTCAGCTTGATACCTTTACGCGTTCTTGAGAAAAAGGGTCTTGACAGACAGACAGACGGACAACAAAGTGCTTAAAACATATATTGATAAATTGACTAGTATGAAAATTTGGCCACAGAATGCGGTACAGTGACACCAGACGGCGCGCAATTGGTTTTGGGCGGCGTTTCAGCTAAGCGCGGGGAAGTCCCGTGGCACGCGGGCATCTACAGCAAGGCCAAGCGGCCTTTCATGCAGATATGTGGCGGCTCACTCATTAGCACTAGCGTTATAATATCAGGTAAGAAATTCCGCACATCTTTCTCGCTGCGTCCGTTCCGACTTTAAAGAGGAGGAGATTCTCAACTTGATTGTTTTTTTTAATGTGTACACCGATTGCGCTGAGATTAATGATCCGATTTACGTTGACAGCCCTGCCCTGTTGGCTCGTTGGGAGTATGTCTGCCTGAGCTGTAGGGCGTGGGTTCGATTCCCGCCAAGGACAAATGTTTGTTCGGTATAAACAAATGTTTGTTCTGTGTCTGGGTGTTCTGTATGTATTATAAGTATGTATTTACAACAAAAAAAAAGTATTTATGTATTCTATCAGTTATCTGACTTCCATCACACAAGCTCTGCTTAGTTTGAGGTCAGATGACGCTGTGTGTAATGTGTCCTACAATATTTATATTTTATACGTGATTCTAGCCCAGTTGTTTTCATTTTATGAACATTTTTGTTTACGTGGACGATGTAATTGTCTTTGGCAAGACGTTTTTTTATCTTAGCGAGTCCAGCTACTCATACTGTTCAAATGTTTCTTGGCGTGAACATAAATTAACTAAAAATTGAAAAAAAAAGTTAAACCGACTTCAAGAAAAAACATCAGCACTAAAGAGCGAAAAATAAACTTACAAAGTATTATTATACCTGCTAGGTACCTACTGATCTGTTTGAAGTCGGTGCCAAGCACCGGCACCTAGGCTGGGCTAAGCACAGACTTATGTTGCAAATGCTTTAGTTTAAATCCTGCAAACTTCTACTTTTTAAAGATATAAAAAAAAAAAAAAATTGAATGTTCGACGTACGGCACATTACCGAAATATCAATATCGATCGCTGATGAATAAAGTTGTAGACAATTTAATTTGCTACAAATAATATCCTATAAAATTTTCTGTAGGGTTGCTAGTTTACGAGATACCGCGCAAAAACCTTTAGCACCTCTTTTTCCAAGATGGCGGCCGGGGGACAAGGGTGGTGACCCCACAAAATTAAGCTTATACTAACCCCCCTACACATCAAAAAAATAAAAACACGCTAAAGCCAAAAAAATGTAATGAACTAACTAGTTTTGGAAAAAAGTACAATAGGGCGACACGACACTTACCACGTTCCCGCCAAAACTCCTTTATTAGATGTTTTTTTTTTTTTTTTTTTTAATTCTATTTGCCCTTTTAGGGAGGCTAGAGCTTTAAAGCCATACTGCCTTGTCTTCAATTTTTGCAATTCATGTCTTACATCTATAGTAACAGTCAAAGTCTAGTCTTGGTCAAGTCCAGTTCGTGCCAGTTAAATCTAGTCATGCTTTAGTAAAGTAGTGGCGTCTTTACTATAAGTTTCGATGGAGTTTTGGAAGCAACACTAAAAGTCATGTTTCACCGCATGATATCACTTTCCCACACTCATGCTTGTAATTCGGCACTTTATGAATAAAACACCACTATTTTTATTCATAAACACTCGAAAAAACACTAAATTTGGAAAAAAATACAATGGGGCGACACGACACTTACCACGTTCCTGCCAAAACTCCTTTATTAGATGAGGTGATTCCGTGGTTATTCAGTTGTTTAATGTCTCTGGTCTATAGTGGATTGTCTATGGTTTAATGTTGCAGCTGCCCATTGCTTTTGGAGCAACATCGATGGTCGCCAGTCGGCGGCCAACTACGCCGTCGCCGTCGGCAAGCTGTACCGGCCGTGGGACAACGCTGTCGAGGCAAAAGAAGCGCAGCGCTCCGATGTAAGTTATTTTTCACTTGACGGTATGGTCTAAGATTGGATACATACCTAGCCTGGAATGTAGCTGTCAAGTGTGGCTCTCGGAACGTTAAGTTTAGTGCTTGGCTGCAGATTTTCAACTCTCTGTTTTTTTTAAATCTGTGGATTAGTGCAGTATCTTTGCAGTCGAAGTTACGAATTCGACGAGTTCTAACAAATTACGTATCTTAATATGTTTTATTTACAAAGAGGCATTTTGAGTTCTTATATTTTTTCTTTTTTTTAATCGTCTGCCATTTCACCCGATGTTCGTACAATGTTATATTGTTTAATGAGATTTTTTAACGAGTTGACCCGAAAATACATAAAACTAACTTTTATAGCGATGATAGCTCAGTGGTTAGCGCGGTCGGCTCACGCGCAGATGGGCGTGGGTTCCAACCCCATCAATGACCTTGAGCTGCCGGTGAAGGCTTTTTGTTATTATGGCTGACAGGCTGGGTGTTTGCCCACAGCTCACCTGATGTTAAGTGACGGTGAGGTCGAAGATGGTAAACATACCTAGTCTGGAATGGAACTGGCTCTCAAGTGAGGCTGCCGGAACACACCGTTTGATGCTTGGCGGCAGATTTTCAACTTGAGAGTGGTAGCTAGCCAGCCGAGTACTAGAAAGTACCCTACCACCACGCTATGGTTTCCTTATGGTTATTCACCACGCTATGACAGACTGACAGACAGAGAGACAGACAGACAGACAGACAGACAGACAGACGGACGGACGGACGGACGGACGGACGGACGGACGGACGGACGGACGGACGGACGGACGGACGGACGAACAGACGGACGGACGGACAGCAGAGTCTTAGTAATAGTTTTACCCTTTGGGTATGGAACCCTAAAAACTAGCGCTTTTATCCTCTTCCAAGCAACCTTAGTATGAAGGTATAAGCTTAAAGATCGTTTTGGTTTATTCCAGGTGAAGGAAATCCACGTACCCGTCCGTTTCCAAGGCAGCGAAGCAAACTATCAAGACGACATCGCTGTGGTTATCGTGAGCGTTGCATTCGAGTTTAAAACTTACATTCGGCCCGTGTGTATAGATTTTGACATCAACTTTGAAAGGCGACAGCTACAGCCAGGGAGGATGGGAAAGGTAATAAAAATAGCTAAAAGTAATAATAATTCTATAGCGATGATAGCTCAGTGGTTAGCGCGGTCGGTTCGCATGCCGAAGGGCGTGGGTTCAAACCCCATCAATGTGCTTGAGCTGTCTTGAGGTGAAGGAAAACATCGTGAGGAAACCAAAGCATGGTGGTAGAGTACTTTCTAGTACTCGGCTGGCTAGCTACCACCCTCAAGTTGAAAATCTGCCGCCAAGCATCTAACGGTGTGTTCCGGCAGCCTCACTTGAGAGCCAGTTCCATTCCAGGCTAGGTGTGCTTTACCATCTTCGACCACAACGTCACTTAACATCAGGTGAGTTGTGGTCAAACACCAAGCCAGTCAGCTATATAAAAAAAAAATTAAAAAAAATAGACGGGTGAATGTTTTATTTTAAATTCAATTTGCCCTTTTGGGTAGGCTAAAGCTTTAAAGCCATACTGCCTTGTCTTCAGTTTTTGCAATTCATGTCTTACATCTAGTCATGCTTTATTAAAGTAGTGGCGTCTTTACTATAACCTTCAAAGGAGTTTTGGAAGCAACACGAAAAGTTATGTTTCACCGCATTATATCACTTTCACACACTCGTGCTTGTAATTCGGCACTTTATGAATAAAACACCAATATTTTTATACATAAATACTCGAAAAAACACTAGTTTTGGAAAAAAATACAATAGGGCGACACGACGCTTACCGCGTTCCCGCCAAAACTCTCGAATGAATGAGAGCGCCGTGATGCCGTAAGAAACAATTATTTTTTAACTTTTGGAACCCTCGTTTTAAAAAAGTTTCACTTTTAGTAAAATAAGTTTTTATTAAAGAAATGCTACATAATACACTGAGATAATACACAACCAGTAATAATAGTTCATTTTAAAATGAGTAATGACACTTTCCAAGTAGTTTTTGATCTGAGCTTTCCAATGATCTATTTTTACCTCAGATCAAAAATTACATTTTTACTATTTCTGTTTTGGCATCGGTATTTTTATTTATTTACTTTAATTTTGACATTTCATTTCAGATTTAACATTTCATTTTAATTTTGACATTAATAATTTTTTTAAATATAGTTTTTTAATTGTTTGTACGAGCACAGCACACTCACTCATCACATTTGTAAGCCTAATCGTCAAAACATGATTCAGCCACATTAAAATAACTACTGGAACATATTTTATGTACATTGCATATGTTGTGTAAAATTTCTTATGTATACAAATTAATTGTCTCTATCATAAAAATCTGACACAAAACAGATTAACTTTTTTTTTTATATTTTGTGATTGCCTGCCTTTCGAAATTGGGACAATCTTTCCATAATGAGAATATATTTAACCTTTTGAAAAATAGATTAACCTAAATGCTTTCCACAGGTAGCAGGCTGGGGTCTTACGGCCGAGAACGGCAATGCGTCACAAGTGCTCAAAGTAATCGAGCTGCCGTACATTAGTGTGGAGACATGTATCGTAGAATCACCCGTCGGCTTCCGCGAGTACATCACTAGCGACAAAATATGCGCAGGCGTCAAAGATAGTAAGTCCATTCATTTGAGTTCATATCTACTAGAACTTTCTTTATTTTAACTACTTGCTAGTTTTAATTGGTAGTACCTGCTTTGCTCGGTTTTTCATTGCCCGAAAACACGGATAAAACAATGTTTTCTAAAAATGAAACCTAGCTAGATCGATTTATCGCCCCCGAAAACCCCTGCATACTAAATTTTATGCAAAATCGTTGGAGCCGTTTCCGAGATTCAGAATATATAGAATTGCTCATTTAAAGGTATAAGATAAGATATAGACTTCATTTTATACAATGTGTCCAAGGGCGTAAAGACAAAATAAGAAACAATTTTTTTTTCGATTTTGACATTGCAGTTTGAGTATTTTGCTAATATCCAGTATTTTAATATTTTTAAGTATTTAACGATAAATCATATGAAGTTTTTTTTATGGCTGACTGGCTAGGTGTTTGACCGCAGCTCACCTGATGTTAAGTGACGGTGTGGTCGAAGATGATAAAGCACACCTAGCCTGGAATGGAACTGGCTCTCAAGTGAGGCTGCCGGAACACACCGTCAGATGCTTGGCGGCAGATTTTCAACTTGAGGATGGTAGCTAGCCAGCCGAGTACTACAAAGTACCCTACCACCACGCTATGGTTTCCTCAGGATGTTTTCCTTCACCGGCAGCTCAAGCTCATTGTTGGGGTTTGAACCCACGCCCTTCGGCATGCGAACCGACCGCGCTAACCACTGATCTATCATCGCTACAAAAAGCAAAAGTTTCAGTCAAAATCCCACAAAGTAAGCCAAAGTGAAGTCCGATCATGTCCTAGTAAAGTAGTAACAAACTTAATTGAAAATTAGATAAAGTTTTTAAAAAACATGTTCTATTACATTATATCACTTTCCTGGATTCACGCACATAATTAAGCACTTTATTAATAAAACACCACTGTTTTTAAACATAAACACTCGAAAAAACTCAAGTTGTATTTACGATGAAGAAACACGATTTTTCAGCGCCATTTTTTTTTTTTTTTTTTTAATTTTGGCCATTGATACTTTTCTTTCAGCCGTGTAAACAAAACGAAAGTATTGACGGCGTTGCAATAATGTAAAATTTTCCTCATTTTTCTTCCAGGTGGAAAAGCTTTGTGTAAAGGCGACAGTGGTGGAGGTTTGGCGTTTCCAGAATCGGATAAAGGCACACCACGGTTTTACCTCCGAGGTGTTGTCTCTACTGCACCCAATAACGAACACCTCTGCAACGCTAACACTTACACGAGTTTCACGCAAGTGTTGAACCACGAACACTTCATCAAACAGTTTTGGGGAACTAATTTGTGATAAAGGATCTCTGAAATTACTTATATATAATTATTTTGTACCTCTTCCGTGCCAGACTGAAAAATCGAACAAATTTTAAATAAAATTAATAAGATAATAATTTATATATGTAAATGGCACATGATTTTATAATTATAAGGTTAGTCCCGTCCCGCAATACCATCTACGTTTTTGGGATGAAAGTTGCCCTATATCTTAGTAAAAGATATAAGCTGAATTGAGTTTTCTAAGTTGTGAATAATCATGCCGACATTAGTAATACATTGTCTTTGCTCATGAAGACTATTACGATGACATCATTTCGCCTTAGAACACCCCAAATAACCCGATATTAGTTATGCAATCAAATGACAACTCTAAGCTAAGAGGATAAGACTTATAATCAGAAAGTAAATAATAGTTCTTCGCGATCTGAACTATTGTGGTATATATCACAGTACAATAAGAACAGTAAGTCATCTATAAAGAAATTGGCCGCAGCCGGTTTGAATGTTTGGGTGCGTACCGGGCGCCGCTTACGTACACACTGCCACGCACACATTGGCATAATCTCGGGGGGACTCGGGTGCCGGGAGTCCGGGCCTTGTCGTAAGTTTGGTCGCGTGCGTTCCAGTTCGCTGCACGCTCGCTTGCATTCGCCTGCTCTCACCGGACACTTTATTATTTACTTTTTACTGGCTATTTTATTTAGAGAAATTTTATAGTGCTGCTCATAATACGCAAATAATATTTAACTAAAAATAAAAGTGACAACCCTAAGCGTCAACGCAAGAGTATGCTACTAACTCGCCGACCGGCCTAAGATGAACTTTTCTCTGTGTACTTTATTGTGGTGGTGGTAAATCTTTTGTTTTATTAATCAAAGTACCTGGACATCAATGACGTTTATATCAACGAATGTATTTGGCCAACTAGCTTGGCTCCAATCAGTGGTACTCGTATATTAATTGCGAGAATTATGTTAATGCTTGTCAGATGTTTGAAAAAAGTAGCTTCCATAAATTCCCGTAAAAGGGTGCAGTTCCACTTTCCATACATTATAGTTTTGCTGACATATAATGTCACAAATTAAGGTGCTTGCATCTCACCTCAAGAAACAAATCGATATTTCAAACATAAATCACATACTTACCTAGTAAAAATCAAAGTCACAATTTTTTTAAATTGGTTGACCAGCTATTTAGGTGATCACAGCTCACGTGATGTCAAGTGATGGCGTGGTCGAAGGTGGTAAATCTGGAATGTAACTGGCTCTCAAGTGAGGCTGACAGATCACACCGTTGCTTGTTGCTTGGAGGTAGATTTCAACTTAAGGCTGGTAGCCAGTCAGTTGAGTACTAGAAAGTACTGTACCACCACGCTATGGTTTCCTCACAATGTTTTGCTTCACTGGCAGCTCAAGCTCATTGAATATAACAATTATTTAAATAGCAGTTCTCACTTGGAACGACATTTTAGTTTAATTCACACGTTGTTAAATAATTTGTTGGTCTAGCTTGACAATTAACGAAAAAACTTCGTCGAGTTGTAGATATAAAAAAATATGAAAAATAGCTTTAAAAAAGGGCACTTTACGTTAGTTTTAGTTCCCGTTTACAACTGCCAAGGGAAGTTTTTTCACAGATAACTAAATTATACACTGTCAGTTTGAAATTAGTTGTGTATAGTGAAAATTATCATTAAAATACTCGTTGACGACTTATTTTTAAGAATTTATTGAAGTTTATATAATTTAGACGTGAATAGGTACGTCCTTAAATTTGCTTCCATGGTGAGGACAATTCAGAAAACTGATGATAACAGCTGGTTTAGTGTTGCGTTACATCTTTAACATACAAAATGTAAATACTCCACTCAAAGCTAAAGAATCAAAGATTCATAACGTTGAGTGAGGACTTGAAACGTGGAAATCCGAAAGACTTCTTCGTGTTCAAAATGTTTATGTTTTCACCATACTAACACGGTTTGTTAGTATTGTGTGTCCTGCAGGTATTTTTTTAATCGATGATCAATGTTCACCTATATTCAAAGGAGCACTGCCTAAAATAAATGACAATAGCATTTATGAAAAAAGAGAAGCGTGTTGATTAAGTTTAGACTATTCATTATTCATACTTACCCAAAACATTATTATTTACGGATGCTGATGGTTGTGAAAATGAATAAAAAAAATCACTCATTATAGAAATTACTTTTCTTTTTCTTTTATCGAACTTCCAAATACCTTTATATTTTTTCATAATGTGAGACATTGATTCTTCCCAAAGAACAATATTATTGTGGTGAGCTTTAGCGCCACAGAAAAGTAACGTTCAATCGTTTTTAATTCAAAAATTTTGTGTTTGGTTGTCTCGATCTGTTTTTTCAAGAAATAGTGATTTGTAGTCATTTCAATTTGTATTTATAAAATTTTACGTTTATCAAGTGATCTTAACTCTAATTAAAGGAGTTCCTTAAAACTAGACATGTTTTAAGTTGGTGCCATAGCACCAAAGTAATTTCAGTATACTTGACGTGACCTAAAACAACTTGATAATACTACTATTGCCAATGTGCGATCTCACAGACTCCATGCGTCAATGTGGTTTCTGCATTTGCTCGTAAGCGGTTGCTTTAATTTTACACTTAATACTGGCAAATAAATAATGTGTGACGCCAGAATCCTTTCAGAAAGAAAAGTAACAAAATGATCTATAGATGTCATGTCACTGTCAACACGAACTGTTAATCAGTAAGTAAAGTCTAAATGATGCCAGCATTACCAAAGCTAACAGATTAAATGCTTTCCGACACGAGATGCTGATGTAATTCGTATAGAACGTGTTTGTTTTTATTAGCGCTATTTGTGTGGTTGGTATTATTGGTAAATTTCGGACTCACTCAGATTTTTTTGCTCGTGTTTATTTGAAGAAAAATCCGATTTGTTTTTAATTAAATACTGAAAGATTTCGTGAATTTTAAGAAGAAATGTGATAACAAAATGGAACAAGTCAGTGAGACTGCAGTAGACAATCCATTAGAGCCAAGAAGACAGTTTTCTAAGAAGAAACTTGTGAAATACATTACAATAGTTGTGCTCGGTATTTTACATTTACGTTATTTTTACACAGAAAAGTATAAATCTTTACTAAAAAGGGAGAAATAAAACATTTAAAGAAATCACCTGAATACCCGCCCACTTAAAAGATTCAAATTCTAAAGAGATTCTTTAAAAAAAGTTGTGTGATAATTTTCTCTTTTTCAGTTGTACAATGCATGACCTTCAGGCAATTTTTTATCTTACTGATTATATCTATACACTTCCATACAGCTTCCGCGATTGCCAGTCCGTTGCATTGTTCTGAATTATAAAATTAAATTGAAGTCTAATCTTGTGTAGTTATAGCTAGCCAAATTTCATGCTGTTAGATTCTGCTTTTTTTTGTTTAAAAGACGCAAACGAGACCATGACCATTGCAGCAATATGTAGTAGTAGCAAAACAAAGTCCAGGGCATTACTTGAGACATGACGGTTTTACCAACAGCCCTGTAATTTTGCCAGCTGTTGTGCCCTTCAAACCGGAACAAGTAATGTTTGCACACTGTTTAGTACTGCGAAGGTACCCTGACGACCTCCTGCTAAGATCTACGACCTACTGTTTTGCAAAATTGTTTTTCTTTTCATTCTTATTTAAGTTGGAGTAATGTTTGTGTTTTTCTCTGTACAAGAGTCTAACCAAGCCAACCCAACTCCTTGACATATTGGAGTAAGGCTCTGGGCTGCTGGCATAATAGCTTTAGTGAGCTGGGTGGAATGGTTAATGATAATGATGATAGCTGTCCAGCTGTTGGTGAAAAGAGAATTAAACTAGTGAAATTTTCACCTGATATTTTACTAATGGTCAGCATATACATATGTATCCATACAAGTGGAATGTCCAGGAAAATATGATCTCAAGAGAGTCACATTGCTTAATCTTGGTCCCAGAAAAAAAACAGCTCCTGTAAGATAGTGTGAAACTAAAAGATGCTAGTAAAAAAAAAATAGATTTACATTTGCCCACCAACTCGCCTGATCAAAAATGACGATGTAGTCGAGCCAATAAGATTTTGTAGTTATGATACCTCAGTGGTTAGCGCGGTCGGTTCACATGCCGAAGGGCATGGGTTCAAACCCCAACAATGAGCTTAAGTGAAGGAAAACATCACGAGGAAATCATAGCATGGTGGTAGAGTACTTTCTAGTACTCGGCTGGCTAGCTACCACCAAGTTGAAAATCTGCCGCCAAGCATCTAACGATGTGTTCCGGCAGCCGCACTTGAGAGCCAGTTTAAGTATTCTGTCAGCTGTCTGGTTCCCATAGTACAAGCTTTGCTTAGTTTGGGGAAAGATGGCGCTGGATGAAAAATCCTCCTAAAAAAATTACCTTCTGTGGCTTTGCAATGCAAAAGCACATGTTGATCTAGAAAACATCTATGCACTTAGGCCTTAAAAAAGGGGTGTGGCTGTGCCGTGTTATACGTTTTTGAACAACATCAATTGTATCCCCCGATTTTGTTATCATTAGTTTTCTTAATTGCCTCTCAAATGGAATGGAAGTTAATATTCACTCAAGAAAAATAGTAAAATTGGTTTTGTTTTTTTTTCAGCTATTTCAGTTGGATTTATACACTACAAATATGTGTCTCATTTATTCGAGAATGACAGGAACTTCTCGTATTTATCGGAATTGGAGAGAGAGATGTCGCTGCAGACAGAAATGGGATTCTATTTTTCATATTACAAAACTATAGTTCAGGTAAAGGATTCAAAATGTTTCGATTCCACATTTTTTTGTTTGTGTGGTTGTGGCACTGCCAGAGTCTGTGTTCTCTGGTACAATATGGGTGTGTCCAAAACCAGAGTACATAGGTTTCTTTCCTAATGTGTGCTACATCCTTAACCAAACTAATAAATAAATATTCTTTTCACACATTGCCATATAGCCCGAAACAAAGCAAAGCTCGTACTGTGGGAGCCTGATAACTGATAGAATACTGATATATACCTATCTTTTTTTTTTTTCTTTTTAATGCTTAACATCTAGCAGGGTGTTGCCAAACGCAAACTGAACAGTTAAAGAACTAAATGATATCACAAGTAAGTGTCTGTAGTAAATTATTTTAAATTGTCTAATTGTCACAGATATATGTCAAAACTAGCTGTGCCCCGCGGTTTCACCCGCGCTAGATGCCTACGTCATAGTAGCTTTATGCAAGCAAAGTCAGCCCGATCGGTTTAAAATTGACAAAGTTTCATACAAACTTTCATCCCCTATTTTATCCCCTTGGGGGTAGAATTATTCAAAATCCTTTCTTAGCGGATGCCTACGTCATAACATCTACCTGCATGCCAAATTTCAGCCTGTTCCGTCCAGTGGTTTGGGCTGTGCGTTGATAGATCACTATGTCAGTCAATCAGTCGAGTCAATAACCTTTGAGTTATATATAAATGTCAGTCAGTCACCTTTGAGTTATATATATTTAGATATTAATCTAACATGTCAATAATAAGCCAGTAAAATTTGCCGTTTTTTTTTTGTCAACCTCGCTCTAAATTTCCGTTTCTTTTTAATAAGGCTTAGTGTCACTTACTGAGCATAAAATCACAATATGCTGAAAGATCCAGGCGGAGCTTCAAGCGCCATTTTGTAAAAAAGTTTTTGGCCGATATCTCGGAAACTATGCACTTTAGCGCAAAAGTTAGTAGAACAATTATTGTAGAGAATAAAATTTTCGCATCTTTTACGTCCTGTAAACGTTTTTGTTAAATTTACCGTTTACGATTTGTGGCCTATTTAATGAACCGGTTTTTCTATCTCGAGCGATAACTCTTAACTCCTGCTTGGGTTTTTTTAATAGATCAATGCCCATCCTGCAAAATATCGAAACCAAAATTTTCAGTCAGTGTGTTCTACCCGTTATGGCATATGGCACTGGAGCTTATTTTTAATAAAAGTAATGAGATGGACGAGGCACTCTGATTGTTTGAACTGAGTAACAAAACATAGTCCAGGGCATCGCTGTATTGGTGCTCATTACTTTAAGACTTTCAATGGTGTCTCAACAGCCCTCTAATTTTGCTAGCTGCAGTACCCTTTAAGCCGTGACACAGTAATGTTTACACACTACTGCTTGATCTACCACCAAGTGAATAATGTTAATAAGCATATTTTATTTTTTAGGAGCGGCCGTTCATGACCGGTATCACAAAACTAATGTACGACAGACTTGTCGAACACCCGAATGAAGTCAACGCATTTAACAGGTTCAATATACATCCAGAGGTTAGTAAATCTATTTTTTTATGTTTTTTTTTAAATATTTGACAAGATGTTTGATCACAGTTCATCTGATGTTAAGTGACAATGTGGTCGAAGATGGTAAGGCACACCTAACCTGGAATGGAACTGGCTCTCAAGTGAGGCTGCCGGAACACACTGTTAGGTGTTTGGCGAAAGATTTTCACCATGAGTGTGTCAGCTAGCCAGCCGAGACTTTTGCATATACAAAAAAAGAGTAAATCTAAAAAAAAATATACAGGCTAGGTGATTGACCACAGCTCACCTGATGTTAAGTGACGATGTGGTCGGAGATGGCAAATCCACCTAGCCTGGCATGGAACTAACTCTCTATTGATATTGTGGGGATATCTGGTAAAAAATGCTTTGGTATTAAGTGCTCCCTTTGTAAATATATATTAAGTGTATATTAAAGAATTAAATAAATAAATATTTTTAAAATTTTATATAAACTTAAACTATTCAGGGAGAGGTACACACTACTACTTGGCGGCAGAATATTCGACACTTCGGTGGTACATAGACGATCTCCTACGAAAGAAATCTGCCATCAAGTCCAGCTATAGATAAGGTATACAAGGTTACTCTGATATGACTGTAAAAATGTATTTATTGACCCTTTCAGGTCTTAATCGGTGGCATTTACCGTTATTTCGAGCCGATATTAAACACTACTGCGTACCGGCAATGCCACATGATAGATCGCGGCGAAGGCCTATCTCCCGTCGAGAGTTGCGTAGGGCTTGGACAACCTATACTGTTCTATTTGGAAGCTGTGTGGGTACTTGCCGGGCTGACGGCCGCTGCGCTGTTTCTTCACGCCGCCGCTTTGAGGTTAGTTCGTCTTGCTGGATAATATTGGATGGCGTTGTGCTAAATTTTCATTTAAGTGGATCTCTTTTTATAGATGGTTTTTACACAAGACTTTTGATCAGAGCCGGATTTGGTGGTCTGAAGGCCTTGGGACAACGAATGAGCGGAGGCCCCCTAAGTATTTTCCGAATAAAAATTCAAAATCAAAATTATTTATTAGTTCGTCTACGGATCTCCTCATTTCTGATTCGATCTCGTAGGGAAACTCCGAGCGTAGCCCTCTCCATAGCTCAATTAAGACAAAATAAAACATTGTAATTACTTACTATTACTTACTTTAATAAAATAAAATAAGTGTTTATTGTCAAGTGTTTTTTTTCATTGTCGTCAAGTAAGTTTAAATCCTCATTACTGTTGTATACCTTAAACACTCAAAATGAACTTCCGCAAAGTAACGCCTGAATCAATCAATAAATCAAAATAAAATAAGTTTCAAACATTTAATTTTTCATTGGACTCGATTTTAATGAAATTAGCATAAAGATAACTTTACTATCTCAAAATGTTTGCCGTGCGAAGCCGGAAGCAGCCGCTTGTACATTTTGGCGTGACGGCCCCGCTTTTAAACTTTACCTAACCTAGTCTATGGGACAACTAGCTTGTCTTGTTTCGCAAGTTACATTGATGCTTTGTTCTTTGGCATTTTTTTTTTTTGTTGTAGGTCACATTACATAGCGCCATCTGACCCCAAACTAAGCTGAGCTTGTGTGATGGAAGTCAGATAACTGATAGAATACATAAATACTTTTTTTTTAAATATAATACATACAGACACAGAACAAACATTTGTTTATACCAAACAAACATTTGACCTTGGCGGGAATCGAACCCACGCCCTACAGCTTAGGCAGACATACTCCCAATGAGCCAACAGGGCTGTCTGTCCAATTACTGCGTGTATTTCTAGTAAGCTATTGTATATACGTATATAGTGATATCAATGACATAATTTTGTTAGTTTAAACCATATATGGGCAACGACCGGCCCGCGGGCCGCATCCGGCCCGCCTCGGCATTTGAACCGGCCCGCGAGACATTTTGAAATTTCGCGCGAAGAGAAATACAAACAACTGAGAGAGTTCGCGAGAAAAATTGTTTGCGTTTTTGGAAACACATATAAATGCGAACAATTTTTCTCGATGATGAAAACTAATAAGTCGAAATACCGTAAGAGAGTCACAGATGAAAATCTGGAAAACTCGTTACGCCTCTGTACAAGTGGATTTTTAACAAACTTGTTTCTGAAGTTCAAACACAAATATCACATTAACCGTTACACGTAAATTTACTTCACCAATAACCTAATAAAATTGGCTTTTTTATTTTGTGTTATGGCCCGCGACTGTATTAATATAGTAAGTTTGGCACGCAACTAGCCAAAGGTTGTCCATACCTGGTTTAAACTATCATTTTTACAATTAGAGATTGCCTCATTCGTCTCATTGTATGTAGTTCTTAGCATAAAATATATTGTGTATATCAAACAATGCATGTTGTTTCCAGCGAAACTCTTCTCGGCGGTGTTTTCGCTGTTCTTCAATATTTCACGAACCACGCAGAGTGCACCCGTGTGCAGTGGGCGCCAAACGAGAGGGAAAACATGGCGGCGCCGCTCCTCTTACTGCAGGCCTGGCTCGTCAGCTTGCAGCTGCGGGGGAGGGGGGCGAAGCACGGCTTCCAACTGCAGGTACATAGCAATCACTTATTGAATAAATTAAATATTTTAATCATAATGATTTTATTAATAACTTGTTTTTAAATAACTTGCCTGTAAAATTTAAAGTTATTTTACTGATTTATAATATTCATATTTTCCATGGACGGAAACGGAAATACACGAATCCTACTTAATCTAATACCTTTAAACGAGTAATTCTTGTATATATGTACTGTATATATATATAATCTGAATCTCGGGAACGGCTCCAACGATTTTCATGAAATTTAGTATGCAGGGGGTTTCGGGGGCGATAAATCGATCTAGCTAGGTTTCATTTTTAGAAAACGTTGTTTTATCCGTGTTTTCAGCCGAGCAAAATCCGGTCATCCAGGTACTAATATTATAAATGCGAAAGTTTGGATGTTTGTTACTCAATCACGCAAAAACGCTAGAACGGATTTTGATGAAATTTGGCATAAGCTTTTTTTTATTAGCATACTGATTAACTTATATAATACTGTTTACACCAGGTTTTTTTTCTTTTTCTTCTTGGCATCGCACTCTGTTCATTCTGCCAGTTTCAATGTTTCTGTATTTTGCGTGCAGCCTTCAGTTTTCAGTTATCTCTATAGTCAAAGTCCAGTCTTGGTCAAGTCCAGTCCGTGCCAGTCAAATCTAGTCATGCTATGTGGCGACTTTACAATAAGCTTCGATGGAGTCTTGGAAGCAACACGAAAAGTCATGTTTCACCATATTATATCACAATACCACACTCGCGCTTATAATTCGTCACTTTATGAATAAAACACCACTATTTTTATACATAAACACTCGAAAAAACACTAGTTTTGGAAAAAATACGACACAATATCGACACGACCCTTCCCGCGTTCCCGACAAAACTCCTACATCAGATTTATTACATTTGAAAGCTTATTTATTCGGACGGACAGATGTCAGATTGAAAGACGTCATTTTGACATGCGTCAGATTGACAGATGTCAGTAAGATTACCAGTTTGACAGATTAATCGTATGTGACATCTATCAAATCAGTGAATATTTTTGTCTAAATTGTGTCTTTCTCTATTTCAGATATCGATCTTCATCATAAACTGCCTTTGCCTGCTATTTTGGCAGTTTACACAATTCATATTCCTTACACAAACTGCCATATTCTTTGTGATGGAGCAACTAAAGATTATAGATCTGAAATCTCTATGCGTTCTGTTGCACTCGCACTTCTGTGGCTTACATATGGCTGTCCTGCTCTTACAAGGAAACGACATGCTAAAATCATCCCTATACGCTTCGTTTTTTATTATAGTCTCAGCATATTGTCTGTTCTTCAGTTCTCTGAGAATTAAAGTCGAAAATCGCTTGGACTTGTTCGTGGAGATATGGCTGGTTGTACTTAGGATTGCTATTGTTATATGCTCATCTTTTTATTTAAAGAAAATTATAAGTGATTTCTTGGATGTCCAAGAGGATTCACATATATGGGATATTCTTTACGCAAAGTTTACAGACTACAAAAATTTTCATGTTCTGTTATATATCTGTTCGGATGTATTTGATTTTTTACCATGGAGTTCGATTAAAAAGCTTATTTTGTCGCTTTTGATACCATTGGTTATGCTTAGCGTAATAAATATATGTATATATTGGGTCACGAATACTATCTACGGATATGAAAAGGAAATGAGTGAGATAGATGAGAAAAATAACGAATCTGACAAAGACGGCGATAGCAATGAAATGGACAAGTTAGAAGAGAGTAATAAAGTATCTGACAGAGAAAGCAAATCAGATGACGAGGACAGCGGTATCGAAAATACGTCAGAAACTGTTAGTAAAAGACGTAAAAACGATTTGGATGCGTTAGACAAGGACGTCAAATCGCAAGAAACCATAGAGAAGAACAACGATAGTGTTTTATGTTTTTTAAGCAATTTGACCATAGAGCCGGCTATTTTTTATAATATATCGCAGATGGTTGTCTATGGTGTCATGGCGGGTTTAGTTATGAGATTGAAATTGTTATTTGTGCCACAAATGTGCGTCGTTTCTTCGTTGGTCTTTAATAAGACTTATTATAGGTAAGAAAACTTTATTTTACACTTTGAAAACATTTAGAATCCTTCCCGTTCATTTTTTGGTAACTTGGGGTCTTTAAAAGATGCTCAATTATATTGTAGCAATGTCATGATATTGGTGTAGTAAGTAAAAAATCTGTAAGTAGAACATCTTCGCAATGGGCGACGCATGTGGGAAGAGGGGGTGCGGTGGGGTTAGAGGACGCTTGCCGGCGATCACTATGTGAGTGCCGGCAGAGCTGTCGGGGTTAGCACGTTAATGTCATTGTTTTCTGTTGTGTAGTGTAGGTGTTTATGTTAAAAAGTAACAGTAATTTACGTGAGTCTTAAAGATTCGATGGAAGATTTGTTCGTAGATGCGACTTCGACATCCCTGCACGCGCCTCGCGCTAAACCTGCGCTACGCTAGTAGGGAAGATCTTGGCCGCGCGTTCCAACTACTTTGGTATTGGAAAGAATTGCTCCTTCCTCTTTTTTTGTTAACGAGGGTTGTATGTCGTGGTATGTTACCTTACCTGCACTAAGCGAAAGCTTGTATCGCAAAACTATCGACAATTTAAAAATGAAGTCAAATCAATTAATCTATCCATTTCAAAAATTTAGTCTAAATATAATTTGAACATAAAATACATGATGGAAAATAAATGGAATTACTACAATGTTAAGGGCTTCATTATAAATGGGTGTGTGTTTGTGTGTGTGAGTATGTGTGAATACTGGAGCCAAATTCAATAAGGATTAAGTGGTTATTTTTAGTATTTTCTCGGTCTCGTGGTATGAAAGTTCTGAAGTACCGCAACCCCTATTGCAGCTAGTTAAGTCACAGGGTTGTTGAGACTAACCATCCTAAATCTCAAAGTAATGAGCACCAAAGCAGCGATGCCCTGAACTATGTTTTGCTACTCAAAGTTCTGTGTATCGCTGTATCGACTAATGTAATCAGTTTTCTGACTTACCCACTGTGGAACAAGTTTAAATCAATATTGACGTTAAAAATCAACTAGCAAAAAGCTGAGCTTAGTGAGGGCTCGCGTAGTTTTTCTAACGGGTAATAATTTTTAAGACAGTTGTTATTTTACAACCTGATTCTAGTGGTGTCATCTAGTATTAAGTAGATTAACTACGATGTATTTCAGTATTGAGTTTGGTTCTGTTGCAGCGATGTTAACTCTTTGGTTTTCTAACAGATGGTGTTAGTAGTATAAACATTCTATCCAATGAATACAAAATTGTTAATGTTCATTTTTTTAATGGTTATAAAATTATATTTTTTTACAGATAACACATCTAGATATATAGTTAAATTAGGGTCGGTTTTTTGATCAGTAGTTAACTCAACCAATTGTTAAAATTCCTAACAAATGGTTTAAATTGCAATAACTCGGTTTTTTGATAAATAGTTAGCTTAACTATTTGTTAAAAATGTAATCATTTGTCAAAATATTTAACCACCACCCCAAGGGAGGTTAGCCAGTAGTCAGCAAGATGGCGGCTAGTTAACTTCCATTGCAACATCTGTTTCGTGTGATTTTTTCTTTGTAAATGTTGTGTTCTGGCCTATACCTACATAATAATAATGAATTCAAATATAATAAGATATTATTATATAATAAGATATGTCAGAAAGTTAATCTGATGATGAAATATTTGAATATATCTTGATGAGAAGAGTTAAGATATTTTGACCTAGAAATCCGCCTTTAGACCTCTATTATGACGAATATTTCTCGAAGCGTTTTATGCTGTCGAAGGAAACCGTATTATGGGTTGGACCAGATAGCAAGCGAATTAAAAACGCAGACTTTAAGGAACTATGCAGTTACACCACTAGAGCAGTTATTATTAACTCTCAGATTTTACGCCACGGGAAATATGCAACAGTGTTCCGGAGACTTGTCTGGAGTCTCAAAATTATCAGCATGCAAAATAATACATGCAGTGTCCAGACGAATTTGTTTGCAATTGATCAATTAATAATAAAAATACCACGCGAGAAAACTTTCTTCAAACTTTACAACTTTTCAACCCGTTTTATTTTGATTTGAATTTGAAGTATATGTCAAACGACCAATAACGCTGTCAATTTTACTCACTGGCATTGATGCGACATCAATAATGACAACTTGTATTAAGTATTGCAATATGAAAAAACACTTCCCTAACACATTTGCCGCCCACTTTGTGGTGTGTTGGTGTCCTTTGTAACGGCAATATTATTAACCATAGTTAACTTTAACAATAAAATGAGATCAAAGAACGTAAAACTGAGTTGACTATTGGTTAGGTATTTAACTATAGTCAAGTTAACAATTTGTTAGGGTGTATTTGACCAGGGATCAAAAAACCGACCCTTACTATGTTAAAGCACAAATCTATAGGCTTGATATTTTTTCAGTAAAGTGTACCACAAACTGTTGTTTACAAATTTTTAATAACAGGTATGTTGTTTTCTCTTTTAGATTGTCAAACTCTTATATGAAGTTTGTGCCGTTGTTCTGGGTGTTCTGTTTGGTTCCTATATTGCAGCAGCTATATCAAAACGTCTCGCAAGAACTCTCCTATATAGGTAAGAATGCCACTTTATTTTTATATTTTTTTTTTTTTTTTTTGTCTTGTAACATTTATTTATGTTTGAAATCGTTTATTTTTGTTTTTATTTTATTGTGATACGTGTCAAGCTGGACGTATCTGTCGCAGAACCGATAAGCGTTGACGTAGACGTGTTCTAGAGTGTATACCGCGAATTGGCAAACGACTCGCCATGTGACTCGATGGTAAAAAAAATTACAAAAACCTATCGAGTAGGGCAAGGATGGCGAACCATTGGCACGCGTGCCATTGATGGCACGCGACACAATACTTTGGGGACGCCACCTAACAAAACTCAGTGCAAAATGTTTTTTTTTTTTTGTTAATAAATAAAGATTTTGTTGTGTTGGTTGTGTCGTATTTAGTTTTAACTAGCGGCCCGCTCCGGCTTCGCACGGGTATAAACCTCAAAAATAACAGTATTTCTCCACTATTTAATGGATGTTATTATACATATAAACCTTCCTCTTCAATTCTATCTATTAAAAAAAAACCCATCGAAATCCTTTGCGTAGTTTTAAAGAGTTAAGCATACATAGGGCTATAGGGACAGAGAAAGCGACTTTGTTTTATACTATGTAGTGATATTTTCCCATTAATGATAAAGCCAAAATTATTTGCCGGCACGTCTATGGCCTCATTAAACATTTCTTTAGAAAAATGGCACATTGGTCCATAAAGGTTCGCCACCCCTAGAGTAGGATATCAAGATAAAGAAAATTAAGAAGGGATTACAAAAATAAATATAAGTTAAATTTAAATTGTATTAAAAAAGATGTAAAAAATATTTTTTCCTTTAAATATAGCTATTTTAATCGCAGTTAGGTTATAGATTTTTAAAATCTTCAGCTTTTATGTAAAAGCAATAAGACGAACGAGACGCCCTCCTGATGGTAAGAGATAACGCCTGTCCATGACCATTGCAGCGATACACAGAACTTTGAGTAATAAAACAAAGTCCAGTGCATCGCTGCTTCGGCGCTTATTGCTTTGACTTTCGATGGTTAGTCTCAACAGCCCTGTAATTTCGCTGCAGTACTCTTCAAACCGGAATACAGTAATGTTTACACACTACTGCTTGGCGGCAGAATGTCACACACTATAAAACAAATAAAATGTTCTCGAAGACTTGTAATCCGCACATGGCCAGCGTGGTGAACTATGGCCTTACCTTTCTCAGAATGAAAAGCTCATGCCCAGCAGTGGGTCAAGTTATAAAAACGGCTGTTTAGTGTTGGAAATAATCGGTACTTTCACACTTACACATCCCTATCCCCCCCTATATTCTATATTTTTAGCGTGGTGGTACTAGGTAGGGTACTTTCTAGTACTCGGCTGGCTAGCTACCACCCTCAAGTTGAAAATCTACCGCCAAAACATCTAACGGTGTGTTCCGGCAGCCTCACTTGAGAGCCAGTTACATTCGAAGCTAGGTGTGCTTTACCATCTTCGACCACACCGTCACTTAACATCAGGTGCGTTGTGGTCAAACACTTAGCATGCCAGCAATAAAATATATATATATATATATATATGTTAGTCTTTGTTTGTTTTTACATGTTCGGTTGTTTTATGTACAAAATAAAATTATTTTCTTTCTTTCTTTCTTTCTTTCTATCATAGACAAAAGCATTTATTAGCTCTATGTTATATACTCTCTTGAATAAAGCCAATGAAAGGTATACTATCGAGAAAGAAGTGAAAAAGTCCAATATTTAGAACATGTCGGTATCTGTTCTGCAAGCCACCTTTTGAGCCTTTGTTGCCGTGGTGATGCCGGCGTAAGAATAGTACCCCACCCTCTCTACCCGTGGTTGCCGTAAGAGTCGGCTAAGGGATGTAATCCGGAAGATGGGCAGCAGCGTCTTCCTTGAACAATCACACCTAACTGCGCTCGCCAACCCGCCTGCCAAGCGTGGCGAGTATTGGCAAAACCCCCCCAGGAGGAGGTCTATGTCTAGCAGTGGACGTCCTATGGCTGATAATGTGGTAGCTGTTCTAAAAGTTATGCCGTTGCAGGTGAATTCAGCGATATCCATAAGGAGCAGCTGTTGACGTGGATACTGCGTGAGACTAGTCCTTCGGCCGTGTTCGCGGGTTCGATGCCGCTCCTTGCGACGGTCATGCTAAGCACGCGGCGAGCCGTTGTCGCCCATCCCCACTACGAACATAAACACGCTAGGTTTGTTTCTTTTTATAGGATCACTTTGTTGTCCGTCTGTCTGTCTGTCAAGACCCTTTTTCTCAGGAACGCGTGGAGGTATCAAGCTGAAATTCATATCAAATACTCAGGTCTACTGTGTCTTGGAGCTGTGAAAAATCAAACTTCTAAGCCAACGCAATCAAAAGATACAGCCGTTTATGCTGCACATTTTCGACGCTCGCAAGGGAATCAATACCTACAGGGTACTTCCCGTGAACTCAGAATCTTGAAATTTGGTACGAAGCAACGTCTTATAGGAAAAATTGCGAAAAGCATAAATTACCATTTAAAAAAATACCATAACTTTTACTTATATACCTACAGGCTTGTACGGAACCCTCGGTGCGCGAGTCCGACACGCACTTGGCCGGGTTTTTTTTTTTTAAATTACAAGCTAGATGTTTGACCACAGCTCACTCAGTCAGATACTTGGAGGCAGATTTTCATCTCTGCATTATTGAACCCACGCGTGTAAACCAACCCCGCTAACCACTAAACCATCATCATTATCGAAAATACATTAACACGTTTCTTTGAAAAGTTTTATCTGTGTTATTGTTTCAGAGAACGTGCATATAAGGTATACAAAACTTACGGACGGTTTTCCTCGGAGGAATTGTATGAAGATCTAAACAAACTCAGAGTTACTTATCTTATCGTTGAGGAGAAATACTGCCATGGGAGGAGCAGGTAAGATCTATAAAGCCTGCCCCATACTGGCGCGGTCGCATAATACCTTGACCGCAGACCGTGTTTGTGTAGCGAGACTTGACACTAGCGCCCTCGCTATATATTTTTTTCTTTCTTCTTGGCATCGCTCTGTACATTGTACCAGTTTCAGTTTTTCTGTATTTTGTTTGCAGTCTTTACAGTCAAAGTCCAGTCCATGCCAGTCAAATCTAGTCATGCTTTAGTAAAGTAGTGGCTTTACTATAATCTTTGATGTAGTTTTGCAAGTATCACGAAAAGTCATGTTTCACCGCATTATGTCACTTTCCCACACTCCTGCTTCTAATTCGGCACTTTATGAATAAAACACCACTATTTTTATACATAAACACTCAAAGAAACACAACTTTTGGAAATAATACAATGGGGTGACACGACTCTTTCCGCGTTCCCGCCAAAACTCTTGCCCTCGCTATATAGCGGCTATCGACGGCAACATGTATCTTGTCAGCCAATCAGCGACGAGAAGCCTGCATCGCGCAAACGAAATTTCATTACAAGTTCCAACTAGGATTTGTTTTTATAAGATTGCTAGTGACACCGGCTTCGCACGGGTGCAATGTATATACTAATGTGGTGCATATGCATGTATTATACATATGAACCTTCCTCTTGAAACACTCTGTCTATTGATGGAAACCGCATTAAAATCCGTTGTGTAATTTTTGTTTTATACTATGTAGAGATGTGTGGTCATTTCATTTTGTTTAATGGTTGACAAGCTTGGCGTTTGACCACAGCTGACTTGATGTTAAGTGACGGTGTGGTCGAAGATGATAAAGCACACCTAGCTTGAAATGGCTTTCAAATGAAGCTGATGGAACACACCGTTAAGTGCTTGGCGGCAGATTTTCAACTTTCAACCGAGTACTAAAAAAAACCCTACCACATTGCTATGGTTCCTCACGATGTTTTTCCTTCACCGGCAGCTTAAGCTCATTGTTGGGGTTTGAACCCACACCCTTCGGCATGCAAACTGACCGCGCTAACCACTGAGCTATCATCGCAACAAAATATCATATCATCTCTGTGTTTGCAGCAAGGGGTGTTCATTTGACGATATATGGGATATAGAGACGCCTTCAATGCGCGGGCGGCCGTCGCTGTGTCGCACACTACTACGCACCCGCACAGACCATTTCTACCCCGTGTACAGGAACCCGCATTACGCCGTGTTCAAACTTCACGACTTGAGCGTTAGGTAAGTATTTGACAACATCATGAACAAACTAAAATTCATATTTCATTTCTACAAACTAAAGATCACAGAAAATTAACCGCCATCTATTGGCTAGATGCTTTACTATTACGAAGTGGCCAACGTAAAGACAAAAATAGCTTGAAACACGCACATTGAGTGGTGCCATCTAGCTTCCACACATGACACTAGAAAGTTATATTATTTTTACTAGATGGTAGATCTCTTTAACAGGTAACCGTCTAAGTAAGCACGACTGTTTGGAGTTTTGGCGGGAACGCGGAAAGAGTCGTGTCGCCCCATAGTATTTTTCCAAAACTAATGTTTTTTCGAGTGTTTATGTATAAAAATAGTGGTGTTTTATTCATAAATTGCCGTATTACAAGCGCGAGTGTAGGAAAGTGATGTAATGCGGTGAAACATGGCTTTTCGTGTTGCTTCCAAAACTCCATCAAAGCCTAATGTCGCCTCTACTTTATTAAGGCATGACTGAATTTGACTGGCACGGTCTGGACTTGACCTAGACTGGACTTTGACTATAAAGACTGCACACAAAATACAGAAACATTGAAACTGGCAGAATGCACAGAGTGCGATGCCAAGAAGAAAGAGAAATGCAGAACCGCATTTGACAGAATCTGCCGTCGTGTTTAAACATAACTGTGACCGTTTTTAAGGGTAAAATCAAGGGTTGACCATAGATTCAAAATTTCAAAGTAATGAGCGCCAAAGCAACGATACCCTTGTCTTTGTTTTGTTATGCGAAATTCTGGTTACCGTTGCAATGGTCATGGACAGGCGTTATCTCTTACCATCAGGAGATAATTCTATTCGTCTCATTACTTTTAAATTATAAAAAGGTTTTTTTGTGAAACCCTCAACGCGCAATTTCACACCATGTTCCCAGATGAATACAATCTGGGTGCCTTCAAGTCGCGAGTGAATCTGTTTCTTCTAGGTGAGCGTGCTCCACCAAAGACCGCATCTTCGCCTAACATCAGGCGAGATTGCGGTCAAACGCAAGCCTATCTTCAATAAAGTACAAATAAAAAACATCACATCACATACATCATCAACCATAGGACGTCCACTGCTGGACATAGGCCTCCTCCTGGGGGGGGGTTAACCCAAATACTCGCCAATACTCGCCACGCTTGGCAGGCGGGTTGGCGGGCGCAGTTAGGTGTGATTGTTCAAGGAAGACGCTGCTTCCATCTTCCGAATTACATCCCTTAGCCGACTCTTACGGCAACCACGGGTAGAGGGGGTGGGGTACTATTCTTACGCCGGCACCACCACGGCATAAAAACCACACCACAGCCAAAAAACATATTGTAAGCATGCCCGCGCAATAAGGTTTGTAGTCGTGTAGTCTTTTCTAACAGGAAATTGTTTTTAGCATCGCCCAGTTCGCGGGTAGATTGACTGACTGATTTTTAATTTTACAGATATATGCCTCGCAGCTTCGATACCTGACATTTGCTAAAATCGGACGCCGTCTCGCTCCAGAACGACTGACATACTCTACTGCCACATATCTTCACATAGTGTTGTACTTAAAATTGTCGATGAAAACATTTTTGCCGCCAACTTAAAAAAAGTCATAAACTCACTATATATTTGTTTGCACTTTGACCAAAATAAAATTATGACACTAAACTTCAACACACAGTTATAAAGACAAATTTAACATCAAAATCGGTTTAGTCGTTACTAAAGAACATAGGGACGGACATAAATATATACAAACACAGTCGCGTAAAAAGAACGCCGTCTCTCGATAAGTCCTAATCGTTAGTTTAAAAGAGTCTTCTTGCCAGGTCTTTACTGCCAAGGCACCCTTTATTTGACAACAGTTAATTGGTCCATAAAACAAATTGTAAAACTAGTGTTGTACTTGAAGTGAATCTATCGATCTATCTATTCTCGAATGTTTATTTTAAAAACTTAATTTTTTCTCCTGACTGAAGGACAACACTGTTATTTTTATTTATAGATATCGTCGCGGTTCTTACTAATGTCTACACTATATAAATAATGTATATAAAAACTATCTAATATAGTGACGTAACTATAGAGTGGCAGGGCTGGCAAAGGGCCCCCGGCCCGACGGGGCCCCCAGCTCAAACGTAACATTTTAAACAAAATTTTGTATAAATTATACCTTTTATACGGGCTGACAGTTTGAACATTAGCAATATTCAAAGACATGTTAGTTATTGGTCATATGAAACGTATAAAGAAATAAAATCGAAACAAATACAAAAAAAAACTAAGAAAACCTTGGTTAAAGTTTTTCCCAAGACTCCAGAATGTATGGACAGCGCGCGGCCTCACGCGCCGAGCTAGCGCGAGACATAACTACCATACGTAGACTGCGCAGCAACTGTTATCTAATCTGTGCCCGCGCGCGACTACCATGTCATTGTCGGTGCGCGTGATTTGAGTGTCCGTATTTTTATGTTTGCTCAGGATAATTAGGTCAAATATTAACCACATATTTTTTTTAAATTATTTGGAACGACAATCGAGTACTGAACCCCCTGTATCAATATTGCTGATGTTCTAACTTTCACGATGTATAAGTACTTTAAAATATCGTATACAAATTCAAATAAATTATAAAAAAATTAATTCATTAAGAAAATACTCAATTTTTAAAACGCACCCATTCGTTGCTTCATCGTCGCGATACTTTGGTGTCGCTTGCGATCTAGTGATATTTACTAAGGCTTATATATACTTATATTTACTTATCCAATGAATTTGCCGGGTCTCGGATGGTATAGTTACGTCACTAAAAATAAATTTTCTTTCTATTTTCTCTAACACAAAAATTATCTATAAATACGTGATAGGTAGATAGAAATTCAATAAAAACTAGAGTAACAGAGATATCAGATGTAAACGAAGACTATTTTTCCTTTAACTTGATTTTTTTTAAATTAAAAACGTGTTACGTATTTTTCGATAATTTCTGTACTAGGCGTTCTGTTCTTAGCAATAACTATTTTAGTACATTGTATAATCAGATTTTTGTAATGGGTCTCTTGTCAAAACTTCAGCTTCATCACAATAGAATAGAATAAAGCTTTATTATAAACCAAACATAGATATATTATAGACATAGACATAAAATATTACACACAATATATCACTCATCATCCATCATTATCCACAGCCTTCTTTATCCCACTGCTGGGTATAGGCCTCTCTCTTGTTATACCATCTGCCTCGGTCCTGTGCCAATCTGGTCGAGGTTCGACCCGCGACGGTGACAATATCGTCGACCCATCTTGCGGCTGGACGACCATATATCACTACATAGTATAAAACAAAGTCGCTTTCTCTGTCCCTATATCCCTATGGATGCTTAAATCTTTAAAACTACGCAACGGATTTTGATGCGGTTTTTTTTAATAGATAGAGTGATTGAAGAGGAAGGATTATATGTATAATACATGCATATGCACCACATTAATATCTACATTGCACCCGTGCGAAGCGGGGGCGGGTCGCTAGTATATTATTTTATACATAAGTATAGTTAACTTATTTTGACTTAAGAGACTTCCTGCAAAAATTGATTTAAACTTAAGCGAAGCCAGGGTAGGTCGCTAGTAATTATTAAAAATATGTTAATTCTCGTTCGCTTTCTAATATATAATTATTGTTAGAAAACTGTTGTTAGCATCAATTTGTGAGATACTACGTAAAAATGTAAGCACCCTTGGCGGGAATAAATGGGGGCAAATGAATATGCTGCGATATATCGCAGCGGCGATACGGGGCCCACATGCTACAGGGGCCCCAACATGTGTAAGCAAAAATTCGTAAGCATCTTAGGCCTCTTTAAACCGACTTAAAAAAAAATAAGGAGGATCTCAATTCGACTGTTTTTTTTTAATGTTTGTATCCATACAACTTTCGACTGGGTGAACCGGTTTTGATGATTCTTTTATTTATTTTAAAGCTGGTGCTTCCCGTGTGGTCGCATTTCAATTTGGTCCAGTTCTGACAATGGCATCTATAAGAAAATCATATGAAGTCGTATTTTTTTATGATTATTATCAGAAAGCGAATGAGGGTAGATGTAGGGTAGGTTGAAAGTATTAAAGTGTTGTGATTTTGTCTCTAATTTATTCTTATGTAGTTGTTAAATAAATATATTATTCTCTTATTATGCTTTTTTATTTTGTTCTAAACTACCTTTTTAAAATCAAATTATCAATAATAGTTAACTTGACCATACGTCCCGTTTTGTACGGGGCTGTACGACTGTTCCCAGGGAAAGCTACTGGACGCGAAATTGTCCCGTATTTAGTTCCAGAAAGGTCAATACTTATATCAAAATTCATAAAAGACAATTACGGTCGTAGTGTTTAGGTTAGCGGATTAGATTCAGACTGGAATAATCGCTTGGAATTAAAATTGTTCGGTGGAAATTTTTCAATACCCATTTGAAAATGTCCCGTTTTGAACAAAAATTAAAATAGTCGCATTATAGTTTTGTAGGTATAGTACCTACAAAAGCCCACCGTTGTGGGCACGATGGGCATGCACACAATCCTAATAGACGAGACGTCAGACTTTCACGGTCTTGTGAGGTCGGTCGGTGATGACAAGCATGCGACCAAGATTTGTACCCTAACATAAAAGGCTGACAGGCTAGGTGTTTGACCACAACTCACCTGATGCTAAGTGACGGTGTGGTCGAAGATGGTAAAGCACACCTAGTCTGGAATGGAACCGGCTCTCAAGTGAGGCTGCCGGAACACACCGTTAGATGCTTGGCGGCAGATTTTCAACTTGAGGGTGGTAGCTAACCAGCCGAGTATTAGAAAATACGTAATATGGTTTCTTCGCGATGTTTTCCTTCACCGGCAGCTCAAGCTCATTGTTGGGGTTTGAACCCACGCCCTTCGGCATGCGAACCGACCGCGCTAACCACTGAGCTATCATCGCTATAAAAAGTTATATCTAAGTTTGTATGGACTTTAGACAATGCTTTTCGCTATCATACATAACTCCATCTCACTCGTTACTATACCGGCAACCCAGAGCCTAGCCCCGTTACTTTAAGGCACCAGTTAGAAGGACCAGTTCAAACCCCAACAATGAGCTTGAGCTGTCGGTGAAGGAAAACATCGTGAGGAAACCATAGCGTGGTGGTAGAGTACTTTCTAGTACACGGCTGGCTAGCTACCACCCTCAAGTTGAAAATCTGCCGCCAAGCATCTAACAGTGTGTTCCAGCAGCCTCACTTGAGAGCCAGTTCCATTCTAGGCTAGGTGTGCTTTACCATCTTCGACCACACCGTCATTAAAGGCTTGTTAGTTGTTTAGATATATAAAAAAAAAAAAATTAAACGCCGGGGCGTCCATAGCACGTTGGATCTTCGCAGTAATAAAAAGAAAGACCAACTAGTAACGCCGTCGCACCGGCTCGTCAAGTCGGAGAGGTCGGTATACATTCTGGGGCCTGCCGTCTACAACCGTGTGCCCGCTTCTGTCCGGGATGCACCTTCCATCGCGTGCTTCAGAAGCAAACTAAGATCTTGACTTCAAGAGCTTGTTCTATGACGATGATTTAAAATTAAGAGATACTAGTAATTCAATAATCTGACATAATCTTTATATTTGATAATAATTGACTTTATTTTGACATAATTATGATTTTGTTATTTTTAAATATTGTAAGGTTTTTAATTTATTTTCCATGGTGGCACTAATGTTGTCCTCTTACTGGCAATACTGTGGGTACTTGACGGAGCGGAGTAAAAGAAGGCTGGTGGGTAGTTTTTATCGGGCAGTTGGATTTTGTCGTCCGAAGCGAAGAGGGATAAGAGATTTGGGGTGAGTTACAATTTATATTGGATAAGAGACCTACGTTTGTGAAATATACTTACCTGTTCGAGATACAGCTGTTTTAATTACGAGTACCGACGTTTCCTGCCATAAGGATAAGGTAGTTTACAATATGAATGGAATAATGAATGACCTGTAACTTTGGTGTTATCAATAAAATATTTGTATTCGTATTGCGATGATTTGGACAATGAAGAAGCTGCTTCATGCAATCTAGTCAAAATCCTATAGTTACTTCTGTGGCTTTGCAATGCCACAGCACATGCTCTAGTTTCGTTCTCCATAAAGCAGCCACGGCAAAGCGGACAATCTGTCAGGGCCGGATCTTCCATATGGCTTTTTGGGCTTCAGCCCAGGGCCCCCAGCTAAGTCAAGTCAAAGTCAAAAATAGACGATTATGCGAAAAAATCCATAATTTTATGAAATTAAACAGATCGTAAAGTTTGCAGCCCTGCCAATGCCAATGCAAAAATCACTGACAGTGAAAATGTTCCGCTGCCATTACATGCCCTGCCATCTGTGGCTCCTAGATTGTACTGATGACTATTCAGGTTGCAATGTCTGGTTATAAGACTTACTAAAAGGCCGTCTTCGTTGCAATTGCCTGGTGGTAGGGTACTTTCTAATACTCGGCTGGCTACCACCCTCAAGTTGAAAATCTGCCGCCAAGCATCTAACGGTGTGTTCCGGCAGCCTCACTTGAGAGCCAGTTCTATTCCAGGCTAGGTGTACTTTACCATCTTCGACCACACCGTCACTTAACATCAGGTGAGTTGTGGTCAAACACCTAGCCTGTCAGCCATTAAAAAAACAATAATTGTTAATGATCATAATGTTAAGGATTGAAAGAGCTTATCTACAATCAGATTATAATTATTCGAGGAGAAAATACTGGTCCTATTCCAAGCTATGCGCGTTTAGTTTTCGACCACACCGTTTTATAAAATCACGTGAGCGTTCAAACACAAAATAAAACTCCATATTTTTCAATACTTTAATTATTATTTTTTTATAATTATTTCATATCACTTTAAACTTAAAATGATCTAATACATTTAATTCCGGTACATTACTAATGAAATAAGGCACGTTTATAAAAATAACATTCTTCATCATCATCAGCCGTATGACGTCCACTACTGGACATAGGCCTACCCCATTGATTTCCATAAAGACCGGTTGGAAGCGGCTCGCATCCAGCGCGTTCGTGCGGTCTTTATGAGGTCGTCTGTCGTGTCGGCTGCGCTTGCCGGTCCGTGGTCTCCACTCCAGAACTTTGCAGCCCCATCGGCCATCAGTTCTGCGTGCTATGTGCTATGTTTATCTATTTGTTCCAATATTCTAAGAGTCTATCGGCCGAGATAGAAAAACCGTTTTATGTAAAAATAATGAGACGAAAGAGACGCTCTCCTGATGGTAAGAGATAACGCCTGTCATAGCAGCGATACACAGAACTTTCGAGTGACAAAATAAGGTCCAGGCATCGCTGTTTTGGCGCTCATTACTTTGAGACATTAGATAGTCTTAAGTACCCTTCAAACCGGAACACAGTAATGTTTACACACTACTGCATGACGGCAGAATTTCTGGTACCTACCTAGACAACCTCCTGCTAAGAAATCTACCACCAAGTAAAACAATCATATCAATTAATCATCAACTTAAAACTTATTTCTGACTTAAAAATACTGCTTATACAACTAACAAATCTCATTTGTTTAATGCTAATTTCCATAATTAATGAGTATATCTTTTGCATTGACAAAAATTACATTATTTTTGTTGAAGTGTTCTGTTAAAAGTTTGATAAATTGTGACGGTATAGTGTAAGAAAGCCACCTGTAAGATATTGTTATATATGGGGATACGCGCATAGGTAGTACTCAGCGGAAAGGAGGTTAACACACCAATCATTATAACCAACTTTTACTATGGGAACAAATCTTTAAAAAAAACGTCAGCTGTTACATAGAAAAATAAAATAAATATTCTCCAACATTTTAACACAGAATCCTCTAACCCCAAACTAAGCAAAGATTGTATTATGGCAACCAGATAACTGTAAAAAATAATAATATTTATTTTCATTTTTGTAAATACATACTTGTAATACTTACAGAACACCCAGACAGAACAGACATTTAGTTTATACCACAAAATGCTTGTTTAAGTGGAAATCGAACCCACACCCTACAGCTCTTAAGGCAGATACTCTACCAATGAGCCGTCAGGTTCTGAAGTTATGCACTTATCAATGAACATTGTTTAATTTTTGAAGATGATAAATATTAAGACCCTCTTTTCAGCTAAGCATACCCTATATTATTGTCTATTTTATACCTTACTTATAAATAAATAAATAAATAATCAAATTGATGTTTGTGATATCCTTTTGTAATTCTTGAAGATTTTTAATGATTACTTAGGGGCCATTAAAGTATTACGTAAGCAGAATTTAAGTAATTATTAAACCCTTGCTAGCAAAAGTAAAACAAAGTTCTTACTCCCTCCTCTTATGCTTAAGTAAACATTGATTTAACTAGCGGCCTTATCGCTTAAAGCAATCTCTTACAGGCAACTAAGTAACATGGTTTTCCAATTACAAGGAAAATATACAAACAGCATAATTTTATATGATATTGCTTATGTTATCGCCAGATGTCCCCATCCCCCATATCATCAAAAATAAGCACAGCAAAGACCACCCCTTTGGTACTTACGTAATAAACAACCCCTTATAGTAGATAATTATGTTGAATCAAGTTTTGTCTTATTTCATTTCTATGTATTGAAATTTACCATGGCTCGCAAAGCTCATACTTTTCAATGCATTCAATGAGCCATCCGATCGGCAACACTTTCAAATGCTGCATATTATACATAGGTTCAAAAATATCCTTGAAAATGATGTAATGCGAACAGTTCACCAGTTTCCCGCCTTTCTTTGCATGGTACGGAATGAGTTTCTCTTCTTCGGGTATTGATTCAGGGTTAGGGCATCTTTTGAGAAATACTCCACCAGCATCGGTGACCAACTTTGTCAAGATTGCTTTTGTAACGATAATTTTCTTTGTTATCTCGTACTTTCCGCTAAAATTGTGGAAATAGAAATGACATCCATCAAAGATGCCGGGTAGTTGCTTGTATTTCTTGAATCTAGAGTTTTTCGGACCTTGGTATGTTGTTGTGCCGATTCCGGTAACTTCATATTTATGAAACGGCTCGAGCTTGTCTTCGTTTGATTTCGTTACCCAGTTCGATGTCACAACCCAGATCGAATTTACGATACCCAGCAGGATGTCTAAGCTGGACTGGCATATACCATTGTCTTCAGTGTCGACTATTAGATGAGTAACTTTCTTTGTAAATTTTGCTTCAATATGCAAGTTACTGTGACTTTTGGCAAGAGATTTCAGTTTGTTAAAAACTGTACGGAATTCAGACACACAGTACACTCTAATATCATCAAATTCAAGTTCCGAGTACAAAGCAGACATATGAGTTATGTTCATACTTTGGGTTTGAATTATATTGTCGGACGCTGATAGCAATATGTTCTTTAATTCGGTTGAAGCCAGCTGAAATGGAGTTTCTCCTTTGCAGTTACAAGCATTTATATCTGCTCCGTGTTTTACTAACAATTCTGCAATATTATTATTCTTGTACCTCACAGCCTCATGCAATGGAGTCTCATTACCCTGCCCCGGGACGTCTATTAATGTATTATATTGTAACAGCAACCTGACTAAGTCTAATCGTCCATTTTGTACGGCTTCATGTAATGGAGTCCAACCCGCATTATCTTTAGTATTTGTATTAGCACCTTGGTCTAATAACTCCAGAACTTTATCCAATTTCCCTAACCTACAAGAAATATGGAGCATAGTTTCACCTTTATTGTTCTTTTTTTCTAGAGTTTTGTCGATCCTACTTACTGAAGACAAGAGGGAAACATTAGCATTGGATTTAGCTATTTCAGTCTTTTGATTGGTTTTATCTGATAAAACTGCTGTTTTGGTAGTTGTTTCAGCGAGCTTCGCATCGTTTTTGACTTTCTTTAAAGGTTTCTTCTTAGAAGTACTAGCAGATATTATAGATTCATCGGTGGGTTTGGATTTATAACCTTCAAATATTTTGTCGATTTCTTTAGCAGATTCAATACAAGATGCAAGCTTACTATCTTCGTCGACGTATGTAGTGCATCCATCAAGGTTTGTGTTGCAGTTAGGGCACGTCTTTAAGCCCTCGAAATGTTCCGCGCAGATGATATGTAAACACTTACTCAGAGTAACAGGATTCCGGCATAATTCCGAGCATACACCGCAACTGTAACTAGCTTTTACTTTTTTTAAGGCTTTCATAAAGTTTTCAACATCTGCTGTAGACATTTTTTCAATAATTAAGTTTGTTTATTTTGTTACACTTCACGATCAGGAAAACTTTTGTTTTTGCGCGGGGAACGGGGGAAATTGTTTGTATAGTTGTGACGATTTGATCCGAAATAGGCCAGTAGTACCAACAGCGCTTATGTTAACCAACGCATCTGCAAAATGTATATCTGTATCACGTCGGTTTGTATCTGCTGTGTTGCTATTATAAGTACTATTGATATATTTCGAACTATAATCCGATAAAACCTTTTTGACATCCCAAATGCTTTTTTTTAATTGCCGGTAATCTTTGCATATGGCCTTGCTAATCTTCTCTCTATTGTTCCAAATTTTAAAAAGTAGTATTTACTGCCGATGCGTAAATATTTTATGTGCATTATTTTTTGTGTGGATATTATGCTTTTTGCTTTTATTTAGATGTTACATGACATTTGCCAATTTCACGTTTCACGTAAAAATACAATATTTTTTCAATAAAATAAAATTGTAAATATTATGACGTGTAATTGATAAAAACTATATTATGAATGTTTGTGTATATATATACATGTATATATATATACACAAAATATATGTATATACATATATACCTGCGTTTGTCCTGTGTTTGTCACAAATCTCTGAACCGTACCGTACATAATATTCGACACTTAGCCCAATCTCTGTGTGGCAGTCTATCATTTCACCTAATTTCACGTAAAATTGGCAGAATTGAGAAGTATCTTCGCAGAGGCCATTTATCAAGAGTTACAAGACATTTCCTTCGTGCACTTTCCATCGCAACAGGCTTAAGTTTATCAAATCGAATGAAAATAAGCTTAGCATCTGTATTATTCAGCTGTGGAATAATGTTTGTCATCTTGGTGATAAGTAGAGATATTCTCTTAGATTTTTTAAAAGGAATAAATAAAAGACCAAATACAATAATATTTGAAATTTTTCTATTTTTATTTAATACTGCACACATTGCTTTGATAAGATGGTTATCTGCTCGAAGCTATAATGCAATTTATTACGAATACTACCTATTATAACCTTTCTCTTATAAACTAAACATCACAGATATTACAGCCAACATCAGAAGAAACAAAGATGGAGAAATTTTCCCGCCAAAACTGCATTCAAAATCTTTTACCGCTAATTTTTTTTCGTAGTTCAAAGGTATTTTATCGTAAGGATGTGTGTAAAAAGTATAATTTTGGGCCAGTAATCGAGTATTATTATGGAATAAAATATCCATTTGATGATTGAACGGGCCGTACATTAAAAACATGGGAGTGTGAAACGGTGGATGTTTGCCAAACATTTTATCCAAAGTGCCAAACACGTTGAGGATTTCTTGCCGCCTGACAGCTGTCACATTCTTGGACGCAAACACATGGCCAATACTTGACCAACTTAAGAAACAATATGTTTTAATTTCATCCGGGCATAGGGGAACGATATTTTGTATTGGGTTCTTTGTATTTCCAAGTTCACTGGCTTGACTAGCGAATTTATTGTAAGTGGTCATGCTGACAAAAGCAACATCTGTGGCGCCATCTATGAGAGACTTCAAAGCGCCATCTTCGCCGTCGTCGTAGCAATTTTTCACTCCATTTACATTTCCTTCACCTCCGGGCGCGCAGATTTCTTTAAAATAGTCTGTGGACAATTTTTTTTTTAAATAACTTTGGATTTTGTATTGTTAACACAAGTCATCAATTTGAAGTGTAAAATATAATTACACCACTCGATAGCTCAAGGATTAATTCGTTAGGTTGAAATGAAGAGCTTGAAACATGGAAAGAAGGACTTCTTCGTGTTACAAAATATATACGTACCTACCTATTCACGTAATCACGAACGTGTCCACGACACTAAAATACATAAATTTTAAAAAAGAAATAAATTTAATGTTTATGTTATTCACGTCAAACGTCAAAAAATAAAAAATCTAATAGTATTTTTTTTTATTATTATCAAAGATTTGCATAAATGTGGTGAGCTTTATTATAATCTTTTTACGAATAAACGTCGGAACTGAACCTAATGAGGAAGAATATTTAAAGCCTATAATAGATACCTTTTATATCGTTAAACGTGGTTAAAATAAATAAATAAGTTTAAAATATCGTATTTAATACCTGTCACAAACTCCTTGCAATTTACTTTTTCTTTATCCTCCAAATAGGTTTTAACCGCATGCCAGCTCATTCCGTCATAGCGCGGGAAAGCCGCGCGTTTCCCGCGTAAATCCGCCATCTTGGATATTTGCGCGTCTGTCCGTACATAGGCGACAACGGTGTTGGTTTTTTCTAGAATTGGCGTCAATTCGTGTAAAACGGGTGTCACTGAGAAATCTCTGTAGAAAGGAAAAAAGATTTTTTTGTATAAAATGTAAAAATAACGTTATAGTGTACGCATATCGGATAACTCACCCCATACAAAAAGTACCATTTTTTGTATGGGGTGAGATATCCGGTTATGAACGGTTGACAAGATAGGTGTTTGACCACAACTCACCCAGTGTTAAGTGACGGTGTGGTCACAGATGGTAAAGCACATCTAGCCTGTAATGGAACTGGCTCTCAAGTGAGGCTGCCGGAACACTGTTACTTAGGTGTTTGTGTGTAGTAGATACCTCCTGTAGTTAGTTTTCTGATAATCCCACAGGAAACTAACATTTTACCAGGATAATAGTATCCTATGTGTTAATCCAGGTGATAAACTATATGTGCGCCAAATTTCATCCAAATCTGTTCAGCCATTTTTGCGTTATTGAGTAACAAAGATCCAAACATCTAAAGATACTAGCTGCGCCCCGCCGTGTTACCCGCTAAATTTTTTCGGGATAATTTGCCTATGTATTAAACCAGTGTATCAGCTCTACCTCCATACCAAATTTCATCAAAATTGGTCCAGCCGTTTGAGCGTGAAGAACCAACAAACGCAAACACACTCACAAACTTTCGCCTAATATTACTTACTAGCTACGCCCCTCGGTTTTACCCGCGTGGTGATGGATGATGATGATGTTAAAAAGTATCCTGTCTTATTCCAGGGCCTAAAGTACCTACATGCAAAATTTCACCTAGATTCGTCGAGTAGTTTACGCGTGAAGGCGTAACAAACACAAACCCACATTCGCATTTATAATATTAAGTTAGGATTAGTATGACGTACAAAAACTTACCTCTCTCCCATTACAAGCCAATCACTGTCTCCGATCGTGACGTCACTGCCCCCCTCCCGCACGTCCCGCATGCACTCTCTTGTGTCTTCTTTCACGACGCATTGTAGGGGAGGAGAAATTCCGTAGACCGCGGCCGCTTCGCTCAGCCAGTCGCACTTGTTCTTCTCAAGAAGCGATGTCGTACAGAAAGTTATGTGCCTAGAAAACAAATGTAATTTTAAACCAGCCAAAATTATCCCAAAAAAACTGACTTCATTTGACTCCAAATTCCACCAATAAGACACATAATAGTCTGCACGAGTTTTGGCGGGAACGCGGAAAGAGACGTGTCGCCCCATTGTATTTTTTTCCAAAACTAGTGTTTTATCGAGTGTTTATGTATAAAACTAGTGGTATTTTATTCATAAAGCACTGAATTACAAGCAACAAATGTGGGAAAGTAATATAATGAGATGAAACATGACTTTTTGTGACGTGTGTGAAGTTAGCATCTCAATAGTCAGCATCTCAAAAAAAAACTTCAGATTCATTGGCATCCAGCATAGTTCTACAGTTCTCGATAAGATTTAACAATAGTTCTATCGATTTTGCTATCAAAACCGGACTTTGAAAAATGAGATGCTAACTTCACATATAAATCATAGCATCTCATCGAAATTCGCGGATTTCACGTTAGTAGAGATGAAATTCACTGAGTTCTACAGTTCTTGATAAGTTTTAACAATAGTTCTATTGATTCTCGATAATTATAAATAATTATAATCATCACAATCACCAAACAGAGGTGAGATGCTTTTTCACCTTTTTTCGAAAATTTTGATGATTATAATTTTTTGTAATTACTGAGAATGTTCGAAAGAGTAGAACTCTTTCGTAAGTCGTGTAAGGAGTCCACAGCTATCATTTAAAATTCATATTGAACCCAGAACTCAAAATAATACACCAGCATCTCACCTTTTTTCGAAAATTTTGATGATTATAATTATTTGTAATTATTGAGAATGTTCGAAAGAGTAGAACTCTTTCGGAACTCTTGTAAGGAGTCCCAAGCTATCATTTAAAATCAATATTGAACCCAGAACTCAAAATAATACCCTAGCATCTCACCTTTTTTCGAAAATTTTGATGATTATAATTATTTATAATTTTTGAGAATGTTCGAAAGAGTAGAACTCTTTCGTAACTCGTGTAAAGAGTCCACAGCTATCATTTAAAATCCATATTGAACCCAGAACTCAAAATAATACACCAGCATCTCACCTTTTTTTGAAAATTTTGATGATTTTAATTATTTATAATTACTGAGAGTGTTCTAAAGAGTAGAACTCTTTCGGAACTCGTGTAAGGAGTCCCCAGCTCTCATTTAAAATTCATATTGAACCCAGAACTCAAAATAATACACCAGCATCTCACCTTTTTTCGAAAATTTTGATGATTATAATTATTTATAATTACTGAGAATGTTCGAAAGAGTAGAACTCTTTCGGAACTCGTGTAAAGAGTCCACAGCTATCATTTAAAATTCATATTGAACCCAGAACTCAAAATATCACACCAGCATCTCACCTTTTTTTGAAAATTTTGATGATTATTATTATTTATAATTACTGAGAATGTTCGAAAGAGTAGAACTCTTTCGGAACTCATGTAAGGAGTCCCCAGCTATCATTTAAAATCCATATTGAACCCAGAACTCAAAATAATACCCCAGCATCTCACCTTTTTTTGAAAATTTTGATGATTATAATTATTTATAATTACTGAGAGTGTTCTAAAGAGTAGAACTCTTTCGGAACTCGTGTAAGGAGTCCCCAGCTATCATTTAAAATTCATATTGAACCCAGACCTCAAAATAAAACACCAGCATCTCACCTTTTTTCGAAAATTTTGATGATTATAATTTTTTGTAATTACTGAGAATGTTCGAAAGGTTAGAACTCTTTCGTAACTCGTGTAAGGAGTCCCCAGCTATCATTTAAAATCCACATTGAACCCAGAACTCAAAATAATAACCCAGCATCTCACCTTTTTTCGAAAATTTTGATGATTATAATTATTTATAATTACTGAGAATGTTCGAAAGAGTAGAACTCTTTCGGAACTCATGTAAGGAGTCCCCAGTTATCATTTAAAAGCCATATTGAACCCAGAACTCGCAGTTATACCCCAGCATCTCATCTGTTTTCGAAAATTTTGATGATTATAATTATTTATAATTACTGAGAATGTTCGAAAGAGTAGAACTCTTTCGGAACTCGTGTAAGGAGTCCCCATCTATCATTTAAAAGTCATATTGAACCCAGACCTCAAAATAAAACACCAGCATCTCACCTTTTTTTGAAAATTTTGATGATTATAATTATTTATAATTACTGAGAGTGTTCTAAAGAGTAGAACTCTTTCGGAACTCGTGTAAGGAGTCCCCAGCTATCATTTAAAATTCATATTGAACCCAGACCTCAAAATAAAACACCAGCATCTCACCTTTTTTCAAAAATTTTGATGATTATATTTTTTGGAATTACTGAGAATGTTCGAAAGGGTAGAACTCTTTCGTAACTCGTGTAAGGAGTCCCCAGCTATCATTTAAAATCCACATTGAACCCAGAACTCAAAATAATACACCAGCATCTCACCTTTTTTCGAAAATTTTGATGATTATAATTATTTATAATTACTGAGAATGTTCGAAAGAGTAGAACTCTTTCGGAACTCATGTAAGGAGTCCCCAGTTATCATTTAAAAGCCATATTGAACCCAGAACTCGCAGTTATACCCCAGCATCACATCTGTTTTCGAAAATTTTGATGATTATAATTATTTATAATTACTGAGAATGTTCGAAAGAGTAGAACTCTTTCGGAACTTGTGTAAGGAGTCCCCAGCTATCATTTCAAATTCATATTGAACCCAGACCTCAAAATAAAACACCAGCATCTCACCATTTTTTGAAAATTTTGATGATTATAATTATTTATAATTACTGAGAGTGTTCTAAAGAGTAGAACTCTTTCGGAACTCGTGTAAGGAGTCCCCAGCTATCATTTAAAATTCATATTGAACCCAGACCTCAAAATAAAACACCAGCATCTCACCTTTTTTCAAAAATTTTGATGATTATATTTTTTGGAATTACTGAGAATGTTCGAAAGGGTAGAACTCTTTCGTAACTCGTGTAAGGAGTCCCCAGCTATCATTTAAAATCCACATTGAACCCAGAACTCAAAATAATAACCCAGCATCTCACCTTTTTTCGAAAATTTTGATGATTATAATTATTTATAATTACTGAGAATGTTCGAAAGAGTAGAACTCTTTCGGAACTCATGTAAGGAGTCCCCAGTTATCATTTAAAAGCCATATTGAACCCAGAACTCGCAGTTATACCCCAGCATCTCATCTGTTTTCGAAAATTTTGATGATTATAATTATTTATAATTACTGAGAATGTTCGAAAGAGTAGAACTCTTTCGGAACTCGTGTAAGGAGTCCCCAGCTATCATTTAAAATTCATATTGAACCCAGACCTCAAAATAAAACACCAGCATCTCACCATTTTTTGAAAATTTTGATGATTATAATTATTTATAATTACTGAGAATGTTCGAAAGAGTAGAACTCTTTCGGAACTCATGTAAGGAGTCCCCAGCTATCATTTAAAATCCATATTGAACCCAGAACTCAAAATAATAACCCAGCATCTCACCTTTTTTCGAAAATTTTGATGATTATAATTATTTATAATTACTGAGAATGTTCGAAAGAGTAGGACTCTTTCGGAACTCGTGTAAAGAGCCCCCAGCTATCATTTAAAAGCCATATTGAACCCAGAACTCGCACTTATACCCCAGCATCTCACCTCTGTTTGGTGATTGTGATGATTATAATTATTTATAATTATCGAGAATCAATAGAACTATTGTTAAAACTTATCAAGAACTGTAGAACTCAGTGAATTTCATCTCTACTAACGTGAAATCCGCGAATTTCGATGAGATGCTATGATTTATATGTGAAGTTAGCATCTCATTTTTCAAAGTCCGGTTTTGATAGCAAAATCGATAGAACTATTGTTAAATCTTATCGAGAACTGTAGAACTATGCTGGATGCCAATGAATCTGAAGTTTTTTTTTGAGATGCTGACTATTGAGATGCTAACTTCACACACGTCTTTTTGTGTTGCTTCCAAAACTTCATCGAAGCTTATAGTAAAGTCGCCACTACTTTACTAAAGCATAACTGGCACGGACTGGACTTGACCATGACTGGAATTTGACTACAAAGATCAAAACTGAAGCTGAAAACTGAAGAGTGCACACAAAATACAAAAACATTGAAACTGGCAGAATGCACAGAATACGATGCCAAGAAAAAAGAGAAAAAAAAAATTGTCTGCACTGTAAATAGAAGTATGTTAATTGTTGTTAACTTAATAATCTAATTAATTATATAGCTTCATTAATCAAAGTGGCATTGGCAAAATTGTGGAGTATCTTTGCAAAGGTCACTAACCAAGAGTTGAAGTTGAAGCTTTGAACTTTGTTTTGTTACTCAAAGTTCTGGGTAGTGCAGCAATGGTCATGGACAGGCGTTATCTCTTACCATCAGAAAAGCGTAACATTAATTACTTTCACATAAAAAAATCTTTTTCTTTAACTCAGTGTCAAATTTTTAGGTTTTTTTTTTCCCCTTCCTTCTTGGCATCGCACTCTGTTCATTCTGCCAGTTTCAATGTTTCTGTATTTTATGTGCAGTCTTCGGTCTTCAGCTTCTCTAGTTTAATACTCATGTATTTTAAGGCTCAAACTTACTTTTCAACTTCTTGTAGAAATAAAAAAAAAAGCTAGGAAACCGTAGGACGCGTAAACAGATAATACTAAATAAAGGTTTGATTTAGAATCTTTCAAACTGAATGGCACTTTTTAATTTACCTTGGAGGATCACACCCACTCTGGCTGTACGCTTCCCTAAACCCTTTGGCCTTGGCCAGGTAATCTGCAGGCGGTGGCGTAGGGCTCAAGGGGTCCCTTAAAGCGTTAGCACTTTCCAGCAAACTTGCGAGAGCTCCGCGCCAGTGATGGTCATCAGTGACGTCAGACTGAACGAGGTCTTTGGCTAACTTGCTCACTGCTTCTGCAGCTTTTCTACAACAAAGGAGATATAATTTTGAAAAAATATCGAAGCTTTGTTCGGCTGAACGATCAACTTTCCTATTAAAAAAGTAAAAGCTATGGAATTCAAAACAAAATCTTATCCAGCGTATTACACAATCGAAGACAGAAAGATAGTTTTATGATAAATATATGACATTTAAAAATAACTAAAATTTTCACTATTAAAATAATTCCTCCTCTCTTCTAAACGTTGGGGGGTCCATATTTGACAGTATACCATATACGTCTTTCTATTTACAATATCTTGTACTGTGTGGAAGGAATAAACATCTTGAATCTTGGCTAAGCCACCACTTTATTGTAATCGTACTCCACCTGTAATCATTTCGCAGCCCCGGATCTAAGGGAGCCAAACCAACACCTGTTTTTTTTCTCCCAGGGCAATCTTTTATAGTACCTTCGAGGGAAGCAGGTGGTTATGTGGGACTCTCCGCCATTGTAGCGGCTTACCCACTAAAAACCCTGGGGTGTTTCTGCCTGGCACCATGTGACGGGGCTACGGGAACGCTTTCGCACTCGTCCGCGGCCCCGACGGCGCTGGTCCCCTGGGACCCTTCCTTATTAGGGATGGAGCTGAAGAGCCCATTCCCCTCATTCCTTGAGGGGCATGGGCTCTTCAGCTCCATATGCTTTCCTGCTCCGTTGGTCAACAGCCGCAAGTTTTTTTTATGGCTGTCAGGCTAGGTGTTTGACCACAACTCACCTGATGTTAAGTGACGGTGTGGTCGAAGATGGTAAAGCACACCTAGCCTGGAATAGAACTGGCTCTCAAGTGAGGCTGCCGGAACACACCGTTAGATGCTTGGCGGCAGATTTTCAACTTGAGGATGGTAGCTAGCCAGCCGAGTACTAGAAAGTACCCTACCACCACGCTATGGTTTCCTCACGATGTTTTCCTTCACCGGCAGCTCAAGCTCATTGTTGGGGTTTGAACCCTCGCCCTTCGGCATGCGAACCGACCGCGCTAACCACTGAGCTATCATCGCTACAAATGGAATATGGATATACAATATTTGGATTTTTGTTGATTTTTTAAAAACCGCTTGGCGGATTTCGTTAAAATTTCAATGGGACTACCTGGAAAGTATACCATTTGAGACAAAAAAAGAAAATTCCAAATCGGTTCAGGCGTCTTCGAGTAACCAGTGAAGATACATAAAAAAAAGATACCGACGAATTGAAAACCTCCCTTTTTTGAAGTCAGTTAAAAAGGTATACCTTTTAGCGACGATAACGTTCCAGGGACGATGCAGCCAGACGCAAGGCTCCTTATCCATAGTGAGCCAGGTACCATCTCGGCAGAGGAAGACGAAGTGTTCAGGTATGGTGTGGTTAGGTTTTTTCAGCTGAAAGCAAAAGTTAAATTTCAATGTGAAACATCTATTGGCGTGTCTCGATTCCCCTGTGTCTGCGCAAAGTGTTTAAATATTTCATATCTGCCGTGCGTCCCGTCAAAAACTTTCTTCATTTGCGATTTAATAAAAATAGTATAAAATTCTTAAAAATAGATTAATTTCTTAAGCACAAGTATGTATAATATTCGGACAGTTTTCAAGGGATTCGTGGCACAATATTTCCTTTCGTGAAATGTCCCGTTCGCAAAAAGTCCTTATCGCAAAATGTCCGTTAATCGCAATAGGTTTGGTTTGAGATAAAAAAAATTGCAAATGGGCAAAATTTTCTATCTCAAACTAAATGTCTTATCACCTCACGTAAATTTTAAACCCAAATTTAGTATTTATTTAAGTTTTATATAAATTTTATTTCTATACGTTTTTTGTTTTATATACTTATGCGGTATAATTTATTTACCTCCATGAAAAAGGCCACCGGATATGGACGAAACTACAGTCGGAGTTTCCGGCATAATTAAACGCAAGTAATATGTGCATGTTGTGCTTCCTTAGATAAGCAACACATTTAGTTTTCTTAAATTTAATTAGTTGGTGTTTTATGTATTGTAGTTGTTAATGTGAAGCCTAATAAATAAAATAAAAAAAAAGTAATCCCGCATAAGTAAAACATAAGTGTGTCAAAATCACGTTAGTTTCCATTGTATTTTTTTTTTCTCTTATGTTTAAAAGTATGTAGGTACATATAAAAAACAGCCACTTACTTCAAAATAAGCGCTAACGTCATCGTACTCAGCCCAAGTGACGTCACCGGAGCCTTCGCCCAGACAGGTTAGGGCTCCGCTGTCGCCCCAATACTTGTCAGTGATCGAGCATTTCGACGGAGTATTGCACGCAGCGCAGAGAGAAGGATACTTTTGCTCTAAAAACGTAAGCAGAAATTTAGTAATTATTAACCCCTCCCTCCCCCTTGTCAGCAAAAGTAAGCAAAGCTCTTACATCCCTCTCCTATGCTTAAGTAAATATTGGTTTAAATAGCAGTCATGTCGCTAAAAAGAGGTGTGCCGATAACACATCAGCATAATTTATATGACTTTGCTGACGTTATCACCATTCAGATCGCCTCATCCCCCAATGTCATGAAAAATAAGCAAAGCAAAGTCCCCAAAGTAATTTTGCAACTGTCTATGATTGACAAAGCCTACTTTAAGGTGGCTCAATACGTAGAAGACAGGAATATATTATATGGTTGTTGTAGCTTCTCTCTGCACTTGCATCCCCCTGGCTAAGTGACAATTGTAGTAAGCATAATGTATGTATTAATATTTATAACTGTAAATTGTAACCTAATATGAAAAGAAAGTTCCACAAAAAAATGCCTTGCTGTGTTTCTTGCCAGAGTCTTCTCAGTTGAAGTGTAATTACGAGCCGGTGGTAGATTCAAACATGTAACTTAACGTTCATAAGTGCCTTACCAAGGCCTAAACTGAATAAATAACTTTTGATTTTGATTTGTCTCTGTTCGTTTTTATGTTTCGTGTCAAAATTTACAATTTCAATCTTTCTTTCTTTTGCAAAGTATTGCCTGAAACAATCAACTATCTATGAAATACTTACTCAACTTTGCATCTTTGAATGGATCCAGTACCCAAGGTCCGGCCTTGCAAGCTTTGCCGAAGTATCCAGCTATTGCTTTTATTCTGTTCTCAGTGTGTGACAAGCCTGGCTCACATGATCTTTCAAGGACTAAGGATTCAAGGTACTGTAAAAAAATGATATTTATCCTTAATTGCTGAGAAATTTTAATTTTTCCTGATTAAATTTCATAATGAGGAATTCAGATTTGAAAACTTGAAGGCTTCACATACATATAAACAAAGCACATTCTTATTTTTCTGGACGGAATGAAACCTGGCGTTCTTTTTGAAAGTTTCGCCGTGCGTTCGGGTCGCAAGAACGGAAAAAAACCTTCATGAAATGGCATACGTGAAAAGTCACGTCATCACAATGTTCCTTAGCAGGTGGTCGTCTAGGTAGGTACCACCTCAGTTCCAGATAGTAGTCCGCCAAGCAGTAGTGTGTAAACATTACTGTGTTCCGGTTTGAAGGGTACTGCAGCTAGCGAAATTACAGGGCTGTTGAGACTAACCATCTAGTCTCAAAGTAATGAGCGCCAAGGCAGCGATGCCCTGGACTTTGTTTTGCTACTCAAAGTTCTGTGTATCGCTGCAATGGTCATGGACAGGCGCTACCTCTTACCATCAGGAGAGCGTCACGTTCGTCTCATTACTGTTACATAAAAAAAACTTCTTCGTTTATGAACCGATTTTGATGATTCTTTTTTTGTTGGAAAGGAGATATCCCAAGGGTGGTACCATGATAAGGAAATCAGGATCTGATGATGGCATCCCAGAGAAATCGAGGGGAACCTTTTACTTTTTAATTTCCTGTTTTTTTTTTTGTTAAAAATATTTTTGTTTTTAAATCAGAACGTTACTCACCCCAGATAAAGTGTCACTAAGAGGTCTTATATCCTCAGCGCCTACTCCTGGATGACACAGAGTGGTGTTCTTCAATATGGCATGAAGACTAGATGTACCTTCCGGCAAAATGCGCCGGTTCACTACCGCCACAACATTACGCTCGAACGGACCTGAAATAACACGTAATGATGTTCAAGTTATACAGTCACACCGTTACGTAAGTTGTGGTCAAACACCTAGCCCATCAACTATTAAAAAAATTCTTATATAAATCGGCCTCGAATGCAACAAAATATATTTATTGGGAACAACGTCTGTTTGGCATATGATTTTACTTAGCAAGCCTGGATTAAGAAATCCATTACGTTACAGTCAAATCGGGTAACTTTGAATAAAGCTGGTTGCAACACACTATTTATAATAAAGCTTGATTATTCACGTGAAACCATTGATCTATTAAAAAATTTAGATCAATGCGTGAAACGGAACAATGAAATATTATAAATGTCAAATGTTACTAAGTAGATGGTATCCCCAAGTGAACGGTAAGTTGTCGACTATGACAAGTTTATTTATTTCGTATCATCATCATCATCAGCCGTAGGATGTCCACTGCTGGACATAGGCCCCCCCCTCATTGATTTCCATAAAGACCGGTTGGAAGCGGCTCGCATCCAGCGCGTTCCTGCGGTCTTTATTACGTCGTCTGTCCACCTTATGGGTGGACGTCCTACGCTGCGCTTGCCGGTCCGTGGTCTCCACTCCAGAACTTTACAGCCCCATCGGCTATCAGTTCTGCGTGCTATGTGCCCTACTCTTTACTATTAAAAAAGACATTTTAATCTCACCCAAATCACATATAAACCAATTACAAAAGATTTATTTGTCCGAAATAACTCGGTTCAAAGTCAAGGTTCATACAAAAGTCATTGTAACTTTGAACAACCGCAAAAACATCAATTTCTCATACATTGTATTAATAAATCATCATTTAGGTTATTTAATTACCCGACTGCCAAGGAAGGATTACTTATGTTTTTCGCGCGTATCATGTAAATTTCTTTATTACCTCGTATCTTCTAACGGCTGAATGGATTACGAAAATTAAGGTATCGTTAGATTCGTCTCAAGGATTGTTTCTTTATGTTTGACTGTCTAGGTGTTTGACCACAGCTCACCTGATGTTAAGTGACGGTGTGGTCGAAGATGGTAAAGCACACCTAGCCTGGAATAGTACTGGCTCTCAAGTGAGGCTGCCGGAACACACCGTTAGATGCTTGGCGGCAGATTTTCAACTTGAGAGTGGTAGCTAGCCAGCCGAGTACTAGAAAGTACCCTACCACCACGCTATGGTTTCCTCACGATGTTTCCCTTCACCGGCAGCTCAATCTCATTGTTGGGGTTTGAACCCACGCCCTTCGGCATGCGAACCGACCACGCTAACCACTGAGCTATCATCGCTACAAAACTTGATCTGTTATATTTCTACTTGTTTTGTTATTGTGGATGAAATCCTTACGGTCACGATGTCTAATCTCGTTGGTGACCAGCACGTCTACGTTTGCCCACTGCGCAGCCACCAAATCCTCCGGACTGAAGACGCCAAAGTCCACGGAACCCTTGCTGATGCGTCGTATGCAGTCTAACCTGAAATATTTTGTTACCATATTACAAAGAGCAGATAATCTCGGAATTAAATCCGTGGGAGCGATTTCTGGGGGATTTACTGTGCTCTTCTTTATATTGACAAAGCCTACTATAAGGTGGCTCATTACGTGGAAGACAGGAATGGTTATAGTAGCTTCTCTCTGCACTTGCATCCCCCTGGCTAAGTGACAATTGTAGCAAGCATGATGCATTAATATCTATAGCTGTAAACTGTATAAACTGTAACCTAATATGAAAAGAAAGATCCACAAACAAATGCCTTGCTGAGTTTCTTGCCGGAGTCTTCTCAGTTGAAGTGTAATTACGAGCCGGTGGTAGATTCAAACATGTAACTTAACGTTCATAAGTGCCTTACCAGGGCCTAAACTGAATAAATGACTTTTTGATTTTGAGCACGGTTTACTTAGTGATAGATCACCTTAGTTCCTTAGGTCGTCTAGCACCTACACTGTGTTAGATATTTTCCCGCCTGTATGTTTCGGAGGAGTTTTGGCCAGAACGCCGAAAGAGTGGTTATGTTTCGGGGGAGTTTTGGCCGGAACGCGGAAAGAGTCGTGTCATCCCATTGTACCCTTTCCAAAACTAGCGTTTTTTCGAGTGTTTATGTATAAAAATAGTGGTGTTTTGTTCATAAAGAGTCGAATTATGAGCGTGAGTGTGAGAAAGTGGTATAATATGGTGAAACACGACATTTCGTATTGCTTCCAAAACTGCATAAAAGCTTATAGTAAAGTCACCACTACGTTTACTTAAAAAAACACAGACAAGTGCGAGTCAGACTCGCCCACTGAGGGTTCCGTACAAATTAGGTATGATAAATAGTTCGGGAATCGAGTGTTGAAGGTTTTGTGATTAAATTAAAAATGTACAGTTTTAGATTTTTTTTCTTTCTGTTTTCTACAAGGCAATCACATCATCATCATCAGCCACAGGACGTCCACTGCTGGACATAGGCCTCCTCCTGGGGGGTTTTGCCAATACCCGCCACGCTTGGCAGGCGGGTTGGCGAGCGCAGTTAGATGTGATTGTTCAAGGAAGACGCTGCTGTCCATCTTCCGGATTACATCCCTTGCCGACTCTTACGGCAACCACGGGTAGAAAGGGTGGGATACAATTCTTACGCCGGCACCACCTCGGCAACGCTTCAAGGCAATGCTTCTTGCAAAATTTCATAGTTCTAGCTCAACGGGAAGTACCCTATAGGTTTTGATTCCCTTGTGAGTTTCGAAATATGCGTTTTTTTTGCGACATAAATGGCTTTAACTTTTTTTACGAAAACTGAGAAGATTTTTTACAGCTGCACAATTCTGCTTATATGGTATTAATTTCAACTCGATTTCAACGCATTCCCGAGATAGATCTTGTCAGACGGACAACAAAGTGATCCTATAAAGAAATACAGTTAACACTAGTTCGGAGCCAATGGATTCATTTTAATATGTCCAATGTTTATGGCAAATAAATTGTTGTTTTCTTCCTTTTGAGGCACGGAACCCTAAAATTTTTAGATGTAAGACAAATAAAGAAGAAGGAAGAAATAACAAGCTCACCTATCAGCCCCTATAACACATTCTACTCCGGAGGGCTCCTTGTCCAGTATGGGGCAGAACTTGGGAGTCCGTTTATACATCCCCCTCCCCTCCACCACGCAGAGTCGCACTAGAAATAAAGAACAAAACATTAAATTATTTATTGATTTATTGAAGCTAGGTGTTTGACCACAGCTCACTTGATTTTAAGTAACGATGTGGTCGTAGATGGTAAAGCACAGCTAGCCTGGAATAGAACTGACAGCCGGACACACCGTTAGTTGCTTGGTTGCAGATTTTCGATTTGAGGGTGGTAACTTGCCAGTTGAGTACTAGAGAGTACCCTACCACCATGTTATGGTTTCCTCACGATATTTTCTTTCACCGGCAGCTCAAGCTCATAGTTGGGGTTTGAACCCACGCCCTTCGGCATGCGAACCGACCGCGCTAACCACTGAGCTATCATCGCTACAACCATCATCATCAGCTAGGTATGTTAACCATCTTCCAACACATCGTCATTTAACATCAGGTGAGATATGGTCAAACACTTAGCCTAACCATTAAAAAAAATAGGGTGTGAAAAATGATATAATATGTCTAAACTATTTTCTCATGTAGCTTCCAAAACTCAGGCGAAGTTTCTAGTAAAGTTGTCGGCATTTTACCAGGGCATGACTAGACTTGACCTTTACTTTGTGTAACAGTGACTAATACACTTAATTTATCAAAAAATACTTTCAAATATCGAAATACTTAACGCCGGCAAAATACACAAAGCGCGTGCCAAAAACAAAGAAAAAAGATAGAACCTCTTTACTCTTTGTTTCTTTTCTCTTATTTTTTTAAATATATTACTGACATATCCTTTTGAAGTCGGCTAAAATCATGACCGCATTTATCCAATGATTAGCTTCGCTCGCAGACAACGTTTAGGGAAATAACAGGTAATAAAAGAATCATAAATAATTATGAACTTGACATTTTCAAAGAAATATGAAACAATACCCTAAGATAATGAATAGATCTTCACGAGGAAACGAATTGTTCCATCAGTACGGCAACCTCATAGCCATAATGATTAATAGCTGTTTGTTAATTACTTGAGCCAGTTAATTAATTATTATCTATGAAGTACGTGAAGACATTATTGTTTTCTTTTCTATTTCACTGGCTCCGTGCGGAGGTATGACATTTAATTATTTATTCTCCGGAAATAAGCGGGTAACCTTCAAAATAATTATTTGACATTGATATTATCTGAATGTATGCAGAGATGAGAGTCGAGCGGTGAACGACAATAATATTGCATGAAACTTAATTCCTGCTGGAAATTAGATACTACAAACACTAATTACAAAGTAATTTGGTTGTAGGTCACTAAATAATAGGTTGCTTGGTTGTAGGTCACTAAGTACTAAGTCATTTGGTTGTAGGTCATTAAGCACTAAGTAATATGGATGTAGGTCACTAATTATTATGTAATTTTTGTTATCGGTCACTAACTACTACAGAATTTGGTTGTAGGTCACTAAGTAGGTACTAAGTCATTTGGTTCTAAGTTATTGCTATGTAATTTGTATATAGGTCACTAAGTACTAAGTAATTTGTTGTAGATCGTTAAGTATTAAGTAATTTGGTTGTAGGTTACTAAATAGTAAGAAATTCGGTTGTGGGTAATTAAGTACTAAGTAATTTTTTGTAGGTCACTAAGTACTAAGTAATTCTGATGTAGGTCACTAAGTACTAAGTAATTTGGTTGAAGGTCACTACGTACTAAGTAATTTGGTTGTAGATTAATAAGTACTAAGTAATTTGGTTGAAGATCACTACGTACTAAGTAATTTGGTTGTAGGTCACTAAGTAATAAATGATTTGGTTGTAGAATGGTTGTAGATTACTAGGAACTAAACATTTGGTTGTAGTTTGGTTGTAGCTCATAAGGTACTAGGTAATTTAGTTATAGATACCTAACACAAATGTAGTGTAGGTGGGCATTGCAATTTAAAATAATAATATCACATCAAAACCTTGAATTCAAAACGAGTTATGAACAATTAGCGTGATTAAAATATTGTAATGATTTCATTGTTCTAAAAGACGATGACTTATTAAAATGACAAAAAACGACATTGAACTTCAATGGAGGAAGTGAAGACTTTTTAACATTTCCTAGATAAGGAAGGAATTGACTTTTTTTTTTGTATGACGTGTTCCTTCCCGTTATCCTCTTAAAGATGTCTAACCTTTTTGTATTGGGCTAAAGCCAGATTATACAGGGTAACAAGTTTAAGGTATACCAAACTGATAAGGGGCCGTCGTAATAATAGAATAGTTTTAGTAATCCTCTTTTAATTTCCTTTATTTTGATACTACTCAATAGGTTTTGGTAATACCATTTTTTTTTTTTTATATTTGACAGGCTAGTTGTTTGTCGACACCTCACCTGATGTTAAGTGACGGTGTGGTCGAAGATGGTAAAGCACACCTAGCCTGGAATGGAACTGGCTCTCAAGTGAGGCCGCCAGAACACACCGTTAGATGCTTGGCGGCAGATTTTCAACTTGAGGGTGGTAGCTAGCCAGCCGAGTACTAGAAAGTAATCTACCACCACGCTATGGTTTCCTCACGATGTTTTCCTTCACCGGCAGCTCAAGCTCAATGTTGGGGTTTGAACCATGCATGCGAACCGACCTCGCTAACCACTTGACTATCATCGCTACAAAATCGCTACTTAAGAACACTTGGGTTTTTAAGACGAATATAATCGAAATCCATCCAGCCATTTCGAAGAAGGCAATAAAGAAAATTACATACATACAAGATACGTGAGAAAAAGTAGGCAGTCGGTTAAAAAAAACTAGCAGTGAGGTCAAATAATAGGGTCTCGTTAGTGTCACTTTATGTACGAAACCCTAAACGACATTCAGCAAGGTTGACTACACCAGTTGTTTTATAAGGTAAGTATATTTATATGTAGGTATCTACTTCATCAAAGATGTGCCAACCTCTCGGGCAGACTCAAGGTCGACAACCGGATTTTTAAAGTACATGTTTTTTATTATAATTTTCACTTGCTTATATTACAGTCGATTACGTCCTCCATTACTTAATCTTTCGTGTTTGTTATGTTCGACAGGCTAGGTGTTTGACCACAGATCACCTGATGTTAAATGACGGTGTGGTCGTAGATGGTATTTCAACTTGAAAGTAGCTAGCCAGCCAAGTACTAGAAAGTACCCTACCACCATGCTATGGTTTCCTTCACCGGCAACTCAAACTTATTTTGAACTAGAGATAAAACCGATTGATGTTTTGCCGGATACCGGATATCGAATATCCGACCAACGTTGCAACCGGTTAGCCGGATATCCGGCCGAACATAACCGTTTAAGCCGAATACATCACGACCAAGGAAAATACGCAATTGCACGTGGGATTGATTCTTATTGATTCAGTGCGCATTGTTTGCGATCGTGATCCTTATATTTAATTTTGATAGTCAGTAAATCTGTACAATATCCAAACTTAACAAAGTTTGCAAGAATTTATCTTTTAGCGCTCTGCAGCAGTGTATACACTATACAAGGAAAGACTTTTTTTGGAAGATTGCTTTGTATACGAAGGCAAGCGAAACCGTTTGTTGGTATTTCTCATCATTCATCATAATTTGCCCTTACTGCAATTCGACTATTTATGTTTTTAGTTATGTGGATTAAATAAAGTGCCCGTATTTTTTCGTATTTTATTTCGTAAGATTTTTTTTAAATCCAGTATCTGGCCGGTTACTTATTTATTATCCGGTATCCGAACGGATTTTAAATTAAGGCCGGATCCCGGATATTTACCGAATATCCGCTTCCATCTCTAGTTTGAATCCACGCCATTAGAAACGTAAACCGACCACGCAAACCACTGAGCTATCATCGCTACAGAACTTGTCGATTGGTAAAATCTTGTGCAGAGTTTTCTTTTTTACGACAAAAATTAACCACGGGAATTAGGTGTTCAAATATCATTCACAGAAAGTTACCAAACCTAAATGGCAGGCGTATTAAATGAATTAGACAGAAAATAATATTTATTTAGATAGTTTTAGATAGGAATGATTTGAGAATGACCTTTTGGAATTATTCGAATGACTTTCGCGTACCTCGCTTGTTCGGAATAAGCTATAAAGCCTTGAATTTCAATGCAAAGTTGCTTGTCCATCTTATTTACCGGATACACTTTAAAGAGTGTTCATCATTCATCATCAGCCATAGGACGTCCACTGCTGGACATAGGCCTCCTCCTGGGGGGGTTTTGCCAATACTCGCCACGCTTGGCAGGCGGGTTGGCGAGCGCAGTTAGGTGTGATTGTTCAAGGAAGACACTGCTGCCCATCTTCCGGATTACATCCCTTAGCCGGCTCTTACGGCAACCACGGGTACAGAGGGTGGGGCACCACCACGGCATTTTACCCTTTGGGTACGGAACCCTAAAAAAATACATAAAAAAATCAGTTTTTTTGTTCGATTTTTTTTGGCAACTTATATTTTATGACTAGCTGCGCCCCGCGGTTTTACCCGCGTGGTGATGGATGATGATGATTAAAAGTAGTAAATAGTAATCCGATCGGTTTAAAATTGACAAAGTTTAATCCCCTATTTTATCCCCTTGGGGGTAGAATTAATCAAAATCCTTTCTTAGCGGATGCCTACGTCATAACACCTACCTGCATGCCAAATTTCAGCCCGATCCGTCCAGTGGTTTGGGCTATGCGTTGATAGATCACTATGTCAGTCAGTCAGTCACCTTTGAGTTATATATATTTAGATTAAGTTATGGTTCTAAAATTGAGAACCCGCCTGCAAAGCGTGGCGAGTATTGGCAAAACCCCCCCAGGAGGAGGCCTATGTCCAGCAGTGGACGTCCTATAGCTGATGATGTGATATATTAATTAATTATTACTATTTACGAAATAAAAAAATGCCTAAAAAAACATTTTTTTATAAATTATATTGTTGAAGTTTTGTATGTGACTGTACTTACGAGGATTTCGTAAAAAATGACGTCATGGGTAATAAAGGATTCCCCGATGGCTGTAGCGGGAAATCCGTGGTATCTTAGTAAAGAAATCATTAGTAATCATTTATAGCGATGATAGCTCAGTGGTTAGCGTGGTCGGTTCGCATGACGAAGGGCGTGGGTTCAAACCCCAACAATGAGCTTGAGCTGTCGGTGAAGGAAAACATCGTGAGGAAACCATAGCATGGTGGTAGGGTACTTTCTAGTACTCGGCTGGCTAGCTACCACCCTCAAGTTGAAAATCTGCCGCCAAGCATCTAACGGTGTGTTCCGGCAGCCTCACTTGAGAGCCAGTTCCATTCCAGGCTAGGTGTGCATTACCATCTTCGACCACACTGTCACTTAGCACCAGGTGAGTTGTGGTCAAACACCAAGATTGTCAGCTTTGTAAAAAAAATTAAAAAAAAAATAATGTTTGTTTTTTACTTATGCATAAATGACAGACTTTTCCTTATAGCGTAAGATACAAGTAGAGTTTTTGATCTACTAGTTACATAGACTATCTAGGCGCATATTGGACAGGGTCGGACCAGGAGTTGTTGGGCCCCTGGGCTAATACTACTTAGGGCCCCGACGAAATAATCAACCAATTGCCATTTTGTCAAAAACCTGTTCTCGATAATGTGTATTAGGTACACGGTTTAGGAAAAAGAGGGCAATCAAATACTTTATTTATTTAGACACACAAACAGCAACTGAGAGACATTATCGTAAAAGAAATCAACCGGTTATACCTATGTAGTTACAATTGTTACATTAATTATAAATCAATATTTTTGCATTTTTGCGCTGCAAATTCTTTTATTTGCACATCACATTGTAAGTCCTTTATTAAATCACAATTTACACAAAGAACTGATAAATGATTTAGTCAAAAGTTTGACATTTTTGTCCTTCATTTGTTTTCTATACACGATATCCTAGAGACAGAGTTTTCAAAACATTTTATGATATTATAATGATTAGGGAAGACATCGACGAGTTTCTTTTCATAAATTAGCATGAAAATTTCACTGCATTTTGTTTTCCATGGAGGCTGGGGGCCCTTTATACCTACGGGGCCCTGGGCTACTGCCCAAAACCCCTTACCTATATAATAATTTATCGGCGCGAGATATCAATGCACATGTTTTAAGTTATGTGACATAACTTAAAACATGCATTATACTTAGCAGAAGTTACAAAGTAAATTTTTCGTCAAAAAAATGTTGAAACTTTTGTGTTTATAAAGTATTATAAATGAATGACATTAAGTCCTTTCATTTGATACCAAGCCTACATTTTAAATATATACAAGTTGTAGATAAAATGTGGTATGAGTTATGTTCCAACAAAAAAACTGCCAAGTGCAAATTAGACTCGCGCACCGAGGGTTCTGTAAAAACTTATAGGTTTTTTTTACGTAAAAAGTAATAAGACGAATGGGTATCTCTCCTGATGGTAAAGAACACTTGTCCGTGTGAACATTGCAGCGATACACAGAACTTTGAGTAGCAAAACAAAGTCCAGGGCATCGCTGCTTTGGCGCGCATTACTTTGAGACTTTTGATGTTTAGTCTCGACAGCGCTATTATTTTGCTAGCTGCAGTACACTTCAAACCGGAACACAATGTATACTCACTATGCTTTATCTGCTTGGCGGTAAAATATCAGGTACTGCGGTGGTGCCTACCTAGACGACCTCCTGTTAAGAAGATCTACCACCAAGTAAGTTTCTCTCTGAACTTAAGTCTAAAATCAACACGGACGAAATCACGGATGTAAGGTAGTCATACATCACATCACATCACATCATCAGCCATAGGTCGTCCACTGCTGGACATAGACCTCCTTCTGGGGGGGTTTTGCCAATACTCGCCACGATTGGCAGGCGGGTTGGCGAGCGCAGTTAGGTGTGATTGTTCAAGGAAGACGCTGCTGCCCATCTTCCGGATTACATCCCTTAGCCGACTCTTACGGCAACCAAGGGTAGAGAGGGTGGGATATTCTTACGCCAGCACTACCACTGTACATACAAACATATAAAAAACTATTAAAACATGTATAAGCATCACTTGATAACGGATAGCCTGATTTGACTGATGTTTTTTTCTTTGTAATTGTAAGAACAAGGTGTGTTTAAAAGAATAATTGTATCAAATCCACCCGTGCAAAGACGGGGCGGGTCGTTAGCGACAATAAATTTCTGTTCTGTGTCTGGGTTATCTGTATGTAAGTAATATATTATATTGTAGTGTTTATTTTGTAGCGATGATGGTTCAGTGGTTAGCACGGTAGGTTCGCATACCGAAGGGCGAGGGTTCAAACCCCAACAATGAGCTTGAGCTGCCGGTGAAGGAAAACATCGTGAGCAAACCATAGCGTGGTGGTAGGGTACTCGGCTGGCTAGCTACCACTCTCAAGTTGAAAATCTGCCGCCAAGCATCTAACGGTGTGTTCCGGCAGCCTCACTTGAGAGCCAGTTTCATTTCAGGCTAGGTGTGTGTTTCGACCACACCGTCACTTAACATCAGGTGAGCTGTGGTCAGACACCTAGCCTGTCAACTATAAAAAAAAATATATATATAAGTATTCTATCAGTTATATAAGCTCTGCTTAGTTTGGGGCTAGATGGCGCTGTTTGAAAAGTCCCACGACATTTACTCGTATTTTGAGCTACGGAACCCTAAAAATGAAAAAATGAAGCACGGCGCAAGAGGTAGGCCGATTAGTTGTCCAACCTGTTGAACAACTCAGATAATTGCCCCATCCAGAGATGGACTGAAGATTCCGTTTCGTACGACGAAGACAAAGTGAATCCGTACAGAAATACCAAATACTTATTATATGAAAGAACTTACTTACTCGTATGCTTATTAAGTAAAAATTAAGTTGTACTTATACTTAACTATAAGACCTTAATGTAATAATTCAAAGCGAATACGTAACTTAAATTTAAATCAATTTAAAAATTGTTTTTTTTTATTTTATCACGTGAATATTGCCTCCCCGGAATGAAATTCTGGATCCATGTCTGATACTTGACATAATATGTTTCCCGACAGCCTCACTTGAGAGCCAGTTCAATTCCAGGTTATATGTGTTTACCATCTCCGACCACACCGTCACTTAACACCTAGTGAGCTGTAGTCAAACACTTAAAAAAAGTATATTTTTTGACAAAATTCTAGCACTAGAGTATAAATATTAATGTGTTCTGGTTTGAAGGGTACTGCAGCTAGCGAAATTATAGGACTGTTGAGACTAACCATCAGAAGTCTGTAAAAGTAATGAAGTCGTTTGCCGTTGTTTGGGTTCTCTACTCGTGGTTGCCGTAAGAGTCGGCTGAGGGATGTAATCCGGAAGATGGACAGCAGCGTCTTCGTTGAACAATCACACCTAACTGCGCTCGCCAACCCGCCTGCCAAGCGTGGCGAGTATTGACAAAACTCCCCCAGGAGGAAGCCTATGTCCAGCAGTGGACATAGGCTATGGCTGATGATGATCATGTGAATGGAGTCCAAAGCAGCGATGCCCTGGATTTTGTTTTACAACTCAAGTTCTGCGTATCGCTGCAATGGTCATGGACATACATACGTTATCGATTAACATCAGGAGAGTCTCGTTCGTCTAATTATATTAAATAAAATAAAATAATTCTATGTCATGTTATTTTAAAATTCTGTATACCGTTGCAATGGTCATGGATAAGCGTTGTCTCTTACCATCAGTAGAGCATCTCGTTCGTCTCATTATCACACTAATATTATAAAGGCGAAATTTCGCGAATGTTATTGTGTTGTATATGTGTTACTTATTTACGGTCGAACAGCTGGGCCAATTTTGATGAAATTTGGTATGGAGGTAGCTGACAAAGCTGGATTAACACATAGATATTTACCCTGAAAAAATCAGTTAAAAATAATTGTTATTTCAAATTTTGTATACAATGCAATGCAATGGTCATAATATGGACACGCGTTATATCTTACCATCAGGAGAGCGTCACGTTCGTCTCATTACGTTTAATAATAAAAAGTACATTTTGGCAAATTGATTCCATCGTAAGTATTTAATGTATAAGAATTAATAATTAATTCTTATACATTAAATACTTACGATGGAGTCTTTAAAACCTTATTTTTTTGCGACTAAAAATTTCTAGTAGATTATCTAATTAGATTTAACAATCAAGCGAATATATGAATAAAGTAATTATTTAAAGACTCATTTACAAATTCAAAGGGGGAACGCTGCCAGTATCTTCGGAACCTTGCCTAAAGGGACTCCTTTTAATAATATATTTTAGTTATTTTATATTTATCATTTTACTTATAGTTCACTACATGTAATAAAATTTATGAGTATGTTATTACAATAATTATGTAAGTAGGTAATTCGATCTATTTACCAACTTACCTAACTTATACTCGTACTTACACGAAAATGTGTTTCAAATTCTTAACAAAGTATAAGGAAAAAGTAAAGATAAATTACCCGTCGGCAACGTTAAGAGACACATAAAATGCCTTCTAAGTTCTTTGTAAGAATAAAAATAAAAAGATGAACAAATACGTATAGGTACTTACAGTTACCGTTGCTCCCGGAACCAACGCCAACATTTTGCAAAAGTCCAACATTAATAAGAGAAAACAAAAACAATATCACAGACGTCGTAGGCATTTTAAAAAAGTTGCAACACTAATCAACAAAAAAAAAACAAGTGCCCGCCAAAAGCTAACTTTTTTTTTTTTTTTAATTCATTTTTTATTTGTTTAGTAAAGCGAACGTTCGCTTATGTGCATTAGTTCGCGCCAACTGACCGCTCAAGGCAATATCTTATGTGAAATTACAAAAGATGTATAATGTTAACAAACTAGTTTTTAAAGGCCAGGATTCTTAATGCACCTATAATATTATAGATAAATATTAAATAACCGGCTTTTAGCTCTGTCCAGTCTGTGCTATGACCATAATCAAATCCAGTACATATATATAGGTATAGCAATTAGTTTTATTTTTATTTCTGATGTGCACAATAAGGTGTTTTAAGCCAAAAAGGAGGAAGGTCATCAATGCGACCCATACCTATTTTGTTTTTTATTCATTGAAATTTAATCAGTATTGTTTTTGGCATATTTGAAATGATATTACCGAATTTGACTTGTAAGATTGGTGTTATCAATAAAATATTTGTATTTTGCGTCGTTTTATTATGTAGAGTGGCTCTAGCATGTTAATTTGTGAGACATAATTATGTTAGTTTATAAACCATATAAAAAACTGTTCTTACTTTTAATTTGTTTTTTTTTTGTAGTGCTATATAGGTACCTAGGTATATCACAGTTTTAGAATCCATAAAAACTGCCTATATCTTTGGTATTGTTGTTTCTTGTGGTTTTTTGAAGTCGAAGTTGAAGATATTGATTCTTTAACAGATAATTTGATATTTTATACTATTAGATAAATACACAATACTATTTATCTACTTTGGCACTGTTCTTTAGGGCTTTTTTGCTTAGTTCTCAAAGCATGTAGATGGAGTGCGTTGGTCTTTTGTTGTGCAAGGTCATACGTTTGAGGTGTATTATGCCAAAAGTAAGACATTTTACTCACATTATAAACTACTTTTACAACTCTTCAATCGTAAAAATAAAATCTTCGTAGCGATGATAGCTCAGTGGTTAGCGCGGTCGGTTCGCATGCCGAAGGGCGTGGGTTCAAACCCCAACAATGAGCTTGAGCTGTCGGTGAAGGAAAACATCGTGAGGAAACCATAGCATGGTGGTATGATACTTTCTAGTACTCGGCTGGCTAGCTACCATCCTCAAGTTGAAAATCTGCCGCCAAGCATCTAACGGTGTATTTCGGCAACCTCTTGTAAGTCACCATTCCAGGCTAGGTGTGCTTTACCATCTTCGATCACACCGTCACTTAACATAAGGTAAGTTGTGATCAACCAACTAGACTGTCAATCTTTAAAAAAAACTGTTTTATTTTAAGTTTTTTGTCTTCCGTATGTATAGATCAGCTGGTTAGTTTTTTTGCGATTTCCGAGTTGTGCCCGTGGTGAAAGTTTGTTCATTATGATGAATACAATAATCTTTAACCTTCCTTACGGCTTGGAATATCCAAGCCCTGTATTTATCAAACATGAAGAAGTTACTCTGACATGTAAAAAAATCTGGTGAATATGATATTTTTTTGAGATGAAAACGCTTTCCTTAAGTGATAATGCATGTCCATGCCCATGACTATTGCATCGACACACAACTTTCAGTAACAAACCAAAATCTAGGGCATCCCTGGTTTGGCTTTCATTATTTTGGAGACTTTCAAGAGTTAAGTCTCAACAGCCCTGTAATTTCGCTAGCTGCTGGACAGGTGTTCTCTTGCCATCAGGAAAGTGTCTCGTTCGTCTCATTACTTTTACATTTAAAATTATTGGGAAATCATTTACCTTTTTTTTTTTTTCATGGCTGACAAGCTTGGTGTTTGACCACAGCTCACCTGATGTTAAGTGACGGTGTGGTCGAAGATGGTAAAGCACACCTAGCCTGGAATGGAACTGGCTCTCAAGTGAGGCTGCCGGAACACACCGTTAGATGCTTGGCGGCAGATTTTCAACTTGATGGTGGTAGCTAGCCAGCCGAGTACTAGAAAGTACCCTACCACCACGCTATGGTTTCCTCACGATGTTTTCCTTCACCGGCAGCTCAAGCTCATAGTTGGGGTTTGAACCCACGCCCTTCGGCATGCGAACCTACCGCGCTAACCACTGAACCATCATCGCTACAAAACATCACCTATTTGGAATATGTACTTAGACTCTGTAATATATTTTAGTAAGGTTTTGGTAAGTCTTTGAAAGGCTTTAAAACAAGACATATAATTATATAATAAAATACACAATGTAAATACAAACTATTTATTATAAAATACACCATTAAACTAATCATTGTCTGTTTTATAACCAAAGGTATAAAGACATTATGCAAATAGGATCGAAAATAAATCCTTGGTACATTTTTAAACATAAATCAAGTACCTCTTGGTGTTAGTGAAATATCTAGTTGAATACACATTTCCATTTATGTATGAATGTAACTGCAATATAATACATATACTTCTGACCCTATGTATTCTGTAATAGGTTCATATAAATATGAGTACATTTAAAAACCACACACCACTTCACGTTAAGATTTTTAGGTTTATATAAAAGTACCTGGTTGACCGAGCTTTGCTCGGCTGAAAACACGGATAAAACAACGTTATCTGAAAATGAAACCTAGCTAGATCGATTTATCGCCCCCGAAACCCTCTGCATACTAAATTTCATGAAAATCATTGGAGCCATTTCCGAGATTCAGATTATATTTATATATACAAGAATTGCTCATATAAAGGTATTAGATATAAAATGTGTGTACTTTATGTCATAGACAAACATTAAAAAGTTATAATCTTTTTTAAAAATTAAATAATAAAATTAAACAAAATATTCAGATATTTTGGAACATTTAATCATTAAAAAAATATAGTTAAATTGAACCTGAACCTTGTATTAGGTATATTTATGCTATATGAAAATAATTTTAATTCTTTTACAACTTAACTTGACACATCCTGCCGAATCTGACTCAATCTCACCAAGGAAGGGAAGGGGAGAAATCTAAATTGAGAGAAAAACAGCTCACATATTAATGGATGCCCCTTAGTAATATTTTCAACTGACTAAAAGACAATTGTATATTTTTTCTATGTTTATTCAAAAATCTCATACAATGAACCTGGCAATGTCAGCAAAACATCTAATCAATCTGCAAAGGTTGTGATAATAGTACAAATAGTTGCAATAGTTCACATGTAACAAATCAAACTCCAATATTTTTCGATTAACACTTGGAATTACATTAGATAAGACCAAGTGTCAGTCACATTTAGTGATTTTTTTAAGGAGCTAAACCAGAGCATGATGCTCGCTCAATAGGTGGTGTGACACATGACCTGAGTACTTGAAACCTATATGCAATCACTCATCATTGAAGATAGATCCAAAACAATGACATGTTGTTCCAACAAACTTGGCTTAGCTTAGCCCCCAACACTCTAAGTTGGAGTTTCATGAGAAATTTGCTAAATGAAATATCAATGCTTATTAACTATGAGCCTAGATATAAATTGGAAATGATACAGTGAAACACAGCTTATAATGAATCAAAATGATAACGGTGTGTGGGCGATGATTCTGTTGCTTCAAACATACCTTATACACAGAAAATATTTAGTCATGAGTTTACCACCCTAATACTACAAACTGGACATCCCATATTCTGATATCAATCAGTAAGGTTTAAAATTCAAAACTATGTTTACTATCTTTATCCTCCCAAATATGGGAGAGACAGAAACGGAATTGGTGAGAGTAATTTTTTACCTTTCCGATTGGTTTTACAATATGGGGGCTGATATTTAGTAGTTACTAAATGAAAGATATTATCATAATAAATATTGATTTAAGGTTCAATTGGACTTATACCATTACTAAAAGTTTCGTCTCTTTAATAATTTCAACTAAGCTGTAATGTTTAGTCTATGTTATATGCCATGTTTCAGTGCATTGTTGATACTTACGTACGTTTTTTACTTGGCAATTATATGAAAAAGTACTAAAACCATTTCATATTTAAATGTAACATGAATATCATGAATTTTTCATCACAATATAACTTATTGGGTTTATATTCAACGGGGAAGTTACTAGAAAACTCGTTTATGTACCACTAGACACTATTGACGCTACACTAACACCAGAAATAATACGATTCATTAGTCCAGACCTTAGAAATGTAATCACAAATTTTTGGATGCTTACAACTATGGAATTTTTAACGGCGCCCCCTACCTCGGCCTCCGCGGCCGCCGCGTGGGCCTCCCCGGCCGCCGCGGCCTCTTCCACGGCCACCTCTACTGCCACCACCTCCCCTTGGGAATCCGTCACGTTTTCCACGACCTTTTGGAGTGTCATCGATCAACAATGTCTCTAAAGGCAAACTGTCTGGGAGAAGATAATATCTGATATTGTTCCCGCGTATGGTCAATGTCTCCATCGATAGCTCTTCTTTGTTTTTCAGCGTCACCTTGACTGCTTTGAGATGTGTGTTCATAGCGACATCGACGCCGGTTATCGTTCCGTGCACGATACTCCCGTTCTTCAGCTCGATCGTCACGGTCTCGTGGCTGAGCTTCATCAAAAATCGGACTAGTTTCATGTTGATAGATTTATTTGATTGCTTCTAACGAAAAATCAGCGGCGTCAGTGCAGAAAGATAACCTCAAAATCGCATAACAAAATAAAATAAAATATGGCGGGCGCAGTAGTGCTGCCAGTATGCCTTTGTTTGACAACCAACACAAAATAACTTTAGTAAGTTTCTATTCTATCTACTACATAAGTATTTCTTGGTAGTTGTCATTTGAATCACATAAAAAAACTTCTTGTTCTTTTTCACTGCAGAATTTTTCGACTTCGTGACAATTATAACCGACTGTCATGGTAGAATTTGCAATTTAATTATTTTTATGTCGTAAATACTGTAAATCAAATATTACAAGAGTTCTTTCAAGGTGTTTATTTTCATAAAACATCCAACCGTTCTTGATTGATCATGAATCTTGCCGATGAATTAGAAGATGTAGAAGTAGATGTAGAACCAGAACCAGAACAAAAGGAAAAAACTGTATGTGCGAGACTGGTCCTTACACGTGGACAGGTAAAGCATGAGATCTTTTAATTTATCTGAGCATGAGATAAATTGCTTAATTTTGTCTATAAAAAAAGATATTTTCATCACGGTTTTTTATTAGTCATATGTTATTTCCTCGTGTTAGCGCTAACTACATAGTATAACATACCAATAAATGATTATTTCTCAAAGTAGCACCAAGAGATTAATTTTTGTGTTAATTTTTTTTATGCTGGTATCACTTGTTTTTAATGTTTGCCAGGTTTGCAATATACTTTAATCGGGGATGCTATGCAATTAATAGTAATGCCAAAGCAAGGGTTGTTAAATCAATAAAATTAGTGTAAGCCACATACAAATCGTCTCTTTTGACAACAATGGATACTCTTAATTTTACATTATCTCTAACCGCATCTGAGTCAAAAGAAGCAAAGCCCGAAGAAGAAGTGATACCGGAAAATAAAGAAATTTTTGCGAAACTAACCCTTACGAGGGAACAGGTGCTTATAATACCTGCTAGGGCTCCAGTGTTGAGCCTACCATTTCAATTTTACTCGTAACCTAGGTTAATTTTTTAAGGCGTTATGTCTCCGCGTAAATAATCTGTTTTCAACGTCACTTGATGGATTTTTACGTCTAATTAATGATATGTAACGGAAAAAAATGTTTTCAGGAAGAAGATCTGCTTCAGGCTTTTAATCTTCTCGATTACACTGGAGAAGGAAAAATTAATGGAGATGATTTTAGAGTGGCTATAAAGGCTCTAGGTTTGTCTTTTTGTCCCTATATGATCAGCTAAAGCCTTTATTTGTTACTGCTGGATATAGGCTTTTGGGTTTTTGTATCTACCCACAAATGCATCTGGAATTTTTATAAACCATTTTACTATTCTCATGCTTTTGGTTATCCAAAACGCTGATGCCAGTAGCGTATCGTGTCTTTAGATTTACAAGCTATGACATAGGCTTGATTAAGTGTTTAAATGTAGTACCTTTATTATAAAGAAAGGTAAAAGTGTGGATGTCACATCTAACGGACTATTGTATAGTCGATAGTAACAACTAATTGAATTTTCGAAGGCTTGAGAAGAAGCTAGTTGCATTCAAGCACATATTTAGACTTAGGACGAGCTCGCGTCACGTTTTTGGGATTTGGTGTGGAGTAGTGTCGTATAGTTGTGCCGTGGTGGTGCCGGCGTAAGAATTGTACCCCACCTTTTCTACCCGTGGTTGCCGTAAGGGATGTAATCCGGAAGATGGGTAGCAGCGTCTTCCTTGAACAATCACACTTAACTGCGCTCGCCAACCCGCCTGCCAAGCGTGGCGAGTATTGGCAAAACCCCCCCAGGAGGAGGCCTACGTCCAGCAGTGGACGTTCTATGGCTGATGATGTCATGTCAGTGTCGTATTAATTTAATCTTATTAGAAATTCGTATCAAATGTATGCGCAGACCTCACCCATCGTAGTTAGTATTATTATTTACAAGCTTACGCCCGCGACTTCGTCCGCGTTAACTTTAGAATTAGGTTCAAAAAGAAATGAAACATGTGTATGTAACAAATAAGCAATCACACGCGGGTAAAACCGCGGGGCGCAGCTAGTCTGTAACAAATTGCGGGGAGCTTTTATGCGGTACTATAAATATATGATAGTTAAAAAGCTGTCTCTCAGTGATGTCGAAGCGACAGTATCATTTTCAAGGTTATGAACCAACAAAAGAAGAACTGCAGCACATGGTGAATGCTGTTGACAAGGGCGGCAGTGGCAAGCTCAGCTTCGAGAACTTTCAAACCGCTATCATGAGAAAGATCATGTCTTTGGACAGTGATGGAGATATTATGAAGAGCTTCCGCCTGTTTGACATGGGTGACACCGGTGAGAACATGCTTTTAAAAGAGTTATTTTACTGTTTTGATGACTTTCGGACTACATTCACAAGCAATAATTTCCCAGTTGCAACTTACGTATCAGATTATCAGTCAATAAAATATAAATAAATAAAATGTTTGAAAACATTTTTAGACAGCGCCATCTAGCCCCAATCTTATAAAATGTTGTCCCATAGCAACCAGTTAGCTAGTAGAATAGTTTTTTTTGTTAGTAGATACAGAATACAGACAGCCCTGTTGGCTCATTGGGAGTATGTCTGCCTGAGCTGTACGGCGTGGCTTCGATTCCTGCCAAGGACAAACATTTTATGGTATAAAAAAAATGTTTGTTCTGTGTCTGGGTGTTCTGTACGAGTTTTAAGTATGTATTTACAACAAAAAAAAGTATTTATGTATTCTATCAGTTATCTGACTTCAAAACCTTGACACAAAAAAATATATTTTTAAAAGAACTATACCTTAGGTTTTGTTTTTGCGCTCGCCAGCCGTCCATCGATTTTTCATACGTTTTAGTATCGAAAACTTGATTTATGTTTCACAAATTGCCAATGGACTCTGGTTGGCAATATAAGCAGTTTTTCCCCTAAATGTTATAGTGATCTAATAATATAGGTTATTATAATTACAGGCCAGATAAACTTCGATAACATCAAAGAAGTCACCAATATTTTAGGGTCATATTTGACTGACGAAGAGATTGATGAAATGATCGACGACGCCGATAAAGACTTCGATGGTGTCGTAAGTTGAATATATAAATTAAATATTTTTTTTACGTTATGAAATGAAATAATAAAAGAATTTTTTTGCATTCTTCAGATATCTGTAGAAGAGTTCATGAAGATGATCAAAGGCTCAGTTCACATTGTGACACCGTAAACATGTAGCAGTGCTTGTTTATATCAATAAAGTTTACTACCAAAATAGAAACTATTTATTTATGCTGGCAGCACTGAGAAGTATGTTCTGAAATTTGCTGACAGTGCCCATACGACAAAAATACAAGCAATAATTGTAATGAAAATCATTTTTTAATTAGGCAAGCTCATGCCTGTTACAGTTTTGTATTTCGGTTAAAATAATTTTACTAGGTGATTATATTAACACTAAATGCTAGAATGCTAAAACAATAGCTCTAACTAGCTTCAACGATAGTTATTATAGGCAGATTTCGGACCGAGCTATTTTTGGGTTTGGATAAATTCTCTAGCTCCTACTCATATTCATGTAAAATCTGTGTTACTCTTTGTACTTTACAAGTACAATACAACAGGCAAAAGTGATTTTTGATGATCTTGCTACTGCCGACAGACACTGGCCTTGAACTGGCAGAATACATTAAAGCTATGCCAAAAATAAAAAAACGGTCACTGTCAGAATTCAAAGTAACAGACTTTTTTTTAATTCTCTGCATTATTTGTTTTGAATTGGATTTGAAAAGTGTACTGGTCACAGTTTGAGTTTTCTTGCGTTAGTTTTAATTATTATTTCCATTAGAAATTACATTTCAACGCAATTAAGATGACTAACATAATGCGGTTGATTTAAATTGAAGTAATCATAAAATTGACTTCGTTACCACAATAAAACTTGTGAAATGGGTAAGTAAGAAAGAGGGGCACACAAACATTTGATAATTTTGTCGAAACACTTGTGTTTTCACGAGTTTTTTTTTCTTCTATATTCAGATCTAACAGACCCAGATATCGAAATCAAGTGCGAGAATATGATGACTATCGTCGTGGAATCCAGGAAACGCTTCGGTAAGATGTGCACTAAGTATGAGCAGAATACGTCGAAACTAGAAAACAAAATACTGAATTTAAACATAGAAACATTCTCCAGTTATAAATTTAAACCAAATTATACTATCCCAGCATTTAATAAAGAAGAAATCGATGACTTAGATAACTTTTCCATGGAAATATCGAAGCGTACTAAAAGAATTGAGGAACTAAGAAAGAAAATTAAAAATACTCATGAAGTAGTTATGCAGTTGAAAGCAGACGGCATAGGAAGACGTCTTCGGGAGCCCTTGACTGTGGAGAATTTACTTGCAAAAGCTGAAGGCAAAAAATTTTAAATTTTTCTAAGGACTACTTAATAAATGTATAAAAAAGAAAGAAAGCATTTATTTTCAAAGACACTAGATAACTACAACAAATAAAACTACAAACAACACACAGAAGTAATAAGATTTGAACTACATAATATGTAATTTATTAAAAATTTGTTGTCTAAATGTATATTATACAGACAACAAATTAACTAACAGCAAGAGGATTAATGCTGCGGTATCTAGTCCATCAAAAAAAATCAATGCTCAGTAATAATTGTGCTGGGGATTTCTTCTGTAAGTTTTTCTCCTAATTTCCTGATATAATGAATTTTAAGCAACTTGTTCTATGGAGTTATATGGAACTAGTTGCACCCTGCAGTGTTACCCACTACATTTTTCAGAATAAAAAAAGAAGAAAAACCTTCTTGATAAGAGTATTGGCTACATCCATGCCAAATTTCATCAAAATTGGTCCAACTGTTTGAGTGTGAAGAAGTAACAGTCACAAACTTTCGCCTTTTTAATATTAGTGTGATAGTACTTGACAAGATGACACAAAATACGAATAAGTAATCTATAAAAAGTGGCTTAGCTATGGAATCGGCAAGCGCAAGACAGTGGAGAGCTGGGGTCAGGACTAAAAATGGTGATAATTATTTTAATTAAATATATTGGAACTAGTCTGATGACTTTTATTTATAATTTTTTTGTGTATATACAAAAAAGGTTGCATTTTTCATAAGCACATAACTATGTGGTACAAAATCATAACATGTGATTATACTAAAGCATATCAGATCATATCAGTTTGTTTAAGGATAAATAATCAGTAGCGATGATGGTTCAGTGGTTAACGCGGTAGGTTCGCATGCCTAAGGGCGTGGGTTCAAATCCCAACAATGAGCTTGAGCTGCCGGTGAAGGAAAACATTGTGAGGAAACCATAGCGTGGAGGTAGGGTACTTTCTAGTACTCGGCTGGCTAGCTACCACCCTCAAGTTGAAAATCTGCCGCCAAGCATCTATCGGTGTGTTCCGGCAGCCTCACTTGAGAGCCAGTTCCATTCCAGGCTAGGTGTGCTTTACCATCTTCGACCACACCGTCACTTAACATCAGGTGAGCTGTGGTCAAATTTATATGTTCAATATTACTTATTATTGACAATTAATTAAATAGTTGGAACTAGGTCAAGAAGACAAATACTAAGCCATAATGTCTAATAATATATTAATGGATATATGTATAAATGCTGGACTTTTGCTTTTCATAGTGTATCTCTATTATCTATTAGAAAATAAATATTATGATAAGTCTGTATATTTGTTCCTTTTAGATTTTGAAATTTAGAAGGTAGATAATTTTCAATCGACAAATTAATATATGCTATGCTGTTTATTATTCCGTGCAATTAAGTATTTAATTCCTCACAAAATGAGCAAAATCTAATAGATAAAGCATAATATTTTCAGACCGTAGAACATTTTGAAACTAGTAACTGTTTACTGTATTTATTGAATTTTATTGCGGTTAACGGCATCTAGCGCTGAGTAGCAGTACTATTTTATTTGGCAAGTTTCCGGTTTATGTAGTCTGTTATCCGGTAAAACCATAGATAACCTCTTAAGCTTTTTATGGTTCATATACACTTTAAGTAAAACCTGTATTTCTCAGGCAGCTATTTGAGGAAATTTTTATAGATGTGAGGTTTTCTAAATTTATGCTATGGAGTTTAACAATTGTAAAGAAAATAATAAAGTGACTAGAAAATTACATTATAAAAAGGTCAATTATTTTATCAGATCACCTCCTTTGTTAATTCAAACGTTTTAACTTGTACCTCGTTGCCATGGTTACGTGTTAATAAGGTTCGTCAAATTTTAATGTTATTGTGTTGACACAAATTATTTAACGAAAGAATACCCGAGAAGAATACAATATTTCAAAAAGAATTTTTAACATTTTCTTAGCTAAGAATATGGCTAACATTCAAACACTCTTCAAAGAGCAATGCATTGTCCCTGATGTAATAACTGCAGCTCCATCAGAACTTATACAAATAAACTATCCTAGTGGTGTCAAAGTTGATCTGGGTAAAGAACTGACTCCTACTCAAGTTAAGGATAAGCCTGTGGTTAATTGGGCTGCGAAGGATTCAGATTATTACACCTTAGCGATGATCGATCCTGATGCTCCAAGTCGCGAAAGTCCTAAGTTCCGTGAGTGGCATCATTGGCTGCTCGGAAACATCTTTGGAGGAGACATAAACAAGGCTGAAGTTCTTTCTGATTATATCGGCTCTGGTCCACCCAAAGGAACTGGATTGCACCGTTATGTTTTTCTGATTTACAAACAACCTGAAAAATGCAATTTCTCCAAAGTACCCAAGCTACCTAGCAACTCAGGTGATAAAAGAGGCAAATTCTCCATTGCCAAATTTGCTCAAGAGTATAAATTGGGTAATCCGATAGCAGGTAATTTTTACGTAGCTAAATACGACGATTATGTACCCAAACTATACGCAAAACTAAAGAGCTAGAGAAAATGTATATTAATAAATTGCTACTACGTCCAAAACCGGTAAATTCCGTAGTCAAATCTGAAAGTGTAATGAATGCTTAATAAAAAAGTAATTGTCTATGGTTTAATCAATAATTTCCGCCTCCGCGTGACATTCCCATTTTTCTCTCGTCCGCCATTACATTTTGGAATTCGCGTAAATTGGTCGTTTGTCAGCGAGCACACAGCAGCTCCCGTTATCAGTGACAGTTAATTAGTGTACGTGCGTAGCATCGCAGCGTTTTATTAGAACAAAGAGAAGTCACGTTCAATCGTATGTCCATCCAGAATCTCAACACATTCGACCCATTCGCCGATGCTATAAAAAGCTCGGAAGACGACGTACAAGATGGTCTAGTCCACGTCCGGATCCAGCAGCGAAACGGGCGTAAGACGCTTACCACAGTGCAAGGCCTCTCATCAGAATATGACCTGAAGAAGATAGTCCGGGCATGCAAGAAGGAGTTCGCGTGCAACGGTACCGTGGTCGAGCATCCGGAGTACGGCGAAGTTTTGCAGCTGCAGGGCGACCAGCGCGAGAATATTTGCCAGTGGCTCACTAAGTCGGGCCTCGTTAAGCCCGAGCAACTCAAGGTGCACGGGTTCTAAACGCCGCGTCGCCTGCCCCCTAACATGTTGATCCATAATCATCTGATGAGAACGTGCGTGTTATAAACCCTATCGAATATGTATTTAGAAAGCACCGACGTTTACAGAGAAGAATACCGCGGCCGTGTCGGCCTCCTTCGACTCGTGCCTTGCGATCCCATGTATAAATATTATAGAAGTTATATCGACGCCGTCTCACATCTTTAGTTTCAATTATACGCCGAACGAAATAGAATATAATCACTTTTGTTTTTTACGACATTGTATTTTTAAATTGCTGTAATGGTTCAATTACTAATAAACATGTTTTTGTAATGTGTGATGTTTATTTTTGCCTTTTGTAGCTTGTGTTCGTGGCGTTAATAACGGGACATGCGAGTTAGCGAGTGAAAGTAGTTGGCGGGAAATCCAACTTTGTAATTTGCCACGCTATGCTGCGAACGTGGTATTTTTCACTCAGCTGATTTTATGCTACAAAATCTGGCGACCTTTAGCCCTGAGCATAACCTAGAAAGATGGCATTATCCGTTATGATTCACTGTCTGAGTTTCCATGACGCAATACCTGTTGCTATTGACGAAACTTGACAAGAAAAGTGAATACAATTCTTACTGAGAAATTTTAAGATTACTAGGTACCTATGCATTATCCAGATAGAAATAATGGCTTTATTATTTCGTAGGTACCTATCCCTTTTTATTTTATTAGTCTTTCATAATGTAATAATTATTATTAGGTAGTAAAATATAATAATAGATCATAGTTATGAACCCTGGGTATGATGGAGAGGAGATGGTACCCGTACTACACAAATATAATATAGGTACTTAACATTTTATCTAGATAGTAAAATACCTAACATTAAACTTATATTATTTTCAAAGGTAACACAGCGATGTACATTATTTCGTGATTAGAATTTGTTCCAGCCAGATCAGAGCGTTAACTTATTATTTACGTAATTTACGCACCACGTAAATAATGATAAATTTATGGAAAGTAGGGCAGCTCCTCTGTCGGGAGTGAATAGAACCTTTTTTGAAGCATTTGACGATAGCTTCAGTATTAACGTTTTCTCTTAATTAGAGATGCTAAAAGTATAAGTACATATTCGGAGAAGCGCGGAATTTCCTGTTTAATATGACCATGGCGGTTCGTTAAAATCTAATCAGTGAAAGAATAATAGCATTTTATGTCCAAATAGACTAATAAAAATTATTTTTCTGCAACCTTTCATAAAGAACTATCAAATATTTTGGGGAACCGCGATTAGTTTGTTTTATTAAATTATGAATGAAAATGATATTAACTATTTGATGTAACAGGCCCAAGTTGACGAGACAATATGACAACGATATCAAAGCCGCTGTTCAAGGGAAAAAAATCTAATCAGTCTTCAATTTAAACTCAGTTTTAATACATGAAGATAAAGTTTAAGTTTCTTAGTTGCGTGCCAGTGACTCACGCCCTCGATATAGCATTGAGACCAATGTTGAGGTCATCAAATTATTTCCTACTAATATAGAAGCGTGCAATACACAATTGATAGGACGGCGATGAATTTCAATTAGGAACTTTGATACTTAAATGTCTTCTGCTTGCATCGCACTAACCTTGACGAATAAAATAAACCGAACTCTTTTCTTCTAAGCGAAATAGGTTGCTTTCTACGCACAGATTAAAAATAATGATAAATTATTCATAAAAAATATTTAAAAAACAGGCATAGAAGTTACTGTATTTTTTTTTTTGTTTTAATAATTGACAGGCTACACAGGTCAAGGATGGCGAACTAATGGCCATTGATGGCCCGCGACACAATACTTTGGGCACGTCACCCACCAAAACACACAGTACAAAATATATTTATCTGGTAATAAAGAGTTGTAAGTTGATAGTATTTAGTTTTAATATTTTCCTATTAATCACTAAGTCAAAATTATTTGACGGTACTTCTATGACGTCTATAAATATTTCTTTAGAAAAAAATGGCTTTGACCGCAGCTCACCTGATGTTAAGTGACGGTTTTTTTTTTGTGTGAATGTAACTCGACGAACTCCTGGAATGAAACTGGCTCTCAAGTGAAGCCGGAACACACCCGTTAGATGCTTGTCGGCAGATTATCAACTTCGTAGCTAGCTAGCCGAATACGAGAAACTATCCTATTACCATTCACCACTGTTTTGCCGATATTATAAGTGTACTCGCTACCCGCCCCGGCTTCGCACGGGTGCAACGTAAATATTAATGTGGTGTTTGTGTGTGTGGTGTTATGGAAACCGCATTAAAATCCGTTGCGTAGTTTAAAAGATCAAGGCGTACCTACAGACGCGACGGCGGGAAGCTGTTGTTTTATACTATACTAGCGATCCGCCCTGGCTTCACACGGGTAGTAAGCTACCCTTAAATGGTAGATATATGCCACCGCGGACTTTTTTGTAGATCTATAAAAGAGGAATATCCCATCATGCATTGTTTTTTATATCTCAAAGGGATTATAGGCAGCGTTTTCGATGAAAGCTCCCAGGTGGCTTAACTATAGCCGACACTTCGAACAATCAGCATCATATTTCAACCAATTTACACAAAACCTTGACAAATTATATACCTAAACGTTCCTTAAGAATCACTCAATGCGTATTGGTGACACTCGCATGATAATCCGTTCAGTAGTTTTTAAGTTTATCGCAAACAGACAGACGCGGCGGACGACTTTATTTTATAATATGTAGAGCTGTGGTATGTCACGTCGTATTTTAAAAAAAAAAGATTCCGTCGTTCGAGACTGTTTTCAGCGATAAAGGCACCACTTGTGGCTCTTGATCTTAAGAGGGAGGGAGGGCTAGTAGCGTTTTTCCATACAAATGTATTCCCCTATTTTCTCCCTGGATAATACTTACAGAGCAATTTTTTTGTCAAAATATCAAGGTCTGCTTAAGCTAAGCTAATCATCATTTAATTTTTTCCACCAACTAGTTACTTTACATAAGAAAATATGGATGTTCATAATTCGTAATAAACTACAACAACAAACCTTTTATACCAACATAATCAGATGACTATGAGACAAGCTAGAAAGATAAAAAAAAAATAGGGCGCATTCGTCTTCAAAATACTTGTGCAGAAAAATATGGGATAAGCTCAATTTTTTGACCTGAAAACAGGGAATACGAAACCTCGATTTAATCAACAATTTAGGTGGTATAATCGGTTGAGCTGTATTTGTCCCTATCGCACTCTACGGGGAAAGGCTGGAGGCGAGGGGGTTTATAATATATGACTAAGGAAGTATTAGTTTTCGTTTTTTATGTAATGCTACGCACTAAACACAGACTATTCACACATACATAGCTTGTCTGTTCAGGCGCAGCGCGATGGCAAGTTTTTCAAATAACTATTTTTCAAATTTCGCTATACCCGCGTGCGTTTCTGTATTGTATATATTTTTTTATAGCTGACAGGCTTGGTGTTTGACCACAACTCACCTGATTTTAAGTGACGGTGTGGTCGAAGATGGTAAAGCACACCTAGCCTGGAATGGAACTGGCTCTCAAGTGAGGCTGCCGGAACACACCGTTAGATGCTTGGCGGCAGATTTTCAACTTGAGGGTGGTAGCTAGCCAGCCGAGTACTAGAAAGTACTCTACCACCACGCTATGGTTTCCTCACGATGTTTTCCTTCACCGACAGCTCAAGCTCATTGTTGGGGTTTGAACCCACGCCCTTCGTGCGAACCGACCACGCTAACCACTGAGCTATCATCGCTATAAATTAAATGTATTTAATTTACATTCCATTTGAACATTAAGAACACTTGGACATGTCAGGTAACAATTTATCTCTTAAGGTACATCGTAATGGCCAGAAATATAATTTTATTAAAATCATTGAAAAAATTGATAAACCATTAATTTTATTATCAGTAACTATTCTAAGTACTTGACAAATATTGTATTCGTTCTTATCTTTTTACTATCGTATTCAATAGATAAGTAATGCAATCAAACGTATGCGCCCATCGACATATTAGAAAAAGGGAAATATTAGATTAAATATCTAAATAGGTTCCACATAGATATTCTAGAGATTAGAATTTGGTGCCCAAGTGGGTGTTCCTCGATAAATACAGTTTGGATGCCTTCAAGTAGCGAGTGAATTGATTTCTTCTAATTAAGCGTGCTCCATTTTAGACCGCATCATCACTTAACATCAGGTGAGATGGCGGGCAAACGTAAGCCAATCTTTATATGTATATACAAATTTCGTGTCATTTTATTGCAAATTATATATTTATATGACAGAGGTACTGTGAGTGACTGTGAGGGCTATGCTCGGAGTTTCCCTACGAGATCGAATCAGAAATGAGGAGATCCGTAGGCGAACTAAAGTAGCCGACATAGCCCAGCGGATTAGCAAGTTGAAGTGGCAGTGGGCAGGGCACATAGCACGCAGAACCGATGGCCGATGGGGCTGCAAAGTTCTAGAGTGGAGACCACGGACCGGCAAGCGCAGCGTAGGACGTCCACCCACAAGGTGGACAGACGACCTAATAAAGACCGCAGGAACGCGCTGGATGCGAGCCGCTTCCAACCGGTCTTTATGGAAGTCAATGGGGGAGGCCTATGTCCAGCAGTGGACGTCATGCGGCTGATGATGATGATGACTGTGAGTTCCATAAAATTCTAATAGATGGCGGTGTAAGGTAATTTATTAACTAGATTGAGTAAGTATCCAATAGATGGCGCTACGTTAAAAGTCCAAACATTTTATACGCGCTACAATTTATTTCACGTCCACGCGTGTGTTGAATTTGGCCACAGCCACGCGTGGCCGGGTCTGCTAGCTTAGATTTAAAAAAAAACAGTCGAGTAAGACGAGTATCTTGGCCATATTCTATAATTTGGCAACTTCAGAATAAGGAGATCTCCAGGAGAATATAAAAATACTGGCATGGGCAGCATTCAGTATATTAGTCTGATGATGTCCTGAAATCTGTCAACGTTCCACAGTGCCTGAAGATTCGTCTTTACAATCAATGTGTACTGTCCACCATGACTTATGGTGCCGAGACATGGACGCTTGCTCATGAAGCTCTGTACTAAATACAACACAGCTCTGTACAAATACACAGTGAGCCATGGAGCTCGCCATACTCGGCATCAAACTTCAAGATAGATTGAGTTTTTTTTTTATGGTTGACAGTCTAGGTTTTTGACCACAGCTCACCTGATGTTAAGTGACGGTGTGCTAGAAGATGGTAAAGCACACCTAGCCTGGAATGGTACTGGCTCTCAGGTGAGGCTAACGGAACACACCGTTAGATGCTTGGCAGCAGATTTTCATCTTAAAGGTCGTAGCTAGCCAGCCGAGTACTAGAAAGTACCCTACCACCACGCTATGGTTTCCTAACGATGTTTTCCTTCACCGGCAGCGCAACCTCAGTGTTGGAGTTTGAACCCACGCCCTTCGGCATGCGAACCGACCGCGCTAACCACTGAGCTATCATTGCTATAAAAATGTAGAGATCGTACCAAGGTGCGTGACGTCGGAACAACAATCATGAAATTTGGAGTTTGGCAGGACATGTTGCCAGGCAGAGGTGACAGGTGGACTAAGACGTTGACGGATTGGTGGCCACGAACCGGGAAACGAAGCGTCGGACGCCCAGCTCATTGGGTCGACGACATCATAAATATCGTGGGTAGAACCTGGACAAAGATAGCACTGGATACATGAATCCTGAAAACATTACAAACCTATTTTATAAAAAAAACGCGTAGAAATAAGCATAAAAAAAAAATAGTGTTGTTATTTTTTTTTATTGTTGTCTATTAACCTTTTTCCTTTTTACAGTCAGTTATAACAAGATACATATTGCCCTACATAGCAACATTGTTGAAGAAAGTGGCTCATTACGTTGAGTCACTGAGCAATGGATACAATAGAAGCGAATAACCGCAACAAGTGAAAGTTACTGGCGCCGAAATATTTCAATTTGTGCCTGCTCTACATTGAGATTTAGTTTTTATTTTAGTTGTTATAGGTTAAGTGTTGCTCAACTGATGTTAAGCGACAGTGATCGAGTATAGTAAATGCACCTAGCCTGCATTGGAACTGTTTTTCAAGTGAAGCTGCCGGTACACACCGTTAGGTGTTTGGCGGCAAATTTTCAACTATCGTGAGGTTTGCCAGCCGAGTAATAGAGAGTACTCTTCTTGTAAGAGCTGTGGTTTCCCCACGATGTTTTCCTTCACCGGCAGCTCAAGCTCATGTCACCTTCTGCGTATGATTCGGCCGCACTAATCACTGAGTTGTCATCGCTACAAAAGTAGTAGTTGCGCAAGTTATGATTGCACCACTAGTTTTAAACAAGTTTAGATAAGATTTGGAAAATAAACGCAGCTACTTGATTATTTAGTGTTCCCGCCAAAATTACCTTCTTCGTTTTTTGGCATCGCACTTTCAGCATTTCTCAATATAAAGTATTTTAATGTATTGCAACATTTTTGATAATAATAATAAGTAAAAGTCATACAAAAGAACTCAAGGTAAAATCCAGTCATGCCCTAGAAAAATAGTTGCGACGTTATTTTAATTTTCGCCGGAGTTTTAGAAGCACAAATTCTGCCTTATACAATTTATTTTTATATTTTTTCTTCTCCAATTTTTGCTTCGTTCCCGCAATAATTCCCAAAACTACAGTTGATTAAATTTTGATATTAAAAGTTAAATTCGAATTATCCAACGAAATGGGAGTTTTGGCGGGAACGCAGAAATATCACGTCGTCTCAATATATTATCTTGTCTTTTCTTGAGTTTACGTATGAAAATAGTTAAGTTATTTTTATAAAGTACTGAACGACGAGTGACAATGCGGGCAATTTTATAATCATACTGTGGTGAAGTAAGTTTTTTCGTGTTGCTTCCATAATTTTTCGAAGCTCGTAGTAAAGTAACTCCTACTTTACTAGGGCATAACCAAACTCAACCAAGACTAACTTTGTAACATTATGATTGTGACTGGACCTGAAATTCTTGAAAATATCGAAACATTTGATTCAGGTAAATACACAAAGTGCAACGCTAAAAACAAAGAAAAACAAAAACCCTGACATTGACAATAACTTTTATGACAACTTAAATCCAACCAATCCTTAACTGCTGCACTCAGCACTGCGATTTGTATGAATCAATTTAGCGAAATAATAAAATATACATTGCAAAATTTTCTAAATTTCTTCATAAAACGTGTGTAAATAAGTATGCTTTTGTTAATTTATACTTATGAGACTCTTTTATGATTGCATCCAGTTATAGATGTAAATCTAGTCAATTTCGGTCAAAGTTTTACGTGAGAATTTTATTTTCTTTTTGTTTTGGTATATTTTTGCAGAATTTATATGAAAGAAAGGCAAAGCTATGTCGGAGAAGATTACTTTAACGCTGGGCCAGCGCGTGTTGGTGGTCGGAAAAGATGTGAAAGGATCAGTGGCGTATATGGGCTATCCCACGTTTGCCACTGGCAAATGGATTGGAGTAGTTCTAGATGAACCAAAAGGAAAGAACAACGGTACTGTTCGTGGTCACGCTTACTTTAGGGTAAGTAACGTTTATGTACCAGCAGAGTCTTGAGGTTTAACCTGCTATCCTATGGAAGCCAAATTATTTTTTGCGATGAAATATGTTCAATTCCTGGTACTGATGATTTATTAGAAGACAACATGCAAGTCTGAGAAACCAGCTGCTTCACAGCTAATCGCTTATGAGTGAACATTGACAAGTAAAGCACAAACAGAGACTGCTGAAGGAGTAACTATACCCAACATTTTTGAAATTATTTAAAATTATGTGATTAATATTTAAAAAAAATCACACAACACCATCTAGTCCCGAATTAAACAAAGCTTGTTCTTTGAGAACCAGATGATTACTTTTATGTATTTTTATGGATTACTTATATTACTATGTGGTAGATCTCCTTAGCAAGAGGTAGTCTAGTAGGTACCACAGCAGTACCAGATATTCTACCACCAAGCAGTAGTGTGTAAACATTACTGTGTTCTGGCTTGAAGGGTGCTGTAGCTAGCAAAATTACTGGGCTATTATACTATTATAGTCTCAAAGTAATGAGCGCCAAAGCAGCAAACCCATGGACTTTGTTTTGTTAATCAAAGTTCTGTGTATCATTGCAATGGTTATGGACAGACGTTATCTCTTACCATCAGGAGATTGTGTGGTTCGTATCATTACCTTTATATAGAACATTCAGACATAGAATAAACATCTATATCCATCACACAAATGTTTGTCCTGGATGGTCATTGAACCCAGATCCCATAGTTTAAGAAGCAGAGCGAACAGGGCAGTCTTTTTGTCTGAAATCAAAAGCTGCAAGTTATAACATGATGTTCTTCACACACAGAAACTATAAACAATATAATTATTATACTCCAATATTAAAATAATTCCAGTGTGAAGAGAACTATGGAGTGTTTGTGCGGCAAACTCAAATCCAACTGTTGGATGGCGAAGACAACCCGATGGAGACATCAATGACCACCTCCACTGAGGAGACGACTCCTAAAGCCACAACTACTACCAACCGGAGACTTAGCAGGTACTATTCAAACTTTAATTCTAGAATTATTTGTTACATATAATGGGTAAATAGATATTTATTATTAGAACAAATTTCATTTATATGGGGGATTTTATCATTTATTTGTTTTATTTTAGAAAATGTGTTTTGTGAAATAAAATCTGTTAAAGACTATTAAAAGTTTCTTAAGTATAGTATTTAGATATCTATGTCCAATTTAAACTACTTTTTTTGTTATTATTTGCAAATCTGTAAAAATAAGGTGTTACCATATTAATTATGTTTTAAAGTCCAGTGATGGCAACACCGGCTCCAAGCCCCACTAGAGTTCGAACTACAATAACAGGGTACACTATATACATTCTCTATAGGAACCAATACAAGAGGTTCTCATTTTGTCTTGTGTTGCCACATGCCAGCTTAGATTACCCTTACTTAAACCGCAGCTTCAACTTAAATGATGATAGTTAATATTGCGCAATATATTTTTGTGTTGTGCAGAATTTAAATTTAAATTTTAATTTAAGGGATATCTATTAAATATGTGAGCTATACTTCATTCAATTTTGACTCTTTCCCTTCCTTGTTGAGTTTTTTTTTTTTTATGGCTGATAGGCTTGGTTTTTGACCACAGCTCACCTGATGTTAAGTGATGGTGTGGTCGAAGATGGTAAAGCACACTTAGCCTGGAATGGAATTGGCTCTCAAGTGAGGCTGCCGGAACACACCGTTAGATGCTTGGCGGCAGATTTTCAACTTGAGTGTGGTAGCTAGCCAGCCGAGTACTAGAAAGTACCCTACCACCACGCTATGGTTTCCTCACGATGCTTAAATTGTCATGTAAGCTTTATGCTACACTTGTAAAGAATTATATTTATTTTAACATAGCATAAAAATATTATAATACCAACATTAAGGTGTACCACAAAAAAGCGTAACCATTTTTTTCATATAAAAATATTGTTTTAATCGTAATAAATCTTTTTATTAATTGCCAATAAAGATATTTAGCGCTAGTTTAGACACGGCGGGAACCGCGCGATTATAGAATCGCATGGAAATCGCACGGGTCTTTTATATGAGTTAGTAATCGTTCAGACATACCGCAACCCAACCGCCAGAAAATAGAATCGCGCTGCTCCCGTGCGTTTGTATTAATATGGAGTGTTTACTTCGCGTTCAGTTGCGTTGCGGATACCGCGCGGTTAGCACGTCACAGCTCGTGAGTTCGCCATGGATCGTTTCGTCACTGAACTATTTATTGACGAAGTGGAGAAGAGACCTGCAATATGGGAGCTTCAGTGTGACGAATACTCAAACAGACACACTTCTTCGTCGACCTCCATTTTCAAACTGACGTTATTCCCGCGTTATTTACGAAAATCGCATAATAACAGCCGGTGTTTGAATAGCATCACAATTTTGCGGGTTCAAACCGCGCGATTCGTAAACGCCCGGTTTCCGCCGTGTCTGGACTAGCGCTTAGCAAGCAAAATGGGTGGTTTTTTTTTTTGTTTTTTTTACTATTTTAATGTGTATTCTTTTATAATTGATGTAAGATTTTCAATTGTGCCCCCTCAATTTAAATGAGATTTTACTATGTCCCTCCTCCTTTTTGAGCTCACGTAATTAATGGATGCCCTGTTAAGCAGCAATTTAAGTACTTAAACACAATGTGTATATGCTGCCATTTTGTGAATGTCCTGTATTGCTATTAAGGAGTATGTTTATAAAGCTACTGGACAGTCGTTATCTCATGCCATTATGAGAGAGTATTGATCAAATAAGTCTTAGTCACAGTCAGTCACACAAATACTAGGTCAAGTCCAAGTCATACCTATTTACCTATGTAGTGGCGACAATAGAGTAAAAACCTCAAATCTCTGACTCATTCTTTTTCTGAACTGGTTTTATACCTAACAATACTTAGAGAGAGAAAGAGTTGACTCGCTAGAAGTTGTAAAACCCATGTCTTAGTTAAATAACGTGTTTTTAAAAGCCCAAAATAACTGTTAAGCTAATTTGTATGAAAAATTATAGAAACTCTTTTACAGTTTTTGAGGGTATTTCTAAAAATCATTACCATGGTGTTGCATTAGGTGTTTACTAAAAGCATGTTATTTCAATAAGTCTTTTGATTTTTTTATGTGTACAGATTGTGATAAAAACTGTAAATTATGACTCACTATTAAATGATTCAAAGCGCCGTTTAAATAATGCCCTAGACTTAATTATATTGCTCGAAGACTTCAAAGTTCTTATCGCTGCAAAGAACATGGATAGATGCTGTCTTTTACCAGCATGAGAACTTGTTTGGTTTGTTTCTTGTTGATATAAAAAAAACTGGCCAAGTGCGAGTCGGACTTGCGCACGAAGGTCGGGTGAAAAATATCGGGAAGGTTTACTTTAGAATTATGACGAAAGTCATAAGTCTCCTGGCCAATAAAGAAACTAAATGTGACTAGATATTTTAAAGTTTGTAAAATAACACCTGATGATAAGTGACGGTGTGGTCGAAGATAGTAGACATACCTAGCCTGAAATGGTTCTCAAGTGAGGCTGCTAGAACACCACTAGGTGCATGGTGTGGCAGATTTTTTTTAGTAGCTAGGCAGCCACGTAATAGAAAGTACCCTACTACCACCTTGCTATGATTTCCCCAGTTTCTTTTACCTGATTTGAATACACGCACTTTGGCGCGTGAATCGACCGCGCTAACCACCGAGCTATCATAGTCTTTTAAAAATGGCGCCACGTCTGGGTGGCTTTGTGAGAAGTAATTTACATGACTTATTACAATGTGTGCACAATTAATTTGACATCTTATGGGTTTTCTTGACACCTTAGAAATGTGGGTAGAAATAGTTTCTCGAGTATGTCATTTCTGATTTCAGCCAATGTGAGTATGATATTTTTTTATCCCGATTTTCCGGCCAGATACATTGTATATTCGGGATAATTTATACTTGGTGTAAGGGAAATACTCCTGAAGGCGAAAGCTAGACTTAGTTCTGGCAACTATTGATACGGTCATATAAAAAAAACCTTGAATTGTTTTACTTATTTTAAATGATATTTGCTTATTATATAGTTTTTTGTTGTAATCTTTACATTTATCTATTTTTAATCCTCGACACAAACAGACGGGTGTTATAAGTTAACATGTCTATCTGTACATTTGTGCAGCATCCTAGCTCTTAAATGACTGTACTGATTTTGATTCGAATGTCTCGAAAGTAATGAGCGCCAAAGCTGCGATACCCTGGCAATTATTTTGCTACTTAAAAGTTCTAGATACCGCTGTAATGATCAGTGTTCTCTTACCATCAAGAGAGTGTTTTGTTCGCCTGATAACAATTACATTAAATACATCTCCAAGTCTTTAATTGTTCAGTTTTATGTTCAATCAGTTCTCATTTCAGGCTAAGTTTGTTTACCATCTTCGATCACATAGTCACTCAAAATCGGGTGAGCTGTGGTCTAACACCTAACATGTGTAATAATTTTTATAAATATACATATATTATGATATGTAATATTTATGTTTGTTTCACAACATCTCTGTTCATAGTCAGTAAACTATTTTCGATTCCTGGTTGCCTGGAAGAGACCGCTTTTCACGATAAGGCGTACGACATGTGACATTAGCTCGTAGAGCTAATGTTAATGATTTCTGTATATTTTTAATAATTTATTTCTAATGTTCACTATTTTAGTTTATGTTAGTTTTTTAGCCTGTAAAAAAATATTATTAGGTACCAGAATTTAATTGACCATCTCCGGACGTTGACATATAATGTCAAATACTTTTTTCATTATGTAAAGTACCGACAAGTAATCAATAGTATTTTCACATGTCATAGTTTTCAGGAACATTTCCCTTACACCCGGTAGCGAACGTGTTTTTTACTGTATTAATAATTATATTTTTACTGTATGACTATTAAAAAAAAATGTAACCGGCGTCGAGATATGTCATCCTCGTACTGGATTATGATTTCTTCTTATTATTATAGAGAACTGGAAATTAATAACAGGTGTCTATACTTTGATTTTTTTTTATCATTATCGCTACATATTTTGAAACAAAGTCTTGTCTCCCTGTCTATTCGCGGTTAGCTTAAAAAAACTACCGAACGGATTATCATGCGAGTTTCACCGATAGATAGAGTGATTCACGAGGAAGGTGTAGGTATATAATTTGTCAAGGTTTTGTGTAAATTGGTTGAAATATGATGATAATTGTTGGAAGTGTCGGAAAAAGTCAAGCCACCTGGGAGCTTTCATCGAAAATGCTGCCTAATCCCTTTAATATAGATTGAAAGCCCCGTGTTAACTCGTGCGCAGCCCGGTCGGGTCGCTAGTACTAAATATATAACAAAAACAAATAATATGGAAAACTAGGGTGCCACTGGCAGTGGGGCAAGGCTTAAGCTGGAGGTTAGGGCTGCAGAATGAGGAACTTCCTTGCAATGCGCGCTCTGTCAAGGAACCTTTTGGATCTGACCCGTGACCCAACCGTCTCGCGAGAGTCTCTTAAGATGTTGGTCGAGACCTTTATTTGTTATTTTATCAGCCTGTAATGTCCCACTACAGGGTAGAGGCCTCCCTTCCTTCCTTCCCTCCATTTTCCCCTTATTTTTGCAACCTCTTTCCATTAGAAGTCAACTTCGTCCCTTTACCTCCGTCTGGGCCGTTCGAGATCTAAGAAATACATTCAATGTTTTTAATGTAGAAACCTTGTGCTTTTGATGTATGCAACATTTTTGATGCGACTCACTAATCTATCTATCTATATCTTTAAATGAGCAATTCTTGTATATATATATATATATATACAAGAATATAATATTCTGAATCTCGGAAACGGCTCCAACGATTTTCATGAATATTTGTATCCAGGGGGTTTCGGGGACGAAAAATCGATCTAGCTAGGTTTCATTTTCAGAAAACGTCGTTTATCCATGTTTTCAGCCGAGCAATGTTCGGTCAACCAGGTACTTTATAATAAATTGCCACAAAGTTTAAAAGATATAGGAAATATTGACATTTTCAAATTTAGACTTAAGACACTATTATGACACTTTTATATGAATACCCACAGTATTATTACTTACCAAAAAGCATTAATAAATTTTTGAAACTGCAGATATGCGAAAAAAAAACCAATGAAACATACAAGAAGTATATTTATGCCTCCTAATTTTTAAAACTAATTGACAATACTGTTATTGTTTTTGTTAATAAATAATCTGTGTTTTTTCCTGCTTCTCAATTAAACAATGTTTTCTAATTAATCATTTACTTAATCTTACTTAATAAAGTTTTTTAGCTAATCGTATAGAAAGCTTATCGAATCAACAGTATACAAAAAATCAGTCAACCATAAAATATTTCCAGTTAACCATAATATTACTTGTTAATTACAAAACATATCCAGTCAACCTAAAAACCATTTCCATTTAACTATACAATATTCCCAGGTAAATATGAGAAATTTCCAGTTAACCTTAAAATCATTTCCAGTTAACTTAAATATTTCCAGATGAACATATAGTATTGTCAGTTAACCTTAAAACTATTTCCATTTAACTTAAATATTTCCAGGTAAACGTACGTCATTTTCAATTAACCTTAAAACTATTTCCATTTAACTTAAATACTTCCAGGTAAAAATAAGTCATTTCCAGTTAACCTTAAAACCATTTGCATATAATTTAAATATTTCCAGATATAAACAAGCCATTTCCAGTTAACCTTAAAACCATTTGCATATAATTTAAATATTTCCAGGTAAACATAAGTCATTTCCAGTTAACCTTAAAATCATTTCCAGTTCTCTATAACGTTCCATTCGAGTTACTAGCTAACTTATAGTGTGTTTCTTTCTCCGCTAGTATTACAGTGGCCCAGAGGTCTAGACCTACAACGTGAGTACTAGATACACTACGTAGAACGCACCGGCTTTTTGCTAACGCTATTGCACATGTATTTACTTAATATTTAAGCTTACAGTTATATTCTTAAGACTTCAGGTTGATTATGATATACGTCACATGTGAATTGCAATTGAACTGACCTTAAAAAAGTCATAAGTTAAACAATAACCCAATTAAATTGGGCCTAAATTTGAATTAGGTAAAACTTTTTTAATGATAGCGTCAGTTTGATTGTCGTTTTAAATAATAGTTAACACGGTCGTGGCTAAGCTTTTTCTGTTCACGAAGTATGGAAATCTTTACAAATGTCCATAAGAAATATCCAATAACTGAAATTGTCAACTCGAATCACGGAAGAAAGTAAATTTTATAAATAATATTTATAATTTTATAATAAATTAATAATAGGTATTAATATTTACAAAAAACCGACCAAGTGTGAGTCGGACTCGCGCACAAAGGTTTCCGTACCATTATCTATGAAAAAGGCAAAAAAATCGCGTTTATTGTATGCCCCTTAAATATTTATTTAATTTTGTTTTTAGTATTTGTTGTTATAGCGGCAACAGAAATACATAATTTGTGAAAATTTCAACTGTCTAGCTATCGCGGTTCTTGTGATACAGCCTGGTGACAGACAGACGGACGGACAGACAGACAGCGAAGTCTTAGTAATACGGTCCCGTTTTTACCCTTTGGGTACAAATCCCTAAAAATGCCGAACATTGATTCCAGTGCGCGCTGGGGGAAAATGCTTTTTATTTAAAAAGGTTGTTTTTTTTTTTAAATAACGTATTAACGTATTACTATTTCGCGCCAAACATCCACCGTCTTGATTTTTTTGTTTTAAAACCACCCTCTAAGGACACTTGTGTTATTGAGACGAATCTAATGATACTTTAATTGTCGTAATCCATTCGGCCGTTTGGATGATACGAGGTCATAAAGAAATTTACATACAATCATACAAGATAGGCGCTAAAAACATAACCCTTCCTTGGTAGTACTGTAGCTTGCAAACTTTTCGATAGTTTTCGATACTCGTGAATAGATATTGCTATGGTCATAATACAGAACTAGACGCTTAAGGTGCTAAAAGAGGATCATTGTACTCTGAAAAGTGGAGAGCTGTTCTATAAAAAAAAGTTTGTTGTTTTCTGATCAGCAGCAGCAGCAGCTAATTTATGTTATTACGGTTTTATAATAGGCGTGATGACTGATTTTGAAAAACTATTCTATGATGTCAGGAAATATCTACTATTGCCAAAAAATATATTTGTATACAAAATAACGTTTTGATGGAAACAAAATGCCATTTAAATTTTAAATTGTCGCTAAAACACTCAAGGTGAAATGGCGATTGCTCGTGACGTCACGCCTATGTAAGCTGTAACATGAACAGGGAACATATATGTGATAATTTAATTATTTTGCGTGTTAAATATGTATTCTAAAGTGTATAAGAGGTGTGCGGTCCCTCAGTGCAATAATACATCAATAAAGACTCCTAATAAGTTATTTGTTTACGTTCCAAAAAAGAAAACAATGTGATTCAAGTGGCTTAATCTTGCACGGCGAGATACAACAGCTATTTGTTTAAATTCTCCAATTTATTTCTGTGAAGATCACTTTGCGCACTTTGATCACTTAAGCGCATATTACATAGGCGTGACGTAATACGCTCTGATTGGTGTTCAACTAATAATGGCAGATTGCCGTATTTTGTAATTATATTAAAAAAAAAAAAAAAAAAATACGTTTTTTATACTCTATGAATCCTATTTAATCTGATAAATACATAATTCAACAAACATTTATTGTTGATTACGGTCATCATGCCTATTGTGGTCATAGTAAAAGTTTTTCATAATATTTATACACATTACAATGACCTTCTTTTCATTTATATCTCACTTATTGTAAGTACTTGTAGATCGATGTTTTATCTGTTACTTTATTACGTTACTTTGCATGACTAACAAAAAAATATATTTGTAATATTCTTGTAAATAAAATATATTCTTTAAGAGAGCTTCCCGTGAAACGTAATTATAAAAATAAATATTGAGAGGTGTCTTATTGGAACTTTACTATTGGAACTATTGGACACCCGGTTGGAACGCAGCTCTTAAGGTATGGGGGTTAAAGGATTACTGATGACGTCGTCCTATTAGATTTATCTGCGCGTCCTTCTGACTGTCAGGTGGGAAATAATGAAACTCTATTCCTGGTGATCACCATTTTTATTAATTTACATTAATTATGGACAGAGTACATAGTTAAAGACGAGTGCACTCTAGCGCGGCTATGGGACAACTGACGAGTGGCAGCTAAGCTATGGAATGCGCCACTGTCAGCAAAGACACAGTGTCACAAAAGTTTTTTTTTTAAATTATATTTTTGCATATTCTCTTAATCGTCTGCAAGCTGATTGAAAGAAGTCTTAGTTTCATAGGTGATGGGGAAGTGCCTAAAAAATCACTGCAAAAAGATGTAATAAAAAATCGATCTAGCTATGTCTCATCTATAGGAAAATGCGTTATTCCGAGTTTCAAATTGTATATACACGAAGCGAAGCTCCGTCATTCAGATACTAAGTAATACAGACTTAACTACAGAGTGCAAATTCATTATAATCCGGAAGAATAATCTTCCGGTTACAAAAATGCCACCTATTTATACATAATTCTGTGATTTTTAAACTATTTATGTTGAACACCAGAGAGTTTATTATCGAATTCCTGCCTCAGTTGGAAAAATTGTAGATCTGGTTAATTCCTACCAATGTGAAAGCGTTTCGTTCATTTTACTTTTAAATATAAAAATATTTTAAGGCCGAAGGCAATGATAGCGCCTCAGCGACTCTTTTTTTTTATTCCACTCCCTTACTCATCTATCCATGAACGATGATATTAACGAGCCATATGCGTAATGGTTGAATGTGGAATTTATGTTAACACGTTAACTGCCGAGCAAAAATTTAGGACGTTCCGTTGGAGCCATGTTGGTCGCCGGTTGCCACAAGGTGATGAACCATTCAGGCCACGGGGACATCGGTGAGCAAATCAACTTAAATATATCATATATATTTATTGATAACAAAGTTACATGTCATATTCCAATTGATGTCAAAAAGAATAAATCAAATATAGCACTAATTTTTAATTCACAATGAAAGCAATGATAGCCCTCTTGGCCCCAACTGAAAGTCTTTGATGGATCACTGAATCGCATGGCGTTCTACGTGTTAAAATTTTGTTTTGTAATAATTAATATTATTTTGATTATAAATTTTTTTTATCAATCAGCTTTTATACGTTTAACTAACATTGTAATAACTAATAACGTAAACTAACTGTTGGCGGTTCCAAGGGTGCGGCGAAAGGCGTCACCAGCTCAGACCAAATCTGGGACTCTCTCCATGTCGAGGTAATACATATAAGTCAAATAGTTAATATAGAAACTGACGTGGTTTTGACACATTTTTGTGTTACTTACGCGGGGTTACTCACGTTCATGTGTGTGCATTAACTCCTTGAAGAAGACAATCGGATGTGTCCGAAATTGTAGTTGCGATTATCCGACTTAATAAAATGTAAGTAAAACAAGTTTATAAAAAATGGTGTTTTGTCGCTTTCTCGAGGAGAACTCTGAGCGAAATGGTTTGATTTCATTTTTATTGTACGAGCCGCTAAACAATGGATTTTGTTAGCCGATAAACACAATCAGAGTGCCTTCAAATCGCGAGTGAATCTATTTCTTCTAAGCAAGCGTGCTCCATCCTTAACAGGCTAGATGGTCAAACGTATGCCTATTTGTTAATAAATTAAAATTAAAAAAATATTTTTAAAATTAAGATTTTATCTAGGACAATGAACTTGAATGAATCTTGACTTTTTGGTAGATAAGTATTTTAGAGATTGCTCCTCAAGACGAATTAATCGAGCCCAAACTCGGTGGGGTTATCTTGTTTAGTTCAGAAGTTCTTATACCTATCTTCCGTCTCCATCATCAAACCAGTTCCATGGACATATATCATTGTATTGTCACCAAAGATACATACCAGAATTGAGTGCAATCGGACATCGGGAAGTGGGTCAAATAAACTTGCAAGACCCGAAACAAACATAATTACACTCATTGCAAGTTAAATAAAAGCTTGTAAAAATCATAGAATTAAAAAAAAATATATATATATATATATGTAAAATCATAGTATCACAACAATTCTCCGAAACGCCCCATAAAGTTTTTGTTCTTGCACGTTTGCTTAGGTCGGATATCCGGTTCTATCTCGGTCGGAAGACGAGACCACGCACATGCTGTATTTTGCTTTGACTCTTTGAAATGTGTCCGAAAATATAGTTACGAGTATTCAATCTAATAAAACGTGATTAATCTGAATAATTAATAAAACCACGTCACATTCTATAGTAACACTATGTACAGGGTATAACTAGACAAAATACCTACAATAAACTTTAAAGTATTTTCATTGAAGGTACGAAATGTATGTTCGAAGCTTGGGAGCACAAATATACTCATTTATTTTTTATGTATTTTGTTAAAAGCAAACGCTGCCATTTTTTACGTTTTGTTAAAAACAACCTTATGTTTCATACGTTTTTTTAGTTTCATACATGGCTTTTAGCGAGTCCCTATAAGCGAGTTATTAGCACCAATTTTGAAGGCTTCAGTTAACGGATCTAGATTTATTAACATTACTTTTCGATCTTGTATACTTGTTTGATCCTTTTCAATCTTCCATAAAAGTAAATTAAATTAAAAATTCTTCTCTAAAAGAAAAACATGAGAATTGGCATAATGCACGAACGTGCCATGGCCGAAGGAAAAAAAAAATTAATTTACCTCAAATGTTGCCATCTTTTTCATTGCCGTCTGTTAGACAAGGACAACGAAATTTGTAATAAGTTTAGAAATGCAACAGAAACCTTCTCTCCTTAAACTCCTTAAAGGTTGGTTTGTTTTTGTATTCAACAAAGCGTTCGTATAGGCATTGCATTTTGTAAATAATGTCTTATATAATCGTTTTTTGTTAATTTTTAATTCTGTGCACCATTAGATATATGTTGTTCCATCGAGGTGAAGCGATACTTTTTTTTTTTTTTTACGACTTACGATTTTAATGTCGGTGCCATAGTTGGTCCATTTCTAAGTTAGTGATATTTATGGGTAGATCAACTTTAAGGCGATATTGTCCGACGTTTTTTTAAGTACCAAAATATAACTATTTAATAAAAATATTTTTTGTTTTATTAAAATTCATTTTGAATTCAAGTGTTTCGTAAAAGTAGAAATGTAATTTAGAATGATAGAATTTAAATTAAATTTGTTTATTGTGAAATAAACGGATTCACCCAGTTACATACATTACAATAAATTTCAAATTTTAATATATACGATAGCATGTCAGTATTAATCAAAAAGAAAAAAAGCAAAGATTAAGATTTTGTATATCATAGATGACACTGTAAAGACACTGTTTTTTGAGACCCGCCAAGTGATTCCATTGTAAATACATCTGAATGTTATAGCAATTGATAATTGAATTAAGTTTGGCACGCTCGAAATAGCGTAACCACCATATTTTTGCTCTGCTAAATGAGACCCTATCTAAATCAATATTAAACTGATGATTGCAGTATCAGATTTACTCGAAACGTTGGAATAGAAACGCCTCAAGTATTGCTTCACTTACCTTATATACATAAGTGGTATACTTATGTTAAAAAACAGTTTTGTCAAGTTACTTATCAGGTCATAGGGTAAAACCTAATATTCAAAACCAATAAATTTTATGCCTCATGTAAAGAAATTTAAACTTTTAGATTCAGAGTCAAAATATATGGTTAATGTCGTTTAAATTTGTCTTAACAAATGGTTCACAGAATTAAAAAATATTTATATTATGTAGATGTTAACTTTAGATATTAGAATACACATATGCAAGATTTTGTAATAGTTCCAGCACTGTTTATCTTTTATAATTTTTATTTATTGCTAACTGCTATGTATATGGTCTTTTATTTTTATGCTGCGATAAAGTTTTTATTAAGTTGACCAGTTATTTGAATCTCCCTGGCACAAATGTTTTTATATCCCTAAGCACAGACTTCGTAAGCACAAATTTTATTATATCCCTAAGCACAGATATCGTAAGCATAATTGTTGTTATGTCCCTAAGCACAGATTTCCTAAGCACAATTTTTATTATGATCACAGATTTCCGAATCTCCTTAAGCATTATGCTCTTAGAACAAAAACTGTCTGAAAATACGTTAGTACGCTTTGATTAAGGTAATTTATTGAATATCGAACAGATCAATGGCCTTAAGCAAAAGGTACATTTTGTCTATCGAACCTACTAACATATTTTTCGCAAGTTTTTGTGGTAAAAGTTCGATCAAATAAAGCGAGGATTTCGCGCCACACTCATATATATTTGTAGTGAAAAGTAATCGATATTTTTTTAACAATTGGTCACGCTGAACCTTCAGTTTAACAGCTCTCGCCTCTTATTTAGATCGTCTCGATGTATTGTACTTTTGGCTTACGTCTCAGCTTAGAGTTGTTATTTATTTACATAGCTACAATTGAGTGTGCGGTATCTTCTGTTTCATTGATTGATGCTTTAGGGGCATCTATTTCCAAATCTCCTTAAACACATGTTCAATTCTCCGTAAACACATTTTCGTTTCACCACAAACACATTTCCGATTCTCTCTAAACACAGTTTTGATTCTTCTTAAACACATTTTCGATTATCCTTAAATACATTTTCGATTGTCCGTAAACACATTTCCGAATCTCCTTAAACATATTTTCGTATCTCCCTAAACACATTACCGAACCTCCCTAAACACATTTTCGAATCTCTCTAAGCACATAATGTATTCGTAAACTCCTAATAACAGAATATCACCCGTGTCTCTATGCATATTGCAATTAAGCCTGATATTATTGCTTATTTGTTCTTTCAGCATTTATCATCTATATGTTATCTGACTATAATGTTTTTGAATTAGAATTTCTGTATTGCGCACTTTATTTGTTGGTTAATGTTGGTTTTGTATACATCTAGCTTGGAGAATGGATTCTACATACATATATACATACATCCAATTATATTTATATGCTTTGTATACTTAATGCTATTATACGTCGTTGGGTTTAAAAATTGTGAGTATAGTTTATAATTTTCCTAAATTGCATGAAGGTGTAGTTTTAAAACTACAATTATATTTGATTACGAATCATAGTTTCAGATATATAAATAAATCAAAAATTCTAAAGGTAATGTACACATAATAATTTAAAACCCAAATATTGTGTTTACTCCTATGACATTTATATTCGGCTATTTCTGTCACATGGTATCAGATGACGTGCCAGATGTCTTATTTAGTTGGCTTGATAAAATTTACATTTAGTAAAATTATACTCACAATCTAAAACTCGACGCTTAAAACACTTCCGTGTCTCAATTGTTGCACGCATGTTGCAGTTCTCGTACGTCGCTCGGTAGCAGCCGACAGTCGCTCGTGTCGCATGCGTCGCCGACGACGGAGCGCGCCGCGTCGCCGCAGCTGCAGAAACGCGCGTCTTTTGTCGAGGTATTTTTTTTATTTGCCCCATAGGGCAGGCTTAAGCTATGAAGCCATACTGCCATGTCTTCAGTTTTTGCAATTCGTGTCTTACATCTATAGCCACAGTCAAAGTCCAGTCGTGCCTTAGTGAAGTAGTGGCGACTTTAATATAAGCTTCGATGGTGTTTTGGAAGCAACACGTAAAGTCATATCCCACACACGTGCTTGTAATTCGGCACTTTATGAATAAAACACCACGATTTTTATACATAAACACTCGAAAAAACACTTGACTTTGAAAAAAAATTCAATGGGGCGACACGACTCTTACCGCGAAAATACTCTTGTCGAGGTGAGTGCAATATACATTTCTTTTTCTAATTTTTGTCGTCGTTGTGCCTGTAGCAAGATTTCATATTTTCAAATGTGTCATGGTAATTTAGTAAAATAAAACTTACATAAAGCAAAGCAAGTAAAAATATCTATAAGTAGAACATCTTCGCGATAAATAGGCGACACAAGTGCCATTGCTTTTTTTAGGCACTGAACTAGCCCTATACAGCCTACTATGTATGTGACCTCATTAGAGGTCAATTGAAAGTCAAGTTTAATGTATCCGTTTTATTAAAATAAACCCCATCTAATAGTTTAAAGAGTTTTAAACATAAAATTGATGTAGGTACAGGAATGTAGTCACTTCTTTTTTGGGGGCACGTATTCTCGAAAGTTGTAAGTCCATAATTTTTTGTATTCCCTTGTAAAGGTTATTATTATTTTTCAGTTTTTGTGGCAATTTTTCTCTAGTTTCGAAATTTCCTTTGGGGGCACTGTGTGCTCCCGCGTGTCCTCACAAAAAAGCCCTGTATATATACGTATTATAATCTGAATCTCGGAAACGGCTCCAACGATTTTCATGAAATTTTGTATGCAGAGGGTTTTGGGGGCGATAAATCGATCTAGCTAGGTTTCATTTTTAGAAAACAAAAAAAAAACTAGGTAACCATGTCATCATCATCATCATCATCTCAGCCATAAGACGTTTACTGCTGGACATAGGCCTCCCCCATTGACTTCCATAAAGACCGGTCGGAAGCGGCTCGCATCCAGCGCGTTCCTGCGATCTTTATTAGGTCGTCTGTCCATCTTTTGGGTGGACGTCCTACGCTGCGCTTGCCGGTCCGTGGTCTCCACTCCAGAACTTTGCAGCCCCAACCAGGTACTATAATTATATTAAAGAGAAGAGTCGGGCCAACTATGCTGCCCTGCGGAACGCCATTGATAAATGTATCTCGCAACACTGGTCGCAGATCCCACTTGGACACATTGGAATATGTTACTCGATAATCGTCGAACATACTAGTTGAGGGCCACGTACTCCCAATGCATCGAGTTTGGGTAGAAGTAATGGCACCGACACAATATCTAATGCCTTTACATTTTGATAAAAGATGTTCTCTTGTGCTCTTCCATTTAAATGAATGTGAATTCTATTATACTATGAATGGCTGACAGGTGATTTGTTTTGTGAGCTGAAATTGTGTTTTAGGTGTGTTTGTGCCCTCAACGAACACGAAATAATAACTCCCAAAATCCTTATTTCACACTGTATAATGTATCTTTTTCTATTTTACTAATCTATAACATTAATTTTTATAATCTTCGAAACATGGCTTCTCTTGCTAATAGACAGAAATGCACTGACGGTGCATTCAACGCCAACGTTCGTAGGCGCAAACATCCTGCCCCCGTTGAAAGCCTTGGGTTTCAACAATTTAGTTCTTCGGCTGTAGGAAGGGCGCACAAGCGGACCAAAGGGCGGCGAGTACGTCCTCTTGAAGTCATGACGTCAGCTACTCGAGGTATTCCATCTTTAGGCCCGTGAAATAGTCTGGATATTCGACCGAGCCTCCAGCAGAGGGGTAGGACATCATCTTCTTGTATTAATACTAAATCTCCTACGTTTGGACTTGTAGAGTTGGTTTTCCATTTGTGGCGGTGTTGTAGTTCAGCAAGATATTCACGCTGCCATTTTCTCCAAAAATGCTGGTATATTTGTTGTACTCGCTCGTAGCGTTGAATATAGTTGGGGTTGCAGTCTTCCAAATTCGATGAAGGTAGAGCGGAGAGTGCCGTGCGGCATGTAGATTTTAGAGCTCGCAGGTTTTTTAGCTAGCGGAGGTAGGTAGTAAGATAAACACCAATATAAATCAATATCTGTTTATTGAATACCAGTTCGATTACACCGCCGCACATTTATCGCACTGAGAGACTAGTTCGATACACTAGCCTTAGACCCGCACTCCCGGCGTTCCCGTAGGACACGGCGCGTTCCGCGACAGGCCCGACTGGAGGCGTAGGCAGCGGGGCGGTAGACCACGTCGCTCGCTCGCTGAGAAGTAGTAGGGCGTGGCGGTAGACCACGTAACTCGTTTCCGATTAACAGTTGGCGAGAGAAGAGAAGAGAAGGAAGAAAGACGAATCCTGAGGGAATGAGATAGGTGTTAGTCTCATTCCCAGGAAGAAGTGCACCTGCGGACCGCATCGTCCACGCACGGTCGCGCGAGGCAAGGGTCGATCGGCCGGCGTAGTGCTACAGTCTATAAATAGCCTGCAGTCAGCCGTCGACGCAGAATAGCTGTAATATATTAGAAACATAACACAGCAGCATGGCAGGTGGAAGTAAAGTAATTTGGAAAACTTACCCTAGAGGGATCCTTAGTATTATAATAGTTTGTAGACCAGCGACTACTCGCTTCCAAGCTTTGATTGTGACTGCGTGGCGGTCGGCGTCAGTAATGCACAGTGCACTCGAGAACGTTCTAACCGGTTTCGAACTGGCGTCCGCGAGATCGCCGCGTACAACTTTGGTTCCGTAGGATATTATTATTTCTTTTGGTGACTGCGCTATCGCAACGTCACAAGTGCACGACCAATAAGAAAATTCCCAAAGGAGTAAGGCAAAGGAAATCGTCAGGTGACGAGGATAAAGGACACAGTGGACGGCTGTTTAATATTGACTATTTGTGCAAATAAAGTTGAAAGTTCTTCGTAAGTTACATTAGAATTACCCATTACGCGTCTTATATGAAACTAGCTTACGCCCGCGACTTCGTACGCGCTGACTTTAGAATTGAGTTCAAAGATAAATTATATAGAATTAATCAAAATCCTTTCTTAGCGGATGCCTACGCCATAATATCTATCTGCATGCAAAATCACTATGTCAGTCAGTCAGTCACCTTTGAGTTATATATATTTAGATTTAGCACTTTTAACGGCACTTTCGAAAATTTCACCAAGTGAGGAGCGTAAGCCGGTGAGAAATTAAACTTAATGCCATCTTCGCTTGCAAAATCAGACAAATAATTAGCATTATTCTTAAAAAAGGTACTAATTTCTTTAGTGCCAGACACTATATTGGTGCCATTGTCAGAAAATATTTCCGTGGGCCGACCGCGGCGTGACACAAATCTGCGAAATGTCATGATAAAAGCGTTCTTTGATAGATCGGAAACTCAAGACTGCTTCAAGATGCACGCATTTATAGCGCAAACACACAAATATGCATAGGTAACATTTTACTAGCTTATCGCCTCGACCCATTCTGTTTAAAATGTAAAACGGTCCGGCAAAATCTAGACCCACAGATGAAAATGGAAAATTCGGCGTGACGCGTTCGGCTGGTAAGTCACCCATTTTTGGTTTAATTGTCTTTGCTTGAAGACGTCTACATTTAAAACAATTACGGAAAGTAAGTCGTGCTAATATTCTCCCATTGATAGGCCACACAAATTCCCGGATAGTTGCTAATAATAATTGTGGCCCAGCATGCAAATTATGTTTATGTTCATATTCGAATAAAATTTTAGTTAATTGATGATTAGCATGCAATAGCATTGGATGTTTTTTGTTAAAATTAAGATCTGAGGCGTCTAAGCGACCGCCTACTCTTATAACATTGTCATCGCTGTAAAATACATATTGACATATTGGAGCGCGGGTAGCGCCAGCTCGAGGGCGCGCCGTGTCCAGTACATGTGGCAGTCGCACGTGAGCCCCGGCTGCTGCTCGGAGACTTCTGTCGCTGGCCAGCTATCTTCGTCGAGGTCCAAGAAGTAGTCGGCGAGGAAGATCACTGAGACGTTGGTATTTGGAGACAGGCTGCGCGCCGCGCTGCGGAACTGCTCGGGGCTTGTCTGCACCGTGGCGAGCGGCGCGCCCCACAGGGCCACCCACGCCTCTACTGGAAATCCTCGAACTATGAACACACGTCACACGAATCAACACTCGTGTATCGGAAGGTTGTTTATTTTAACGAGGGTACTTCTAGATTGCATGAGGCAGCTCTAACTTCATCCATGTTACCTAAGTGCTGAAATAGAGCTAAGTGCTGAATGTCCTTCTTTCAATATTATCAGCAGTTCCATCTCACCCACTGGAACTATGGCAGCAACCCAGAGCCTCGTTCCGGTACTTGAAGGATTCAAGGAGCACCGACAGCGCGGTCACGTTTGTGCGGCTGAGGTCCAGCGCCTCGAGGAGCGGCATGTTCTCCCGCCAGTCTCGGCAGATGCTCACGCGGCTTCCGGCCAGCACCAGCTTCGTCAGCTTTGTCGCGTTACGTATCGGCGAATACCCTGCAAACCGAGAACGTCGAATCCGAGTACCCGTTGGGAGGACTCCACCATACGTAGTTTGCTCAACTCACCGTTCCTCTCGCAGCAGTCACCGAGGCGCGGGTTGTTCTTGAGGTTGAGCACGGTGAGCTGCTCGGCGAGCGGCGCCAACGTAGCCATCACTCCGCTATCCAGGTCGTTTGTGGAGAGGGCCAGCTCCTGCGGCCGCTGCACCGCTCTGAACGCACCGCTGGAAAAAGACATGATTTGAGTTCCACCTTGCTTCGTATCGGCAATGATTTACCTTGGAAGAGTTCTTAGATGGTTGTGGTTCAGCTGCAGCGTGCGCAGATTAGGCGAGTAGTGCAGGAGGTCCGCCGGCAGCTCCGCGAGCGCCCCGCTCGCGAATGTGAGGTGCGTAAGTGAGCTCGCGCCGACCAACAGATTCTGCGGCAAGTGTATAAAGTTCGCCCCGATAATAGCCAGGTCGGCCAGGTGCGGACAGTTCGCCAGCCAGGCGCGCGGCAGGGCGGTCACGGTGGGTGACACCAGATGAAACTGGAAATCCTCGAACTGAGAACACACGTCACACGAATCAACACTCTTGTATCGGAAGGTTGTTTATTTTGGTACGATTTTGGGCGTCCATCTATATGTCCTATGCGTACTACAGGACGGGCAGCGACCTGCGCTAAGGCTATTCACTGTAAAGCCACAGAAACTAGGGTACTTCTAGATTGCATGAGGCAGCTCTAACTTCATCCCTGAATGTCCGTCTTTCGATATTATGACCCCAGCACGCTTTTGTTACTGCAGTCCAACAGCACCTGGTTCTCCAAAAGAGCTATCTTTATCTTGACACCTGTAATCAAACAACACTTATCAACGTGCGTCAGAGGGCGACCAATCTTTCTTCATTCCTCTGAGTTAGTCGGCCACGCTTCACTTCGTCTCTCCAGCGGTGCCTACACCCCACATACACGGTTGCGTTAGAACGGCGTCCATCCGTAAATGTCATTCGAACTCTTTCATACGATTCATCCGGATTTAGGCGACATTTGAAATTGTAAAGAAATATTTGAAAATTAGGTCGTAAAAAATGTGTTCTCCTTACATATTTAAAATCTGAATGTTCATACTTTTTAGTAAAATTAATTTGCCCCTACGGGCACGCTAAAGCTGTAAAGCCGTGCTGCCTTGTCTTCAGTTTTTGCAATTCATGTCTTACATCTATAGTTACAGTCAAAGTCCAGTCCGTGCCATGCAAATCATGCCTTAGTAAAGTAGTGGCGACTTTACTATAGCTCCTGAATGGAGTTTTGGAAGCAACACGAAAAGTCATGTTCCACCACATTATATCACTTTCCTACACTAGCACTTGTAAATCGGCACGTTATGAATAAAACACCACTATTTTTATGCGTAAACACTCGAAAAAACCGGTGATGGACAAGGAACCAATAATGGACGAAAAAAAACAAATCTGCTAGAATCACACATATTGCAAAAAAATATTAACACATTGCAAAGAGTTATGTTCCGATACATGCGCCAGTCATAGCCATACACAGCTTGTTAAACAAATTGCTTACAGTATGAAAGAATTAAGTAATGAAATTATAGCTCTAAAAAGAGTTTCTAAACTTATTCAAAACCATAACCTCATTTTCAATATTAAGGGAAAACACAACTTATAGTAAACATAGGCACGCAAAAGAAATGTTTTTTCTGAGCTTTCGATATCTACCCACATTTTACTTCACTTTTATGTTTTTTACATTTACGAGCAACAAGCACCTCAGAAACTAGCTTCTTAAATTGTGCTAAGGAACCGGAGAAAACATCCACACTGTCACTGATATCATTGTAAGTTGAACATATACGCACCATTGGTGAATTCAAGCCGAGGTTTGTTCGGCACAATGAAAGGCCACGAGACGAGTGTCATAGTCAATCCTGTGCGATATGCCACAACTTGAAAATGCAAGTGATCTAGTGAAGGAACGCTGCAGACTCTCAATACATTGCGAATGACAACTATACAACGGATTCCAGACTGAAGATGCATACTCAAGATGACTTCGGACAAGTGAATTGTACAGCATTTTCTTAGTACTAATGTTGCGAAAGCTTTTTGAATTACGGTTTATAGACCCGATCATTTGTGCAGACTTTTTCACCATTGCATCGATGTGAGATCTAAAGGTAAGTTTTTTATCAATAATCACTCCCAAGTCGCGTATTTCATCAACTTCTTCAAGTACAACTCTTCCAAGCATATAAGTACATTTTAGGGGTCTCTTTTTCCTAGTATATTTGATGTAGTAACACTTTTTTGAATTGAGAAACATTTTGTTCTGGTCACACCATAACATAATATTGTGAATATCCTCCTGTACAAGTTTACAGTCTTCTAATGTATTCACAACCCTGTAAATCTTTAAATCGTCTGCAAATAAGCTGAATCTACAATGAATTATTCGGCTTGAGGTAAATTGGTGCTCGTGTTATTGGAAATTTAAATTAGTGGCTTTTGTTAAGAAAATAATTAGTGAGATAGGTAGAAAATTTACTTATTAATTTATTATTACTTTATTTCAAACAAAATTTATTTTGTTGGTTGGATTGACCATGAAATCAAGATAAAGACGCACTGTGCTTTTACTCTTGAGAGGTTATGTTTCACGTTATTTTGTCAATGTTTATTACTGGTGCACTGAAGTTGAATAATTGCAATAATGGACAAACGACCAAACTTGTTTATAACTTGTCAATAACCACTCGCCGACACGTGTTTCACCTCTACACGAGGCATCCTCAGGACGTGTTGACTCTCCGAGCGCTTGGCCGAGACTGAGTAATCCTCCCTGACAGCGGCGCTTTATATAATATTTGTCGCTGCCGCCCGCGCCTGCGCACTGGAGCAGCGCAGTAATGGCGAAGTGACGCATGTTTGTTTATTCAACAATGAATTCTGTGTTGCCATGTTTCCAAATTTCTAATTGTTCAAGTATACTCATACGGAATCCTTTTTCACACACATGTAGGATTTCAAACGTATTACTGTTCCGAAGAGTATGCTCAGTGTCTAATAGATGTTTTGCGAAGTGTGATTTTTCTGGATGATTATTTCGGTACGCGGACAAGTGGTCTTTGTAGCGTGTCTCAAAGTTACGTCCAGTTTTCCCTATATAAACACCATTGCATACGTCGCATCTTAACTTATACACTCCTGATATCTTCCCATCACTAATGGTATCCTTCCCATTGCATAGTCGACGATAGTACTTGTAGGGAATAACAATAATGTTTAAGTACTTTAATGCTGTACCCTTACCATGAGTTGCTATCGAAAACTTACTTCAGTCGCTAGCGAATAAACGAGCATCGAATAGTTTTCGATTAAACTCGTACCATGAGTTACGTGAGCGTTTACGTACTCGTTAGCGTTTACTCGATACATCGAGTAGTTTTCATGTCGTCATATTGGTATACACTTAGTAACGTTCCCAACTTCACACTAATTATAGCTGCCTCTTTCTAACTATACTGTAAAGACAGAGTAAGCTATATATTCCAAAAAAAATCTTAGATTTTGAAATAACCCTTCTAATTAAAAGTGTCATTGTAGGAGTACATAAGTCTAAAACGTTAGCGATTTTTAAATGTATAGGATATTGTAGTGTATGGCGGTACCCGCATTATTTTCACAGACTCGATTCGCATCGAATGTAACTAGCGATGTAAGTCAGTCAGAATAAATCTGTGCTACGCATTGGCTGTTTGAATTCTGGCCGGGTATTTCTCAGTGGCGACGAGGATATTTTTACTATTGAACACCATAATCACCGTGCAAATACATAATTATCATGCCAATTGGGAAAATCAGCGAGTTTGACGTGAAAAATGGAGCGTGGTCGTCGTACGCCGACCGCCTTGAAAGTTATTTTAAGGTCAACGGCGTGGAGGACGAGCTAAAACTACCAACCCTGATTTCGCTGATGGGAGACGAGGCGTACGAGCTGTTGGTAAATCTGGTGAGCCCAAAGAAGCCGGCTGAGTTGACGTTTGCCGAGGTGGCGGAGGTGTTGCGTCAGCACTTGCAGCCGGCGCCGGCGGTGCTCGCCGAGCGGTACCGATTCCGACAGCGGAGGCAGCGGCCGGAAGAAAAAGTCAGTGAATACGTAGCGGAGCTAAAGAAATTGGCGCGACATTGTAAGTTCGGTGACGCGCTGAGTGAAAACTTACGAGATCAATTTGTGTGCGGCATAGTAAGTGACGTCATTCGTCAACGTCTCTTTGCGGAAGCCGACACGTTATCATTCGCGGAGGCGCTGAGGTTAGCGAGCTCGCTGGAGGCCGCGGAGCGCGATGCGGCGGCTGTGGACGCACGGGCGGTGCCGGAGGCGGCGGAGGCCAGCGCGGTGCATGCGCTGCGCTCGAGCGGGCGCGGTAGGAGCGCGCGCCGGGCGCGCGGTAACGGCGGCCGGCCCGGTGGGTCGGCGGAGACACCGGAGTCTGGACGTGCGCGGATTATGTCAAATTGCAGAGGCTGCGGAGCCTCGAATCATGACTACGGGAACTGTAGATTCCGTGATTACGTGTGCAGCTACTGCAAACGCCCAGGACATTTACGACGGGTGTGCACGGCGGGAACGGCCGGCACGGGAGCGGCATTCAAGCGGATGGGAGGACCAACGCGGAGCGATGCCGGGGTAAATTTTGGAACTACCGACGAAGTACTCGAGCAGCAAGATCTATCCTGGGAAGATTGTGTGGACTTGTACCAATTAAACTTGAGCGATTATAAGCCGGTGAGTTTGCCAATATATATAAATGAACAGAAAATAATTATGGAAATCGACACGGGAACAGCCATATCTTGTATAAGTGAAGCTACGTACTTGAAATATTTCAGCCTAAATCAAATCATACCTTACAAATTGTGTATAAAATTTTACGACGGTTCAAAGATTAGACCGTTAGGTATAATTAAACCGACTGTAAAATATGGTGACATTGTAAAGAAGTTGGAATTATTTGTTATCAGAGGAGGCACGACCTCATTACTAGGACGTCAGTGGCTCGGCGAGTTAGGCATTCGAGTTCCTATGTTGACTTGTAATAATATAAATCGATTTGATATCGATAAATACCCGGAACTTAATAATGAAATAAAGGTCTTGTTACGCAGATATAAACAATTATTCGATGGCAGCCTGGGAAGGTTCACGGGGGGCAAGGCGACACTCCGTGTGCGGGAGGGGGCGGCGCCGGTTTATCATCGCGCGCGGCCCATGGCGTTCGCGACGCGCGACCGCGTCGACGCCGAGCTGGACGCGATGCTCGCCGCCGGCGTCATCGAGCCCGTGGACAGCTCGGACTGGGCCTCGCCGCTTGTCCCAGTAAACAAGCCGGACGGAACGCTTAGGGTTTGTGTGGACTATAAGGCGACTCTAAATCCCGTTTTGCTGGTCGATCGTTATCCGTTACCAAAAATCGAGGAGGTACTTTTCGCTTTGCAGGGCTCAAAGTTCTATAGTAAAATCGATTTATCTCAATCCTATAATCAAATAGAATTAGATAAATCGAAGAAATACACGGTAATAAACACTCATCGCGGTCTATTTTGCTATAACCGGTTGGTGTTTGGGTTGTCGTCCAGTCCGGGAATTTTTCAGCGAATTATGACAAACTTATTAAAAGGCATACCGAACGTAGGGATCTTCGTTGATGACGTCATCGTGGGAGGGAAATCGAAACGGGAACATTTAGAAGCACTCGAGGCGGTATTCGATCGATTACAATCAAATGGCTTGCGTTTAAAAGAAGGTAAATGTGTCTTTTTGGTGCGGGAAGTTACGTACTTAGGTTATGTCTTATCTAAGGACGGCATCAAGGTCGATCCGGCGAAAGTGGAAGCGATCGAGAAAATACCTAGACCCAAAAATGTTCCCGAACTTCGATCGTTTTTGGGCTTGGCAAATTTCTTTGCAAAGTTCGTAAAAAACTATAGTCTCAAATTAGTGCCACTATTCAATTTACTTAAAAAGGGGGTAGATTGGGCGTGGTCAAATGAATGTGAAATAGCGTTCCAAAATATGAAAAAAATTTTGGCAAGTTCACAGGTTTTAGCGCATTATAACCCAGCCAAAGATCTTTATGTAACTTGTGATGCGAGTCCAGCGGGGGTCGGTGGGGTGTTATCTCAGCTGGACTCCAACGGGTCGGAGCGACCAGTGGCTTTCGTATCACGTACGCTCACGAGTGCGGAGAAAAACTACTCGCAAATTCATAAGGAAGCATTAGCGATAGTATTTTGTATGAGGAAATTTCACCAATACTTGTACGGTAGGCGTTTCACTTTACGCACAGATCACAAGCCATTGGTATCAATATTTGGCCCGCATAACAATATTCCTATAATGACTGCGAGTAGAATGGCGCGATGGGCTGTTATCTTGTCCGCGTACACTTATGATATAGAATACGTTCGTACCGATAAAAATAGCGCCGACGGGCTGTCTCGCTTGCCTGTACCTTGTAAAGAACCGGTTCCGCCTAGAATGCCGGAACAAACGTACCTACATTTCGCACAAGACGCTTTGTTATTAGATCACAACGAAATAAAGAAGTGCACGGCGCGTGACCCACTTTTAAGTAGAATTTTAAGTTTTGTGCGCGACGGCTGGCCAGCGCAGTGCGAAATAGTCGGAATGCAACCGTATTTTAATCGGCAGACCGAATTATATGAAGAGTTAGGTTGTCTCATGTGGGGACATAGGGTCATCATACCGGATAAATGTAAAGAAAAAGTTGTACAGGTATTACATGAGCCACACATGGGAATTGTAAAATCCAAGGCCCTCGCGAGGAGCTATGTTTGGTGGCCAGGGCTGGATGAAGCTATCGAGAATACATGTAAGAATTGCGGCACATGCGCGGCGCAGGCGGACGCGCCGCCGCGGCAGACGCCGCGTCCCTGGCCCTGGCCGAGCCGCCCCTGGTCGAGGCTGCATGTGGATTTCATGGGACCCATTTTTGGTAAAATGTATCTAGTAGTTATCGATGCCATGTCCAAATGGTTGGAAGTGTTCCAGGTCCCAAGTACGGCAGCTAACTGGACTATTGATAAGCTTACGGAATTATTTTCTAGATGGGGACTTCCTAAGCAAATCGTCAGCGATAACGGCCCCCCGTACACTAGCGAAGCGTTTGCAGTTTTTAATAAAAGTAGGGGAATAGACCACATTTTCGCAGCACCGTTTCACCCATCCTCGAACGGAGCCGCGGAGAACGCGGTTAAAACTTTAAAAAGGGTTATTAAAAAAGCCGTTTACGAGAAGGTGGACGTCAACAGGGCCTTGAACACGTTCCTTCTATATTATAGAAACACCGAACATGCCTCCACCGGGGAGAGCCCAGCGGTTCTTATGTTAGGTAGAAGGCTGCGCACGCGGCTGGACGTGCTGCGGCCCGACCGGGAGGCGCAGGTGCAACGTGCACAGCAGCGGCAGCTAAAACACGCTTCTGGCGCGGAAAGAGTCCTCGAACCAGGGGAAGAGGTCTGGTACCGCCAATATCTAAAGGGGGAAAAGTGGCTACCAGGCCAGGTAGACAGTAGATTGGGTCCCTCAAATTTTAAGGTTATAGGTCAAGGCGGAAATCAGGTACATCGACATATCGATCAGCTAAAACGTCGAAGCAGGAGTTCGCTGGTCTGCCCAACCCTAGACGGCCCTGCGACAGGCGTACGTACGCCATCTAGCCCGGTCCCAGAGACTTCTCCCGTGACAACGGAACGGAGCCAGTCCGAGTCTGTGGTCACCACAACTCCGGTAGACCCTGAACCCCGTGAACCCTCTCCAGAGCTACCGCCTGTCATAAGCACCCCTAAGACTAGGCCACCGCGACTCTGTAGATTGAAGAAACCAAACTATGTATCATAATTATGTAGATTTAAGAGTTGTTTACTATTTATAAATCAACAATAGGCACTAGACTTAACTAGATGTAAACATTATATTATTACTGTTTAGTTATGTTCAAGCCATAGTTATTTTGCTTGTAAGTGAATAATAAAATCCGTCCGCCACCTCCACGTTAAACTCGTATTAACCTAGTCGTATAAGTAGGCATCCACTAACCCTTAAGATTGTATGTTCTATATTTAGTGTGGAGGAATGTAGTGTATGGCGGTACCCGCATTATTTTCACAGACTCGATTCGCATCGAATGTAACTAGCGATGTAAGTCAGTCAGAATAAATCTGTGCTACGCATTGGCTGTTTGAATTCTGGCCGGGTATTTCTCAGATATATTCTGTCAAAGTCGAATGTGTCGCCGTCAGTCGCCTTCATTCGTATTGTGATGACATTCGTTATTTCTTTTTCTTCTTGGCATCGCACTCTGTGCATTCTGCCAGTTTCAATGTTTCTGTATTTTGTGTGCAGTTTTCAGTTTTCAGATTCTTTATCTTTATAGTCAAAAGTCTAGTCTTGGTCAAGTCCAATCCGTGCCAGTCAAATTCAGTCATGCCTTAGTAAGTAGTAAAAAGTAGTGGCGACTTTATTATGAGCTTCAATGGAGTTTTGGAAGCAACACAAAAAGTCATGTTTCACCATATTATATCACTTTCCCATACTCTCGCTTATAATTCAGCACTTTATGAATAAAATACCAATATTTTTATACATAAACACACGAATAAACACTAGTTTTGAAAAAAATACAATGGGGCGACACGACTCTTTCCGCGCTCCGCCCGACATTCGTAGTTTTGTTTCTCCACAAGTTTATTCATTATTTATATACACATAAAACCTGCATAATATGATTTATAGCTAAAATCAAACTTCCATAAGTAATATAGGTAAGTATCTAGCTTTGCTTCCAATGAGACTCTTTGTGTGGATTTTAATTCCGTATAATCACGTAACAAATCGTACAAATCCTCAAGCTTCCTTAGTGAGTTTTATAACCTTTATAAAATTGTAAAATTCCTTTATTCGCGTCGTACGTCTTCATATGCAGCCGTCTCTATCATATTACACGCTAAATAACTTCTTGACGACATTATTTCGACGAAATAACACTCAAAATTTAATAAAAACTATAGGATCGTAAAGTATTCACGCTTCATTTAGCTAGTGAGTAACTTAACTACTATCGAAACGGTATTACTCGATAGCATCTGTCAAATTTGTGACTCATGGTACCGAATTCTATAGCGGTGGCTAATAGACGTTAGTCGCTAGCGATTAGATTTCGATAGGTTTTTCACATAGTGAACTCATAGTACCGATTTTAGTTCTCTAGGTGACCGCTAATGGCGCTGTACACATTTACCATAGAAATCTTTTACGCCATCGCTAGCGAGTACGTACGGTAAAAACTCATGGTAAGGGTGCTGATCTCATTGTCCATTTTCGAGAGTTTTAAGTAGGTACATAATGTGAATGTTGTTACGACTGCAGTTACATTAAAGCTGATCAAAATAAAAGTGCGCATCATTTTATATTCCAAATGTAATATTTCACAGTTAATTTAACATAGGCTTCTCATTATTCATGTTCATTACCAGGTGTCCGTATGTGGTTTTTGTTTATTACTGGCTGTCCATATAAGGCCCTTGTTTATTACTGGGTGTCCATAACTAGATTTTTGTTGTCCATAACTGGTTAAAAAAATCTAAGTTTTTATTTGTTAATAACATTAAAACCAATTACAGTGCCCTACATTAAATAAAGCAGAAAAATATAATAAATATAGGACTTCCGATTTTCACTACGTTTTGTGTTAAAACTTTCACGGGTATAAGTGAATTTTCTGAAATACCAAAATTTTCTTCTTAAAGTGTCCATCATTGGGGTAATTACTTTAGTTTTAGATAAAAATACAATTGGGCGACTCTTACCGCGTTCTAGCCAAAACTCGAATGTTCATACTTTTACTTGTAAACAATGACGTTTTTAAAATAAGTTATAGCTGGCCAGTGCGTCATACATATTATTTGTAAACTTTTTTTTTAAATGGCTGACAGGCTAATCACAACTCACCTTATTTTAAGTGACGGTGTGGTCGCAGATGGTAAAGCACATCTAGCCTGGAATAGAACTGGCTCTCATGTGAGGCTGCCGGAGCACACCGTTAGATGCTTGGCGGCAGATTTTCAACTTGAGGGTGGTAGCTAGCCAGCCGAGTACTAGAAAGTACCCTATAAGTCGTGATAACCGACCCGTTATCGCGACAGTTCACGGCGGGAAGAGATTCCTTTTTTTATTATGAAGACTTGTATAAATCAATGAACTAAAACAATACGGACCTACTACAATAAAACTACCTTATTTAGTTAGTGCGGTAGGTTCATACGATGAAGAGCGTGGGTTCAGGCCCCAACAATGAGCCTGAAGTGTGCTTTACTATTTTCGACCACACCGTCACTTAACATCAGGTGAGCTGTGGTCAAACACCTAGCCTGTCAACTGTTTTAAAACCTAACCTTCATATACTCAAGGGTTGATTTGATATCCTAAATTAATTAATCTCTACAAAGTATAAAACAAAGTTGCTTCCCGCCGTCTGTACGCTTAGGTCTTTTCCATCAATAGACAGAGTGATTCGAGAGGAAGGTTTATAAAAAAGACCTGTATATATATATATATATATACAGGCTTTTTCTGGGGGCACGCTTATTCTCGAAAGTTGTAAGTCCATAATTTTTTGTATCCCCTTGTAAAGGTTACCAAAATTGAACTTTTTCATGTTTTTCAAATACTTAAAAAAAAAAACGTTTTTGTGGCAATTTCTCTATAGTTTCGTAATTCCCCCACGCGTGCCCCCACAAAAAAGCCCTACAGGAATGTAATATTACGAAATGGTTTTGGAATCAGTAAAGTATTTTTTTCCCTTACATACCGAATTCGTGACGGCCGAACTATCGATAATACCGCACGGATGCCAAGATTATTTACGCCTCACGGGGCAAATCATTATCAAGTAGAATCAAACTCTCATTTACACTATGTAACTTAAAACTTTAGTAAATAACTAGCCAACTACATAATGGAGACCACGGACCGGCAAGCGCAGCGTAGGACGCCCACCCACAAGGTGGACAGATGACCTCATAAAGACCGCAGGAACACGCTGGATGCGAGCCGCTTCCAACCGGTCTTTATGGAAGTCAATGGGGGAACCTATGTCCAGCAGTGGACGTTCTACGGCTGAAATGATGATGATGATGAAATAACTAGCAGACCCGGCCACGCGTTGAAATAAATTGTAGCGCATATGAAACGTTTGGACTTTTAGCGTAGCGCCATTACACCGCCATCTATTAGAATTTTATGGAACTCACAGATAATTATACGTCTTTGTTACAAAAGAATTTGCAATAAAAAAATATTGCGATTATAAATTGATATGTAAACTATCCTATCTCTCAAGTTGGATTAAACTGCACACAATGTGCAAGTTTTGGTTAAAATCGGTTCAACAGTTGAGGAGTTCATCGCGGACAAACAATGTGACACGAAAATTTTATATATAAAGATTTAATGTTTCGCATTTTCAGACGGGATTCGTGGAGACTCTAACTCCGCAGTACACGGCGGGGCAGAGCCTCACCTCCCCGCAGCCCGTGCCCCCCTCCGTCGAGGACCGACTTGCGAACTTGCAGGCGCAACAGGAGGTAATACTTTAGCAGGAGGTTGGACTTGACTTTTTCTGACCGTGATTCAGACTTACTTCACTTTTTAGGGTTCCGTAACTCAAAAGGTAAAAAAGGAACCCTTATATGAGCATTCTCTTGTCCGTCTGTCTGTCTGTCCGTCCGTGTGTCACCACCGATTTTCTCAGGAACGGGTGGACCTAGCAAGTTGAAATTTATACTAGATACTGAGGTCTATAGTCCCTATTAGGTGTATAAAAATCAAGGTCCTGAGTCAACACGATAAAAAGACATGGGCAAGTTTAGATTTTCTCGAAAACTTGTAAGTACCAAACTTTATCTTAATTTTCAACTTTTTTTATTTTTCAGAATGTTCCCTTTACTTGTGCTGTAAGACCTTGCTTTTAACCAAAATTGACAATTCTAGGTCAACCGGAAGTACCCTATATGTTTGGGGTCGAAAACCTATATGGTAGTTCCCGTTGACCTAGAATCACGAATTTTGGCAAAAAGCAAGGTTATTTTTATTTGTATTTTTTTTTTGTAGCGATGATTGCTTATTTGTTAGCGCGGTCGGTTTGCACGCCGAAGGGCCTGGGTTTAAACCCCAACCATGAGCTTGAGCTGCCGATGAAGGAAACATCGTGAGGAAACCATAGCGTGGTGGTAGGGTACTTTCTAGTAATCAACTAGCTAGCTACCTCTTAAGTTGAAAATCTATCGCAAACCATCTAGCTTTGTGTTTCAAAGTTTTAAGAGCTAGATCCAATCCAGGCTAGGTATGGTTACTATCTTCGACCACACCGTCACTTAAAATCAGGTGAGCTATGGTCAAACGCCTAGCCTGTCAACTGTAAAAAAACTATTACTTGGCGACAGATTTATCTGCCTTGGTAACTGCCTAAGTGATCTACTTACTCATATTCCAGATAACCACCCTAAAAGCGGAAGTTTCTGACCTTAACGAGAAGCTAGAAACGTTGCGTGTGCGTCGCGCTGAAGACAGAGAGAAGCTTCGAGAGTTGGAGCGTGTCAAGTTACAACTGGAACAGGCCAACGAGTTCAAGGCGCGCATCATGGAGTCGCAGGCCCAGTTGCAGAGAGACTTGCAGCGTGCCAAGCAAGAGGTATGTATGACTATACCAAGAGGTATGTTTAACTATACCAGAAGATAAGTTTTTCTATATCAGGTGCTAAGTTTGACTATACCAGGAGATAAGTTTGTCTATACCAGGTGATATAGTGTTATGGACTATACCATGTGGCATATTTGTCTATACCAGGTTTGCTACACGGAAAGTCATGTTTTACTACATCATATCACTTTCCCATACTGAATAAACAAATAATAAATACGGAGTTATTAATAAATTATTGTATTGTGTGCCAGGTAATATGTTTGTCTATACCAGGTGATAAGTTTGTCTATACCAAGATTTATTTTAACCATAATACCAATTGGTATGTTTGACTATGCCAGGAGTTATGTTTGACTATATCATGTGTTATGTTTGTGGTAGCCGTGGTGGTGCCGGCGTAAGAATAGTACCCCACCCTCTCTACCCGTGGTTGCCGTAAGAGTCGGCTAAGGGGTGTAATCCGGAAGATGGGCAGCAACGTCTTCCCTGAACAATCACACCTAACTGCACTCGCCAACCCGCCTGCCAAGCGTGGCGAGTATTGGCAAAACCCCCCCAGGAGGAGGCCTATGTCCAGCGGTGGACGTCCTATGGCTGATAATGTGATGTGAATGTGGTATGTTTGACTATACCAGGCGGTATGTTTGTCAATACCAAGTGATATGTTTATCTATACTAGAAGATAAGTTCGTATATACCAGGTGGTATGTCAATATCAAGTGATATGTTTGTCTAACCAGAAAATAAGTTTGTCTATACCTATGTAAAACTTAAGTTACTTGTTTATATTTAAGGTCCGTGAGGCACAAGAGGCCCTCGACGCGCACACAGAAGAAACGGCGGAACTGTCCGAAGCGGCTGAAATGGCCGCTTTAGACAAGGAGATGGCCGAGGAAAGGTATACCTACATCTGCTGACAGCCCTGTTGGCTCATTGGCAATATAACTGCTTTAAAAGCTGTAGAGCGTGGGTTCGATTACAACCCATTTGACTTTGACAATTGACATAAAGTAAACAAATCTTATATCATAGCTAATATGTGTATTAGAATATAGATATATTTATGTTATAGTTTTCCATTCTCCTATATGCATATCCTCGTTATTGACACACCCCGTTTTTTTCTTCCCCTGCTCCTTTCCATTGTAAGGTTGCCTGGAAGAGATCGCTTTTAGCGATAAGGTCGCCAGATGTTACAAATGTTAACTAAGTTTATTTCTTCTGTATTGTATAATTTATTTATTTTTGTGTGTACAATAAAGTGTCAGTCAATCAATCAATCAATCAATCAATCAATCAATCAGCTTTATAAAAACAATATCAGAGTCCGATTAACGTTCAAAGTAAAATAATCCAGATATTTGTATCAATAAAGCGAAAGACAACTCGACGTTTGTGTATTGAAGAGGTTATTATGGCTGCCGTTGACTTGACATTGACAGATTTAATTTTGGTTTGGCATTTTTTTTTTGGTACTGAACGTAACCCTATACAAGTATACAGCACACTATGTGACGTCATTAGAGTTCAATTGAAAGTATAGTTTTTTTTTTTAATAAACCTCATCTCATTGTTTAAAGAGTTTTAAACGTCAAAATAATGTACAGTTTTTCTTCGCTAGCTTCAAACTTGAAACATGCAAATCCGAAGGATTTTTTTGTGTTCAATAATATAGTACGTGTTCACGTACACACGACGCTAACACACACCGATTGTTGTGTTTCAGGGCGGAATCCCTTCTTCTGGAGTTGGAACAATGTCGTGAAAAGCTTGAAGAAGCAACTCTCGACTTGCAACTGATGCGGGCGGAAATGGAAGCTGGGGGCAATATACGTGAGTGCTTTCCGAAATACTTAGTTAAGTTTTTTTTTGGCCCCTTTGGGACCTTTATTTTACCCGACTGCCAGGAAAAGGTTATGTTTTTCGCGCGTATCTTGTATGTATGTATATTTGTACATTTCTTTATTACCTCATATCTTTCAAACGGCTTCAAATAACCAATGATATCGAGTATGGTAGCGTAATAAAGGAAATTAAAAAGAGATTACAGAAATATATATAAATTATATGTTTTTTGATTAGGAATAATAAATCTAGAAATGGATAATTCTATTTATATCATTCTTTGTCTATTCTATAGTAAGATCTACGATATCTAGAAACGGATAATTCTATTGCCATATTTCTTTGTCTATTCTGTAGTGAGATGTACGATATCTAGAAAGGGATAATTCTATTGCTATCTTTTTTATCTATTCTATAGTAAGATCTGATCCACGATATCTAGAAACGGATAATTCTATTGCCATCTTTCTTCGTCTATTTTATAGTAAGTTCTACGGTATCTAGGAAGGGATAATTCTATTGCTATCTTTTTTATCTATTCTATAGTAAGATCTGATCCACGATATCTAGAAACGGATAATTCTATTGCCATCTTTCTTCGTCTATTTTATAGTAAGTTCTACGGTATCTAGAAAGGGATAATTCTATTGCTATCTTTTTTATCTATTCTATAGTAAGATCTGATCCACGATATCTAGAAACGGATAATTCTATTGCCATCTTTCTTTGTCTATTCTATAATAAGGTCTACGATATCTAGAAACGGATAATTCTATTGCTATCTTTTTTGTCTATTCTTTAGTACCTAAGATCTACGATGTCTAGAAACGGATAATTCTATTGATAACTTTATTTATCTATTCTATAATGAAGACACAAAATAAAAATATATTCTTATGTTTTAATATATATTATTTAATTTTTATTCTGTGTCGAAGAACAAATAATACAGAGATTAGCACAGGCACACACAGTCCAACATTAAATGTTTTTGTGTTATGTTGCTTCAATGTTATATTTAATTATATTTTTATATTTATAGAAATAAATGCACAGTTTATACCTGTACGTACAAAATTAAACGTAATCAAATATATGTATATATTTTTTTGGTTTATAGTTATTATATTTTTTCACGCAATAGTAACGTCATATATTTATCTACACGCATAAATATTTTTTTAAATATATTTTTGTTTGTTTTCTCATGCAAAGCATGCACTTGGCACATTCACTGCTTACGGGTTATTTTCTACGAAAAAAAAATCCAAAAATGATTAGCTTATTCCATAAAAAAAAAACAATGAAGTCATATGTGTTTTGTTTATATTTCTATGAAAATAAATGATTGGCAGCTAATATATGTTAATATATATTTTTATTTTATTTATACGGGACAAAAATATACCAAAACCACGTTAGTATGCTTTTTCTACTACCTGTTATTGTTTTTTCTTACATGATTGTCATTGTGCGAACCGCTAAACACCGAAATACGCTGGCTTAGTGGTTAATTGTCGATCAAACTTTCCATATAAATACGTTCTTAGAACAAAGAGTGTATACAGCCCTTAAAGTTCCTTAGGTGTCTATTCTTGGCGTTGAACACTTACCATCAGGTAGCTAGTCAGCCACATAATACGTATAAAGTAGGATTTTTTTCCGGTGAATGTGTTAAGTATTCATATTTTAATATTATTGCATGTTTGTTTGTGTTAATATTTTGTGTTAAGGTCTCCCAGGATCCGATAAGATTACCCTTCATAAAATTTATTCCAATTTTCGATAAAAATCAGATTTCATCGTCAAAAGTGATCAAAACTTTATGGATTTCCTTTTTCGATAATTTTTATTTATTTATTCCACCTCCTTATCTTCTCTATGTATTAGAATCAACAAACTCATATTTTTTCTATAACCTACCGGAAAAACCCATCATTAATCATTTTTCTCTAATTCTTTCTTTGTCTTAAACGGGCGAGAAAACTGACTTCCAGCCGCTTTAAGAAGTTCCAAAAATTCGAACTAAACGGTCCGAATCTACCTTCATTGTGCTATATAATAGAATTTACTGCCCGAGTGGGTGGGTGTTCCTTGATGAAAACAATTTGGTTGTTTTCAAGTCGCGAGTTAATCGGTTTCTTCTAGGCGAGCGTGCTCCACTGTAAACCCAATCTTTGTTTAACATCAGGCGAGTTGATAGTCAAACGCGTCCTTTATTTTAAATAGACGGGCTAGTTATTTGACTACAACTCATTTTAAGTGACGGTGTGGTCGAAGATGGTAAAGCATACCTAGCCTGGAATGGAGCTCGCTTTCAAGTGAGGCTGCCGGAACACTCTGCTAGATGCTTGGCGGCAGATTTTCAACTTGAGGGTGGTAGCTAGCCAGCCGAAAGTACCCTACCACCATGCTATGGTTTCCTCACGATGTTTTCCTTCACCGGCAGCTCAAGCTCATTGTAGAGGTTTGAACCCCCGCTCTTCGGCATGCGAACCGACCGCGCTAACCACAGACCTATCATCGCTAAATAAAAAAAATTGGAATAATAAATCTCACGATTATCACGGGGTTTCGTCAAGAAGAATCGATAAATCACTGAAAAAATTTGATTTGACGCTTCACTACTAAAAAGTAGCCAACGTTATTCCAAAATAGCGCAAAACATGTACATAGAGTGGTGCCATCTAGTTATAACACTAAAAAATAACCCGCGGAACAGCCCAACTAAACGTTGTACCGTTTTTTGTATGGAACGATGTATTTTTTCGAGTGTTTTTACTGCCCCACTGGTAGACGTGGACTTCGATTTTGAGAAGGGCAATCCACAAAGTCCACCACGCTGATCAAAAACACCAAGATATACAGGTTTTCTCACGATATTTTCCATCACCATTTTAAATCTAGCGACGATAAAAATCACAACTTAGTAAAAGTAGAAATGTATGCCATCAGATTCGTACCCTGAACCATTTTGGAAGCCAAACGTTCTTGCAACTAGGTTGACGTAACTTCCATGAATCTGTTTTAAGTTATCTGCCTTTATCAATCCTTTCTCCTTATACGTTTCGATGCCCTCGCCTGTCCTTTCTGGATCACGTACCTATCCCTATGGTTCCGTTCCCCCTGGGAGACCAAGCATGCCCCGTCTCCTGACTGCGTGTGCCCGCGCTATAGAGCACCCGTACGCAGCGAGCGGCGACGGCGCCACCGGCTACGAGATGCGTCAGCTTCAGCAGCAAAACGTGCGCCTCAGGGACACGTTGGTGCGGCTTCGGGACCTCTCCGCGCATGATAAACATGCCATGCAGAAGATGCAGAAGGTAGGAAAAAACTGCTATAATTTTTAAGGGGCTAGATAGCGGAATACGTTTGTTGGAACACCGACGCTTCGCTGGCACCACACGAGTAGAGAGAGGGGCGCGCGGGGGGCGCCGGCTCCCAGTACTCAACATAGACCAAGCGCCTCGGGCGCACGCATCGCACGTCTCTAATTTACATTTAATATTATATTCATATTTCTACATCAATAAACCAGTTTTACAGTCCACTCACATTTCATTCATCAATCCAGCAAGCTAGGATCCAAACATAATGGTCCTTCGAGCCGGATATAACGTGCGATGGCACGAGGTGCTTGGTCTATGTTGAGTAGAGGGAGCCGGCGCACCCCGCACGCCCCTTTCTCTACTCGTGTGGTGCCGGCGAAGCGTCGGTGTTCCAACAACTTTACCTGACTGAGTGTTTCACCATGGATACAATATGGATGTCTTGAAGTCGACAGTGATTCGATATCTTCTAAGGAATCGTGATTAATTATTCGTTCGTCACTTAGCATCAGGTGAGATGGCGGTCAAACGCCTATTGTTTATTATTTGTATAAAACTTTCCGTCTTCATGTTTGATGTGGTGTTTTTGACATAGATATTCGTAGTGAGGACTGCTTCGCAAAGCTTACTCATTGATATTGCAAATTATGGATTACCATTGCCCTAAACACAATCTGTGGGCAATAACAACAAAACAGTAGATACAAACCGCGGCAGTCGACGCGGCTGGCTTTAACAATTTCATTAACCATCAAACAACTAGGAACTAAAATATAATAAATACTCACGTGTAACATTTCTTTTTCTTTTCCCGCGACATAGGATGTATGACATCAGAAAATCCAAAATGGCGGATGCTATCTAAAATATATCTTTGCAATCTGAAATCGTATTACAAAATTTCCTAATTGATGTGCTACTTCTTGGCCACATTTTATTTACGGTAACCAGTAAGAATGAAAGAACCATTTATTTAAGATCAGAAGAGTTTTTAATATCAAAAAAGTTGGTAAACAAACTATAATATTTTTCCAATCAAAGAAGTGTTGAGCGTTTTATTGAGTACTAGCTGCGCCCCGCGGTTTTACCCGCGTGGTGATGGATGATGATGATGATGAAAAGTATCCTATGTTTTATTCCGCGGCCTAAAATATCTACATGCAAAATTTCATCCAGATCCGTTCAGCCGTTCTGGCGTGATTGAGTAACAAACATCCATCCATCCATCCGCCCATCCATCCATCCAAACTTTCACATTTATAATATTAGTGGGATACCTACCTTTTCAACCCTAATTTCTTCCAGGACGTGGATCAATATCGCTCCGAGATCGCAGAACTTTCTCGCACGAAGGAAAAACTATCATCTCGTGTTGAAGAGCTGGAAGCAGCTGTGGCCGACCTGCGAGAGCAGGTGGACGCCGCGCTTGGCGCCGAAGAGATGCTGGAGCAGCTGGCTGAGAGGAAGATGGCGCTGGAAGACCAGGTCAGTTCCAAAGAAATAAGCTGTAGCACATTGCAGAGGACAATTACTCTGGAAGGTTAGTAGTAAAACTTAGGAGATACTGGAAGAATTAGCTGGGAGAAGTATTACCTTTAAAAACTGGTTAAGCACCAAGGGGAGGTTAAAAACCGGAAGCAGCAGTAGGAGATCTTCACGAGCAGGTAGACGCTGCTTCCGAAAAGATGCTGGAGTAGTAGGCTGATACGAAGATTTCACTGAAAGGCCAGGTCAGTTCCAGAGAGAAATAACAGGTAGAAGAAACTGTACCATTCTTTACAGGAAAATTGATCGGGAAGGTTAGTACTAGAACTTAAGAAATGCTGAAAGAATAAGCTGAGAGAAAAATTACCATCAAAGACCAAGTCAGTAGAGTAATAGTGGGATTTAAAACCGGTAGACGATGCTGAAGCAGTTGGCTGAAAGAAAGATAGCACTGGAAAACCAGTTCAGTAGGTGCAACTAAATAAAGTTGATTAGAAGGTAGAAGTGGAAAATAATTTCGCATCCTCTATAATCCGTATAAATAATAATTTATTTGGTTTTGTTTTTCCAGGTGGAACAGTTAAAACAAGATGTTTCTGAGCTGGAAGCCCTGCAAGAAGTGCACGAGCAACTGGTGGAGTCCAACCGGGAGCTGGAAATGGATCTGCGAGAGGAATTGGAAATGGCTCATGCTGCTACCAGGGAGGTGAGTTCTTCGACCGTATACAATACGAAATCTAAATAATACTGTTATATCTATTTAACTCTGTATTAGACATATATTTATATATATATATATATATATATGTCTATTATATATGTATATTATGTAAAAGTTAAAAGACGAACGAGACGCTCTCGTCATGGTTAGAAATAACGCATGTCCATGACCATTACAGCTATACTCATAACTTTAAGTCATCGCCATCACATCATCATCATCATTTCAGCCGTAGAACGTCCACTGCTGGACATAGGCCTTCTCCATTGACTTCCATAAAGACCGGTTGGAAGCGGCTCGCATCCACCGCGTTCCTGCGGTTTTTATTAGGTCGTCTGTCCACCTTGTGGGTGGACGTCCTACGCTGTGCTTGCCGGTCCGTGGTCTCCACTCCAGAACTTTTAAGCCCCATCAGCCATCAGTTCTAACTGACTGTTCTAGTTAACTTTAAGTAGCAAAACAAAATCGCGTGCGTTCAAACCCCAACAATGAGCTGTCGGAGAAGGAAACCATAGCGTGGTGGCAGGGTACTTTCTAGTACTCTGCTATCTTTCAAGTAGAAAAGTTTCGGTTCCAGTCAAGGTGTGTTTATCTTCTTCGACCACACGGTCACTTAACATCAAACAAGCTCTGGTCAAACAGCCTATCAATAAATAAAAGTCAAAACGCATATGCGTTCAAGACTCGACCACGCAAAATAATAAGCAATACGTAAATGACTGGGAAGCTTGTTTCAGAACTCAAAATCTGTCTATCACTATCCCACAACCTGAGCATTTTTGTGGTACACTTTACTGAAAAAATATCACGCCTTTAGATTTGTGCTTTAACATAGTAATTAAACTTCATATCTAGATGTGTTATCTATCAAAAAAATTATAATTTTATAACCATAAAAAAAATTAACAAACAATTTTGTATTTTGGATAGAATGTTATTGTACTACTAACGCCATCTGTTAGAAAACCAAAGAGTTAACATCGCTGCAACAGAACTAAATTCAATTTAAAAAAAAACTGTCTTAAAAATTATTACCTGTTAGAAAAACTACGCGAGTCCTTAAAAAGCTTAGCTTTTGGCTAGTGGTTAAAATTTGTTGGGTTTACTATAGCTGTCTGAGGAATTATTCGATCTTATGCGTCATGAGTGATGATGCGTCACGGCTCCATCACTGCACTAGCCGTCATCCACATGTAATCGATTCATGGAAATCGCACAGTGTGCAATTCACGCGATCCTCTTCGCCATACACTCGCAAATTGTGGAATGATCTTCCTTCTTCCGTATTCCCGCGGAGTTATAAGATTGGGATCTTCAAAAGGTGTGTTAATAGAGTCTTAAAAGGTCGGCAACGTGTTTGTGGTGCCCCTGGTATTGCAGATATCCATGGGCGACGGTGATTGCTTACCATCAGGCAACCCGTCTGCGTGATTGCCACCTGTGGCATTAAAAAAATGCTCTTTTCCCCAATAGTTATCGTGGCTTACTCTTTTCAGTCGGTTCGAGAACGCGAGGCGGCGTTAGAGACTATAATGGATCGCGACACCACAATACTGAAGTTCAGAGAGCTTGTGCAGAAAATGACGGAACAATACAATGAATTGCGCGCACAGAATTTGAAACAAGGTAATCAGTTGTTCACCCCGAACAGCGACTTAGCGATCAACACATTTACAATTTGATCAAGACCCCTGTCACTGATTCTGCTCAAATTTTAACTCAAAATTAAAGCACGAAGTATTTTACTTATAATTTTTGTTGTTTAGTAATATAGCGAATGAGACCCTCTCCTGATGGTAAGAGATAACGTATGTCCATGACCAATGCAGCGATACACTGAACTTTGAGTAGCAAAACAAAGTCCAGGGCATCGCTGCTTTGGCGCTCATTACTTTGATTCTTTCGATGTTTAGTCTCGACAGCCCTGTAATTTCAAAATAAAAAGTAAGCAAGGTCTTACAGCACAAATAAAGGAAAAATTCCGACATGTAAAACAATTTGAAAATTAACGTAAATTTTGGTACTTACAAGAAAATCCCTGACAGCCTTCCTTTGACAGCCCTGTTGGCTCATTGGGAGTATGTCTGCCTGAGCTGTAGGGCGTGGGTTCGATTCCCGCCAAGGACAAATGTTTGTTTGGTATAAACAAATGTTTGTTCTGTGTCTGGGTGTTCTGTATGTATTATAAGTATGTATTTACAACAAAAAAAAGTATTTATCTATTCTATCAGTTATCTGACTTCCATCACACAAGCTCTGCTTAGTTTGGGGTCAGATGGCGCTGTGTGTAATGTGTCCTACAATATTTATTTATTTTATTTAATCTAAATTTCAACCATTACAGCACACACACTTAAAACTCAGCCACCAATAAAAATGATACCAATTTTATTATAGCGGTATAATGGGTAGGAACGGAACCCTCAGCGCACGAGTTCGACTCGCACTTGACCGGTTTTTTATTTATTTTCAGATTCCCCGGCACCATCCGAACAAGAATCAACGCCAGAGGCGCGTACATCCCCCCCAGTTGAGTTGGGTTCCCTCGTGCACGCGTCGCGAGCGTCCACGCGCTCGATAGACCTGCAGCTGCGCGCTTTGGAACTGAGCCAAGCGCGAGCCAGAGCCGACATGCTGGCCGCTTGCCTTCCGGACCACTTTATGGCAACTTCTGGTGAGTCATCATCATCATCATAATAACTCTTTATTCACACCAATTACAGACAATAATTACAACAAAAACTTAACACTAGCTGAACAATTGGCGGCCCTTATCGCTAAGAGCAATTTCTTCCAGGCAACCTTAGTATGGAGAGGATTCTACTAAGTTAAAGGCCTAAAGCCTACTATAAGGTGGCTCATTACGTTGAAGACAGGAATATATGGTTGTTGTAGCTTCTCTCTGCACTTGCATCCCCCTGGCTAAGTGACAATTGTAGTAAGCATAATGTATTAATATATATAACTGTACCTACCTAATATGGAAAGAAAGATCCACAAAAAAAAATAATGCCTTGCTGAGTTTCTTGCCGGAGTCTTCTCAGTTGAAGTGTAATTACGAGCCGGTGGTAGATTCAAAAATGTAACTTAACGTTCATAAGTGCCTTACCAGGGCCTAAACTGAATAAATTACTTTTTGATTTTGATTTTTGATATCAATTTTATCGAAATTAATTTAGCGCTGTTTCGTTTACTACGAAACCTCGCTGTTTCATTGGAACAGTGCGTTTAGTTGGCCGGTCATGTTTTTTTTTAAATTGTAAATATATGTTATTTTAAATATTTTTCTTTTCCAGGTGACCATGATGCAATTCTATTCATTCTACTATTGCAGCGTTTGAATACGAAGGCGGACATTATACTTGGACAGATAAGAGAGAGGCGAGTATATTTTTCTTATTAATTATTTAACCTCCCATTAAACTACAAATTAGGCACAATAGATGACTAAATTTGAAAATTTGGTTAATACACTACCTTGATATTTAGATTAGTGTTAAAAAAAACAATTCTACATTTGCGATTTCAAAAACCGATTAAAGAATTTTCCGCTAAGAGGCTAAGACGGTCGGGGCTGTCATGGCGTTTGAATGACGTCACGCCGTGTGAAACAAACATGTGAAATAGTCAAAACAGCAATAGCGTGTGTAAACATTACCGTGTTCCGTTTTGAAAGGTAGTGTGCAGCTAGAAATATTACAGGGCTGTTGAGACTAACCATCGAAAGTCTCAAAGTTCCGTGTATCACTGCAATGGTCATGGACATGCGTTATCTCATACCAATAGGAGAGCATCTCGTTCGTCTCTTTACATTTACATAAAAAAAATATTAAAAAAGCGTTTCGCACGGCATGACGTCACACTCTGTTTGGAGTCACTGAATGCCAAATTTTGCCGTATTAACCTTTTGAGCGCCACGCCACAAATGCATACCCGTGTCCTGTACGCCAACAAATTGCTTGAATAAGAATCCATGTTTTTTATTTCAATATTTTTCAGTACTTGTAGCTCTAGAGACTTGTTTCTTTATACTCATATGTTGCTGAGATATTCTGTTTTGAGGAATGTTGAATTAGAATACCAGTAATAATTTTTTTAATATTTTTATTTCATATTATTGTGGGCCGGGTTTTTTGTCGCCTGTAGACGTCGTTGGCGCACAGGACTCGCAAGTGCTAGTCACGTATAGGTGACTTTGGCGCTCAAAAGGTTAATCAGAAAAATCTTTCCACTCAAAAACGTTTTGCTTTAGATTCCCTCCCGTGAACGTGTGGGACCGCGAGGTGGTGACGAAAACCCACACCGCCACGCAGTACAGCTTCCGATGCCAACTGGAATACCAGCTCCATATGATACAGGTATATAAATGTAGCGATGATTGCTCAATGGTTAGTGGGGTCGGTTCACACGCTGGACGGCGTTTCAAATCCTAGCTTGAGCTGCCGGTGAAGGAAAACATAGGTGGTAGGGTTTCTAGTACTCGGCTGGCTAGCTACCACCCTCAAGTTGAAAATCTGCAGAAATTCCGGCAGCCTCACTTGAAAGCCAGTTCTATTACAAGCAACCGTCACTTAACATCAGGAGAGTTGCGATCAAACACTAAAAAAAAAAAAAACAACTTTAAATAGTACACAGTTTTATCAAAGTACACTAAGAAAATCATCTTATGCCGGTCGGTGAGTTAATAGCCTACTCTTGCGTTGACGCTTAGGGTTGTCACTTTTATTTTGAGTTAAATATTATTTGCGTATTATGAGCGGCACTATAAAACTGCGCCAAATAAAATGGCCGGTAAAGTCAAAATCAAAATCAAAATATATTTATTTGCTCAGTAAAAGTGTCAAAATGTTGGTACATAGATTAAAAAGGCACTTAAACCATACTTAACCCAGAATTGCGTGTGCAAAAATTGGATAAAATAAAATTACATTAAATAATGTCAATTTTGGATTAATTAATTATGTCAGGAGGTTAATTACAAAATGTCAATCAGTTCAATTTATTTAAATGTCAATACTTATTAATTATTTTTTACTTTATCATCAATAAATTCTTTTACAGAGTAATATGTCTTATCTATTAAGAATGTTTTAAGTTTTCGTTTGAATACAAATAAAGAACTGGCTTCCTTTATTACTGTTGGCAATTCATTATACAATTCAATACCCATACAAAAAATGCTCTTATTATGAAATTGAGTTCTGGCTTTTTGACGACATAGTTTGTTCCTGTGCCTAGTGCTTTGAAGCGTCTTATACTTTCCGATTTCAGACCTTACTAAGAGAGATGCCTCAAGAATGTAGAGAGAGGGAAGCGTTAGAATATTAAGGTTCTTGAAATAAGGCTTACACGATTCTATTTGACGAATACCACAGATAGCCCTTATGCATTTCTTTTGCGCTCTGAATGCAATATCTTTATCAGCCGCATTGGCCCAAAATATAACACCATATCTTAGAGTCGCACCAACATAAGCATGGTACGCGGTTAATAGAGCGTCTTTACTGGCTACCTTACGCAGCATATACAGTGCATATGCGTATTGGTTCAGTTTGGTGCGGACATGTTCGATATGCGTTCTCCAAGTGAGATTTGAGTCGATATGTATACCTAAAAATTTTGTGCTACTTGTTTCCGTTATAGTTTTACCTTTGTGATGTATGTTCAGCATTTTTGGCTTACAGTTTTTATGTTTAAATGTCATATAAACAGTTTTATCTAAATTAATCTTTAGGTTATTACTATTCAACCAGTCAATTATATCAGAGAGTGAATTATTAATAACATCTTCACAATCTTTATTGTCGTTACTAAAAAGTGCCGTGCTGTCATCTGCAAATAGAACCATCGGATATGATATAGCATTCGGTAAATCGTTTATATATACCAGAAATAAGAAAGGGCCCAATATACTCCCTTGGGGCACGCCATATTTAACAATCCTAAGGCTGGAAAGATACTTATTTTCAGTTTTAGACTCCGGACACAGTCGTGTGATCTCAGTGAATTGTACTCTATCTTCAAGGTAAGATTTTAGGATATCCAAAGCTCTACCACGCACTCCATAAGTTTCAAGTTTGCAAAGAAGAGTGTCATGGTTTACATGGTCAAATGCTTTGGTCATGTCCATATACAACGCTGTTACCTGTTTCTTACTTTCCATACCCTTCATGACATTTTGTAGAAACTTATATATTGCCATGCTTATTGACTTCCCCTTGCGAAAGCCAAGTTGGTTTTCTACAAAGATATTAAACTTTTCAAAATATAAATTTAAATTTTTAAACAGAACTCTTTCAAATACCTTAGCAAATATTGGAATCAGTGCTATAGGTCTGTAGTTTTGGACATTATGCTTATCTTGTTTTTTAAAGATCGGTTTGACAACTGATACCTTTAAAGTACTTGGAAAGCGTCCCTGTTCGATACATAAATTCACTATGTGGCTAATAACTGGCGCAATAATGTCAGCGACACATTTTATTATTTTCGTACTTATTCCGTCGTGGCCTGTGCTATTGCTGTTCTTCAATGACTTTATTACATTGGCAATCTCAGCTGAACTAGTAGGGTTCATAAAGCAAGAGTTAGAATTTTTGGGAGTCATGGCATTAAAGTAATTAACATTATTGCAGGTTACATTATTATTATCAGTTGAATTGTCATCAATAAAAAAATCATTGAATGTCTGTGCGATTTCGATTGGGTCAGTGAAGAGTTTATTATTAAATTTTAAGAAATTAATTTCGTCAGGAGGTGTGTTTGCTTTGTATTTATTGATAATTTGCCATACTGCTTTAGATTTATTCGCGGTTGTTTTTACATGATAATTGTTTTGAGCTCTCTGGGTAAGTTTGATAATTTTTCTAAATCGTTTTGTGTATTCCTTGAAGCTATATTTATCCGTGTCTAATTTAGTAAATCTATATTTCCATAGCATCTTTCTTTTACATTTAGAGCATGACTTAATACCTTTACTTAGCCACTTGACTGATTTAGATATAGGAACTTTTATTTTTATTAACGGAAAACATAGATCATAGAACAGTTTAAATGTTGTATGAAATTCATCAAATGATTTGTCAGAATCATCACTGCAGTAAATGCCATTAAAAGATATGCATTTTAAGCATTCTATAAACTTCAAGACATTGTCTTCTCCATAGTCTCTATCATATTTGTACCAATGTTTTATAGCGTAGGTTTTTTTAACTGGACAGCTGAGCAACTGTGCCGTATGATCTGATAGTGCTAGTTCCATAATCTTAGCACTAGCTCCTCTGACATTGTGGGCAAAATTGTCCAAAAAAGTGTAAATAATAAAGTGTCCGGTGAGAGCAGGCGCATGCGAGCGCGCGTGCAGCGTGCTGGAGCGCACGCGACCAAGCTCACGGCAAGGCCCTGACTGACAGCACCCGAGTCTCCCCGAGATTATGCTGATGTGTGCGTGGCAGTGTGTACGTACACGGCGCCCGGTACGCACGCACACATTCAAACCGGCAGCGGCCAATTTATATAAATATGACTCAATGTTCTTAGTGTTGGTACTGTGGTTTTTAAAAATATTTCATTAATGCGACCGTGTCCACCAGTTTCTTATTTATTTATATTTTTTAAGAGTGTAGGCCACTTTATTTCCGCCTCCCCATGTACCTTTCTAAAATAATAATTTTCCATATGTAGTAAGTAAGGAACTAAAGATAATTAAAATAATGAATTAGTCATAGCATTAAAGAAACAAGAATTACAATTTTTTACTCTTAAAAACTTTTGCCGTGGTGGTGCCGGCGTAAGAATAGTACCCCACCCTCTCTACCCGTGGTTGCCGTAAGAGTCGGCTAAGGGATGTAATCCCGAAGATGGGCAGCAGCGTCTTCCTTGAACAATGAGACCTAACTGCGCTCGCCAACCCGCCTGCCAAGCGTGGCGAGTATTGGTAAAACTCCCCCAGGAGGAGGCCTATGTCCAGCAGTGGACGTCCTATGGCTGATGATGTGACTCGTAAAAGTACCTTGGATTGATAATTTCCGATACGATTGAGTTTCTATGAGAATTTAACGTATTAGTATAAAAAACCATGAGACAACCGGTGAACTTGTTTGACTTTTATCCTCTGAAATTAAGTGAGCTTCCTCTAAAATCTGCCGCCCCTAGGACGCTGCCGCCCCTAGGCCGCGGCCTATATGGCTTATTGACAAATCCAGGACTGGCGTCCACGAATACACACCAATTTTAGCTATTCTCTGAAATTAAGTAAGCTTCCTCTAAAATTAAGTGAGCTTCCTCTAAATTCTGCCGCCCCTAGGACGCTGCCGCGCCTAGGCCGCGGCCTATATGGCCTATTGACAAATCCAGGTTTGGTGTCCACGAATACATACCGATTTTAGCCAGCCGTTATGACAGGCCGCGTCTGTTTGAAGCAGGCTTTATTCCAAATTTGCCGTATTTGGTCCGCAGTGCATTGTGTGTATGTGGTGCGCTGCCCTGGACTCTTGTTCTCCGGAGATGCTGTTGAAAGCATCCAGCGCTTTACCAGACGCGGCGCAACAGGAGAGAGCGTTGGACGCCGCCACGCATCTCTTGAAAACTAACGAATTGGATGAAAATTGCTCTATGGACGGTGAGTTTTACCATAGATACAAAATAAAACCTTATGATTGACTGTGGGTTTAGTAGTATGGGGATATGATGATGAAAAACCGGCCAAGTGCGAGTCGGACTCGCGCACAAAGGGTTCCGTGCCATTATCTATAAAAACCGCAAAAAAAAAAAACACGTTTGTTGTATGGGATATTAAATATTTATTTTATTCTGTTTTTAGTAATTGTTGTTATAGCGGCAACAGAAATACATCATCTGTGAAAATTTCAACTGTCTAACTATCACGGTTCATGACATACAGCCCGGTGACAGACGGACAGACAGACTGATGGACGTACAGCGGAGTCTTAGTAATAGGGCCCCGTTTTACCCTTTGAGTGCGGAACCCTAAAAATTAACGATGGAGATTTATTAACTGTACAGATTTGGGCTTTACTGATATTCTAACTCGTATAAATAGAATTGTTCCAATTTTTTTTAAAATGTAAAGTACAAATATTTTGTAGATAACACCAATGTTACAAATCAATTCCGTAATAGCATTAAAAGAGTTTTAAAACACTGATTACGAGACAATGAATAAAAGTGACATTATTAAAGTATATCAATATAAAAACATGCCAATATAAAAAAAAAAAATTGTCAATATCAAAAATATAATAATAATGAGACGAATGTGACGTTCTCCTGATGGTAAGAGGTAACGCCTGTCCATGACCATTGCAGTGATATACATGACCATTGATGCGATATACATGACTATTGCAGCGATACACAGAACTTTGAGTAGCAAAGCAAAGTCCAGGGCATCGCTGCTTTGGCGCTCATTACTTTGAGACTAGATGGTTAGTTTCAACAGCCCTGTAATTTCGCTAGCTGTAGTACCCTTCGAACCGGACCGCATTAATGTTTACACACTACTATTTGGCGGCAGAATATCTAGTACTGTGGTGGTACCTACTTAGACGATCTCACGTAACACGTCGATTTATAAGTAATTTTTTTGCTTTAAAAATGCCTTAATGGAGTTCGTGGTCAGTAAAAACCAAGCAGTAGTGTGTAAACATTACTGTGTTTATTTGAAGGATGCTGTAGCGATATTATTGGGTTATTGACAGTAACCCATGAATGTCTCAATGAATGTGCCGTGGTGGTGCCGGCGTAAGAATAGCACTCCACCCTCTCTACCCGTGGTTGCCGTAAGAGTCGGCTAAGGGATGTAATCCGGAAGATGGGCAGCAGCGTCTTCCTTGAACAGTCACACCTAACTGCGCTCGCCAACCCGCCTGCGTGGCGAGTATTGGCAAAACCCCCCTAGGAGGAGGCCTATGTCCAGCAGTGGACGACCGATGGCTGATGATGTGTGATGTGAATGAATGTCTCAAAGTAATGAGCACTGCAATGGTCATGGACAGGTGTTGTCTATTACTATGAGGATAGGATTTAGTATATCTGGTTTCGTGGTTGGTGCAGGCGTGGAGCGGTGTTGGTCGTACCTGTCGGCCATGTGGTCGGCGCTAGGCATGGGCGCGGCGTCACATAACGCGTGCGTGTCGCGCGAGCCCGTGTTACACGCGTGTTGCGCACTCGACGCGCTCGCTCGCTCGCTGCAAGCAGACGCGTGCGCCAGCACGCAGATACTGCAGGTAAGTCAAAAGAAAACTGAAAACAAAAACATAATGGCGGCGCATTGTATTATTTTTTTTTAACTTGTGGTTTACGAGTGATCATCTATAACAATCGCGGTGTTTTATCGTACAGTGTTGTAAAATGGGTATATTGTAATTTTGTGTTGTTTCCAAAACTAAGGCATGGCTCGACTTTGACTTGCATACTTTGTGTGACTTTGAATGGGACTTAAACTTATTTCACTTGATTCACTTTCACTTGATTCACTAATTTACTCATTTTCTTAATTAATAATAAATATAGTTAATATAAAAAAAAACTTAAAAATTAGGTTGACGCCGGTAGCGGGGCAGGGCTCCAGCTGTCGGTGTTTGGGGCAGTAGAGTAACGAACCTCCTTGCTAAGAGCCGTGTCCCTGACCCTTGACCCAATCTTTCAATAAGTCTTAAGATGTCGGTCGAGACTACTTTATTCACTTAATTTTTTTTTAAATTAGATCTTGTAAATAACGAAAAACTAACACTGGAAAAATGCGCAATGTGCGATGACAAATAACAAAAAAAGTGACCAAGGAGAAAATATTAAAAACTTTTTGGGAGTTTTGGCGGGAACGCGGTGAGCGTTGTTCTCCAAAACTAGTGTTTTTTCTAGTGTTTATGTATAAAAATAGTGATGTTTTATTCATAAAGTGTCGAATTACAAGCACGAGTGTGGGAAAGTGATATAATGTGGTGAAACATGACTTTTCGTGTTGCTTCCAAAATTGCATCGAAGTTTATAGTAAAGGCGCCACTACAATCTGGGTGCCTTCAAGTCGCGAGTAAATCGGTTTCTTCTAGGCGAGCGTGCTCCATCGTAGACCGCTTCTTCGCTTATCATCAGGCGAGATGGCGGTGAAACGCAAGCCTATTCGTTATAAAAAAAAAAAAAAAAAAAAAAAACTATACTGAGGCACGACTTGATTTGACTGGGCACAAACTGGACTTTGACACTAAGTATAGATGTAAGACATGAATTGCAAAAACGGAAGACAAGGCAGTATGACTAAAGCTTTAGCCTCCCCGAAAGGGAAAATTGAACATTAAAAAAAAAAAAAAATTTGATTACCTTTTCGTAGGAGCACTGATATACAAATGCGATCTTTATATCTATATAAATACGTTCCCTTTTCCCGCAGCAATCGGATCGACAGCTAGAAATAGAACAGCTCCACGAGATGATCTGCACGGCGAGCAGCACCCTGCAGCAGCAGCTGAAGAGCGTGCGCCGGCGCCTGCCGCCCGGCGTGCAGCTGCACCGCGTCAACCTGGATCCTCTGGTACACTCACACACAGTCTACACACACACACACACACACGCACACACGCACGACTTTCAAATAAAAAAGACAGACGGACACACACGCACACACATTCACACACATACTCACACGCACTTGCTCACACACACACACACTCAAACAGACACGTCAAACATTTAACACTCCGTTTATTTTGTAAAAAATATTGGTCAGATTAAGTAAAAATTTCTCACACACTAAAAATTGCGAAAAGCATAAATTACCATTTAAAAAAAATACCATAACTTTTACTTATATACCTACAGTTCTGTACGGAACCCTCGGTGCGCGAGTCCGACTCGCACTTGGCCGGTTTTTTTTTTTTTTTTTTCAATTGAACTGTTCAATTCCAGCTAATCGAGCGGCTGCGCGGCGACGTGGCGTCATCTCTCTCGCGGTGCGCGCGCGCGGCTTCCCTGGCGGCCCGCGCCGCGAGCGCGTGCGCCGCCACCGCGGGGGAGAGGGGCGACGCGGCGCCGCTGCCCCACGAAACATTGCTCACCCTCTGGGCCGCAGCCGTCGACAAGGTCTACCAGCAGGTAATCCTAATCAATGCATTCATTTGTAGCGATGATAGCTCAGTGGTTAGCGCGGTCGATTCGCATGCCGAAGGGCGTGGGTTCACACCCCAACAATAAGCTTGAGCTGCCGGTGAAGGAAAACATCGTGAGGAAACCATAGCGTGGTGGTAGGGTACTTTGTAGTACTCGGCTGGCTACCACCCTCAAGTTTAAAATCTGCCGTCATGCATCTAACGGTGTGTTCCGGCAGCCTCACTTGAGAGCCAGTTCCATTCCAGGATAGGTGTGCTTTACCATCTTCGACCACAACGTCACTTCACATCAGGTGAGTTGTGATCAAACAACTAACCTGTCAGCCATAAAAAAAACATCTAGGTACTACTGCCGTCAAGCAGTAGTGTGTAAACATTACTGTGTTCCGAATTTGAAGCGAAATTACAGGGCTGTTGAGACTAACCATCGGATGTCTCAAAGTTGCGAAGCCCTAGACTTTGTTTTGTTATTTAAAGTTCTGTGTGTGTGCAATGGTCATGGATATTCGTTATCTCTTACCATCAGGAGAGAATCATTTCTTTCACAAAAAAAATACATACACGCGTACAGAGTTAGTAATAAATGAAAACTTTTATCGTTTTCAGGATGACCACGGTCCGGTGCGGACAATCAAGCACTCCCTATCCTTGGTGTCAGCGGAGGTGACCAAACTGGCTACTTTCACCCAGGACAAGGAATACGACATGATGTCTCTCACTAACGTACACACTGAAAAGGTACCCTTTATCTCTTCTCTAAATAGCATAAAACAAAAGCTGTCCCTCGTAGAAAAAAGAAGAAGAACGGAGAAAAAGAAAGTATTAATTTTCTTTGTTTACTTCTAAACCACGTTATTTTATTATTTGTATTAATAATTGTGTTAATACTTGTATTAATAATTGTGTTAATACTTGTATTAAAACTTGTGTTAATACTTGTATTAATATTTGTGTTAATATTTGTATTAATATTTGTGTTAATATTTGTATTTATATTTGTGTTAATACTTGCGTTAATACTTGTATTAGTACTTGTGTTAATATGTGTATTAATACTTTTAATAAGGTTTTCACTGTCATTAATTTAGGTACTTTTTACACAACTGCCCTAAAAAAAGGAGTTTTCAGGGTTTATACCAAATCTAATACATACCTTTAAACGAGCAATTCTTGTATTTATGTATATATATAAGTTTAGTATTAAGAAATTTAGTATGCAGGGGTTTCAGGGGTGATAAACCGATCTAGCTAGGTTTAATTTTTAGAAAATGTCGTTTTATCGGTGTTTTCAGCCGAGCAATGCTCGGTCACCCAGGTACTGAATAATAATTAAGTAATCATAAAGTATTGAATCTTTAGCATTCCAGGCCAGGCGTGCTTACCGTCAATCTTGAATCTTCGACCACACCGTTATTTTATATCAGTTGAACTGTGATCAAATTCGACCCACCCTCCCATTGCGTCTGCCACCAGCGTCCAGCCTTAGCAAGGATATCCACATCGAAGCCGACTTTTTAAGGGTACTGCAGCTAGTGAAATAACAGGGCTGTTGAGACTAACCATCGAAAGTCTCAAAGTAATGAGCACCAAAGCAGCGATGCTCTGGAATTTGTTTTGCTACTCAAAGTTCTGTGTATCGCTGCTATGGTCATGGACATGCGTTATCCCTTACCATCAGGAGATTGTCTCGTTCGTCTCACAACTTTCACATTAAAAAAAAAGCAAACTGAACTGTCTACAAGTCGCGAGTGAATCTGTTTCTTCTAAGCAAGCGTGTTTCGTTTCATTTGCGGTTTCAAGCGAAATAGCGGTCAAACGTAAGCCTATTTGAATTAAAAAAAACACTTCTTACCTATTTTTTTTTAGCCAACGCCTCCTGTTGTTTTGCGCGCTCAACTTGTGAAGAAACAACTCGAAGAAACCAAGAGTCTCACCATTCGACTCGAAAACAAGGAAGCCGACATCAAGGAACTGCGGAAGGCACTAAAGGTAACATATGACACACACTATACATACATACATATGTTTTTTATTCTAGGGAAGCCCATAAATATAAATTAAAAAAAATGGCTTATCGAACAGGCATTTTACAATTTCAAAGATTTAAATGAGCTCAAAATGACATAAATAGATGGGAAATTTAAATAAGTTACAAATATTATAAATAAGTACATATTATATTTGAAAATTGTGATTATTATAATTGACTTGACTTGTAATTTTTATAATTATGAATAAATTAATATGAATATGTACACACAAACACACAAGCACACACAGAGAGAGAGAGAGAGAGATAGACACTATTGTGCGCACCAAAAATAGAAAAGGACAAAACATGAGAATCTTATAGCTAGTGCCGGCCTTAGGGAACTTACCCACACTACTACGTGATCCGTTCTGAAGGGGGATTTTTTAACCCCCGACCCAAAGAGGGGTGTTATAAATTTGACGTCGATGTCTGTCTGTCTGTGGCGTCGTAGCTCTCAAACGGGTGAACCAATTTCGATGCGGCTTTTTTTCATTTAAAAGCCAGTTTCCTTGCGGTGGTTCTTAACTATGTTTTTTAATTTATCAAAAATGGTATTTGGTGGTAGTATGGGTATCAATACTACGTGGGTTCAAACCCCAACAATGAGTTTGAGCTGCCGGTGAAGGACAACATCGTGAGGAAACCATAGCGTGGTGGTAGGGTACTTTCTAGTACTCGGCTGGCTAGCTACCACCCTCAAGTTGAAAATCTGCCGTCAAACATCTAACGGTGTGTTCCGACAGCCTCACTTGAGAGCCAGTTCCATTCCAGGCTAGATGTGCTTTACCATTTTCGACCACACTGTCACTTAACATCAGGTGAGCTGTGGTCAAACACCTAGCCTGACAGCCATTAAAAAAAAAGTTTCCGTCTCGTACTGATCTGGATCTATTTAAAAACCAGGCGAAACAAGAAGAGTTATCGGAGATGCAAATCCGGCGTGAACTCGGAGAGAGGAAGCTGGGTACAGCGGCTCGAGACGCAGAACTACGTGCGGAGACGCTGCATAGAAAGCTGGAAGACGCACAAAACCAACTGAAGCGGTGAGTCTAAAACACAGCAATTTGAGGGTACATAATAAATAAATATTGGAGAACATTACAGCGTCACATAGCCCCAAATTAAAAAAAAAAAATACTTGTAGCGCGCGGCCAAGATTATGTAGAATATCTCCCCTACTAGCGTTGATTCACGCAGGTTTCCCATCAATATCGCATCTATGAACAAACGTTCCGTCGATCTTTTTTGTTCGTAGCTTCGCTAACAACAAATCTATAACATACACGTAAACTTCTGACACTGTTTCACATCACACATCATCAGCCATAGGACGTCCACTGCTGGACATAGGCCTCCTCCTGGGGTTTTGCCAATACTCGCCACGCTTGGCAGGCGGGTTGGCGAGCGCAGTTAGGTGTGATTGTTTAAGGAAGACGCTGCTGCCCATCTTCATTTTACATCCCTTAGCCGACTCTTACGGCAACCACGGGTAGAGAGTGTGGGGTACTATTCTTACGCCGGCACCACCACATTCCATCCAAACTCTTCATACGTACAGCGAGGATGTGGAACTCTACCGGCGCCTGTTCATCCCACGAAGTACAACTTGGTTGTCTTTATATCCAGAGTAAACAGGTTTTATCTAGGCGTGTGATTGCTCTTAGACTGCATCCTGCTTAACTTTAGGCAGGGCGTGATCAAACGCAAACATTGTCATTTTGTAGCGATGACAGCTCAGCGGTTAGCGTGGTCGGTTCAAGAAACGTGAGAAAACCATAGCGTGGTGGTAGGGTATTTTTTAGTACTCGGCTGGCTAGCTAGTTGAAAGTCTGCCGCTTGAGCCACATTTCAATCCAGGCTAGGTGTGTTTACCATCTTCGACCACACCGTCACTTAACATCAGGTGAGCTGTGGTCAATCACCTAGCCTGTGGTTCATAAAAGTTTTTATTTTTTTATGCATATAAAATACCCAGATAAAGTTATAGATAAATTTATGGCACAGAAGGGAGTACCACATGTAAATTTTAAGTTTACTATTAAACTAAGCACGAGGCATGTATCTTGGGGACCTAGCGCGTTTTTAACTGAATATTCTGTGACTATTAACAAAAAATTTATATGTTTCTTACTTAGAATAAGCACAATAATTAAGCTTAGCAAAGAATGTGTTAATGTAAAACTGTATATACTAAGGAAATGTTATATAGTCTTGCCATAATTCAAGATAAGCAACCAGTCTCGTGACGTTTTTCTTAAAGAAGTGTTTTTATTCCATTCCTTCACAGCAAAGAGAAAGAGTTTGAAGAGACCATGGACCATTTGCAACAAGATATCGATTCGCTGGAGACGGAACGCGGTGCGTTGAGAGACAAACTCAAACTCTACGCCAAACGATCCGGACACCACGGTATGTACATATATACACACGCGCACACACACGCGCGCACACACTTTCACATAGATACGCTCAAACACACAAACAGTTGCTCACATACACTCACATTCGCACACAAATTCGGCCCCACACACTTAACAAATTCGGCCCCACACACACACACACACAGACACAAATCAAATAGTTCACCTTAGAAATTAAATTAATTGTGTGATCTTTAAAAATAAAAAACATGGTGAAAGAGCGGCTTCTAAGTGTTTTGGCATGAAACTTCCAAATCTCATGTACATAAATATAAGTTTTGTCTGGAAACGGAAGAAATGTAGCCGCATTATATTGTTTTTTTTTTGTGTTTATGTTGAAAAATATTGGTGTTTTATTTATAAAGTTCCGAATTACGTGCGGGAGTGTAGGGAAGTGATATAATGTGGTGAAACATGACTTCGTGTTACCACATCTTTACTAGGACATGACCGGACTCGACTATGACTTACTTTGTGTGACTTAGACATGCTTGATTTTTTCATAAATTACTTGAAAATATCGAAATGGCAAATCAAAATCAAAAAGTCATTTATTCAGTTTAGGCCCTGGTAAGGCACTTATGAACGTTAAGTTACATGTTTGAATCTACCACCGGCTCGTAATTACACTTCAACTGAGAAGACTCCGGCAAGAAACTCAGTAAGGCATTTTTTTTTGTGGATCTTTCTTTTCATATATTATTAGGTTACAATTTATACAGTTTACAGTTATAGATATTAATACATTATGCTTACTACAATTGTCACTTAGCCAGGGGGATGCAAGTGCAGAGAGCAATGTACAAAATGCAACGTCAAAAACGAAAGAAAAGGATATAAAAAAATCTGTGTTTGTCTGTAGGTTGGTGAATTCACGTGGTAGGCATAAACTTTGTATTTCTTCTCCAAAGATATATGCAGGCTTTTGCAAAAAAAACAAACCACATATCCATCCTCACATATACACACACGCACGCGTGCACACACGCACGCGCTTGCACACGCACACACACACACCGCGCGCGCGCACGCGCACACACACGCGCGCACACACCCGCGCACACACAAACACACACACATATACACGCACACATAAAAACTGGTGAAACATATATAGCCATTTGTTAATAAATTTATTTGTGTTATTCTAGATTTGGCGTTCCTAAGTGAGTCAAGTGTTATTGTTTTCAATACTTACACACTTACTGCCTGTTTTTAAATAACTTATAATAATGTACATTACTTATTAACGTTGCTTAATGTTATTTGCTAACTTTAAGCAACGTTATAGTTTTTTAAAATTAAATATCAAAATTATAAATAAGACACACAGTCAACCAACTTATAAACATTGGTTAAAATTAATCTATGCTTAAAATGCTCCGTGAACTTTTTGATAATGCAAAACAAGACAGCTTACTTTAAGCATAGCTTATATGTAACCAACGTTTGTAAGTAAACACAAATGTCTTATTTACAATATTGATATTTAGAAAAAAAAACTACTATAATTTTTGTGTTTATTTTTTTAAATTGATGTTAATTTTTTTTTATTAGCAATAAACCCACAAATTCGATTTAAGGTCTAAGCATATATAAAGATTATGCGCTTCATAAACGTTGCTTAAAGTTAATCAACGCTTAAAAGACTCGGTCAATTTCAATATAGGTCATTACACACAGCGCTATCTGACCCCAAACTAAGCAAAGCTTGTTCTTTGGAAGTCAGATAACTGATAGAATATTTATGTACCTACTTTTTCTACCCGTCTGCCAAAGAAGGTTTGAAAAAAAACAAGATGGTGAAATTTTGCCGCGAAATATAATAAATTAATTTTGACAGCCCTGTTGGCTCATTAGGAGTATGCCTGCCTGAGCTGTAGGGAGTGGGTTCGATTCCCGCCAAGGACAAATGTTTGTTTGGCATAAACAAATGTTTGTTCTATGTCTGGGTGTTCTGTATGTATTATAAGTATGTATTAAAAATATATATATTTATGTATTCTATCAGTTATCTGACTTCCATTACACAAGTTCTGCTTAGTTTGGGGTCAGGTGGCGAAGTGTGTAATGTGTCAAAAAAAAAAAAGTATGTATGTATATTTGTTTATTACCTCGTATCTTCCAAACGGCCGAATGGATTACGACAATTAAGGTATCCTCAGATTCGTCTCAATAATCCAAGTGTCCTTGAAAAAAATCAAGATGGTGAAATTTTGCCGCAAAATATAAAGTATTTTTTTTTTAAATTGTTTAAAACGTTTGTTTCTTTTAACTATAGTTTTAATCGCAGTCGGTTATAGATTTTTAAACTCTTCAGTGAGAAGAATTTGTCTTTATTATGCTTAGATCTTTAGTTTAAGTATATGCAATTCTTGTATACTAAATTCCCGTGTATGTCCAGCCGTGGCCACCCCGACCGCGATACGGGACTACTCACGTAAGGATTACAGCATTCTTTTACGTGCTTTTACATCAATTCACATCACTTATCCCAATTCTACTGCATTCTATATCGCTTGTGCTGTGGAGCTCTATGTTAAAACTATTTAGATAAAGGATGTTCCGGAATTCGATTTGTAGCGATGATAGCTCAGTGGTTAGCGCGGTCGGTTCGCATGCCGAAGGGCGTGGGTTCAAACCCCAACAATGAGCTTGAGCTGCCGGTGAAGGAAAATCGTGATGAAACCATAGCGTTGTGGTAGGGTACTTTCTAGTACTCGGCTGGCTAGCTACCACCCTCAAGTTGAAAATCTGCCGCCAAGCATCTAACGGTGTGTTCCGGCAACCTCACTTGAGAGCCAGTTCCATTCCAGGCAAGGTGTGCTTTACCATCTTCGACCACACCGTCACTTAACATCAGGTGAGTTGTGTCAAACATCTAGCCTGTCAGCCATTAAAAAATAATGTTGGAATTTTTTGAAATCGTAACTAAACATGTCACCTGAAATACATGTTTTTTTTATGAAAGTCAAAGTAACATTTTATTCAAAGTTTTTTTTTTCTTTTAAAATTTACAAAGTCGACCAGTTTTTTGCTCGATATTTTATACGGGGCTATAAGCTTAGGATATACTGAATAGAAATGAGAAATGACTAGCACGGTTCTGAAATCGCAAACAAAATCAACTTCTCCATACAATGGTTCGGAGTCAACTAACTATTTCTATGGAAAGCCTGGTTTTTTGAGTTGTGCCCATAGTAAAAGTTGTTCATAATAATGAGCACAATGGCTCTTTTGGACTTGGTATATTATAACCCCATAAATAAATCAATTGGACTTGGTATACTCCGGGCCTATAACCCTATAAATAAATACTCGGAACATTTCTATTCTAAATACACAGAATATCTATGCAAAATGCATAGAAATCTGTGCATTGTTTTCTATGCAACGTTTTAAATATTTTTCAGCGCTACTTCCAAGTGCATTATTTTAAATATCTTTGGCGATATATTCGGCAGTAGAATTAGGGCCTTATTTATTAATCTTACGCAGCATTATTAACTACGACGTTATTAACGCTTGCGCTCGTCATATCATCTAAATAATTGTTTTAATACACATATTCTAGGATAAAATTGTATGTTTTTAAATAATACTTCATGGATGACGACCTCATAAAGACCGCAGGAACGCGCTGGATGCGAGCCACTTGTAACCGGTCTTTATAGGGGAGGCCTATGTCCAGCAGTGGACGTCCAACGGCTGAAATGATGATGCATGACCCGGTGAACTTTATATTACCTAAAATTGTTTGAAACGAAAAAAACGACATTAAATGTAGATTTCACAGAACCGCACGGAATGAATAACAGTCATGCATGACGCAGCTGTCAAACGATAGCCATCTATTGAAAGCAATCCAAACTAGCAATTCCCATACAAAATTACTATTTTGATTTTCGACTGTTCCGTTATAGGCAAGTAACAATAGAATTTAACCTTGCACTAAATTTCCGATCCAATTTTTTTTATAAGGCTTAGTGTCACTTTCTGAGCATAAAATCACAAAATGCTGACAGATCCAGGCGGAGCTTTAAGTGCCATCTTGAAAAAAGTTTTTGGCCGATATGGAAACTATGCACTTTAGGGCAAAAGTTATAGAGACCATTATTGTAGAGATTTAATTTTTTTGCATCTTTTGTTTCCTGTAAACTTTTTTTGTAAAACTTACCGTTATTTATGGCCCATTTAATGAACCAGTTTTTCTATTTGTTCCAATATCTTGAATGAATGAATGAATAACTCTTTATTGTACACACTTAAAATTACACAATACAGAAGAAATTAACTAGTTAATAGGTGTAACAACTGGCGACCTTATCGCTAAAAGCGATCTCTTCCAGGCAACCTTAGGATGGAAAGGATTAGAGGAATAAAGGAGGAGGATTAAAGGATTATCTTAAGAGTTATCGGCCGAGATAGAAAAACCGGTTCATTAAATGTGCCATAAATCGTAAACAGTAAGTTTAAAACCATTATTATACTTATACTTCCAACGAGTATTTGGTTGATATCATAGGAAAAGTTGTTTGTACTACCAAGTACAACGATATCCCAGAATATGTCGCCTAACCAAAAACATAGTAAATAAATTATTATAAGCTTAGCGTGCGCTAAGCCGTAAAGGCACATCATACTTACTTACTTATTTTTTAAAACTACTATAATTAAAAAATATAAGTACTTCATATAGTTTTTATGGTTGTCGGGATAAATATTGTAAACACAGCTCACCCGATGTTAAGTGATGGTGAGGTTTAAAATGTAAACACACCTAACCTGGAACGGAACTGGCTTTTAAATGAGGCTGTCGGAACACACTTGGCGACAGCATTTCAACTTAAGGGTTAAGATTTAAAAGTTGTTTCCATAGTGAAAGTTGTTCATATTGAAGAATGAGTATATAGATCCCTTTTCGCTTTATTTTACAATGAGTTTATAACTGTATAATTTATTAGCCATGTAAATAGGCAGTGCCTTATCACGCTTCACGAATAACTGTATAAATTTTATATATATTTTTATTGTTGGACGAAACTATATACTGAAATACAAATTGGACTGGATCCATGTAATTGATACCAGATATTAGACTATATATAACGAGATTATTTTTACCGAAACGAATGAATAATTTTTATAAAAAATATGTTTAAATTAGAATCTTATAGAACGAAAAATGTGCATAAAACAGAATTTTATAAAAGAAAAAAATTGTATGAGAAATAATAATATGTATAAAACAGAATCTTATAGAAGGAAAAATGTGCATAAAACAGAATTTTATAAAAGAAAAATTAGTATGAGAAATGTGTATAAAACAGAATCTTATAGAAGGTACAGTGTGTAAAATTAGCAAAATGAAAATTTCACTAAATGTGTAGTTCTCAATAGTTGCACTTCCTGAGGCCCGTTGCTTGTAAAGTGCACTTTTTATAAAAGGCAAATTGTAGGATGACCCTCTTGATGGGCAAATTTTTTCGTTCCGGTAAAAGAATCTTATATTCTAGCTTTATATGTAGTCATATAACCTACTTCAATGTAATAGCAGTTGCTACAATATACTATTTATATTTTATTTTTCTAATAGCAACACTGAATAATTTGGTACAATTTACATTATAGCGGTGGCAACACCAACACCAGTGGCCAAAGAGATAATCACGCCTCGTAAGACTTTTGACGTTTTTTCTATGTGTCGGCGTAGCATGGGCTTCTTTAAATATATTATTTGCCTCCATTTTAGATATGTTTTTATAAAGTTTTATGCTAAACAGAACAAATACATGATGGGAAACTCTGGAAAACGACAATACACGTGAATAATATTAAGTACAATTTATTTTTTAATGTGTTCGAATAGATTTCGACTGACGTTTGTTGTAATGTATCTACTAAATACAAAGACAAGGCATATATATAAATTATACATATGCCACACTATATGTACGGGCTGACAGTTTGAACATTAGCAATATTCAAAGATATGTTAGTTAGTAGTCATATGAAACGTGAAATAAAATCGAAACAAATACAAAAACAAAGCTAAAAAAACCTTGGACTCCAAGACTCCAGAATGTATGGACAGCGCGCGGCCTTACGCGCCGAGCTAGCGCAAGACATAACTACCATACGTAGACTGCGCAGTAACTGTTATCTAATCTGTGCCCGCGCGCGACTGCCATGTCATTGTCGGTGCGCGTGATTTGAGTGCTCGTAATTTCGTGTTTGCTCAGGATAATTAGGTCAAATATTAACCACCTATTTTTTATTATTATTTAGAACGACAATCGAGTACTGAACCCCCTGTATCAATATTGCTGATGTTCAAACTTTCACGGTGTATAGACTTATATGCTTAGAGTGGGCCGGGGGTCATTATAATTATCGTTACGAACAACTCTTAAAATCGTGGGGTAAAAAATCTGTTGATTTTTTTTCATGTACGAAGTTCGTTGAGCCTTGATCTTAAGTTACAGCTGAGTGCGCGCTTTCACAGTTGTATTTATAATAAAGTTGTTTTTAAAAACAACAACACACAGCAACAGTTGTTTGTATCATGAATCCCCATATCGGCTAAGTGACCCCCGTATTGTCTAAGCGCTTGTCACCTTAACTTTGGACAAACAAACAGTCAATCGATCTATTTTCGTACACGTATTTCTTAATTTATTTTTAAGCCTATTTCAGATTGTTTTATTGCCATTATTTTAGCATGATTGTATAAATGTGTCGTTTATAATTTTAATTATATCTACTAGTAATCAAAAAGAAGATTTAAAAAAATTCTTAAGAGGAAAGCAGTTGGCTGAGACATTTGAAAATTAGGTATTTCACCAAGCTATTTCTGTCGCGCCGCACGCAGCACCCGCGTACATACTGAGCGAAAGGGACAACTGCACCTCGGGCTCATTAACCCGAAATAAAATAAGCAAAATCGAGGTTTCGTATTCCTCTGTTTCCTCCTCCAAATTTAGACCGATTTTAGTATTTCTTTTAACAAGTAAATAAGAAGAATGTTTTCTTTGCCTGTGCGTTTTATTTTTAAGATTATGTTTATGAGAATGGGAATTTGGACGTTAAAACACAGCGTTGAATCTAGGTAAATTTTAAGATTTTTGAAGATTCCTAGCTCTTATAAAAAAAACATATATCAAAAAATCAAAACAGAGAGGCATGAAACTAGCAAGTATCTACTTCCTATCTAAAAATTATTGCTCTAGTATTAAAATCCTGGAAGGAAAATGGGGAAAGCGTTTGTATGAAGAAAATGACGACTTGTTTCCTCTTGACTGTAATAACAAACCCGATGACAGTTGCAATAATTTTGTAAAAGATTTGAAGGGGTAACGTCTGTCCATATCCATTGATGCATAGAACTTGAATAACAAAACAAAGTTCTAGATCCGTACTATGTCAACTTGATGGTAGATCTTAATAGGAGGCCGTCAAGCAGTAGTGTGTAACTGTGTTACGGTTTGAAGGGTGCTGAAACTAGCGAATTTACGGGGATGTTGAGACTAACCATAGAATGTCTCAAAGTAATTGGCGCCAAAGCAGCGATGCCTTGGATTTTGTTTTGCTACTTAAAGTTGATTGTATCGCTGCAATGGTCATGGACGTTATCTTTTACCATCAGGACAGCGTCTCGTTCGTCTCATAAAATCTGCGAACTTTATTACACGGGCATACGATACGCAGTTGCTTTAACAGGAATCGCTATATGGAGTTCACAATACCGGTGGCAAGGTATCGCTGCTTTGGTACTCAATTACTTTAAGACGTTTTTTAGCAAGTCTCAATGCATTTTCTTGATTATTATAGTCATATGCACAAATAGGCATTCTTCTTTAATTTAAATAATTTTAATATATAATTATTATATTAAATTCCTTTTGGAAGAAAATGCGGATGCAATACAACGTTGCTTATTCTTTCAAAGGCTAATTCATATCATGCTTGTCGTAAATAATTTTATTAATATTCTACTAAACATAGCTTTTAAATAACATTGTGTTTAATTTATTAATAATTTTTAAAAATTAGACGTCAATATCCTTGAAAAATAATCGCCTATAAATATCATCACGGTAAACTTTTATGATAATACGTAACATAAATAAAAATCACAGTATACTAAGAACAGTAAATCATCTTCATAGAAATTGGCCGTTGCCGGTTTGAATGTGTGCGTGCGTACCGGGCGCCGTGTACGTCCACTGCCATGCACACAGCATAATCTCGGGGAGACTCGGGTGCTGTCAGTCCGGGCCTTGCAGTGAGTTTGGTCGCGCGCGTTCCAGTACGCCGCACGCTCGCTCGCATTCGCCCGCTCTCACCGGACACTTTATTATTTACACTTTACCGGCCATTTTATTTGGCGCAGTTTTATAGTGCTGCTCATAATACGCAAATAATATTGAACTAAAAATAAAAGTGACAACCCTAAGCGTCAACGCAAGAGTAGGCTATTAACTCGCCGACCGGCCTAATATGAACTACTCTTCTCAGTATACTTTGTAAATATCGTAGGACATTTAAGTCAACACGGGCTAAGGATGGCTTGTGATTAAATAACAAATATTTGAAAAAGCGCAAAATTTGCCAAGTTGTTTTGAAGCAATTTACTTTCGTTCTTAGCGTGTTTTAATTCGGCAAGGATATTGACGTCGACTACTAAGTTACTCCAGTAGGGTAGACTGGACATCTAAAGCTGTTTCCCGTTACAGAGGAGACGCCGGTAAAGGTGTCTGCAGGTGTCGCCTCGGGAGAAGTCAACGAGGCATTACAGCAGCAACTGAAAGTACTTAGCTGGTGAGTGAATATAGTCTGAGTTCTCTTCACTGATTCTTCTAGCGAATAGCCAGGAGCACTAAGAAGCGACACCGCTTTTTTGTAGCGATGATAGCTCAGTGGTTAGAGCGGTCGGTTCGCATGCCGAAGGGCGTGGGTTCAAACCCCAACAATGAGCTTAAGCTGCCGGTGAAGGAAAACATCGTGAGGAAACCATAGCGTGGTGGTAGGGTACTTTCTAGTAAATCTGCCGCTAAGCATCTAACGGTGTGTTCCGGCAGCCTCACTTGAGAGCCAGTTCCATTCCAGGCTATGTGTGCTTTACCATCTTCGACCACACCGTCACTTAATATCAGGTGAGTTGTGGTCAAACACCTAGCCTGTCAGCCATTAAAAAAACGGCTCCATGGTTGATATTCCAAAAACTGGAACTAAACGGTTCTATTCCACCTTCATTGTACGAACCGCTAAACATTGGAATTTGCTGCCCGAGTGGGTGTTCCCTGATGTCTACAATCTGGGTGTCTTCAAGTCGCGAGTGAATCGATTTCTTCTAGGCGAGCGTGCTCCATAGTAGACCGCGTCTTCGCTTAACATCAGGCGAGATGGCGTTCAAACGTTAGCCTATTTGTAATAAATAAAAACTGGAATACAGTAATGCTTACACACTACTGCTTGGTGGCAGTGGTACCTACCTAGACGACCTCCTGCAAATTTATTTATTGACATAAAAACGTTACACAATTACATTTATATCACAGACTTATGCATTAATTAATAAGAAAACAGAAAAACATGTCAAGTTCAAAATCAAATAAAATGTCAAATTCAAATATTATGTCAAACTTAAATACAATATCAAATAGAAATGAAATATCAGGTTCAAAATACAATGTCAAAATCTAGATACAATGTCAAATACAAATATGATGTCAAAATCTAGATACAATGTCAAATACAAATATTCTAATCTATCTATCTAATCTAATCTATCTATATCTTTAAACGAGCAATTCTTGTATATATATGTATATATCTATTCTGAATGTCGGAAACGGCTCTAACGAATTTCTTGAAATTTAGTATGCAGGAGGTTTCGGAGGCGATAAATCGATCTAGCTAGGTTACATTTTTAGAAAACGTCGTTTTATCCGTGTTTTAAGCCGAGCAAAGCTCGGTCATCCAGGTATACGTCATAGGTCAATAAGAATATCGTCAAGAGCTAAGTTGCCATGCCTCTTGCAGCTGTCCTACTGATCAGTCAGATTTTCGCAATACAATAAAAGATTTGCTAACACAGTTTTCCAAGTATCTGTCAGAATATCAAAATCAGATCCAGCAAAGGAGATCTACCACCAAGTAAAGCATATATGGGCAACAACCGGCCCGCCTCGGCATTTGACCCGGCCCGCGAGACATTTTGAAATTTCGCGCGAAGAGAAATACAAACAACAGAGAGTTCGCGAGAAGAATTGTTTGCGTTTTTGGAAGTACATAGAAATGCGAACAATTTTTTCTCCATGATGAAGACTAATAAGATGAAATGCCGTGAGAGAGTCACAGATGAAAATCTGGAAAACTCGTTACGCCTCTGTACAAGTGGAATTTGAACAAACTTGTTTCTGAAGTTCAAACACAAATATCACATTAACCGTTACACGTAAATTTACTTCACCAATAACCTAATAAAATTGTTTTTTTTATTTTGTATTATGGCTCGCGACTGTATTAATATAGTAAGTTTGGCACGCAACTAGCCAAAGGTTGTCCATACCTGAAGTAAAGTGTCAATGTCGGTAATTCTACCAACAGGACGTTGGAACGCGAGCGGACAGCGCGCGTGGCTGCGTGTCGACGCGCCGAGCTGGCCGCCGTGCGGAGCCTTCGCCCCTTGGAGCACCCGACCGCGCCCGCTGCACGTATGCGCAGAGCCACCGCGCAGCAACTCGACCAACAACTCAACAAACTGCAAACGGTAACTGTCCCCCCACTCTTCTTCAATTGATTACTTCTTTACAGAGGTCACTGGAACACCTTAAACCTACCCCACCTTTTCAACCCGTAGTTGCTGTAAGAGTCGGCTAAGGGAGATAATATGGAAGAAGATAATATGAAACTTATAGTAAAGTCGCCACTACTTTATTAAGGCATGACTGGATTTGACTGACACAAATTGGACTTGACCCAGACTGGACTTTGACTGTAAAGATAAAGAAGCTGAAAAATTAAGACTGAACACAAAATACAGAAACATTGATACTGGCAGAATGCACAGAGTGCGACGACAAGAAGAAAGAGAAAAAAAAATGAATGACGTTTCACGTCAAAATAGTCGGGCGTAGTGTTTATTGTTTGTGATGTTTTCAGGAATGGACGCTGTTCGTGGCGCGGTCCGGCCTGGTTCAGTTCCCGTCGGAACCGGGACAGTATGCGCGCGCACTACAAGTTCACAGAGAGAAGCAGCGCGAGATCCGAACACAACTCGAGGTATGTCTTCTTTAGCTGTAGCGATGACAGCTCAGTGGTTAGCGCGGTCGGTTCGCACGCCGAAGGGCGTGAGTTCAAACCCCAACAATGAGTATTTCTAGCACTATATGACCAAGTACTTTTCTGTCTAGCTACTACCCTCAAGTTGAAAATCTGCCGCCAAGCGGAAGCGGTAACGATGTGTTCCGATAGCCTCACTTGAGCGCCAATTCCATTCCAGGCTAGGTGTGCTAAGGTAGCGATGCCCTGGAGTCCAGGACTGGACTTTGTTTTACTACTCATAGTTCTGTGTATCGCTGCAATGGTCATGATGTCTCGTTCGTATCATTAGTGTTACATTTAAAAAAAAAACTTTTTTAGATAACACACAACAACATATTTGTGACTAACAATAATAGGTACCTCATTTTTTTTTAAATATTTGATACATGACAGGGTCGGACCAAGAGTTTGGGCCCTGAGCTAATTCTACTTAGGGGCCTGCCTAAATAATAATTAATCAATTGCCATTTTATCAAAAAGCTGCTTTCGACAATTTTTACTAGGTACACGGTTTATGGAAGAAAGAGGGCAATCATATAGTTTATTTACTAAGTATGCTTTAGACATACAACTGAGAAACTTTGTCGTAAAATAAATCAAGGTTATATGTAGTTACATTAGATACATTAATTAATAGTTAGCTATAAGTAGCAATATTTATGCATTTTCGCGCCACAAATTCCTTTATTTTTTTAATGATATGGTTGATACACTTGACACAAAAAAAATTACAATCCTATGGCTAATCCATCCTATCGTCCTATGGCTGATGATGATGTGATTGGTTTTTTAATAGTTAACATTATACGTAGGTATGTTGTTATCAAATTATCTTACTTACTATAAAGTAATGAAACGGAATTTAAAGATGGTTTAAATTACATTTAACTGCGGCCTATTTTTAACTTGGCCTCTGATTTTTTTTATGTAAAACTAATGTGACGAACAAGATGCTACCCTGGTGGTAAGAGATAACGCCTATCCATGACCATTACAGTGTTACACAGAACTTTCGAGTTGCTTTGTTTGTTTCTAGATTGTTGATCTTTCATCTGATGTTAAATACAGTTATTTTGTCCCTAGTAGGGATATAAAATAGCTTGTTAAATGTGTAACTTCCACTTTCATATGCTTTATTCGCACAGCGAGGATGTGGAACTCTTTACCGGAGTCTGTGTCTCCCGAAAAGTACAATATGAGTCCTCAAATCAAGAATATGTAGGTAGTTGCAACGAATTATATTATTAATATGTTTATGTGGGTAGGAATAAATCAGTGATGGCTACGCAACTCATTTCATTGGATTCGCTCGCTAATTATAAATAGTTTTACAGAGTAAACAGGTGCTTTCTAAGTAAGGTTGTTCCATACCAGACAACATCGTTGCTTAACATCAGGCAGGATGTGGTCAAACGCGAACTTATTCCGTATTTTAAAAAAAAACTTGTTTTACAAATATTGTTTGTCCACAGGCGCGTCTATCCGAGCTGCAGTGTGAAGCCAAAAGGCAGTTATTGGTGCACCGGCCGTGGCGATGTGTGGACGCAGACTTCGCTCAGTTCCCCGCCACAGAGCTAGCTGCTGTGAGTATTTATTTTTAGGGTTTCGTACCCAAATGGTAAAACGGAACTATTTTACTAAGACTCCGTTGTCCGTCCGTCTGTCGGTCTGTCCGTCTGTCACCAGACTGTATCTCATGAACCGTGATAGTTAGACAGTTGAAATTTTCACAGATGGTGTATTTCTATTGCCGCTATAACAACAAATATTAAAAGCAAAATGGGGGTTCCCATACAACAAACGCGATTTTTTTGCCTTTTTCATAGGTAATGGTACGGAACCCTTCGTGCGCGAGTCCGACTTGCACTTGTTTTTGAGTTTTGGCGGGAACGCGGAAAGATTAGAGTTGTGTCGTTCGTTGTATTTTTATCTAAAACTAGTGTTTTTTCGAGTGTGATATAAATGGAACGCATTCTAATTAGTTCAAGTTGTATGCGCTCACTTCCGTATGCGTTCATTATTAACTATTTTTGACATTATTTAATTGCTATTTTACTTTTTATATTACTTTTTTATTGCTTAATTTGAATTTGAATTCATTATCATTAATGTACACTATTATTTGATTAATTAATTAATTGGCATGCCATCACTTATATTTGTACGCCTGAGGGCAAATCACGATCACAGGACATAAATATAACCTATCCATCCATATTGTACCAATATCACTCGTGTTTCACAAATAAATTATCTTTATCTTTATCCGTGGCGCGTGTGTGTGATGTAAAAACTAATATTGTTACGTGTAGTTTTTGTCAAATGCAGTTTATATAAATAAAACAAGTGTAATATCAAATTATCAATTTATTATTTGCTAAAAACCTTCAGAGTGTTTATGTATAAAAATGGTGGTGTTTCATTCATAAAGTGCCGAATTACAAGCGCTGGTGATTGATATGTTGTGGTAAAATCTATTCGTGTTGCTTCTAAAACTCCATCGAAGCTTATAATAAAGCCGCTACTACTTTACTTTGTTTACTAAAGTATGAAAATACAGAAACATTGAAACTGGCAGAATGTACAAAGTGCGATGCCAAGTTTTTTCTTTTTATTTTTTTATTTTTTATAAATTCATTCTTATTACACATATAGAAACACCAAGACATGGAGCAAACGTTTATCGTCGTATAAATTTTTGTCTTGGTGAGATACGAACCCACCACGACAGATAGAAAACCACAATTCTACCAAAATGAGCTAACAGATCAGTCAATAGTAAAAAATATTAATGGGATATGTTTTCACGTTTAGGCGTTGTCTTCGAAAGCAGTGGACTTAGGTACTATACAGTACCCATCTACGTGCGGACTTAAGGACGACACTATCTACGTCACGCCCACACAACTAGCCAGGTACGTATCTAGGACAAAGTAAGTAGAACATCTTCGCGATAAACAGGCGACACAAGTGGGAAGAGGCGGCGCGGCGGGGGCGGGGGACGGTTGGGGACCATTCAAGTATTACGTAAGCAGAATTTTAGTAATTATTAACCCCTCCCTCCCCCTTGTCAGCAAAAGTAAGTTTAGCTCTTACTTCCCGCTCCTATGCTTAAGTAAATATTAGTTTAATTGGCAGCCATTTCGCTAAAACGTGATGTGTCGATAACAAGGAAACCAAACAATCAGCATAATTTATACGACTTTGCTGATATTATCACCATTCGGATCGCCTCATCCCTGATGTCGTCAAAAATAAGCAAAGTAAAGACTCCCCCACCCCCCTTTGGTGCTTACGTAATACTTGAACGGCCCCTTGCCGGCGATCACTACGCGAGTGCCGGCCGAGCAGTCAGGGTTAGCACGTCAATGTCATTGTTTTCTGTTGTATATGTACGTGTTCATGTTCAAATATAGGTTAGTGACTTTTTAATAAAAAGGTAATGAGAAGTGACACAAGTTTACGTGTGTCTTATAGGTTTGATATTAGCGATGCTATTGGGCGTGTTATCAAAAGGAAAAACAAAACTACACTACTACTATATTATATACAAAGTTCTGAAGTAGAGACCACGGACCGGCAAGCGCAGCGTAGGACGTTCACTCACAAGGTGGACAGACGACCTGATAAAGACCGCAGGAACGCGCTGGATGCAAGCCGCTTCCAACCGGTCTTTATGGAAATCAATGGGGGAGGCCTATGTCCAGCAGTGGACGTTCAGCGATGGAAATTATGATATTATACATACGAGTACTTTGAAGTTTGAATTTTTAACTCATTAGTATCTGGCTAGGCGTGTTTCCCATCTTCGACCATACCTTCACTTACACAACACTCACTTCAACAGATGAGCTGTGGTCAAATACCTAACTTGTCAACCATAAAAAAAACCGTCGGGGTAGACGTGTTCTAGAGTGGAGACCGCGAATTAGAAATCGTTGTGTAGGACGCCCTGAGACTAGGTGGAGTGACGATATACGTAAGACAGCTGACTGGAAGCGAAAAGTTAACAAGCAAGTTAGCAAGTTTAACTAGATTTTTTTTCATCAAAAACCTCATTGGTTTTTTTTTTAATTGATGACAGGCTAGGTGTTTGATTACAACTCACCTGATGTTAAGTGACGATGTGGTCGAAGATGGTAAAGCACACCTATTTCACGGTTCATGGTTTATTTCACAGTTTTTTTTCAGAGCTTTTCTCAAGATTTCTCAAATTATGGGTTGGTAACACTGCTTGGGAAAGACTTATGTCCAACAGTGGACTATGATAGAATAATGATAAAACAGCTTCTTATCTAAGGGGGCCATATAACATAACTATATCTGCCCCTGGCGGCAATGTCACAGGGTCTCATATTCATTTTAACGCGTTTAAGTCCGCGTTTAGCCACCAACTCGCCTGATGGTAAGCGATGATGTTGTCGAAGATGAAGCACGTAGCCTTAAGAGATACCTATTTACGCTAATCTTGAAAGTTAAGTATATTTTATTATAGAAATTGGTTTTAAAACAAATAATTTCTCTCAAACGTCTCTATGAAGTTTTTGCCCCGGGTAAGAAAAATCATAGATCCCGGAGCTGTGATGTAATAATGTTTGTTTCAGTATCCGCGAGCTGGTCTCCGAACTGAAGTCGGACGACATCAAACTAGAACTCAGACCACTCGAGTCGACCGTCTGCGCAGCTTAGAAACATTCGACAAACATCGATAAAAAAATTATTTATTGACGTTTATTAAACATATTAATATAATGGCAACTATCACAGTACACTAAGAACAGTAGGTCATCTTAATAGAAATTGGCTGCCGGTGTACACATTAGCATAATCTCGGGGAGACTCGGGTGCCGGCAGTCCGGGCCTTGCCGTGAGTTTGGTCGCGCGCGTTCCAGTTCGCGGCACGCCCGCTCGCATTCGCCTGCTCTCACCGGACACTTTATTATTTACACTTTACCGGCCATTTTATTTGGCGCAGTTTTATAGTGCTGCTCATAATACGCAAATAATATTTAGCTAAAACTAAAAGAGACAACCCTAAGCGTCAACGCAAGAGTAGGCTAACTCGCCGACCGGCCTAAGATGAACTACTTCTCTCAGTGTACTTTGCAAATATGCACACGCTTATTATGTATATAAAATTCTCAGCAATATACTACTAAGAAACATCTCAAACAATGTCTCTAATGACCCTGATTATCTACAGGATAAATAAGTTTATGAATATGTAACAAAAAAAAAAACAGATAAATAGATTGAAAAGCTAAAGTTTGACGCATTTTTACAGGATATATTTCAAACTAGCTGTGCCCCGCGGTTTCACCCGCGCTAGATGCCTACGTCATAGTAGCTTATGCATGCAAAGTCTCAGCCCGATCGGTTTAAAATTGACAAAGTTTCATACAAACTTTCATCCCCTATTTTATCCCCTTGGGGGTAGAATTAATCAAAATCCTTTCTTAGCGGATGCCTACGTCATAACATCTACCTGCATGCCAAATTTCAGCCCGATCCGTCCAGTGGTTTGGGCTGTGCGTTGATAGATCACTATGTCAGTCAGTCAGTCACCTTTGAGTTATATATATTTAGATAGAAAACTATTATACAGTTACGGAAAATGCTTCTAGAATTTTCGTTCGATAACAACACGAAAAATTTGCTTCAAAAGAAAATAAAAGCGTTTGGTAATAAAATTCGCCATATTGGATTTACAATTGATCCGCGGTGCAAGCGTCAATAGAATTAATTTTGACAAATAAGTTGTCAAATGTCAAAATTTATTTCGTTCTCTACCTTGTTTGGCATCGCACTTTGATTTCAAAACGCCAGCTGGTTTTGGAACACATCCAACGTTATGAAATTATCATAAGTGGATTGCCGGGGGAATCTCCGTCGCGTCTAGAACTAGAGGCTCTACGAGCTGGATTAACATCTGGTGGGATTAGCTGGGGGGGGTTTTGAGGGTGAAAAATCGATCTGAGTTTCATCTTTAGGAAAACACAATTTTCCGAATTTTATATACACCGAGCAAAGCTCGGTCTCCAGATACTAAGTAAGTGTACATTTTATCAAAAAGTACTTATTCTCTCGTTTACAAAAATGTCATATATTTGTGAGGTTTTTGAATTATTTGTTTAGGGTTGCCAATATCAAATTTCTGCCCCGGTTGGAAAAAATGGTAGATCCGGAGTTGCCCTTATTCCTACTAAAGGAGGGTTTGGATTAGGTTTGGATCTATGTTAAAAGAAATGAAATACAGTAGAATCCGTTTATTATGACTAATATATTGACCAACCGCTTAATATGAACTAATTACACAGTGAAGTTTGGTTTTTATATAAAATTCTTAATAAAAATAGTCTGATATAATAACTTCTCTTATAGTGACATGTCGCTTATAATGACTCATTTTTAATAAATTATGTCCGGTTATAGTGCGTGGCTTGTTTTTGTTTTGAGTCTCAATGAGCAATTGATAGTCGAAGGTAAAGCATTATTTGTTAGTAATTTGTGAAAAAATTGACAACTCAACGTCGTTGTAAAGCTTTTACGAATGACGAGAAAGTTATTATAATATAAGGAAAAAACAAAAGCAGACAAACATCATTGATTTCTTACATAAAAAACCAAAAAATATATAATGTACTTATTATGTACAATTTTTACATATTTTGGTTTAATATGCTGTGTTTCTCTACATACATTATACCTAACAAAAACAGGAGGTTGTGTATTTTATACAAGATGCTTTGTATGACGTGTTTGCATTTCCCTTCAATGTCATCATAAACGGATTCCACTGTAAAACATTTTTTTCAAACTTTTTAATTAAGATAAATACGCTTGCGTTTGATCGCCATCTCAGCTGATGTAATATCTAATTTATCTTTACTTTGTCATACATTGATCAATTTGTTGTCTGGCTACATCTACTTTTTGACCAAATGCTGCTCTCGGAACTACAGAAAGTTGTGCTGCAGCGAGATAGAGAGAGTACATGCGAGTGGGGTCATTAGGCAGGTCAAATTATAGAGACGTTCAGATTAGCCGGTGATCGACTGGCTTCCGATTTGGAGGTCCTGTGTTCGAATGCCACGGCACGCAATTGTGTTTTCTAAGCTATGTTGACAATCATGATGGACTACGGCCTTACCCTTCTCACAATGGGAAGAGGCATGCGTAGTTTTCCACGATAGTTCTTTCTAAATTATTATTAGAGCGCTCTCTATTTTTTTTCCCTAAACACGAATTTTAATTTGTAATTTTTTTGTACTATTTGTGCGACTGTTCCCAATTTTAAATGTTAATTAATTTCTATTTTTAACAGACTTCAAAAATGTTCTCAACTTGATTGGTATTTTTTTTGAAATGTATGTATGTATGTACACCGATTACTCTAAGATTTATGATCCGATTTACGTGATTCTTCTATAGTTTAATGCGGAATAGTTGCCATTTGGTCCCATAAAAATTTTACATAGCTTGGCCCAGTTGTTTTCATAGTATAAACATTTTTAAAGAAAATTTTTGTTTACGTGGACGATGCAATTGTCTTTGGCAAGACGTTTTTGAATGTTAGCGAGTCTAGCTAGACTCATACTGTTCAAGTGTTTCTTGGCGTGAACATAAATTAACTAAAAATTTAAAATAAACAAACTAAACAAAAAAAGTATAACCGACTTCAAGAAAAAAACATCAGCACTAAAAAGCGAAAAATAAACTTACTTTACAAAGTATTATTATACCTGCTAGGTGCCTACTGATCTGTTTGAAGTCGGTGCCAAGCACCGGCACCTAGGCTAGGCATCGACTTCATACAGATCAGTAGGTACCTAGCAGATATAATAATACTTTATAAAGTAAGTTTATTTTTCGCTTCTTAGTGCTGATGTTTTTTTACATAATATGCGGGATTACTCACGTTTAATTATATCGGAAACTCCGACTATAGTTTCGGCCACATCCGATGACCTTCATCATGGAGGCAAAGTTGAATACAACGCGCATGCGGTCTCGTCTTGCTTCGCACGTTCATTCAGTGTCAGCTTTGTCACGTCCGGTGGCCTTCTTTATGGGGATAAAGAAGGCCACCGGACGTGGCCGAAACTATAGTCGGAGTTTCCGATCGATATAATTAAACGTGAGTAATATCGCATAAGTAAAACGAAAATATATTAAAACCATGTCAGTTTCCATAGTATATAATATAATTAATTTAATAAAATTATTTCACATTTATCAATTGAAACACTAACATGAATATATTTAATGCTTATTTAAAAAGTTATTGTTTGTATATAATGGATTTATTATAAATAGTACTTAAATTATGTAACTGAACGGTATTTAGAAATAAATGACATCTTAAGAAATGTGTTGTCTTTTATTGAGTTGTTTAATGTATTTCATCCACAGCCTTCTTTATCCCACTGCTGGGTATAGGCCTCTCTCTTGTTATACCATCTGCCTCGGTCCTGTGCCAATCTGGTCCAGGTTCGACCCGCGACGGTGACAATATCGTCGACTCATCTTGCGGCTGGACGACCAACGCTCCGCTTACCTTGCCTAGGCCACCACTCTGTTGCAACCTTACTCCACCTGTCATCACTTTGCCTAGCAACGTGTCCTGCTCAGCTCCACTTGAGGTTCATAACTGCGATACCGACGTCTTGAACTTTCGTTCTTCGCCGGATATCGGTATTACGAATTCGGTCTTGGAGTTTGATGCCGAGCATGGACCTCCCCACGGCTCTCTGTGCGACTCTAATTTTGTGCACAGCCTCATGTGTGAGCGTCCACGTCTCGGCACCATATGTCGTAGTGGGCAGGACACGCTGATTAAAGAGGCGAGTCTTCAGACACTGTGGAATATGGCGTGGCTTGTAAGTATTTAGTCATACCTAATAGCTCAATATTTTTTTCATGTAAAATGTAATGGGACTAACGAGACGCTCTCCTGATGTTAAGAGATAACGCCTGTCCATGACCATTGCAGCGATACACAGAACTTTGAGTAGCAAAACAAAGTCCAGAGCATCGCTGTTTTGGCGCTCATTACTTTGAGACTTTCGATGGTTAGTCTCAACAGCCCTGTAATTTTTGGCCGATATCTTGGAAACTATGCACTTTAGAGCAAAATTTATTGAAACCATTATTGTAGAGAATAAAATTTGGCATCTTTTATTGCCTGTAAACTTTTTTGTAAAACTTACCGTTTACGATTTATGCCCTATTTAATGAACCAGTTTTTCTATCTCGGCCGATAACTTAAAATATTGAAATAGAAAAACCGTTTCAAAATGGGCCATAAATCGTAAACGGTAAGTTTTACAAAAAAGTTATATGTATCTTTAAGGTTGTGATCGAGAAAAGTGGAAGAATATACTTGTTATTATCCTTTTGAACGCCAAATCTATACGTGACTAACACTTGCAAGTCCTGTGCGCCAACGACGTCTACAGGCGACAAAAAGCCCGCCCACAATACTATGAAATAAAAATATTGAAAAATTATTACTGGTATTCTAATTCAACATTCCTTAAAATAGAATATCTCAGCAACATATGAGTATAAAGAAACAAGTCTCTAGAGCCACAAGTAATGAGAAATATTGAAATAAAAAACATGGATTCTTATTCAAGCAATTTGTTGGCGTACAGGACACGGGTATGCATTTGTGGCGTGGCGCTCAAAAGGTTAATATAATTTATGGAGTAGATTTGTTACTTACACATATTTCATTTCTCTTTGAACCAAATTCGTAATTCAAAGCGGACGAAGTCACGGGCGCAAGCTTAGTAGACCTCTTGAAGTCGAACTTGAAGGGAGAAAAAATTCGAGATATAGAGTTTTCGACTTGTGTATTGCACGTGTTACACATCATCAGCTGTAGGACGTCCACTGCAGGACATAGACCTCCTCCTGGGGGGGGGGGGTTTTGCCAATACTCGCCACGCTTGGCACCCGGCGTAGCGAGTGCAGTTAGGTTTGATTGTTCAAGGAAAACGCTGCTGCCCATCTTCCGGATGACATCCCTTAGCCGACGCTTACGGCAACCACGGGCAGAGAGGGTGGGTACAATTCTTACGCCGGCACCACCACGGCACGTGTTAACATCAACCATAAATTCCTTTATCATTTCGTAGAATCGGTTTATTGTATACACTTTACATTTATTTCTAAGAAACAATGATGTGCATTATCGGCATATTCTTAAAGTCGGTTTTCAAATTATCGACTTATAAAGCTTGTAAAATCAAATATTGCTATGAGATACAGAGGTCCAATTTATTTATTCGAATTATAGAGGGATAATAAGTTCTGAATTTGCTTTAGAGGCTCACTAATTATTTCGACTTATTTTCAGATTTTGAGCAACGGAGATTTTGGGGCTTGAAGGGAAGGGAACACAACATTTTTTCGAGTTTGGGAGGTGTGCGGGACCCTCCGAAAGGGGTCCTCTCTCAAAGGCGGTCCGGTGGCGGGTAGACGAGCAGTGGACTGTATAGACTGGCGAGTAGTCCACCCGTCTCCGGATAGAGAGAGAACCTTGATGGGCTGGCTTGACTTGGGTCCGAGGGCGGGGCGTGCACCGATTGCTGGTTAAAAATGCTTGTTTGTTGGTTTTCGGCTCCCGATGCTTCTGAGGGTGATGGAGAGAGCTCTTGTCTGGATGGCGGTTGTAGCGAGAGTGACTATCTATGGCGGCGGCCCGTATATTTATCCCTGCGTGCGCTCGCCGCTAGGCAAGAGGGTGCGGCGAGCGCGGGCGGGCAGGGACCGGCGGTCAGGGAAGGGGCGCGCGTGAGGGAGATGGCGATATCTCGCTCACGCGCACGTGGCGTTTTTCCCTGATTTTACTAACTACGGGCCGGGCTGTATTTTGTCGTGAGCTCTCCCCATTCCCCAAAGAAGACATCGAGACATTTATTTATTTCTTAACTATAACTATTACATATTTACACATTCTTAACTATAACTATGTCGTACAACTCATATGTTCGTCGCGTACAGGAGGTTTTAGACTTATCGAGGTACGATTTAAAGTGGTTCTACTCTATCCTAAAACTCGTCACAAATAACAAAGACATCAACAGAACAAACACGAATCTGTGATTTGCCGTTTTGTATTCACTTCTTTGTTCTGAACCTTGTTAATGTACTTTTCAACTAAAACAGGTACATAATCAAACGTTCTAGGTACATAGTAGGATTTCGTTGATTTTATCTAATGCTATTTTTACCTGACTGCCAAGGAAGGATTGTGTTTTTCGTGTGTATCTTGTATGATTGTATGTAAATTTCTTTATTACCTCGTATCTTCCAAACGACCGAATGGATTACGACAATTAAGGTATCGTTATATTCGTCTCAATAATCTTTCGAGTAAAGAAAATTAAAAGAGGATTACAAAACTATATAGGTATAAGTGACCAGAATGCTGGTATCTACTTTGGTCAAAAGCTTAGCATTGCCATCCAACGTGGCAATGCTGCCAGCATTCTGGCCACATACATCTAGCATCTGACGGACTTTTTGTCTAAGTTATTTCTATGAGTTTGTAAATAGTATTAATTTATATTTTGGTATAAGTTATATTTTTAAATTGAATTAGGAATAATAAATTTGTTTAAAAAGTTTTTTCCTTTAATTATAGCTATTTTAATCGCAGTCGGGTTACAATTTTTTTTAACTCTTCAGCTTGCTTTAATTACTATTGTGCAAATCGCATTTAGTAATTGTATAATAAGGCCCTTTAAAATTGCTTTTCCGCAACGCCATAGTTTTCTCGGAAATATTTCTATTCCTTCCGTAAAACACAAGAATGCACAAAGGAACAAAGACAATAAAAGTAGTTGCACAGAGACGGCGCAAGTGGAGCGTGGCACCGCTCGCGGATTCATTTAAATACCACGGATTCCCGACAACAGGACCGGACTAAGGATTGGGGATTAGATAAAGGGGTACTTTCAAGGTTGATGCGGGGAGTTTGAATTTACGTAGCCACGAGTACAACTATAGACAAGTTAGTGTGCAAATCTGAGGATTTTTTTTAAATTTGGTTATTTTATTACCTGAAAAAGTAAGCTATCCTTAAAAGGTAGATATATGTCACCGCTTTTTTGACATTTTTGTAGATCTTTAAAAAAGGAATATCGCACCATGCACTGTTTTGTAATATCTCAAAAGGATTAGGCAACGTTTTCGATGAAAGCTCCCAGGTGGCTTGACTTTATCCGACACTTCCAACAATTATCATCATTTTACAATTAATTTAGACAAAACCTTAAGAAATTATATACGTAAACCTTCCTCATGAATCACTTTATCTATTGGTGAAACTTGCATGATAATCCGTTCAGTAGTTTTTCAGTTTATCGCGATCAGGCAGACGCGGCGGATGACTTTGTTTTATAATAGGTAGTGATTATAATTTAACAATCGAACCACCAAAGTTCAAATGTAACGGTCGTTAACCATATTTTTTCAAGCCCGTAAATTTCATCTTCACTCCATCCCTGTACTAAAAGCGACACAAACTTACGATCCCATTGGGGGCGCGGATCGAACTCAGCGAGATAAGGGAGATAAAAGATATTTAACGTGTTTAATAGGCACAGCATTGGCAAAGTCCCTTAATTTGCTGTTTTTTTTTAATGCATCAAATTCGATTAAAAGACTTAATTATTTTACCATTAGGTTGATTTTAGGAATTTAATAATTTTCGGGGGCATTTTTAGACATATTCTAAGACCTTTAATGTAATGAAATGAAAATAGCAAAAATGTAGATCCGACAATGTTAATTGCTACGGTCGATTTATTCAGTTTAGGCCCTGGTAAGGCACTTATGAACGTTAAGTTACATGTTTGAATCTACCATCGGCTCGTAATTACACTTCAACTGAGAAGACTCCGGCAAGAATCTCAGCAAGGCATTTTCTTTGTGGATCTTTCTTTTCATATTAGGTTACAATTTACAGTTATAAATATTAATACATACATTATGCTTACTACAATTGTCACTTAGCCAGGGAGATGCAAGTGCAGAGAGAAGCTACAACAACCATATATTCCTGTCTTCCACGTAATGAGCCACCTTATAGCAGGCTTTGTCAAAAAAAAGTATCTATGTATTCTATCACCTATCTGACTTCCATAGTACAAGCTTTACTCAGTTTGGGGTCAGATGGCGCTGTGTGTAATGTCTTACGATTTTTTTATAATAGTGAATTTTTATTTTTTTACTATGCGTCTACGTTATCTATCGTTACAATAAACTAAGAAATATCTAGTTATTAATGTAAGTTTTTTATAATATTAACTAGCGACCCGCTCCGGCTTCGCACAAATAAGAATGGGTATACGATATATGCCAACGCGGACTTTTTCGTTTTATTAAAGAGCTATCCTTAAAAGGTAGATATATGTCACCGCTTTTTTGACATTTTTGTAGATCTATTAAAGAGGAATATCCCACCATGTTTTGTTATATCTCAAAGGGATTAGACAGCGTTTTCGATGTTAAGCTCCCAGGTGAGTTGACTTTATCCGACACTTCCAACAATTAAATCATATTACAACCAATTTACACAAAACCTTGACAAATTATATACCTAATTCTTCCTCATGTATCACTCTATCTATTGGTGAAAGTCGCATGATCCGTTTAATAGTTTTTAAGTTTTTTGCGAACAGACAGACAGACGACTGTTTTATAATATGTAGTGATAATAATGTTTTTGTAAAAAAATTACAGACGAAATAGACTGAACTAACAAAAACTGGTCCCAAATAATTACGCATTTGATTGTTCGTCATAAATCACAACTGAACAGCAATAACGTCAAGGGTGACATGAATAAACGTCAAAGGGGGCGAATAAATACCCTCTAGCTGGGGGACCATTCACCTGCGAGTGCAATGAGGCTTGTTTGTCAGTTTTTGTCATTTATTATTTACTAGCTAACGCCCGCATTGACTTCAGAGATAAATTTCTAAACTTCTTTGAATAGCGAAAAACAAAAGTTTCATCCTTCATGACACTTGCGCTCTTTTATTAACTAGATTAAGATAAAGGATACATCTATCTATCTAATACCTTTAAACGAGCAATTCTTGTATACCTATAGGTATATATATATATATATATAAGTATATAACGGTTCCAACAATTTTCATGTAATTTAGTATGCAGAGGGTTTTATGGGCGATCTAGCTAGGTTTCATTTTTAGAATACGTCGTTTTATCCGTTTTTTCAGGCAATGAAAAACCGAGCTAAGCTCGGTCTTCCAGGCACTTTTAATTATGTAGTTAGTTTTTTGATAATTCCACCGGAATCTCCATAGCTCGTTGTGCGACTTTGAGCTTTTCAAGAAGGCACATAGAGACCACGTTTCAGCACCGTAAGACATCACCGGTAACACACACTGGTCGAAGACTTTCGACTTGAGGCACTGAGGCACATCTTAGGACGCCCTTCGGCATGCGAACCGACCGCTCTAACCACTGATCTATCATCGCTACAAATGTAATAATGTACAATAATTCACTTGGTGGTAGATTTCCTTAGCAGGAGGTCGTCTAGGTAGGTACCATCGCAGTACCAGATATTCTGCCGCCAAGCAGTAGTGTGTAAACATTACTGTGTTCCGGTTTGAAGGGTACTGCAGCTAACGAAATTACAGGGCTATTGAGACTAACCTAACTTGATCTAGTCTCAAAGTAATGAGCGCCAAGGCAGCGATGCCCTGGACTTTGTTTTACTACTCAAAGTTCTGTGTATCGCAGCAATGGTCATGGACAGGCGTTATCTCTTAACATCAGGAGAGCGTCTCGTACGTCAAATTACAGTTACACATAATGTACGTACATGGCAAGGGAAGTATGTCATGCTTTGAAAAGTGGTTTGCAGCTATACAAAGCCCTAGTTCTATCCATTTTTCTAACGTAATAAAAAAAATATGAAAATTGTTATTCTAGCCCCTTTTATCTATTTAAATACATACCTAAGATAAATTTTCATTACCTGCCACCCCCTTCGATTGTTGTCTGAAACAAAAAACAATATGAAAGCTCCCCTCCAGGTAAGCCCCACCCCCCAATCGTTTAATTTAACACATAGTTAAAGCGAAGTTAACATCAAAGCCAGAATAATTTCATAAAGTACTCTCTTTGATCCGACATTCATAATAAAAATATCCAATAACGCGCGGTTTATGGGGCTGCCAGTCGAAAAAATGTTCACGTTTTTTTAAATAATATTACAAATGTGAAAGTTTGTATATTGATTGATTGTTTGATAACCTCTTTATTGTACACACAAAAAAAATATACAATACAGAAGAAATACACTTAAAACAGGCAACAATAACATAATAAATTTAATTTTTTAAAATGTAAAATGTTAAGAAACCTGGAAGCAATCTCTTTTGAAAAGCATAAGGCTGCCATTGTATTGACGCTAATAAATATATTTTTATAAGACACTAGATATTACAACGAATAACTACAAACAACAAACACAAATAAAAAAATATTTTAAACTAAAACATATCATAAATTGTTATCTTGTTGTTATTTTTTTCAAGAGACTGTATGTTATAACATGTCGAGTACAAATATGTTATATTCTATTCTATGAATTACTATAAAAATGATAAATATTTTAAAAAAAATATTTAGAAGCTAATTAAATTAATTATAAAATTAACTATAAGGTCATAATTCCCTAGTTAAAAACTAATAACAAAATATATAAATATTAATACTATTTACAAACTTACAAAAATAACTTAATCTAAAAGTCCGTCAGAGAAGGGATGTGTGGCCAGAATGCAAGCAGCATTGCCACGCTAGATGGCAATGCAAAGATTTTGACCAAAGATGCCAGCATTGCAAACTCACCTGAAGTTGTATAAATGTTATAGTAATATTTTTTTTTATTTATTCTTGGCCATGGATGTCCTTCAGCCGGTTTAATTATAATAATAATTAATGTCAAATAAAAATACGTAGATAATAAAACACCCATTGTAATTTAAAATTATTTTTCCGCCCTGGCAACACCGTCGCCACCGACAGCAAAGCGCGGGTAATTATTACATTCCACAGCGTCTGTATTCACTCGCGAAATATGATTTGTGGCGGCGGCGGAGCTACGAACGATTTAATAACAAAATGCCATAGATATCAGTGAAATGGAACGCTTCTTTACCGGTATTTTATGATCGTTAGAAATTGCTTTCGAATTTACAAAGTTACAAACTCTTTTTAAACCCAGAAGCAAACAAACGTGTGTTATTCCCCGTTGTATACAATCTGGGTGTCTTCAAGTCAAGAGCGACACTTTTTTTGGGGTTCTGTACCTCAAAAAGAAAAAACAAAACCCTTATAAGATCACTTTGTTGTCCGTCTGTCTATCTATCAAGACCCTTTTTTCTCAGGATCGCGTGGAGGTATCAAGCTGAAATTCATATCAAACACTCAGGTCTACTGTCCCTTGGGGCTGTGAACAAATCAAACTTCTAAGCCAACGCAATCAAAAGATACAGTTATGCTGCAAATTTTCGACACTCGCAAGGGAATCAAAACCTACAGGGTACTTCCCGTGAACTCAGAATCTTGAAATTTGGTACGAAGCAACGTCTTATAGCACAGATAAAGGAAAAATTGCGAAAAGCATAAACTACCATTTAAAAGAAACATAACTTTTACTTATATACCTACAGGTTTGTATGGAACCCTCGGTGCGTGAGTCCGGCTCGCACTTGGCCGGTTTTTTTTAAATATGAAAGTAATGAGACGAACAAAACGTTCTCCTGGTGGTAAGAGATAACGCCTGTCCATGACCACAGCGATACACAGAACTTTGGGTAACAAAACAAAGTCCAGGGCATCGCTGCTTTGGCGCTCATTACTTTGAGACTAGATGGTTAGTCTCAACAGCCCTGTAATTTCGCTAGCTGCAGTACCCTTCAAACCGGAACACAGTAATGTTTACACACTACTGCTTGGCGGCAGAATATCTGGTACTGCGGTGGTATGGTACCTATATACCTAGACGACCTTCTACTAAAGATATATACCGCCTGCCTATACTATATACATTGTGGTCAAATGAATTAACCATTTGTTCCCTTGAGGGATATTTGTTACTCATGGTAAAGTAAGTTCTAGGTGGTTATCAAATCTCAGTTAAGTAACTAAGTAATTAAGTAAGTAATTAAGTTCAGGTAGACACAGAACAAACATTCGCATTTATCAATGACTAGCTGCTCCCCGCGGTGTTACTCGTTAGATTTTTTTGGAATAAAAAGTAGCCTATGTGTTAATCCAAAGTGTCAGCTACCTCCACACCAAATTTCATCAAAATTGGTCCAGCCGTTTGAGCGTGAAGGAATAACAACCATACAAATACACAATCACAAACTTTAATCATTTTAGTGTGATTAAATACACACCTGGAAAACTATTTTTAACCGACTTCAAAAAAAGGAGGAGGTTCTCAATTCGTCGGAATCGTTTTTAAAATGTATATTCGTGTTTATGATTACTCGAAGACACCTGAAAAGATTTGGGAAATTCTTTATTTTGTTTCAACGGTTTTTATAAAACTAACAAAAATCTAAAAATTGTATCATCATCAACAGCCATAGGACGTCCACTGCTGGACATGGGCCTCCTCCTGGGGGGGTTTTGCCAATACTCGCCACGCTTGGCAGGCGGGTTGGCGAGCGCAGTTAGGTGTGATTGTTCAAGGAAGACGCTGCTGCCCATCTTCCGATTACATCCCTTAGCCGGCTCTTACGGCAACCACGGGTAGAGAGGGTGGGGTACTATTCTTACGCCGGCATCACCACGGCAAAAATTTTTATACATGGATGATATTTCCGTTTACTCCGAAACCTCGTTGTTTCATTGAAGCAGTGCGTTTAGTTGGCCTTAGGATCATGCTGTCGGTTTTTTAAATTGTTTATTTATGTATTATTATTGCTTTGAAAAAAAAAGTTGTATTTATCGACATTCTCAAACGAGTCAGTTCATGGCATTGTTTATATATTTTCTTCGATGAATGGCATTATAATATTATCACGTAGGACTTAACAGCTTTAGCTTGCCCGATGGGTCAAATAAAAAAATAATCAAGTATTGAAATTAGTGTAGTGTGATTTCACACGCGTGATTTCTGTTTAACCTAAAATCACAACTACCCAAGTGCCACCATGTCAATGCCATATCTATATTTGTCATCGTTTCTTGTTTCTCATTTACTTGTCCCACTACCACGGTAGATAATGCCGGAGCCATCCATTACGCCCAATTAATAACGTTGCCGTAATCTGCTTAGATTGCCGTAGGTACAATAGCGTGTTTGTCTATGGTGAGCTTAGAGGTTTTATTAAAATGTAATCCATTACAAGATTGAAACGTAATTTTACCACAAAAACTCCTGTTAAAACGAAAATAAGTATACAAATACATATAAGAATTAGTAATTTTTACAGATTAAAAAAAAACTGGCTTTTAGTGTAGTGGAGTATTGTGCAGAAAACAGAAGTTTTTCTTCCTTATTGGCGTTGTCTATTGGTTTATTTGCCAGTTCAAGTATTTAAAAAAAAAAAACAAATTCAAATTAATCCAAATCAAAGTCATACAATGTAAGTGGTGACTTCAGAACTGCACAATATAATAACAGTTTATTGACACATACAGAAAATTACAAAAAAATATACCAAAACGCAAAGGCAGTCTTATCGACAAAAGCGATTTCTTCTCGACAACTTTTTGATACCTACTTATGACCATACGTCACTAAAGAGGTTTAAGTCTTTGTTTATAAGTTTTTTATTACTAGTTATGTAGTGTATTGTGTTAATATATGTAATAGAGTTATTTTATTTATAAGTGTAAAATGCGTTAAAAATGTAAAAAAAATAGTTATTTTATTTATTTGGCCAAAAACCCATTAAGAACTGTGAATGTAAAATATTGCAATGGCTTTTAAGTTACGTATTCTAAACGTAACCTAAAAGCCATTGTATTGTTTATTGTTAATTTGGAGAAAAAAAAAGCATTAAAAAATCATTCCCCATTCTAAATTCAAAAAGCTGTCATCGCCCGCACCAGAGACAATATTTAATTGTTTTTTTCGCCGCGTGTTGGCTCTTGAACAACATGTTATTATGCCTACAACTCGCAGGGTGGGGGCGGGACGGGTGCCGTGGAGAGGGAGGGGGAGGGAGGGAATACAATGGATGACAAATTGGCGGACGACAAAGGAATCAAGTTTATTGGGAACGTTATGAGGGTACTTTGCGAGTTTGTTGGATAAAGAACACTGTAGAGACGCGTTGCGCTATTTTTTTTTTAAATTTAAAGTGATGAAAGGTATTTGCAGGCAAAACTTGATTGTAGTAAATAAATTAAAAACTTTTGTTTTAAGTTTAGCCCAGTATTAAAGGACTGTTTTTTTTTCAGTTTCAGAATAACTAATCTGTATAGCACTTTTTGTGCTGCACACTACTTTAATTATTTAGTACAATAGTCAAGTATTTACAAAAACACGCAAACTCAATTTGTGAGATATACAAACTACATAAAGTAAAGTATAAAAAAAAAACTTTGGAAAGTGGGATTGCAGGAGGAAACAAAAACGTCTTTTATAAAGTTTAATATAAAAGAAATCCTTTGTAGCGGTGATAGCTCAGTGGTTAGCGCGGTCGGTTCGCGTGCCGAAGGCCGTGGGTTCAAACCCCAACAATGAGCTTGAGCTGCCGGCGAAGGAAAACATCGTGAGGAAACCATAGCGTGGTGGTAGGGTATTTTCTAGTACTCGGCTGGCTAGCTACCACCCTCAAGTTGAAAATCTGCCGCCAAGCATCTAACGGTGTGTTCCGGCAGCCTCACATAAGACCCAGTTCCATTCCAGGCTAGGTGTGTTTAGCATCTTCGACCACACCATCACTTAACATCAGGTGAGCTGTGGTCAAAATACCTAACCTGTCAGCCATAATTTAAAAAAACTAAGGTTGCCTGGAAGAGATCGCTATAAGATGAGACCGCCAGATATTGCACTATTTTTAAGCTGTGGGGGTTAAAGAAGGATTACGTTATCTATAAGATTTATCGTCAACCCCCAAATTATCTATGTGTTCTCCTGACTGTCGGGTAGTGGTATATAATGCAACTATTTCTGGTGATCACCATTTCTATTCCAACATAATAATTACGGACAGATTAGATGGTTGTAAGCGAGTGCACTTAACTCTGGCTCGGCTATGGAACAACTGACGAGTGGCGGCTATGCTATAGAATGCGCCACTGCCAGCAAAGACACTCTGTCCCTACATAAGCTATTTCTGTGTCTGTTTTATGGTGTGAACAATAAAGAGTTATCTTAACGCGACTCGACAGTTTTTTGTTCCGCCAAATTCAGTAGTTGCGACATAATGAGATAGCGCCGTGTTCAGGCGTATTGTCATGAACTATTGCCGGTGCTCCGTGACACATGGCCGCGATTATGACTTTATAATCATCGAACAGAGTGCGAATATTTACGTAGAATGGAACGTATATCGGTTGAGTAAAAGTTTATATGTATATTTTACACTAGCTGTGCCCCGCGGTTTCACCCGCGCTAGATGCCTACGTCATAGTAGCTTTATGCATGCAAAGTCTCAGCCCGATCGGTTTAAAATTGACAAAGTTTCATACAAACTTTCATCCCCTATTTTATCCCCTTGGGGGTAGAATTAACCAAAATCCTTTCTTAGCGGATGCCTACGTCATAACATCTACCTGCATGCCAAATTTCAGCCCAATCCGTCCAGTGGTTTGGGCTGTGCGTTGATAGATCACTATGTCAGTCAGTCAGTCACCTTTGAGTTATATATATTTAGATTTATTTATTTATAGGTGATATAATCGCAGAACTGATGGCCGATGGGGCTGCAAAGTTCTGGAGTGGAGACCACGGACCGGCAAGCGCAGCGTAGGACGTCCACCCACAAGGTGGACAGACGACCTAATAAAGACCGCAGGAACGCGCTGGATGCGAGCCGCTTCCAACCGGTCTTTATGGAAATCAATGGGGGAGACCAATGTCCAGCAGTGGACGTCATACGGCTGATGATGATGATGATGATGAACTAAAATCATTATCATTTTATTACATATTATAAAACAAAGTAGTCCACCTCGTCTATCTGTCTGTTCGCGATAAGCTTAAAAACTACTGAACGGATTATCATGCCAGTTTCACCAATAGATAGAGTAATTCATGAGAAAGGCTTACGTATATAATTTGTCAAGGTTTTGTGTAAATTGGTTAAAATATGATGATAATTGTTGGAAGTGTCGAAAAATCAAGCCACCTGGGAGCTTTCGTCGAAAACGCTGCCTAATCCTTTTGAGAAATAACAAAACAATGCATGGTGAGATATTCCTCTTTTATAGATCTACAAAAAAGTCCGCACTGGCATATATCTACCTATATTAAAAACAATAATTACTTATAATAAACTTTAGAACAACTTGAGTGCAATTCGTTTAAGTATCTACTTACTTGCATAGCCAATTGTGGCGTAAGAGGAAAGACTCGCCTGGCCATGCAGCAATTTGTTTCAATTCCCCTCATTATAAAATAGAATCACTATATACAAAAAATCCAATAAAGTGGCGCTGTCAGTCACGGCGATTAGCACACTTAATGTACGACCCGCCGTATTACTGCGAGGAATTTTAATCACCGCAGCCCTACGTTGACAATTTAAAGCTAGGGCTGTCAATAATTTTTAATAGATTGCTATTGAGTTTTTTTAATCATTTTATATATGTATTCATATGTCTTCATGGAACTGTGTTTGTGTGGTTGCAGATCTGAAGACGTCGCGTATACTTTGTGTGCAGGAATATTCCTGACACCGTAGAGGAAGAATCTGGCGAGGAAGGGCTTCAAAGCGCTCCGACTTGTACTTATACTTGTAGCAATGATGGCTCAGTGGTTAGCGCGGTAGGTTCGCATGCCAAAGGGCGTCGGTTCAAACCCCAACAATGAGCTTGAGCTGCCGGCGAAGGAAAACATCGTGAGGAAACCATGTCCTCGGCTGGCTAGCTACCACCCTCAAGTTGAAAATCTGCCGCCAAGCATCTAACGGTGTGTTTCGGCAGCCTCACTTGAGAGCCAGTTCGATTCCAGGCTAGGTGTGCTTTACCATCTTCGACCACACCGTCACTTAACATCAGGTGAGCTGTGGTCAAACACCTAGCCTGTCAGACATAAAAAAAAGACTCCCGCGCTCGCGCATCAACTGGTATCTTCACGTGCGAGTTGTTTGAGTACATGAAGAAGGCCACCAGATGTGGCTGAGCTATATAGTTGGAGATTTTTTAAATTGCTGACAGGCTTGGTGTTTAACCACAGCTCACCTGGTCGAAGATGGTAAACACACCTAGCCTAGAATGGAACTGGAACACACCGTTAGATGCTTGGCGGCAGATTTTCAACCTGAGGGTCACTTAACATCAGGTGAGCTGTGATAAAACACAGAGCATGTCAACGATAAAAAAAAAACTTGAATGTCTTAATTAGGCTAACTTTGCTTCTCGTTCTTCACAAAGAGTTAGTCTATCTATATTACTGTGAACCGTTGTGACTTTGGCTATAGTTGGCAACCCTGGCTTGCGAAGCGAGGGGTGGCGCGCATCAAAAGCGCATCATCTGATTGTGGGTCGCGTGGACCCTGCCCGGGCCAGGCGCGCTTACAATAAGGCCGTGCACTTGTCTAGCGATATACAGGTTCTTAGCAGTAGCGCAACTTACACCACCACTATAAAGGATGGCTAACTACCACCATCTAATTGAAAACAACAGTGTGTTCGGATAGCCTCACTTGAGAGCCAATTTCATTCCAGGCTAGATGTGACCATACCGTCATTTAACATCAGGTGTGCTGTGGTAAAACAACTAGCCGGTAGTTAACTAGAACTAGCCTCATTTTTCTGATCTTCCAAAGCTGTTTCAAATTTCTGAGCATTGGCCATGCGTCTATCGATATTACCTTACAATAAATATAATTTTATATTCATTATCATAATCAGCCTTATGACGTCCACTGCTGGACATAGGCCTCCCCCATTGATTTCCATAAGGACCGGTTGGAAGCGGCTTGCATCCAGCGCGTTCCTGCGGTCTTTATTAGGTCGTCTGTCCACCTTGTGGGTGGACGTCCTACGCTGCGCTTGCCGGTCCGTGGTCTCCACTCCAGAACTTTGCAGCCCCATCGGCCATCAGTTCTGCGTACATAGCCCAGCGGATTAGCAAGTTGAAGTGGCAGTGGGCAGGGCACATAGCACGCAGAATTTTATATTACTAAATCTTAATACTTATATTTTGTTTAAGGTATTTCGCGATTTCGAGGCCGATCGAATAGTACGAACAAGTCTCACACATAAAAACCGGCAGCGGCTAATTTCTATGATGATGACTTACTGTTAGTGTACTGAATTATTATGCTCCGGGTGACATAATTAATGAATTATTGTGCCGTGGTGGTGCCGGCGTAAGAATAGTACCCCACCCTCTCTACTCGTGGTTGCCGTAAGAGTCGGCTAAGGGACGTAATCCGGAAGATGGGCAGTAGAGTCTTCCTTGAATAATCACACCTAACTGCGCTCGCCAACCCGCCTGCCAAGCGTGGCGAGTATTGGCAAAACCCCCCCAATGGGGGAGGCCTATGTCCAGCAGAGGACGTCCTACGGCTGATGATGTGTGTGTGATGTGGGTGACATAAGATGCATTGTTTTCTTTAGCTATATTCTCTATTATAACTTTTAAAACCTTTTTTATAGTTTTTGTTTGTTTTCCAGCGAGGTTTGTGGAGTCGAGTTACTGCGTTCTCGGTAGTGTAACAGGCCACCCTCACGGAACAAGTTTCATTATAAGTACAACTTATTATTATAAAATGGGGTGGTTATTTGTTTTGATGTCATTCAGCGCGTTTTATACTTTGTGCCCCGTCAACGCAACGCACCTGTGCTTTAAAAACGTACTTAAAAATTAAAAATAAAATTTTTGCGAGATTTGGTGGAAACTTTGAATAAGGGGAAAATTCCGAAAAATAAAAAAAAAGTTGAAAATTAATGTAAATTTTGGTACTTACAAGTTTTCGGAAAAATCTAAATTTGCCCATATCTTTTTCTTGTGTTGACTCAGGACCTTGATTTTTATACGACTAATAGGGACTATATACCTCAGAACCTGGTACAAATTTCAACTTGCTAGGTCCACCCGTTCCTGAGAAAATCGGTGGTGACGCACAGATGGACAAAAGAGTGATCTTATTATAAGGGTTCCTTTTTTGCCTTTTGTGCTACGGAACCCTAAAAATCTACAAATTGCATACTAACAAAAATTGACATGTAAATTGAATAATTCTATTTTTATTTTTGATTTTATTATTTAACACTTTATTTTGTTTAATTAATTTATTATTTAACTTTGACATTTAATTTTGTATTGATTATGAATTAATTATAGTTTTTATTGCACCTATAATTGTTGTGGCATTTACTGTGTAATTGTTTTGTACTTCTTACTTTTTGTCATGAGATAATGTACACAATGTTGGTGTTCATAATATAAATAAATAAATAAATAAATAAATAAATACTAACATACATACTGCAGTGTTACTAATACTAATATATAGAGGAAGTAATAAATAGATTAAAATAAAATAAATCTAAAAGGCCGCTATTAATGGGAATAGTTCCCAAAACGCGCCCCATTGCCGCGTTGTTTGGCAATACTCTTTTGAGTATTTTCCGGGCAATTTTTTTTTTATATACTTTCCGAAATTTTTTATGTATCATTTTTTTAAGGCTAGATTTTTTTTTTACTTTACACAGCGCCATCTGACCCCAAACTAAGTAATCGTTGTACTATGAGAACTGACTGACTAACTGATAGAATACTTAAATACTTATTGTGTAGTAAATACATACCTGCTTATAATATGTACATACAGAACACCCACACACAGAACACACATTTATTTATCATCACAAATTTTTGTCTCTGGTGGGAATAGAACCTACACCTTACAGCTCTTAAAGCTAAGCTACCAAATGAGCTAACCGGGCTGTTTGACCACAGCTCATTTGATGTTAAGAGACGGTCGAAGATGGTAAAGTACATTTAGCCTGGAATGGAACTGGCTCTCCATTGAGGCGGCCTGAACACACCGTTAGATGCTTGGCGGTAGATTTTCAACTTGAGGGTGGTAGCTAGCCAGGCGAGTACTAAAAAGTACCCTACCACCATACTATGGTTTCCTCACGAAATTTTCCTTTACCGGGAGCTCAAGCTCAAGCTTCGGCTTCGGTTCACACCGACTGGCTAACCACCAGCTCTGGATGTACCATTTGTTCCAACCGGGGCAGAAATTTGATAGTGATCCGGCGTTCAAAATTAATAGTTAAAAAATTTCACAATCTGTATAATAGGTAGTATTTTTGTAACCGGAAGTAATTAATATAGTATTAATTATTAAAAATATATTAGTAATTAAAAGTCATAACCTTTAATGTAATTGCACTCTACAGTTAAGTCTGTATTACTTAGCATCTGGAGGACGGAGCTTTGCTCGCTTTATAATACAATTACCTGGATGACCGAGCTTTGCTCGGCTGAAAACACGGATAAAACGACGTTTTCTAAAAATGAAACCTAGCTAGATCGATTTATCGCCCCCGAAACCCCCTGCATACAAAATTTCATGAAAATCGTTGGAACCGTTTCCGAGATTATATGACGGATGACCAATGGCATAATAGTGACGTCAGCTAGACGTCACTGACTTGTCGAGACTGACTTGACAAGTCAACTGACTCGCAAGTCGTTGGACGGCCCTATTTATACCAAAACCAACATCTGCACAAACAATGTTTTGTCAACACATAACACTATTTGCGGGTAGTTTGATTTTAGGTTTTACAAATCATAACAAATTAATCAAACATTAATTTTACAATTAAATAATTGATGTTTGTCGGTCTCGCGCCGACATATGCATACATATATATATACGAGCAATTCTTGAATATATATATATATATATATATATTCAAGAATTAAAAAGATTTAAGATTTTAAAGGTATTATTAGATTTAAAACTCGGAAAAACGCATGATCCGACCTCACTACGCACTGAGATATCATCGCTACAAAAAGCCGTATCCAAATCTAAGCGCATCCACGTTTTAGATAGATACCTAACATTATCGGAGCAGATTATGATATTAAATTGTTTCAGAGCGGGGGAAGCGAGCACGCGGGGGCGGGGGACAGGGACGAATTGAGATGCTCTACAAAATAACTGGAATATTGAAAAACGCTCTTCATCACCATAGCAAAGTATCTGGAGCGTGCGGTCCCGAGTAAGTAGAACGTCTTCGCGATAAATAGGCGACACAAGTGGGAAGAGGCGGCGTGGTGGGGGCGGGGGACGCTTGCCGGCGATCACTACGCAAGTGCCGGCCGACCAGTCAGGGTTAGCACGTAAATGTCATTGTTTTCTGTATGTGTTTCAATAGGTTTTAAAAAGTCACAGAAGTTTACGTGTTTCACATTTAAACAACAACTTTCACATTTATTCGTACGGGTGGTAACAATGGGTATAGTAAGCCATCCTTAAAAGGTAGGATATATGCCGCCGCAGACTTTTTTGTAGATCTATAAAAGAGGAATATCCCACCATGCATTGTTTTGTTATATCTCAAAGGGATTAGACAGCGTTTTCAGTGAAAGCTCCCAGGTGGCTTGACTTTATCAGACACTTTCAACAAAACCAATTTACACACAACCTTGACAAATTACATACCTAAACCTTCCTCATGAATCATTCTATCTATTGGTAAAACTTGCATAATAATCCGTTCAGTAGTTTTTAAGTTTATCGCGAACTGACAGACACACAGATAAACAGACGTGGCAGATGACTTTATACGCTTCATAGACACCGGGGTCCGTGACTTTTGTCAACATTTTAATTACATTTTTTTTTTAAATTTAATTACATTACAGGGAGAGGGTTAGTTTAATTAATCTTAATCTAAGCCTATGTGTATACCGTACTAGTAAAAGGTAAAAAACGTTAAAGTACTAGTTTGTGTGTATACCGCGAGCAGACCAGCGACCCGCAAGCAGCACCCGAGCACGAGTATGACGCATGTGCCAGCCATCGCCCTCCTCAACCATATCTGAGGGAAGAGAGCGACCCGACACACGACGCCGCCGCAAGAAGGAGCCTTCGATGGTGAGCATGAATGCTTATTACAATACTTACAATATAAACTTAATACTTACAATACTTATTTTTATACCTACGCTTATATTTACACCTACACTTCTTAGTTCACATTTCAATGTTTTGAAATAAGCCATTTGTTTATCTCCCATTTATAGTCTTAGTTTTAAACTGTTGGCAGCTCTGCTTGCGTTGCGCTTCTCTCGACCTGTATGAGATTTAACATTTTTACAACAAATTTTGTACCTTTTGCTGAATACAATAGCAAACATAAATAATAAACAAACTATTTTTACCTAAGCAAATAACGTATTAACAGATCAAGTGCTCTATTAAGGCTAATTATGTTCGCAGAATGTAATTAGTCAATTAAATCCTGATTTCAACCCTGTGTCAATCAAAGGCTTCACCGACCGCAAATCACTGCTCAACCACACCCCCTAAATCCGGCCCCGCCCTCCACCCACGCATGCGCAGGAATAACCAATCACATCCCTCTATTCTCGCCCCCCTACCGTCTTTTACCCTCACAATTACGCACCCTTCCACCCTCACAATTGACCGGCTGTATGCGATGTCATTTTTTCGCGCCAAACCGATCGTTCGACGTCTGGCCCCGCCCAGAATCGAAATTAAAAATCTGGCCTTTTTAAATCATAACCGCAATAACGTCTCGGTGGCCAGTCTACGCGCTCCATTTCCAAAATTAAGTTACATCATTACATCTCTATTTGTCTAATTAGCTTTTTTTTTTAAAGTGGCTTAAAAGAAACATCATTATTTGTCCTAACAAATGAAATCCAGTCTCGTATTTATTTACACAGTGAATTTGACGTGCAAAATGTAAATTTAAGTTGAAGATGCCAGAAAAGAAGCAATTATGATGGAACAACGACAGAACACGATTTATCCTGCGAATTTGACAGATTTGCTTGCAGTTTCCGCTTATCAACAAAATGTCGGACGTCTGTCCGCAATCACCGACGGCGACGAGAAATTCTCCGAATTCGAGAACACTGAACGTTTTGAGTCCTCGGAACGATACGAGAATCGTTCTTCGTCCCCCGTGTCGACTTTCGACGACGGCGACAGCAGTCAATATGGCGTTGATTTGACGGGAAAAGAGACACATTTGAAAAAGTCTTTCACGATCGCTGCTATATTGGGCCTGACGAATACAGAAGAAGATGTCATGAATCTGAGTGTGCAAGAAAGGTTACAGAGTCAGAGGCAGTTGCAGAGCTATCTGTATTCAGGGCATGACGTCCAGAGGATAAACGGAGGCTTTAGAAGCATGGTCACACACCAAACGGCGTTGAGGCAAGGTAAGATTAACGAGGGAATGAATTTCCATGGTTGATGAATTAGGTTTTTGACCACAACTCGCCTGAAGTTAAGTTTTGTAGCTATACTAAGTGATTAACACGATCGGTTCACACACCGAAGGGCTTAGGTTTCAATCAGCCAAGCACGCGTTACGATAAAAAAATTGTTCAGTTGCTAGCTTAATGTTAAACTATTTATGGTCTTTTTATATAATCCTAAATACACTTAATTTATCCTATATATATCTTTGAAGGAGGCCTACGTCCAGCAGTGGACGAGATGATGATTGTGATGATTAGTTTCAATTTAAAACTGATTTCAAACAGCAAATTTATTTGAATTATCCCAAATATTGCCGTGGTGATGCCGGCGTAAGAATAGTACCCCACCCTCTCTACCCGTGGTTGCCGTAAGAGTCGGCTAAGGGATGTAATCCGGAAGATGGGCAGCAGCGTCTTCCTTGAACAATCACACTTAACTGCGCTCGCCAACCCGCCTGCCAAGCGTGCCGAGTATTGGTTAAACCCCCCCAGGAGGAGGCCTATGTTCAGCAGTGGACGTCCTATGGCTGATGATGTGATCCCAAATATCTTTAATGCATTCAACGAATTATATGTTCGTAGATTCGAACTTTACAACATTAAGTGTGTGATATGCAAATCAGGTGACGCGACGATACCAAACTCAGGCTTACCAGATTCCATATTTAGACTCTACCATAGCCAAACAACTAGTCACCTAAGAAAAATACCAAAGTATCAACAAACTTAACACCCAAACACCAGACTCTTTTTAGCTGATTTTAAAAAGAGGTTTATTATTTGTTTTGATAATGTTTATCAACTTTCTAGTTCAATTAATTTTAATACGTAACAGACTTCACTGTGCCTGCCAAATCATATTGACTTCTGGCAACTTAGTCTGCCAAATCATACTAACTTCTGGCCAGTGGTGGATTTACCAGCAGTCAAATTTTAGGGAGGCGGCAATAGCCTTACAGGAATTTAAAAAAAAAACATTATTACATACACGCAGAAAAGAAGTCTCGAAAAATTACAATATTTTCGTACAATACAGTAAGTACACCGAATATTCCAACGTCTGTACATGAAAAATAACTAAACACTGTGTAAAGCATACTTTTGTGTTTATTAATTTTTAAAATATTCCAATAGTGTTTCAATATTACAATTTAAATTTAGTAATTTCGGGTTTTTTTTTTAAATCTGTTTACCTAAATATTATTATGTCCACTCACACAATTCGGTATGTAAAGAAAAAAAATACTTTGCTGATTCCAAAACCATTTCGAAATAGGTATTACATTCCTGTACATTATTTTGACGTTTAAAACTCTCTAAACTATGAGATGGGGTATATTTCAATAAAATACACAAGATAAACTTGACTTTCAATGAGTCGCATAATGACGTCATGTAGTTCGCTGTGCAAAAGCAATGGCGAACCTAAACAAAAACTGACAATGTCAAGTCAACGCAGCGTTGGATTTCGTACTATAATTACAGTATTTGAACAACTATTTCATGCTCCGTACTAGATACTATCCATATCTAAGGATAGTACGGAAAAATACTATAATTTCGTTACTTCACTTATAAAATACCAAAATAGGTAAATATAACAAACGTGCGTTGCCAAATCACGTAAAAAAAAAATTTCATTGGGTTTGTCCTTTTTCTTTTTGGCATCATACTCTGTGCATTCTGTCAGTTCTAATGTTTCTGTAAAACACCTGTAATAGATCCATCTATTTTTTTAAATCTTAATAGATTTGCCAGCGGCGTAATAGCGTAATAATCCATACAAAAAAGTAATAGATTAGCAACATTAAGAAGCTTTGATAAACAAAATTCTTTACTTCATGTCAGTTGTCAAAGTCAATCAAATGTGTCAAAATATTATTTTTTGTTTTATATGGCAAAGGCCTACTATGGATATTCAGCCAACCTCATGACGTCATCGCTATCAAAAGTTTGAAAACGTATTAAAAATCAACTACCGCATAAAAAGCCAAAATATTCAAATCAGTTTCATGAAATAAAGTTTACTATCAGAAAAAAATATAAAATAAATACCAAAAAAAAACTTTACATACCGAATTGGCTAACGCGCGAAGGTGTGCTATTAGCGGAATATTCTAGGAACTGACACAACGATCCCTTAATTCGCAATCGTTCTGATAACGGGATTTGCTCATGTAATTATGACGATAGAACACAAATCATAAAATTGATATTTCATTGACATTTCTAGGGTATTGAATTGCAGAAGTTAGTAAGCAAAAATTGTATAGCCTACTGGCGGCAAATATGTACATTCGGCACTGCTTCTGGCAACTTAGTACAGTTTAAATGTAGTATAGTTAAATTTAAACTCAATTTATACCCCCTATATACACACTAATAATAAACACTATGTTTAGTAGATAAATTTAAACGCCGGGGCATCCACAGCACGTTGGATCTTCGCAGTAATAAAAAGAAAGACCAACTAGTAACGCCGTCGCACCGGCTCGGCAAGTCGGAGAGGTCGGTATACATTCTGGGGCCCGCGGTCTACAACCGTGTACCCGCCTCCGTCCGGGATGCACCTTCCATCGCGTGCTTTAGAAGCAAACTAAGATCTTGGCTTCAAGAGACCTTGTTTTATGATTTTAACGATTATCCCACTAATATTATAAATGTGAAAGTTTGGATGGATGGATGTTTGTTACTCAATCACGCCAGAACAGCTGAACGGATCTGGATGAAATTTTGCATGTAGATACTTTAGGCCCCGGAATAAAACATAGGAGACTTTTCATCATCATCATCGTCATCCATCACTACGCGGGTAAAACCGCGGGGCGCAGCTATTTTAAAATAAAGATATTATTGAATTACAACTAATTATAATTTTTATTGACATATTTTATGATTGACATTTATTATTATATTGACATTTTTATTACGTTGACATAATATGTTATAATTTTTAATGTTATTTTTAAATATGAATGAAAAAATTATCTGTATCTTTGGTATTATCAATAAAGATTTGTATTTGTATACTGAAACTAAACTAATTTTAACGTAAGGAATTTTGTAAAGTCCCACGCATTATTTTTGTCCAGATATTTGCGTGTTGCCGTACTTATAATATTATTTTTAAGTATAGTTAAAATAAAAAAAACGGTAATACAACTAATAAATAACGTAACTATTCAAAAGCAAAAACAATGGAAACAAATCACTTAGACTAGCGACCCGCCCCGGCTTCGCACGGGTAGTAAGAATGGGTATAGTAAGCTATCCTTAAAAGGTAGATACTTCCACTTCGGACTTTATTGTAGATCTATAAAAGAGGAATATCCCACCATGCATTGTTTTGTTATATCTCAAAGGGATTAGGCAGCGTTTTCGATGAAAGCTCCCAGGTGGCTTGGCTTTTTCCGACACTTCCAACAATCATCATAATATTTCAACCAATTTACACAAAATACTGACAAATTATATACGTAAGCCTTCCACATGAATCACTCTATCTATCGGTGAAACTCACATGATAATCCATTCAGTAGTTTTTAAGTTTATCCCGAACAGACAGACAGACGCGGCTAATGACTTTGCTTTATAATATGTAGTGATGATAAAAACAACATAAACACAAACAACAATACGATAAGAACATATTGGAGCGAGGTAACAATATTGTTTTAATTAAACATAGGGTTCAACCCTTGATCAGGGTTTAAAATTAATCCCGTCCTAACTGGCTGAATGACCGTTAAAAGTGAGGGTTAAAAGTTACGGATCTCGGGACACTAATTAGTTTAGCAGACTCACAGACAACGATGCTCTCTTTAACCGACTTCAAAAAAGGAGGAGGTTCTCAATTCGTCGAAATCTTTTTTTTAATTTATGTTCGCCGATTACTCGAAGACGCATGAACCGATTTGGTTTTTTTTATTTATTTCAAAGTTCCTAGTTTCAAAGTTTAGTTGGCTAAGGGTCATGCAGTCGGTCTTTTTTAAATTGTAAAATAAGGATTAATATTGTTTTTCTTTTCGAAATGCACATATTTTAATACCATTTGTTCGATAGAGCAAAAGTAACAAATAGCAAATAAATTTTTTTTTATTGTTTACAAGCTAGGTGTTTGACCACAGCTCACCTGATGCTAAGTAAGGTGTGGTCGAAGATGGTAAACACACCTAGCCTGGAATGGATCTGACTCTCAAGAGAGGCTGCCAGAACACACCGTTAGATGCTTGGCGGCAGATTTTCAACTTGAGGGTGGTAGCTAGCCAGCCGAGTACTAGAAAGTGCCCTACCACCATACTATGGTTTCCTCACGATGTTTTCCTTTACCGGCAGCTCAAGCTCATTGTTGGGGTTTAAACCCACGCCCTTCGGCATGTGAACCGACCGTGCTAACCACTGAACTATCATCGCTACGAAAGCTATCGTCGCAGTAAAGCTATCATCGCTATATAAACATGAACCTTAAAATCAAACTAGTACTTATTCTGTGTTTATCAGAGAGTCCTCGCGACAGGCCGCCGGCGCAGCTCAAGCCTCGAAGCCACACCCTCTCCTGCTCCAGCAGGTAAGCAGGTATTGCAGCTGAATAAACATAAAGCCTCCTATTCATCATCATCATCCGGGTTCTTCCTCCTCCGTACGTGGGGAGGTAGGGTATCGGCCTCAAGGGAGTCCCTCATTGCCGAGGCAGGACGCTGAGGGTCAACCCCCCAGGGGTGGTGGTAAAAGGGTGCTGTTTCAACGTTCGGCAACACTGGGCGGAGCTGCGCACTCACTGGATCTATTTAGCAGGATAGGAACGGGGCAAAGTGATACTCCATTTTGCGTGGTGGTAGGGTACTTTCTAGTACTCGGCTGGCTAGCTACCACCCTCAAGTTGAAAATCTGCCGCCAAGCATCTAACGGTGTGTTCCGGCAGCCTCACTTGAGAGCCAGTTCCATTCCAGGCTAGGTGTGCTTTACCATCTTCGATTACACCGTCACTTAACATCAGGTGAGCTGCGGTCAAACAACTAACCTATCAGCTAAAAAAAAAAAAAACTCTTGCCCCGAGCGTTCCCGCAGGAACCCATTTCTCCGCTATCCGTAGAGGTAACGGACAGCGGCCGCTATGCACGACACGTTAGCCGCGCTACGGAGGCCCTCGCCTGCTACAATTGATGCGATCATCTCGACCAGGATGCTAACTATCTGTGTAATAATACTAGGCATTCCGGCTTATGGTCGACTTCCTCCTATTCACTAGGAACAAGCGTTTATACATAAAAGTAATGCTGTAAATTTTTATGCAATTGATTAATCATGTGACAAGGATGCATATATTTATGTCAATTTATGTTTATTTATGTGTATTTTTTTTTTGTCTCTGACAGGATAGATGTTTGACCTCAACTCATCTGATGTTAAGTGACAGTGTGGTCGAAGATGGTAAAGCACACCTAGCCTGGAATGGTACTGGCTCTCAAATGAGGCTGCCGGAACACACCGTTAGATGCTTGGCGGCAGATTTTCAATTTGAGGGTGGTAGCTCGCCAGCCGAGTACTAGAAAGTACCCTACCACCACGCTATGGTTTCCTTACGATGTTTTCCTTCACCGTCAGCTCAAGCTCATTGTTGGGGTTTGAACTCACGCCCTTCGGCATGCGAACCGACTGCGCTGCCGCTAAGCATCTAACGGTGTGTTCCGACAGCCTCACTTGAGAGCTAGTTCCATTCCAGGCTTTACCATCTTCGATCACACCGTCACTTAACTTCAGGTGAGCTGTGGTCAAACACCTAGCATGTCAGCAATAAAAAAAAAAGTACATCCAGCCACAGGACAATCATTTATCGTCACATATGTAAATGTTTGCCCAGCGCCGCCTCAGACTTTAAAAAAAAATCCCACCTAGAAAATCTATTAGCTAACCTTGTTTTGGACCTTCTGACATGAGACACTGTGTTTCTAATGAACTTTCTTTCCAGTTCTGGGCGCAGTAAAAGAATACGTACCATTTTCACACCAGAACAACTGGAGAGGCTAGAAGCGGAGTTCGAAAGACAACAGTATATGGTAGGCCCGGAGAGACTGTACCTTGCCCACGCGTTACAGCTCACTGAAGCACAGGTTTGTATAAAAACTTACAGATAGCAATTTTTCATTGTGCAAGTCTGAAATAAAAATATACAGTTTTTTATCACAAATAGGCTTGCGTTTGACCGCCAACTCGCCTGATGTTAAGCGAAGACGCGGTCTACGGTGGAGCACGCTCGCCTAGAAGAAACCGATTCACTCGCGACTTGAAGGCACCCAGATTGTATCTATCAGGGAACACCCACTCGGGTTAGTGCCACAAGTAGCAGCCTTATCGCTAATAATGATCTCTCCCAGGCGACCAAAAATGGAAAACAGATTATTAACTAAGAAAAGACAGGAGAAATGGAACTGGCTCTCAAGTGAGGCTGCCGGAACACACCGTTAGATGCTTGGCGGCAGATTTTCAACTTGAGGGTGGTAGCTAGCCAGCCGAGTACTAGAAAGTACCCTACCACCACGCTATGGTTTTCCTCACAATGTTTTCCTTCACCGGCAGCTCAAGCTCATTGTTGGGGTTTGAACCCACGCCCTTCGGCATGCGAACCTACCGCGCTAACCACTGAACCATCATCGCTACAATCGTCACATCGTCTACATCGTCTGTGTAGTTCATCGCAGTACCGATAAGCTATCGAAATTACAGAGCTGTCAAGACTAACCATCGAAAGTCTCAAAGTAATGAGCGCCATACAGCGATGCCCTGGACTTTCTTTTGTTACTCAAAGTTCTGTGTACCGCTGCAATGGTCATGGACAGGCGTTATATCTTACCATCAGGAGGGCATATGGTCTCATCACTTTTACTACAAAAAATATTACGCAAGCAATTTTGTAAGGGTGTTCAATTTCAATTAGAGAATTTCTTCCGGAAAGATTATGTATTCGTGCAAAACCAGGTTGCAAGTAAATACTAAAGCTTTTTTTTATATAAAAGTAGTGAGACGTAACGCTCTCCTGATGGTAAGAAATAACGCCTGTCCATGACCATTGCAGCGATACACAGAACTTTGAGTAGCAAAACAAAGTCCAGGGCATCGCTGCTTTGGCGCTCATTACTTTGAGACATTTGATGGTTACTCTTAATAGTTCTGTAATTGCGCTAGCTGCAGTACCCTTCAAACTGGAACACAGTAATGTTTACACACTACTCCTTGGCGGTAGAATATCTGGTTCTGCGGTGATATTTAAGACGATTAAGGAGATCTACCACCAAGTTGTTTGTCCTTTCTCCCCAGGTAAAGGTGTGGTTTCAAAATCGACGTATAAAATGGCGGAAGCATCACCTAGAAGTGACTCAACAACGCCTGGCAGTATTGCAAAGGCATTCACATGAAGCGCATGACGACGCGTGATAATTATAAGAAACATCAATATCACACTTCACACAAATCAATCACACCAATTCGGTATGTAAAGAAAAAAAACTGATTCCAAAACCATTTCGAAATATTACATCCCTGTACATAATTTTTATGTTTAAAACTCCTTAAACATTGAGATGGGGTTTATTTAAAAAAAAAAAAACATAAAATGAACTTGACTTTCGTTTTTCCTTTATTTTTTGTCACATAATAGGCTGTACTTTCGGTGCCTAAAAAAAGCAATGACAAACCAAAACAAAAACAAGTCAAAAGCAATGTCATACAATATTTATTTACCTATTTATAATAACCTCTTCCATACCCGTACGTCAAGTTGTTTTTCGCTTTATTGATACAAATATCTGTATTATTTTACTTTAAACGTTACTCGGACTCTGAAATCGCTCTTTGAGGCAATGATAAAAGATGTGTTTACTTTATGTCAATTGTCAAAGTCAATCAAATGTGTTATAAGCTATGTTTACTTTTTTGTTTTAAATAATTTGTTGGCAAGAGCATAACATATGTATATTCAGCCTACTAGAAACTTAATTTACTAGAAAGCTAAAATATTTTAATTAGTTTTATAGAATAAAGTTTACTATCCGAAAAAAATATAAAAATAAACCAAAAAAATAACTTTACATACCGAATTTTATAAATGGGAAACTTTGTGACGTTCCTTTTCAATCATAAATAATACTCATGAACTTGTACATATTTCATTTTAGGTGCAAATCAAGTCAAAACGTGGTTTTCACGTAAAAGAGAGTTTTTGTTTTACTTAAGCGGCATTACTTACGTTTAATTATATCATATATTTCGACTTCAACGGTCACATCTGGTGGCCTTCTTCATGGAGAGAAAACTGAGTACAACACGAAGCAAGATGACCTAAACTATAGTCTGAGTCTCCGAAAACAACTAACTAACTAATGAGTAAAAACTAGGCCAGTAAAAGCCGTTTTTTGGTCAACCTCGCACTAAACTTCCGACCCTTTTTTTATAAGGTTTAGTGTCATTAACTGAGCATAAAATCACAAAATACTGACAGATCCAGGCGGAGCTTCAAGCGCCATCTTGAGAAAAAGTTTTTTGGCCGATATCTCGGAAACTATGCACTTTAGGGCAAAAATTATTCAGACCATTATTGTAGAAAATAAAATTTCACATCTTTTATTTCTTGTTAACTTTTTTGTAAAACTTACCGTTTACGATTTATGGCCCATTTAGTGAACCGGATTTTTTATTTTTTCCAATATTTTAAGAGTTATCGGCCTAGATAGAAAAAAAAATTATACCTACTATTTGTACCTACATATAATAGTTTTTTGGTTGTGGCTTTGATGCAATTGGATGTATTTTTTATTTATTTTTAAGGATTTCTATTGTACTTTTTATATTTTTTACGTGAGCCTTATGAACATAATTGCCACGTACTTTTATAAATTTATTTTGAGGACAACAGTATGGCAGTAGGTTAAGGGGCGGCGAGGTGGCCCGTGGACCACCCGTAAGCTGCATACATTTTTATTATACACACAAATGTTATATTCTTTATATTTTTTTTTATTAATAAATAATGAGATAAACGAAACGCTCTCCTGATGGTAAGAGACCATTGCATGGCCATTGCAGCGATACACAGAACTTTGTGTAACAAGACAAAGTCCAGGGCATCGCTGCTTTGGCGCTCATTACTTTGAGACTAGATGGTTAGTCTCAATAGCCCTGTAATTTCGCTAGCTGCAGTACCCTTCAAACCGGAACACAGTAATGTTTACACACTACTGCTTGGCGGTAGAATATCTGGTACTGCGGTGGTAACTAGGAGATCTACCGCCGAGTAAAATTTCTTTAGTTATTTATTTGGGCTAGTCTTATATAATAATATGCAGATGATGATTGTGATTGAATATCATTATGCGTTCAAGATTTAAGCATATTTATTTTAGGCCTTCCTTTCGTTAAATTTGTTATATTGTTATGAGGGAAAAAGTTATGCCTACGAAATTATGTGTACTTTTATTATGCGTATTGATGTGTAGGACAAACAACGGAGTGCCACTGTAAATTATGACTTCAAATTTTATGCGATACCAATGGTGAACCATAAAACAATTCTTCCATCGATTTTTTTTTGTATAAATATACTTTACCCACTAAACTATTTATAATATTTAAGAATCTACTTATGGCTAAAATTATTAAGTGATATGTTTAAGTTTTATGAAGTAAGCTATTGTACTTATCAATATAATTAAGTAATAGGTACTCAATTACTTGTATTAAAATTACAGTACCTAAATGAATCTAGTCATTTTATTAATGTGAAATAAATTAAGTTTTAAAATACTGGTGGCCATTTTTATTCTTGACTAGCGACCCGCTCTTGCTTTGCACGGATACTAGCGTAGTACATTATTTAGATATATCTCCAGCGTTTGTAATATAAGCGCATAAAACATATTTTGTACGATATCACATTACAAATCTTGGAAATTCTCGAATTTTTTCTACTATGATATGCATGTATTATACATATAAACCTTCCTCTTGAATCACTCTGTCTGTTGATGGAAGCCGCATTAAAATCCGTTGCCGTAGTTTAACAGATCTAATCGTACTTACGGCGGGAAGCGACTTAGTTTTATACTATGTAGAGATTTGCCGCCTCGCACGGGTGCACTGTAGAATAAATTTGAATTTGGTTAGCCTAGCCTATACCTATATAGGTGCCGGTGCCTGGCACCGACTTCAAACAGATCAGTAGGTACCTAGCAGGTATAATAATACTTTGTAATGTAAGTTTATTTTGGTGTAATGTTGGTGTTTTTTTTCTTGAAGTCGGTTTTTTTAAAAGTTTGCTTATTTTTCAATTATGTTCACGCCAAGAAACACTTGAACAGTATTGAGTCTAGCTAGACTCGATAAGATTCAAAAACGTGTTACCAAAGACAATTACATCGTCGTAAACAAAGAATGTCATAAAAAAATGCTCATAAAATGAAAACAACTGGGCCAAACTATGTAAAATGTTTATGGGACCAAATGGCAACTATTCCGCATCAAACTAAAGAAGAATCACGTAATTCGGATCATAAATCTCAGAGTAATCGGTGTACATACATTTTAAAAAAACAACCAAATTGAGAACCTCCTCCTTTTTGAAGTCGGTTAAAAATACCGGTTGATCCAATCGCTATCATTCCAAACCTTATAGCTTATACCCATTCTTACTACCCGTGCGAAGCAGGGGCGGGTCGCTAGTATTTATACATATAGTTACTTTTTAGGGTTCCGTACCCCAAAAGGAAAAAACGGAACCCTTATAGCATTACTTTGTTGTCTGTCTGTCTGTCTGTCCGTCAAGACCTTTTTTCCCAGGAACGCGTGGAGGTATCAAGCTGCAATTCATATCAAACACTCAGGTCTACTGTCCCTTGGAGCTGTGAAAAAATCAAACTTCTAAGCCAACGCAAACAAAAGATACAGCCGTTTATGCTGCAAAATTTTCGACACTCGCAAGGGAATCAAAACCTACAGGGTACTTCCCGTGAACTCAGAATCTTGAAATTTGGTACGAAGCAACGTCTTATAACACAGATAAAGGAAAAATTGCGAAAAGCATAAATTACTTTTCTAAAAAAAAACATAACTTTTACTTATATACTTACAGGTTTGTACGGAACCCTCGGTACGCGAGTCCGACTCGCACTTGGTCGGTTTTTTTAATGCATACTTATAATAATACACACAGAACACCCAGACACAGAACAACATTTATACTCGTCATACAAATTTTTGTCCCGAGTGGAATCGAACCCACGCCCTACAGTCTTGAAGCAGGTATACTACCAAATGTGCTAACAGGATAATCAGTGACTAGATGTTACCTGATATACTTATAACCGTAATTTACCTAATAAGTCTTCTAAGTTATTCAGATAGCTATCTCCTACTAGAATCACGCTTAGCTAACAGTGAAATCGCAACCGGTTACAGAACAACGCTTGCACCCGCAACCGCTAGTGTTGTACTCTTCTTTATTGTGAAAGTTATAGATATCGATATTTTATAATAATATTATTTTACAAACTTATTTAGTTTCATCTATCCCGTTGTCCGTCTATAATCAAATCTTACTAGCTAAATTTGACCCACTTCCCGATGTCCAATTGGACTCAAACGTATGGTATAAAGGTATATCTTCGATGACAATACCATGATATGATACCATGGAGCTATAAATCTAAATATATATAACTCAAAGGTGACTGACTGACTGACTGACTGACTGACTGACATAGTGATCTATCAACGCACAGCCCAAACCACTGGACGGCTCGGGCTGAAATTTGACATGCAGGTAGATGTTATGACGTAGGCATCCGCTAAGAAAGGATTTTGATTAATTCTACCCCCAAGGGGATAAAATAGGGGATGAAAGTTTGTATGAAACTTTGTCAATTTTAAACCGATCGGGCTGAGACTTTGCATGTATAAAGCTACTATAACGTAGGCATCTAGCGCGGGTGACACCGCGGGGCACAGCTAGTACATATATAAACAAGATAAGCCCATCGAGTTTGAACTCGATTGAATCGTCATAAGGAGCACTTTACACCTATACGATAACACGGTCTGATGATGAAGCTGGAAGGTAGCGACGGCATCTCTGTCATAAAACAACATAACCCCACAGAGTTTGGGCTCAATCGATTCGTCTTGGGGAGCTATCTCTAAAATACTTACATACTAAAAAGTTTAAAAACAAGCTTTTTATCTGGGACCATAAATAAAAAAATATATTCTAGTATTTATTTTGCGTGTAGGTATGTACGTCATCATTATCATCATCAGCCATATGATGTCCACTGCTGTACATAGGCCTCTCCCATTGATTTCCATAAAGACCGGTTGGAAGCGGCTCGCATCCAGCGCGTTCCTGCGGTCTTTATCAGGTCGTCTGTCCACCTTGTGGGTGAACGTCCTACGCTGCGCTTGCCGGTCCGTGGTCTCCACTCCAGAACTTTGCAGCCCCATCGGCCATCGGTTCTGCGTGCTATGTGCCCTGCCCACTGCTAATCCGCTGGGCTATGTCGGCTACTTTAGTTCGCCAACGGATCTCCTCATTTCTGATTCGATCTCGTAGGGAAATTCCGAGCATAGCCCTCTCCATTTCTCGTTGTGCTACTTTAAACTTACTAAGAAGGCACATAGTCAGAGTCGCAATAAGTCATCACTGGTCAAAGACTTTCGACTTGAGGCACTGAGGTAATTCGGACTGTGATGTAAGTACTTACCTATGTATATCCTTAAAAGCACTACCCGTTACAGGTTACAGGTTAGATACTTACTATACTTCTGTAACCTACCCGCCAAATACTTACTAGAATTTATTTTTTACTTTTTAGTTTAATGTTCCAAATCCTTTTTTTAGTATGTAGTTCCACTTGGTGGTAGATGTCATCAACAGGAGATTGACAGGTACCATCGCAGTTTAAGATATTGTATGCAAACATTTCTGTGTTCCGGTTCAAATGTTACTAGAAAGAAATAACAACAAACAGACAAATAAGAGACAGCATAATGCTGGTCATACTAAGTGGTATGACCACCAGCGCTGGACTTCCGGTGATTCTTTGTAGGTAAAGCAAAAACCGGCCAAGTGCAAGTCGGACTCGCGCACGAAGGGTTCCGTACCATTATCTATGAAAAACGCGTTTATTGTATGGGAGCCCCCTTAAATATTAATTTTATTTTGTTTTTAGTACCTATTTGTTGTTATAGCGGCAACAGAAATGCATAATTTGTGAAAATTTCAACTGTCTAGCTATCGCGGTTCTTGAGATACAGCCTGGTGACAGACAGACAGCGAAGACTTAGTAATAGGGTCACGTTTTTACCCTTTGGGTACGGAACCCTAACAATTAACAAACCAAAACAACACCAACCAAAACCAACAAAAACATAATACATAAAAACAAAAACCCTAATATTACTTAAAATGTGAAAGTTTGTATGTTTGTATATATATTTAGATGTTTATTACTCAATCACGCAAAAACTGCTGAGCGAATTTGGTTAAAATTTGGCGCACATATAGTTTATTACCTGGATTAACATATAGGATAATTTTTATTCCAGATAAATGTTAGGTTTTTGTGGGATTATCAAAAAACTAACTACAGGACGTAACCACTTGAAATTCGGTATAGATATGTCATACGGAACATTAGAATAAAAGGTATTCTAGGTAATTAAGTAGCGCAAGTTCCGTGAAAGAATGAATGAATAACTCTTTATTGTAACAACTGGCGACCTTATCGCTAAAAGCGAACCGTGATGGATGAACCTATTGCTCTTTTGTTAGTTACACATGTTTTATTTCTCTCAGAAGCCAATTCGCGGACAAAGTCGCGGGCGCAAGCTAGTGATATATAAAATAAAACAAGCTGCAGCGAACTACAGTACTACAGCGTCATTGCATGACACTTGAGACTAAAAAAAGGTCTCAAATTAATGTGCGCTGTTGTGCGACCTGGACATTGATTTCGTACTCAAATTTTTGAGTACATCTGCAAAAGTAATGAAAATTTATTTTTAATTTTTTTATTTTTTAATTTTTTATAAATTTTTTAAAAGAAATTATTATTATTAACTATTTATATTATTATTTATTTTGTTGACAACAATTTTTATCTTGACATATTTTTATATTGGAAATAAGTTTACGTTGGCATGTTTTTCTATCGACATATATGTATTTTGATAGTTTGTTATTTATTCACTGAAACAGTGTTTTAAACTTTTTTAATGATATATTTGAACTTATATTATGGACTAGCTGTGCCCCGCGGTTTCACCCGCGCTAGATGCCTATATACGTCATAGTAGCTTTATGCATGCAAAGTCTCAGCCCGATCGGTTTAAGATTGACAAAGGTTCATACCAACTTTCATCCCCTATTTTATCCCCTTGGGGGTAGAATTAATCAAAATCCTTTCTTAGCGGATGCTTACGTCATAACATCTACCTGCGTGCCAAATTTCAGCCCGATCTGTCCAGTGGTTTGAGCTGTTCGTTGATAGATCACTATGTCAGTCAGTCAGACAGTCACCTTTGAGCTATATATATTTAGAAGATTTCGACTTGTCAATAAAATATTTGTATTTGTATCTCTTATCGCCTAGAAAGCTCGTTCGTGTCATAAAGTTTATTAAATTTCATCAATACTTTTCATTGCCTTGCGGGTAAAACCGCAAAGCGAGACTGGTTAATTGTAAGAATAATAAATATGCTTATGACTGTCCACAAGGACCTATTAAAACCTTATAATGTCAAATAAACAAGTTTGTTTCTATGACACTGAGGTCTGTCATAAAACGTTTCGTATTAAGTTTATACAAAATGACTGACTCCATTTCGTTAAGCACAGACACGGCTAGGTGACATTGGGTTTCCGGTGCCTACCTTCCGGTTTCATCGCCATCTGATGATGAAGCCGGAAGGTAGTTGATTGGGACTATTCAAGTGACCGTAAACTCTATTGAAAAGTCAAACGAAACCAAATTTCATTTACTTGGATGACATTTTTTTCAAGTTATTTTGGTTTAAAAATCGAACCACAGAACCGAATTTGATAAAATATAGATAAAATGTCTATTGACCTAATTATTAAGTATATTATTTCAAATAAAAAATAATATTTTTTCAAATCGGTTTGTAAATGACGGAGTTTTTTAAGTCGGCTTATAAAACAGAATAAAACAGATTTAGCTTATTGAAGCCTAAGTATTTAGTTTTTACCCGACTGCAAAGGAAAGGTTATGTTTTTCGCGCGTGTCTTGTATGTATGCATTTATGCATGTGTGCATGTATGCACGTATGCACGTATGCACGTATGCACGTATGCACATGTGCATGTATGAATGTATATACAGGCTAGGAGTGTTTACCATCGTCACTTAACATCTGGTTAGCTGTGGTCAAACACCTAGATTTCAAACATTTAAAAAAACAATTATGTATCAAGAAAATCTGTTCAGTTGTTTGAAGATTATAATCTACTTTTTAGGGTTCCGTACCCAAAGGGTAAAACAGGACCCTATTACCAAGACTCCGCTGTCCGTCTGTCTGTCTGTCCGTCTGTCACCAGGCGTATCTTATGAACCGTGATAGTTAGACATTTGAAATTAATGTATATTTCTGTTGCCGCTAAAACAACAAATACTTATTGAAAAACAGAATAAAATAAATATTTAAGGAAGCTCCCATGCAACAGACACGATTTTTGCCATTTTATAGATAATGGTATGGAACCCTCCGTGCGCGAGTCCAACTCGCACTTGGCCGGTTTTATTTCTAGTTGATGAATGCATTGGATTTTTTACAGGTCTGATCGAGTTGAAATTATTAAATCGAGAGTAATTATTAAATCTCTCGACATCTGTTACCGTATATTAATACGGTAACTGATGTCGCGGTTTTTTAAATTTACACACACTTGTTGATATTTTAAAATATATACATTATATATAACATTTATTATTAACAGCGAGCCTTATTATAATCACATAATGAAGGCAAATAATACAATTATCGAATTTAATTTACGATAATTGTTCAGGTACTTAGTTTTCATGCACGAATCACGCCTCAGCTTGATAATTATCATTGACCTGCCACTGCATTTATTACATTTTACCACAATATCGATAATTGCAGAGAACGTAGATCTCTAGTGATGTTGGTAGAAACGTCGGTTGCTATGTCGATAAAAATCATTTATTTAAAAATGATCGTAGTTTGTTATTCACAAGATAAGATATTTTACTTGGTGGTTGATCTCATTACAGTACCAGATGTTGCCGCCAAGCAGTAGTGTGTAAACATTACTGTGTTCCGGTTTAAAGGGTACTGCAGCTAGCCAAATTATAGGCTGTTGATACTAACTAGTCTCAAAGTAATGAGCGCCATACAGCGATGCCCTGGACTTTGTTTTGTTACTCAAAGTTCTGTGTATCGCTGCAACGGTCATGGACAGGCGTTATCTATAACCAAATGAGAGCGTCTCGTTCGTCTCATTACTTTAAAAAAAATGTTAGTTATATTATCAAAGCATAATACAATACAATACAATACAATACAACTTTATTATACACCAAACATTATAAAAATACATACAAAAATTAAAAACAGAAGAGAAAGAAAGTAACAAAACAAAAAATACAACATAGAAACAACAAATAAACGGTGTACAAGGGCGGCCTTATCGCCTAGAGCGATTTCTTCCAGACAACCTTAATGTTGCATAATGTTGTTATAAATGGTAATGATTTCAAACAAACTATAAATTCTCCAATCGATGTAATTATCCCTCCCTAATCTACTATATTATAGTAGATTAGGGAGAGATTAGCTTTTGGTGAAGGTTTGCTTCGACAGCTGAAGGGCGCGGGTTTAATTCCCACTTTGGACTGTTTTGTATCTGGGTGTTCGGTATATATTATAAGAATGTATTTTAAAAAAATCTCTCTTTCTTCTTGGCATCACACTCTGTGCATTCTGCCAGTTTCAATATTTCAGTATTTTGTGTGTAGTCTTCAGTTTTCAGCTTCTTTATCTTCAAAGTCAAAGTCCAGTAAAAGTCAAGTCAAAAAAATTATTAAACACTACCTTACAAACTTAATATAAGGCCAATTATAGATTTATATGATACTAGCTGCGCCCGGTTTTGCCCGCGTGGGCAAATGGATGTATGGATGGATGGATGTGGGATGATGATGATGAAGTGTCCTTTGTTTTATTCCAGGGCCTAAAGTATCTACATGCAAAGTTTCATCCAGATCCGTTCCACGGTTTTGGCGTGATTGAGTAACAAACATCCATCCAAACATTTATAATTTATAATTCAAACTTTCACATTTATAATATTAGTGGGATGAATTATTTAATAACTTACAAAAAGCAGTCGAATGGCTAAATCTTAAATAAAATTAACAATAAGATGTATATGAGTAAATATGAGCATATATATTAAGCATGTAAACAGGAATTATCTTTAGTAAACGAATAAGTAAATATGTATAACAAATATGTAGAAAGCAACTCTACAAAATATCACCTATGTTATTGCATTAACAATAAAGTTCACTATCAGTCCCGTACGTGCTTTATCGATACCTTGCTATCGTTAAAATGTACACATCACTACAATTTAATCGTTGGACTCTCGCTATCGTTCGTACTTTTGTTTACATTTTAGTAAACATTTACTCCTCGCGTAAACATCATTGTTTTTGTTTTGTTTCATTGTTATTGTTTTAAATAAAGTTATTTTTAATTTGAATGCAAGTTCGAGTTTTTAAACGAGTTTAGCCAATTTGAATTTATATTTATACACAATATTGCAACTTTGTTTTGTTTTTATTTTTCTTTGTGTTTGGCCAATGTTTTTTGCCGTTTATCTCGGTGGCGTCGAGTCGTAATGTAAGAACATTGATGAAGGACAAAATGGATTCAAAAACAAAAGGTTAGTAAAAAACAATATACGAACGAATATCTAAAATGGTAGAACTCATTAGCAGGATGTCGTGTAAATAAGTACCGCCGTAGTACCAGATATTATGTTGCCAAGCAGTAGTGTATATACATGACTATGTTCCGGGTTGAATGGTTGAAGGCTTATTGAAACTATCATATTTTAACAGGTTTTAACAACTCGATTGCCATCTGTGCTATAAAGATAAGTATGTAATAACTATTTAAAATAAAATAATAAGTATTATGTCAGCTATCTGGTACCCATAATACAAGCTTTAAAAAAATCATATTTCACCACATTATATCACTTTCCCACACTCGCCCTTGTAATTTGGTACTTTTTTATAACTAAAACACCACTTTTTATACATAAACACTCGAAAAAACACAAGTTATGGAAAATAATATAATGCGGCGACATAATCTTTTCGCATTCCCGCCAAAACTTATAAAAACTCTTTGTTGATCTTCGTAAAAATAACAAATATTAAAAAAAAAGACTGGTTTAAAAAGTTTTATTATCATTTCAGATTTAACATCACCGAGGGAAGATACATGGGCCTCCTTAGAAGAACTTTACACGGACTTTGACCAGTGGGTTAGAAAACTCCAGAAGTTCGTGTCAAAAAGGTTTACCTTCATTTTAACCTTATAGTTTTATACCAACCTACTTTCATTAATTTTGCTACCATATAAAGACAGAACGCGGAAGAAACTTGGAAAAGAAATTGTAAAAAAACAAGGTCTTGCAAAAGTCACTAACGCGGTAACATATTAATATTCCATTCCGAAATTGAGTCTCTGGTTTAAATCATTAGTTACTACATGTTTTTGTTATCTCTAGTATAATTAGTTGTACCTATTCCTAATCTGTAATTACCGCAACTTCTTGACTTGACTGATAATAGTTCTTAGATAAGTAGTCTATAATATTATATAGTTTTGAATACGTCTTGAAATAATTATGCTTCTTTGGGGATATGAAGTTGATATAAGACATTGGCGTCCCCTAGAGCAATGAAATAAACAAACGTGCTATTTTTATTGTTTAGTTTTCGCCATCTGTCATATAATAAACTCGTCAGTTTTTGGCGGGAATGTGGAAAGAGTCGTTTCGCGCCATTGTATTTTTTTCCAAAAACTACTATTTTTTCGAGTCTCTGTGTAAGTTTGAGTTCAAACCCCAACAATGAGTTTGAGATGTCGGTGAAGGATTCGTGGTTCGGTTTGTGGTGGTAGGATACTTGCTATAGTACCTACTCGGCTGGCAAGCTACCACCTTCAAGTTGAAAATCTTCCGCCAAGCATCTAACGGTGTGTTCCGTCCGGCAGCCTCACTTGAGAACCAGTTCCATTCCGGGCTTAATGTTTTTTTTATATATAAATAATGACACGTTTTAGATGCTCTCCTAATGGTACGAGATAACGCCTGCATAAGGTCATTGTAGCGATACACAGAAGTTTGAATAGCACAACGAAGTCCAGGACATCGCTACTTTGGCGCTCATTACTTTGAGACATTCGATGGTTTGTCCCAACAGCTCAGTAATTTCGCTAGCTGCAGTACCCTTTAAACCACAATACCTCTTTATTCCTCTTCCCATATTGTAAAAAAATATAAAAAAAATTGTTTTTCAAAGTTGTCAAAGGTCACGGACCCCAGAGTCTGCGGAGAGTAATGTTAAATAAAAAAATAAAAAAAACATAATACTGTAATATTTACACACTACTACTTGCGGCAGAATATTTAGTAGGTACTAGACGACCTCCTGCTAAGGAGATCTACCATCAAGTAAAAATGTGATGTGTTTACCATCTTCGACCACACCGTTACTTAACATAAGTGAGCTGTGGTCAAACACCTAACTGTCAACCATACAAAAAAGTAATCGAAAAATATATGCAAAGTTAGACAGCGTAAGCGACGGATAATAAGTGGAAACTTGCTATTTTTTTATAACATTTGGCTTAATATGTCGTACCTACTAACGTAATTCTCGTAAATAAATGTTTTAGAGCCACTGACAGTGATATGAAGTACTGTCATTATTTATGCGTAGTAAAAGCTTGAGTTTTATTTCAAATATTCTTGAATGGCGACCCTCCCCGGCTTCGCACGGAAGAATGGGTATAGTAAGCTATCCTAAAAAAAGCTCCCAGGTGGCTGGACTTTTTCCGACACTTACAATAATTATCATCATATTTCAACCAATTATGCAAAACCTTGACAAATTATATACCTAATCCTTTCTCGTGAATCACTCTATCAATTGGGGAAACTTGCATGATAATCCGATTAATAATTTTTTAATTTATCGCGAACAGACAGACTGACGCGGCGGACGACTTTGTTTTATAATAATATATGTACCTAGTGATTACCAAATAAACGCCTTGATGCTTGCCAATAGCAATAAAAAAAGTTTCTTGCAAATGAGATTGCTAAAAATCTCCAGTAGACGTTAGCGGTGGGCTATTTTAATTACTAGCGACCCGCACCGACTTCGCACAGGTCAATAGACTATAAAACTGGATTTGGTTTTTACTTATAAAAATATTAATAGTTGTATGTATTTGGTGGTAGATTTCCTTAGCCTTTGTTTTTCTTTTTTTTGGTGGTTGATTTAGCTAGCGACCCGCCCCGGCTTCGCACGGGTCCAATGTAGATGCTAATGTGGTGCATATGCATGTATTATACATATAAACCTTTCCTCTTGAATCAATCTGTCTATTGATGGAAACCGCACTAAAATCCGTTGCGTAGTTTAAAAGATATAGCTGTACAGACAGCGGGAAGCGACTTTGTTTTATACTATGTAGAGGTATATCTCATATATGACGCTTCTAGTAATTTCCCTTTTTGTCATTTTACAGATGTAACGAGCCACATAGAGAAACATCACAATCGAACATAAAAGAAGAATTATTCGGTATCCACGAAATGTTAATACACGGTATTTTCCTAAGGAAAACGCCTGTGGAAAACTATGATGCAATTTTAAGAGACATTGATTCTTTCGTAAATAATGACTATGTAATACTTGCCGTTATGAGAAATAGCAAATATATGAAGTCTAAACTTTAGTTCATTAATTAATTTCGTTTTGATTATATACTATATATACCCTACTAGCGAACCGCCCCGGCTGCGCACGGGTTTTGATCTACCTCAAAGGGATTAGGCAGCGTTTTTTATGTAAGCTCCCAGGTGGCTTGGCCTTTTCCGTCACTTCCAAGCGATTTACACAAAACCTTGACAAATTATATACCTAAACTTTCCTTATGAATCACTCTATCTATTGGTGAAACTCGCGTGACAATCCGTTCAGTAGTTTTTAAGTTTATATGTAGTGATAATTCAATTCTTGGTTTATGGATCTTACGACAAATAAATATTGTAGAACATTACACACAGCGCCTCAAACTTAGGAGAGCACCGGCTTCGCATACGGGTCAATAGACTATAAAACATTGGATATTAATAGTATAAATATATTGTATATATATTTTGGTGGTAGATTTCCTTAGCAGGAGGTCGTCTAGTAGGTACCACCGCAGTACCAGATATTCTGCCGCCAAGACATTACTGTATTCCGGTTTGAAGGGTACTGCTGCTAGCGAAATTACAGGGCTGTTGAGACTTAAGAACAGACGGGACGGAAGATAATAAATTTTAACTAATAAAAATAATATAATACATACGTATAGTATGTAAAAAATAATTATGTACTTATTTATATAAAACGTAAATATATACACCCATAAATATATATTTATACTAGCAGACCCGGCCACGCGTTGCTGTAGCCAAATTGAACACACGCGTGTAACGTGAAATAAATTGTAGCGCATATGAAACGTTTGGACTTTTAACGTAGCGCCATCTATTGGATACTCCAGTTAATAAATTACCTTACACCGCCATCTATTAGAATTTTATGGAACTCACAGTACCTCTGTCATAATTATAATAAACAAATAATTTGCAATAAAAAAATGTTGCGATTATAAATTGAGATATAAACTATCCTATCTCTCAAGTTGGATCAAACTGCACACACTGTACAAAATTTGGTTAAAATCGGTTCATGAGGAGTTCATCGCGGATAAACAACGTGACACGAATTTTTTGTATATAAAGATATACAGGCTATAATGTATGTGAATTTAACTGTGACTAAGACTTGTTTTACAAATTATCATGATATCATCACTTCAAAATTTAACAGACTTGACACTGGCAAAACACACATAGTGCGAAGTCAAAAAAAAAGAAAAAAATTGCTGGAAAACCACGTCGCGTCCTTTTTGAGATAAGGTGATCACATAGGTACTATCATTTTAATTTCTGATAAAGGGTAGACTTTTATAGATAAACACAATTACATTTGGTTCTGTAGGTACTAATAAGGTAAACAAAATATTAATAAGTTATTATTAAAACAAGCTTTAACATGTGCACCAGCCAGATAATAGTACAATTTAAAACGGGCAATCGAAATTAACTGTTAACGTTGAGGAGTCAAATTCCAACCCTGTAGATTGAAAAAAAAAAGATAAAAAGAGGTTCTAATACAGCTTACGAGGTTTGACATGAATTAATTATCAAAACACATACCTACCTACATTGAAATATTAATAAAAAGCAACTTACATACTTTATGTAGATTTTTCTATGTCTTGTTCTATTTTTATATTGATGTATATTTCGTCTAATATTAAATATGTATATTTATTACTATGTATAACATGTACTTTCCTATTGGATGGTTTTTTTTTTGTTTCTTTGTTTTGTTGTATTTTCCGATTGCCTGGAATTAGTTGCTACTGCTTGTTTGTAGGGATGTTAGTAATACATGTACATATATATATTTACCAAACTGTATGTTTGTTCATTATACGTATAATTTTTATCTTAACACCGAGGTATTGGGTCGGATCGTCTCGCACAAAGCACAGAATTGAAAGCTTTTTGTCAGTTCAAATTACCTAAACTCATTTTACTATAGCAAAATCTGTTTAAAGAAAATTTTGAATTTCGTCCTTATTCAACGACGCTAAGAGAAGACCTCACATTTCCTTGTACTTCACTCACACACACACGCTATAGAGAAAGCGTGTGCCAAGCGCTAAGAATTAATATTGTGCAAGAAATTCTTCTTTTTTATAACGGAACTCTAATGATAAACATGCATGTTACGTGATGTTTTTGAATACTTTTGACATACAATAAATTTCAAATGATATTAAAGCAAAGTACAATAGATAGTAAAAAAACAATGGAGTTGTACGTGAACTCGCCATGGGGTAAAATAGCTGGTAAGTACCTACATAATTTAATTGATAGTTTTTTTAGCAGCACAATATGCAAGCTGTATTATGCCAAATATGATAAAAAAATGGTTAATAAGGCAGGTTACTCAGTAAATATGTCCTTTTCAAAGTTTTGAAGGCAAGAACTATTAAGAAAATCTAATACCTAAGTATATCACGTGTGAAAACAAACGCTTTAAAATGTTAACGTAAGACATTCAGCCTCAGATCAAACACTACCATTCAGCCATGCATGACATGACACTAACACAACGTCCAAAGTTCAAACCAGTCAAGGACAAAAATATTATCTACTAATGCTAGTGATGTGCCATCGTGACCGAGTCTGACTTGTGGTATTATGAGAGAGCTATATCAATTGATTGATTCAGGCGTTACTTTGCGAAAGTTTATTTTGAGTGTTTATGATATATATAGTTACAACAGTGATGAGGATTTAAATTTAACTAACTTGACAATAATTTGAAATATTTATCCGAATCTTTACTTAATATCTAAAACTAAAATTTGGCATAAACTTAAAAACTAAAACAAATTTGACAGAAAACTAACTAAAATAAAAAAAAAAACACAAGTCTTTATCCTCTTCTCGCTGTAGTAACAAGTTGCCAACGCGTGTTTCGCCTCTACACGAGGCATCCTCAGGACGTGTTGATTCTTCGAGCGCTTGGTCGAGACGACTTTTAAGCGGAAATAAACTAAAATATGTTTCTTGAAATATTGTATCAATTGTTTTTATTCTTGCAAATGTATCAAGCCTATTCAATAAGACGTTAACGATTAAATAAATAATAAATATTATAAGACATTATACACAGCGCTATCTGACCCTAAACTAAACAAAGCTTGTACTATGAAAGTCAGATAGCTGATAAAGTACTTACTCTTTTTTTTATTAATACATACTTCTAATAGATACAGAACACCCAAACGCATAACAAATATTTGTTTATATCACAAAATATTTTTCCTGGTTGGGAATCGAACCCACGCCCCATAGCTCTTAAAGCAGATATACTACCAATGAGTCAACAGGGCTGTCATTGTAGACCTGTGTTCTTATTCATTGCGAAGGAGCTTACTTTAATTACTTGAGCTGTTTATCTTTTATTTTGGATTCCGCTATTTGCTAAAAACTGCTAAATTTAACCATCCTTATGGTTCCGCACCCAAAGGGTATAACAAGACCCTATTACTAAGGCTCCACTATCCGTCCGTCTGTCTGTCTGTCCGTCTGTCACCAGGCTGTATCTTATGAACCGTGATAGACAGTTGAATTTTTCACAGATGATCTAATTCTGTTGCCACTATAAACATAAAAACAGAATAAAATAAATACATGGGGGCTCCCATACAACAAACGTGATTTTTTTGCTCGTTTTTGCTCGATATTGATAGTGGCAACGGGTAGACGCTTGAAATATTCACAGGATATTTAGTTGTATACCTATTCACATTAAAAATAAATAAAACTAATATTTAAGGGCTCCAATACAACAGACATGATTTTTTATACCGTTTTTATAGATAATGGTACGGAACCCTTCGTGCGCGAGTCCAACTTTTTAATACTAATAGATTTTTAGCGGCATATTCCAAAAGTATTAGATTTTTGTAATGTGCATATTAATTTATGTAACAAAAATTAAAAAATGGGGTGAGATTTTCAATTACGCTCCCCTCATATTTAATTGAGATTTGAAGAGTTTTTATTGGTGCTAATGTAATTAATGGATGCCCCAAGAAGAAAAAAAAAGAAACCAAAGTATTTCACAATTAAGGACAAATTTTGGAAATTTAGCTCATATTTCTGGATACTTCTTATTGCATCTATCCTTTGTTTCAGCCGTAACATGGGGTAGCCCAGAAAACCATCCTATTTTACTGTTACATGGATATTTGGACACTGCAGCAACGTTTACATTTTTAGTAAATAAGTTACCTGATTCATATTATTACGTCGGAATAGATATTCCAGGTAAATCTTTGTTTTTTGATATTTGACACATATTTTCATTTGAATCATATTTTTAATTTTCATCTGATCAAATACTCTGTGTGCTTTTTCCATCAGTTATTCACAGATATAATTCATTACTATATAGATACATATATGTACGTATAAAATAAGGTGTAATGAATAGATAAAAATGTTATACATACAGGCATACATTGCAGTAGTGTGCTAACATTACTGTTTCAGTTTTGAAGGGTACTGTAGCTAGCGAAATTACAGGGTTTTTGAAAGTACCTATTGAATTTCTCAAAGTAATGATCACGCAGCGATACGTATGCGTTAAAAAAACTAACGGATAGTAAACGTTTTATTAGGTTTTATACGCATTATTAGTTATTTTTTTTCGTATTTTAATACATTCTTATTAATAACCAATACTAGAGCAATTTTTAAGGAAAACTAGCAAATTGTTTCCTGTTATTGAATTTCTATAAAATTAAATTGGTATATAATTTGTTAATTATATTTTCAGGTCATGGGAAATCAGAACCATTTCCACCAGGCATTCTAGTTGCGAAGTTACACGTTGTAGAAGTAATTCGCCTTGTGGTAGAACATATGCAATGGAAGTCGTTTACATTTTTATCGCATTCAATGAGTTGTATTATAGGTAAATATAATTTAGAAAAACTTTAGTGAGTAAAAAAATCGTTTATTTTTCTAGTAGGTAATCACGAGTTTATTTTTAGGTATATTATATAACACTTTCTATCCTGACAGTATTGAAAAAATTATATTCTTGGATCCTAAGCCGGCACTAGCTTGGTACCCTGTGATAAATGACCACACAGCTTTGTGGTATAGAGTGATCTACAACGATTACTACGAAAATTATCAAAAGTAAGGAGTTTTCATTCGTATTAATGCGTGTATTTCCAACATTATTAATAGTGTAATTTTTATGAAACAAATTGTACTATTACTGACATATTATAAATTGTTTTTAGATTGAATTTTAGCAAAACAAAATCACAAACTTACGAGTCATGGATTAAGTCGGTTGCTCGTACCAGGAACTTGACTAAAGAACAAAGCGAAGTTGTGATGTCTAGATCTTTCATACCGACGGTAAATGATACTTTCCGGTAAGCTTTACAATTTTAATTTAATTTCCGATTAGTTTTAAGTTCTTGGAAACTCACTAAGCAATCATTATTTTTAAATCGTTTTTTTAATTGGATAAAAAATCGTTTCCTTTCAAAAAGTACGTTAACATTTTCCGTTGATAAATGTCGTTTTTAATGATCTTGTTAAATTACACAAAGTTTATCAGACAAAAATTAGATTCATCTAAAAATTGTATTACATTTTAAAACTTAGGAAGATAATGTCACAATTCAGTCATTAAATTTAGTTTAATTTATATACCTAATTGCGCAGTTAAATCGACTTTTGGTTTTAAGGAATGTTTTGTAATTTTTTGTGTTATAGGTTGTCATGGGAGCAACGAGTAAAGTATCTGGCCCACCTAGGAATACCTACTGAAACACTCTACACTATTATGACAAAGCTACCTCCAACACTGATTGTCAACGCATCAGAATATGTCGAATTTGTCAAAATTCCAGGTGCAAAAATGACTGCAGAAAATCTTCTGAAGAAATGTGAAGAAAATCTACCTCATTTTTATATTGTTACTGTGATGGGTGGACACGATTTTCACATTACTAACCCTGAATCTGCAGCTCAACAAGTTGAAAACTTTTTAAACATAAAGAAGTACATAAGCAAATTGTAATTAACTTAGCTTTTGTTTAAGCGATTTCTTTTCTCATACACTTACATGAGTATCACTTGTTATGTAACTACCTAATAAGCATTGCAGGTTTACACGGAACAGTAACATTAAGCTGAAAGGAAGTCATTCTGCTTACCATTGTAAACAAAATTTAGCTATAGGTATAACCCTGAAATCACGAAATAAATCATCTCTTCCTCAGAAAATGTTGTTTATGAATTTTGTCTCTATTACAAGGTTGATCCCGTAGTAAAAGTTGTTCACGATGATTGATGCTATAATCTCTTTCCAACTTTGTACCGGTAGTACTAAGTTCCGCGTAAAGCGTAAAAATAAAATGACATTACATTGTGACGTCGTATTGAACTCACATGGCATGATTGTGTTGAAGTTTTAAATAAATAAATAATAATGGAGAAAACTTCACACAGCACCATCTAGCCTTAAACTAAGCACAACTTGTACCATACCTTATACTAAGGGAACTAGGTAAACCGACAGGATACATAAATATACTTCTTTTTTTGTAAATACATACTTATGATGCATACAAAACACCCAGACACAACAAACATCTAAGTTTGACAGATGAATGTTACACAAGCGTCACAGGGAATAAACAGAAATCGTTTGATTTCTAATTTTACAAATTACAATTTGACTGACTCCCATATTCCATGCACCAGTTTCTAAATCAGATCCCAAGACTGGTCCGTCAATCTTTTACTATCGTACATCACTACAGCAGTAATGATCAATGTTCAAAGAAAAATTTTGGATTTTTAGCATGAATATTTATCTACTGGTTATTCAAGTATATACGTATATAAGTATGTAACAGTTATGACGGAAAAACTATCGTCAACATATAATTAGGAAGTAACAACATATATGTTTAGTTTGCCGTTTAGTTAAATATTAGACTTTGCACGTATAAAAGTAATCTGATAAAGTTTATTTAGCAAAATGACTTTTGTATACATTTTATCAATAGACTAAAAAAGATAAATAAATCATCATATTGTACCACCAAATGCAATCTTTATGTTCAATTAATAAAACAAGCACGTCTTGTTAAAAGTAATAGAAATAAATAATAAAATAAATTGAAATGAACAAGAAAAAAGTGAAAGAGCAGTGTATCAGGGCACCATGGGGTAATATTGCATGTAAGTATCAAAATTGTATGATAAAATAATCTATATTTTTTTAGATCTTTAAGAATTTGTTTTCTTTTGTTAAATATAAATTATTTCATGTCGTCATACCTAACCATAACATTAAGACTTGCGTAAATATTTTAATATTATTTTTATACTTTTTATAATGTAAAAGTAAATTAATAGGTTAAATATTGCCAAGTAACCGTGGTTCTAAAGTTAAGTCAATATAATGTTGAAATTGTCAAGGTTGTTCAACTCCATGTTCTGTCTTGTTTAGTGATGTGCCTATATTCATCACAGATCTGAGATAGTGAATGAATTTGATGATATGTCAATATTTTTTATATTTTTAACTTGTTCACAGCGATAAATATTTTAAATGATATATTTTTACAAACTTATGGAAACGTTTAAATAGCGTTTTCTTTATATTCATGTTTCAGTGATACAGTGGGGTAATCCCAGTAATACACCGATTCTCTTAGTTCATGGTTATATGGACACGGCAGCGACATTTACACTTTTAGTTGATCAATTGCCAGATAAACATTATTATGTTGGATTTGATATGCCAGGTAAGTATTATAAATTTATGTAAAAATAAACATAAAAATAATTTATTTGCAGACAACACGAGGAATTTTATACAACTATTAGTTGTTTTGGTCGAATCCAGTCATGCCATAGTAAAGTAGTAGTGACTTTACTACAGGCTTTAAAGGAGTTTTGAAAGCAACACAAAACAGTCAAATTTTACCACATTGTATCATTTACGCACACTCACACACGCAATTCGACACTTTATAATTAAAATACTACTACATTTATACATAAACACAAGTTTAGGAAAATAACACTATGCAACGATATGATCCTTTCACCGAAACTCCTAAAAACGGACACGCACATCTGTAATAAATTGTTTTGTATATTTTATTTTATTTCTTATAAATACATATAAAATGCCACAACCAAACTTTATTTTTACATTGCATTTCAGGCCATGGCAAATCTGATCCTTTTCCACAAGGGATACTTGTTACACAGTTACATATAGTTGACATAGTTCGAAGAGTTATAGAGCATATGAAATGGAAGAAATTTACTTTTATGTCACATTCTATGGGCTGCATCATTGGTAAAATATAGTTAATTGAATAAGCAGCTTGGTTTTATCAAACTTTTTTGTTTTCTAATACAATTTATTTTTTAGGTTTATTTTATCATCATATTTACCCTGATTATATAGAAAAAATGATATTTTTTGATCCAATACTACCGTTAGCAATGTATTATGTAGCAGAGAAAAAACAACCCCTTTGGTATCTAGCTGTCTACTCGGATTATTATGATAATTACCAAAAGTATGTAATAAAACAATTATAAATGTTGAAAATAATAAATATTCAAGAACATTTCAATTGTAAAGTATGCAAACTAATATAATAATTTTTAATTAACAGGTGGAACTCGGGAAAACCAAGACTGCACACATATGACTCTGCGATAAGTTTATTGGTTAGAAACAGAAGTTTAACCGAAGAACAGTCCGAAGTATTGCTTTCAAGGTCATTAGTGCCGATGGGAATAGATTCTTACAAGTAAATATTTAAAATTTATCTAAAATGGAATTACGTAAAAATGATTAGACCGCTACATAATCATGTATATATTTTTATGCAGGTTGTCATGGGAGCCCCGAATGAAAAAAATCGCCCAATTACCGATACCCGAAGAAACGTTGTACACAATCATGACTGAAAAGTTGCCTCCGACTCTCAGCATCGATGCATCAGAATCGCTCGATGACAAAACTTCCAAAAAGTTTGCTGATAACTTATTAACGAAATGTGAACAAACTTTACCCTACTTCTATAGAGTTACGGTGACAGGTGGACACGATGTTCATATCACAAACCCTGAGCTCATAGTTCCTCATGTTAACAAGTTCTTGAAAAATGGTGAAAAAAATTTCTCTAGGTTTTTTAGGAAAAAATGTAAATTGTGATTTAATTATTTTGCGTTTTTTGTTAGTTTTTATTAAGTTACGTTTTTGTGATTATTATAACACTGCGACATTTTTATACTGAGATTTTATCACGAGCTTATTTTTTTCTAAGTATATAGAGATGTTATTGTTAATTTGTTTTATAGCAAAATAAAATACGAACAAGGTGGATGAATCATGCTTTTATCTTAATACGTTCTTTATTTCTATATACCCTGGATTTTTGTTGAGTTCCGAAATGAACTATTTGAATAATTCAGTACTTCTGTAAAGTAAGTGTGTACGTGCATCACTAGTTCATGAAGTCATGATCCTACCTCATGCTAAAAATTGGAAAAAAATGTAACACTGTTCTTTTTTTTCCATTTTAGCGGGAGCGCGGAAAAATCATGTCTGCGTTGTACCTATCACTTTCTAAAATTTGTTCTTATTTTAGGATTTATGTTTGTAAAGTGGAATACTTACTACCTAAAGTACTTAATCGTATGCACGGGTTGGCAAGTAATATAATACAGTTGAAGTAAAGGTGGAATAACTCTTTTCATGTTTCCTCCAAAAGCCGTTGACACTTTTATTGAAGTTCATCACTATTTTAGGCATGGAAGGAACTGACTGTAACTCGTATTATGTAATATCTGGCACAATAGAAAATTTGAAGTACTTGAAACTGACAGAATCTACAATGTGTAATGCCAAAACAAACAAAAAATTCCTGCTTCGGCTACTGATGTCAAAAGAAAAAGTGGTACCCAATAAAAATATTTTTCCTGTATTATTGGGAAATCATTAAAAACACTATGTTTAAATGTAGATTATAAGTATGTAAAAATTGGTCTAAAATGAATATTAATTTCAATATAAATTTTAATTTTTCTATTTAATGACATTATTCATATCTTGCATTGAGTGAATGATTTTAGTAGTTAAGATTGTTAAAGCCTTTCTGAAATTATTTCTTTATTTCGTTGTTCTTATGGGGCAACAATAAAAAGGTGATAGCGAGGTTTCACGGTATGAGATGATATGATATGATTTCATGGTATGAGAGCTCGTTTATAATCTCTTTGAGTGTAGTCTTAAAAGGAAAATAAAATGATACTGTACTTAGTAGTGTAAGTTGTATAAACCTTTCAGCCTTTTTTATAGAGTACCTTAAATTTTAGGACTTAAGCGCACCTGTAAATTCGAAGGCGGCCGATGGCAGGTGCGGTTTCAGGTGAGTAACTATAAGTATTTTTAGCAAATCCATAAAACCATGTCAGCAATTTGTTTTAAAAAAAAAATGTATTTCTTTTTGGAATCTTTGCATAAATAGCGGCGTTTTATTACTAGATACGTGAAAAAGTTATATAATGTGCTAAAACATATTTTTTTTTTATATTTGAAAACATTTGTTAAGGCGGAATGGAATCATGAGGTTTCAGTAGGTATGTACCTTCGGTTCATAGTTTTTTTTTCAGTATCCTTAATATCGTCGTTGTCACCTCCTGTTCTGAGGCAATACCAACATAAATTATCTTTAACTCTAGCCTAGCCTCACTACTCAGGGCACTTTTTTTTAACAATACATTTTTAATTTGATTGACTTATAAAGGCGTAGCTGAAATGCGTAAGTTTTCCTACTCAAGACAAACAATTGTGTGCCAAATATAAATTGTTCGGTGTCTGGCTGTTCTAAATGTGAAAAAATTGGTGGTCATGGGACGTCCAGCAGATAACAATTAAATAGTACGCAGCTCAGAAAGAGAAGCAACGAAGTGTATGTAGCGCATACACACACGAGGAAATAGAGAGAAGTGACGTAGCGGGAGAATGACGGCATAAGAGAACGTCTTGCTGTTTGCCGTCACGGCATACGAGTCGGTTTTACTGACAAGGTGCGCCAACAAATTTTTCAGATCATAAAAATTTATTATTCTAATAAATATCTAGTTCCTATAGCAATAAACTTTCCTTAGTTTGAGGCTAGATGGCGCTGAGTGAAAATATCCTCAAATGTTATTATGTTTAATTCGCCAGGAAATGATCAATCAGCTGGCAGCACATAGGGAACATTTTAAATTCCATGGCCAATAAATTAAAAAAAAAAACGAAGTTCCTTTTAATTTTTGGAATATATTTATCAAATTGAACTTTGGATTACGCCTTTATAGTGTAGTTAATTATACGTACTTGAAACAAAATGAAGGTGTTAAAAGAATGGTTTGTCGAAGCACCCTGGGGAAACATAGCCTGTAAGTATTGAATATTTAAACACACTAAAACGTAAAAGGTTTTTCGCCTCCAATTTTTTTGTACATAATTATATATTCTGGTCAAATTACTAAACGTGTGAATAACGTTAAAATATGTATTTATTCAGTTTCACATTGTCTTCCTAGTAATAAATAGGTCAGAAATCTTTATATAACCGACCGTAATAAATTTTTATTTTCATAAATAACATTTCCTTAGCAAATTATAAAAACTTCTTCATTTAATTGAAAAGTTATCTATGCTATAGAGAGGTATTCCCGCGTTTCTAATATTATTGCATTATTAATAAAACAAGACAATTATAAGCAAAAAATAAACATTAACGATATATTACTTGTGTAACAACTGTTGATCCTAGATTTATTGTTCTGTGTTGTGATGTTGAAATACATAGCAAAGTAGCCATGACGGTCTTAGACTAATTTGGGAACCTTCTGGAACCAGGTATTATGCTGAAGTAAATGAATAATTTGTATGTGAACATGAACTGATTGTAATATTTCATTGATCCCTATAATAGTCAGTATCCCAAAGATATAAACTAAATAATTAGAAATAGGTGATTTATACCTATTGAAATCACTTTTGCCTAACTTAGTGATAGTCTATCATCAAGTAGTAACATGTAAACCTTTTTATTTTTTAATCAAATTTAAAGAGTTTTTTCGCTGAGGTGAATATGTTGCTCTGGTGATGTTACTTCTATGTTATAATTATGCACAATTTAAATTCTATGGCTTAGATTATAAAGCATTCTGGCTGCGTCCAAGAGAGGCTTGGTTATTATGCTGTTACAGTAACCAATTTAGTGATCTGGTCAACTGTCCTACACAAATAGGATAGTTGTACCACCAAATGATTCATTCCGAGCACTAAATTAAAGTTAAATATGGGACATTCTCGAAATGTAATGACTATTAATGATATTCGCTTTTGTTATTAACATAGCGTTGATGTCTGAATCTGAAGTTTTTAGATGTCTATCAAAATCAAAATGTTATTTATTCAGTTTAGGCTCTGGTAAGGCACTTATGAATGTTAAGTTACATGTTTGAATTTACCACCAGCTCGTAATTACACTTCAACTGAGAAGACTCCGGCAAGAAACTCAAGGCATTTTTTGTGGATCTTACTTTTCATATTAGGTTAAATTCTATTAAAGAGAATGCTTGTTCCAGACAGATACTAAAGTTTACATGATTCAAATTGTTAGTGTGGTACTTCAACCAAAGATTTTCGTTCGATACAACTACATTATTCCATTCTGTAATTTTTTGGTGTAATTTATTATACCTACACTTTCTAGAGAAGAATTTTTTATACATTTTTATATTAATATTGATTGTTCTGTAACTGTAAACAGGACAATTTGCTTCCCTCAGGGACTCCCAGATAGAGCACTGGAAAAGGGACAGTCCCGTTTAAAACAGAATATATGGTCACTTTAGGTATACATCATCCATAGTGTTCTAGACTAGACAGTTTGGAGCAATGGATTTTCCCATTAAATAGAAAAATTCATTACATGGAATGTGCCAACATGTTAACATATCTGTGTTTGGAGTAGAATAATAGTGTAGCAGTGAAACTTAAGGCCTCATGTGATAGCATCTTATAATTAAAAGCGACTAGCACCAATGTAAATGCGCTGGACTCTTTAATTTAGTTACATAATTCTCTAATTTCTAGTAATATCATGGGGAAACTCATTGGGTTCGCCAGTGCTGCTTGTCCACGGTCGCCAGGACAGTGCAGCGACATTCACGCCACTGTTAGAGCACCTGTCTGACAAATACCACTATGTTGGTATTGACATGCCTGGAAACGGGAGATCGGACCCATTTCCACATGGTAATATATACATTATTTTTTATTTGATTTAAAAGCAAAAGTTTGTTGTCAATAAGCAATATTTGCTTACCTACTTTTTAAAATGGCTTAATAGATTTGGATGAAATTTAGAACACAGATAGCTTCTACTCTGGATTAACATAGGTCACTTCTCATTGTGAAAAGGCATGCCTTAACCCACCATTCTGGCCAAGTGCGAGTTGGCATACCTCAAACATTTTTGAGATTAAAAAAAATAATAACATGTAGGTTTCCTACGATGTTTTCCTTTACCGTTAGACAGAGTTGCATGCCATGGAATTCAAGCCAAGGACATCCTGATAGAAATCAGACAGTCTCCCAAGTCTGCTGAAACCTCAGACTTAGCTATGTTAAATAAAATAATTTATGTTTCAAACTCAATGAGTCTTCTAAAATAATTTCCATATCACCCACTGGAGCTACTATATCTGCAACCCACTATCACATTGGGATCCAGTGAAGTGTCTTGCCCTAGATGGGCCCTGTATCAAAATTTGTCTACCCATCCTTCTACGAACTTGTTAATGACTTACACATGTTAGGGCCCTTGTTGCTGGGGGCCCTGTATTATTGGTATTGGCCTCTTCAAGGTCTAATGGGACTTATGACTGACAAATACATACACCATACACATTTCATTATATAGATGACTTTATGTGAATACATATTATTTAGCGATGATAGCTCAGTGGTTAGCGCGGTCGGTTCGCATGCCGAAGGGCGTGGTTTCAAACCCCAACTGAGCTTGAGCTGCCGGTGAAGGAAAACATCGTGAGTAAACCATAGCATGGTGGGGGGGTACTTTCTAGTACTCAGCTGGCTAGCTACCGCCCTTTTGAAAATCTGCCGCCAAGCATCTAACGGTGTGTTCCGGCAGCCTCACTTGAGAGCCAGTTCCATTCCAGGCTAGGTGTGCTTTACCATCTTCAACCAAACCGTCACTTAACATCAGGTGTGGTTGTGGTCAAACACTAAGCCTGTCAGCCATAAAAAAAAAATACTTTGGGGAAGAAAGGTTGTAAAATTACTTTTGACGAAGATAACTTTAATGAGGCAGTTTTGTTCAGAATTAAAATAAAAAAACCATCGATCTGTACATTAAAAGTTATATAACATTATATACTAAAAAAACATGAAAATAAAAGTAAGTACATGGTTTGTTAGCTTCTCCTGGTTATTTCAGGCTGTTACTATTTCTTGCCAGACAGTTTTTATAATCAGGTCACATGGGGGGATAATTCTAAAGCAGAATAATATTATTATTGTTATACCTCTGGCTTACATTTCGTTCCATTACTCACACTTATATTTCATTCAACTTATTTTGTACTGCATATAAATTAAGTAGTAGGTATTTCTCTAATATCATGATAATTATAATGTTTCAGGTGTAAAACTCATGAGGTTTCATTTCTTAGCAGCCGTACAAGTTGTTATCGAGCATTTGAAGTGGGACCAGTTTGCCTACATCGGACACTCGATGGGCTGCGAACAAGGTAAACACTAGTTCTGACTGTCACATAAAAACAAATTTTAGGGTTCTGTATGCAAAGGGTAAAACGGGTCCCTATTACTAAGACTCTGCTGTCTGTCTTTCACCAGGCTGTAAATCATGAACCGTGATAGTTAGACAGTTGAAATTTTCACAGATGATGCATTTCTGTTGCCGCTATAACAACAAATACTAAAAAACAGAATAAAATAAATATTTAAGGGGGCTCCCATACAACAAACGTGATTTTTTTGCCTACATTTATAGATAATGGTACAGAACCCATCGTGCGCGAATCGGACTCGCACTTGGCCGGGTTTTTTAATTGTATCAAGTCTCTATCACCTTATCTACTCTAAGTGTTGCTTCATAGCATTTTTTTAAAATAAGAAATATGCTTACGTTGTACCACCATCTTACCTGATGTTAAGTGATGATGCGGTCTAAGATGAAGCACGCTTGCGTACAAAATACCGATTCACTATTGACTTGAAGACTCCTAGATTATATCCAAAGGGGAACTCAGGCACTCAACTCACTCAACCCACTCAGGCAGCGCATTCCACTGTCTAGCGGTCCACAGAATGGACGTGTAATCAAAGTATTCAGTATTTAATTTATTTCCAAGTAACTAAAGACTCATGAATACATTAAACAAAAAATAAAATAAAAATGTCACTAAAGTAATAATAAAAATAGTTAAAATGTATTGGTCTAGGACGCCTCCCTGGGCTGATGATAAGAGATAACACATGTCCATGACCATTGCAGCGATATACATAACTTACAAAACAAAGGGGAGGCCTATGTCCAGCAGTGGACGTCCTACGGCTGAAATGATGATGATGATGATGATGACAAAACAAAGTCCAGACTGTTGTTTTAGTGGTCATTACTTTCATTGATACTTTCGATGGTTAGTCTCAACAGCCCTGTAACTTCGCTAGCTGCAGTACCTTTCAAAGCGAAACACAGTAATGGATACACACTATTGCTTGACAGTAGAATATCTGGTACTGCGGTGCTACCTTAACGATTTCCTGCTAAGGAGATCTACCACCACGTAAAAGATGTTCATAATATTAAGTACAATGAGCCCCTTTTTGGCTGACTACCCTCAAATCTTATAATCTTGTCCCTTTCCAGGTTTATTCTTCAATGCGGCATACCCAGGCCGTATTACAAAGCTAGTTTACCTAGACCTTGGTCCATCTCTTCAACGGTTACAGGTTCACGACCCAGTGGAGTATTACCAAACGTTTTACTGTGACTACTACACCAATTATACAAGAGATAATTTTGAAACTAAGCTGTATAGTAAGCAAAAGGTAAGTCATACTTTTTTTACGGGTGACAGGCTTGGTGTTTGACCATAGTTCATCTGATGTTAAATGATATTTTAAATTAGAACGGTGATCGGAAAGTAACATCTATGCTCTGGTACATTTTTTATCCAGCCAAGATCTGTGTAACTTAGTTTTACGCCGAATATCTTTTATATCTGCGTCGTACCATACGGGTACTTATTCCGTTTCGCAAGCTGCCTATTTTTTTTAAACCGATTTATCGAACAATTAATATACGATATTGTAAAAACGTTAGACCACAACAATTACCTAACAAGTATTTAACCTTACCTTACAAATACCTAAAAACCTAACCTTACCTCACAAATACTTACAAACCTAACCTTACCTCTCTTTTTGTTTATTATTATCAGCCTGTACTGTGCCACTGCAGGGCAAAGGCCTCCCTTCCCTCCTTACTTTACCTCACAAATACCTAAAAACCTAACCTTACCTCACAAATACTTACAAACCTAACCTTACCTCTCTTTTTGTTTATTATTATCAGCCTGTACTGTGCCACTGCAGGGCAAAGGCCTCCCTTCCCTCCTTACTTTACCTCACAAATACCTAAAAACCTAACCTTACCTCACAAATACTTACAAACCTAACCTTACCTCCCTTTTTGTTTATTATTATCAGCCTGTACTGTGCCACTGCAGGGCAAAGGCCTCCCTTCCCTCCTTACTTTACCTCACAAATACCTAAAAACTTAACCTTACCTTACAAATATCTAAAAACCTAACTTTACCTCACTAATACCTAAAAACCTAACCTTTTTCACAAATACCTAAAAACCTAACCTTACCTCACAAATACCCAAAAACCTAGCTTGACAATACAAACCCAACAAATAGAAAACCCACTAGCTAGTTTCGAATATGTTAATTAAAAATCCCGGATCTGTACTTCCTGTCTCATTCCAGGCGACAGAAGCAGTGATGCGGGTGCGCAGACTCACTCGGCCGCAGGCAGACATCATCCTCTCTAGAAACATGATACAAGTTGGAGACGACTCGTTCAGGTTTGTCTTACTATAGAACTTTTATTTAGGTTGTAGATCGTAGGAGGTCTTCGGGGTAGATTCTACCGATGTATCAGATTCTGTTCCCAAATTCGAAAGATCTGATTCCACTGTCATGGTCATGGGCAGGCGATTGCCATCAGGAGAGTTTGTGTCATTATGATTTTGGTGGTAGATCTCCTTAGCAGGAGGTAGTCTAGGTACCACCGCAGTACCAGATATTCTGCCACCAAGCAGTAGTGTGTAAACATGGCTGTGTTTGTGTTGTTACAGGGCTGTTGAGACTAAAAAGTAATGAGTGCCATAGCAGCGATGCCATGGAATTTATTTTACTACTCAAAGTTCTGTGTATCGCTGCAATGGTCTTGGACAAGTGTTATCTTTTACCATCAGGAGAGTGTCTCGTTCGTCTCAATACTTCTACGTTAATGATATGATGCAAGAAAGAAAGAAATTTTTAACGTATGAAGTAATTCTCCAATTTCAGATTATCATGGAACCAACGCCTCAAAAACCCGGCTCCACAGAACTACCCAGTCGAGTATTACAAGTATTTATTTTCAAAAAATTCACCCCCCACCCTTTTGTTGTCTGCTACCGACACTACATCTAACCCTTACAGTAAGGGGAAAAAGGATGCAGCGGAAATTATAGACTATTTAGAGAAAAACTTAGATAATTTCAAAGTTTTAATGGTAATGGGTGGTCACGATGTTCATTTTACTAATCCAGAGAGATTAGCCAAAGCTGTGGTCCAGTTCTTGGATAAAGATTTCGGGAATATAAATGTGGAGAACAACAAAGAAGCGAACGAAGAATTTAAAGTGTTTGTAAATGATATGAGGGAATTTTATAAATGTAAACTTTGATTTTTTTTAAATTATTTTTGTGATGTTTTGTGCCGATTAGTGAAATGTATATCAACTTTAGTTTTGTGTCTCTCTCCCTTCAAGTTATGCAGACTGAATGTTTTACAACACATATAAATGATGGTTCTCGGCTACCGATATTTCCTTAGGGTAGTGGAGAGAGTTCTTGACACGATGGCGGCTGTAGCGAGAGTGAGTTGACGCGGCTCCGGCCCGTATATATATATCCTCGCGTGCGCTCGCCGCACGCACTCGTCGCAAGGGGGTGCGACGAGTGCGGGCGAATCAGGGAAGAGGCGCGCGTGGGCGAGATAGCGATATCTCGCTCACGCGTATATTATAATATTTTCCCTGTTTAGCCGGGTTTACTATTTACGAACCTATTTTTTAATTTTACTATGAACTCTCCCCATTTTCCCAAGGAAAAAAACGAGATTTATATTTATTTATTATGATTCTTATAACTATTTTCCTATGCTATTTCCTATAACTATTTACAGTAGGTTCGTCGCGTAGTGTTGTTAAAATTTAGGATTGCCGTATATCAACTTAAAAATTGCCGTATTTTAGAGGAAAGGTAAAAAAACGGGCCGTTTACTCGTAAGTTTTTATTATAAATGCTTACAAAAAAAGATACGGTATTTACACTACTCGTCCCCGTACATGTTGTGAACGGTACTTAAAACTTGTGCTTTTTTCATCGCCGCGTCGGCGAGCTCCTTAGCTCGCGTATTATTATAGTGCACCCGTTCCCGGGCAGCGGGTGAGGTCGATAAAATGTGCTTGCCCGCGCTGTCTAGCATTGGGTAAACGGACGCTTTGGCCTGGGTCAGGTAGCGGTTGAGGTTGTACAGATTGGTCTTGTCCTCCTCATACTGGGCGATGTGGTTGTCCCAAGTGGTGCCTCTCCAGGTATGGACCTCATCTGCAAATCTCTCTGTTACTGCATTCAGCTCCCTCTTGGTCCTTGGGCAGCGGCTGTGGGCCCACTGCCGTCGGATAGCGAGTTTACAATCGCGCAACGCTCTAAGGTCCCGTGGGAGCTCCTCGCGTATTACGGTGTGGTGATGCTCGGAGGTAGCGGCTTCTTGAGCAGACGCTATCGCGGCGGTTAGCTCTGTCGCGCAGGTTTCCACCTCGTCACCTGTGGACAGTTTGCCTACCGCCAGCGACTGTATCTCATTTCGGTATGCGGCCCAGTCGGTCTTCCTTTTCACAGGTCTGGGTCGCCGACGCACCCACTGTGATCAGCAGGGGCAAGTGCGGTTCATCGAGGTCGTAGAGAACCTCAATGGCGATCGGCACACTGAACCCCTTGTGCAACACGACATCCAGCACATCCGCCTTGTGTCGTGGGTTTGTGGGTATATGAGTGGGTGAATCTGGGCCGATGACTGAGAAGCCGCTCCTCTCTGCTTCCACGCTTAGCCTCTTCCCTGTGGGGGTGATGCAGCGGGACCCCCATGCTAGGTGTTTAGCGTTCAAGTCGGCTGCCAGCAGCGTCTGTCTCCTGTCGCCGAACACGGTGCGAAGATCTTCCATCGCAAATTGCTTTTGTGGAGGTTGATAGCCGGCAAATATCCTGTGCCAGCTATGTTAGTACAGACCCCCACTATCCTCGTGTCGACGAACTCTAGGTGTTCCAACTCTTCGCGCACCACATCCCTCAGCACCAGGGCGGCCGTTCTACGGAACGCTTGGCCCCGGGGAGAGATTTCATCACGGCGATTCACGAAGTAGCTGGGCAACTTGAACTGCTGGCGTGGTGATAACTGTCTCACCCTGGAGCATATATTTTCGTTTCCCAGCCGGCTATGCTCAACGTCTGGTCGATGTGAACGCCCAGGTACTTCACTGACTTTTCCCACTTTTCCCCGACGTTCTTTCCTCTAAGCTGTAAAGGTGGCATTTTGGACCTACGCGTGCTGGTTACAATCGCAGCGGTCTTCCCCACATTGACCGCCATGCGCCATCTGTCCAACCAGCACGGCAGGATGTCGAGGACTCTCTGAATCCTGCCTGCGGCAATGGTAGCTCTGCGTGACGACGCGATATAAGCGCTGTCGTCGGCGAAGAGGGCTAGAGTGATTCCCCTCTCTCCCGGTAGGAGGTCATCCAGGACGGGGATATCATCTGTATAGACGGCATAAAGAAATGGTGACGCGCAACTTCCCTGCGGTACTCCCGCAGCGATCGCCCTATGCCCGGAGTTGGTGTTCTCGACGGACACGTAGAACCGGCGATCGGGAAGGAAGGACGCCACGACGCTGATGAGTGCCGGTGACGCCGTTGTGCGCATCAACTTATAAATGAGGCCCTCATGCCACACCCGGTCGAAGGCCTTTTCTATATCTAAGAACACGACACGGATCGTCGCCCCATATTCGCCTCCTGAGCAAGATAGTGAAGGACACGCGTCAGCTGGAGCGTAGTGGAGTGCTGCGTGCGGAACCCAAACTGTTCATCTCTAGGTGTGAAGTGGGGTCGCAGTCTCCGCAGCAGCAATCGCTCGAACAGCTTTGCTATGTGCGGTAACAATGTAATGGGGCGGTAGCTGGCCGGCGATCGTCTATCTTTGCCGGGTTTGTGTAGTACGATCACCTTGCCAGTCTTCCATGTCTCGGGGTAGTGTCCGGTTCTTAGAATCCCATTGAAGAGCCGGGTCAAACATACCAGTCCTCTCGTCGGCAGGCATTTGAGTGCCGCCACTGGTATACCGTCGTTCCCCGGCGCCTTTTTCAACTTCAGACTCCTCACGGCTCTAACGACCTCCGTTGGGGCTATGAAGTTCACGCCCTCCAACGGAGCAGCCGGGGTCTGAAGGAACTCGGACACTTCCCTCGTGATTCGCGCATGCTCCTCACGGACTTCTTCCGTGGCCTCAAGTGGGACCGGGTGTAGCTGGAACTGACCTTCCAAGTGGTCAGCTAGGAGCTCTGCCCTCTCTAAGGCTGTATAACGCCGCTTACCCGTGCTGTCGAGCAGTGGGCAAACGGACGTTTTAGCCTGGGTCAGGTGGCGGTTAAGGTTATACAGGTTGGTTTTGTTCTCATCGCACTGGGCAATGTGATTGTCCCAGGCGGTGCCTCTCCAGGCCTTTACCTTCTCTGCAAACCTCTCTGTAATAGCGTTCAGTTCCCTTTTCAGCTTCGGGCAGCGGTTGTACTGCCTTCTGAGCCTGCGCTTATGATCGCGCAAGACTTTAAGGCTGTGAGGGAGCTCTTCGCATTGGCTGCTTCGTGGTGCTACTGTGGTTGCATCCTCTTGGGCTGTCACAATCTGATCGGTTACTTCCCTCGCGCCTTCCTCCACTTCATAGGCAGTGGAAAGTTTGCCAATTATCATACATTGCATCGATCTCTGATATTCTTCCCAATTTATCTTATTTAACGTCGGAGTGCGTAGTGTGCAGGACGCCGGTGCTCCCACCTTTATCAGCAGGGGGAGGTGCGGCTCGTCTAGGTCGTATAATACTTCGACGGCTATCGGCACTCTAAACCCCCTGTGAAGTATAATGTCCAACACATCTGCTTTATGATTAGGATTGGTGGGAATGTGCGTGGGTGTGTCCGGGCCTAGGACGGTAAAGCCACTCTTTTCCGCCTCCACGAACAATCTTAGCCCCGCGGGTGAATTTAGTCTCGAGCCCCAGGTGATATGTTTCGCGTTCATATCGGCTGCTAATAGCGTGGGTGTAGAGTTATCGAACACCTTACGCAGATTATCAAGATCTAGTTTTTGCTGGGGGGGTCTGTATCCGGCATAAATCTTCGTTTCCCTGCCGGCTATGCTGACACGTACCCCTATCGTCCTCGTGTCGACGAACTCCAGCTTATCCAGTTCTTTCATCATCCAGATGATAATGATTCAGATGATGTTCTCGAACTACGCTGCATGTTGGTAGGATTGAAAAATGTCGGCTGAAGTGTTTTCCCTTACTGTCGGGCTCTGCGCTCGCTCCCTCGACCGCACCGGCGGCGATACAGGGCCAGCCGAGTGAGATCACCGGCGAAACCGGTGAAGGCTCGACCAACCCGATCAGCACTGATGGTGCGGGTTCGAGTTTGCAAGCGCCCTCCGATGTAAAAAGAAAGGAAAACACTTACTTGATTTTTTGGTTGGCCAGCAGCGACACCTTCTGCTCAGCTGGTTCGGCGTCCTTAACATTCTCCCCCCTCAAGTAGCCTCCTCGTAGCGTAGCGCTGGTACCCAGTTAGCGTAGGCTTCTCGTAGCTCTTTATCTTCTCCGCGGAAGTGGCGTTGTCGGAGTGCATAGTCTGAAGTCACCCACGTCGCGCTGCCATTCGTCGTAGAGACATTATCGCGGAGCTCGTTGAGAGTGAAGGCACAAGCTCTATGTGCACGGTCCGGATTATTAGGCACGTGTATAGGGCTCCCCATCTCTTCTCCCGGCGGCGACCTATCTTCACAATCATCGGCCCGAAGTAGTCCGTCTCGTAGTGCGTAAACGGCCGATGGAAGGGCTCGAGTCGTGCGCGTGGTAGATCTCCTGTCGCTGGAGGCTGTGGTCTTGATTTTCGCACTTTGCAAATCTTTTTCTATAGTGCGCACGGTCGGTCGAAGATGAACGATCCAATATTTCTGTCGAAGTTCGTTCGTCACGTCGTTTAGCGTGACCCGCTGCGCAGTGTTCTCGTAGTGCGATCAATTTGGCGATTCAGTGGCGACCGTCGGGTATGACCGGGCGTTTAGTTTCCACCGGTGATGTGGTCCTATGCGTCGTTCCTGTACTCCGATGCGTCCTCGTACGCGCAGAAGTCCATCTTCAAGTACTGGGTCCAATCGATACAGTCGGCTGCCTTTCGTAATCGGCCGAGTTTTCTTCATTCGTCGTAGTTCGCTTGAAAAGCTTTTTTCCTGGGCGCGATTAATCAGCGTGCGTTCGGCTTCTTCGATATGCCGATTTTCCAAATACTTAGCTCGACGTCGGCGTATGTCGATAAATGTCAACACACGTGCCGTTGCTTTGACCAGTGTGTCGTTCTTTGAAAAGCGCGCGGGATCAGGTAACCAGTTATCTACACGTTGCGATGTGTCCAACTCGTTTCCGGCTAAGCTTTCTCCGTCGGTTTCCTCTCTGTTCAGCGCGACGTCAGCGGCTAGCCTTCGCTTGATGATCATTTCTTGTAACTCAAGTTGATCCCTGCGTATGTTGGCCAGGCTCTCTTCAGCTTCCAACTGTTTTTGCATGATTCGTGCTTCAACGCTTCTTGTAGAGCGTATTGATGCCGCCCTTGTGACTGTTTGTTCTTGTGGCGGTGGTGCTGGTTCCCGGGTGGCGTTGTGCGTAGCGGGCAGTGAGTCCGTAACAGCGCGGGAAGTGGACGCCTCTACATCGGTCGGGGACGCGGGCGAATCCTCGACGGATGTGAGGATGGGTCCTAAGGTGGGAACCACCCGGCAGAGGAGTACAATTCGTACGAGTTGCTCGGCGACCGGTTGGAATGCCGGTCACGTCTGCCGTGCCTATTCAGTCAGGCCCCGTACTCCTTACACACGTACCGCGGCGAATACTCAAATATGCGCAGATCCCTCGTCGTCCGTGGATGGCTTGCTCGGAGAGCTTGCACGGCGATCTTGCGCGATGAGCTTGCCCGGCGGTCTTGCACGACGGTTTTAAACTATCATACCTTATGTTATAAAATTTGCATTCTTGACAGTCCTCACTATCATCTTCCTCGGATACGCCCTGTTCTGCGTTAATATTATTAACGCGCAGTTTGCAGACCTTCTTTAAGTGACCTATCACCCCACAGATTTGACAGCGGTATCTTCTGTACCTACCTGTTCTGCAATGTGGGTTTTTCTCCACACACTTGGCAGGTCACTTGGGCGGAGGGAGTGCCTGCGCCGACGGCGGCGACGGCGCGTGCGCCAGCCGCCCGAGCCAAACGCATTGCCCCCTGACCCTGTAATCTTGAATAAGATTTCTTCTTTCACTACTGTACCAGTAGCCGTCTCCGGACCTTGAACGAATGCTTCGCTTGCCTGGAACTTGCCACTCGCTTCGCTCACTCCAACACCTTTATAAATGTTAGGTTCGTCGCGTCCTTTTCGAATAGCTTGTCGCGTTCGGGGCCGTCGTTCAGACCCAGCACGAAACGATCCCGGAGTACTGTGCCCAGGACGGTGTTGAAGTCGCAACAACTTACAAGTCCACGTAGTCGCGCCGCCCACTCACAAGTTTCACGCAGTGCCTAAAAGTACAGTTTACAGCTGTACTGTGCTCGATATGTCTCGCATGAGATAGCGAGACAGCACCACTATTTCTGGGTTCGCCGTTCTCTCATATTCGCTTGCGTATTCGTACTACCGTGCGAGGATATGCGGGGACAGTGTGTCGGTATCGCCTAATAGTCCGAAGCAATTGATAAGTCAGTCAGTTTACGTCTCGAAACGGATCCGTCATATATGTACATGGGGAAGGTTAAAAATAATTTTAAAAAACTTACTACTACTATTAAATTAACATAAACTAAAACAAAAACCATTTCAAATAAAAATCTTGTGGCAATTGAAAAAGTAAACAACTTTTAGCCAACGGATCTAAAACTGGCGATCGTTTCGGGTCAATACACAAAAATAACTGGAGCTTCATCGTAAATCTGTAATAAAATATTCCTAAAAATAAAACAGACGTTTATCGCGATTCTGTGTCGGTGTTTTTACACGTGCAGCTTATGGGTTAAACATACCAAAAAGTCTTACAACGCTATAAGACACGCAGAGCGTTGTACGACTGTAGAACGACACAGAATCGCGATGAACGTCTAGTTATTTTTTGGGAATATTTTGATACAGATTCGCGATGACATCAACAACGCCTTCAGGTTGTTGATGAAGCTGCCACGCTGGTATAGTGCCTCAGGGATGTATGCGGAATCATGCGCAAGCGTGTTGCGTTCCTGATGCGCCGCGTGCTTGGCAGCTCAAACACCTACCTGCAGTTGGTCGCCTGGCGGATGGATCTGTATTGCCCAATGTCCATTTATACAACACTGGACAAAGATGCATATTGAGCATACCGGAGCCAAACCAAAGTTTAGGTTAAAATAAAATTATTTTTCTTCTTTTTTTGTATAATTCTATAGGTAATTTATTTGTCTTATTTTTATTTTATTTATTTAATGCTTATTTCTTTTAACTTAATTTAATTCTTAAATCAATATTTATAATAATAAAATTAATGATTCTTTAGAACGCGAAAATTTGGCACGTAATCAAAGTTTAGATAGACTCGGTGGTAGATCTTAATATGTAGTTGGGTATGTAGGTAATACTTGCAGTAGTGATAAATAAATAATAACTATATATAATTTAGAAAAGCATTAGGTTAACAAAAGGAATTAATTCCATGACGTAGCTTTACGAAAAAAAAATTCACTTAAATATATATAAATATGTACATATCTAAAAATAACTCTAACCCATAAAAAAAAACAATAGCTGGTTGCGTACGTTGAGCTATAACGACACTGAAACTCTTATCCTTAGTTTGAACATTGGTTAATACTTTTTGTACTAACTATGCATATGCATATGCACTATACATTGTTACATTCTAAGTGCTAAGTTGTTGAGCATAATTTTTTTTTTTGCTATTCTAAGTAAATTTTCATATCGTGTTTTGTTTACAGTCATAGAATATTCTGTTAAAAACAAACTCAGTCCCCAAAACAAGCCTTGTGCTTAATAAATCTGTGACAATATATTCCCAAAAAAAACTAGAGATACGTCGTAAATCTGTGAAATATATACACAAAAAAATCCAGAAATACATATAACTAATTATAAGTTACAGCTGCAGACTGGGTTATGTATTCATAACCCAGTCTGCAGCTGTAACTTTTACTGTGTTGCTGCTGCCAGTGTCTGACTAAATATGGTGTTACAAATACAAATATTTTATTGATGACACCAATGTTACAAGTCAATGTATGTCAATGTTTAATGTAATATATGTAATTTAAACTAAGGAATAGGTAAATGTTATAAATAATTATGATTATTTTGTTATATAATAGTAGTGTGTGAGTAGGTATGCGTGTATATATATGCGAATGGGTTTTTGTGCGCGGGTGTGTGTGGGTGTGGGTGAAATGAACCGCGAGGCCGTTAAAATATATAATGAAAACTATCCCGAGGTAAATAATAATCAGGTCACTGTTAAAAACGCACTCGGTCCCCATGACACAAGCCTCGTGCTTAATAAATCTTACAAAATATTTCCAAAAAACTAAGAGGTTCAGCGCGAATCTGTAAAAACATACACACAAAAAAATCCGGAAATGAATTGAGAGGTCCTTAAAATATATAATGAAAACCATCCCGAAATAAATAATCAGTTCACTATTAAAACGTACTCGGACCCCAGGACACAAGACGATTACAGACACAAGATCGGATGATTCAGATCGTGAGGATAGGTAAGGTGGGAACCACCCGGCAGAGGAGTGCAATTCATACGGGTTGCTCGGCGACCGGTTGGAATGCCGGTCACATCTGCCGTGCCTATACAGTCAGGCCTCGCACTCCTTACACAGGTAACGGCGCGGAGGATTCTTAAAATACGAGCTGATCCCTCGATGTCCGTGGTGGGCTTGCTCGGTGATCTTGGGCGACGCTTGCACGTCGGTCTTGCTCGGTGAGTTTGCACGTCGGTCTTGCACGGCGTATTTTGTACGGCTTTGCTATACGATGTGAGATATAGCGTAACTGTACGTCGTATTTTTCCACGACGGTCGTGCACATCGTAGTTGTACAGCGTAGCTATACGATGTGAGATATAGCGTAACTGTACGTCGTATTTTTCCACGACTGTCGTGCACATCGTAGTTGTACAGCGTAGCTATACGATGTGAGATATAGCGTAACTGTACGTCGTATTTTTCCACGACTGTCGTGCACATCGTAGTTGTACAGCGTAGCTATACGATGTGAGATATAGCGTAACTGTACGTCGTATTTTTCCACGACTGTCGTGCACATCGTAGTTGTACAGCGTAGCTATACGATGTGAGATATAGCGTAACTGTACGTCGTGTTTTTCCACGACTGTCGTGCACATCGTAGTTGTACAGCGTAGCTATACGATGTGAGATATAGCGTAACTGTACGTCGTATTTTTCCACGACGGTCGTGCACATCGTAGTTGTACAGCGTAGCTATACGATGTGAAATATAGCGTAACTGTACGTCGTGTTTTTCCACGACTGTCGTGCACATCGTAGTTGTACAGCGTAGCTATACGATGTGAGATATAGCGTAACTGTACGTCGTGTTTTTCCACGACTGTCGTGCACATCGTAGTTGTACAGCGTAGCTATACGATGTGAGATATAGCGTAATTGTACGTCGTATTTTTCCACGACGGTCGTGCACATCGTAGTTGTACAGCGTAGCTATACGATGTGAGATATAGCGTAATTGTACGTCGTATTTTTCCACGACGGTCGTGCACATCGTAGTTGTACAGCGTAGCTATACGATGTGAGATATAGCGTAACTGTACGTCGTATTTTTCCACGACGGTCGTGCACATCGTAGTTGTACAGCGTAGCTATACGATGTGAGATATAGCGTAACTGTACGTCGTATTTTTCCACCACGGTCGTGCACATCGTAGTTGTACAGCGTAGCTATACGATGTGAGATATAGCGTAACTGTACGTCGTATTTTTCCACGACGGTCGTGCACATCGTAGTTGTACAGCGTAGCTATACGATGTGAGATATAGCGTAATTGTACGTCGTATTTTTCCACGACGGTCGTGCACATCGTAGTTGTACAGCGTAGCTATACGATGTGAGATATAGCGTAACTGTACGTCGTATTTTTCCACGACGGTCGTGCACATCGTAGTTGTACAGCGTAGCTATACGATGTGAGATATAGCGTAATTATACGTCGTATTTTTCCACGACGGTCGTGCACATCGTAGTTGTACAGCGTAGCTATACGATGTGAGATATAGCGTAACTGTACGTCGTATTTTTCCACGACGGTCGTGCACATCGTAGTTGTACAGCGTAGCTATACGATGTGAGATATAGCGTAACTGTACGTCGTGTTTTTCCACGACGGTCTTGCATGTCGTAGTTGTAGATTCTTCCCGGCGAGAGGTGAGCGACCAACTCTCTCGCTTAGTACTTCTGCTGGCAGCACTTATCCGGCCGTCGGAGGACCAACTTAAAATGGTCCTAACGGGTTCTTCAAATAAAAACCAATTTTCCAGTTGATACTAGTAGACTGTATATTTTCTTGATTCTTATTATTATCTTCCAGGCTTGCTGTTGCTCGACGAAATGTGAAACCGAACTGAACAATTTGAGCTTTTTTTTTTATTGACAAATACAAATATTTTATTGATAACACCATTGTTACAAGTCAATTCCGTAATATCATTACATTGAGATTTAGAACACTGATTACATGTCAATGGAATAAAAACAAAATGTCAAGGTATATAAACATGTCAATATAATAATACTGCCAATATAAAATATGTCAATATAAAAATACGTCAATACAAAAATACGTCGGCATAAAAATATGTCAATATACAAAATATTGTCCATATAATAAAATGTGCAGAAATTACTTACTAGTAATTTAATAATCTTTTAACTTGAAATATTCATCAATGTCATAAAACATTGTGTTTAGAATGCACCCAATATTAGAACCATAAACCAATGTTTGAACCATGAAGATCGACTGATCGTTAATTTAGTTCACTAATATTCCTAGATGGGGTCACCGTCGAGTTAACTCACGGTATCGTTTCGTTTTGTTATTATGATAAGTATTTTTATGTTTTGAATTAAAATTGTCTCAGCACAGCACCTTAACGGATCTATTATTATACCTTTCTTGTGGTCGAGTGAACACCAGCCAAGCATTACCAACCATTATCTCTAGCAGCCAAGATCTTAACTTGGTTCTAAAGCACGCGGTGGCGCGGTGCATCCCGGACGGAGGCGGGTACACGGTTGTAGACCGCGGGCCCCAGAATGTATACTGACCTCTCCGACTTGACGAGTTGGTGCGACGGTGTTACAAGCTGGTCTTTCTTTTTATTGCTGCGGTGGTCTAACTCTTGCTGACTCTTGCTGCTTTTTACATTTTCCTTATAACTAGTTTTCCTTAAATAATGCTATACATTCTACTATTTATATACTGAGAGTGATCTTAGTGTATGACAGTTGAAATCAAGATGTGAGTTATAGGTTCGCGCGTGATAATAATATACGAGTTGTTTTTCGTCCGTAACAAGTATTTTCTGGAACACTTATACGGGCTGACAGTTTAAACATTAGCAATATTCGAAGACATGTTAGTGGTCATATGAAACGTATAAAGAAATAAAATCGAAACAAATACAAAAAGAAAACCTTGGTTAAAGTTTTTCCTAAGACTCCTGAATGTATGGACAGCGCGCAGCCTTACGCGCCGAGCTAGCGCGAGACATAACTACCATACGTAGACTGCGCAGTAACTGTTATCTAATCTGTGCCCGCGCGCGACTGCCATGTCATTGTCGGTGCGCGTAATTTGAGTGTCCGTACTTTTATGTTTGCTCAGGATAATTAGGTCAAACATTAACCACCAATTTTTTAATTATGTGGAACGACAATCGAGTACTGAACCCCCTGTATCAATATTGCTGATGTTTAAACTTTCAAGATGTGTATTAAGGAAAACACTAAATTTTGTCGTGCCACCTGGAATGGATTTCACTTATATTTCTTACTTTGTTGAATTAATGTTTTAAAAAATAAGTAATGTTAATAAAAAACTATTGACCAAGAATTTTATTTGTATTTGAATATTTCAAAAACTGACCGTCTGATACGAAAAGAAGTAAGAAAGTTCTATTAAAAATTTATGTTTCAAGATTTTCTAGTATATTTAGCTTCTGGTTGGTCCCTTTTCATTGTCTAGCAGTAAACGGCCAACATCCATGGGTTCTATTTGCCTTTATAGCACTTTTCCATCAGTGCAATGTCCTGGAACCTCAGAAACTGTGGCATGATTATTGATGTCCAGTATGATTTAACATTTTAACATATGTAATTGAATTTCAAAAACGGAGATTAACCCCATGATCAGGTATAAGGTGTAATGGTTAATGCTGATATAGATGATTGTTTATTTATTCCAACATACCTTAATATGGACTTATGTACTGTGATATGCTAAGTATGAAATAAAAAACATTTTAAAACGAAATCAATTTTTTATTTTTTGTTATATGGCATCGGTGTTAAATATAACAGCTTTACAGATAAGCGTATTACAGAACAAGCTTGATGGCCGGAATTTGTCTAAAACTTTCTTAATACTACTTCAGGTTACTAAAGCTTCTGACGCGGTTCGTGTTTTTGGTTGTTTTCGCTAGCCGCGTCAGTGACGTAGCTAAGTATCCAAAGACCCATAGATTTAGCGATGATAGCCCAGTGGTTAGCGCGGTCGATTCACACGCCGAAGGCCGTAGGTTCAACCCCAACAATGAGTTTGAGCTGCCGGTGAAGGAAAACATCGTGAGGAAACCACAGCATTGTGGTAATGCCACAATGCTAGTACTTGGCTGGCTAGCTACCACTCTCAAGTAGAAAATCTGCCGCTAAGCACGTAACGGGGAAATCCGGCAGCCTCACTTGAGAGCCAGTTCTATTTAAGGCTAGGTGTGCTTTACCTCTCCGTCATTTAACATCGGGTGAGCTGGGGTCAACCTACCAAACCACCTGTTGTATTGTATAAAAATAAGCAAAAGTTATAATTCAATTTTCAACTATTTTACTTCATTACATTGATTGTTTTTAACCGACTTCAAAAAAGGAGGAGGTTCTCAATTCGTCAATCTTTTTCTTATAAATTTTGCCCCGACGCCTGGACCGATTCGAGATTCTTTTTTTGTTTAAAAGGGTGAATACATGCATCCCACTTCCCTTTCTAAAAATTTTCAAGTATTTGCGTCTGGTGTATCATCTCATATTACTGAGCTGATGAAAGAATAAATAATTCTGTAACTATTAAGAGTAAGTGGATAATTCTTTTCTCGATACGAGCGGTCATGAAGTCGGTTTTTAGTGTTCCGTGCCCAAAGGGTAAAATGGGACCCTATTACTAAGACTCCGCTGTCTGTCCGTCTGTCACCAGGCTGTATCTCATGAACCGTGATAGTTAGACAGTTGAAATTTTCACAGTTGATGTATTTCTGTTGCCGCTATAACAACAAATACAAAAAACAGAATAAAAAATATTTTACTGGGGCTCCCATACAATAGACATGATTTTTTTGTCGTTTTTATAGATAATGGTACGGAACCCTTGGTGCGCGAGTCCGACTCGCACTTGGCGAGTTTTTATTATTAATTGTAGACCTGCTAATGAGATCTATCTATCCATCACCTAGTAGAGACTGCAGGTATAAGGCGATAAATAAATCCCACTAGTATTATAAATGTGAAAGTTTGGATGGATGGATGTTTGTTACTCAATCACGCCAGAACGGCTGAACGGATCTGGATGAAATTTTGCATGTAGATACTTTAGGTCCTGGAATACAACATAGGATACTTTTCATCATCATCATCATCCATCACCACGCGGGTAAAACCGCGGGGCGCAACTAGTCAGCTTATAAATAGAAGTATGTATTCTCTAAAAGTCTTCGTTATCATCATCGTCGAAGTCTTCCGTCCACTTGGTCTTCTCTGGAGGCTGGATTTGGAAGCCGGGCGGGCAGCATACTTCCTTCTCTGTACATATCCTGTGGAAGAATACAGTCTTTTTAAGCCAGAAGTTTTCTTTTTTTTTAATTTAAAAGTAATGAGACGAACGCAGAAACAACAGCTGTTCCATTTCAGGCTAGACCAGTTTTTCTCCAAGTGGGCGATTAAGCTCCCTTGTGGGCGCTGGATGCCTGGAGGTAAGGGGCATATTATATTGATTGTTTTCCAAATTTTTAATATTAGTAGGACATGTATTTAAAAAAAAAGTATTTAAGTACCTATTTTTTTTTTTATCTGACTGGCTTGGTTTATTGGCCACAACTCACCTGATGTTAAGTGACGTTGTGGTCGAAGATGGTAAAGCACACCTAGCCTGGAATGGAACTGGCTCTCAAGTGAGGCTGCCGGAACAGACCGTTAGATGCTTGGCGGCAGATTTTCAACTTGAGGGTGGTAGCTAGCCAGCCGAGTACTAGAAAGTACCCTACCACCACGCTATGGTTTCCTCACGATGTTTTCCTTCACCGGCAGCTCAAGCTCATTGTTGGGATTTGAACCCACGCCCTTTGGCATGCGAACCTACCGCGCTAACCACTGAGCCATCATCGCTGTAAAGTATTCTGTCAGTTATCCGACTTCCATAGTGCAAGCTTTGCGTAGTTTGGGGTCAGATGGCGCTGTGTACGTGCACGTCCTACGATATTTATTTCAATAGCCCTGTATATTCAAGCACCTGGTTTTACTTGGTGGTAGAACTCCTTAGCAGAGCGTCTAAGTAGGCACCGCCTGCCATATATTCTGCCACCAAGCAGTAGTGTGTAAACATTACTATGTTTTGGTTTGAAGGGTACAGTTAGCGAAATTACAGGGCCATCAAGTCTCAAAGTAATGAGCGTTAAGGCAGCGATGTCCTGGACTTTGTTTTGTTACTCAAAGTTCTGTGTGTCGCTGCAATGGTCATGGACAGGCGTTATCTCATACCATCAGGAGAGCGTCTCGTTCGTCTCATATTTTTTACATAAATAAAGGTGTACGATCATCAATTTAGGATTTAAAAATAAAATATGTACACTTTAGATGTTTATAGCTTATATCTTTATTAAAAACGTTCACATATTTTGTATATCACAGACACTATATATTATAATATTTTTCTTCAATCACAAGAGGCACGGTCAAGTATTACATAAGCATTTTGTAGCGATGATAGCTCAGTGGTTAGCGCGGTCGGTTTGCATTCCGAAGGGCGTGGGTTCAAATCCCAACAATGAGCTTGAGCTGCCGGTGAAGGAAAACATCGTGAGGAAGCCATAGCGTGGTGTTAGGGTACTTTCTAGTACCTACTCGGCTGGCTAGCTACCACCCGTGTGTTCCGGTAGTCTCACTTGAGAGCCAGTTCGATTCCAGGCTAGGTGTGCTTTACCATCTTCGACCACACCGTCACTTAAGATCAGGTGAGTTGTGGTCAAACACCTAGCCTGTCAGCCATAAAAAAAAAAGCACGAGGGGACTTGGTTTATTTATAATGACATTGACCGAATGGTGATGACGTCAACAATGACATATAATAAAGCTAATTTTATGCGGGCTGACAGTTTGAAAATTAGCAATATTCAAAGACATGTTAGTTAGTGGTCATATGAAACGTATAAAGAAATAAAATCGAAACAAATACAGAAAAAAAAACTAAGAAAACTTTGGTTAAAGTTTTCCCCAAGACTCCAGAATGTATGGACAGCGCGCGGCCTCACGCGCCGAGCTAGCGCGAGACATAACTACCATACGTAGACTGCGCAGTAACTGTTATCTAATCTGTGCCCGCGCGCGACTACCATGTCATTGTCGGTGCGCGTGATTTGAGTGTCCGTATTTTTGTGTTTGCTCAGGATAATTAGGTCAAATATTAACCACCTATTTTTATTATTATTTGGAACGACAATCGAGTACTGAACCTCCTGTATAAATATTGCTGATGTTCAAACTTTCACGGTGTATAAGAAATAGGCTTACGTTTGACCGCCATCTCACCTGATGTTAAGTGATGATGCGGTCTTAGATTTCACGCTTGCCTAGAAGATACCGATTCACTCTCGACTTGAAGACACCCAGATTATATCCATCGGGGATCACCCACTCAGGCAGCGCATTCCACTGTCAAGCGGTCCGCACAATGAACGTGGAATCAAATCGTTCGAGTTTTTGGAACGTCAACTATGAAACTATTTCGCTGTGATTTCCCTTGTTATTGGTGCATCTCGTTGTGTACTTGTTCCTCCTATTTCCTTTTAGCGGTAAGGCCGCTTGTAAATCAATGTTCCCGTAAGAATAGAAGTTAGAGTAAGAGCTTTGCTACCTTTTGGTGACAAGGGAGACAGAGGGGTTAATAATTACTGGACTTTTAGATGATACTAGCGACTAGCCCCGGCTGTGCACGGGTTTAAAAGGGGCTTTTGGATCTATGTCAAAGGGATTAGGCAGAGTTTTCGATGAATTTTCCGACACTTACAACAATTATCATCATATTTCAACCAATTTACACAAAACCTTGACAAATGATATACCTTCCTCATGAATCACTCTATCGGTGAAACTCTCATGATAATCTGTTCAGTTCTTTTTAAGTTCAAACAAACAGACAGTAAGTAGACTTTGTTTTATAACATGTAGTGATAATAGCTCAGTGGTTAGCGCGGTCGGATGACACGCCGAAGGGCGTGTGTTCAAAGCCCAACAATGAGCTTGAGTTGCCGGTGAAGGAAAATATCGTGAGGAAGTCATAGCATGGCACCCTCAAGTTGAAAAGCAGCCTAGCTTGAGAGCCAGTTTCATTCCAGGCTCGGCGTGCTTTACCAAATTCTGCTTCTCTACACAATATAAAACAAAGTCGCCGCCGTCTGTACGCTTAGATCTTTGAAACTACGCAACAGATTTCAATGCGGTTTCCATCAATAGACAGATTGATTCAAGACAAAGGTTTATATGTATAATACATGCATATGCACCGCATTAGCATCTACATTGCACCCGTGCGAAGCCGGGGAAGCTAGTACATAATACTTGAATAGCCCCTAAGAATTGGCATTAAAAAGATATGTTTTTGTTCAGCATCGTTATCAACAAATATGATGCCATTTGTTACGAGTCAATTCCATCATAGTGAACAATTTGTTGCAGTTCGTACAAAACCAGTCTGGTTCGTTTGAATGATACACATCGAAATGCTCCCTCACCAGACTGCACATGCCGTCCCCGCTGAACTTCATTTTACACTCCATACATTCCACCATAACACATGCCGACTGATTTTTAGGACTCTTCATGAATTGAAACAAGTGCATCGGAGCTAATGTCTCTTCCAAGTACAGGTCGTAACTGGCAGACGGCATGCTTGGATCCACTTCTTTTTTAAGCTTTCTACAATACGGATATTTGTTTGAATACTGCCTATACATAGCTGGCCCTTTTACTTTATCCAAAAACTCCAAATCGTTTTTCATGACCTCAATAAGAGATATCAAAATAAATTTTGCACTATCCGTTGCTACATACTCATTGTGCAATATGTTACGAAATTTTTTGAAAATTTCTTCTTTATCCACATCTTCTAACGTCCGATATAGCTCTTTCATCTGTACTTTAGTATTCAGTTTGCGTTTACTACATTTAAGACCATTTTTACTATTAATAAGAACGTGTTTCAACTGGTGGTTAGTCCATCTTTGGTAATTTAACCCTTTAGTGTCAACAGTGACTTTAACGCAAAACCAGTTGAGTATAGATTCGATTGGCAGCACGTTCACAGTTATAGAGCTAGGTATAAACTCTGTCAAGTTGAATATTGTGTTTTCAACGTCACTGGAAACCGGTTCATTTAGTATTAATTCGTTAAGTTGCTTTCTAGTGCAGTAAACTTCCAACGTAATCTCACTCGTGTTGACTTTCTCCATTTTCTTTGCGTTGTCTTTAATCATTTTGGAAATAGCTTGCTGAGTGAGTGGCTTCGACTCGTCTAACTGGATTTTGAGATAATCTTTTAGATCTACATATTTTGCTTCTAGAGTTTTCTTTATTGACTTGTATGCGTTTTTCTTGCGTAGCACATTGATTCCTTGATCAAACTCGTCCCATTTTGGCCAGTCTTTTAGAAACCTGAAACATAGAAAGCACAGATATCAAAAAGTAGTACCGGGTACACATCTCTCATTCTATACTGATAAATCTGTCTAGTAGAGTTGGAGCACTACGTTTCTTAAATCTCTTTAAATTTAATACAACTTTATTATGCACTGACACATTTATTATAACTTAAGCCAGAAACTACAGATATAAGCAAGAAAATAAGTAAAGCCTCTTGCTTACAATTTAGTGTTTTCTTTTTTGGTTGCCATGTATTCAACCACAACTCACCTGATGTTAAGTGGTGGTGTGGTTATCTTAGATGGTAAATATTCCCTCAAGTTTAAAATCTGCCCCAAAGCATCTAATGGTGTGTTCTGGCAGCCTCACTTGAGAGCCAGTTCCATTCCAGGCTAGGTGAGAGGTTCGACCACACCCTCACTCAATATCAGATGAGCTGTGGTCAAACACCTCGCTTGCTAAAAAAACCCTATAATATTTTGTTATTATAAGCTAAGTACATAATATGTAAGATATTATATGTAAGAGATATAATATGTAAGACTGGCAAACACTGTACTGTTACTTATTTAACAACTAGCCCCAGTGTTTCCCGCTACATTTTTTTGTGATAAAAATCGCCTGTGTTAATTCCAGGGTGTCAGATATGTCCATACCAAATTTTAATGTTAATTTTTAAGTTAAGAATTTTATTGTATAAGCATGTGCCATTTGTATAGTATCTAGAAAATTTGTATAGGGTAGGATAGATAATATAATATTTACTGAATGTAACATCATAAATAAAATTAATAGCATATTATTGTATGTCCGTGATGGATAGCACTGTTGACACAATAAAGAATATTCTGATTCTGATAACAAAATTAGTGCAGCCGTTTCAGCATAAAGAAGTAACAAACATACAAACACACTCACAAACTTTCGCCTTTATAGTATTAGTGTGATAAATTGAAAAATTGCTATCTATCTATACGGAACTTATAAAGCAGAGCTAGTACCAACTACTAATGCCAACTTTGACTTGTCCGTTGTCAAGTTATTTTTTTTAGACCAATCAGAAAGTTAAATACGCACTTTTACATACCTTTTTACAATGTTCAGATAAATATCAACTTCTAACTCGTGCAGCATTGTAACATTAATTTCAAACTCTTTATGCAGAATAGAGATTATTTGAGCGTTTGTTAAAACTGTGTTTTGTTTATTATCATTGCTTATAAGCCGTTGGAATAACTGCATTAATGGGCGAGCTGAAACAAGAGATACATTAAAAACATACATTTAAAATGCAAAATTTATTGCGGAAAAATTACATTATAAAGAATTTACGAGTTTAATAAATGAGTAAAACTGAAATTTTTTTCATAACATAAATAGCTTGATTGTAAACATTCTGCTTTAGTAAAACTAAAACAGGAAAATAATAATAAAAAACTTACTTTCTGTGTCCGTAGAAGATGCTTCGCCGGCCGTGGAGCCTTCATCAATGCTCTCCACCATAACCACATCATTGGAGTCGTCATCAGACATTATTAATGGACACTAAACGTTAAAAAACTGTCTTAAAAATTATTTAAACCGGAAAAGTCGGCGAAATACAACCAACAAATCCAACGACCGGTCACGGACCGACAGAAACAAGATAACAGAATAATCACCACGACATGACAAAATGATAGCAAATTATTTTTTCATTATTTTTGGCACCGCATATTTGTATCCTGCCAGTGTAAAGAAGTTTATCTTTTTCTTACAATTTTATCTTTACAAAATCACATAAGGTAAGTCACGGTGAAGTCTAGCTCATGCTTTAGTAAACGAGCGGTGAATTTCCGAGAACTTCATAAGCGAAACAACAGGAAGTAAAATGTTATGCCGCGCGTATAATTCAGCACTTTATGATTTTAACAACACTCATAAAACTTTAAATTAAAAAATCTTATGTTGGAAAATAATACATTTACTATCCACATTTTTTTCTCATTTCCGCCACAACTTTACTGTTAAAGTTGACTGTAGCTTTTTTTTTTATAAGGCTACCTTTACGCGCGTTCAAACATTTCGCCACATATCTGTTTCTGTAAAATCCTCAAAAAATAACACAAAAGTCAATTGATTTAATGAATGATATTCACTAAAAAGAAGCTAAGTACATATTTACCTCACATATTCTTTTCCAGCGTAAAGGGTGAGATCAATGGCGTTCGTGCTGTATTCGCAGTACTGTCTATCGACACAGACACCACTTACACCTTTTGCAGTGGAGCAGATCACTGGGAGACTGGTCGCTGGAAATAAGAAAATTTGTAGATGTAGTCTCATGTGGAAACAGAAAGACATCGTCGTATATTTAAAACATAAGTTATAAATTTGCTAGTGTACGATAAACAAATGTATGGAAAAGGGGATCGCCGCAAACGGTCGCTTTATGAAAATTATTGTTGAAACTTTAGTAAAAAGATATTGAATTTATCTACATAAACAAAAGTGTAATTAAGTTTTATGTTTATAGTTTCAAACGTTTCGTTAAAACTGTTCTAAATTGAAAAATGTGTTTAAATTAAGTTGCGTTTAGATCAAGTTTTTTTTTGTAATAAATACTTAGGCTTGCGTTTGACCGCCATCTTGCCTTATGTTAAGCGAAGATGCGGTCTACGATGAAGCACGCTTCCGTCGCAACGGCACCCAGGCAAGCGGAGAAACAGACAGACGCGACAGCAACTTTGTTTTAAACTGCTTTTATCCGAATTTTCCGAGAAAAAAATGGCTTTTACGTAATTTCAGGATATAAAGTGTGGCTTAGTAGCGATGATAGCTCAGTGGTTAGCGCGGTCGGTTCATACTCCGAAGGTCGTCAAACCCCAACAATGAGCTTAAGCTGCCGATGAAGGAAAACTTCGTGAGAAAACCATAGCATGATGGAAGGGTATTTTCTGGTACTCGACCGGCTAGCTAGCTACCAAATTGAAAATCTGTCGCCAAGCACTTTTAACGTTGTGTTCCGGCAGTCTCACTTGAGAACCAGTAACATTCCAGGTAAGGTGTACTTTACTATTTTCGACTTCGACACCATCACTTAACATCAGGTGAGCTGTGGTTAAACACCTAGCTTGTCAACCATAAAAAAAAGTTAGATGATATACAGACTGACTGAAGCCACTCTGCGTATACAAACGAATACTTACAGTCATCAATGTCATTAGCAGCGATCGCTAGCGCGGCCTTCGCGATCACTCTCCTGTCTGCGTGTGACTGGCCGCACACGACGTCGCCAAACGAAACCAAAACGAAGATCGCGCTAAAATATTAATGAATTTCTAGGAGCTGGCCGTGGAAAACCTACGTCATCGAGCAGGTACCAAGATGTGCCTATAGAAGTGTGTAAAATGATAAAAGTTACGTAATAAAACACTACAAGTTCTGACAGTCTTTCTTCTTCCTAGTGACAGTCCAAGTTTTTTTAACTTTTATTATTCTACTCGCGGGTTTCATCTTGGTACTCGATGACGTAGGATTTATTAATGTCGGCTCTCAGTCTAAACCTGAGGTCTAAACTATTAAGTCCCAAATGACAATGTCATTTTTGCTTATTAATTTAATGTAAAAAAAAAACTATGGCAAAAAATTTTTTTTTTACTAAATTTGGTTTGCCGAAAAGAAAAAAATTAGCTCTGGTTCCAGAAATAAACGTAAGTAAAAGTAAAACTAATGTTTCTTTCTTTATTTTAGCTTAAATTAAATTAGTATGTAACATTTTAATTGATCTATTTATGAATTTTCCTATTGAGATAAAACAAGTAACATTTTTATTGATCTATTTATGAATTTAAAAATTTATGACATAAAAGTTTTATGTCAATAGGAAAATTCATAAATAAACCTATTAAAATGTTACTTGACTAATTTAATTTAATTGAATGCTATTATGCTAAAATAAAGAAAGAAACATATGTTTTATCACACACGAACAACAAAAGTAATAAAAGATACAAACTACAAACTAAATATAATAAAAGAAAACAAGATTAATAAAAATTAAGTTTTTTAAATTATAAATAAATTTTCGCTGAAGTACCGCTGGCTTTTAAATCTAACCTCATTGGTGATTTTTTAATTCAGAAAGCGGTTATTTTCGATCCTTTAACTTTTTAATTTAGTAATTTAATATAATGTAATAAGTATAAAATAAAATGTACTTACAAAAATTGATAAACGTCCATCTCGCGAAACGATATGTCGTGACTACTAATTAATTGTCGATACGTAAGTCATTAAACAGTAGTTAACATCCGATTAGATAGATACACTGATGACCTGATGTTAAGTCGGTAACCTCATTACATTATGTTAGTGTAAATACTTTGTTAATAGCCGTACGTCAAGTGTAAGGTGCTAATGATTTATAACAGCTAAGGCGTGCCCCAGATAGACGCGGTGTAGGATGCAGAATACGACCACGTTCGGACCTGTCTACCCTGCAGCGGTTTGATTTCTATTCCAGGCTAGGTGTGCTTTACCATCTTCGACCACACCGTCACTTAACATCAGGTGAGTTGTGGTCAAACACCTAGCCTGACAGCCATAAAAAAAAACTAACATGACAAACAGCAAAATAATCCTTGTTCACACAAGCAGTAGCGGCGAAGATAAATAGTAATGTCGGCAAGGAGTCCTTTGGCCCCCCACCTCCTTTGGTCTGCGTGCCATCAAGTCGCGAGTGAATCGGTTTCTTCTAGGCAAGCGTAATCCACCGTGGACCGCATCTTCGCTTAACATCAGGCGAGTTAGCGGTCAAACGCTACTTGTAATAAAAAACCTTTAATTATTCAGTCGGAAATAAATTATGAAATTAATTGATTAGAATAATAATTACACAGAACTTTGAATAGCAAAACAAAGTCCAGGGCATCGCTGCTTTGGCGCTCATTACTTTGAGACAATCGATGGTTAGCCTCAACAGCCTAGTAATTTCGCAAGCTGCAGTACCCTTCAAACCAGCACAGTAATGCATCATACACTAGTGTATAGAATATTAATAATAATAATAATAATAATTTATTTATTGCAGACCATTTGGACCATAATTACACAAATTCTTACATAGTATTAAAAATAAATAGAATTGAAAATTAAAATTAAATATTAATTAAAATAAAACACAAAATAATAATAAATAATCACAAAATAAAATTAAAATTAAAATTCTTACCTATATTGCGGTTTGGATCCAGAATGCACAATATGCACCTTTGTCCAGTATTGCATGATTGGGCAATCTAGATCCATCCGTGAGGCGAACAATTGCAGGTAGCTGTTGGAGCTGCCCCGCACCCGGCTCATCAGGGATGCGATCCGTTTGCGCATAATTGCTGCAAACCCGTCTATACGTGCCTCGGCAAACATCCCCGATGCACTACAGGAGCGCGGCAGCTTCATCAGCGCCCTGAAGGCGTTATTGTACAGGACGCGCAGGGTGTTGTAAGACTTTTTTGTGTGCTTGACCCATAGGCTGCACGTGTAAAAAGACTGACAATACGCTCGAAATAATGTAGCTTTCACTTGTTCCGTGCACCGTGCAAACCTACGAGCCAGCATGTTAGTCCGAACTGACAACGCCCTGCGCTCCCTCTCAATGTCTAAATCGTCCTCAAGCGTGTCGGACACCCAATGGCCCAGATATTTAAATTTTGTTACATTTGTGAGCGCAATGCCATTGAGTAATACTGGTGGGACAAAAGAGTAGGTTTTTGTGCCCGCCTTAAACACCATAAGCTCACTTTTAACGGCGTTATATCTGAGCCCATGTACCTCCGCATAACGCTCACAGATCGCTATGAGGTTTCTGAGAGCACTAATGGATGGGCTCAGCAACACCATGTCGTCTGCGTAGCTGATATTGTTGACACACACACCATCAATGGAGCAGCCGACACGAGCATTGCTGAGCCCACGCACCAGGCGGTCCATGTAAAGGTTGAAAAGGCTCGGCGAGGACAAGCCGCCCTGCCTCACACCACATTCCAGCCTATAAATGTCCGATAGTGACCCCGCCCATCTAACATAATTGCCCTGATTGCTGTACCAATATTTAAGAAGATATGCAAATTCAGGGGGGACCTCAGTATCCTCTAACAGCTTTTCCCACAACTTGTCATACGCCACAAGATCAAACGCTTTTGATAGATCCAAAAAGCAGGCGTAGACCGGTGTGTTTCTATCGGTGTAATACTGGACGGTATGCTTGAGACTCAGGATAGCGGATTCGGTTGACAGCCCTGGTCTAAAACCGAACTGAGCATCATGCAGCCTTAGATATTTTCGTAACTGAGCTTCAATCAAACCGTCCAGTACCTTGGCGATGACTGTTGCTAGTGATATAGGTCTGTAATTACTCGAGCTGGATACATCCCCTGTTCTATTTTTAACAATCGGAACAACCACAGTCTTCGTCATGGCATCCGGTAGGTATGAATGTCCAATACAGAGAGTGAAGAACATGGCAAGCACCCCCGGTAAATATTCACCGGCAAACTGTATGTGTTCAATGCTGAGTGAGTCATGACCAGGGGATTTTCCTCGTTTCATGTCCCTCACCACCCGCTTAATCTGTTTCGCCGTGACACGAAGAATCGGTTGCCCCGGTTGCAAAAAGCTTGCCTTAACAACTGTATTTACAGATCCCAAAGGAGAGCAAACCTTAAAACAATGGCTAAACATATCAGCAATCTGGGCGGGGTCACTAATACCCTCAACACTCACAGGAACATTAGGCTTCGAAGTCAATTTATTAGTCTCCTTCCAAAACCTGCTAAAATCCTTAGCAGAATGCTGTGTGGCAAGTAAGTCCATCTTAATCTGAGTCTCGTTGTTCTTACACCACTTTAATTTTTTTTTAAATGTTCTCCGCGAATCCCGCATTGTTTCGTATACAAGACCAGATGTTGGTTTCCCTTGTAAAACCCATTCATGAAAACAAAGCCTAGCGCTCTCATGCGCCTCCTTACAATGCTTATTCCAGCCAGTAATATTCTGTTTTTTCTTAAGATTTAGTTTACGAGCCTTAGTTTTAGAACACTCTGTAGATGCGTTTCTGAGAGTGTTTACTATTCTATCATACATTCTATCAATGACAAGCCTGTGATCCAAATTATTACATGACATCTCTCTACATTTCTGAAATTCGACGGGACAATCAAAATCGCGCAGATTTACAGAACATATTTGCCAATATTGATCAATTTGTTGTTTATCCCTCTCTCCCCAGACAATATTATCCCGCACGGAGGTCTGTAACTTAACTTTAGGCACTAAAATATTCAAATTGCACGTTAACTCGACAGCGAAATGGTCAGAGGTTGATATATCATATCTTATTTTGACGCTTAAAATAGTTTTTTTAGCAAATTCTGTCGCGATCACGTGATCTAACCATGACGTAGTTCCGCACGCATTACTTAAATATGTATAAGCATTCGACTGCAAACCCAAGAAATCTATGTCGGCGCATGTCCATCTCTGCTCAGTGCAAAAGTTCATAAGCTCCGTGCCAAACAATGCACCCGGATGAGCATTAAAATCGCCCAGGATATAAACAGACTCTACATTACAGCTTTCTATCACTGCGCTAATTTCACCTAGACAGCTTATAAACATATCTAAGTTTTTCACATTATCTACAGGCATATATACTGACAAAACCAAAAACTCACGGTCCACAAGCATCACCTTTACTGCCGCGATACGCGCACTTGTACACTCTACAACTGTTACTGAACGAAACACATTTTTCCGCCAAAGTATACCTAGTCCGCCATGTGGTCGGCCGTTCAGTAGTGTCGTTGTGTCTACTGAAGACTTCCCGGTGTAAGCAAAATCGGGATCAATTCCTCCAAGAAAAGGAACATCATCCGGAAGAAGCCATGTTTCTTGTAGTGCCAGAAAATCCGCCGTTTTACATAAGTCTCTTACGTAATCTACAGAGTTTTTAATAGAATAACAATTAAAACTTATGAACTTAACTTTGTTTATTGTTTTGTAATCCATACTCTTTCTTCTTAAATTCAATAAATTTTCTCACCGTTATACCTTCTGGCCATAACGAGTCCTCTAAAAATTGAGATAGCTTAGCGCTAGGTACGAGTACTTTGTACGCGTCATACTGCCTCGGTACTTTCACTTTTATCCTCCGCAAACTGACACGAACTCGCGTTTTGTCCAATATATAATCGACTATATCACTTTCTGATGTACTTCTAGCGACGTTATTTATAAACAAAGGTACTTTATTATCTGCAGCTTTAAATTTCTCATTTGTTTTATTATGTGCTTTACCTTCCAATGTACTAAATCTATTTCTTGATCTCTTACGTTGTGCTACGACCCATTGCTCATTTGATTTTTCGGAATTCCACTGCCCTTCAGCACTTAAAATTTTTGCTAGCGTTTTATTACCGAAGACGGACGGTGTAGATGTCGCTGCCTGTCGCTGGTGACTAATGTTCGAATCCGATTCTATATTGGGGCCTCCCCGCTGCGCTGGCGCAGCCGGCGTATTACCGTGCGAAACCACGGTACAATTAGCGATGGCCTCATCGCGCTCGTCCACCTGCTGCGGCGAGCGCTGAGCAGCGGTATCTGCAGGGGCTGCGCGGGCGCGCGCGGGTGACGCTGTTAGAGCGACACACGCAGCCCTCGAGGTAGACGCGCTCCGAGCCGTCTCGCTATGAGTCATGCCGTTTTCTGTGTGCGAAATGTAGGGTAGGCCTATCGGACCGCTGTCTAAAAAATCGCTATTCGTGATTGCTCCACCACCTCTTTTTCTATTAACGTGATGGTCAAAATTATTAACCAGAGATGCATTTTTGAGATTACGTAGCTCGTATTTGACTTCATTTAACTTTTCTTCCGTTACATAAGATTCCTTTATTACCTGAAGCTCCTTTTGGATCACTAGGATGTCTTTTAGGAGCTTAGTTGGATCGAGATGGTCGAAATGAACCGGCGCACATAGGAGTATTTACATGAAAAACCTGGCCAAAACTATTTTTTGTATTTAATTGCATGAAAATGCGTAAATAAACTATTAGAGATGGTTTTCAAACGTATATTCATTATTATTATACAATACTGTTGTTGGGGATAGTGGACTGTATATTGAAACTTCCTTGTTTGGTTCTTCCGTTTATTCCTGAGTACTGTATTCACTGGATTCACTGCGTTCACTGCACGCCTATGGCCGGATCGCGGCCCCTTATATATGAATTTTGCGGGAGACGGACAGGCGCTCTCATTGGTCGACCAATCACGCACGACCTTTACTACCCAATCCGGTGGCGAGCCGCGCTATCTCGCTCGCACCTATCGTCGTCTCGCTCACGACCTCCGTTGCATGGAGCTTTACCGGATAGAGAGCACCTGCCCGTTATCTATTTATTTTCCCTCCCTAATCCGTATATTTACAATCAACTTAATCTATATATACATCTTATTCTTAAACTTAAACTAATGGCTCGGCGTCCTCAACATCCTCCCCCCGGCGCAGCTTGCGTAGCCTCTACCACGACGAGCCTGGACGTCGGTCTTCTGAACACGCCGCCCTTCGTGCGCACGTCTGCTACGCGTACACCGCCGTCGGGTCCCGGGAAAACGCGTTCCACGATGCCGATGGGCCACACGTTTCGAGGTGACGTGTGGTCGACGACCAGCGCGATGTCTCCTGGCTGGATCTGCCGCTTGCTGCTCGTCGGCTCCCCCCGTGGGACGAGTGTAGGGAGGTACTCGCGTACCCAACGCCGCCAGAAGTGGTCTGCGAGCGCCAAGGCGGCTCGCCAGGTCCTCCTGTCGCCCTCGTTGCTCGGTCCGGTCAGGGGCAGACCGGAGGACGACCCCAACAGGAAATGGTTCGGAGTCAGGGCCTCTGGATCGTGCGGACTCACACTAACGTGAGTCAGTGGTCGGGCGTTGACGCTGAACTCTGCTTCCGTCAGCAAAGTCGCTAGAACCTCTTCCGTTGGTTCTCTCTCTTTGAGGGTCGACATCAGTGCGGTTTTGATGGACCGTACTAGTCGTTCCCATGCTCCTCCTTGATGTGGAGCTCCCGGAGGGATGAATCGCCATTCCATCTTGTGGAGTAGTCCCTCGTCGCGCAGCGCTGGTACCCAATTCGTGTAGGCGTCCCGTAGTTCCTTGTCTGCTCCGCGGAAGTTAGTGGCGTTGTCGGAGTACATAGTTCGAGGCCACCCACGTCGCGCTGCCATTCGTCGTAGAGCCATTATCGCTGAACTCGCCGAGAGTGAGGGCACAAGCTCTATGTGCACGGCCCGGGTCGTTAGGCACGTGTATAGGGCTCCCCATCTCTTTTCCCGGCGGCGACCAATTTTCACTATCATCGGCCCGAAGTAATCCGTCCCGCAGTGCGAAAACGGCCGATGAAAGGGCTCGAGACGTGCGCGTGGTAGATCTCCCGTTGCTGGAGGCTGCGGTCTTGCCTTGCGTACCTTACAGAGGGCGCAATCCTTCTCGATAGCGCGTACGGTCGGTCGTAGATGAATGATCCAATACTTCTGTCGAAGATCGTTCGTCACACGCTCTCTGTTGGCGTGACCCGCTGCGCAGTGCTCCCGAAGCGTGATCAGCTTGGCAATTCGGTGGCGACCATCAAGTATAACCGGTCGCTTAGTCTCCACCGGTGCGGCGGCTGCTCCGATGCGTCCCCGTACGCGCAGAAGTCCGTCTTCGATCATTGGGTCCAGCCGGTACAGTCGGCTGCTCTTTGTAATCGGCAGGGCCTTCCTTATCCGACGTAACTCGTCTGCGAAGCTCTCTTCCTGCGCACGACGAATCAGTGCGCGCTCGGCTTCTTCGATATGCCGATTTTCTAAACGGTTCGCTCGACGTCGGCATATGTCGATGAACGCGAACACACGTGCCGTCGCTCTGACTAGTGTGTCGTATTTTGAGAAACGTGCGGGATCAGGCAACCACCCGCCGTTCTGTTTCTCTTCCTCTCTGATGTGCAGAAGTACTTCTTCTTCGTCGTCATCGTTGGTCCCTTCCACTGGCCACTGGTTCTCTGGGCCGAGTAGAAACTCTGGTCCTTGGAACCAACGATCTTCCGCAGATATTTGCGAGCTCGAGAAGCGCGTCGCATCGTCAGCTACGTTCTCGCTGGTCGGAACCCATCTCCACTCGTTCTTGTGAGTGAGTTCCGCAATCTCTCCCAGGCGATGTGCGACGAATGGAGTATACTTTCGAGCGTCGCGTCGTATCCATTGTATCACCGTCATTGAATCGGTCCAGTATGTGGTCCTTTTGGTTTGTAACCGGTGCTCCTTCTTAATGGCGTCCGCCAGTCTTGCCCCGATGACCGCTGCCTGCAGTTCTAGGCGCGGGATCGTTTGCGTGCGTCGTGGAGCCACTTTTGCCTTAGCGGCCACAAGGCTCAGCTTCACGCTTCCGTCAGGACGAATGAAGCGCCAGTAGGCCACTGCTGCGTAGGCTTGTTCGCTGGCATCGCATAATACGTGCAGTTCTAAGTCTTCTTGTTCTTCCTGCTGGTACCGTCGTTCCAATCGCAAGCAGGAGAGACTGGAGAGCTGCTCGAGCCAGGTCGCGAACAATTCGTTCTCTTCGTCGGGAATTGGCTCGTCCCACGTCATTTTCAGCCTCCATAGACTTTGCAGTATTATCTTCGATCGAATCGTGTAGTGACTTAATAGTCCTAGCGGGTCGTATATTGACATGACCGCGCTGAGGGCTTCTCTCTTGGTAGGCGCGCGGGTTCGGGCGCGTACCTCGGCGGGAACTCGGTTCATTGAGGTATTGAATCCGAGCTCATCTCGTTCTGAGTTCCAAAATAGCCCTAGTATCTTGTTCTCGGTGCTGCTGTCTCCGAGCTCGGTCGGAGCTGTCGTTCGTAGTTCCTCTGGCACATCGCTGAGCACGCTGCTGTTATTTGAGTTCCAACCTCGGAGTGTGAAGTCTGCGGCCGAGTGTACTGTTCGTACTTCCTCAATAGTTCGGCGAGCTTCTTCTTCACTTCCGTAACTGGCCACTAAGTCATCCATGTAGTGGTCTCGTGTGATTGCTTCGTATGCGAGAGGGTGACTCTTCGCATGAACTCTCGCGTTGTGGTCTCTAACGTGATGGGCCATAAATGGAGAGCTGGCGGCACCGAAGATCATGCTCGTCATCTTGTATTTTAGTGGCGGTTTCGTTCTCTCTGCACCTCTCCACAAAAATTGTTGTGCTGGCTGGTCTTCCGGACGTATTTTTATCCTCAGGAACATTTCTTGGATATCGGCCGTCACTGCAATTCGTTTTTCTCTGAATCTGAACAAGATTCCTTGCAGTGGCCTCAGTAGATCCGGTCCCTCTAGGAGGTGATCATTCAGGCTGACTCCTCGGCTGTTCGCTGCTGCGTCGAAAACCAGTCGCTGTTTTCCCGGTTTGTTCGGGTTCTGTACCGCGAAGTGTGGTAGAAACCATTCTACTCGGCTCGTCTTCTCGGTACCATCGCATGATTCAGCGTACCCCTTCTTGAGCAAATTGTCAACTTGCTTCGTGTACTCCTTCGCGAAGTCCGGGTCGCTGTCCATCTTTCGCTCGATTTGTTGAAGCCGGCGAAGTGCTGCGTCGTAGCTCGGAGGTAGGTTCGGCTCGTCGCTCTTCCAGGGCAGCCCGACTTCATAACCTTTGGCTATCTTTCTCGTGGTTGATTCGACCATTCTTATAGCCCGCTGGTTATCCTCGCTTATTCGTGGCTTGTGTGCGACTCCTAGGGCCTCTATGCCGAAATGATGCTCGACTAGGTCGTGGAGGCGCTCGTTCTGTTGTTCAGTTGCATCAGGAGCATATATGTGCAACACGCTGTCCTGGGTTTTGATCACGCTGCGAGGTAACGTTCCGTGTATTACCCAACCCAGTTGTGTTCTTGAGGCGGCCGGTTGGTTCGGTTTGCCGGTCCTCAGTTCTCGGGACACTATATATTCCCAGTGATCGGCTCCAACCAAGATCCCAGGTCGTGTTGCGTTGTAACACACTTCATCCTTCGGTAGATCTCGGAGGTGCTCTTGCTCCAGTAATGCGCTCGGGATTGATTGCTGGAACAACTTCATGTCTTTCATGGTTCGTGCTCGAAGTTTGTGCAGTACATTGTCTCCGCTTCTCAGTTGGACGGTGACTAATCGGCTGTTATTTTCCTCTTTAGACATGCCGATCCCTTTTATGCGAAGTGGTAGCGGTGGTCCCTTCGCGCCGACGCTCTTCGCCAGCTTCTCGTCAATGAGGGTGACGGTCGCTCCCTCGTCCAGGAGTGCGCATGTGCGGATCTCCCCCCGTGGGCCGACGACGGTGACTGGGCACATCTTCAGGAGTACCGCCTTAGGACCGATGGCAGTGGGCGTAGCCACTGATAGGACGGACTCTGCGTCGTTGGTCGCTTCTCGTGTCTTCGGGGCGTCGGAGCGTTCCTCTGGCTTCTCAGGCTGGTGCAAAGTCGAGTGATGAGACCGCTGACACTTGTTCACGCCGCATGGTTTACCCTTGCAGAAACTCCGCCGATGCTTCTTTGTTATGCATTTGAAGCAAAGTTTCTTATCCCGCACTAGTTCCCATCGCTGGTCTAGCGAGAGTGCTTTATACCGTGGGCACTCCGGGAGTTTGTGCGTTTTCTGGCAGCTCGGGCATTTGTCGTCCAACTGTTCTTCTTCGGTGACATTGAATATTTTAGCCTTCTTCTTATTGCCCGTAGCGTTCGTAGACCGGAACTCTTTCTTCGCCGCGCTGGTTGATGCAGTGTTCGGTGCGTAGCTATACTGTAGGGCGCGGTCTGCCTCTCGCATAAGGAAGCGAGACAGTACAACTATTTCCGGGTCCGTTGTTTCTTGTTCGCTCGCGTAGTCACACCATCGCGCTCTGATGTGTGGGCTAAGCTTCTCTAGGACCTCTCTGGCTAGCATGGGGTTGTAGAGGTACCCATTTCGATCCAGGCTTCTAAACACGCAGACAACATTTTGCACTTTCACGGCGAAGTTGTTCAATTCTACTGCCGATGTGCCGGGCTTCGGAAGTTTCTTGAGGTCTTCAAAGGCTCGATCAATAATAACTTCAGGCCTCCCGAAACACTGTTCTAGTGTTTTCATGATTACTTCAGGATGGCTAGCTGTATATAGTAGGGCCGATACAAGGTCTCGTGCTTCGCCCTTAAGACAGCTTCTTAATCGTTGCAGGTTCTCTGCCGGTGTCAACTGATAGATCTTCGTTGAATCTTGGTAGGCAGCCTTAAATGCCAACCATTCGTTCGGTGTGCCGGAGAACGCTTGTAGGTCGGGACACCTCGTTCTAGGTCTCGCAAGCTTCTCCATGGCTTCAGTTAACGCCTCGATGTTTCTTAGTCGGGCGGGCGATCTTCCTCGAGTATCGAACCGTAGATGTCGTTCGTCCTTGGTTCCGCTCTTCGAGGGTCCGTGATCCTCCCCCCGTACACCGAGGGTATTCGTTTGGAGCCAGGCGTCAACCCTTTGAAGGTGGTCAGCTGTAGTTTCTTCATGAAGGCTTTCCTGGTCATCCTCTATGGCTGATAGATCGGCAGCCAGCTTCTTTCTGATAAGTTCGGCTTCGATCTGCAGTTCCCTCTTCTTCAGAGCAGCGAGCTGCTTCTCCGCCTCGAGCTCTAATATTCTGGCCCGAGCGGCAGCGCTAGCGGTCGAGCGCTGCGAGCGTACTGAACGGGCCGGGGACCTAGTGCGAGGTCGGTCCTCGGGGTTCAACGCCGTGGAAGGACCGGCGCGGGGCGCCTCGATCGACCTCCGTATAGCCTCTCTGTCTGCCTGTCGCGTACGCGACGCAGACGGATCCATAGAGGCCCTCCTCGAACGTTCCCGCTCGAGGGCTAGTTCCGTGGAGGGACCGGCGCGGGGCGCCTCGGTCAACCTCCCCATAGTCTCTCCACCCGCCTGTCGCCGACTATGCGACGCAGGTAGATCCAGCGAGACCCTCCTCGAGCGTTCCAGCTCGACGGCTAGATCGATAGAGGGATCGGCGCACGGCGCCTCGGTCAATCCCTCAATAGCCTCGCTGCCTGCCTGTCGCGTGTCAGGCGACGCAGGTGGGTCCAGCGAAACCCTCCTCAGGCGTTCCCGATCGATGGCCAAACGGTTGCGTTCGGCTACGTCGCGGTCCAATTCGCGTTCCATAACGCGACGGTCTTGTTCCGCGGCGTCCGCTTGGCTTCTCGTCACGACCATACTTCTTTCTTGGTCGTGGTTCTTCTCAATCCGGCGCTCGAAGGTCCAAACAACACTGTTGGGGATAGTGGACTGTATATTGAAACTTCCTTGTTTGGTTCTTCCGTTTATTCCTGAGTACTGTATTCACTGGATTCACTGCGTTCACTGCACGCCTATGGCCGGATCGCGGCCCCTTATATATGAATTTTGCGGGAGACGGACAGGCGCTCTCATTGGTCGACCAATCACGCACGACCTTTACTACCCAATCCGGTGGCGAGCCGCGCTATCTCGCTCGCACCTATCGTCGTCTCGCTCACGACCTCCGTTGCATGGAGCTTTACCGGATAGAGAGCACCTGCCCGTTATCTATTTATTTTCCCTCCCTAATCCGTATATTTACAATCAACTTAATCTATATATACATCTTATTCTTAAACTTAAACTAATGGCTCGGCGTCCTCAACAACTGTACAAAATTGAAAAAATCAATCATCAAAATCGGATTCATTGTTTTCATTTTCTTCGTTGACGTCACTGTTTTTAATTGCAATGCTTTTGGACGTAGGGATCAGAAGACTTATTGTTTCTGAACAGAACGGCTTAAATGTTTTAGATTCACGATTTCTATTGCAGCTCAACAGTGAGGCAGATATAAGTAAAAGCCTGTTCAATACATCCCTATTACATTTGATTTTGTCAAATTTTCAGGAGAAATTTTGTCTGTAAAACCTAAAATGTATATTGCTTGTTGCGAGCTTCAGCAGCCTCTACCGTGGCGTTACCTATACTATGAGAAATCACTAGTTATCCCTGCATTATTTTTTGTTTTGCCGTGCATTATTTTATGTACAGTTGGTGACATGAGATGCCACCCATACAACTGCAAGTACAAAGTTGCAGTTTCAAATGCATATGTTTTAAATTTGTCGGACTGTCAGTGTCCATTTCATGGCCACTTGAAATAGTTTCTAAGATAACTTTAAATTTATAAATTAATCTCAAATCTACTTCAGTATTGGAAAAACATCTTCTTGATGTATTTCCATCATTAGTGTTTCCCGCAACCGCTTTTGGTATGTCCACTATGTCCTTTGGCTCGTTGGCTCATCTGGGCCGGAAATGTTAGCTCTTCTGCAATGCCTTTGCTCAATTTTCTTTTATTTTCCTTCGCTTCAACTTAGCACTTGTTTCGCCGAATTCTTTTGTTGGGAGGCCCGATTTATCTACTGTCCAGGTGGTAAATTTTATATTGTTTTTAAGCCACTGTTTGCTCTTATTCAAGAAACGTTCATGTTTATGGATGGCAGCTTTCCATTTTTGCTTAAAATCATTCTTAAAATGTGTTTTAATTCGTTTAGTGATTATCAGGACGTTTTGTTAACTTAACAATTTTTTCTTCAAAAATAACAATTTTTCATCAATTTTATTGTAAGGACATTCTTGCATTATATTGTACAACTGCTTTTTTATCATATCCTTACAAGTTCCAGAGGAATCTATAAATAATTTGATAATTTTCAGCTAACGATGTGAAATATCAAACTGAGTATCATTACATTCAAATGGCTTAAAAACAAAATGGCGGAAAAAAGCGGAACTTTCAATTTTGCAATTGTCTTAAGAAAACTGTAAACTTTATTATAAATACGCGTTCAATACTCGGAAAAGCCCGGAACATGTACAAAAACCTTTTTGTTCATTTTTTTTGTGTATAAAAATTAGCTCATTATCGTTATGTATTTAAAAATCAAGAAAAAATATAAATAAATTTATTTAAAAAATGCAAGATAACTAATAATAGAGAAAATATCTTCACTTTCTATATTAATCGGGTTTTTCACAAAAACTGTATACAAAACAACAATAACTACTAATGCAACTTACATCAAAAATGTAAGCATCGAGAAAACAATAGAGCGCACGAGACGACGACTGAGTTTGGACTACCTGCCTGCATTTTTGTGAGAAGCTACGAGTGCAGGGGGGTAAAGATAACACGTGCAAGTTATCTGGGTGTTAGAAAGTGGTGGTTATATGAAGTAATATCTTACTTCAGGTTTCGGACTTTTGGCCAGCTTTTTAATACAAATACTCCTATGTGCGGCGGTAACTTCTGCAAATCTTTGGCCACAAATGTTGGTGTCAATTCCGGGTCTGTCTCTTTAAAAAGAGTAATAACATCGTACAGGTTCCGTTGTGAGCGCCCTTCTTTCTTCCGAGATATTTTTTTTTACATTTACAGTGCACTGAATATTTAGTACTGCTATGTTAGCTACCTAGACGACATTTTTTTTAAAAGGAATATGTTTACGTTTGACCCCCATCTCACATGAAGCTAAGTGATGATGCGGTCTAAGATGGAGCACGTTTGCCTAGAAGATACCGATTCACTCTCGACTTGAAGACACCCAGATTGTATCCAACGGGGAACACCCACTCAGGCAGCGCATTCCACTGTCAAGCGGTCCGCACAATGAACGTGGAATCAAATCGTTTCGTTTGAGTTTTTGGAACATCAACCATCTTTACCTCCTGCTAAGGAGACAAAGTTAAACATATCCGAAGATGAAATAACATGGCATGTAAAAATCTATAACACGCTCTACCCAGGTGCCACCAAACAACTTCGGGATGCCGTCACAGTTTTGAATTAACCAATAATTAAGTATTTACCTACAATTTCGCTAACTTCGGTGTTTCGCTAACTGACACTTAGTTCAAAGCAGACAATGTTTTCTCAACTGTTTTCAAGGTAATATTTCTTAAATTATTTCCTTCTAAAAACATTGTGTATAATAAATACCTACCTACAAATTTACTATTTATATTTAATCTCAATTGACTTATAAATGCGAAAATGTATGTGTGTATATTTGTTATTTCCTCACGCTGTAATAAAATTGGAAATACAGATATATTTCATCATCATCATCAGCCATAGGTCGTCCACTGCTGGACATAGGCCTCCTCCTGGGGGGGTTTTGCCAATACTCGCCACGCTTGGCAGGCGGGTTGGCGAGCGCAGTTAGGTGTGATTGTTCAAGGAAGACGCTGCTGCCCATCTTCCGGATTACATCCCTTAGCTGACTCTTACGGCAACCACGGGTAGAGAGGGTGGGGTACTATTCTTAGGCCGGCACCACCACGGCAAAGATAGATTTACACATAGATTATATTTTTATCTCGAAAAAAAGAACGCATCTCATAGTTTAGAGATTTAAGCGTAAAAATAATGTACAGGAATGTAATATTTCGAAATGGTTTTGAAATCAGTAAAGTATTTTTTTATACATACCGATTTATATCACAAATAAATTGTTGTATATTGTGTGCTGTATTCACACTACAACACTGAAGTTAATAATAGTATTGCCACCGAAAATACATAAGTACACCATGTTTGACTGCAATCGGACATCGGGAAGTGGGAAGTGGGTCAAATTCAACTTGCAAGATTCCACCTGAACAAACATACTTACATACATTGCAAGTTAAAAAGCTTGTAAAAAAAAAAAAAAATGTTAGCATAAAATCTATTTATTTAACGCAATTACAAAATATTTACAATTATTTCATTGATCTACATCACAGATCTCTATAAGCGACACAATATTTAAAAAAAAAAAAAACGACGACATTTTCAATATACCTACTTACATATATCTTGTTTTTTACAAGTTACAAATTAAAAATCCCTCGGCACTAATAGAATACCAAACTGCGACTCGATTTGATCTACTCTTCAAATTATCTTTTAATATTGCTAAGATCTATGGAAACTGACATTTTTGTTTTACGTTCAACATATCGTCCACTTGCGATGACAGTGTGACATCTCGAATTATGCGATTTTTCGTTTTACTGATTATTCTGAATCGCGATCTCGCGTTCTATTATCTCAAAAAACGTGATATTTTTCTACAATAAACAACAAAGAAAAGAGAGACGATATAACGCTGTCTCGTTTGGTGATAAATTCAATTCAATTCTTGATAAATGGCCTTTGCGAAGATACTTCACAATTCTGCCAATGACACGTAGAATGATAGACTGTCACACAAACGTTTGGTGATCTAAGTTGGCTTCGACACAGTGACAGTTCAGCTGTTACCTGAGCTTTCGGGTGAAGAGCTCTCGGTTTTCAAGAAAAACGTGACACCACGAGGATACCACGTATTAAACGTCAATTTCCACACCGTCTTCAACGAGACAACTGAACTTAGCACCTTATACACTTCCTTTTTTTTTGGAACATGGTAAATTTTCCTTTTATTTTTTTCAAACTATAATGAATTTAATTTACTTCCAAATGTATTTTTTCTTTTTGATATTTCATTTCAATATTAGTTATACTCTAATCACTTCATACATAATAAAGCTATCTCGACAACAATTTAAGAGTTATGCTCTTAAAGCCGTTTTCTGTAAAATTATGGTTTTGGAGATGTCACACTGTCGTTGCAAGTGGACGATGTACTCAGACTATGTATTTTCGCCCACATCCGGTGACCTTCTATAATCTATACATATACTTAACTATAATCGGAATATCCGATATAATTAAAAACAGAAAAATAGCTAAAATCACTTTCGAGCAAGTCACTTTCAAACAAAAATAACTAAATCAATATCGGTTCAGCCGTTTGGGAACTACGGTGTCTGGAGTAAACTGACAAAACCATGCAGAATATTCGTCATACATTTTGTTATAACCAGTCAAGGGCCGTTCAAATATAACGTAAGCACCAAAGTGGGGTAGGGGGTTTTTGCTTTATTTTCGTTGACGTATCCTAGATTATAATTATTAATTAGTACTATTAGTCAGCCTAGTTGGGAGAGGGGTTGTTTGAAACTAAAAAAAAAAGCTGAACAAATATATATTACCATATAATGTTTTTAGTAGATACCTATTCTCAGTTATGAGCTTGGAGTGTACAAAGCCAAGGGGGGTCATTCTCACGAACAACTCCGAAATCGTGGAAAAAAAACAGTCCTTCTTCTATTTAACTTTGTGCATTATCCATTGTTAAATCAAGTAAGAGAAATCAAGTGAAATGAGTCTCAAAGAAAGACAGAAAGTAAAAGTTGAGTCCGGTCATGCCATAGTGAAGTAGTCATGACTTAACTAGCAGCAAGCCGTTCTATGTGAAAGTTATGCCGAATAAAAGTACAGAGCTGCTTTTTGTATATATTGTAAAAAAAAACATAATGATGCTTAAAATTTCCACCCCTTTTCGATTTACTACACTTAAAGCTTATAACCTTGTTAACTGTTACTTTACGTTAGAAAAGCAAATAAATGCAATTGTTAGGTTTTCTCGCTCGATGCAACGAATTTGTTGAGGACGAGCATCATTTTAGAGCCACTTCCCATTCCAGATTAGACGTGTCGCTTCAAATTAACCGTAAAAATTTTGAGAATAGCATTTTTATTAACTTACAAGCAATTACTTAAAATAAAGTCCGCTTCTATAAAAATTATAAAATTGACATCATTAATTAATTAATTTTAAATTATACATAAATTATAAATTACTGCTTACAGAAACTATCAGAATTAATACTTATGTTATTCAATACCATATCGTCCACTTGCGACGACAGTGTGACATCTCGAATTATACCATTTTTCGTTTTACTGATATTCTGAATCGCAATTTCGCGTTCTATTATCTCCAAAAACGTGATATTATTTCTACAATAATCAACAAAGAAAAGAGAGAAACGACAAAATACGATATAGCACTGTCTCGTTTGGTGATCTAGTTGGCTTCGACACAGTGACAGTACAGTTGTCACCTGAGCTTCGAGGAGTGAAGAGCTCTCGGTTTTCATGAAAAACGTAACATCACAAGGATACCACGTATTAAATGTCAATTCCCACATCATCTTCAATGTGACAACTAAACTTACCACCTTGTAAAGTTTAATTTTTTGGAACAATTTGATATGTTTTTCAATTTTTTTTTCAAACTATAATGAGGTTTATTTACTTCTTCTTAAATGTGTTTTTCTGTTTTATATTTCATTTCAATATTAGTTATACATTAATCACTTTATACATGATAAAGATATCTGGACAAAAATTTAAGAGTTATGCTCATTTAAAAGTTTAAAAGTAGATTTCTGTAAAAATATGGTATTTGAGATGTCACACTGTCGTCGCAAGTGGACGATATGTGAATTCATCAACATTGAGATGCCAAAGGTACCATAGAGATATTATCCAACGGAAGGGCTTCGCACAACTGAACGCTTGAGCCAACTACATGCTATTCCTCGTCTGTGACAACGTGATTGAAGTATGTATATTGCCGGGTTACAATTTAATTACAAAACGTTTTTGATAGGTTTATGTCAAAATCAACATGGCAAATCTATTTTTTATTTATTTAAAGGTAATGAGACGATTAAGATGTTCTCCTAATGGTAAGAGATAACGCCTGTCCATGACCACTGGATACACATAACTTTAAGTAACAAAACCAAGTCAAGGGCATCGCTGATTTGGCACTCATTACTTTGAGACACCAGATGAGCTGTGGTCAAGCACATAGCCGGTCAACCATAAAAAAATATCTAACTAGCTGTATACAAATTACAACAATTAAGGCGAACAACACGTAGTTGTCTCAAGTGACCCCTTCATAGTCTCTCTGTAGTATTGAGAAGTTTTTAAGCATCTTCATCGTTCCCACTGTCGTTTGAGACCTCTCCATCTCCTACAAAAACTTCCTCCTGTGCCATATTTAAAAATCTTGGATTATTCACTTGCAACACTGAAGCCATAGCCAGCCCCGTCCCCAAACTATACTCTATGGGCTTCAAACTCTCGTCTACATTATCTGTGGATTTTTCACCAACGTTAGCTTTAAATTTGTGGTTTGGATGATTTTTACGTCTAGCAACTCGGTGTCTTCGGACATCTTTCAGTAGCTGCCTCTGTTCCTGATAATATTCCGTGTCGCTGTCCGATGAGGAAGCAGAAAGTTCCAAATCTTTCTTAGAAAATTTAATTTTCAAATCGTTCACATTGACATTTTCGTGAATGTTGTTCGTGTTGGCAGCTTGGTTGGCGGTTGTATCGACGTCGCTCAGACCTTCAGATATACCGCTGAAATCGAAATCTGTTGAAAATATCTGTACTGGTTGTTCTTTATACCATATCGTTATTAAATATTCCTTATTTTCACATGATACTGTTACAAGTTTGCTTTTGACGTTAAAATGCGAATTCGCTTCCAAAAATTCACCGTGTATATCACTCTCTTCACGGTATTTCTCGATGTTCCTCTTGTATCTCCTGTTTTTATCTTTCTTCTTATGTTCTACTTTGTAATTTATGAAAAGCTTCTTATTTTTTGTATTTCGTTTAATTTTCTTTATAAAACCTTTCCTTTCACAGAAATCGTCAAATTCTATCTGTCTCGGGAATTCCGGTACGTTTTTCAAATCTGGCATCGTTTTCACAAGAGCTTGCCTCTCTCTTTCTCTCATGAGATCTTCTCTCTTGCCCAACTTCCTTTTCAATTCATTTAGAACTATTTTCGTTGTTTCCTTTTCTTTTTTCCCCGGCGCCGTAGTTAAATCTCCAGCAGGCTGAATGCCTAAGTCATCGTCTTCGGTTTTTACGAAATAAAAAACTTCATCTTTTGTCTCTGGTTCTTTGTCTTCTATTTGGAAAATTGCCGCACTTTCTATCAAATTTTCTTCTGACGTTTGAGGTTGCACATCAACTTTGCCTTTCAACTTTTTTAACCTAATCTGCGAACTTTGTAACGTCGACAGACATTTTGTTACATTTTCAATGAGATCATCAATATCCTTATTTAACACAGTTAAATCGAATTCCTCATTATTAACGGCGCAAGAGTCCAGAAACATATCTAAACTATTGCTTTTAATCAAAGCCAATTTTAATTCTAAACAAACTCTGGCAACGCCGTTGTGGACGTCGGAGTAAAGCCAATTTTTGTTTATGGCAGCACCGAGTTTTTTTGCATCATTGTCTTTGGTTGTAGAGTTTTTAAGCAGCCTGTACATTCGTTGCAAAGCTTCGAAGTTTTCTCTGATTTCTTCGTTAAGTTCCTTTAGAACTACATTGTGAATCCAATATATTCGTTCATTATGATTTTTATAAAGTTTTCTGATAGGTAGAGGGGGGATGCAGTGTGCAAGGGCTATGTTTTTGAGCAAAACCGATTGGATGACAAGAAACGCGTGATGGATTTGCTGAAAACAATAAACAAAATAGAATAAGTTCTAATGCAATAAGTGAACTTTTTTTAATCAGACTTTTATTTATAGTTTAGTTTTCTTTTTGTTTTTGACGTCGCACCTTTCCTATTTGCCTTGACACTGGCATATTTCAATATTTTTAAGTATTTCTGACAGACTTAAGTTACTTTCTTCCGCCTGTTTTTGTTGCTTGTGAAATACCATCTAGGCACTTTTACAGTGAATAGATTTCTTCTAGATCGACATGCTCGTTCCTTGAGCGCATTGTCGCTTTCCATCGAACCAGTTGGTAGTCAAATGTAAATAGACAGTTGGTGGCCAAACTTATTGTAGCGATGGTAGCCCAGTGGGAAGCGCGTTCGGTTCACACGCCAAAGGGTGTGGGTTCAAACCCCAACAATGAGCTTGAGCTGCCGGTGAAGGAAAACATCGTGAAGAAACTATAGCATGGTGGAAGGGTATTCTCGGCTGGCTAGCTAACACCCTCAGGTTGTAAATCTGCCGCCAAGCATCTAACGATGTGTTCCGGCAGCCTCACTTGAGAGCCAGTTCCATACCAGGCTAGGTGTCTTTACCATCTTCGAACACACCGTCATTTAACATCAGGTGAGCTGTGGTCAAACACATAGCCTGTCAACCATTAAAAAATATTGATCTATTTAATCTAAGTCCAGTCATGCCCTAGTAAAGTAGTGGTTGTCTTTATTACAGTCTTCGACGGAGTTTTGGAAGCAACATGAATAATCATGTTTCACATTATGTTACTCTCGCTACTCTTTATGCGTGTTTTGAGCATTTTGTCTTTACGTTGGCAATTTCTGTAATAGTGTATCGTCAAAACAATAATTTGCGCTTTTTTTGAGTAAAATAGAGATAATAGGTCAGTGGTTAGTATTGTCGGTTCACACACTAAATGACGTAAGTTCAAATCCCAACGAGCTTGACCTGCCGGTGAAGGAAAACATCATAAGGAAACCATAGCGTACCCTACGTCCTAGTACTCGGCTGGCTAGCTACCACGCTCAAGTTAAAAGTCTCACTTGAGAGCCAGTTCCGTTCTAGGTTAAGTATGTTTATCGTCGACCATGTATTAATGTATTAATATTCATAACTGTAAACTGTAACCTAATATGAAAAGAAAGATCCACAAAAAAAAAAATGCCTTGCTGAGTTTCTTGCCGGAGTCTTCTCAGTTGAAGTGTAATTACGAGCCGGTGGTAGATTCAAACATGTAACTTAACGTTCATAAGTGCCTTACCAGGGCCTAAACTGGATAAATGACTTTTTGATTTTTTGACCACACCGCCAGATCTGGTGATCAAACTAGACTGATTTTTTTTTAAAAATCGCGAGTGTACTTACGGTGAGGTTGCCGGGGACGGAGAGTGCGGGCGCGGGTTCGCTTCTCAGCCAGGGTGCCGCGGCCAGCACCGCGGCGGAGGCGCGCGCGGCCGCGGCGCACAGCGCGCTCTGCTGCCGGTACAGCAACGTGTGGAGTGACTCCACAACGGACATCACTGATGCGCTGGCGAAAACATAAAAATATACATGTCACTGTAAAAGCCCGAACTACGGTAAATCTTAAGATTTACCAACTCTTAATGGTAAAAGTCCGAACAGTCAAAAATCAAAAAGAAATTATTCAATTTAGGCTCTTGTAAGGCACTTATGAACGTTAAGTTACATGTTTGAATCTACCACCGGCTCGTAATTACACTTCAACTGAGAAGACTCCAGCAAGAAACTCAGCAAGGCATTTTTTTTTTGTGGATCTTTCTTTTCATATTAGGTTACAGTTTATACAGTTTACAGTTATAGGATTATCGTTTAATTTAAACTTTTACCACAATTCACTTGGTAAATCTTAGGATTTGCCTTAAAGACACGGTATATGTTGAAATAAATATGTCAGGCGTATGGTCCCGTGTTGAGGACGCCGAGCCATTAGTTTAAGTTTAAGAATAAAATGTATATATAGATTAAGTTGATTATAAATATACGGATTAGGGAGGGAAAATAAATGGATAACGGGCAGGTGCTCTCTATCCGGTAAAGCTCCATGCAACGGAGGTCGTGAGCGAGACAACGATAGGTGCGAGCGAGATAGCGCGGCTCGCCACCGGATTGGGTAGTAAAGGTCGTGCGTGATTGGTCGACCAATGAGAGCGCCTGTCCGTCTCCCGCAAAATTCATATATAAGGGGCCGCGATCCGGCCATAGGCGTGCAGTGAATACAGTGAATCCAGTGAATCCAGTACTCAGGAATAAACGGAAAAACCAAACAAGGAAGTTTCAATATACAGTCCACTATCCCCAACAGTGTTGTTTGGACCTTCGAGCGCCGGATTGAGAAGAACCACGACCAAGAAAGAAGTATGGTCGTGACGAGAAGCCAAGCGGACGCCGCGGAACAAGACCGTCGCGTCATGGAACGCGAATCGGACCGCGACGTAGCCGAACGCAACCGTTTGGCCATCGATCGGGAACGCCTGAGGAGGGTTTCGCTGGACCCACCTGCGTCGCCTGACACGCGACAGGCAGGCAGCGAAGCTATTGAGGGATTGACCGAGGCGCCCTGCGCCGATCCCTCTATCGATCTAGCCGTCGAGCGGGAACGCTCGAGGAGGGTCTCGCTGGATCTACCTGCGTCGCATAGTCGGCGACAGGCGGGTGGAGAGACTATGGGGAGGTTGACCGAGGCGCCCCGCGCCGGTCCCTCCACGGAACTAGCCCTCGAGCGGGAACGCTCGAGGAGGGCCTCTATGGATCCGTCTGCGTCGCGTACACGACAGGCAGACAGAGAGGCTATACGGAGGTCGATCGAGGCGCCCCGCGCCGGTCCTTCCACGGCGTTGAACCCCGAGGACCGACCTCGCACTAGGTCCCCGGCCCGTTCAGTACGCTCGCAGCGCTCGACCGCTAGCGCTGCCGCTCGGGCCAGAATATTAGAGCTCGAGGCGGAGAAGCAGCTCGCTGCTCTGAAGAAGAGGGAACTGCAGATCGAAGCCGAACTTATCAGAAAGAAGCTGGCTGCCGATCTATCAGCCATAGAGGATGACCAGGAAAGCCTTCATGAAGAAACTACAGCTGACCACCTTCAAAGGGTTGACGCCTGGCTCCAAACGAATACCCTCGGTGTACGGGGGGAGGATCACGGACCCTCGAAGAGCGGAACCAAGGACGAACGACATCTACGGTTCGATACTCGAGGAAGATCGCCCGCCCGACTAAGAAACATCGAGGCGTTAACTGAAGCCATGGAGAAGCTTGCGAGACCTAGAACGAGGTGTCCCGACCTACAAGCGTTCTCCGGCACACCGAACGAATGGTTGGCATTTAAGGCTGCCTACCAAGATTCAACGAAGATCTATCAGTTGACACCGGCAGAGAACCTGCAACGATTAAGAAGCTGTCTTAAGGGCGAAGCACGAGACCTTGTATCGGCCCTACTATATACAGCTAGCCATCCTGAAGTAATCATAAAAACACTAGAACAGTGTTTCGGGAGGCCTGAAGTTATTATTGATCGAGCCTTTGAAGACCTCAAGAAACTTCCGAAGCCCGGCACATCGGCAGTAGAATTGAACAACTTCGCCGTGAAAGTGCAAAATGTTGTCTGCGTGTTTAGAAGCCTGGATCGAAATGGGTACCTCTACAACCCCATGCTAGCCAGAGAGGTCCTAGAGAAGCTTAGCCCACACATCAGAGCGCGATGGTGTGACTACGCGAGCGAACAAGAAACAACGGACCCGGAAATAGTTGTACTGTCTCGCTTCCTTATGCGAGAGGCAGACCGCGCCCTACAGTATAGCTACGCACCGAACACTGCATCAACCAGCGCGGCGAAGAAAGAGTTCCGGTCTACGAACACTACGGGCAATAAGAAGAAGGCTAACATATTCAATGTCACCGAAGAAGAACAGTTGGACGACAAATGCCCGAGCTGCCAGAAAACGCACAAACTCCCGGAGTGCCCACGGTATAAAGCACTCTCGCTAGACCAGCGATGGGAACTAGTGCGGGATAAGAAACTTTGCTTCAAATGCATAATAAAGAAGCATCGGCGAAGTTTCTGCAAGGGTAAACCATGCGGCGTGAACAAGTGTCAGCGGTCTCATCACTCGACTTTGCACCAGCCTGAGAAGCCAGAGGAACGCTCCGACGCCCCGAAGACACGAGAATCGACCAACGACGCAGAGTCCGTCCTATCAGTGGCTACGCCCACTGCCACCGGTCCTAAGGCGGTACTCCTGAAGATGTGCCCAGTCACCGTCGTCGGCCCACGGGGGGAGATCCGCACATGCGCACTCCTGGACGAGGGAGCGACCGTCACCCTCATTGACGAGAAGCTGGCGAAGAGCGTCGGCGCGAAGGGACCACCGCTACCACTTCGCATAAAAGGGATCGGCATGTCTAAAGAGGAAGATAACAGCCGATTAGTCACCGTCCAACTGAGAAGCGGAGACAATGTACTGCACAAACTTCGAGCACGAACCATGAAAGACATGAAGTTGTTCCAGCAATCAATCCCGAGCGCATTACTGGAGCAAGAGCACCTCCGAGATCTACCGAAGGATGAAGTGTGTTACAACGCAACACGACCTGGGATCTTGGTTGGAGCCGATCACTGGGAATATATAGTGTCCAGAGAACTGAGGACCGGCAAACCGAACCAACCGGCCGCCTCAAGAACACAACTGGGTTGGGTAATACACGGAACGTTACCTCGCAGCGTGATCAAAACCCAGGACAGCGTGTTGCACATATATGTTCCTGATGCAACTGAACAACAGAACGAGCGCCTCCACGACCTAGTCGAGCATCATTTCGGCATAGAGGCCCTAGGAGTCGCACACAAGCCACGAATAAGCGAGGATAACCAGCGGGCTATAAGAATGGTCGAATCAACCACGAGAAAGATAGCCAAAGGTTATGAAGTCGGGCTGCCCTGGAAGAGCGACGAGCCGAACCTACCTCCGAGCTACGACGCAGCACTTCGCCGGCTTCAACAAATCGAGCGAAAGATGGACAGCGACCCGGACTTCGCGAAGGAGTACACGAAGCAAGTTGACAATTTGCTCAAGAAGGGGTACGCTGAATCATGCGATGGTACCGAGAAGACGAGCCGAGTAGAATGGTTTCTACCACACTTCGCGGTACAGAACCCGAACAAACCGGGAAAACAGCGACTGGTTTTCGACGCAGCAGCGAACAGCCGAGGAGTCAGCCTGAATGATCACCTCCTAGAGGGACCGGATCTACTGAGGCCACTGCAAGGAATCTTGTTCAGATTCAGAGAAAAACGAATTGCAGTGACGGCCGATATCCAAGAAATGTTCCTGAGGATAAAAATACGTCCGGAAGACCAGCCAGCACAACAATTTTTGTGGAGAGGTGCAGAGAGAACGAAACCGCCACAAAAATACAAGATGACGAGCATGATCTTCGGTGCCGCCAGCTCTCCATTTATGGCCCATCACGTTAGAGACCACAACGCGAGAGTTCATGCGAAGAGTCACCCTCTCGCATACGAAGCAATCACACGAGACCACTACATGGATGACTTAGTGGCCAGTTACGGAAGTGAAGAAGAAGCTCGCCGAACTATTGAGGAAGTACGAACAGTACACTCGGCCGCAGACTTCACACTCCGAGGTTGGAACTCAAATAACAGCAGCGTGCTCAGCGATGTGCCAGAGGAACTACGAACGACAGCTCCGACCGAGCTCGGAGACAGCAGCACCGAGAACAAGATACTAGGGCTATTTTGGAACTCAGAACGAGATGAACTCGGATTCAATACCTCAATGAACCGAGTTCCCGCCGAGGTACGCGCCCGAACCCGCGCGCCTACCAAGAGAGAAGCCCTCAGCGCGGTCATGTCGATATACGACCCGCTAGGACTATTAAGTCACTACACGATTCGATCGAAGATAATACTGCAAAGTCTATGGAGGCTGAAAATGACATGGGACGAGCCAATTCCCGACGAAGAGAACGAATTGTTCGCGACCTGGCTCGAGCAGCTCTCCGGTCTCTCCTGCTTGCGATTGGAACGACGGTACCAGCAGGAAGAACAAGAAGACTTAGAACTGCACGTATTATGCGATGCCAGCGAACAAGCCTACGCAGCAGTGGCCTACTGGCGCTTCATTCGTCCTGACGGAAGCGTGAAGCTGAGCCTTGTGGCCGCCAAGGCAAAAGTGGCTCCACGACGCACGCAAACGATCCCGCGCCTAGAACTGCAGGCAGCGGTCATCGGGGCAAGACTGGCAGACGCCATTAAGAAGGAGCACCGGTTACAAGCCAAAAGGACCACATACTGGACCGATTCAATGACTGTGATACAATGGATACGACGCGACGCTCGAAAGTATACTCCATTCGTCGCACATCGCCTGGGAGAGATTGCGGAACTCACTCACAAGAACGAGTGGAGATGGGTTCCGACCAGCGAGAACGTAGCTGACGATGCGACGCGCTTCTCGAGCTCGCAAATATCTGCGGAAGATCGTTGGTTCCAAGGACCAGAGTTTCTACACGGCCCAGAGAACCAGTGGCCAGTGGAAGGGACCAACGATGACAACGAAGAAGAAGTACTTCTGCACATCAGAGAGGAAGAGAAACAGAACGGCGGGTGGTTGCCTGATCCCGCACGTTTCTCAAAATACGACACACTAGTCAGAGCGACGGCACGTGTGTTCGCGTTCATCGACATATGCCGACGTCGAGCAAACCGTTTAGAAAATCGGCATATCGAAGAAGCCGAGCGCGCACTGATTCGTCGTGCGCAGGAAGAGAGCTTCGCAGACGAGTTACGTCGGATGAGGAAGGCCCTGCCGATTACAAAGAGCAGCCGACTGTACCGGCTGGACCCAATGATCGAAGACGGACTTCTGCGCGTACGGGGACGCATCGGAGCAGCCGCTGCACCGGTGGAGACTAAGCGACCGGTTATACTTGATGGTCGCCACCGAATTGCCAAGCTGATCACGCTTCGGGAGCACTGCGCAGCGGGTCACGCCAACAGAGAGCGTGTGACGAACGATCTTCGACAGAAGTATTGGATCATTCATCTACGACCGACCGTGCGCGCTATCGAGAAGGATTGCGCCCTCTGTAAGGTACGCAAGGCAAGACCGCAGCCTCCAGCAACGGGAGATCTACCACGCGCACGCCTCGAGCCCTTTCATCGGCCGTTTTCGCACTGCGGGACGGATTACTTCGGGCCGATGATAGTGAAAATTGGTCGCCGCCGGGAGAAGAGATGGGGAGCCCTATACACGTGCCTAACGACCCGGGCCGTGCACATAGAGCTTGTGCCCTCACTCTCGGCGAGCTCAGCGATAATGGCTCTACGACGAATGGCAGCGCGACGTGGGTGGCCTCGAACTATGTACTCCGACAACGCCACTAACTTCCGCGGAGCAGACAAGGAACTACGGGACGCCTACACGAATTGGGTACCAGCGCTGCGCGACGAGGGACTACTCCACAAGATGGAATGGCGATTCATCCCTCCGGGAGCTCCACATCAAGGAGGAGCATGGGAACGACTAGTACGGTCCATCAAAACCGCACTGATGTCGACCCTCAAAGAGAGAGAACCAACGGAAGAGGTTCTAGCGACTTTGCTGACGGAAGCAGAGTTCAGCGTCAACGCCCGACCACTGACTCACGTTAGTGTGAGTCCGCACGATCCAGAGGCCCTGACTCCGAACCATTTCCTGTTGGGGTCGTCCTCCGGTCTGCCCCTGACCGGACCGAGCAACGAGGGCGACAGGAGGACCTGGCGAGCCGCCTTGGCGCTCGCAGACCACTTCTGGCGGCGTTGGGTACGCGAGTACCTCCCTACACTCGTCCCACGGGGGGAGCCGACGAGCAGCAAGCGGCAGATCCAGCCAGGAGACATCACGCTGGTCGTCGACCACACGTCACCTCGAAACGTGTGGCCCATCGGCATCGTGGAACGCGTTTTCCCGGGACCCGACGGCGGTGTACGCGTAGCAGACGTGCGCACGAAGGGCGGCGTGTTCAGAAGACCAACGTCCAGGCTCGTCGTGGTAGAGGCTACGCAAGCTGCGCCGGGGGGAGGATGTTGAGGACGCCGAGCCATTAGTTTAAGTTTAAGAATAAAATGTATATATAGATTAAGTTGATTATAAATATACGGATTAGGGAGGGAAAATAAATGGATAACGGGCAGGTGCTCTCTATCCGGTAAAGCTCCATGCAACGGAGGTCGTGAGCGAGACAACGATAGGTGCGAGCGAGATAGCGCGGCTCGCCACCGGATTGGGTAGTAAAGGTCGTGCGTGATTGGTCGACCAATGAGAGCGCCTGTCCGTCTCCCGCAAAATTCATATATAAGGGGCCGCGATCCGGCCATAGGCGTGCAGTGAATACAGTGAATCCAGTGAATCCAGTACTCAGGAATAAACGGAAAAACCAAACAAGGAAGTTTCAATATACAGTCCACTATCCCCAACAGTCCCGTATAGTCTGCAGCCCCCCGCTACCCGTTCCATCTCTCTCTACCGTCTCCGCTCGCCTTTTAGTAATATAAATCTAATACCTTTAAAAAAAATGTATTTTTCTTTTTATGCTTTACTCAATTTTTCCTTTATCTGTGCTATAAGACGTTGCTTCGTACCAAATTTCAAGATTCTGAGTTCACGGGAAGTGCCCTGTAGGTTTTGATTCCCTTGCGAGTGTCGAAAATTTGCAGCATAAACGGCTGTATCTTTTGATTGCGTTGGCTTAGAAGTTTGATATTTTCACAGCTCCAAGGGACAGTAGACCTGAGTATTTGATATGAATTTCATGATACCTCCACGCGTTCCTGAGAAAAGGGGTCTTGACAGACGGACAACGATGTGATCTTATAAGGGTTCCGTTTTTTCCTTTTGAGGTACGAAACCCTAATAAAACGTGAGTAATACCGCATAAGTAAATCAAAAATATAATCGCTACACTTGGGTACTTACAGCTGTGTATACAGGGTGGTGTATTCCTTCAGCGAGGCGGCGGCGCGGCGAGCGAGCGTCAAGTACTCGCGCATGTCCGCCAGCAGGGCCGGCAGCGCGCCGCGACACCGCGCGCGGTGCACCGACCGCACCAACACGGGCACGCACGCGTAAGCCGACACGTTCAACAAGGACGAACGGGATAAACTAAAAACCAGATATATTTATGGTTAACAGCCTGAAAAGTAGATTGCATCTTTACTAAACATAATAATGGCGGCTAAACGCAAGCCTATTCCTCATAAAAATAAAACGGGCAAGTGCGAGTCGGACTCGCGCACGAAGGGTTCCGTAGCATTGTCTATAAGGCAAAAAAATCATGTCTGCTGTACGGGAGCCGCCCTTAAAAAACAATTTTATTTTAATTTTTATGTGAATATTTCAGGCGTCTACATGTTGCCGTTATCAATATCGAGCAAAAAACACGTTTGTTGTATGGGAGCCCATTTAAGTATTTATTTCATTCTGTTTTTTAGTATTTGTTGGAACAGAAATACATCATCTGTGAAAATTTCAACTGTCTAACTATCACAGTTCATGAGATACAGCCTGGTGACAGACAGACAGACGGACGGACAGTGGAGTCTTAGTAATAGGGTCCCGTTTTACCCCCTGGGTACGGAACCTTAAAAATTATAATGACGGTTCGATCGAAGATGGTAAGCGCACAAATTTGTAGCAGATTTGCAACTACTCTTTAATTTTTTTTAATGAATATAGTTTTTTTTTTAAATATGCACTCCCTAATTATTCTCATATCCTAATGGGGTCATATGTATTAGGTCTAAAAAAGGTATAATGTAGTAAACAATAAGTGTATTAAATAACATATGTATATTTTTTTTCCAAATGTTTATATTTTCTCTTATTTTTTTATTGTGAAATTTGATTAGACAGGTATGGGAATATGTGAAGGTGATCATTGATAGATATGTTATAGGGGTTCCTTAAACCGTCACCTGTATTACAAGACCGTTACCATCGCTGCAACACTATGGAAAGCTAACAAGTTTCATTTAAACATAATTTTCAATTATACCTTCTGACAGGGAATGCTGCAACACAAGCAGCGACCGCACACACTGACGCAGCACCCTCCCCAGTAGTGAGCCAGCCGCCGCGGGCGCCGCCAGCGTTTATCCACACCTCCTCGGCAGACGGAGCTTCCTGTTCCACCTCCACGCTGTCTTCTCTAAATAACAATCCACTTTCAAGGATCATTATTATATGCTGCCGGTTATATACCAGCTAGAAGAAAGGAAAACTGTACTGTTAATGAAACAAAAAGATAAAGTATTTTGTGTGACTAACTCCAGATGATAATCATAATATACAAACTTAATTAAAACAGTGACAAAACTGACTTGTAACTGAATTGACAAATATAATGCCTTCTATTCAACTTGCAATGTATTTATTACAAACTTTTATTTAACTTGCACTGTATTTATTACAAGCTTTTAACTAGCAATGTTTTATCACAAGCTTTTATTGAACTTGCAATGTATTTATTACAAGGTTTTATTTAACTTGCAATGTATTTATTAAAAGGTTTTATTTAACTTACAATGTTTGTTATTTTGATTTGGTATGATTGATCAGACAATGACAATGCATTTTTAAACGACTGCGAAGGAAAGGTTATGTTTTTCATGTGTATCTTGTATGTAATTTTTTTTAGATGGTGGATTTTTGGTACGAAATAGTAATATGTTAATTAAAAAATTACTAAGCCTATCAAGTAGGGTATCTAAATAAAACCAATTAAAAGAGGATTACAAAAATTAATTTCAATTCAATTCAAAATATGTATAAGTTATATGTTTAAATGTAATTAGGAATAATAAATTGTTTAAAATGTTTTAATTTTTTTTATTTCATTTAATATCCACAACATTTTGTATTCACATTTATTTTGAGTGTCTTTATTATTCTTCATTCAGTCTTTATTTAGTATTTAGTTCTTGACTACCTTTTTTCTACTAATAAATAATTTGTTACCATCAATACATGCCCAGACACCAAAATTGTAACCATTGTACATAATTGATAATGTACGGTAATTGATTAAGGTAGTTAGAAATCTACAAAATTGTGTTTACCTACATATTATGTTAAACGAATCAGTCTTGTATATTTTTTTTTAAATTGATATTTATGTTAGAACACATATTTCATTGCATTGTGACTATGGGGTAGGTTGCCGTGGTGGTGCCGGCGTAAGAATAGTACCCCACCCTCTCTACCCGTGGTTGCCGTAAGAGTCGGCTAAGGGATGTCATCCGGAAGATGCAGCGTCTTCCTTGAACAATCACACCTAACTGCGCTCACCAACTTGCCTGCCAAGCATGGCGAGTATTGGCAAAACCCCCCCAGGAGGAGGCCTATGTCCAGCAGTGGACGTCCTATGGCTGATGATGTGTAATGTGATGGGGTAGGATTTCTGGTCACTAAAAAAATGGAATCACAACATCAAAAAATTTGTGTCAATTTTAGATAGAATAGCAGTCTTAAAATTCACATATCACAGAAACAAAAACTTACAATAATACAAATCTATGCACCCACATCATCACACTCAAACAACAGAGTCTAGGTGTTTGACCACAACTCACCTGATCTTAAGTGACGGTGTGGTCGAAGATGGTAAAGCACACCGAGCTTGGAATGTAACTGGCTCTCAAGTGAGGCTGCCGGAACACACCGTTAGATGCTTGGCGGCAGATTTTCAACTTGAGGGTGGTAGCTAGCCAGCTGAATACTAGAAAGTACCCTACCACCATGCAAAATGTGGTAAAAATCAGACAAAACGTTGATTACACAAACACTATAGGACCACATGGATCAGATACTAAACATGAGCCCTGCAATCACTTATTACAGTTTGTTTCAAGTAAAAGCTTAATCATCACAAATACTTTCTTCTATAAGAAACCGCAGTACCGTTGGATATGGTTATCTCCAAACAAAACCACAAAAAACGAAATGGAATTGTGTCTCTGCTCAAACAAATTGATAATCACTAATACTCACATAATTCGGAAAATACTATTTAGTATGGACCATAAACATATGTGTTGCAGTCAATTTAAAACACACAGAAAGAACAGCTATCTTCATCATGTAAATGATGATGTAACTTGTACCCATGCTCTACCAGCTCATAGTTAGGAAGCATAGTAACCTCATAACTGTGAGAAGTGGATTCTTCTCATGGGTTACCATGACATAATGTTATGATACACCATCGGTCAATCAGTTAATAGTAACTGGCTGACCGAGCTTGGCTCGGTTTTCATTGCCTGAAAACATGGATAAAACGATGTTTTCTAAAAATGAAATCTAGCTAGATCGATTTATCGCCTGCATACTAAATTTCATGAAAATAATTGGAGCTGTTTCCATAGACTATATACAGTACCTGGATGACAGAGCTATGCTCGGCTGAAAAGACGGATAAAATTACATTTTCTAAAAATGAAACCTAGCTAGATCGATTTATCGCCCCCGAAAACCCCTGCATACTGAATTTCGTGAAAATCATTGGAGCCGTTTCTGAGATTCAGGTTATATATATACATATATACAAGAATTACTTGTTTAAAGGTATAAGATATATACAAGAATTGCTAGTTTAAAGGTATTAGATTAGATAAAAACAAAAGTAACACACTATATTGTTGCCTATTTGTTATCTTTTTAGAAATAAATAACTGAACTACCCGGAACTAATTTCCCTGGCAATAGGTCATAGGAATTCTTTTCTTAGGAAATTGTAGCAGGAACTGGAAAATTCAGGACTGCAACTGCAGAAAGCAAGTAAACTCACCATGTTTGGTCTGAACTTGATAGCTATCCATCGCCTTGAGAGAATTGGCGGCGAAAACTCTTGCTTCATGTAGAAATCCATCTAAAATTGTCAGTTTTAATTAGCAAAACGTCTCGTACTTTCCGATCAAGTAAAAGTTTCAGTATTCAGTGGTTTCTTATGCAATTTAAAACATAACTTGGTGCCGGCCATACTCTTCTACCAAAATATGGAATATTACGCCCTTACTCCAAACCAAATAGAAATGTTGGTCCAACGATCCGACCATCTCTAAAGCAAATACAAAATTAAATAAACGATTACAAAGAACTTAGTTGAAGATACACGGTGAATATAAGTAATTGAAACTCTTTTACATTCAATAGCATCAGCTGATATTTTTAAGGTTATGTTTGAAATAATCTGCGGCAAAACAATTGTTATATATAATATTATAATAAATGTTCAGATTTCAGAACATACGTTTTATTTACGTTTCTTGCGTTTTTTACGGATACACAATATCTTTATATACCATTTTATTCACAGAAAATTCTATAAAACCCAGAGTTTAAAGGTATTCTATCGTTTTTACTTCAATAATTCAATTCAATTCACTCAACAGTCAAACAAACGAGGTAAGTACCTACATTGCAGTGAAATAAATACATACCTATCATATGTCAAAGTAAATCGCAGTTTGGATTTTACTTTTTCTTTTATTTTGGCATCGCACATTGTGTATTTGCTTTGTGTATTAGTGTTGCGATATTTTCAAAGAAAATCAAGTTAAATAAAGCAATGAAATTCACGCAGAATAAGTCGTAATTGAGTCCGAACATGCCCTAGTAAAGTAGTGATAACTTTAATACAAGCTGTAATGGAGTTAAGGAAGCATAATGTTTATCTTCACAGTCGCTGTTTTAGGAGACTAAATTTGAATGAAAACCTCCTCTTTTTTGAAGTTGGTTAAAAATTAGTTAATACTGTACCCTGATATCTAGTAAACCTAAAAAAAATATGTTTTAAAATTCGCAATTTTAATTATGTATTTTCAAAAACCAATTTAAATTTAAATAACCGCCACAATGGTCTGGAAGGGCATGAAAGACGTCACGTCATGGAATATCTATTCTGTTTGTGTCAACAAGAGCAATAGATTTTCCCACGGAGTGACGTCATACTTACTTATTTGTGTTCAGGATTCCGTTACTGAATGTTTCAATTTTCCGAATTTATTTTCCCAAAACAATATTAATCCTTTGTATATGTCGCAATCGGGTCTTTTCGGAACGCCAGCGCCGTCTGTTGGCGCTCGACGGAGTCAATAATATACATCGGCTGAGCGGCGCGCTCGACACTTCTCGAGCAGCGGTCGGCCAGTGCGGTCAATTATTGAAACCGACGCGCGTTCCTACCTATAACTGTGTAGATCTGTACCTATCTACTGAATAAGTAATTGGACATTATAATCGAATTGATTTAAACTAGGTACTGTGTTTCGTTGCTCCAACATTACCCATCGACGCCCGCAGCTAGGAGTTTAGAAATTACGGACCCTACTGATGACGCTCAGGTTCCTCCTCTGTCATATATATATTTTTTAAATGTGAAAACTTTAATCACCGCATTTTATTTTGTGGATATAAAATAAGACTGAGCCGTCACGCTCGGCTATGTAACGCACGTTCATGTAAGCTCGGGTCTCGTCGACTAAGGGAGCGAAAGAACTATAGTCAACGCGTCACTCGTCACTGCTATACTCGCTCGGTGACCGTCACATGAGAGCTTTCACTTCTGTCGTGTGCTCAGCACGATTTTTTTTAATTGAATCATAGTCTTGCGTTTGACCGCCCGTCTCGCCTGATGTCAAGCGTAGATGCGGTATACAATGGAGCACGTGCCTTGTGGACACAAGTAAAAATAAACAAAAACAGCTTTTAAGTTTTAGGCATGTATTTTTAATAACTAATATTGTGATCTATAAATTTTAATGTAACAAATATTTTTTGTAAATAAATGCTCTGTAAAAAAAAAGATTATTTCTATAACATCTCATTACCGTTATTCCCACAGTCTTATAAATATAATCTATACACATATGTATTTACATATTAAAGATTAATCTAAATATATATAACTCAAAGGTGACTGACTGATTGACTGACTGACATAGTGATCTATCAAAGCACAGCCCAAACCACTGGACGGATCAGGCTGAAATTTGGCATGCAGGTAGACGTTGTGACGTAGGCATCCGCTAAGAAAGGATTTTGATTAATTCTACCCCCAAGGGGATAAAATAGGGGATGAAAGTTTGTATAAAACTTTGTCAATTTTAAACCTACTATGACATAGGCATCTAGTGCGGGTGAAACCGCGGGGCACAGCTAGTTGTAGTATAAAAAGGTTTCAACACCGTATGTCATGCGAGTTGGGGACACTGATTAAAGATTTTTGTATTGAGGCATTGTGTTAAGGACAACGTGGAATAGAAGCTTGGCAAATGCTGTCCATCCCAGCTGGACTCTTGTATTGGCCTGTCAAAGTTATGCTTACCCAACGTTTGCTCCACGGAAATATACTCTTGAACAGTGGCAGAATGAGCAAAATGCCATCGGACGGGCCCCTGGACCGAGATGTTTGACATATGTAAGACATTTTTTTTTTAATTACGCTCGTTATCCTCGTGTATTGTGCCAATTTTTTTTTTATCGTCCAAAAGCTTACCTTTGTCATGTTCACAGTAGAGTGGTTGAATTTATACAATTTACGGTTATAATATCAGAACTATTTGATTGTGAGGGAGGGCAATGAACTTGCCTCAGGCCTCAGCGGTATAGTTGCGTCCACTATTCTTGAACTTTGAGACGAATACCGTGCTTGCAGCCCCGGATATACCATTTTTTCCAACCGGGACAGAATAATTTATCGATAATCAACTATCCACTTGACCGTCCCGTCACCAAATCCACTTTACCGTCATACGTCCAGCGTTTTCGCGCGCGAGCGCCGTTGCCTGCTATGCATAACCTTGTCAACAAAACCCGTGATTATGGCTAAACTATAGAATATAAAAAAATATGTAAAAACTCTACAAAAAACGCAGATTCAAACTTTATATTAAAATTACTCTTGGATTTTAATCTTAAGCCTTAAAAACTGAGTAAAACATGCAGATTTGATAAAAAACACGTAATATTTTTTTTATTTATAGATTAATGTTATTAATGCAACCTTATTTTTTAAATGTGCTTGTTATAATGTAAAGAAGAGGATTCTATATTTCTAATGGTACTATGATGTTTATGTTTTAATTACTTAAAACAAGTAAATTAATCAAATCTTTAGACATAGTCATCACATTCTGTTGGTGTGATATTGAAGTCGTACGGAAGAAAAGTCTGTGTAACGCGTCGATATTTCCTTAATTTTTTTGTAAATCTTTTAATAATACGATTCAAAAAGTATATCAGGACAATATTTATGAAACATTATTTAATATTTTACCAAATTTTTACTAAAATAAAGCAATTATCACAAAAAATTTACAAAAAAGCGCTAACCAACTATCGTTTCCGAGCGCGTACCATTTTAAGGTTGATCTCGTTAATTATATACCACTTCAAACACTGATAAATTAAGTTAATCCTACAGTAAAGATCCTCAACATAATTTAAATATAATACAATTGTTTAAATACATAATATATTTAAAAAACTAACGACATATTTGCCAAACCAAAATTTGCACGCGCATATACCAACAAACTGAGTTTCGAAAAATTTACTCTCTTTAATAAATTACTTCGACAATGACATCTTTGTATTTTCTAGTAAACTATTTCATAGACTATCGATATATATTGTGATTTAATTCAAAAGTATTTCGCTAGGTGCTACTTTTCAGAATTATTTGAAACGAGAGCGATTGGTTACTGTGTTAACCACGGACGTAAGACCGGAATTTCAAACTGGTTAACACAGTAACCATAGACGGTTGAGTGCTTATCATACATTTTCGTGGTTTCCTGTCAATCCCAAAAGGTTTGTTACAAAACATAGTATTATATTTTTTAACATTATGGCAGCTAGAGAATACAATCCCGAGCATGTTTTTCAATCCCGGGCTTACGGGATTTTTGAAGCCTTTTCCCGGGATCCCGGGCCTATCCCGGGATTAGACTATGTGGTTTCTAATTGAGCTAAAATTTAAAAAAACGAGTAATAAAAAAAAATGTCTTTAATGTCTTTGCACAACACAAATCAGAACAATAATAAGAAAAGAAAAAACACAAACCAAAAAATACAATACTTTTGCAAGAAATTAAAAAACAGCACAAAATAACTATTTAGAATTTCGAAAATATAGTCGCAGAAATATCAAAGCATCCAATGTTTGACTTCCGAGCCTGCTTCGTAGTTTATTGCCAACATAAGCAGCAGCTGAAAACGCTCGTTCAGGTTCTACGCTGGTTGGAGGAATAGACAATAGATACTTATATGCTGTTTCTAAGTGATATCCACGAACTCCTCCATTTTCGAACAGGCTCATTTCACGTCTAATACTATTTGCCAACCCCAATTCATTTTGTACTTGTACTTCAGGATCTGGGGATTTCATACTCTTGTTAATTTCCAGCTGTAACTTTTCCTTTAATGTCAATTGGGGTTGGGAGGTTTCTGACCTTAGCTCATCATCTGTTTGTGATCCTGACCTTGCTTCTTCTTCCGTGTTATCTCGACTATTAAGTCTTTTAACAATACTCTTTATTTGCTTCCTCACTAAAGCCTGTGTCGGAACTCGAAATAAGTCGTGCCATTCCAAATCCGATAATAACTGATTTTCATCATCCATTTGTGGATTTTGTAAATAATTTAACACGCCAGTTAAATCATCACTTCGTCGTTGCTTTATACGTTCCACTAAGGATGTTTTAATTTTTTTGGCAAGTGCTGAGTTTTTGCTAGACAGTTGTTTTATAAGAAATTTCAGAGCGGCATCAGCTGTGCATAAATTAGCATCTCGCCGACAGATTGCTTCTACTGTCAATTTAATTGGGGTCAGCACATCAACAATTTTATTTACCAATTCAAAATCAACATCTTCTAAACGAATTGGATGATTGAGATCTATAAGAGCTTTTTGAATGCATGCTTTTAAAAGATAAAATCGCTCCAGCATTGTTAAAAGACTATTCCACCTGGTTTTACAGTCCAAAAGAAGTGACAGCTCTTTTCCATGTTCAATTTTCACATATTTTTGAAGTACTGTTTCATTTTTCAATGGAGATCTTTTGAAATACACTACAACTTTGCGGATTTTCTTTATCAGCTCATTAATATTTTCATATTGTGTTAACTCTGGTACGTGTTCTGGCGCAAGATCATTTTGTGACATTACGATTAAACCTGATTCTGGACAGTCTAAGTCTTCTAAATGGTGTTCATCATCGCTGTCGTCCATATAATCAACATTCACAGCTGGTTCATTTATACTATCATCTGAGGTAGGGCTATCTTGCAAATTATTATGTTTTTCATAAAGCACATCACAGACCGCCAAATTGATACCATGTGCGAGACACAGTTGTTGTTCAGTGCAAACAAGCCGCCCCACCTTTATCATAACATTCGGTCCATCGGTTACAATAGCCACGATGTCAGTTTCTAGGGAAATGTCAAATTTACTTAGACGCTCTTGCAATATACGAAGACAATTTTCAGCTGTCATACTTCCGTAAATAGGAACAAGTCCTAAGTTCCAAAATTTTTTATATGAATGAACGTTGACCGCCATGTATCGTTTATTGGAAGTTGAAGTCCACTCGTCGAAAGAAAGACTAAATCTTTCACCTGCACTTTTCAAATGTTGTAATTCTGCAGTTACTTGCTTTCTGATTTTTTCACTGTAATTCATAACACGTTTTCGAACAGTGACGGCTGACTTTGGTAAATCCGTGTATTTTGCTAAGAGCAATTTTCTCAAATCATCTGAGGTTATGAATACACTGAATGGAAATCCATCTAATGCAATCATTCTTGCCAAGATATCATCCAGGCTATCGTCGGCACTTTTAGTAAAATAATCATCTAACTTTCGCTTGGCTGGCGGCGGTGCTGTGTTCAGATTTTCAGAATCTTGACTTGTTGAAGCTGATATAACCTTGATATTATGTTTTGATAACAAATGTGTATGTAATCCCTTAGTTGATCCACCCAAAGTCTTGAGGATGGCTGGGCATCGCTTACATTTAGCACTATTCCCGTCCTTCGCAACTAAATAATAACTCCACACTGACGTCGTATCACTGTCTTTTTTATGTTTAACAAAGTCTCCCGCCATTTGAAATACTTAATTTCAGATAATTGACTTTTAAATTTTAATGGCGTAGCCTACGTAACCCGTCACTGACAGAACAATAAATGAAAAAAATAAAACCTGATTTGCATATTTATACTTTCGTACAGGGAATCCCCGACGGGAAATACCCGCAACAATATTATGATATGAGATGATCGGGTGATTCCCCTGTTGGTCCGTTGGGGAATTACCTTAAGAGTATTGTATTAAAGTATTCCGAGTGGGGAAGTCCCTTCTAAGTTCAACGACAAACATATTATTAGGACTGTACCTGTGTAGTAAATAGTGGGTACCTACCTACGTATTGTACGAGTTGCTTTTTGTCGTAATGTATTAAAATAATATAGGCAAGGTTATTTTCAAGACGCAACGGACTACGGAATACAAACTAGACTTGTTTGTGGCAATCCCGAAAATCCCGAGATTAGCCAAGTACAGTCCCGGGATTTTCGGGGCCAGAAAACGGTCGGGATCCCGGGATCCCGAGATTTGGGATCCCGGGATTGTATTCTCTAATGGCAGCACATGTATTTTTTTTTGCCAACTCAACACGGCCAGTGAGTTTGTCGTGTTGTGTGAGTGAGTTGTCCAACTCCTTTGATCTGTGTACGATTTACCGCCATTGGAGCGATCGCGCGCCACCACGGTCCAACATCGTCAAACATGCACGAACTACCTCTCTACATGTGGAAGGTTGGAAGAACAGTCGTATATCTAAGTAATAAGGTTCGCAATCGCATGTCATTTTCGTGAACGCCTAACAGATGGAAATAAGAAGCTCCAGAGTACAGAGAGCTTACGAACTTTGTCCTTATGCTGATTACCTTTTCACGATTTTAGAATTGTGTTCACAGTAAAAGTTGTTGATAATTTATGAGTATAATGACCACCCCCATTCGGCTTGGTACCCCCATACTTATAACCCTGTTTATATATTTACAATTTCGCTTTAACGTCACCTCCGAGCAAGAATTGTCCTACAACATTGGCTATCTTCTCTGGATATTGCATATGAAAATAGTGACTACCCTCAATTTTAACACATTTGAAATTTCTATTAGTATAGTTTGATTCGTCTTGCAGGAAGGACGTGTTTCTGAACATGTTTTTGTTGTGGGATTGTGTTGATATGACGTGTAATGTTGGCGTTTTGATTTTTAAGAACACAGAGCGAATGTATTCTGGGGATAGAGGCGGCAGTGATATAATGGTGTGACGTAGGTCCATTGTATTTCTGAAACAAGAATTATATTGTTTTTGTAGCAATGACAGCTGTGGTTAACGTGGTCGATTCACACGCCCAAAGACATGGGTACAATACCCAGTAATGAGGTTGAGCTGGCGGTGAAGGAAAACATTGTGAGGAAACCATAGCATAGTAGTAGGGTATTTTCTAGTACTCGGCTGGCTAGCTACTACCTAACGGTGTGTTCCGGCAGCCTCATTTGAGAGCCAGTTCTATTCCAGGCTATGTATGCTTTTCTATCTTCGACCGCACCTTCACTTAACATCAGGTGGTCAAACTAGGTGTTTGTCAAAAAAAAAACCTTTAAGTTGAAAATTTGCCGCCAAATACCGAACGGTTTCCGGCAGCCTGACTTGAGAGCCAGTTCCATTTCAGGTGTATTTACCATTTTCGACAACACCGTCACTTAACATCATCCCAATATAATATTATAAATGTGACAGTTTGGATGGATGGATGAATGTTTGTTACTCAATCACGCCAGAACGGCTGAACGGATCTGGATGAAATTTTGCATGTAGATGCTTTAGGGCGTGGAATAAAACAGGATACTTTTCATCATCACCATCATCCATCACCACGCGGGTAAAACCGTGGGGCGCAGCTAGTTGATTTATACTTGTTCATATCTAATCTATCTAATACCTTTAAACAAGTAATTCTTGTATATATGTATATATATATATATAATATATATTCTGAATCTCGGAAGCGGCTCCAACGATTTTCATGAAATTTAGTATGCAGGGGGTTTCGAGGGAAATAAATCGATCTAGCTAGGTTTTATTTTTAGAAAACGTCGTTTTATTGGTGTTTTCAGCCGAGCAAAGCTCGGTCATCCCGGTACTTAGTCTTAAAACACTAATATCGCACTGTTTTGAAGTATCCCGGTTGTTCAATGCAGTACATATGTATATCTACCTGACATATCCGTCGTTTGTTCTCTCTGTGGCTCTGTCGACAATGCTGGAGGCGAAATCTTCGCTGATGCCGCGAGATTTCATCACTTTGTTTATCGCCTGTAAATATAATCTCACTTAATCTGACAGCTCTGTTGGCTCATTGGTAAAGTTGGTCACTACTTGAAGAGCTGTAGGGTGTGTAGGGTAGCTGTTTTGTGTTTGGGTGTGTGTGCGCGTGTACGTGTTTGTCTGAGTGTGTGTGCGGGCTGGTACGTACATGTGTGTGCCTGTACGTGCATGTGTGTGTGTTTTTGTTCGAGCTTGTACGTGCTTGTTTTGTGCTTGTACGTGCATTCGTGTGTGATTGTGTGCGAGCTTGTACGTGCATGTGTGTGTGCTTGTACGTGCATATGTGTGTGCCTATACGTACATGTAGTATGTGTGTGCTTGTACGTAAATGTATGTGCTTGTACGTGTATATGTGTTTGTGCATAATATGTGTGTGTGTGTGTATAAAAATTAGTTTACCTCCTTTCGTGAGCTTTTATCTCCTTTTTCTTTAGGCTTATTATAAGATCGGTAATTCTTATAATACTCCGTGAAGTACGCGTGATACCTGCACAAATACATTATCGATTTATCTCTTAATAATATTACATTATCCCACTAATATTATAAATGTAAAAGTTTGGATGGATGGATGTTTGTTACTCAATCACGCCAGAACGGCTGAACGGATCTAGATGAAATTTTGCATGTAGATACTTTAGGTTCTGGAATAAAACATAGGATACTTTTGATCATCATCATCTATCACCACGCGGGTAAAACCGCGGGGCGCAGCTATTCTATAAAATAATTCAAGTGGATACCTACAGTAGTTCGTTTTTTGATAATCCCACGGGAACATTACTTTTTTCTGATATAAAAAGTATCCAGGTATTTTTTTTTTATAGCTGACAGGCTTTGTGTTTGACCACAACTCACCTGATGTTATGTGATGGTGTGGTCGAAGATGGTAAAGCACACCTAGCCTGGAATGGAACTGGCTCTCAAGAGAGGCTGCCGGAACACACCGTTAGATGCTTGGCGGCAGTTTTTCAACTTGAGGGTGGTAGCTAGCCAGCCGAGTACTATAAAGTACTCTACCACCACACTATGGTTTCCTCACGATGTAATCCTTCACCGACAGCTCAAGCTCATTGTTGGGGTTTGAACCCACGCCCTTCGGCATGCGAACCGACCACGCTAACCACTGAGCTACCATCGTTATAAATAGACGCTATAATAGACTATATGTGTGCCAAATTTCATCCAAATCTGTTCAGCTGTTTTTACGTGATTGAGTAACGAACATCTCTACATAGTATAAAACAAAGTATCCTTAAAAGGTAGATATATGCCACCGCGGACTTGTTTGTAGATCTATAAAAGAGGAATATCCCGCCATGCATTGTTTTGTTATATCTCAAAGGGATTAGGCAGCGTTTTCGATGAAAGCTCCCAGGTGGCTTGACTTTTTCCGACACTTCCAACAATTATCATCATATTTCAACCAATTTACACAAAACCTTGACAAATTATATACGTAAACCTTTCTCATGAATCACTCTATCTATTGGTGTAACTTGCATGATAATCCGTTCAGTAGTTTTTAAGTTTATCGCGAACAGACAGACAGACGCGGCGGATGACTTTGTTATATAATATGTAGTGATGATGAGGTAGACATGACGGAGTTAGGTAGACTAACCATTCAGCAAACGCCCCAGGCTGCACCCCCATAAAGTTAATAGGGTCCAACTCTACCAACTTAGATATTTTATCTGGTATAGAATGGTTGTATAATGACCCTAAAAGAGAAAGTACATACATAAGTCACATTCTTTAATTCAAATTCATTTATTCTCGCAAAATAGGTAATAACAAATAATCTGGTCTTAAATTTAAATACATATATCAGGTACTCTATTTTAGCTGTATAGCATGCAAGTAATTGGTCCATTGAAGTTATTATTGTAATTTCATTAAATTATATTATCTATTAGATTTAATATTCAATTTATATTTTATCCTTAAAAAATTCGTCAATATTATAGTATGCTTTGTCAATTAGCATTTTTTTCATACTAGATTTAAAATGTTCATTATTGTCTAATTCTTTGATAGACCGAGGTATTTTATTATATATTAAAATTCTCTTGACAAAAATGCTTTTATTATAAATTGCTTTATTACTTTTAGGCACACATAGTAAGTGTTTGTGCCGTTTGGTCGTGAAGGTATCATATTCATCTAGATTATTTCTCACTAGTAAGGCTGCTTCGTAGATATATATCGAGGGAAGGGTAAGCAATTTCAATTTTCGGAAATATGGTTTACATGATTCGGTCTGCTTTAGCCCACACATTGCTCGAATGCACTTCTTCTGGGCTCTTAATGCGCATTCTTTTCCGGTGGAGTTTCCCCAAACAAGTACTCCATATCTTAGGGTTGAACCTACATATGCATGATAAGCATTTAAGAGAGCTTTTTCATTAGCTACCTTGCGTAACATATATAGAGCATAAGAGAACTGACTCAACCTGTTGCACACATGATCAATATGTGACCTCCACGATAGGTCAGAATCTATATGTATACCTAAAAATATCGTCTTATGTATTTCGTCAATTTGTTTACCATTATAATTAACGTTTAAGATGTCAAAAATAGAATTATTATTTTTAAATGTCATTGTGTAAGTTTTGTCCAAATTCAATATAAGATTGTTATTTTGAAGCCAGCTAATAATTAATTTTAAAGAGTCATTAATATCATTTTCATGTTGGCCGTTTTTATTATCGGTAAAAATAGCAGTGCTATCGTCAGCAAACATAACTAGCGGGTGTTTAATGGCCATAGGAAAATCGTTTATGTAAATCAAGAACAGTAAGGGCCCTAATATGCTTCCCTGAGGCACACCAAACTTTACAGTTCTGCAGCCCGATTGATATTTTTCTTCTATTTTAGAACTCATGTTCAATTTCGTAATTTCAGTATATTGTTGCCTATTAGTAAGGTATGATATTATTAACTTCAATACGTTACCCCTTATACCATAGAGCTCTATTTTTTTAGCAAGAATGGTAGGATTTACGTGGTCAAACGCTTTGGTCATGTCCATGTAGAGTGCTGTGACCCTTTTTTTGCCATCAAGCCCCTTATAAACTCTTGGTGGTAGATCTTAACACACGGAACATTACTGTGTTCCGGTTTGAAGGGTATTGCAGCTAGCGAAATTATAGGGCTGTTGAGACTTACCATCCAGTTACCCTGCAGCATTTTTTTTAAACTTATTTTTATACGAATAAGTCTGCGTTTGACCACCAACCCGCCTGATGGTAAGCGATGATCTGGTCAAAGATAAAGCACGCAGACTTAGAAGATGCCTATTCGCTCTAGCCTTGAAAAGATCTAGATAATATCTCTCAGGAAACAAGGAAGCCGGCAGCTTGTTCCATTCCTTGGCCGTACGGATGAGAAACGTAGAGTCAAAACGTTTGGTCCGTACCCAAGGAAATTCCACTATGTATGGGTGGTAGTGGGCCGTCTTTCTACTTGTCCTGTAGTAAAAGGGGGATGGAAGTACAAGGTCGTACAGCTCAGTAGCACATTCTCCGAAATGAATCTTGTAGAAAATTCACAGACTTACTACCTTCCAGGGGTGTTCAAGGTTTAAAAGATTTTTTTCAACCAACTTTTCATCACCAGTAAATCAAACAGCTCGAGCACCGCTCTACCGAATCAAGAGCTTGAAGTTGGTACTTAGCAGAACGGTCCCAAAGGTGGCAGCAATATTCCACACACGACCAGACTTGTGCTTGATACAACTACTCAAAGTTCTGTGTATCGCTGCATTGGTCATGGTCATGGACAGGGGTTATATTTTACCATCAGGAGAACATCTCGTTCGTCTTACAACTTTCACATTTAAAAAAATAGCATCCAATCTTTGTCCAATTTACCTGAAGCTCTGCCACGGGAACTGGTTAGTTAGCGACTGTCTTGCTAACGTAGATCAAGTCATATATGGTTATCATCAGGTCACGTGAGATGGTGGTAGGCGGTCGGATTTATACAATCAAGTATGAGTAAGTGTATAGTTACCTAATATCCCTCCCAGCCCGTGTCCAATGTAGCCAAAGCTTTCCCACCGGAAGTGCTTAGCGACTGCTTCGATGACATAGATCAGGTCATAAGTGGTTATCATTAGGCCAGGTGGCAGCCGTTCGGACTTGCCCACACCTGGCAGTTCGATACCTGTGGGACATATCATCATCATCATCATCAGCCTTTTGTAGTCCACTGCTGGACTAGTAAGCTCCATACTAATTCACATCCTCGGCTTTTCGCTTCCATCCACCGAAAGCTGTCCTACGTATATCGTCACTCCATCGAGTCTCAGGGCGTCCTACACTACGTATGCCAATTCGCAGTCTCCACTCTAGAACACGTCTATCCCAGCGGTTATCGGTCCTGCGACAGATATGTCCAGCCCATTGCCACTTTAGCTTGCTAATACGCTGAGCTATGTCTGTGACTTTTGTTCTCTGGCGAATTACTTCATCCCGGATACGATTCCTCAGAGAAATGCCAAGCATAGCTCTTTCCATAGCTCGCTGAGAGACTTTGAACTTGTGGATCATTCCCGATGTGGGAACATAATTATGTATTTATATCTTTTATTAAGTTTTGGCCATCCTAGTTGAGAGACTATCTGGCTCCCAATCTGGATATCTTGGGTTCGAATACAACGGCATGCACTTCTGTCTTTTCTAAATTATTTGCCAATAACTTGAAACGATGAACGAAAGCATTGTGAGGAAACCTATACATATGAGAATTTATAAAAAAAGTTCTCGGAGATATATGAAGCATGCAAACCTGCACTTGACCAGCGTGATGGGTTACGGTCTTTCCCTTCTCACAATGAAAAGAGACCCGCTCCCAGCAGTGGACCAGTTTATAAAATGGGCTAACTCGGAGATGTTTATCATTGACAGGCTAGGGGCTTTCAAAATTACTAATATTCAATAAAGTTTATCTAAGCTTGAAGAGGCAAATTGTTTTGCTGTGATTTGCTACTTCAGCTGTATTGAAAGAAAGAAATTAATTTATATTTTGTAACACAAAAACAAATAAGCGACAGTTACAAAATAGGGACTCTCCTCAGTATAATGCTGGGCATACTACGTGGAATGACCAGCTGGCCTTCCGGTGAGCCCTTGTAGGTAAAGCAAAATACAGATAACTAACAACTATTTACCAGCATAACAAAAACAAAATACAGTAGAACCTCTTTAAGTCAAACCACCCAAACCAAAAAAAAAAATATTTTGCATTCCCTTCAAAACTTCCGTTGCTCGAATTCTGAACCCTCTATAAGTCGAAATAATTAGTGAGTCCTTAAAAGCAAATTCAGTACTTATTTTACCTATACAACTCGAAAAAATTAATTGGACTTCTGTAACTGGAACATAATATTTGATTTCACAGCCTTTACAACTTGATTATTTGAAAACCGACTAAGAATATGCCGATAATGTACGTCATAGTTTCTTAGAAATAAATGTAAAGTGTATACAATAAACCGATTCAACGAAATGATAAAGGAACTTATGACTGACATGTGCACTCCCTATGTCGAAAACTCTATAACTCGAATTTTTTGACGTCTCCCTTCATTTAGAGAAGTTCCACTGTATAATTAAAAAAAAGTGTTCTCCCAAAAAAGTAATAAAGAATGGATACAAACCGACATAGTAGAATTTATTAGGCAGTGTCCTGGCCAGTGGTGCGAGGCTGGCTGCATTGTCTCCCACTCCATGTACTAGCAGCACGGGAGGATTCAGGCAGCTGCCCCATGCCATTACTAAAAATAATTGTTATACAAAATACTTGTCCACGTAAGACTAAAATTAGTCTGATAGACACAAGGCTATAATATTTTAATTACTCTTTATTGTAGCAACGACGACGGTTAGTGCAGTCAGTTCGCACACCAAAAGGTGTGACTCCAAACACCAACAATGAGCTTAAGCTGTCGCACTTGAGAGACAGTTCCATTGTAGGCTAGGTGTGTTTACCATTTTCGACTACACCGTCACTTAACATCGGAGCTGTGGTTAAAACTGTCAACCATTAAAAAATAATTGTTCAGGTATTTAAAAGTTATAGTAAAATAAACAAACTAATATACATACATGAACTCAGAAAACATTACACATTTCTTTTATGGTAAGTTGTGTAATTAGCTAGTTCCTTTTCAAATTTAATCTAAATCCATCAGTCATTACAGCCTGGATAAGTAACAAAATTTTGCTCTTAGCAATAAGGCTGTCACTAGCACTAGCTCATAAGATTCTTTTATGTTTATATATATTTTTTTCTTCTATCTTTGGTGTGCTGTTTTAGTTTCTAACTATTTAGTGTCATTAAATTCTTATTTGAAAAAGCACTTTCCTCGCAACATTCCAAACTGTTCTATCTCTAAAACCTAATTAAATTTTGACAGTTATGTTATTTAAATTTTATTATAATTTAGAGCCATACTCAAGTGATGTGATAAACTCATTTTTTAATATACATGTTGTAAAAGAAAGTTTTTCTCTCTTTTAAAATAATGTAGCTGCCACTAATTTCGCACATAATGGAACTTAAATAATGTTATGACATTAATTAGTTTCCTACAAAATTTTATTATAGTGGATTAGATCAAAATTGAATGATATTTGTAAAATTACGCTACATCATAATGAAACAATTTACAAGTTGTAATAAAATGTAAATTCAGTAAACAGATAAATCCAACATTAGGCAACACTATCAATTTAGATACTTGTCGACATAAAGCACACAAAGTATTATCTAGATTTTTTCACTATCACCTTTATCGTCAACGCTTCATTTGGGACAAAGGTCATATATTCGCGGAACTCAATATATAAGCAAGAAACAGTGATATTATAGAATACTCACCACATAAACGGCCCCAAGGTACTTGAATAAACCATTCCTTCTCAGTTAAATCCATTTTTGCGTTTAGTGTGTGGATTTAGAAAACTTACGGACACAAAATAGTTTTATAACAAAACAAGTTCAGTGTAACCTCAACTTCTATTAAAAGTAAGTAAGCGTTACTTTTATTTACTAAACTAAAAAATATCGCACATAATTAGTTATTATTTCTCAAAGTACAGATACCTAATTAATGGAAAACACTTGCAAAAACTTAATCGGAATATAAAATTATTTTGTAAATATGAAAATGAATAGTGACGTCCAAGTGAATGACAATCTATTAAGTCGATTTTATTTAATCGACTATGTTCCAATCACAAATCACTGATAAAACATTATCGCAGCTGGGGTATAAAACAAAGTGATATCAAAATAAGTACCCAGTACTGAAAGAAAAGGTACAAAGGAATTTTAATCTTAGGTCAATTGCAAAATATATTTATGTGATTAGTTTTATGTAAAAGTCGATCTTTTAATAGCTTATCACTAGAGGAGACATTAGATTTGGCGCGAAATTTCACCATAGTGGTAGTTCATGATATCACCAACAGATGCCGTATAAAGTTAAGATAAGATAATCTTTATTGCTTAAAACTGTGTACATATTAATCTTATATATAAGTTTTTATATAACAGTTTATCCTAGCGGACATGCAATATTTTCTTATATAACTAGGTTTACTAACTAAAAGGATAATGTACTCAGCTGCTACTTTTACCATACTACTAGGAGGAAGTTTAATTTTCTTATAATGTTTGTTTTTATAGGTATCAACCGATGACAACCATACGGAAAATTGAAAAAGAAATATTTATTAGAGCTACATGGGGAAAGATTGCAGGTAAACTGTAGAAGCTAAACTTAACAAGCCAATACTGGAAAAAATTCTTTCGTCATATTTTAGATGCCAAAATTTATAAAAAAAATATATCTTCTTCTTTGTCTTTGGCATCGCACTTGTGTATTTTCCCAGTAACGTAATACTGTTATGATTTCGATATTATTTTCAAGTATTTGACAAAAAATCAAGTGATATAAATCTAAGTCAGACAAAGGCAAAGTCCGGTCATGCACTAGTAAATCGGTTATAACATGAATAAAACAACTAATTCATACACAAAAAAAACCTCGAAATTACACAAGTTTTAGAAAATAATCCAATGCAACGACTAGATTTTTCCGCGTTCCTGACAAAACCTCACAAAAAATTAAACTTTATGTTATTTACATTGCTTGTTTATGCCCGCCAAGGGTTAGACGGGCGCCATTTTACTTTAAAAAACTTGAAAATTTATTTTCGCAAACGTTCATGCAAGACACTCAAATATCTTACCTCAAGTTGGGCTAACAAGTTACATGATCATACAAGCTTAAATACGCACCTGCCTCCACTTACCTTGTGTCAAGTGATTAAGTTGCATCAACGTCAAGCTTATCCGCAATCATCATTAGTTTATCATAATCCACTGTTAAGCATAGCCTTTCCCAAGACACGCTACTCAGTTCAATATTCAGCTTTTCGCTTCCAACTACTGCCAGCAGCCAAACATATCGTCACTCCACCGATTGTCATAGGGTTTTTCACTACATTCCACGATGTGCTGTTTCGACTCTAGTCAACCCCAGTGATTTTCTATTTTGCGACTAATATGACCCACTGCCACTTCAGCTAATTACTTTGTTCGGTATACGATATTACGATCACTTAGAGAAACACCGTGCATAGACCTTTCGTGAATTATAGTTATTTTTTTTTTCTTTATAGCGGACAGGATTGTTGTTTGACCACAACTCACTTGATGTTAAGTGACGGTGTGGTCGATGATGGTAAAGCACACCTAGCCTGGAATGGAACTGGCTCTCAAGGGAGGCTGCCGGAACACACTGTTAGATGTTTGGTGGTAGATTTTCAACTTGAGGGTGGTAGCTAGCCAGCAGAGTACTAGAAAGTACTCTACCACCACGCTATGGTTTCCTCACGATGTTTTCCTTCACCAACAGCGAACCCACGCCCTTCGGCATGCGAACCGACCACGCTAACCACTGAGCTATCATCGCTGAATGTAATTTCCATATAGATAGTTAGATTATGTTTTCAGCTTTGACATGGGGAAACTCGTCCAACCCACCAGTGTTGATGTGCCATGGCAAGCTGGACACGTGCTCCGGGTTCCGTCCGCTAGTTTCCCTTCTTCCAGACTGCTTCTACTATGTCAGCATTGACTTACCCGGAAACGGCCGGTCTGACCACCTGCCGAAGGGACTACGGTGAGTCAAACACCTTGAAATGATCAAAACCCACATTTAGGGAAATTCTTCCAGCGAGGGCAACTGTGCTCGCTTCTAGAGCACATTTTCTTTCGCACAATGAGGATATGGAACTATATGCCGAAGTCTAAATTACTAGAAAAAAAGCGTTTGCTTCATTTGAGGTTTTATTCAAAAACCTGTGTTTTTTTAAAGAGCTAAGTTTGTTTTATTTCAGTTACACTGTCGTAGATCTAGTCCCAACCATAGTGAGGGTCGTGGAGCATTTTGAGTGGAAGACGTTTCGTTACATAGGACATTCTTTGGGCGTCCCTATAGGTAAGTTAACAGTTGGCTCGAAGGATCAAAGCATTTAGAATATTTTGCGTTTGAATTTAGATTGATCTTTTTCGTTGGCAGTGTCTTTAGAATTCAATCTTGAATTAGATCTTCATGGCTGTTTGCACAATTTAAGGCTTCTTACTTCCGGTTTGCGTATAATAAAGTGTCGAGACGACCGAGACGCTCTCCTGATGGTAAGAGATAACGCCAGTCCATGACCATTGCAGCAATATACAAAACTTTGAATAACAAAACAAAGTCCAGGGCATCGCTGCTTTGGCGCTCATTACTTTGAGACTTTCGATGGTTAGTCTCAACAGCCATGTAATTTCGCTGCAGTACCCTTCAAACCGGAACACAGTAATGTTAACACACTACTGCTTGGCGGCAGAATATACGGTACTGCGGCGGTAAGAAGACGACCTCCTGCTATGGAGATCACCTAATGTCTTCTTCATGAAATAATGATCTTTGACAACATTAGCACAAGACGAGTAGCATTGAAAAAGAAAGAAGTATGTTCAGCAGTGGACACTGCAAAACTAAAAATGCTGATGATGGCGATGACATGCCAAAGCAGCGCAAATAAAATAAATGTATACGTATAAAAATAATAATAAATTGCAATGTGCAGTTTGATCCAACTTGAAAGATATAGTTTATATCTCAATTTATAATCGCAATATATTTTTACTATTTATCGTACGAAAAAGAGGTATAATTATCTGTGAGTTTCATAAAACTCTAATAGATGGCGGTGTAAGGTAATTTATTAACTGGATTGAGTAAGTATCCAATAGATGGCGCTACGTTAAAAGTACAAACGTTTCATATGCGCTACAATTTATTTCACGTTACGGTTGCGGTTTCCATCAATAGATAGAGTGATTCAAGAGGGAGGTTTATATGTATAATACATGCATATGCACCACATTAGTATCTACATTGCACCCGTGCGAAGCCGGGGCGGGTCGCTAGTCTCTACATAGTATAAAACAAAGTCGCTTCCCGCCGTCTGTACGCTTAGATCTTTTAAACTACGCAACGGATTTTAATGCGGTTTCCATCAACAATAGACAGAATGATTCAAGAAGAAGGCTTATATGTATATTACATGCATATGCACCACATTAGTATCTACATTGCACCCGTGCGAAGCCGGGGCGGGTCGCTAGTCTCTACATAGTATAAAACAAAGTCGCTTCCCGCCGTCTGTACGCTTAGATCTTTTAAACTACGCAACGGATTTTAATGCGGTTTCCATCAACAATAGACAGAATGATTCAAGAAGAAGGCTTATATGTATATTACATGCATATGCACCACATTAGTATCTACATTGCACCCGTGCGAAGCCAGGGCGCTAGTTTATTATAAGTCCGTATTTACAAAAAGAAACTACATAAGTATTGTATTATAGTTCCCATACAAGCTTTGCTTGGTTTGGGGCTAGGTGGGGCTGCGTGATATGTTCGACGATATTTATTTATTGCAGGTAAACTATTCAACATTGCATATCCGGGCAGGATGTCTCGCTCGGTGGAACTAGATCCAGTGCCTGCCCACCATACCTGGCCTATCACAAGACAAGGTACACTATTGATCCTACATTCATTGTGTGAACCACTATTAAACACTTGAATACACAACCTAAGTGGGTGTTCCACAATGGATTCAATCTTTTTTTTTTAAATAGGCTTACGTTTGACCGCCATATCACCTGATGCTAAGTGATGATGCGGTCTAAGATGGAGCACGCTTGCCTAGAAGGCTTTCAAAGTTTTCTCAAAGCTTTTTCTGAGAGCAAAATATTTGTACCCTAACGTAATCAAAAACTGTTTTATGTATAATAATATTTTTATTAACTGACTTCAAAAAAGGAGTACTCAATTCGATGTTTTTTTTTTTGTGTTTGTTACCTCTTAACTTTCGACTGGGTGAACCGATTTTAATGATTCTTTTTTTATTTGAAAGCTGGTGCTTCCCGTGTGGTCCCATTTCATTTGGTCCAGTTCTGACAATGACATCCATGAGAAAACCATATAAGGTCGGTTTTTTTTTTTAAATTTTACTTGTCAGTTGATTCAGTGTTGAACTGTTGACTATGCTCCTGGGTGAAATGTCGCGCTCTCATATTATAAAGAATTTTACATAAATTTTAAGTTTTTCAAGTGTTGCTTTTTCTTTCAGGTCTCCACGACTGGTATCATGGCTACTATGGGTATTATAATGATGATAAATATGCCAAATTCAATGGGGGGCCTGACACTGCACCCAAATATACTTACGAAAAGGTAAAGCACGTATACTCGTATACATAAGCGCTATATTTCTTTATTTTTATCAGGGCGAGCGAAGCGGGCCCTAACGCTATTCCACAACCTGAGCAACATCGCTGCAACAGAACTAAACTCAATACTCAAATACATCGTAGTTAATCTACTTAATACTGGATGACACCACTAGAATCAGGCGTAAACAGTGTTCCCAACTTGGAGGATTTATAATAAGCACCTGGTTGACCGAGCATTGCTCGGCTGAAAACATGGATAAAACGACGTTTTCTGTAAATGAAACCTAGCTAGATCGACTACTATACTATCTACTTTGGTCAAAAGCTTAGCATTGCCATCCAACGTGGCAATGCTGCCAGCATTCTGGCCACATATCCCTCATCTGACGGCCTTTTTATTTAATTTTAAGTTAGTTTAGTTTTCTCTAGATGTTTTAAAATAAAGTCTAATAAAGCTAGATCGATTTTTCGCCCCCGAAACCCCCTGGATATAAAATTTCATAAAATCGTTGGAGCCGTTTCCGAGATATTCGTTTACTACGTAGTAACTGTTATCTAATCTGTGCCCGCGCGCGACTACCATGTCATTGTCGGTGCGCGTGATTCGAGTGTCCGTATTTTTGTGTTTGCTCAGGATAATTAGGTCAAATATTAACCACCTATTTTTATTATTATTTGGAACGACAATCGAGTACTGAACCCCCTGTATCAATATTGATGATGTTCAAACTCACACGGTGTATATTGAATATTACTTTGTCTAAGCTTTCAGAACAATGTTCTTTTCTGTGTTCTGTACGTGACTTGAGTATGTATTTACAAAAACAAAATATAAGAAAAACTTACTAGTTCCTATGATACAAGCTTTGCTTTGGGGCTAAATAGCACCATGTGAATTGTTCAACATTCTTTATTTATTTATCACTAATATTTTAGGCGCAACAGTTAATTATGTACACCCGAGGGCTGTCCAAAAAGGCAACCGAGCATGTTTTGGAGCGGTGCTTAGAACCTGTGGGAGATGGACTCTTTAGGTATACTGTCACACTGTATTTTTATCAATATTTAAGAACCAGCACGGCAAATTGCGTATAATTTATGTACTCATACAAATCAATACCAAAACTTATGAAAAAGTAGCTGCATCCGCGGTGTAACCCGTTGTTTCCACGTGAATACTAAATTTCTCGGGATAAAAAGTAACCTATGTTTTAATCCAGGGTGAAAGCTACTTCCATACCAAATTTCATCGAAATTGGTCCAGGCGTTTGAGCATGAAGATGTAACAAACACACTTACAGACTCACAAACTTTCGCCTTTATAATATTAGTGTGATGGAACAGCGCCCATGGCGTGCCTTAACGAGATCTCAAATTATCGTACTAAAAGCACCTCGGACATCAACATAAGTTTACTTTATTTTTCTACCGGATATAGTTTGAAGTGTGCGCTTCATAATTATCTGTATGACTTTTCCCCCTTAACTTTTCCACGATCTAGTATCCCGAAACTGTAAAAATTCGAGTTTTGGCGGGAACGCGGTAAGCGTCATGTCGCCCCATAAAAATAGTGGTGTTTTATTCATAAAGTGCTGAAACATGACTTTTCGTGTTGCTTCCAAAACTCCATCGAAGCTTGTAGTAAAGACGCCACTACTTTACTAAAGCATGACTAGATTTGACTGGCACGAACTGGATTTGATCAAGACTGGACTTTGACTATTACTATAGATATAAGACATGAATTGCAAAAACGGAAGACTAGGCAGTATGGCTTTAAAGCTTTAGCATCACCGAAAGGGCAAATTGAATTTAAAAAAAACTGTAAAAAGCAACACCGTTTCCAAAAAACATTATTTTAACTAAACAACATTGTTAACAATAATATAACTTAAAATCTACAATAAAACAAAATTAAAATCAAAATGAACCATGATCACTTTAAATTTGACTCTAACTGTGACAGAGAGTCTCCAAAAATATCAAGATCTTTATCACGATATTTTTCGACCAGATTGCCACGCCCCCTAATCTAAGTACTTCATATTCCAGATTCACGTTCGACCAGCGCATGAAGGAAGTGACCGTCTTGCCGTTTTCTGGTGACCTTCTCCGTCAAATATACACCACTACTACAACTCCAACTTTCTGTGTTCTCGCTAAAGCAATGTTAGAACTTGGACTGTACGATCCCGTACCATTTTTACAAGAACCTTCAGCTTGGAGTGGCGAATACAGTTTCAAGATCGTGGAAGGAGGCCATGATTTGCACATAGATCATCCAGAAAGAATAGCCGATGATGTAGCCAAGTTTTTGGTGGAAGATAAGTCAAAATTATAAAAAAAAAATAAAGAAAATAAAGTTCAATTGATCAAGATATAATCTTTTTAATTATTTCCTCGTACCGTCATTTTGCTATATAATTATTAGTTTTAAAATATTAAATGCCAAAATGATTGGCGACGTTTTCAAAGATTTTTATAGCGATGATAGCTCAGTGGTTAGCGTGGTCGGTTCGCATGCCGTGGATTCAAACCCCAACAATGAGCTTGAGCTGTCGGTGAACGAAAACATCATGAGGAAACCATAGCGTAGTGGTAGAATACTTTCTAGTACTCGGCTGGCTCTAGTACCCTCAAGTTGAAAATCTGCCGCCAAGCATCTAACTGTGTGTTCCGGCAGCCTCACTTGAGAGCCAGTTCTATTCCAGGCTAGGTGTGCTTTATCATCTTCAACCACACCGTCACTTAACATCAGGTGAGTTGTGGTCAAAAACCAAGCCTGTCAACTATATAACAAAAAAAAACTAAATATTATGTTGGGTAGAGGACACCTTGGTCCTATAATTTTGGCGGGAAAGCGTTCGTGTTGATAATTATATTATTTTCAAAATAACCTAGTATTTTCTCGAGTGTTAGTGTATAAAATAGTGGTGATTTCAAATGCCGCATAATAATAGTTTATTTCCGTTATAGGTACAGTACAAATGTAACCAAAAAAATACAAGCAAGGAACGCCATATAGGTATTCCTTTCGGCTGAGCCTTTCGGCATGCAAATTATTCAGTTTGAAAACTGATTTAGAATGTAGTAGTTCGTGTTGCTTCTAAAACTACATCGTAACTTGTCTTATATAAATTAACAATTTTGGTTGTCTACTCGAAGTAACCTGTAACACCCCACTTTACAGCGGTGTGAACGGACTCGACCAAGACTTTATATGACTGAGATTAAACCAAACTTGATTTTATTTATATTGGATACTTGAGAGTATCAAAAAAGTTGACATTGAGAAACGCATAAACTGCAACGCCACAAACAAACAAACACGCGCGTAAATATGTAAAAGTCTACAAATGTCACAAAACTACATAAAGTTATTTGTGTGCGTTTAGTTTCCATATGTCAGGCGAAGAAAGACCACGAATTTTTCACCCATATTTTATGGAATACTAGATGTAGGTAATCTGTATTTCTACTAGCTATTTGTACCTACAAATATCTGCATGCGTTCTTTAAAGGTGGAAAATTTCAGTATTTTAAAACAATACTTTGTGAATGTAATAGTTTATTGTCGTTGAACAAATAAATATAAGATAATATGAATAAATAATACAAAATTCAGTCACTGATTTGGTTATCCTTTTACCGCCCTTTTTGACGTTGACAGTTACACTTTTAAAATTACTCGCCGAAGTTGCACAGACTGCAGTTCGGACAGCGTCGATGGGATTTCCTGCTCCGACGATGCTTCGATTCAGACACCCTGTAATCTCCTGACCTCGAACGCGATCTGGTGCCTGACCTGTAAACAAAAACAGAGTAAAAATATAATGTCAACGAACCGTACAGCGCGACTTCTTTATCTGTAAAGTTAAATTATAATTTAGCAACTGCCCATCGAGGAATTTAGATCAGAATGTTTAACATTAAACTTTGAAAACTCTAATTATTTTTTCACATTTAGCCTCTACAGGTAAGTCAAGTCAAGCTGTATTTCCGTACCTATGTGCGTGTCAAGAAAAGACAACCACACGAACCGCATCCCACCCCTTTAAACACAACCAAGTTGTGTCGTGGTTGTCTAGGGGATTTCATTCGTGAGACTGACCTAGCTATCCTGTCAACAAAATCTTTGGTAAAATATCTAAGTAAAATGTACGTAGGTATAGGTATACTAAATATACAAAACAACATAAATGAAGATGAGTGCGGTGCTATTAACGGAGAAGTATCATAGAAAATACGCGTTTGAGCACATTCTCTTGAGTTTGTTTGTCCTCTAAATGAAGAAAATAGCTTAAAATATCAAACTGAGGCACCGACATGGCGGTAACGCAAGCTTATTTTAACAGAATAAGCAGAAACAAGTTAGTACGGATGATTAATTTACTAGTGATTAGTTGTATGTGTGAGCTGTGAGTTTGCGGACGCACCGTCTTACTATAGGTGCCTCAATTTGTCCCCGGGATGTCGTCCATTTCTTCATTCGTCCACGGTTCGTTGTTCCTAAAAATTCCGCTGAACTAAATAAGTTGAACAGACTACTTATAATTCCCTAATTAATGACCTTATCTAAATGGGAATCAGGGCTGTCTTAAGCATATTCAGCACCGGGGTGCGAAAGTCAGCCTGCGCACGTATTGAATTTAAATTCTTGATTGTGTAGTATAATAAGATTTGAGTAAAATTAACTTGCACACCAAGAATGGTATGACACCTGCAGAAAACGGCATTCGTCGTATTTAGTAAAACAAAATCTGTGATACATGAAACTGGCAAAATGCACAAACTGTTATGCCAAAATGAGAAAAAAGTGATGTGTCACCTAGAGCGGGAACGAGAGAGACGCGTCGAGCGGTGCTCCCCATCATCGTCTTCCTCGCATCCTGTCCGCATTTTCATGAGAGAACCCCAGTACTGGTACAAGAGGTAACCCAGGGATAGCATGCCCGCCACCTGAAATGACGCGAACTTGAAACACAAAAATGGCTAGTTATATAAATAAGCGAGTTATGATATTAACGATTTTTTTTTAATATAATTTTACCCGCACAATGCAAATTGCAAAAAAAAAACAATATTCTGTTTCAAATGTTCTTCGTTTTGAAGATTTGTTCGTAGATGCGATGATGACATCCCACACGCGCCTCGCGCTAAACTAGCGTGAATCAACGCTAGTAGGGTAGATGTCCTACTTACTCTAGGCCGCGCGCTTTAAGTACTTTGTATGTACGAGGTATAGATACTGCTCTACAATTGAGCTGAACGAAGCGAGAACACTTCGTCATCTTATCATCATCATCTCAGCCGTAGGACGTCCACTGCTGGACATAGACCTCTCCCATTGACTTCCATAAAGACCGGTTGGAAGCGGCTCGCATCCAGCGCGTTCCTGCGGTCTTTATTAGGTCGTCTGTCCACCTTGTGGGTGGACGTCCTGCGCTGCGCTTGCCGGTCCGTGGTCTCCACTCCAGAACTTCGCAGCCCCACCGGCCATCAGTTCTGCGTGCTATGTGCCCTGCCCACTGCCCCTTCAACTTGCTAATCCGTCGGGCTATGTCGGTACACGTCACCTAATAAGTAGTAATACATTAAATCACTGCTTCCAAAAAACTATTAAGTATCTATTGCGTGCGTGATATGATCCAATATTTTTCTAATAATTACGCATGACTAAAGGCTTCCGAATTAGTAAAAGTTACCTATTGTTAGAAAAATAAAAGTCTAATGGATCCATTAAGTTTTATTTGGCAACTAAACGTTAAATGACTTTTCTTTTTCCTAAAATTATCTGTGAGTGAAACGTGGCATAGTTACAAATCTATTCGACGATTGTATAGGTCTTGTGGTTCTTTGGTAGGTCTAGTCTCTAGAGTAATTTTACAAAGTTATCCTTTTAAAATAAAAATGTGTAAGAACATTGATCTTTAAGTTCTAGTGATGTAACGAATGTTCGCATTCGCGAATGATGTAACAAATGTTCGCATCCGCGAATATTTGCATATTATTTGCTATCCGCATTCGAATGTTTGGCGAATGTATTTGACCACCAAAAAGGGAATTATGTAAGAACGGATCTGGAATAAATATCAATATTTTTTAAATATTTCTCAATTCAAATAATAAAAATCAACATTCGCATTCGTATTCGTGAATATTGGATACAAATATTCGCATTTGCGAATTTGAGAATTCGAACATTAGACATCACTAGTATGTACTACGTACTAGTTTACGTTCCGAACACTACTTCGGACAACTCAACTACGAATTATCCTACAAAATGTCAGATTTATCGGGAGATGTACATATTTTAGCTATTGTCTCCCGATATTCAATTCAAGACCATACCTACCCTTTAAAAAAATATTAGATTCGTGTGACGTAATTTGTGAAGGGATCCATACTGGAATCTGTACTTCTTTAAGAAAATACTTTAAAGAGAACTGCGAATTCCAGCTTACGGCTGTTTAGGAATTTATGCGACAATCAAGTCTAAAATCATCCTTTAGATATAGTTAGTGTACCTATATTATATACAGTTAGGTCGCAAAGGCAAAATTGCTCCAAATTCATAATGGCTGTAGCCAATTATTTTTTTAACCTACATAGTGCCACTGCTAGTGCTAGGTCAATTTCGTAAACTTGCCTCTTTCCTGTATCAGAAACATACAATGTTGTTAAACTTGTTCATTGCATCGTAGTGTCGAAAAAAAACCTCGTAGCTGTCTTGAAATAAAATAAAAAAATGACGCGGGAATAATTTTCCACAGAGAAATTGGCTTCGCACGACATGTGTATTTCACCTATGAGTAATCTTTGCAACTGACAGAATTTCTTTGCATCATTACATCGACTTACAGTTGCAATGTGTTAGTATTTACATATTAGCCAAAATAGAATAAAATAACTTACAGCAATATCCCATAGGCCGAACACGGCTAGTTGCTGTTTTTTAGGTTTTTGGTTCGATTTGCCAATTATTCCCAGCATCTATCACAAAAAATCTGCAGATATTTTAGAAGGTAAAGATAGAAGCAAACCAACCGCTATGTTGAGCTGCCTCACCCGGATGAACTCAAAAATAGTGTCCGTAAGGGAATCCATAGCGTCTTGTTACACCATCTACGAGTCTTTCTGCTTAGAAACCACTCTACACGGCTTAAAGCATACTGTGGAGCCGACGCTCCACTGGCTAGAAAGGTAATTCACTAAATAGTTTTGTTATGCAAAATTACAGAAAAGATTTACAAAAATATCACCCATAATTTAACGTTTTGACATTGTGGCAAAGCATTGTAGTGTCAAATGGCTGAGGTTCGTTTTTTGAAATTTGACGGTTTTTTAAAATGGCGGGTGGAGTTAGAACTCCTTGGTTTTCAATAAAAAGATTTTACTAAAACATTTTTTTACTCGCTTTATCTCTTTGTATATTTGAATAACAAACGTCCCTTGGTTTCAACTTCGTTTTCCGGGATAAAAGTAACCTATGTAAACGAGGGGTGTAAATTATTTTGGTTCCAAATTTCATCCAAATCCGTTCAGCCGTGAAGTTTTGTAACGTGTTAGTGGTTATCACGGTGGGTTCACACGCGAAAGTTTTTTTAATGTACAAGTAGTAAGACGAACGAGACCCTCTCCTAATAGTAAGAGGTAACGTCTGTCCATGACCATTGCAGCGATACACAGAACTTTGTAGCAAAACAAAGTCTAGGACATCGCTGGTTTGGTGCTCATTACTTTAAGACATTCGATGGTTAGTCTCAACAGCCCTGTAATTTCGCTAGCTGCAGTACTCTTCAAACCGGAATACAGTAATGTTTAACACTACAGCTTGGCGGCAGAATATCTGGTACTGCGGTGGTACATATCTAGATAACCTCTTACTAAGAAGATCTATCTCCAAGGACTAAGGAGTTTTTTTTATAAGATCTATGCTTACGTTTGACCGCCATCTCACCTGATGTTAAGTGATGATGCTGTCTAAGATGGAGTACGCTTGCCTAGAAGATACCGATTCGCTCTCGATTTGAAGACACCCAGATTATATCCATCGGGGAACACTCAGGCAGCGCATTTCACTGTCTAGCAGTCCGCACAATGAACGCGGAATCAAATCGTTTCTATCTACCATTAAAATGCCAACAATAAGTAAGAATTGCTTGTTTTTGTGCCGTGGTGGTACCGGCGTAAGAATAGTACCCCACCCTCTCTACCCGTGGTTGCCGTAATAGTCGGCTAAGGGATGTAATCCGGAAGATGGGCAGTAGCGTCTTCCTTGAACAATCACACCTAACTGCGCTCGCCAACCCGCCTGCCAAGCGTGGCGAGTATTGGCAAAACCCCCCCAGGAGGAGGCCTATGTCCAGCAGTGGTCGTCCTATTGCTGATGATGTGCTTGTTTTATTATACCAGAGTCCTCTGGTTCGTCCTGACGATGACAGCATTCATGGGCGCAGTTTACTGCGCTTTGAACCAGCTGTCCCGGTATATCTCGGAGCCGGTGGTGGTGTCCATGCAGCGAGACTACCGCCTGTGGAGGACGTCCTTCCCAGCCGTCACGGCCTGCTTCTTGGAGCGAGTCCAACAGGAGAAAGCTCAGGAAGCTATACTAACGTGAGCACGCTTTGATTGTCGTGTTTTTACGCGACTGCCAAGGAAGGGTTATGTTATAGCGCGTATCTTGTATGTATGTAAATTTCTTTATCACCTCGTATCTTCCAAACGGCCGATAGAATTACGACAATTAAGGTATCGTTAGATTCGTCTCAATAAACTAAATGTCAGAGGGACTATTTAAACCACCCAGCTTAAAAAAAAAAAACAAGATGGTGGATTTGTGGTGCGAAATAGTTATACGTTTATTTAAAAAAATAATCCAAACCTATCAAGACTTGATAGGTTTTTTTTTTCTAAAAGTCGGTTTAACTTTTTTTTTAAACTTTGTTTATTTTTAACTAATTTAGTAGAATATCTGCTTCAAGAGCTGTAGGGCGTAGATACTATGCCCACCAGGACAAACATTTATGTAACTATAAATGTTTGTTCTGTGTCTAAGTGTACATGTATATATACGACAAAAAATATGAAAGTATCAGTTATCTGGTTCCCATAGCACAAACTTTGCTTAGTTAAGGGCTAGATGGCGCTGTATGAAATGTCCTACGATATTTATAAAACAACAAATTTAACTACCTAATTCAATTGTCTCCACTAGGTATTGGAACGTGACTGAAGAATCAGACCCGGAGAAGTACCAATATTACTCGGAGTTCATCGAGCTGGTAGCGGACGTGTCGTTCAGGGAGAACCTGCAGAACTTCTGGAAGTACCAGGCGGACATGACCGTGCAGGGGATAGACCTCATGGAGCTGGCGCTGAGCGTCCACCCATCCAACCTGCTCAACGTGATGACGTCACACTACAACGGAGAAGTAAATGATAGCTCAGTGGTTAGCGTAGTCGTCCGCCGCGTCTGCCTGTCTGTTCAGAAAACTACTGAACAGATTATCATGCGAGTGTCACCAATAGATAGAGTGATTCAAGAGGAAGGTTTAGGTATATAATTTGTCAAAGTTTTGCGTAAATTGGTTGAAATATGATGATAATTGTTGGAAGTGTCGGAACAAGTCAAGCCACCTGAGAGCTTTCATCGAAAACGCTGCCTAATCCCTTTGAGATATTATAACAAAACAATGCAAGGTGGGATATTCCCCTTTTATAGATCTACAAAAAGTCCGCGGTGGCATATATCTACCTTTTAAGGATAGCTTACTATATCCATTCTTACTACCCGTGCGAAGCCAGGGCGTGTCGCTGGTAATTGCATTCTGCAGTTTTGCCTTAAAAGGTAGATATATTTACAGCTCATATCTGCACTAACTTCAGAGACGTTTATTTATAGTTCAAGTTATTTATTCGCGTTAAATTGTTTACATAAGGTCTTAAGGTTATGTACAGCACAATTTTAGCTTTAATAATGAAGTTTCTTTGGTAAATATTCTTAAATAAAATACTTAAGACTAATATAAAATATGTTACATTGATATGGCTTATATCAAATACTAATAAAAAATACAAGATATATACCCATTCTACAGAGGTGCGTGGAATTCGAACCTAAGACATCCAGATTGGAAGCAGACGGTTTCTGAAACTTATTTTATACATAAACACTTGAAAAACACAAGTTTTGGAAAACAATTAAACGCGGCGACGTGTCTTTTCTGCGTTTTCGTCAAAACAAAGTCTTGTTTTGGTGCCAGGTCCGCTGGTACCCGGTGATGACGGAAGTGGGGATGTGTCTCACGTTCAACTCGCAGTACGCCGAGTATCAATACATGCTGCAAGACCTGCAGTGGAGGCAGGAGAGCCTGGTCTCGTGCCACTACCACAGCGGACAGTGCTTCGTCAGGATAGACTCTATTCAGAACGCTGTGAGGGTAAGATATCAACAAGGTGCCCCGCGCTCTAGGACTAAATCTTCTTTTAGCGTCCAGCTTGAGTGTGGGATACGCCCTGTTTACGTGGCTTGTTGCCACAACTAAGCGATACAAATAATTTAACATTCTGTTTAAATTTTGAATTTCTATTTATAGGTGTACATAATAATAATATGGTATTCTTACATCTCTCCCCGCGCCGTGTGCGGGCTCGGAGCACTTAAACCTATATTAGCACAAGTGAAGAAAACTTTTTTGGCTTTTGTGTTATCTCCTGTTTATTTCACTAATTAGTATCTGCCCCCTCAAGTTGAAAATCTGTTGTCAAGCATCTAAAGGTGTGTTCTGGCAGCCTCACTTGAGAGCAAGTCCCATTGCAGCCTAGGTGTGTTTACCATCTTTGACCACACCGTCACTCAACATCAGGTAAGCTGTGGTCAAACACCTAGGTTTATTATTACTGTTGACAACAATTTAAAAAATCATACACATTCTATGAAATGAATACTGTAGAAATTTTAATAGGGTTGCGGCGTTTTTGGTTAGTGGCGTTCACGGCTTCATTTTTTACCCGACTGCCAAGAAAGGGTTATGTTTTTCGCGCGTAACTTGTATGTATGTAAATTTCTTTATTACCTCGTATATTTTCCAAACGGCCGAATGGATTACGACAATTAAGGAATCGTTAGATTCGTCTCAATAACCCAAGTGTCCTTAGAGAGTGATTTAAAAAAAAACAAGATGGTGGATTTTTGCCGCGATATACTAAATATGTTATTTTAAAATCTAAATTTATGGAAGTCAATGGGGGAGGCCTATGTCCAGCAGTGGACGTCATGCGGCTGATGATGATGATGATGATGATGAAAATCTAAATAAAGGAAATTAAAAGAGGATTACAAAAATATTCATAAGTATATAAGTTATATGTTAAATTTAATTAGGAATGATAAATTGGTTTAAAAAGTTTTTTTCCTTTAACTATAGCTATTTTAATCGCAGCCGGGTTATAGATTTTTTTAACTCTTCAGCTTGTTTAATTTCGTTTACAGTATTTCGTCCACTCGCCCTTCGAGATATCGACAGCTATTTCCAATCCTACTGGAGAAGTTTTGCCGGGTGAAGAGCTTATTATTGACTTTAAGGTATGCTGTCTTATCATCGTCGTAATCAGCCGAACTTGGTACTCCACTACTAAACTCTCGAGGACTAAATAACTAAATATCTACTTAGCCCTGTCCAAAAGTCTAAAAGTTTCAAGAAAATAAAACGACTAAAAGTGAATGGAATAAACCGTAATCTATAAAAAAAAACATGACAGATGTAAAAAAAAGCAGCAGGTTCATTTGATTATACGCATTACAAAACTAATCGTCTGTTTTTCTTTTTAAGTATAACCACTACTTCATTCGCATCAATTTCTATCCCATAGTGAATATTCATGAGAGCCAAGCCATTCAGTCTGATCCAAAATACATTTAATTATATTATTAGTGTAATAATTAGTACTAAGTTATGCCCCCAAACTCTCCCCCTGGCTACGTCCGTGCTATTATCTATAGTATATATCAATCTATACTACACGGGTACTGCAGCTAGCGAAATTACGTGGCTGTTGAGACTAACCATCGAAAGTAATGAGCGCCAAAGCACTACAATAGTCATGGACAGGGGGATTTATAATGGCAGGCGGTGGAGATCCAAGCATCTCCGAGTGTGAAGCGGCTGCAGCCGGAGCAACGCCGGTGCCGCTACCCCGACGAGTGGCTCACTAACTCCATCAGGGTGAGTGGAATTTATTACAAGCTTTTATTTAACTTGCAATGTACCAAGGTGGCCACGGCATCTCTGTGATAAAACAACATAATTAGGTAATTGAATCAGGCGTTACTTTGCGGAAGTCCATTTTGAGTGTTCTAGGTATATACAATTTTTCTTAATAATTTTGTCTTGTAATCGGTTCCAGCCTCCCGCGATACAGGCTAGCCCTAGTGCGGGGACTATTATAGTACAATTATGTTTGTAAATTTTTTGATAAATAAATATTTTTGTATTTTGTACCTACAAGGTACCCGTTAACTCAGAATCTTGAAATTTGGTACGAAGTAACGTCTTATAGCACAGATAAAGGAAAAATTGCGAAAAGCATAAATTACCTTAAAAAAAATACCATAACTTTCACTTATATACCTACAGGTTTGTACGGTACCCTTGACACGCGAGTCCGGCTCGCACTTGGCCGGTTTTTTTTTCAAATCTGTATCCATAGTAAAAATTGTTCATAATAGTGAGTATAATGACCTTTTTTAGTCTCAGTAAACCTCGAGGGAATATCCCTGTATAAGATAAGGTGGTTGTGAATTCCAGGCGTATAGCTTTGCGCTGTGTCAGATGCACTGTCGGAGCCGTATGGCGGTCATGTTCTGCGGCTGCCGGCCCTACTTCCACGTCATCGGAGGTGAGGAGATAACGATGGCCTAAGATATACATACGCATACATTATACACTTAATTAATTTATAAGAATAGAATACTTAAACAAATTTGAAACATTGGACTGTTCTTTATTATTATTCGTAGTTATTTATCTTTATTTTTAAAAATTTTTACGTCTTTACATATTATGTTAAAACAAAGTCGTCCACCGTGTCTGTCTGTTTGTTCGCGATAAACTTAAAAACTACTGAACGGATTATCATGCGAGTTTCACTAATAGATAGAATGATTTATAAGGAACGTTTAGGTATATAGTTTTTCAAGGTTTTGTCTAAATTAGTTGAAATGTGATGATAATTGTTGGAAGTGTCGGAAAAAGTCAAGCCACCTGGGAGCTTTCATCGAAAACGCTGCATAATTTCTTTACTTATTTATTTATTTAATTCTTTATTGCACACTTAATATAAAATGTACAAAAGGAGGACTTAATGCTAAAGCATTTTCTGCCAGCCATCCCCACAGTAAATGAGATGTGAGATAGATCAAAAGCCCCGTGTAAACCAAAGAAACATCAGTAGGAGGTCAGAAGTAAAAAAGATTTTCAAAAATGTTTTCTCATCTGGTGACAAACACCGCACTCACGTGACTAAATCGCTGGCTAATAACTATTCCTATTGATAACGGCCATTTTTAAACATTGGTTTATGTTTTTCATATTTCTAGTACCTATCTCTCTAATCTATCAAATCTAATCTATCTATCTATATCTTTTATATATATATAAACGAGCAATTCTTGTATATATATATATTCTGAATCTCGGAAACGGCTCCAACGATTTTCATGAAATTTTGTATCCAGGGGGTTTCGAGGGAGATAAATCGATCTAGCTAGGTTTCATTTTTAGAAAACGTCGTTTCATGCGTGTTCAAGCCGAGCAAAGCTCGGTCATCCAAGTACTAGGTAATTAGATACGTATGCCTAATTTGAAAAAACCTTCTTTGAGGTTCATTCTACAATAGAAACTTTTTTAACTAATCACTGGCCATATATATAACTACGTCACATGTCAAATCTAAAATAAACGTCAAATTCTCACAAAAACCATTTCAAGATTTTTGCACATTTACAGAAGTTATAGAATTTAGGAAGTGCTTCAGTTTGTATTATTGTTTGAATCGTGTATTGTCGTTTGGGTTCCAAGATGGCGACATTTGCGATGCGCACGGCATGGCGTGCATCGGAAGAAATGTCGAGATTCTCATCAATATACCCAAGAACTTGGCCAAGTGCTCCTGCCTGCCTCAATGCGCCGAAGTCAACTATTACTCACATACAAAGAAGGTCGTTGTTCGGTAAGTCCCCAAGGCAAAATATTCATTCCCATATATTATACAAATCTGGAAGACCTACTACTCGTATCCAATACCATTCTTTCCAAGCATTTGCACGAAAAAAAGCAAACTACGATAAGGCGAAGCGTCTACCAATAAAAAATAATATTGAAATAATGTTTGCTTGTGGAATGGACTTTTTGGATTGGAATTGATTTTGAATGGATTTTTTTTTACGGCTGACTGGCTATGTATTTGGCCATAACTCACCTGATGTTAAGTGACGGTGTGGTCGAAGATGATAAAGCACACCTAGCCTGGAATAGAACTGACTCTCAAGTGAGGCCGCCGGGACACACCTTTAGATGTTTGGCGGCAGATTTTCAACTTGAGGGTGGTAGCTAGCCAGCTGAGTTCTAGAAAGTACCCTACCACCACGCTATGGTTTCCTCACGATGTTTTCCTTCACCGGCAACTCATACTCATTGTTGGGGTTTGAACCCACGCCCTTCGGCATGCGAACCGACCGCGCTAACCACTGAGCTATCATCGCTACGCTATCGTTACCCTTATATAGGCAAAGTAGTCGGAGCGCGCGGCCCCGAGTAAATAGAACACTTTCCCTACTAGCGTTGATTCACGCAGGCTTAGCGCGCGGCGCGTGCAGGGATGTCGACATCGCATCTACGAACAAATCTTCCATCGAACTTTTTTGTTCATACCTTCGCTAACATCAAATCTATAAGGCACGCGTAAACTTTTATGACTATATAATACTCTTTTTAATATTATTAAAATATATTAGAGTATCCACGTTAAAAAGCTCCGAAAATGTGTCAAAATCACGTCGGTTTCCACGGTAAAATTAAAAAAATCGTTCTACGCTCCAAGTTCAGTGATTGATAAAATGATGCTCCAACCAACATGAACTCGAGTGGCGCCGATGGAGAGACTGCGGGCGCTGTGGCGGCGCTCCGTATCAATATGCTGCCGCCCAAGTTCCGCCTCCACAGGGACGTCATCTTCACACTGGAAGACCTCTTCGGTTTGTCACAGACCATGCAGTGCATGTTTGTTTGTAAAGTAAAAATCAGACCAAAAAATATAATCATGTTTGTCTGAGGTCGGAATGAATGTTGCTTTGTTAGATAGAAGGTATAGTTATTTGTTAGAATGCATGTTCACTTGTTAGTTTCCCGTTTTTAGGGTTCCGTACCCAAAGGGTAAAACTGGACCCTATTACTAAGGCTCCGCTGTCCGTCCGTCTGTCTGTCTGTCTGTCACCAGGCTGTATCTCATGAACCGTGATAGACAGTTGAAATTTTCACAGATGATGTATTTCTGTTGCCGCTATAACAACAAATACTAAAAAACATATTAAAATAAATATTTAAGGCGGACCCATACAACAGACATGATTTTTTGCCGTTTTTTATAGATATCGGTACGGAACCCTTCGTGCGAGAGTCCGATTCACACTTGGTCGGTTTTTTAGACTATTTTTGGCTTTGTTGGAATGTATCGACCGTAGCAATTAACATTGTCGGATCTTCATTTTTGCTATTTTCATTTTATTGCATTAAAGGTCTTAGAATATGTCTAAAAATGCCCCTGCAAATTATTAAATTCCTAAAATCAACCTAATGGTAAAAAAAATAAGTTTTTTAATCGAATTTAATAATTTTCGGGGGCATTTTTAGACATATTCTAAGACCTTTAATAATGCAATAAAATGAAAATAGCAAAAATGTAGATCCGACAATGTTAATTGCTACTGTCGGTATGTGGATTTAATAGTAAATAATTTCGTAAGACCATGTTAAGGTGTGTTAAGATCTGCCGCCCGTTTTCGGCCTCTGTCATAACTTGATTGTTGTTTGAAAGTATTGAGAATAACGAAACTCTCGCCTTATGGTAAAAGATAACGCATGCCCAACACTGTTGCAGCGATACACTGAACTTTTACTAGCAAAACAAAATCCAGGGCATCGCTGCTTTGAAAGTCATTACTTTGAGACTTTTGATGATTAATCTCAACAGCACTCTAATTTCGCTAACTACAGTACCCTCAAACCGGAACACAGTAATTTTTACACACTACTGCTTGGCGACAGAATGTCTGGTATTGCGGTGGTGGTGTTATAGAAATATGGACCAAAAATGCGGATCTACATTTTAGTGTTATCCGACGCTTGGTAGCGCGCAAAAATAAACACCACTTGCGGTAATTTTTTAAGAACAAGCGGTACGGCTTTGATAGAACTAATATACCTATGTTAGAATGGATGTTTCGTTGATAGAATGCGTGTTTCATTGTTAGAATGCATGTTTCTGTGTTAGAAATCAGTTTATATTTACAATTCGAACTACAACAAAAATGTGAATAATATTATATGTATCCATAGCGTCTCTCGGAGGAACGACTGCCCTGTTCGTGGGTGCCAGCGTGTTGACGGTCGTGGAGACTGCGCTGTTTGTCATCAGACACCTCGTCGGCTTCCTTGTTGACTGGCTCCTCGCGAGGATCTACCATTTTCAGTACAACCCTTAGAATGTACTTACTGAGGAGTACTCACAAATGATGCACAATGGATAATTGTATTTAGACAATTAGTTGAATTGGTTGAAATGATTTATACATTAAGACAATAATGATGATAAAAACAAGCTTTTATAAGTGCAACAGCTAATAATGCAATTTAAAACAGGCAAAAAAAATGAAACGTGTAGGTATTAATAAAAATATTTGTGTGTGGCCGTGGCCCGTTGATCGCTTTAAATGAGTTTCTCCATCTAGAATCCTAGGCGTAAAGTCAAGCCGCGCTTACCATTAACATGCATTGTCTTCGGAACTGAACCAACGTGGCAAAGTTCAACTTCGTAGGATAAGGGAAAGTGGGTCTAATTCATCATGCAAGATTTGACTAAAACCAACTAACAAACACAAATACCTACTCGTATGATACGTAGTTAGTAAATCCGCTTAGGTAAATAAATGTAATTCAAAAACATGGCAAGCTAAATAAAAGCTTGTATAAAATGCAAGAAAAATATAGTAACATACTTTTAATACTGGATTCAAGAGTAAACGCCAATCTTATAAAAAAATTAAAATCTGTGGCCAATTTTTCTTACTTATTCAATTATTTTACGCATTTTGTACGTTATGTCACGTATTTTTAGTTCGCAAATAAAGTGTGCTTCTGTGAATTCTGTATTTTATTCTGTACATATTTAAAACATTTTTACGAAATCTGTTTATAAAATGAAGCGATTACGTTCATGTGAGTGATATTAGTTTGTGTTTCAAATTAACCTAATTAAACTTTTGCCTAAGCACTGTTGCATTCGTAAATTCCTGAACTTGTACATTTTGTATTTGCATTATCGAAACGCACTAAGTGTCAAATGTCAAAACAAAGCCCCTCCCACTTCTTCCCGAAACACCAATGTTATTAATTTCGAAAAATCTAACCTAGTTTTTAATACAAAACATATCAACGAACGAACGAATAAAATGTTTTTAACCATAGTAACTAGTCTGTTGAACGGCAGCCTGTATATTTATACTGTTTTTACTACTTGTATATCGTTTACTCACACAGTTTTGCCTTTCGGCCTGGATGTTGGTTTGTGTGGTGTTACCGCTTATTTCTTGACAAAATTGAAGAAACCAGATCCTGCAAATGTGATTAATATCTTCGGGCCCGAGCCGGGGAGTAAGGAATACGAACAATATCCCGAGAAGGTAGTCCGCTGCATCGCTCATAGAGGCGCAGGCCTAGACGCCCCTGAGAACACCATGGAGGCTTTTAAGTATGTAAGTGCAAACTTTTTAAAGATTCTTGTTGGTTTCTGTTAAAGATTAGCTACTTTACAGACAACTGTGGCTTAATTTATTGATTTTATTACCTGACTATGGCAAAGCCAAAAGGAAGGATTATGTTTTTAGCAGTATTTATATGTATGTTTGTATTTTCGTGTTCCACCATAGCGATGAAACAACTCGGTAGCGGCCTTAGGGGTTAGCAATCATCGGGGGCCTCGCGCAACTACCCAAGTAGAAAAAGTGTACCATACATCAATCTCACGCCACACACTTCACAAAAACCCATCTAAACGCACGGTATTATTATTAGTGCAAGCATGTTAAATGCCACTTAAGTACTCGAATTAATTATTTACTAAAACGGACACAAAAAAAGTGCCTCACATTGATCTATCGCCCGAGGCCTCGCAATAGTTAAGGCCGCCGCTGAAACTATTCATTAAAATTTTGACAAATAAAATGTCAATTTATTTGTTAGTACCTGGTTGACCGAGCATTGCTCAAAAACAATCATCATCAAACAAATCTCATTGTTTTCATTGCTGAAAACATGGATAAAACTACGTTTTCTGAAAATGATACCTAGCTAGATCGATTTATCGCCCCCGAAACCCCCTGGATACAAAATTTCATGAAAATCGTTGGAGCTGTTTCCGAGATTCAGAATATATATATATATATATATATATACAAGAATTGCTCGTTTAAAGATATAGATTATGCTCCTGGTGACATAACATAGGGGTTAAGCAATGATATTCTCTACAGTGTGCAGAGAATGACTGCAACTTCGTGGAGCTGGACGTACGTACCTCCCGGGATGGGAAGCTAGTTCTACTGCACGACCAGGGTCTCGAGAGACTGACTGGCTCCGAGATCAGTGATGTACACACACTCGACTGGGAGAAGATCAAGGATTTTGATGTTGGAGCGCATCATCCAAACAGGTATTTTATTGTAAAATCTAATTTCATATTTTTATTGAAACTGCTATAGTGTTAGGAGGCTAGGCTAGGTACCATGAACCGACCCTTGAGGTATCGCGCGCGGTGTTTCCGCGCGCCTCTCAAGGAAAGGGATAGAGGCTCACAAGTTCCACCCCTAACAGGGAAGGGTCCAATATGTATAATCAAAAACTCAATATACTAATTTCAATAAATAAATAAAATATTACTTCCTAGTAATTCAATAATCTCTTCAATACTACTACACACTTCACTACTACATATATTTTATATGCAATAAAAAAATATTTTCCGTTGCATGGTATATCTGCCCACATTGAATAAATAATCGGAGAAACAGACAGACACGGACAGTGACTTTGTATTATAGTAAGGTGTACAATCTAATGGTACACCATTAGACAGCTTCACTCAAGATTCCGATTCCAGGACTAAACAGTTTTACCTCTTTCGTCTGCAGCACTATTCACACACACCAGCTGTTGTCATAGACCTGTTGGTAAACGTTACAGGCAGCAGTTCAAGGAAGTGCGGCTGTGCTTACTGAACGACGCTCTCGACTACCTGCTCACGAAAAACATGCGCATGATCATCGACGTGAAGGGAGAGGATAAAGAGGTACATTACTCAGCGGTATAACTTAGCAGGCAGTCGCCCAGATACCCCCGTAGTGTCTGACAAAAAGCCGTCAAGGAGTTAAATTATAAAACTCTATAAGTGAAAGAATTTTTTAAATCGGTCCTGTCAGTAGTTCACACACACAGTGTGCAAGATTTGGTTGAAATTGGTTCAGTAGTTGAAGAGTTCATCGCGGACAAACAACGTGACACGAAATTTTTATATAGTTGTTAAATAGTACCAATAAAAATAACACAAAAAGTCATAATAAAATAATTTAAAAAAAATACTTTATTTTTCACTTATATTGCAGTTTTGATTCAGAATGCCCATATTGGGCATGCGTCCAGTATGGTTTTTATGCAAAATTATAATAATATGTCTCAACTCTAGACATTAGCCCCACACGACAGACTAACTTAGGGACAGGGCCGAATTAACCCTATCGGGGCCCCTAGGCAATGCAATTCTGGGGGAACCTTTCCTATAACCTTTTCTTAATTTTTAAAATATATTTTTTTCTATTAGAAAAGTAGATTTTACTTTAATATTTTTTTCTATGTCAACATTACCGGATATAAATAATGGGGAATGTCAAGAATGAAACATTTTTTTCTTGTGTGTGGCCCCCATCGACTAGGCCCCCGTGGGCCCCTAGGCAGTTGCCTTATGGATAATACGGCCCTGCTTAGGCATGCGACACATCTCACGGGGATGTTCCGTAACAGCTACACAAGATAATAAAATGGAGTGGTCGCATGACAGGTGGTGAACGGTGTCGTGGAAGTGTTCGCAACTCGACCGGCTCTGTACGAGCACGCTGCTGTAACTTGCTTCAACCCGTTGCAGCTCTATCAGGTATGTTGGCAACGAGATAGGTGTAGCCAGATATACTGGCACCAAGCAGTAGTGTGTAAACATTACTGTTCCGGTTTGAAGGGTACTATAGCGACATTACAGCGCTGTTGAGACTAACCATCGAATGTCTCAAAGTAATGAGCGCCAAAGCAGGGATGCCCTGGACTTTGTTTTGCTACTCAAAGTTCTGTGTTGTTGCAATTTTACTAAGAAAAGTTGAGAAAAAGGTTTTAGTGTCAATTATCTGGCTTCCATAGTACAAGCTTTGCTTAGTTTCGGGCTAGATGGCGCTGTGTGAGTTATCCTATGATATTTTATTTTTACAGAATTCTTTTTCTTTTTTGTAAATTCATACTTATGCAGATTGACAGTTTGAACATCAGCAATATTCAAAGACATGTTAGTAATCATACGAAACGTATAAAGAAATGAAATTGTAACAAATACAAAAAATAACTAAGAAAATTTTGGTTAAAGTATTTCCCAAGACGAATTTATGGACGTTAAAGGTTGTCTGGAAGAAATCGCTCAAGGCGATAAGGCCACCGTTATACGTCATATATTTATTAGTCTATGTTGTTTTTGTTTTGTTGTTTTCTTTATCTCTTTTTGAAGATTTGTATGTATGCTTGGTGTATAATAAATTTGTATTCCATTCTATATAACCTACATTTAACAGCCCTGTTGGCACATTGGTGGTATGTCTTTAAGAGCTGTAGAGCGTGGGTTCGATTTCCACCCAGGACAAACATTTTGTGGTATAAACAAATGTTTGTTCTGTGTCTGGGTGTTCTGCATGTATTACAAAAAAAAAGTATTTTTCTTTCAGATAATTTCACAACTCACCTGATGTTAAGTGACGGTGTGGTCGAAGATGGTAAAGCAAACATTGCCTGGAATGGAACTGGCTCTCAAGTGAGGCTGCCGGAACACACCGTTAGATGCATGGCGGTAGATTTTCAACTTGAGGGTGGTAGTTAGCCAGCCGAGTACTAGAAAGTACCCTACCACCACGCTATGGTTTCCTCACGATGTTTTCCTTCACGGGCAGCTCAAGCTCATTGTTGGGGTTTGAACCAACGCCCTTCGACATGCGATCCGACCGCGCTAACCACTGAGCTATCATCGCTACAAAAAATCACTAAAATATTTGTACTACCGAATAAGCTATCGAGTCATAGAATGAACAATTAATACAGATCCGCAAGCGCGACCCCGGCATCGTGGGCGCCATCAGCTACCGCCCGTTTTGCTTCAGCGCCCAACAGTACGACGCCGAGGTCGGACCCAGCAACCCACGGTACGTGATTCACACACAACACACCTTGTCACATCCACGCCAACAAATTATCTATTTATTTACTTATTTGATTGATTCAGGCGTTACTTTATTTCATTTTAATAATAATTATAATTATTGACAACAATTAAAACAGAAAAAAATATATACATATGTGACTTATAAATAAAAATTAATTAATGTTGCCAATGGGGTAAAATCAGCTTAAGACCAGCGCTGTAAGAATTTAATTCTTACAGCGCTGGTTTACATTTTGCCCCTACTCTCGAACTCAGGTCTTGGTCGAGTAACATGATCGTATGTGCGTAACATAATAATATGTTACTTGTTCGCTTCTTTACTTTACCTCAAAAAGATTGAAGTGAACGAAAGATCAAAGTGATCACTTTATTTCCTAGTTTTAAGTATGTTTATAATTTGTGACGTGTCCAAGAGTCCTGTAAGGTCTAAAGGAAATAAAGCACTTTGAGTTTTGAGTTTTTTTGAGTTAGTATGAAAATTTTGTGTATATGTTTGTGTGTGTATGTGTGTTTGCGTGTGTTTTATTGTCATACCAACAAAGCAGCCACTAACACAGTTGATAATTATTAGATATAAAGTTGGCAAAAATTAAGTGCTGCCTCAATTACAGGTATAAACCTCATGCAATTACACAGTATACGCAAAATTAAAACATAATTAAAAAAAATTAAACATAAAAGTTAGCTGAATGAATTGAAATTAATTAAACAAATATAATATATTTTGCCGTGGTGGTGCCGGCGTAAGAATAGTACCCCACCCTCTCTACCCGTGGTTGCCGTTAGAGTCGCTAAGGGATGTAATCCTCCCCCCCGTGGGTTCCCGCCTTGTCGTGGCGGGGGGGCTGAGTAGCCGTGACTGGTGACCACGGTGAAACCAAGAGGAACCCGAGGAGGGGCTGCTTCTCCGGGCATTCCCCCGGGCCTGGTAGAAGCGGCCAATGTAGGTTGCGGAGTTGTGTGGGCGGCATCGCAACTGAGGCGGGCTACAGTGTCGTATGGGAGACGCTGCAGCTGAGGGCTGGAGGCCGCGGCGGGAGAGGACTGTCGGTGTGACGTTGCCGCTCTCCCTACCTTCCGCGGCCTTGACAGGGCCGCCACTGTATGATGGCGGACGCGGTTGGGCTGCAGGGGAAGAGGAGTACCGGTATGACAGTGCGCCGCTCTCCCTGTCCTCTGCAGCCGAGGTGGCAGGCGGCGGGGCCACTTAGCTGACCCGTCGCATGGGGGCCACTGGCGTCCAGACATGGGGTCGTCTGGCGCCAGTAGCTACTTGGTCCCCGAGGTGGGTCGTGACTCGTTATGCACGATGTGTATATGGCGTGTCACGACGAGGGTGGATGGTCCGGAGACGGACGGAGGAGGGAAGGGCTCTCCACGTGTCCCTCTGATAAGCAGAGGGCACAGTGGAGGAGCCGAGTGGGAAGGGGCTGCGGGTTGGGAGGAGTGCCGGTCTGGCGATCCCCATCCCAGCGGCCAAAGTGGCAGGCGGCGGGGCCACTAATGACCCGTTGCACGGAGATCATGGGCGTTAGGACGTGGGGCCGTCCGACGCCCATTTGCTGGTTTGATCTCGGAGGTGGATAACGATGTGTCTGGTGTTCCGACACATCGTAATCGTTGCGAGGTGAGCTTAGGCTCCCTGAGGCGGGTCCGGAAGGACAAGCGCTGTCGAGGCCGCGGTAGAGTGCGAAAGCGTGCCCGCAGCCTCGACACAAAGCGCCGAGGTGGAACACTCCAGGGTTTTTAGTGGGTAGGCCGTCATTAGGACGGAGAGTCCCACATAACCACCGTGCCCGCCCCAGGGCCGGTGGTATACATTAAGTATTTTCCCTGGAAAAAAAAAAAAAAAAAGAAAAAAAAAAAGGGATGTAATCCTGAAGATGGGCAGCAGCGTCTTCTTTGAACAATCACACCTAACTGCGCTCGCCAACCCGCCTGCCAAGTGTGGCGAGTATTGGCAAAACCCCCCCAGGAGGAGGCCCATGTCCAGCAGTGGACGTCCTATGGCTGATGATGATGATGAATATACTTTGCGCAAGTTCATTTTGTGTGTTCAAGGTATATAGGCAGGGATTTCCAAAGTGGTCGTTTCCTAGTTGTCGACATACACGAGAACTAATTTTAGAGGTCGGCGAGGTCTAAAAATCGACCCCTATATTAATTGACACAAGTTTTTATTTGAAACTTTCAAGATACTGTATAAGTTGTGGTACGTGTACCGACTTGTTATAAGAATTACTAATGTTTTAATAATATATTCACTTAATCAACCGCCAAGTTTAAATTGGCAAGTGTTTTGAATCAACTGGGAAAAACTAGAGATTTTTTTGGCTACGGAGGTCTGAGGTTACAGTTCAATTTGGAAAAGGGGTCTCTTGCCCGAAATACATAGTTTGGGATACAAAAATCACTGATTTAGTGTATTTCCACTTAAAAATCGTTTTGCTTACAACAGTTATGAGGGTATAATTTAAAATATATCTAACTTGACGACCAATTTTTAAAATCTATCCGAAACATTCTAAAATCCAGCATAAACTTGAAATGTAAATAAAATAAAAATAAGTAATTAAAATAACACACGTCTTTGTATCCTGATTTCGCTGCAATAATTAGATTTTAAGTTTATGTCGGTTTACTTGGTTGGACATATCAGCGATTCTTATTAAAAAGGTGATCTGTAAGTTTAGTGTGATTCGTGGAAAAAGTGTTATTTTATGTGTAGGTTCGGCGACAACCTGCCTCTCCACGCGTTACTTCGCGCGGCTGACTCGGTGCACTCGCTGCTGTGGCGCTGGACCGCCCGATGGTGCTCCGTCAGCGCCGTGCTGCTGCACAAGGACATCGTCAGCCCGTCAGTATCGCTCACCGTGCCACACTACATCACTCTATGCCACACTACATCACTCTATGCCATACCACATCATGCCACATTACACCACACCTTGCCATACTACACCACACCTTGCCATACTACACCACACCTCACCATGCCACACCATACCATGCCACACCACACTACAGCATACCATACCACACAATAGACAATTTATGATAAAAGTACAGTATACAGACATGGAAAACAACAAATATAGCTAAATTATCTTAAAAAACAGATAACTGACAGAATACTTAAATACTTTTTTTTTCTTAAAAATACCGAGACACAAAACAAAGTTTTATACCACAAAATGTTTTTCATGGGTGGGAATCGAACCCACACCCTACAGCCATTGAAGCAGATATACTCAATGAGCCGACAGGGTATCGATTAACATTTTTATTGCCTAAACACATAACATGTATACAGAAGACTATATAAATATAAATTGTATTCCAGGAGTGAGGTGCACTTCTGGCGGGCGCGTGGCGTGCGCTGCATCGGGTGGTCGGTGAATCGGCCGCTCGAGAAACTGTACTGGCGCGGCGTGCTGCGCGCTCCCTATCTCGCCAACACACTGATCGGCGAGCCAGATGTAAGTTCACATATCTGCAAAATATGTTTCCTAAGCATTTCTAGGTCATATACCTAGATAGCCAAGTGCGGGTTGTACTTCACATATCTTCGAAAACTTTTTTCATTATTCTGCGTTATGCACGTTACTTAGAAAAAACAGAGGTGCGTGCCGTGGGATTCGAACCCATGATCTCCAGATTGGAAGCCAGAACACCCAACTAGTTACGTCAATAATAATCAATGCTATATAATAAAATTATATAGCATATAATTTTAATTTTATTTATTATATAGCATAGATGGTAGATTTCCTTAGCAGGAGGTCGTCTAGGTAGGTACCACCGCAGTACCAGATATTCTGCCGCCAAGTAGTAGTGTGTAAACATTACTCTGTTCCGGTTTGAAGGGTACTGCAGCGGAATTACAGGACTGTTGAAACCAACCATCTAGTCTCAAAGTAATGAGCGCCGAAGTAGCAATGCCCTGGACTTCGTTTTACTACTCAAAGTTCTGTGTATCGCTGCAATGGTCATGGACAGGCGTTACCTCTTAATATCAGGAGAGCGCCTCGTTAGTCTCATTACTGTTACATAAAAAAAAATAAAAAAATGCTGGAGTTAATAGGAATTATCATAGGTTACCGTTTACAGAAGGATGAATCTGCGGAAGACTTGGAAAGAGTTTATATCGATTGGGATCCGGACTACTTGGTAGACAAAATACTAGAACAGGAGAGGTTGACCAGCACGCACTAACACCAGAAAACTTGTTAACTAGTTCTTTATCGGACGAAATTATTCGAATGGAATATTTATTACCGGAATTTTTTAGTGTGCTATTTCATAGCTATATTTGTTTTTAAATGTATTTTTTAGTCGATAATTTTTTGAGAGAATGTTATTTGTAGCCAAAAATGGTTTGGTAATGATTGTATAGCTATCATTCAAAGTGGTATATTTCATAGCCAATTTTTTTTAAGGTGGTTTTATAGTAAAAATTAGAATAGTTTGCTAGAGAATATTTTTATAGTCAAAAATAGTTTGAGAATGCTATCTATGGCAAAAATTATTCGAGAATGCTATTTATGGCAATAATTGTTCGAGAATGCTATTTATGGCAATAATTGTTCGAGAATGCTATTTATGGCAATAATTGTTCGGGAATGCTATTTATGGCAAAAAATGTTCGAGAATGCTATTTATAGCCTAAATTGTTTGAGAATGCTTTTTATATTAAAAAAAATGCCAAACAAGACATCAGGAGAGCGTCTCGTTCGTCTAATTACTGGTATATAAAATTTTTAAAAAAATTGATTAAATTTCTTTACAATGAGGGAGGGCCCCATCCAACATAAGCCTCAGCGGTGTAGTTACGCCTCTGGTTATTCAATCTTGAAATTTGTGTTGAACGAAGACCTCAAACATGTTTTTTTTTTGTTTATGTACGTGGTGCTTATTCTGCTATAAGTATTTTCTCTCCGTAGATCGACGAGCCGCGCAAGCAAGTTGATAGTAAGCGTGATTTCGAGTAGACACGCAAACACTCTCAGGTTAGTATATAAAACGTGTCGGAAATAAAATAAGTAGGGTTCCGTAACATTTTCAAACTCAAAACGAATAAAAAAAAAGTAAAATAAGATTATTGAACAAGCAGCTAAGGGAAAAAGGGATTTATTAAAAATATGTTATTTTCATGTTTTTTATTCAAAAACAATAATGATTGATCAATTTGTGTGCGTGTGCTTTTGCACGACAACGTTTTTAACAGACTTCTTGTATTTTTTAATGTTTGTTACCGAACTCCGTCATTTATAAATCGATTTGAAAAGTTATTTTTATTTGAAAGGGTGTACTTTCATATTGGTATCATAGAAATTTCATCAAAATCGGTTCAGTAGTTTAATTTCTATTAATCCAAAAATAAAAATAAAAAGTTCTGAAAAAATATGTCATCAAAGTAAAAGAAATTAAGTATTTTGCTTTACTGTCACTTTCAGTGGTGTTTGCGGTTACTAGAATAGTCCTAATGAACTGCTTCATTGGGACTTCCTTCCGGCTTCATCTTCACATATACTTGCGAATAAATGAATAAGATTGAGATAATTGTAACCTTAAAATAATAAATAACAATTTGTTTCCAAATTTTATGTTTTAGGATAGATTACTTATTTAACACAAAGATGCTTTTTTCATTATATTATTATGGTCATCAGTACTACCCCATTATGCTAAAAATCATCGAGATTTGTTCATGAGAAGTTAACATTTTTTAGTAATAAATAGGCTTGTGTTTGACCGTTATCTCGACTGATGTTCACCGGCTCGACCAGCAAAATCCCTTTTAAAGTTGTCGAAACAACAACCATGAAATGGTGTCGCTATTTAGAGCTCATGACAATCCGATATTAGAATGAGCAGGGGGATTAGATTAAGCAGATATATACATTCTCCGAAATATATTCCACAAACACCCTTCCTGAATATTTATTTTTCTCTTACCATTATTCCAAATTAATATTCGTACCCTGTGTTTCAGATGCAATGTTCTGAAAGACGCGTTCGTTGGCACTCGAGGCTAAAAACTTGACTCTACAGGCAAGTAAAGTGAGGTAAAAGGCTATGAAAGTTTTTTTCGCAGATTCGATTTACCAAAGAGGCTTTAAGTTTGTTATAATTTTAATAATAAATAGTATTATTACCCCACAACCCCCCTTGTTCATAAGTATTAATAAAAACAACACTAAAGAAAAACATGAAATGTATCTATTAAGTAATTCTATTTCAATCTAATATAAACTTTATAACTATGTTATTATTAAAATAATAAAATAATAATAAAATCTAATTAGTTTAGTTCGAAGTTTTAAAAAAAATCTTCACATGTACAAAAGATAATTTTTAAAATGAATAAGATATTAATAACAACGAACAGTTTGATTTTACTTACAATAGTAAAAAGGCTTTAGAAATCAATGTTACCTTAAATTTCTAACATTGTCGTAGCATTCAGATATTAACTAAAGTAATTAAGATGTTTTTACACATCGCGAGGCATGCACCGTGAAATCATGTGTCTCAGTTTGAGGCATGCAACGGTATTCATTCAAATGGCATATATGCGCATAAGTTGCATACGTAATTCTTAATAGGATCGCGTTTGACTAAATCACGCCTGATAGACAATAGACAACAATTTATTTGAGAGATAAAACAAATTTCTATTACAATTACATTCATGAACATTACAATATATACAAATAAATAACAAATATAAATAAAATTAACGTAAGAAACAGAAAGAAAAAGGAGTCAGTCAGTCTAGGATAAAGAAAAACCTGTTTTAAAATAATTGTATAAATGATTACCCATAAGGAATATGGGTTTGAAGACACCCATAATCTACTTTTCGGGTAATATTGGTCCGGTAAAGTCACTTCACTGTGGAGGTATACAGCGTTTTCTTACGTCTAATATCTTCGCGCCCGCGTCGCCGCCAGGGTTGACGAGACCTAACAGTAAACACGTCCAAACATCGCAAAGCATGCATACCCAATCGCGGCACATGCGTCACCATGTCACCTAAACACTTGTGAACAAGGGGATAAAGGCGAGTTCCACTGTCGGCTCATGACACACAAAACCACCTTTATTTTTTATAGTTTATATTTTTAAGTAATTTAAACAAAGATATATAGTTAGTTTAGATATTTCCGTTTAATTATGATGAATATTTATTTTTAATGTAATATGAAAGCAGACATAAATGGTACGTGATTTTTATTTACAAATGTTATTTATTTTTCTCGTTGTTTAATGTCGAACAAGAAATATATTGTTAAACACGAATCTGGTTAATTACGTCTTCCGCCATATTGGATTTATTTATAAATGTGACATTAATAAACTTCGTGTACTACATCCCTAATTTCAGGACTTTCAAAAGAATAGATATGCACATTTGCATTTACAAATGATTGCTAAAATTGTAACCTTTTTTGCGTAGTCTGGTAGCAAACAATTTTTTTTAAACTTTATAGTCAGTTGATGTCGTGTGAAACCCTACGGAACCCTAAATAAGGAATTGAAAATACTTATACGTAGCAGAATAAGCGCGTTCGCTTATCTAATTATATTTATTGTAAACACTATTTTTTTTAAAGCTGTCCTCGTAATTTTTTTCCGCTCTGTCCTTTACTTTGATTTGGCAGTATTTTATCGATTTGGCAAATCTTATTATTGTGAATCTGAAATTGAAGAGTTTTTTGATATGAATTAGCTATATATAGTCAACGCGTCGCTTGCTATACTCGCTCGATGATAGTTACATGAGAGAGTTTTTACTTTTGTCGTGTACTCTTAACACATACACCATTTTTTTTTTTTTTTAATATTTATTAGGTACCTACTTATACGGGAATTATAAAAAACTAAAATGATAGGTTTATTCTCGTCGACAACAAAGTCAAAGTCAATTAAATTGATAATAAGACAAAATACAATCTCGTTGCAAGATAAGATAGAAAAGTAATTTACAATCGAGATGTGTTTGAAATTCGTGTACATTTTTGAACACTAAGATGTCCTTCGGGGTTTCCATTTTTTTTTTCCTTTCTGGTTTGTCAGGTTAAATATTTGACCACAGCTCACCTGATGTTAAGTGACGGTGTGGTCGAAGATGGCAAATACACCTAGCCTGGAATGGAACTGGCTCTCAAGTGAGGCTGCCGGAGCACACCGTTAGATACTTAGCGATAGATTTTCAACTTGAGGGTGGTAGATATCCAGTCGAGCACTAGAAAGTACTCTACCACCACGCTATGGTTTCGCTACGATGTTTTCCTTCGCCGCGCCGCCAGCTTAGCTTATTGTTGGGTTTGAACCGACGTCCTTCGGCGTGTGAAACGACCACGCTAACAACTGGGCTATCATCGCTAACATATCTACACCACTTGATAGCTAAAGGATCAAATTTCTAAAAAGGTTCCATTCCTAGCTAGGTGTGTTTACCGTCTTCGACCGCACCGTCACTTAACATCACGTAAGCTGTGGTCAAACAACTAGCCTGTCAGAAGTCGTTTAAAAATATAAAAACATTTTTACCCAGTGTTACACAAGAGCAAAATATAATTAAATTATTATATTATTTTTACTATTGTAATTTAACCTGTGAGTGTGGTATAATGCATTCGTAGCCAGGCCATGTTGGGGCATTCCCCTTCATAAATGTAGTATTAATTATTGTTCAGTATTTGTTTACTTTTATGTTCTTATAAACTTAAGCACATATCGTCCACTTGCGACGACAGTGTGACATCTCAAAAACCACAGAAAACGGCTTTTAAACTTTTAAAACTCAACTCTTAAATTGTTGTCAAGATAGTTTTATTATCTATGAAGTGTTTAGAGTATAACTAATATTGGAATGAAACACATTTGGAAGCAAATTAACTTCATTATAGAGTTAGAAAAAAAGGAAAACTTACGTTGTTCCAAAAAAAGTAAGTTTATAAGGTGGTAAGTTTAGTTGTCACTTTGAAGATGATGTAGAAATGACGTTTAATACGTGGTATCCTCGTGATGCCACGTTTTTTATGAAAACCGAGAGCACTTCACGCCTCGAAGCTTAGGTGACAACTGAACTGTCACTTTGTTGAAAACTAGATCAACAAACGAGACAACGCTATATAGTGATATTTGGCATTTTCTCTCTTTTCTTTGTTCACATCATCAGCCATAAGACGTCCACTGATGGACATAGGCCTCCTCCTGGGGGGTTTTGCCAATGCTCGCCGCGATTGGCAGGCGGGTTGGCGAGCGCAGTTAAGTGTGATTGTTCAAGAAAGACGCTGCTGCCCACCTTCCGGATTACATCCCTTAGCCGACTCTTACGGCAACCACGGGTAGAGAGGGTGTGGTACTATTCTTACCACCACGGCAAATCACGGCTTTTCTTTGTTATTTATTGTAAAAAAATATCCCGTTTTTGGAGATAAATAGAGCGTGAGATCGCGATTCATAATATCAGTAAAACGAAAAACCGTATAATTCGAGATGTCACACTGTCGTCGCAAGTAGACGATATGTTTTAAATTAGTTTAATATACATATATCACTATTACCAAAAACGATACAAATATGGTATAGTTAATATATTTACTTATTTATTTGCACAAATTTGTCTACATATGTTATTTTATTGTTTAGAAATACCTCAAATGCATAATATAAATATTTGTTGCTTTATTTTATTCCATAAAAATATTGTAAGTAGCCTAAATATACGATATTTAGGGAGTGTTCAAGGTATATATTTAGTTTAATTCTGCTTAACATCGTTTCAGTTAAAACAGCGACGAGGATTTAAATTTAACTAACTTAACAATAACGTAAAAAAAACTTATCCAAAACTTTACTTGCTTAATATCTAAAACTGAAATTTGATATAAACTTAAAAGCTGAAACCAAATTAAACAAAATACTAATAAAAATAACCACACGTGTAGAGGCGAACCTCTACACGAGGCATCCTCAGGACGTGTTGACAATATGAAGAAGTGCTTTTCGTACTAAAACGGCGACACCAGACTATCGTCCAACAGTCCAACATTTTATGATGGTTCAGTGGTTAGCGCGGTAGGTTCACATGCCGAAGGGCGTGGGTTCAAACCCCAACAATGAGCTTGAGCTGCCGGTGAAGGAAAACATCGTGAGGAAACCATAGCATGGTGGTAAAGTACTTTCTAGTACTCGGCTGGCTAGCTACCACCCTCAAGTTGAAAATCTGCCGCCAAGCATCTAACGGTGTGTTCACGGCATCCTCACTTGAGAGCCAGTTCCATTCCAGGCTAGGTGTGCTTTACCATCTTCGACCACACCGTCACTTAACATCAGGTGAGCTGTGGTCAAACAACTAGCCAGTCAGCTATATTAAAAAAAAAAACTGCAATATGTCCCAACTCACGATCGATCTAAATAGACTCTCCGCAAATATCAATATGTATGTTCCTACCTCAAGGTCTGTTTGTGTGAGTTGTCCAACTCCTTTGATCTGTGTACGATTTACTGAGCGATCGCGCGCCCACACGGTCCAACATCGTCAAACATGTACGAACTATCTCTCTATCTATATATAAATCTTAGACAAACAGAATGTTGGACGATAGTGTTAGTGACGCCATAAGACGTCTACCGCATTTAGGTACTGCCGCTTCGTCGAAGGTTTTCACCAAAATACCTTCAACCTGCTGTCGAAAGAGCTGCGGCTTTCGCGCTGCTTACAAACCTGGCCAGCCAACACAAATAAATAGATAAATAGAAACTCTTTACTTGTGAGCACCGAAATATTAAAAAAAAGTACAAAAAAAAAGGTTAGCTAGTGCCACAATTGAAAGTTTTTTTCTCTCTTTCTTATTGGCATAGCAACCTGTACATTCTGCCAGTTTCAATGTTTCTGTATTTTGTGTGCAGTTTTCATTTTTCAGCTTCTTTATCTTTACAGTCAAAGTCCAGTCTTGGTCCAGTCCAATCTGTATATGTATGTAGATTGTAATGGCTTAAGCTTTTTCAGTGCTGTGACAAAACAAAGCGAAGCAACAAATGTCGCTGTACGTTTACGCTACTATCAAGATTTGTCGTTAACTATACAATGGTACCTAAATGCTTGTGTACATTAATTTATCGAAGAGGTTGGAAACTAAGTAGGTGCATTCTCTGTACAAAGTATATTTTGTAAGATTTGTATGTCTGTGTGCTAATGTGATTTTTTTAAAATAAATTATTACTTTGACGAACTTTTTTGTTTTAATTAACTTGAACACACACCCACTCGAATATGTATCACAGATTTTAATTATATTTCATAGGTTCGACTAGTTTTTATAGTAAACAAATTCGCCACTGTCGGTACCTAACCAGTTCTGTTTTCGTTTTTTAAAATCAATTTTTGCCTAGTTGTTTCATCGCAAGGAAAACTTCCCTTTGGCACAAATGATAGTGCTTAAGGGAACAGCAGTTCCCCAAGGCACCATTGGTAGTGTCACGCAATTGTACCATGGGGAAGACACGGAAGTGAAACACACGTAAGTTAGTCGAACACAGGTTTGTTCCGACAATATAATGAGGGGTACCTAACCAAATACCCTCAAATATACTATACTTTGACCCAGGTAGTTTATTTTTTTCTAAATTGGCTTAGCAAGGCAAAACGACGAGAAAATAAAAAAAATATAATATAACTTTATTGTTTACATCAATTATAACAATATAAACTTAACACTAGTGGAACGATGGCGGCCTTATCGCTAAGAGCGATCTTTTCTAGGCAACCTCAGTATGAATGGATTCTACTTAGTTAAAGACTGTCTGTTGACAAGAGAATTGAAATAAAAAACATTTTAAACATCACTACATATTACAAAACAAAGTCGTCCGGCACGTCTGTCTGTTCGTCTGTTCGCAAAAAACTTAAAAAGTACTGAACGGATTATCATGCGAGTTAAACCAATAGAGTGATTCATGAAGAAGGTTAAGGTATGTATATAATTTGTCAAGGTTTTGTGTAAAATATGATGATAATTGTTGCAAGTGTCGGTAAAAGTCAAGCCACCTGGGAGCTTTCATCGAAAACTTTGAGATAGATCAAAAACCCCATTTAAGCCCGTGCACAGTCGGGGCAAGTCGCTTGTAATATATAAAAGACATACATATAGGTACCTATCTATATTATAAAATATCAAAACATTTTTATTTTTTTAAGTGCTTAGGTACAAACACAATTATTTAACTATACCTATACAAAGTACCTATGGTAGAAGTATTTGTCTTAAAAATCAAAGGCTCTTCTTCGATATCAATAAATAAAAGCCGATATTTAAAAAAAAAGTTCTTTTTGTACTTGATTAGGTACACGTCTTTGTGGGTAATTTATACAGTGGCCAACCTTGAAATCGCGTAAAAAAAGTCAGCTGTTCTATATAATATATTCTGTAGACAATAAATGGCATTTTCTTCGCTATATCAGGATCGATCAATGTGATCGATCGATCGTAAAAGTTATTGATAATAATGAGTACCTATAATGACCTCTTTACCTGACTCGCACTCGAGTCTATAGATAGAACTCATAACTTTTCAAAGAGAACTCAAGTCTTATTGTTGTCTTATTCTTACAACACAAACAAAACAACATTAGATGGATGATCGATTGCGATAACAAAAGTGCTCGGGACATTAGATTATAGGGTCTTAGGCCGTTGAGAAAACATGACATTGCACGCACATCTACGCAGTCTGAAGATTATAAAGCTGAATTTAAATATAAACACGCATTCTATTGGATACGTTTATTGAAGAAATAAAATTCAAGGCCCCCGTAGATAGCGACCAATTTAATTTATTTTTGTTCATAGCAAGTCTAAAATATCAGAAAAAATTATCACTTCAATAGTAAAATGGTGAAAACAAAACGTTTTACGTTTCAAGTCACGCAGATTAAGGTACTGCACGATAAAAGATTTAAACTCTTGTTATCTTCATCGCACTTGTAACACTCGTGATTTTTTGTCCTGCTTTCACGTCACAAATAAGCAAATAATATGGTGTCCGAAATCCAATGTGTGATTTGACAGGTGTCTATGAATCTGTCGTCGGTCCAACTCTTCAGCAGGCAGCCAACTAGATTTTGCGAAAGGCGATCGAACCGACAAATGTAGGTCTTTGGGTCGCACCATCTGAATTTAAAACAAAGCAGCGTTAATATCAAAGTGAAGTATTAATTCAGTACATTATAGGCACGGCATACATGAGCTATGCACTGAATAAACGCTTTAAAAGTAACTTGTGCAAGTAACAATTTCGTGCATAGAATCTGTCATGAGATCCAAGCTTATGTAACATTTTATGTCTGTGATTAACTAATTGTTAGCTGATAGCGGTTGTTTACCTCCTCCAGAAGGTAAGGGGTGTGGTTTTTATCAATATGTATGTCACTAACACCGATAACATAACCCAGCTAACCTTGAAATCTGCCTGTCTTTAGCTTCACGCACAGCCGGTCGATTACGGCTCTAATCCTATTTGCCGTTTAGTTTTTAGCACTAATTAGTTGTGACACTTTTCTTCTATGCTTTTTATCAATACTTTCTTGTATATTTTTTATAATTCTCGGAAATTTTCTTTACTTTCCTCTTCTGTCAAATGTCACAAGCTCACAAGACCAGTGTTCCATTTTCGAACATATGTTTATTCAAACATCTTTTTATTCTCCAGCAATGAAAAAAGGTTTTGCTCTATACATGTATGGCCTAAAGATTTCCTTTCATTTAAATTGTATAAGAATGTTTTTTTTTTTTTTAACTTTTTTGCTATAATATCAATGATTAAAGGATCTACCTATGTTAATTTTTTTATCATGATGTCTAAATTAGTGTTAATTTGCGTAGGTATTTTTAAATTTTTGCTATGATCGCAATAACTGCAAACGAAAGCTGATGTTATGAAATACAAATATATTATTTTACTAAGATAAGATAACTCATATAATTATGTACTTAATTTTTATTATATGTCTACTCTACTTATGATCAGTTTTGAATCATATTTAGTTTAGATAATTCAATTGATATTTTGACATTCATTATTGTGCCATGAAAGTAAATGGATCATCAATTACCTAATGAAATATATCGCACTTAGATATGAACCTTTCTGAAGTAAGATCTATAAAGTTCAATTTCCTGAATTACTCCTTGATTATTTTGAAAATTCAATTCTGTATTATCGGTTTTATTTTTATATTAGTTGGTATACTAATTGCAACCTGTGGTCTCTTATCTGTAATAATCAAAATTGCAAGTATAATCGTAGCTGTAGCCATATGTGGAAATTACATTGTATGTAGTGACCAAATATATGGAAATAAGCAGTTCCCACTGGAGGTACAATGCCAGCAGCCTAAGTCCTCGCTCCAGTACTTCAAGGTGCTGGGTGGGCTCAGGTAGATGCTGGTAGGGGGAAATGCACAATACTCCTTTTTTTAAATTGACATGTTTGCATATTGACATTCTTTATTTTGTCAATAATTGACATGTAATCAGTGCTTTAATGATATATTGGTTTTGTGGTGTATCTTCCTCCATTTCAGATTTTATCAAATCCGTCCAGCCACTACAGCGCGAAGAAGTAATAAACCTTTACAAACAGACAAACATTCTTCTTTATAATATTAGTTAGAAGTTTAATAATTAGGCTTGTGTTTGACTGCCATTTTACGTGATGTTAAGCGAAGATGCGGTCTATGATGGAGTGCTTGTCTTGAAGAAACAGATTCACTCGAGAGTTGAAGCACCCAGACTGTATCTATCGGGGAACAACCACTTGGTCAGCAAATCCTACTGTTTAGACTCCACTGCACTGATGTTGTAGATGTTTATAGGCAGTGGAGGCCATTTACCATGAGATGACCCGAATTCTTGCTTATCACTCTCTATTTTGTAGAAAGAAAGCCTTATAATTTGTGCTTGTGTAAATGTTCAAACTCTTGTTTTCTCCATTGCAGGGTAATTTTTCTAAGCATTCAAAATGTTACGACGCTGCTCGAAGCACATTCAAACGCTGTACCGGAGACAAGGCCTACGCCTCAAGTCCACAGAGGCCAAAGTCTTTGGAGCCCTACCACAGGCCGCTACACGCACCAGTTGCGCGAGGTAGGTGGAATACATTTTTTTATAGAGAGACTATTATTTGTTAACACATGTTTTTATAACATGTTTAACCACTAACTCGTGTAATGTGATCGATCGAAGATGAAGCACGCCACATTGCAGGCAATGCTTATTCTTACATCATTCCAAATGACACTGGCTATATTATTTTTGTTTTAATTCCATGTGGCGACATTATTGCTTCATTTTTAAAGTGGAAGGAAAGAAAACTGTTTTTTTGGCATGGCAATCGAATTATTTTAATAGGCCTTTTTTTGTTTTTTGTAATTTTTTTTTTTTTTTTTCAATTATTGTTGGGAAATATCAAAAAAAGTTTATGACAAACTCTCGTAACTGTCATATTTTGTCTCCGCTAAATGGGACATATTAGATAGCTAATATGTCATTAGGCTGATAATAATCTTTCCCAGGCTTGAAGCATGAGTTGAACTTCAATGGCCAATGGTAGTTAAATATAAAACGCAATTGCTGTATTATTTTCTTTTATCAGAAGCACTCGGAAATATTTAACAAACTGAAATGTTACATATTTAAACTAATCTTGGAGATCATTAACCTACTTCTTAATTAATTTAAGCATCGATTTGTGAAACCTTGAATACGTACATTTGTAGTGATGATGGCTCAGTGGTTAGCGCGTGACCTGATGTTAAGTGACAGTGTAGTTGAAAATGGTAAAGAACACCTAGCTTAGAATGACTAACTAAATATCTAAGTAACTGTTGTAACCAAAATGACCGTTAAGCAGAAATACACTAAATAAATACCTTGTACACTCAAAATTAACTTCCGCAAAGTAACGCCTGAAACAATCAATTATATTTTTTATCTATCTATAATATGACTTTTATCAAAATAATTTTCGCCGTTTTTAAAAGTCTAGTAGAGTGGTATGTGGAGCTATACATTTGAGAAATTCTATACTAGGTATACATATAAATAACTTGCAGTTGATAACCTAGTTAAAGGGCACCTAACATATTCATACAGTCTTGTTTGATTGTGTTGATTACAGTTTGTTATTAAAGATATCTAAGTAAGTATTACATAATATGTATACAGGAGAAGTTGTATTAGTCCGTATGTATTGCATTCAAATTATGTTTTTAGGGTTCCGTATCTCAAAAGGGGAAAAAGCATCCTTAGGTTCACGTCATTGTGTGTGTGTGTTTTTTTATGGTTTAGAAGCTAAGTGTTAAATCACAGCTCACCTGATGTTGTCGGTGTAATCGAAGATGGTAAAGCACACCCAGTCTAGAATGATCTGTGTTAAGACCTTTTTTATCAAGAATGCGTGGAGGTATCAAGTTGAAATTAATATCATATACTCAGGTATAAGGCCTTGGAGCCTTGGAGCTGTCAAAAAAATTAACTTTTAAGTCAACGCAATGAAAAGATATGGGCGTTTAAGTCTCAAAGTAATGAGCGCCAAAGCAGCGATGTTCTGAATTTTGATTCGCTTCTCAAAGTTCTGTGTATCGCTGCAATGGTTAAACAGGCGTTGTCTGTTACCATCAGGAGAGCGACTTGTTCGTTACATTTTTTTACATTAAAAAAAATTGAGATGCGCAAGAGTATGAGAACCTATAGGGTGCTTCACGTTGTCATAGAATCTTGAAATTTGGTAAGAAGCAATGTCAATCTTGTAGGGAAAAAATTAATAATTTTTTAATTTTAATCACAAATAAATAGGACCTTGTGAGGAATGAGGGTCCAAATTTGAAAGTGAGTTTACTATATCATGCGGGGTATCATATGAAAAATATTCATTAGCACAAGCTAAAATAGGTTTTAACTATTAATTTTTTACTATGATAAACTTATTTGCAGTTGGTACACAGACAGTGACCTTATATTGATATATCGGGACAACAGTTTTCCAACGGCAAAGCTAAATTTGTCCCTCGATCCAGTTTATCTTTTGCATTAGAGCAATGTTCGGTGCGTTACATATTTCCCGTGATGAACGAGCTGTATTAATATACCTGCAAGTTTGTACGGAACCCTCAGTGTGTGAGTCCGAGTAGCACTTGGCTGGTTTTATTTTTTTACAAACTTGTGACATCGTGTTCTTCCAGGATCGTGGTCGGCAATAACCAGATCGCTTCCCTCCACTTCACCACGCCGCTATGGGAGGTTCAGGACGTGTCCACACCAGCTTTCCCAGACTCCGTCTCCGAGGGAGACGTCAAGCTCGACAAAAAGGTTAGAATTTTTTTGAAGTAAACCTTCGCAACTTTGAAATTTCAAGAACACCCTTTTATTACATGAGAGAGAAAGAAGATACTTAACGTCGAGAGAAGAACAAAGAAAACTAAACTTAAAACACCGGCCAAGTGCAAGTCGAACTCGCGCACGGGTTCCGAACCATTATGTATAAAAAATGCAAAAAAAAAACATGTCTGTTGTATGGGAGGCTCCTTAAACATTTATTTTATTCTGTTTATTAGTATTTCTTGTTATAGCGGCGACAGAAATACATCATATGTGAACATTTCAACTGTCCAACTATCTCGGTTCATGAGATACAGCCTGGTGACAGACAGACGGACAGCGGAGTCTTACTAATAGGGTACCGTTTTACCCTTTGGGTATGGAACCCTAAAAAAGTCGGCAGAGTTCGCCTGGCTCCAGAAAAAATTGCACGCCATTCGTTTTGCATATATATGTGGAATTTAATTTAAGTCGGCGAATGAAGATATTGTTATATTATAAAGTGTCCGGTGAGAGTAGGCGAGTGCGAGCGCGCGTGCAGCGTACTGGAACGCGCGCGACCAATCTCACGGCAAGGCCCGGACTGCCGGCACCCGAGTCTCCCCGAGATTACGCTAATGTGTGTGTGGCAGTGTGTACGTACACGGCGCCCGGTATTCACGCACACATTCAAACCGGCAGCGGCCAATTTCTATGAAGATGACTTACTGTTCTTAGTGTACTGTGTCCATACATTTAGTTAAGGTCCATAATAACTATTATATATTAACTTGGTGGTAGATCTGTGTTGATGGGTGTTCTGTATGTATTATAAGTATGTATTTACAACAAAAAAAGTATTTATGTATCCTATCAGTTATCTGACTTCCATCACACAAGCTCTGCTTAGTTTGGGGTCAGATGGCGCAGTGTGTAATGTGACAAAAAAAAAAAATATGTCCTTAGCAGGACGTCGTCTAGGTAGGTACCACCAGCAGTACCAGATATTCTGCCGCCAAACAATAGTGTGTAAACATTACTGTGTTCTGGTTTGAACGGTACTGCAGCGAAATAACAGGGCTGTTGAGACTAACCATCGAATGTCTCAAAATAATGAGCGCCAAAGCAGCGATGCCCTGGACTTTGTAATGTAACTTTTTTTTTTTGCTGGCAGTCTAGGTATTTGACCACAACTCACCTGATGTTAAGTGATGGTGTGGTCGAAGATGGTAAAGCACCTAGCTTGGAATGGAACTGGCTCTCATGTGAGGCTGCCGGAACACACCGTTAGATGCTTGGCGGCAGATTTTCAACATGAGGGTGGTAGCTAGCCAGCCAAGTACTAGAAGGTACCACGCTATGGTTTCCTCACGATGTTTTTCTTCATCGGCAGCTCAAGGTCATTGTTGGGGTTTGAACCCACGCCCTTCGGCATGCGAACCGACCGCAATAACCACTGAGCTATCATCGCTACAAAACTTACTGCAAGTTCTGTGTACCGCTGCAATGGTCATGGACAGGCGTTATCTCAAACCATCAAGAGAGCGACCTGCATCTCTCATCACTATCACTACATAGTATAAAACAAAGTCGCTTTCTCTGTCCCTATATCCCTATGTATGCTTAAATCTTTAAAACTACGCAACGGATTTTGATGCGGTTTTTTTTAATAGATAGAGTGATTGAAGAGGAAGGTTTATATGTATAATAACATCCATTAAATAGTGGAGAAATACTGTTATTTTTGAGGTTTATACCCGTGCGAAGCCGGAGCGGGCCGCTAGTATAATAATAAAAGATAAGTACACAGTATATATTGTGTCGTGTTGTCGGCAGGTGGGAGACTCGGTGGCAGCCGACGAGGTGGTGCTGGAGATCGAGACGGACAAGACAGCCATCCCGGTGATGTCTCCGGGCCATGGAGTTATCAAGGAGATCTACGTTAAGGACGGTGACACTGTGAAAGCTGGACAGAAGCTGTTCAAAATTGATATTACAGGTAACATCATATTTTTTTTTATTGTTAACAAGCTTGATGTTTGACCACAGCTCATCTGATGTGTGGTCGAAGGTGAGCACATTTAACTTGGAATGGAACTGGCTCTCAAGTGAGACTGCCCGAACATACAGTTGGATGGTTGGCGGCAGATAATCTACTTGAGGGTGGTAGCTAGCCAGCCAAGTACTAGGAAGTATCCTACCACAGTGTCCTCACGATGTTTTCTTTCACTGGTATCTCAGACTCATTATTGAGGTTTGAACCCGCGCCCTTCGACGTGGGAACCGTCCACGCTAACCACTGAGCCATCATCACTACAATAATGTAGACACACTAATGCTTGGGGGCATCATGTACTTACATGATTAATTTTGCTTTGACGAAATGTATCTCTACTAATTTCAGGTGAAGCGCCGAAAGCTGGCGCGTCCGCTCCCGCGCCGGAGCCGCCCAAGGCCGCTGCGCCGCCGCCCCCTCCCCCCGCGGCCGCTGCGCCTCCACCGCCGGCGGCAGCTCAGGCGCCCCCGCCTCCGCCCCCTCCCCCGGCACCGCGCGCGGCCCCCCCTCCCGCAGCGCCCACCTCCTCCATCCCCGTCGCGGCCATCCGCCACGCACAAGCAATAGAAACGGCAACAGTGAAGGTCCCTCCCACCGACTACAGCAAAGAAATAGCCGGCACCCGCACCGAGCAGCGCGTCAAGATGAACAGGATGCGACAACGCATCGCGCAACGCCTCAAGGACGCCCAGAACACGAACGCAATGCTCACCACGTTCAACGAGATCGACATGTCGCACATCATGGCCTTCCGCAAGAAGTACCTGGACGCGTTCACCAAGAAACACGGAGTGAAGCTCGGCCTCATGTCTCCGTTCGTGAAGGCGGCCGCCAACGCCCTCATGGACCAGCCGGTCTGCAACGCCGTCATAGAGGGCAACGAGATCATTTACCGCGATTACGTGGACATATCCGTGGCCGTGGCCACGCCCAAAGGATTGGTCGTGCCCGTGATAAGAAACGTGCAGACGATGACCTACGCCGATATAGAGCTCACGGTGGCGGGCTTAGCCGAAAAAGCGCGGCAAGGGAAGCTGACCATCGAGGAAATGGACGGCGGAACGTTCACGATCAGCAATGGAGGCGTGTTCGGGTCGCTGCTGGGCACCCCTATTATCAACCCCCCCCAGTCCGCTATACTGGGGATGCATGGCATCTTCGAGCGGCCGATCGCGCTGAACGGCCAAGTGGTGATCAGACCTATGATGTACGTCGCACTCACCTACGATCACAGGTTGATCGACGGCCGTGAAGCGGTCATGTTCCTCAGGAAGGTCAAGGAAGGCGTGGAGGAGCCGGCCGCGATCATCGCCGGCTTGTAAACGATTCACTAGAATTCCTTCGCCGGTATCGAAGCTAAACCTAACTTTTTAAAAGACATTTTATTTAGTTTTTTATCACTCCAAAGCCTTAAGACATTTAAGCGGAGTTTCTACTTCAATCATTTGGTGTGATGCATTTATAAATTGCACTGTGAATACTCAAGTAAATACCAACATAGCTTAGGCCGTTACCATTCAATATAACGTTAGTAATATCGTTCAAGCACCATCAATATACTTATAACAGAATATTTGCTTCGAGTAAAGTAGAAACTTTAAATGTGATATATCAATCCTTTGCAGCACCGAAAAGGATTTTGTTTTGCTTGTCTGCTCGAGGTCTAATGGTAATTACGTTTTGCTTTTCATATTTTTGAGTTACTTGAGTTGAATACTAAAATTCTACTTATTTGGTCCTCGAACCACCCCAATGTGTGGTAGGTGAGTTGCTCTGGATTGTTTTGTTATTCAAACTTTTCAAAGAGTGCCTTATTTGTTTTTTTATTATCAAAAATTGTGTATAATTTTCCATTTTGATCAGATTTATGAAATCTCTATGGTTTTTCAAACCATGATATGCCACCAAATAGAATTAATTTCATACATTTTTCAATTGAATAAGTTCTGTCATTTTAGACAATATTTAAACTTCGTAAACATGACATTTGCAAAAAAAAACTTTAAAAAAAATCCATGTCGCTACATTATAATTTCCAAAACTTTTCAAAAATAATAGTGTTATATTTATAAGCAGCGGAAAAGTGTTATAATGTGGTGAAACGTGTCGCTTCAAAAACTCCGCCAAGGCTTATAAATTTGCCATTATTTCGCGTGACTCATATTTATTTCTCGTAAATCTCGGAATACTGGCAAAACGCGATGCCAAAAACGAAGATTAAAAAGTTTTTGATAGTATAATGTAGTCTGTCAGTGCCCACGGCGAGCGTAAACAAAAATGTAAAACAAGTTTTTTTCGCAAATGTCACGGGAGATCTTAGCTAACTGACCGCACACGAATCACGCGCTACAGCTACAAAACGCCTCCAGCTGCGGCCTGCAGTTCCCATCCATTATATATAAAGTTGACACTTCTCGCTTCGTGACCATCGCTGACCACAAAAAGTCAACACTCCTCTGAAGGCATCGCACGCCCCCGCTTTGCGTTGTGTCGACCACCGTGCATAAATGGGTGTCGATTCAGAGATTCCCAAACTATTTCGGGCAAGAGACCCCTTTTCCAAAATGAACTGTAACCTCAGACCCCCATAGCCAAATTTAAAAATCCTATCTCAAGTTTAGTTGATACAAAATACTTACCAATTTACAACTAGTTGGTACACTTAACTTATACAGTATCTTGAAAGTTTCAAATAAGTTAATAGGGGTCGATTTTTAGACCCCCAGTTTGCGTTTATGCTCACCCTTGAGTGACCACGACCCTGCTCTACGGTAACCACTTGATTCAGATCCCCGATTCTCTAGCTCGCGTTAAGATTCCTTACCGAATACTTCAAAGCTTCAAACACCGACGTAAAGTTGCTATCGGGTTTCTGTAGAATGCGTTTTGGAGAGAACACTAATGATCTGTATGATCTAATTCCATCCTACCCATTCTACAATCGGATCTCTAAAAAGCGACACAATTTCACCGTCGATGTTCCAAAACGCTTTGATTCCACATTCATCAGACGAAAATCCTGTAATTTGCTGCCATAGTGGATGTTCCTCGATAGTCGCAATCTGGGTGGCTATATTTTCTTCTAAGCAAACAACAACAACAACAACAATGAGCTTGAGCTGTCGGTGAAGGAAAACATCGTGAGGAAACCATAGCGTGGTGGTAGGGTACTTTCTAGTACCCGGCTGGCTAGCTACCACCCTCAAGCTGAAAATCTGCCGCCAAGCATCTAACGGTGTGTTCCGGCAGCCTCACAGTTCTATTCCAGCCTAGGTGTGCTTTACCATCTTCGACCACACCGTCACTTAACATCAGGTGAGTTGTGGACAAACACCAAGCCTGACAGCGATAAAAAATAAAATTACATCAGGCGAGTTGGTGGTCCAACGCAAGCCTATATAGTTTTGACAGTTTAAAACGAGCGCCAAACACGTCTTGCCTGGTTAGAATTTGACGTAGATGTTTCCACGCGCATTGCACCTAGTGTGCTCTTAGTGAATAAGGAAGACGGCGTTTTGTAGCTGTGGCGTGTGGCGTGTGTTTTCTCTTATATATAGCACTTCCAGCAACTGTGTCTGTTGTAACATGCGATGCCGGCTGAAGGAATAGATTTAAAGTAAATCATGTAATATATTTTTAGTAGACGCAAGCGAGGCGAGTATTGTCAGGTTTTGTTTGTATTTATTGATTAGTAGGTAATCGCGTATGTGTATATGTATTATTTATCGTGTTTTAAGTAATAATAATTAACGAAAAGTACATTTCCTCCGTGACGACCTCCTTTGTTGTTTTATTTGTCGAGATGGCAGCCATGGCGTACTAAGGTGACGATATAGGTAGTGCAAAAATAAATGGGGCCTTATCCAAACTGGGTAGGTTTCATAGACTAAAAAAATTGTATTTCACGCCGAAGGGCGTGGGTTCAAACCCCAACAATTAGCTTGAGGCTGCCGGTGAAGGAAAACATCGAGAGGAACCGTAGCGTGGTGGTAAGGTACTTTCTAGTACTCGGCTGGCTAGCTACCACCCTCAAGTTGAAAATCTGCCGCCAAGCATCTAACGGTGTGCTCCGGCAGCCTCACTTGAGAGCCAGTTCCATTGCAGGCTAGGTGTGTTTACCATCTTCGACCACACATCAAGTGAACTTTGGTCAAACACTTAGTCTGTCAAGCATTAAAAAAACTTGGTGCAAAGCCATGATATTAATATATGTATTACTAAATATTCTACCGCCAAGCAGTAGTGTGTAAATATTACTGTTCCCGTTTAAAGGGTAGGATAAATTGTAGTGCTGTTGAGACTGACCATCATATCTAATATATTGTCAATACTAATGTTCTGCTTTGTTACACAGTTAAAGTCCAAGGTATAATCTATCTGCATTCCAAATTTTATCCAAATCCGTCTAGCCTTTACAGCGTGGAAAAGTAAGAAATATAGACTAAGTTTTAAAGCTATAATACTTATAAACATTTTGACGTTAGCTAATGTGTTTATGTATGAAGTATACTTACGTTTTTCAAACTCACCTGATGGAAAACGACGGTATGGCCGAGGATGAAGCACGTCGACATTGAAGAAATCCAATCACCTTAACTTTAATGTTTATGCCTTGCTCAGTGGTTTGCGCGGCCGGTTCTAACGCATAAGGACGTGGGTTCTAACCCCAACAATGAGCTTGAGCTGCCCGTGACAGCAAACGTAAGAAAAACATAGCGTGGTGGTAGGGTACTTTCTAGTACTCGTCTGGCTACCTACCACCCTCAAGTTGGAATTCTGTCGCCAAGTACCTAAAGGTGTGTTTCGGCAGTCTCACTTGAGAGCCAGTTCCATTCCAGGCTAAGTGTGTCTACAATCTTCGATCACACCGTCACTTAACATCAGGTGAGCTGTGGTCAAACACCAAGCCTGTCAATAATATTGAAAAAAAAAAAAAGTGTTGTTATATTAGAAAACGAATGAAACAAAATATTACATTTAAACATTTATTTTACGCTTTTCTACACACAGATATATTTATTCTATACATATGTATACACCGTGAAAGTTTGAACATCAGCAATGATACAAGGGGATCAGTACCCGAATGTCGTTCCAAATAATTAAAAAAAATACGTGGTTAATATTTGACCTAATTATCCTGAGCAAACACAAAAATACGGACACTCGAATCACGCGCACCGAACATGACATGGTAGTCGCGCGCGGGCACAGATCGGCGCTAGCTCGGCGCGTAAGGCCGCGCGCTGTCCATACATTCTATTGGGAAAGATTTCTAACATGCCTTTGAATATTGCTTATGTTCAAACTGTCAGCCCGTATAATTTCTTCAATACAAATATGAAGTATCTAAAATAATGTAAGTAGGCACAGCTACCGATATATATTGCTATAAAATAAGTGAATACGACGCCGAAACGTCATTGTACTCATAAACAACTTTTACTGAGGGCACAATTTTCAAATCATGAAAAAAACCTATTCTATGCCAGATCAATAATCAATGTAGTTTTTCTATAAAGCAAAATGGTTTTTTTAACATGTCAGAGTTTTGCCCATGATGGGTACAATTAGTTAACCTCCTTTCAGGTTATAAGATAAGATAATCTTTATTACTTAAAACTGTGTACATATTAATCTTATATATAAGTTTTTATACAACAGTTTATCCTAGCGGACATGCAATATTTTCTTAGATAACTAGGTTTACTAACTAAAAGGAACAATTAATTAACAATAAATTATTTAACGTAAAATTGAAAACGGTAAGATTAGTTATTATTCTAGGTACATATTTTTTATACAGTCATCTGTACATTCATAATATTCTTGTATAGTGTAGAATGCTTTTCCTAGGAGCCATTTCTTTAGAGTGTTTTTAAACATGTTTCCATTTAAAGATTTTATATTCAACGGTAGGCTGTTAAATATTTTTATTGCTGTGACAAATGAACTTTTGTGATACATTTCGTTATTTGACTGTAAAGTGCGGATGTTGAATTTATGTTTAGGACGATTATACACCTCGTACTTAGAAGTTTTTTACGCTCCACAGACACCGGTTAATCTAAGGTTAAAGTACTAGTTTGTGTGTATACCGCGAGCAAACCAGCGACCCGCAAGCAGCACCCGAGCACGAGTATGACGCATGTGCCAGCCATCGCCCTCCTCAACCATATCTGAGGGAAGAGAGCGACCCGACACACGACGCCGCCGCAAGGAGCTTTCGATGGTGAGAATGCTCGTGGCATACACACAATCTTTATTTCTATTTACATTTAGCGATTACATTACTTAGAACTCTGTATAAACTAAAACGATAAATTTTATAAAACGCATTTTTCTATGTAATTAAAAAACATTTATTCTTAGAAGAAACTAATTTTATAATATTCTTACCTAGTCATATTTTCTCCTGAACACGATAAGAGTAAACCAATTCTAAACATGTTAGTTGAAAGAACATCTTTCTCTGTTGCGGTCAGTTTACAGTTTCTATCAGATAAATACTGCAACTTTTTTTTAAACTTAAAAAAATATTGCGAATCTGTAAAAACATATACACAAAAAAAAAAACAGAAATGCATCGCGAAGCCGTTCAAAAATACAGAGTGATTGGGAGATCGATGCAAGCTGTAAGGCGACGCTAGCAGAGAACATTTAGATAGATCCTTTTGAGCTATTGTTGTCTAACACGATGTGTGACTATTATTTATTTTAGCTAATTTTTTGTTCAGGGTGAGCATAACCAACTTTCACTACCTCCACCAATGGACTGACAAGGGCAACAATCCACACTGGAAAAAGCAGGTATCGTTCCAGAAAAAAATATCCGTGTGTGGGCCGGAGATATTGGCAAAACGTTGATTAGGCCCCATTTCCTGCCAGATACTTTGAATGGAGATATTTAGAATTTTTGTTAGAAGATCCACCTGTACTAATAGAGGAATCAGGTGCCTCGTTATTCGACTCCGAAAGAGAAATAATCTTTCAGCAAGATTGAACTTTAAATGTGAGGGAATATCTTGATAATTCCTTCCCTGACAGCTGGATCGGCAGAGGTGGGCCAATCCCTTGGTCCTCTCGTTCACCAAATCTGACCCCGGTGGACTTTTACGTGTGGGTTCGTGCCAAGGAGCTAGTTTATACAAGTGTAGAAATAAATACAAAAGAGGAACTAAAAGAAAGAATTAATGCAGCTGTTCAAACTATGAAACTGGAGATGATGTTAAAAATCAAAACAACAGAAGTGAGAAGACGAGCCCGAGCTTGTGTTTGATAGAAATCGCGGCAGTCGTTTTGAAAATGAAAATTGAGTTTCCTATACAAACAATACAATTATATACCAAAGCTACTTTTGCGAGTAAAATATTTAACATTCTTCATTGGTTCTTGCTGTACGCGACGAACATATGAATAGTTGTACGACATAGTTAACAATAAAATGTGTAATAAGTTGTATAGTTAAGAATAAGAATATGTAAATGTGTGAATAAATAAATGATATCTCGATGTTTTCTTTGGGGAATGGGGAGAGCTCACGACAAAATAGACAGCCCGGCCCGTAGTTACTAAAATCAGGGAAAAACGACACGTGCGCGTGAGCGAGATATCGCCATCTCACTCACGCGCGCCCCTTCCCTGACCGCCGGTCCCTGCCCGCCCGCACTCGCCGCACCCTCTTGCCTAGCGGCGAGCGCACGCAGGGATAAATATACGGGCCGCCGCCATAGATCGTCTCCCCCGCTCTCCCAACGTGGACATCGCCCTATTTGCCGACGACACCGCCCTCTACTCTAGAGGGTGGCATCGTTACGCACAGCTTGCCCACCTTCAGAGAGCCCTTTGCCAACTTGGCGAATGGTTCAAGAAGTGGGCAATCACTGTCAACCCGGATAAAAGTGCAGCAATGTACTTTCATCCGGGTAGAAAGCCCCCCCGTAAACACATCACCCTTCACGGCCGGCCCATTCCATGGGCCGCCACCACCAAATACCTCGGCGTGACCCTTGAAAATCGACTCTCGTTCTCGAAACACATCCAGTTAGTCCGCAACCGAGCGGCCTTCTTCTTAGGCCGTCTCTCCCCGTTACTCAACAAGCGCAGTAAAATGTCCCTAAGCAATAAGGTGACAATTTACAATACTTGTATCCGCCCCGTCATGACATACGCCTCAGTGGTATTTGCCCAAGCATCCAACCTGGATCTGGAGAAACTTCAAGTTCTCCAGAACCGTTTCGTACGCAGTGCTACCGGCGCTAGCTGGTTCATGCGAAACGCCGACTTGCACTGTGACCTCGAGCTCCCCTCCATTCGTCAGTACTTGAAGCATACCTCCCGTCGCTATTTCGAAGCGACGCCCCACCACCCGAACCCCCTCATAGTCCAAGCCTCGAATTACACGACAGACACTACAGACCCTCCCCCGCTCAGACGACGTCCTAAACACGTTCTGAAAGACCCGGACGACCCCATCGCCACCGTCACGTCGGCGGCGCTGGGGTCAGCCGACCCGACCACTCCTAGCAACAGGAAGTATTCCGTTTTTGGTATAGGCGCCGGTTACCAGAGGCACACCACTACACTACGTCGGCCTCGCCGGCGAGGTCGCGGCCCTCCCAGATCCAGATCCGTCTAAGATCGGTTAGATTAGTCTAGTTTAGATTCATCACACACACTCTCAGTACAACCTAGTCTAGGGCCCAAGGGCACACCCCTTCCGGGTGGCCAGGGCAACTGTTAGATCCCCCCTGCTCCGGCGACTGCCCAAGCCGAGGTCCGTACCACTCAGAGGTGCCCTTGTGCCAGTCGTCCTTAACTTTTAGGCTCAGCGCACTCTGCGCTCGCCACAGTCCGGTGACGCTGTAGAGGCCAACTGGCCAACAGCAAGAGTCAATCATAAAAATAAAAAATAGATCGTCACTCTCGCTACAACCGCCATCCAGTCAAGAGCTCTCTCCATCACCCTTAGAAGCATCGGGAGCCGAGAACCAACGAACAAGTATTTCAATCAGCAATCGGTGCACGCCCGGCCCTTTGGACCCAACGTCAAGCCAGCCACCAAGGTTCTCTCTCTATCCGGAGACGGGTGGATCACTCGCCATAGTCGATACAGTCCACTGCTCGTCTACCCGCCACCGGACCGCCTTTGAGAGAGGACCTCTTTCGGAGGGTCCCGCACACTCGCAGAGTTATATTTTTCAAGGGTAGTGTCACTAAAAATAGCGGAAATAGAGCACATAGGGCTCCCAATGTATAGAAACAAAAAAGTAATGGGTAAGAAGTTAACACCTAATATGGCAGAAATAGAACGCATAGGGCTCTCATCGCACAGAAAAATAGAATAAGAAGATACTCTACTTGAATTTATTACTACAGATGCTAAAGATCATTAAATTTCAAATCATACCGTGTTAACACCGGACTGGGATGGTGTTGTGTTTACCGGCGCGGATTATTCTATATCGTTTAGGCGTTACAAGCACAGTGTTTACAAAGAACCAACTCAAGTGACGGTCTGGCAAGGATTTTCCAATCTAAAACCACAAAATCCCTAGCGGAAGCTTTATTGCGATACAATCGTCACTTATCAAGAGATCGATACTCATTAAATAAAATTAAAGTAACAGAAATTATCGAACTTGATAATGTACGCGACGAACCTATTGTAAATAGTTATAGAGAATAGCATAGGAAAATAGTTATAAGAATGCCATAATAAATAAATATAAATCTCGTTTGTTTCCTTGGGAGAATGGGGAGAGTTCATAGTAAAATAAAAAAATTGGTTCGTAAATAGTAAACCCGGCTAATCAGGGAATATATTATAACATACGCGTGAGCGAGATATCGCCATTTTGCCCACGCGCGCCTCATCTCTGATTCGCCGGCTTCCGCCCGCCCGCACTCATTGCACTCACGACTTTAGGCCCTTGCCTGGCGGCGAGCACACACGGGGATATATATACAGGCCTGAATCTAAACCGATACGCTCGCTCACTCCGTGATGAACGGACGTGTCACGACGACGCTCACTGCCGCTGCCCGCTCACCGCTCGGCGCACCCCGAGCCCCGCGGACGCCTCCGCCGCAACCGCTCTCCTAACATCATAAACAAGCCTTGTACCGTTCGCTCAACCGCTTGTTGAGTGCAACGCGAGTGCAAGGCTTGCGCCGCCCTCCCGCAAGCGCTCCGGCGCTCTGCGACTTCAAGCAAGAAGACAAGATACCAAGTCCTGCACCCGTCTCTCGACACACCGTCGAGTTACTGTGTGTGCGGGACTTGCTCCGGTCGTCTCGCAGCCAGGCCGATCGTAGGCCGCGGCTGCCTCTCCGTCGGGCGCACCCGCGCCGCCACCGCCGCAGCCGTCGCGCCGAGTTCGAGTCCTCGCACCCGTTCCTCGGTTACGTTGGCGTCTTCGCTAATTTATTAGCGTTAGGCACTAGCGAGCCGAGTGTTTCGTGAGTGCAGGGCTCGCGCCGTCTCGCAGCCGGGCCCGAAGGCCGGCTGCCTCCCTTACACGAAAAGCGCTCTTTTCAGAGCGACTACTAGTGTTTTCCTAACGTGTTATCCACGAGTGTGGTCGATCGGCAGATACTAACTGTGCCAACCAAACCGATCGGGCGTTGCCCCGGAGCGCCTGTTTTTCCCCCTTCAGGGGAACAACAGAATCCGGCTGGGTCTGGTACCACCGGCCTTGGGGTCGCCCCTCGCCGACACCAGACATCTCCCTCCCACCCTCCGCCTACCCTCTCCTATCCCTCGGGTGTGTGTTTGGCTTGGCCGACCGGTTCACGCCGGCGTCCCTGTCTCTCCCCCGAGGCAGCTAGGGCCCGTAGGCACTCAACCAACTGCACATTAAGATTGGCAGCTGGCACACAGTAGGTATACACACATATAGGCACTCACCCTCTGCCTACCCCCGGCAAGGTCCCTCATCTAACCACGATGTCGGGGCCCACCCACCCCTTCATAGTCTTCGACGAGCTCGATGACTCCATCGGGAAACCCCTCCGTGGAGCTTTCGCCTCCATGGTGCTGTCCCTCTGGGACAAACTAAGGGACTCGCCCGCCCAGCTGGAGGAGTTTCTCAAAACTCCCAGCGCATTCTTGGTCTCTCCGACCACACCCACCGTCAAGGGCGAGCCCTCACCTTCCGGTAAGGGCAAACCCTCACCCTCGGACAACGGTGCCGCTCCCCCCACAGGCCTCTCTCCCTGGAAGAGAGGACCCGCCCGTCTTCAGCACACAAGCCCTCCGATACCCCTCAGGTACCGACCGAAGGGCCCAGTGTCCGACCCCATCCAGCCCATGGAGGACGACGGCTTCACAGTCGTCGTTCCCAAGGGCAAAAAACGCCCAGCTACCACGGCTCTCCCCCTTCCTCCGCCCAAGAACCCTTGTCCATCCACAGGAGTCATGCCCTCCGCCTCTGGGGTCTCGCCTTCCGCTGACCCCTCCCTCGCTACTCCAGCCACGCCCCTCCGCAAGGCCACCAAGTCATCTCTGGTGGTTCGCAACCGCGAACTGTGGGAGTCTGTCTCCAAGACCCTCACGGCCCAGCAGATCCCGTTCAGGACAAAAACCCATCAAGATGGGATCATGGTCCATCTGACCTCCTCCGATGACCACCGAGCGGTCACTCGCCTCCTTCGAGAGGACCAAGTGCACTTCCACACCTACGCACTTGAGGAGTAGAAAGTCCTCCGTGTGGTCGTGAAGGGGATCCCCAAGGAGATTCCCTTCGAATCCGTACACTCCGACCTTCTGTCGAAGAAGTACCCTGTCCTCTCGGTCAGCCGGATGCACGCCGGCCGCACTAAGCGGTAGTACAACCCAACGTACTGGACCTCACTCCCTATCCCTGGCATGGTTCAATGCCAACGGTATCACCACCGACTCCCACGACCAACGCCCCCTTATTAGGCAATTTCTCACGACCCATCAAGTCGATGTTATGCTTGTGAACGAGACCTTTCTGAAACCGAGCTAGAGACTATTTTAAATGATACAGTGTTTACACCGGACTGGGATGATGACAGAGACGGTGTTGTATTTACAGGCGCGAAATATTCCATTTCATGTTGGCGTTACACGCACACTGTTAACAATAAACCGGTGCCGAAATATTACTTGTTTAATAGTCACGCGGTCAACGAAAACAACGTCAACTTTTGTGACGGTCTGGCAAGGATTTTTCAATTCGACAACATAAAATGCCTAACGGAGGCTTTATTAGATTACAATCGACATTTGCCAAGAGATGAATACTCATTCAATAAAATCAAAGTGACGGAAATTATTGAACTTGATAGTACGCGGAATCCTGCCACACGACTCAATCCAGTTCATACGCAATGTAGTAAAAGTACGATGTCTGGAATCGAGGTGGAAGGTATTCAATCGGTTCCTTCAGATCTGGTATTGAATACCATTTCCGACTGCACCGAATGCAGTCAAAGTTCGGTTACTACAATCGAAGTTACACACCCTTCACCCTCTGTCTTGAATGACCTGATGATAAGGGACAACGTATCGGTATCGCCGACAGTCCAAATGATTGTTAGTCAAGACAGTAACATTTCTGTCTCGATACTAACCCCTGTTCCATCGTATACAGGGGTAGTTCAAAAACATGTAAAAAAAACGTTACTAATAAATTAGCACAAATTAAAAATCCAGTGGTGGTAATTGAAAAAGTAAAAGACTTTAAACTGACACATCTTAAGCCGGTAGTTGTTCTCGATAGATTAGGGTCTAATCAGACCATTACAAAAACAAAAAGGGGGCAAACCCATTAAAAATAAAAGGGGCCGCAAAAAAATAACAAAAAATAATGCACAACTGGATGCAGTTATAATACATACACAAAAACCCAGAGGTTCACCGCGAATCTGTGAAAACATATACACAAAAAAGGTTCACCGCGAATCTGCAAAAACATATACACACAAACACCCAGAAGTGCATCGCGAATCTGTAAAAACATACCCACAAAAACACCCAGAAGTGCATCCCGATTCTGTAAAAACATACACACAAAAACACCCAGAAGTGCACCGCGAAGCCGTTCAAAAATATAATGAAATCAATCCAGAAGTAAACAAATAGTCCACTCAGCGTTACAATGAAGTTAGCCGTAATGTAGACGTTCCGTTACGTAGGTCGCGAAATTTAGTAGGCGAGAAACGGGATGATGACTTGAATGCAGTCAAATCGCATACGTTAAAAAAACAATAGCTAAATTCATCAGATATACATAAATGTCAATATTGTCGCGCGCCTCTATTTGATGAGGAAAAAACTAGGATGCAATGGTGTTGCGGGTCAGGGGCAACTAATGTTCAAATATTACCACCATTGACGAAAATTTTTTATACGCATCCCAGTTTCGAAACAAGACAACGCACTTATAACAATTTATTCGCTTTCTCGGCATTGGGCGTTTCGCACGGTTTTCAACAACTGCCAGGATTATCTTTTATCAAAATTCAAGGCCGAGTATATCACCGCGTTTTCGATTTAGCTTATAAAGACTGCACTAATAACATAGGTTTATACTCGTATATTAATGATTCTTCTGAACGGGAAAATTTAGCACGCAATCAAAGTTTCGATGTCCAAGTGACTGTCGCGATTAGAAATGATTTAGAAAACGGAAATCCGTATATTGATTGCTTTAAAAGATTAAGTTTAGAAGCTTCCGACGAAGCGTTTTTAATGTTTCAGAGAACTCCTCGAGCTACCCACGGAAACATTTTAGGCAATCAGCCCGTGGGTAGAGAAATTTCTGCTATCATTGGTACAGATCGAGAGCAATACGTTCCTCTAACTGTAACTACATGGAAAATTGGACAAAAAAACTCATACCGTCGATATGAGTCGTCCTCTGTATGAAAGTTTCCAATATCCACTTTTGTATCCCCACGGAAATCCAGGTTGGTATCCCCAATCCTCTCATTTGTGCGCGTGTATTCAACTTGCGTTTGTCTGCCTTGCTGCACGGCTTACGTTCCGGCGCTTGGTTCGGAAAGTTAGAGTATTTAACTCATGTAATCGAATTTCAAAAGCGAGGATTATTACCCCATGCCCACATTTGTTTAAGAGTAGAGGGAGGAGGTCCAGCAGATAATTCAGATATAGATATGGTATGTCGTGCCGACCTGATGCACCAGAAGCGGAAGGCAAATTATGTACAGCTGTCCTGAATCATATGATTCACGGACCATGTGGGCAAGAAAGAGATAAACTGCCGTGTTGCGACAAAGAAAAACAAAAATCTAACAAACGTTTCCCTAAACGCGAATCTGACGTCACCTTCTGTGACGAAAGAGGTTTTATTCATTTGCACCGCAATAGTAGCAATAAAGGCATGATCAAATTCCGTAATAAAGAAATAAAAGTAAACGATTTGTGGGTCGTTACGTACAACGCCACTTTACTTTTAAAATATGACGCGCACATCAACATTGAAGTTTCCTCGCATCGTAGTATAGTAAAATATCTTTTCAAATATATGACTAAAGCGCGCGTTGCCATTGTTAACGACGATAAGAATGAAATAGAAGATTACGTAACAAAAAGATATATAGGATCGAGCGACGCGGCTTGACGCGTATTAGAGTTTGACGTCATTGGTCGCGAACCCAGTGTTAAGCAGTTAACCGTACATTTAGAAAACAGACAAACAGTTTTTTTCAAACCTGGCCAGGATAGCGGCGACATTGACCGCGAATCTGATTTACTAACATACTTCAATCGGCCACAGGGCGAAAAATTTGATTCTTTAAAATACGTCGATTTCTATGAAAATCATGTTGTACATGCGAAACGTCAGAACACAAAAGTAGCTATTTTCGAAACAAGTAAATAAAACAGCGGAAATAGAGCACATAGAGCTCCCATCGCACAGAAACTAAACAGTAAAATTAACGAGGGTGAAACAACACCTAAAACAGCGGAAATAGAGCACATAGGGCTTCCATCGCACAGAAACAAAACAGTAAAATTAACGAGGGTGAAACAACACCTAAAACAGCGGAAATAGAGTACATAGGGCTCCCATCGCACAGAAAAAAAAACAGTAAAATTAACGGGGGTGAAACAACACCTAAAACAGCGGAAATAGAGCACATAGGGCTTCCATCGCACAGAAATAAAACAGTAAAATTAACGAGGGTGAAACAATACCTAAAACAGCGGAAATAGAGCACATAGGGCTTCCATCGCACAGAAACAAAACAGTAAAATTAACGAGGGTGAAACAACACCTAAAACAGCGGAAATAGAGCACATAGGGCTCCCATCGCACAGAAAAATAAAACAGTAAAATTAACAAGGGTGAAACAACACCTAAAACAGCGGAAATAGAACACTTAGGGCTCCCATTGCACAGAAACAAAACAGCAATATTTTATTTTAGATTTGCTAGACTGCGCTCCGGTAGCTCGGAGTTTGGGCGGTCACGGTCTGACGTCTGTGACGCACAGCTCGGACAAAAAGGTGTCAAAAGCATGGCGGCCCGTCGTGCCCTCCTGATGGGATTATTGCCGAGCGAAGAGATGTCGCCTTTGGGATGACCAACCTCCGTAAGACACTCTCTTTCTTTCTCTCTCTCTCTCTCTCTCTCTCTCTCTCTTACTTTTACGGTACTCTTTATATTGTAATTTGATGATTACTGAAGCTTCTTTAAAAACAATTTTTTTGTCCAATCTAAGAAATTTTAAATAGGAAATGAAAATCGACTAATAGTTGTAGACATTGGAAATGAGGAAGGTTTTTTGGAGGACATGGAATGGGTATTTGTATCATCGACAATGAGTGATTATCACGAGAGCATGGACGCTCCCCATTGTGAAGAATGGTTTGGAAAAGTCCTCCAAAAACATAAGAAGCTGCGACGTTAATAGTAGGGATAACTTCGAGTTTGTTAATTAAGAAGTTGTGTTATTGCATGACACCCGAACATTACAAAAATAAGTGTTGTGAATTGGATTTCTGCAGAACAATGGAGAAAAGCAAGGATGTTTTATTATTATTGCCACGTTATTATTATTGTTATTACTTGTATTATTTTTGATATTGCTATTTTTTTTATGTTACATCAATCCAAAAAAAAACATTGTTTCAGAATACCCTTGATAAAAAATACTTTCAAAAATTATTATTACCAAACGCTTTCAGATGAAGATAGTAATGACAATTTAGTCATAGAAAAAGAACGAAATGATAGGGGCCAGGTGGACCCCGACTGGATTGAGACTGGTGAGCTCCAGTCGTTTCCTTTCACCAGAGTTGGTAATTTAAGTATTGGTCCAGCAGAGACCACTTTAGATTTTTTAAATAATTTTTTAACACCACATTTATGGCGATTTTAGTTTCAAGCATTAACACGCATGCGAAATCTAAGTTTTTCAGATTCAAATAATTATAATAACACTATATTAACTAACATTACATTGTATATTAACAGCCATATGCAAACTTTAGTGATTCCTCCTAAAAAATTAACAATTGATGAAACTGTCGTGTTATGGCGCGGCCGTTTATATTAAAGGGAAACAACATAAATATGGTGTTAAATTATACGTACTTACAGACACAAATGGTATTACGCAAAAAATGTACATGTATTGTGGGTCAAACGATGTAGATTTGCGTGGCAAAGGTCACGTTGATAAAGTTATGTTGTTAATGGAAGATTACCTTAACGAGGGACGTTCTCTTTATATGGATAACTTTTATAATAGTGTCACACTGGCAGAAAAATGATTAGACAATAAAACTTATGTCACGGGTACCCTCGGAGGCAATAGATCACGCAATCCGCACATTGTAACAAAGTCCAAAATTAATAAAGGTTCGTGTATTAGTAGGTACAATTCACGCGGAGTTATTGTTAGCAATTACAAAGATGAAAGAAATGTTATGATGATTTCTACGAAACATACTTCAGATTTTTTGAACAGAGAAACCGACACGGGCAGTTTCTTCGGAAACCTAAAGTAATATTTGAATACAACAAAAATATGAAAGGCGTTGATAGAAAAGATCAAATGTTATCTTATTATCCTTGTTATAATAAATCAACCAGGTGGTACAAGAAAATTATAGTACATGTAATGCAGGTCATAATGTTAAATGCTTTTAAAATGTTTAATGAACATATCAATCGAAACTACAATCCAACACAGCTAAACCCATATCATTCTACGACTTTCGATTAGATGTTATACGCGACGAACCTTCACAACGATTGTACGCGACATATATAAATAGTTAAGAATGTATAAATTGTTAGGAAGATGTAAATATGTCTAATAAATAAATAATATCTCGTGTTTCTTTGGGGAATGGGGAGAGTTCACGACAAAATAGATAGCCCGCCAGTCCCTGCCCGCCCGCACTCGCCGCACCCTCTTGCCTAGCGGCGAGCGCACGCGGGGATAAATATACGGGCCGCCGCCATAGAACTTCACTCTCTCGCTACGACCGCCATCCAGTAAAGAGCTCTCTCCATCACCCTAAGAAGCATCGGGAGCCGAGAACCAAAATACAGTCTTTTAAACCAGCATTCGGTGCACACCCCGCCGTTTTGGACCGAACCCCAAGCCAGCCTAAGGTTCTCTCTCTATCCGGAGACGGGTGGATCACTCGCCTACTCGATACAGTCCACTGCTCGTCTACCCGCCACCGGACCGCCTTTGAGAGAGGACCTCTTTCGGAGGGTCCCGCACAGATGTCATAAAAAAGTTGCTACGAGCTGAAGAACGAACGGGCAGTCAAATGACAACTAGCCAAAACATATCAATTAGAAAAATTAAGAGTTCTACTGGAGGAGAAATACATGTACCGGAAGAACTCCCCAAAAATGAAAATGGCAAAACTAAAAGAAAAGATTGCCGTCATTGCTTAGAAACGCGAAAATTTAGAAAAGGCACCAAATTTTACTGTCCCCTTTGCTTTGAAACTGTTAACAATAAACCGGTGCCGAAATATTACTTGTTTAATAGTCACGCGGTCAACGAAAATAACGTCAACTTTTATGACGGTCTGGCAAGGATTTTTCAATTCGACAACATAAAATGCCTAACGGAGGCTTTATTAGATTACAATCGACATTTGCCAAGAGATGAATACTCATTCAATAAAATCAAAGTGACGGAAATTATTGAACTTGATAGTACGCGGAATCCTGCCACACGACTCAATCCAGTTCATACACAATGTAGTAAAAGTACGATGTCTAGAATCGATGTGGCAGGTATTCAATCGGTATATACCGCTTCCGACTGCACCGAGTGCAGTTCAAAGTCAAAGTTCGGTTACTACAATCGAAGTTACGCACCTTTTACCCTCTGTCTTGAATGACCTGATGATAAGGGACAATGTATCGGTATCGCCTGACAGCCCGAAACAAATGATTGTTAGTCAAGACAGTAACATTTCTGTCTCGATACTAACCCCTGTTCCATCGAATACAGGGGTAGTTCAAAATGATGTAAAAAAACCGTTACTACTACTGGTAAATTAGCACAAATTAAAAATCCAGTAGTGGTAATTGAAAAAGTAAAAGACTAAACTGACACATCTTGAGCCGGTAGTTCTCGATAGATTAGGGTCTCATCAGACCATTACAACAACAAAAAGGGGCCAAACCATTAAAAATAAAAGGGGCCGCAAAGAAAACAAAAAATAATGCACAACTGGGTGCAGTTATAAAATATACACAAAAACACCCACAGGTTCACCGCGAATCTGTAAAAACATACACACAAAAACACCCCGAAGTGCATCGCGAATCTGTAAAAACATACACACAAAAACACCCAGAAGTCCATCGCGATTATGTAAAAACATACACACAAAAACACCCAGAAGTGCACCGCGAAGCCGTTCAAAAATATAATGAAATCAATCCAGAAGTAAACAAACAGTCCACTCAGCGTTACAATGAAGTTAGTCGTAATGTAGACGTTCCGTTACGTAGGTCGCGAAATTTAGTAGGCGAGAAACGGGATGATGATTTGAATGCAGTCAAATCGCATACGTTAAAAAAACAATAGCTAAATTCATCAGATATACATAAATGTCAACATTGTCGCACGCCTCTATTTGATGAGGAAAAAACTAGGATGCAATGGTGTTGCGGGTCGGGGGCAAATAATGTTCAAATATTACCACTATTGACGAAAAATTTTTATACGCATCCCAGTTTCGAAACAAGACAACGCGCTTATAACAATTTATTCGCTTTCTCGGCATTGGGCGTTTCGCACGGTTTTCAACAACCGCCAGGATTATCTTTTATCAAAATTCAAGGCCGAGTATATCACCGCGTTTTCGATTTAGCTTATAAAGATTGCACTAATAACATAGGTTTATACTCGTATATTAATGATTCTTCTGAACGGGCAAATTTAGCACGCAATCAAAGTTTGGATGTCCAAGTGACTGTCGCGATTAGAAATGATTTAGAAAACGTAAATCCGTATATTGATTGCTTTAAAAGATTAAGTTTAGAAGCTTCCGACGAAGCGTTTTTAATATTTCAGAGAACTTCTCGAGCTACCCACGGAAACATTTTAGGCAATCGACCCGTGGGCAAAGAAATTTCTGCTATCATTGGTACAGATCGAGAGCAATACGTTCCTCTAACTGTAACTACATGGAAAATTTGACAAAAAAAAGCTCATACCATCGATATCATGGGTCCTCTGTATGAAAGTTACCAATATCCACTTTTGTATCCCCACGAAAATCCAGGTTGGTATCCTGGAATGCTCGACAACAATGGCAAAAAGTTACTCAGGCCAAATATGTCAGAAGTCTTCTGCTTTCAGAGGATAGATTTAGTCACCATGGACGTCTATCTGAGGAGTGGTTAGTCGATATGTATTGTAGAATAAGCGAGGAACATTTGCAATACATATTACACATGCAAACGAATCAAAATACAGAAATTAGAGCCGCACCACCCCAAGAAATAATCAATGACGAGACCATTGCCGGGGAAGGCGTTGTACCGGGACGTATCTACTTGCCGAATACTTTTACTGGGGGCCCGCGATACATGAAACTTAAAGATTTAAATTGTATTGCTGTAGTTAATAGATTGGGACCTCCCTCTTATTTTGTCACGTTTACTTGTAATCCCAATTAACCTGAAATAAAACAATCCACACCCGAAAGCCAGCGCCCCAATCCTCTCATTTGTGCACGTGTATTCAACTTGCGTTTGTCCGCCTTGCTCCACGACTTACGTTCCGGCGCTTGTTTCGGAAAGTTAGAATATTTAACTCATGTAATCGAATTTCAAAAGCGAGGATTACCCCATGCCCACAATTGTTTAAGAGTAGAGAGAGGAGGTCCAGCAGATAATTCAGATATAGATGTGGTATGTCGTGCCGACCTGATGCATCAGAAGCGGAAGGCAAATTACGTACAGCTGTCCTGAATCATATGATTCACGGACCATGTGGGCAAGAAAGAGATAATCTGCCGTGTTGCGACAAAGAAAAACAAAAATCTAACAAACGCTTCCCTAAACGCGAATCTGACGTCACCTTCTGTGACGAAAGAGGTTTTATTCATTTGCACCGCAATAGTAGCAATAAAGGCATGATCAAATTCCGTAATAAAGAAATAAAAGTAAACGATTTGTGGGTCGTCCCGTATAACGCCACTTTACTTTTAAAATATGACGCGCACATCAACATTGAAGTTTCCTCGCATCGTAGTATAGTAAAATATCTTTTCAAATATATGACTAAAGCGCGCGTTGCCATTGTTAACGACGATAAGAATGAAATAGAAGATTACGTAACAAAAAGATATATAGGATCGAGCGACGCGGCTTGACGCGTATTAGAGTTTGACGTCATTGGTCGCGAACCCAGTGTTAAGCAGTTAACCGTACATTTAGAAAACAGACAAACAGTTTTTTTCAAACCTGGCCAGGATAGCGACATTGACCGCGAATCTGATTTACTAACATAATTCAATCGGCCACAGGGCGAAAAATTTGATTCTTTAAAATACGTCGATTTCTATGAAAATTATGTTGTACATGCGAAACGTCCGAACACAAAAGTAGCTATTTTCGAAACGAGTAAATAAAACAGCGGAAATAGAGCACATAGAGCTCCCCATCGCACAGAAACAAAACAGTAAAATTAACGAGGGTGAAACAACACTAAAACAGCGGAAATAGAGCACATAGGGCTCCCATCGCACAGAAACAAAACAGTAAAATTAACGAGGGTGAAACAACACCTAAAACAGCGGAAATAGAGCACATAGGGCTCCCATCGCACAGAAAAAAACAGTAAAATTAACGAGGGTGAAACAACACCTAAAACAGCAGAAATAAAGCACATAGGGCTTCCATCGCACAGAAACAAAACAGTAAAATTAACGAGGGTGAAACAATACCTAAAACAGCGGAAATAGAGCACATAGGGCTTCCATCGCACAGAAACAAAACAGTAAAATTAACGAGGGTGAAACAACACCTAAAACATCGGAAATAGAGCACATAGGGCTCCCATCGCACAGAAAAATAAAACAGTAAAATTAACAAGGGTGAAACACCACCTAAAACAGCGGAAATAGAACACTTAGGGCTCCCATTGCACAGAAACAAAACAGCAAAATTTTATTTTAGATTTGCTAGACTGCGCTCCGGTAGCTCGGAGTTTGGGCGGTCACGGTCTGACGTCTGTGACGTACAGCTCGGACAAAAAGGTGTCAAAAGCATGGCGGCCCGTCGTGCCCTCCTGATGGGATTATTGCCGAGCGAAGAGATGTCGCCTTTGGGATGACCAACCTCCGTAAGACACTCTCTTTCTTTCTCTCTCTCTCTCTCTCTCTCTTACTTTTACGGTACTCTTTATATTGTAATTTGATGATTACTGAAGCTTCTTTAAAAAACAATTTTTTTGTCCAATCTAAGAAATTTTAAATAGGAAATGAAAATCGACTAATAGTTGTAGACATTGGAAATGAGGAAGGTTTTTTGGAGGACATGGAATGGGTATTTGTATCATCGACAATGAGTGATTATCACGAGAGCATGGACGCTCCCCATTGTGAAGAATGGTTTGGAAAAGTCCTCCAAAAACATAAGAAGCTGCGACGTTAATAGTAGGGATAACTTCGAGTTTGTTAATTAAGAAGTTGTGTTATTGCATGACACCCGAACATTACAAAAATAAGTGTTGTGAATTGGATTTCTGCAGAACAATGGAGAAAAGCAAGGATGTTTTATTATTATTGCCACGTTATTATTATTGTTATTACTTGTATTATTTTTGATATTGCTATTTATTTTTATGTTACATCAATCCAAAAAAAAACATTGTTTCAGAATACCTTTGATAAAAAATACTTTCAAAAATTATTATTACCAAACGCTTTCAGATGAAGATAGTAATGACAATTTAGTCATAGAAAAAGAACGAAATGATAGGGGCCAGGTGGACCCCGACTGGATTGAGACTGGTGAGCTCCAGTCGTTTCCTTTCACCAGAGTTGATAATTTAAGTATTGGTCCAGCAGAGACCACTTTAGATTTTTTAAATAATTTTTTAACACCACATTTATGGCGATTTTAGTTTCAAGCATTAACACGCATGCAATTCGTTTTATTGGAGAACAACCATGCTCAAAGTAGAATCAGTAACTGGCGCGATACTAACGTTGACAAAATGCTAACTTTCCTTGGCCCGCTTTTTCATATGGGGACGGTAAAATAAAACCGCATTAACGATTACTAGAGGAAAGACATAATGTTCGATCTTATGTTCCCCAAGTTCATGAGCCGCGACAGATATTTGTTAATTATACGAAATCTAAGTTTTTCAGATTCAAATAATTATAATAACACTATATTAACTAACATTACATTGTATATTAACAGCCATATGCAAACTTTAGTGATTCCTCCTAAAAAATTAACAATTGATGAAACTGTCGTGTTATGGCGCGGCCGTTTATATTAAAGGGAAACAACATAAATATGGTGTTAAATTATACGTACTTACAGACACAAATGGTATTACGCAAAAAATGTACATGTATTGTGGGTCAAACGATGAAGATTTGCGTGGCAAAGGTCACGTTGATAAAGTTATGTTGTTAATGGAAGATTACCTTAACGAGGGACGTTCTCTTTATATGGATAACTTTTATAATAGTGTCACACTGGCAGAAAAATGATTAGACAATAAAACTTATGTCACGGGTACCCTCGGAGGCAATAGATCACGCAATCCGCACATTGTAACAAAGTCCAAAATTAATAAAGGTTCGTGTATTAGTAGGTACAATTCACGCGGAGTTATTGTTAGCAATTACAAAGATGAAAGAAATGTTATGATGATTTCTACGAAATATACTTCAGATTTTTTGAACAGAGAAACCGACACGGGCAGTTTCTTCGGAAACCTAAAGTAATATTTGAATACAACAAAAATATGAAAGGCGTTGATAGAAAATATCAAATGTTATCTTATTATCCTTGTTATAATAAATCAACCAGGTGGTACAAGAAAATTATAGTACATGTAATGCAGGTCATAATGTTAAATGCTTTTAAAATGTTTAATGAACATATCAATCGAAACTACAATCCAACACAGCTAAACCCATATCATTCTACGACTTTCGATTAGATGTTATACGCGACGAACCTTCACAACGATTGTACGCGACATATATAAATAGTTAGGAAGATGTAAATATGTCTAATAAATAAATAATATCTCGTGTTTCTTTGGGGAATGGGGAGAGTTCACGACAAAATAGATGCATCCGACCGAAGAAGTGTACAACACCCTGCTCGCAGAGGCGGAGTTCACCGTGAATAGCCGCCCCCTCACCCACGTCTCCGTGAGCCAGCATAGGAAAATAGTTATAAGAATGCCATAATAAATAAATATAAATCTCGTTTGTTTCCTTGGGAGAATGGGGAGAGTTCATAGTAAAATAAAAAAATAGGTTCGTAAATAGTAAACCCGGCTAATCAGGGAAAATATTATAACATACGCGTGAGCGAGATATTGCCATTTTGCCCACGCGCGCCTCATCTCTGATTCGCCGGCTTCCGCCCGCCCGCACTCATTGCACTCACGACTTTAGGCCCTTGCCTGGCGGCGAGCACACACGGGGATATATATACGGGCCTGAACCTAAACCGATACGCTCGCTCACTCCGTGATGAACGGACGTGTCACGACGACGCTCACTGCCGCTGCCCGCTCACCGCTCGGCGTACCCCGAGCCCCGCGGACGCCTCCGCCGCAACCGCTCTCCTAACATCATAAACAAGCCTTGTACCGTTCGCTCAACCGCTTGTTGAGTGCAACGCGAGTGCAAGGCTTGCGCCGCCCTCCCGCAAGCGCTCCGGCGCTCTGCGACTTCAAGCAAGAAGACAAGATACCGTCTCTCGACACACCGTCGAGTTACTGTGTGTGCGGGACTTGCTCCGGTCGTCTCGCAGCCAGGCCGATCGTAGGCCGGCTGCCTCTCCGTCGGGCGCACCCGCGCCGCCACCGCCGCAGCCGTCGCGCCGAGTTCGAGTCCTCGCACCCGTTCCTCGGTTACGTTGGCGTCTTCGCTAATTTATTAGCGTTAGGCACTAGCGAGCCGAGTGTTTCGTGAGTGCAGGGCTCGCGCCGTCTCGCAGCCGGGCCCGGAGGCCGGCTGCCTCCCTTACACGAAAAGCGCTCTTTTCAGAGCGACTACTAGTGTTTTCCTGAATCCACGAGTGTGGTGGATCGGCAGATACTAACTGTGCCAACCAAACCGATCGGGCGTTGCCCCGGAGCGCCTGTTTTTCCCCCTTCAGGGGAACAACAGAATCCGGCTGGGTCTGGTACCACCGGCCTTGGGGTCGCCCCTCGCCGACACCAGACATCTCCCTCCCACCCTCCGCCTACCCTCTCCTATCCCTCGGGTGTGTGTTTGGCTTGGCCGACCGGTTCACGCCGGCGTCCCTGTCTCTCCCCCGAGGCAGCTAGGGCCCGTAGGCACTCAACCAACTGCACATTAAGATTGGCAGCTGGCACACAGTAGGTATACACACATATAGGCACTCACCCTCTGCCTACCCCCGGCAAGGTCCCTCATCTAACCACGATGTCGGGGCCCACCCACCCCTTCATAGTCTTCGACGAGCTCGATGACTCCATCGGGAAACCCCTCCGTGGAGCTTTCGCCTCCATGGTGCTGTCCCTCTGGGACAAACTAAGGGACTCGCCCGCCCAGCTGGAGGAGTTTCTCAAAACTCCCAGGGCATTCTTGGTCTCTCCGACCACACCCACCGCCAAGGGCGAGCCCTCACCTTCCGGTAAGGGCAAACCCTCACCCTCGGACAACGGTGCCACTCCCCCCACAGGCCTCTCTCCCTGGAAGAGAGGACCCGCCCGTCTTCAGCACACAAGCCCTCCGATACCCCTCAGGTACCGACCGAAGGGCCCAGTGTCCGACCCCATCCAGCCCATGCAGGACGACGGCTTCACAGTCGTCGTTCCCAAGGGCAAAAAACGCCCAGCCACCACGGCTCTCCCCCCTCCTCCGCCCAAGAACCCTTGTCCATCCACAGGAGTCATGCCCTCCGCCTCTGGGGTCTCGGCCTTCCGCTGACCCCTCCCCCGCTACTCCGCAAGGCCACCAAGTCATCTCTGGTGGTTCGCAACCGCGAACTGTGGGAGTCTGTCTCCAAGACCCTCACGGCCCAGCAGATCCCGTTCAGGGCAAAAACCCATCAAGATGGGATCATGGTCCATCTGACCTCCTCCGATGACCACCGAGCGGTCACTCGCCTCCTTCGAGAGGACCAAGTGCACTTCCACACCTACGCACTTGAGGAGGAGAAAGTCCTCCGTGTGGCCGTGATGGGGATCCCCAAGGAGATTCCCTTCGAATCCGTACACTCCGACCTTCTGTCGAAGAAGTACCCTGTCCTCTCGGTCAGCCGGATGCACGCCGGCCGCACTAAGCAACCATGTGACATGGTCTTGGTCACGCTGGAGAGCACCCCAGAGGGTCAGGCGATTTGGAACGCCAAATCGATCCTCAGCCTCTCGGGCCTCCAGTTCGAACTTCCGCGGAAGAAAGCCACCCCCGGTCAGTGTCACCGCTGCCAGCTCTACGGGCACGCATCGCGTCTGTCCCAAGGCCCCTAAGGCCAAAAAAGGGCTTTCCAAAACTAGAGCTACAACGCTTCGCCCTCCACATCCTGAGCAACTACAATGGCTAGTACAACCCAACGTACTAGACCTCACTCCCTATCCCTGGCATGGTTCAATGCCAACGGTATCACCACCGACTCCCACGACCAACGCCCCCTTATTAGGCAATTTCTCACGACCCATCAAGTCGATGTTATGCTTGTGAACGAGACCTTTCTGAAACCGAGCTAGAGACTATTTTAAATGATACAGTGTTTACACCGGACTGGGATGATGACAGAGACGGTGTTGTATTTACAGGCGCGAAATATTCCATTTCATGTTGGCGTTACACGCACACTGTTAACAATAAACCGGTGCCGAAATATTACTTGTTTAATAGTCACGCGGTCAACGAAAACAACGTCAACTTTTGTGACGGTCTGGCAAGGATTTTTCAATTCGACAACATAAAATGCCTAACGGAGGCTTTATTAGATTACAATCGACATTTGCCAAGAGATGAATACTCATTCAATAAAATCAAAGTGACGGAAATTATTGAACTTGATAGTACGCGGAATCCTGCCACACGACTCAATCCAGTTCATACGCAATGTAGTAAAAGTACGATGTCTGGAATCGAGGTGGAAGGTATTCAATCGGTTCCTTCAGATCTGGTATTGAATACCATTTCCGACTGCACCGAATGCAGTCAAAGTTCGGTTACTACAATCGAAGTTACACACCCTTCACCCTCTGTCTTGAATGACCTGATGATAAGGGACAACGTATCGGTATCGCCGACAGTCCAAATGATTGTTAGTCAAGACAGTAACATTTCTGTCTCGATACTAACCCCTGTTCCATCGTATACAGGGGTAGTTCAAAAACATGTAAAAAAAACGTTACTAATAAATTAGCACAAATTAAAAATCCAGTGGTGGTAATTGAAAAAGTAAAAGACTTTAAACTGACACATCTTAAGCCGGTAGTTGTTCTCGATAGATTAGGGTCTAATCAGACCATTACAAAAACAAAAAGGGGGCAAACCCATTAAAAATAAAAGGGGCCGCAAAAAAATAACAAAAAATAATGCACAACTGGATGCAGTTATAATACATACACAAAAACCCAGAGGTTCACCGCGAATCTGTGAAAACATATACACAAAAAAGGTTCACCGCGAATCTGCAAAAACATATACACACAAACACCCAGAAGTGCATCGCGAATCTGTAAAAACATACCCACAAAAACACCCAGAAGTGCATCCCGATTCTGTAAAAACATACACACAAAAACACCCAGAAGTGCACCGCGAAGCCGTTCAAAAATATAATGAAATCAATCCAGAAGTAAACAAATAGTCCACTCAGCGTTACAATGAAGTTAGCCGTAATGTAGACGTTCCGTTACGTAGGTCGCGAAATTTAGTAGGCGAGAAACGGGATGATGACTTGAATGCAGTCAAATCGCATACGTTAAAAAAACAATAGCTAAATTCATCAGATATACATAAATGTCAATATTGTCGCGCGCCTCTATTTGATGAGGAAAAAACTAGGATGCAATGGTGTTGCGGGTCAGGGGCAACTAATGTTCAAATATTACCACCATTGACGAAAATTTTTTATACGCATCCCAGTTTCGAAACAAGACAACGCACTTATAACAATTTATTCGCTTTCTCGGCATTGGGCGTTTCGCACGGTTTTCAACAACTGCCAGGATTATCTTTTATCAAAATTCAAGGCCGAGTATATCACCGCGTTTTCGATTTAGCTTATAAAGACTGCACTAATAACATAGGTTTATACTCGTATATTAATGATTCTTCTGAACGGGAAAATTTAGCACGCAATCAAAGTTTCGATGTCCAAGTGACTGTCGCGATTAGAAATGATTTAGAAAACGGAAATCCGTATATTGATTGCTTTAAAAGATTAAGTTTAGAAGCTTCCGACGAAGCGTTTTTAATGTTTCAGAGAACTCCTCGAGCTACCCACGGAAACATTTTAGGCAATCAGCCCGTGGGTAGAGAAATTTCTGCTATCATTGGTACAGATCGAGAGCAATACGTTCCTCTAACTGTAACTACATGGAAAATTGGACAAAAAAACTCATACCGTCGATATGAGTCGTCCTCTGTATGAAAGTTTCCAATATCCACTTTTGTATCCCCACGGAAATCCAGGTTGGTATCCCCAATCCTCTCATTTGTGCGCGTGTATTCAACTTGCGTTTGTCTGCCTTGCTGCACGGCTTACGTTCCGGCGCTTGGTTCGGAAAGTTAGAGTATTTAACTCATGTAATCGAATTTCAAAAGCGAGGATTATTACCCCATGCCCACATTTGTTTAAGAGTAGAGGGAGGAGGTCCAGCAGATAATTCAGATATAGATATGGTATGTCGTGCCGACCTGATGCACCAGAAGCGGAAGGCAAATTATATACAGCTGTCCTGAATCATATGATTCACGGACCATGTGGGCAAGAAAGAGATAAACTGCCGTGTTGCGACAAAGAAAAACAAAAATCTAACAAACGTTTCCCTAAACGCGAATCTGACGTCACCTTCTGTGACGAAAGAGGTTTTATTCATTTGCACCGCAATAGTAGCAATAAAGGCATAATCAAATTCCGTAATAAAGAAATAAAAGTAAACGATTTGTGGGTCGTTACGTACAACGCCACTTTACTTTTAAAATATGACGCGCGCATCAACATTGAAGTTTCCTCGCATCGTGGTATAGTAAAATATCTTTTCAAATATATGACTAAAGCGCGCGTTGCCATTGTTAACGACGATAAGAATGAAATAGAAGATTACGTAACAAAAAGATATATAGGATCGAGCGACGCGGCTTGACGCGTATTAGAGTTTGACGTCATTGGTCGCGAACCCAGTGTCAAGCAGTTAACCGTACATTTAGAAAACAGACAAACAGTTTTTTTCAAACCTGGCCAGGATAGCGGCGACATTGACCGCGAATCTGATTTACTAACATACTTCAATCGGCCACAGGGCGAAAAATTTGATTCTTTAAAATACGTCGATTTCTATGAAAATCATGTTGTACATGCGAAACGCCAGAACACAAAAGTAGCTATTTTCGAAACGAGTAAATAAAACAGCGGAAATAGAGCACATAGGGCTCCCCATCGCACAGAAACAAAACAGTAAAATTAACGAGGGTGAAACAACACCTAAAACAGCGGAAATAGAGCACATAGGGCTCCCATCGCACAGAAACAAAACAGTAAAATTAACGAGGGTGAAACAACACCTAAAACAGCGGAAATAGAGCACAAAGGGCTCCCATCGCACAGAAACAAAACAGTAAAATTAACGAGGGTGAAACAACACCTAAAACAGCGGAAATAGAGCACATAGGGCTCCCATCGCACAGAAACAAAACAGCAAAATTTTATTTTAGATTGGCTAGACTGCGCTCCAGTAGCTCGAAGTTTGGGCGGTCACGGTCTGACGTCTGTGACGCACAGCTCGGACAAAAAAGTTGGCCCGTCGTGTCCTCCTGATGGGATTATTGCCGAGCGAAGAGATGTCGCCCTTGGGATGCCCTAACCAACCTCCGTAAGACTCTCTCTCTCTCTGTCTCTCTTACTTTTACGGTACTCTTTATATTGAATTAATTTGATGATTACTGAAGCTTCTTTAAAAAACAATTTTTTGCCCAATCTAAGAAATTGAAAATAGGAAAAGAAAAACGACTAATAGTTGTAGACATTGGAAATGAGGAAGGTTTTTTGGAGGACATGGAATGGGTATTTGTATCATCGACAATGGGTGATTATCACGAGAGCATGGACGTAAGAAGCTGCGACGTTAGTAGTAGAGATAACTTCGAGTTGCATGTGGCATGGGGGTCCACCCATATAAGTACAACCGGGAGAAGATTATATGATGAAGCAGAAAGAAGCGGACTCGCAATCATCGGCCCGGACTCCCCGGCGAATATACCAACAAACCCCCGACACCGTGCGGACGTCCTAGATATAGTGCTTCATAAGGGGATGAGTGCGCCGATATCAATGGAGGTTTTGTATGACCTGGACGAACAACATCTCCCCCTTCTTATCTCTGTGCGAGCATCGACGTCTCGCACCTCCTTTCCGACTATGATGAAAAGGACTGATTGGACCGCCTACCAAAGACAACTGCAGTCGCTAGCGGTCGGCAGGCTGAATACAGCAGAGGAAGTGGAAGCCTGCGCGATCGAGCTGGCAGCCGCGATAACGGCTGCTAGGGAAGCGGCTACAACCACGCCCGAATAGAAGACAAGAGCTTCCCGGCCATATTAAAGAACTGCGCAATCGCAAACGCGCGCTGAGAAGACAGTGGTCTCACTCACGCTGTCCAACACTGAAGAGATAACTAAATGCCACCACGGAGAGACTGTCAAATGAGGTCAAGGCCTGGAGAGGGACCACCTGGGACTATCACATCGCCCAGTGTGAAGAGGACAAGGCCAATTTGTACTATTATATTATATGTTCGTATTTATTTGTCTAAGCACTTATCGTGGGAGCCCTGGTGAATATGCTCATGGCCATCGTCGCGGGGGAAGACCTTCGCAGTGCGGCGATGCGCACCTTAAACACAATAACGAGCCTTTATGGATAGGGTCCAACAAACACGAATTATTTATTGGAACTCGGGAGGAGTGAGAGGGAAGATCCCCGCGTTGCGCTTACTCACTCGGTCGCAGGACATCCATATCGTCCTCCTGAGTGAGACAAAATTAACACCACGCCAGCAGCTCAGCATACCCGGCTACGTCATGTACCGCCGGGACGAAATCTCTCCCCAGGGTGTGGCCTATAGTGGAACGGCCGCCCTGGTGAGGAGGGACGTGGTCCATGACGAGCTCGAGCTGCTGAGATATGTCGACACGAGGACCGTGGGGGTCTGCACCAATATAGCCGGGAGGGAAACCAGAGTACTCGCCGGCTATCGACCCCCAGTGAAGGAGTTTGAACCAGAAGATCTCCGTACTGTCTTCAACGACAAGCGCCCTACATTGCTTGCTGCGGACCTCAACGCGAAACACCGACCCTATGCACGAACGCAGCAGGTAAAAACCTATGTGACCAAGCCGAGAGGTGCGGATTTACCGTCATCGGCCCAGACTCGCCCACGCATATTCCAACAAACCCGCGCTACAGAGCGGGTGTGCTCGACGTAGTGCTGCATAAGGGGATCAGAGTGCCAATAGCAATCGATGTACTAAACGGCCTCGATGAGCAGCATCTCCCCTTAGTGATCACAGCAGGAGCGGCGGCATTGAGTACCCCCCACAAATTGATGATGAGGAAGACCGACTGGGCCGCATACCAGACCTGTATCCAATCGCTGGGGGGTCGGGAAGCTCTCAACGACAAGCGCCCGACACTACTTGCAACGGACAATGTTTTATGATATTGATGAATATTTCAAGTTAAAAGATTATTAAATTACTAGTAAGTAATTTCTGGACATTTTATTATATGGACAATATTTTTTTATATTGGCATATTTTTGTATTGACGTATTTTTATATTGGCATATTTTTATGCCGACGTATTTTTGTATAGACGTATTTTTATATTGACATATTTTATATTGGCAGTATTATTATATTGACAATATTCTTATATTGACATGTTTATATACATTGACATTTTGTTTTTATTCCATTGACATGTAATCAGTGTTCTAAATCTCTATGTAATGATATTACGGAATTGACTTGTAACATTGGTGTTATCAATAAAATATTTGTATTTGGACCTCAACGCGAAACACCGAGCGTCCCAATGCACGAACGCAGCAGGAAAAAACCTGAGGAATAAAAATAAAATAGCGGAAACAGAGCACAGAGGGCTCCCATCGCACAGAGACAAAAAGATAAAATAACAAGGGTGAAGTAACACCTAAAATAGCGGAAATAGAGCACTGGGGGCTCCCACCGCACAGAGACAAAAAGATAAAATAAACAAGGGTGAAGTAACAACAAAAATAGCGGAAACAGAGTACTGAGGGCTCCCATCGCACAGAGACAAAAAGATAAAATAACAAGGGTGAAGTAACACCTAAAATAGCGGAAATAGAGCACTGGGGGCTCCCACCGCACAGAGACAAAAAGATAAAATAAACAAGGGTGAAGTAACAACAAAAATAGCGGAAACAGAGTACTGAGGGCTCCCATCGCACAGAGACAAAAAGATAAAATAACAAGGGTGAAGTAACACCTAAAATAGCGGAAATAGAGCACTGGGGGCTCCCATCGCACAGAGACAAAAAGATAAAATAAACAAGGGTGAAGTAACAACTAAAATAGCGGAAACAGAGCACTGAGGGCTCCCATCGCACAGAAACAAAAAGATAAAATAACAAGGGTGAAGTAACACCTAAAATAGCGGAAATAGAGCACTGGGGGCTCCCACCGCACAGAGACAAAAAGATAAAATAACAAGGGTGAAGTAACACCTAAAATAGCGGAAATAGAGCACTGGGGGCTCCCACCGCACAGAGACAAAAAGATAAAATAAACAAGGGTGAAGTAACAACAAAAATAGCGGAAACAGAGTACTGAGGGCTCCCATCGCACAGAGACAAAAAGATAAAATAACAAGGGTGAAGTAACACCTAAAATAGCGGAAATAGAGCACTGGGGGCTCCCACCGCACAGAGACAAAAAGATAAAATAAACAAGGGTGAAGTAACAACAAAAATAGCGGAAACAGAGTACTGAGGGCTCCCATCGCACAGAGACAAAAAGATAAAATAACAAGGGTGAAGTAACACCTAAAATAGCGGAAATAGAGCACTGGGGGCTCCCATCGCACAGAGACAAAAAGATAAAATAAACAAGGGTGAAGTAACAACTAAAATAGCGGAAACAGAGCACTGAGGGCTCCCATCGCACAGAAACAAAAAGATAAAATAACAAGGGTGAAGTAACACCTAAAATAGCGGAAATAGAGCACTGGGGGCTCCCATCGCACAGAGACAAAAAGATAAAATAAACAAGGGTGAAGTAACAACTAAAATAGCGGAAACAGAGCACTGAGAGCTCCCATCGCACAGAGACAAAAAGATAAAATAACAAGGGTGAAGTAACACCTAAAATAGCGGAAATAGAGCACTGGGGGCTCCCATCGCATAGAGACAAAAAGATAAAATGAACAAGGGTGTAATAACACCTAAAATAGCGGAAATTGAGCACTGAGGGCTCCCATCGCACAGAGACAAAAAGATTAAACTAACAAGGGTGAAGTAACACCTAAAATAGCGGAAATAGAGCACTGAGGGCTCCCATAGCACAGAGACAAAAAGAGAAGGTAAAAAATGTACCTACTTCTATTGTTATAAATGTATAATTAAATTATTGTTTACAGTGTTTTTCAGTAGTTTGAGAGTGACATTACGTGAACCGTCTAATTTCTATTACTTTCGTGTTTTATGTCTTTAAATTAGCATCATTTTTATGTTATTATAACGTAGCTGCTTTTTTTGTAAAATGTGTAGATGTATGTGTTAATCGATTCAAATCGTGACGCGATGAATCGATTCACACAAAAAAGGTCTGAAAGATAAATTTATAAAAAAATCTAAATTTTTTCAAGACTGCGTTTACAATGTTAATATAAAGCGCTGTTCATACATTCTGGAGTCTTGGGAAAAACTTTAACCAGGGTTTTCTTAGTTTTTTTTTGTATTTGTTTCGATTTTATTTCTTTATACGTTTCATATGACCACCAACTAACATGTCTTTGAATATTGCTAATGTTCAAACAGTCGGCTCGTATAGAAAAACCCCTATGTTTACTCGCAACTTTTAGCGGTGCAAGATAAATTATGTATTTAACACTAACTTAGCAGTTAACCGAGTTAATAAGGTTAACCCAGGAACATGCAAGTGGACCTAACATAAGAAGTATTGTACATAGTAAATAAACAACGTTCTGGTAATGTTCATTGGAGAGGTATAGGAGATCAAATAAGAGAGCATATCAGTAGAGGCCGTATATCTAGAAACCAGTTGTGAGGGTCAGAGAAGGGTGTTGTACGCGACGATCGTGTTAATTTACCTCAAACAAAACAGCAATAAAATGTTATATGGGAGATGTTGTGCGACCAGCTTTAGCCTACACGATGAAGCAAAAATTTAAGAAAAAAACATTGTCCCTGGCTTTGCTACGCAGTGCGCACTCCGGCGCATTGTCACTGAATAATAAAAAAAAAGTGAAACAATGAATATAGAAAAAAGGTAAGCTCCTTAATTTGAATTAGGTACTATTTCTTATTTGATATATTACGTACGATACGATATTAAGTGTAAATAAAGCGTAATTAGCATTGTTTGGTCTTATTTGTCACGGCCGTTTTTTGAAAGCTTGTCATAAATCATAAATACATACTACAAAATGTCTGTACCATTTGTTATTGGAAGAAGACTCATTATATCCCCTCAAATTGATGTGCAGAGCATTGTATGCTACTAATCTGTGTTTGGATGTTCTGAATAGCTGATGGTTCTAACCTCACATTTACCTAAATAATTATGTTTACAAAGTTTTTTTTCCAGTACTGTACCTGTCCGCAGGACTTGGCGGCATTGGTGCTGTTGGGGTTGTCGGTAAGTACCTACATATATTTAATATGGGTATACCAAAACAATGATGGTAAAAGGAAGTTTATTAGCCTACCTTGTTGTTTCATTCACTGGTATCATGGTGTTTCATTTCAGCCAGATTAAAAATCAGTTGAGCTCAGGGGCAGATCCAGGATTTTGGTTTTGACCAGCTCGACACCTATGTGCAAGCGTTTGGGGATTGAGTTCCTTGACTTTTTACATTATAATATAATTTTACATCCACACTAATAATAAAACGGCTGGGCAAATCTTGATGAAAAGTACAAATATATATATGTATATATATATTTTAATTTTAGCCTATAAAAATATAATATTGTTACAGGCCTGAAGAGGTGCAGACGACCCCAGAGGCTCAGCGAACGCCTCCTCCGCCTCCCTCTGGCAGCCATGAGGCTGGGTGGAATATAAATTATAGTTTGACTGTTAGAAAAGTAGAGGCGGCGGTCCCTTCCCGTCCCAGAAGGGTAATAAATATAATAATAATAAATACAAATAATGAGTTTTTTGATGAATGAATTTTACAGTCACCGTAATCAACCCACTAGGGCCCAAGGCCACTCTTCTTTCCGGGTTGCCAAGGCAAGTCTGATTCCCCACTCCCGGCGACGGCCCAAGCCTAGGATCGTATCGTCTAGGTGCCCGACATCTACGCTCGCCAAAGTTCGTTGACGCTGTACAGGCCGTTTGAGGCCAATAGCAAGTCATTAAAAAAAACCGCTAACCCGCTTTGCATTCGAGCCACTGTGAAGATAACTCTCCTACAATCCCAAACCAAACAGTCGGGTGTCAAACTATCCGGGATTTCATACTATCGATGCCGTCAGAACTGCTCTCTTGTCTGGACGATGAGGCAGGAAATTACTTTCAAAGTTTAAAAAAGGCTCCCAAAATCGTGACTAGATACAAGCCTCTAGCTCCTACCGAGCAATAGTGACAGCTCTCTTATGCCTCTCCAAGAACTAGAAAATGATATTACATTGTAGGTTTTAATTTCAGAGTAATCAGCTACAGAAGTACAAGGTAGACCACGATGCAGGAATCAAACACGGATGGTGAAATGTCATTTTGATACACATTTTCGCCGACCATATAGCAGAGAGCGCTCCATACAGCTTAGCCGGTACACATCATATTCATATACAATATAAAGATATTGTACACACAAAATACTGTATACACACAAAAATATACTGACTACTGCTTATAATCGACTCTAATTTCTTCAGGCCTATCTACAGAATATCTCTGTGTGACAAATCAATTGGGCACAATGTTATGTGCCCCTGACATTGTAAGTTAAGGGACTTATTTTATAACTTACATAATACTACATGTGAGACTCGTTCCGGCAGTAATCAATGATGAACTGGTAATCAGGACGCCTTTTCTCTTCTCTTACCCTGAAAAAGAAATTGAATTTTATTTATTAAGGTACGCCAACAGCACACATTGCAAAATTTAAAAAGCGGTCAATTGCGAGTCGGTCTCGCGCGTGAAGGGTTCCACACCATTATCTATAAAAACGACAAAAAAAATCGCGTTAGTTGTATGGGAGCCCTTAAATATTTATTTTATTTTAGTATTTGTTGTTATAGCGGCAACAGAAATAGATAATTTGTGAAAACTTCAACTGTTCTTACGGCCTGGTGACAGACAGATGGTCGGACAGACAGACAGCGAAGTCTTAGTAATAGGGTCCCGTTTTTACCCTTTGGGTAGGGAACCCTAAAAAGCATTGCAAACAGTTATGTTCCGATACATGCGCCACTTATAGGCATACAGATTGCTTGCAGTATTAAGGAATTAAAATTATAGTTTTAGAGTTTAAATTTATTTAAAACTAATTTTATTTTTAATTTTAATGAAAAACAAATTATAGTAAGCATAGGTGCTCAATAGAAATAGATTACAGGTTATAAAAAAGAACAGAATATTAAGAACAATATGAGTGAAGATTCATGGGGCCTACAATTTTGGATTGTCTTACATTTTTTTTTAATGGCTGACATGCTTGTTTTTTGACCACAACTCACCTGATGTTAAGTGACGGTGTGGTTGAAGATGGCCTAGCCTGAAATGGAACTGGCTCTCAAGTGAGGCTGCCGGAACACACCGTTAGATGCTTGGCAGCAGATTTTCAGCTTGAGGGTGGTAGCTAGCCAGCCGAGTACTAGAAAGTACCCTACCACCACGCTATGGTTTCCTTCACCGGCAGCTCAAGCTCATTGTTGGGGTTTGAACCCACGCCCTTCGGCATGCGAACCGAGCACTGAGCTATCATCGCTACATGAAATAAATGCGCACTAATACACTTTACATCATACTAATGTATCAAAATATTGTATTGCACATAACTGCATTAACCATATAATGAGCACCTAATAGTGTATGTACGTGTTTATAAGCACATGTTTACAAAAAACAAAAAGTTTTGTATCAGTTATCTGACTCCCATAGTAGTAATCTAGCAGGAGTTTGTCTGGGTAGGTAAGCAGTAGTGTGTCAACATTACTGTGTTCCGGTTTAAAGGGTACTGCAGCTACAGAAATGAGAGGGCTGTAGAGACAACCCGTTGAGTCTCAAAGTAATGAGCGCCAAAGAAGCGATGCCCTGGACTTTGCTTTGCTACTCAACGTTCTGTGTATCGCTGGAATGGTCATAGACAGACGTTACCTCTTACTATCAGGAAAGCGTCTCGTTCGTCTCATCATTCGTCGTTTTTAGCGATGATAGCTCAGTGGTTAGCGCGGTCGGTTCGCATGCCGAAGGGCGTGGGTTCAAACCCCAACAATGAGCTTGAGTTTTCGGTGAAAGAAAACATCGTGAGGAAACCATAGTGTGGTGGTAGAGTACTTTCTAGTACTCGGCTGACTAGCTACCACCCTCAAGTTGAAAATCTGCCGCCAAGCATCTAACGGTGTGTTCCGGCAGCCTCACTTGAGAGCCATATGCATTCCAGGCTAGGTGTGCTTTACCATCTTCGACCACAACATCACTTAACATCAGGTGAGTTGTGGTCAAACACAAAGCCTGTCAGATATAAAAATAAAAAAACTACGAAAAAAAGTTGGTTTGATCTTGGCCAGAAGGCGACTAAAATGTAAGCAAGATGTAAATAGAAATAAAAGGTGTGTGCATGCTTCAAGCATACATGCTCAACATCGAAGGATCCTTCTTGCAGCGCATCATGTTGGGCGTTACCTCTCCTCAGATATGGTTGGTGGTGGCGGGCACATGCGTCATACTCACAGTATGCACAACATCTTGCTTACATTTTTGTAGAGATGATAGCTCAGTGGTTAGTGTGGTTGGTTCACATACTGAAGGATGTGGGTTTAAACCCCAACAATGAACTGAGCCGGTGAAGGAAAACATCGCGAGGAAACCATAACATGGTGGTAGTTTTTTTGGCGGGAACGCGGTGAGCGTCGTGTCGCCCCATTGTATTTTTTTCTAAAACTAGTGTATTTTAGAGTTTTTATGCATAAAAATAGTGGTGTTTTATTTATAAAGTGCCGAATTACAAGCGCGAGTGTGGGAGAATGATATAATGTGGTTAAACATGACATTTCGTGTTGCTTCCAAAACTCCACCCAGAAGCTTATAATAAAGTCGCCACTACTTTACTAAGGCATGACTGGGACCGACTGGGCTTGATCAAGACTAGAGTTTGACTGTAACTATAGATGATAAAGAAGCTGAAAAATGAAGACTACTCACAAAATATAGAAACATTGAAACTGGCAGAATGCACAGAGTGTGATGCAAAAAAGATTGAGAAAAAAAACATGGTGGTAAGGTACTTTCTAGTACTTGGCTGGCTAGCTACCACCCTCAATTTGAATCTGATGCCAAGCATCAACGGTGTGTTCCAACAGCCTCATTTGGGAGCCAGTACCATTCCAGGCTAGGTGAGCTTTACCATCTTCAATCACACCATCACTCAACATCAGATGAGGTGTGGTCAAACACATAGCCAGTCAACCATAAAAAAAAATGCATTCGTACTAGTACTTTATCCCTGGACTAAGTTTAGATTCATGAAATTCACTCATATAAAAAAAAACTGTAATTCAAGCTGACAAATATCACGGGACCCCAGTATCTGTGGTGCATATATTTGAATGTGCATGTAATGTCTATGATATTTATTTATAAAAGAAAGAAAATTCAGTTAAACAATTAATTCCATTCCAGGCTAGGTCTGCTTAACCATCTTCGACCACACCGTCACTTAACATCAGGTGAGCTGTGGTCAAATAACTAGCCTGACACCTCCTTTAAAGAAACTACTTTTGAGTGTTTAGTGTATTAAAGTTGTTAACGACTGTTCAGCAGAAATAAACTAAATATATACCTTGAACATTCAAAATGAACTTCCGCAAAGTAACACCTGATTCAATCAATAGTAACGAATGTACTTTTGTTATTTTACGACTAGAAGTTATTTAAAGCATATAACACAGATTTTTTTTAAGTATGTAGGTAGTCTGATATTAATTTTACAAAAAAAATATCTCACCGGAATAGAAGTTTCCAGTTCTCAGCAACACCAAAGTTCTATTTTCAATTTCTTCTAGTGGTGACATCTGGAAAGCAGCATTTTCAATTTCTCTTCAACATTTGATTGTTTCTTTGTTCTTGCATCTTGACTATCATCTACAACGATCGCTCGACCACTAACTCGAAGTACGATTTCATTGTTGCTTCAGTATCTGTATGAGAAATAAAAATTTAAATAAAGTTAAGATACCTAACAAAGAAATTCCAGTTAATATAGAGGTAAAATACAAGTTTAAAACATTTATGTAGGTAGTTAAACATTTATCTTTATACTGTACTGCACAAAATTTGTTTCGTTCTTCTGCCTAGGTCAATATTTTACCACAACCTTGGTGGCATATCGAAACTTCAAAACAGCCACTAGTTGAGAACCCCTGACTGCCTTGAAGCACATTTAGCATTAGCAATTATTATTTTATGATTCAAGAGAGTGAATTGTATTATAAGTACACAGAATTTGTCATAGGTAAAATCACAACCGCCATTTCATCCAAGAATAAATCGTCCGAAATCGCCGGTTAGATGCGCCGATATTGAGAAATAACTATGCGATAACGCCAAGAATCACCAACACAACTTAAAGTACGTAGGGAGAAAACACTCGTCAAAAATTAGCTAGAAAACTCATTTGTAGAACAAAGATGTAGGTATGAGAACGTTTAGAAAAAAATCGAAAAAATGTCTCACCCAAATCAGTTTTAAGCAAACGGCGAAGTTCTTTTTCTCAAACTCTTTTGTCCCGCTGACGATGGTAAAGGTCCGGGAGCCAGCATATTTTTCAGTCCAGACCTCCACGAAATTTAAATTTTTTCCAGGGCGGTTGTTCGTATAAAACATGACGATTTTCATTCAAAGCGGCCATACCTCGCATTTGAAGCTTAATTTTCTTACCGTTTCAGTATCTGATTCACAAAAACGAATTGAAATTAGCAAGTAGAAAGAAAAAAAAATACCACGTTAAACATAAAAATTAATAATACCTTTGATAAACAAGCACCGGCCGGTAAGAACGCCGCAACGAAAAGAAAGAAATTTGCAAAGGTCTGTGCAGGTGTGTGCTGTACCGGTCTATCCTGTCACTCTGTCTGTCAACTTCAACTTCAACTTTTCAATGCTGTCAGTTCTGATCAGTCGTCCATGAAGCTATTATAGCTTCATGCAGTCGTCAGCTCAGATCATGAAGCTTAGCTTCATGGCTCAGATCAAACACTACGTCATGTGGAAGCATGATGCCAAAACCAAGGGGGAAAAAAAAAAAACACTACGTCGAGTTTTTGGCGGGAACGCTGTGAGCGTCGTATCGCCCCATTGTATTTTTTTCTAAAACTAGTGTTTTTTATGCATAAAAATAGTGGTGTTTTATTTATAAAGTGCCGAATTACAAGCGCGAGTGTGGAAGATTAATATAATGTGGTTAAACATGACTTTTCGTGTTGCTTCCAAAACTCCATCCAGAAGCTTATAGTAAAGTCGCCACTACTTTACTAAGGCATGACTTGATTTGACTGGGACTGACTGGACTTGATCAAGACTAGACTTTGACTGTAACTATAGATGATAAAGAAGCTGAAATATGAAGACTACTCACAAAATATAGAAACATTGAAACTGGTAGAATGCACAGAGTGCGATGCCAAGAAGAAAGAGGTAAAAAAAGAAACACTACGTAGTCAGTGTGTTTTTTGCATGAAGCTATAGCTTCATGGTTTTTTGCCAAGTTTTTTTTTTTAAATTTAAATTGCCCTTACGGGGCTAAATCGTTAAAGCGATACTGCCTTGTCTTCCGTTTTTTGCAATTCATGTCTTACATCTATAGTTACAGTCAAAGTCCAGTTTTGGTCAAGTCCAGAAAGTGCCAGTCAAATCAAGTCGTGCCTTTATAAATTAGTGGCGACTTTACTACAAGCTTCGATGGAGTCTTGGAAGCAACACGAAAAGTCATGTTTCATCACCACTTATGCTAAAGTTGTTTGGTGATCAAAATAAATAAATTGACGTCGTATATTTTAAAAAAACAATTAGATTTTGTTAGGCTAACTTCGTTATACATAAATACATAACTAAATTCTAGATAACGAACGGGAATTACAGAAACGTGAAAAAGTATATCACCACATTGATTTATTTTTCAAAATTTGTATTTTGTTATGTGTAAAATTGTATTTTTTTTTAAATTGATAGGTGTTTTATTTTTAAGGCGTAGAATTATATGCATGTGTTGGAAAATGATAAAATTTGGTGAAATATGACTTTTAGACAATATACACAACACTTTATTTGTGACATAAAACAACTTTTAATATTACATTTAAATTACAATCATCAACATTACAATACACACACAAAGATATAAAAAAAACATAATTAATATAATTAAGTTGTTTTGTTGCTTTTTATGCTACTTCGAAAATTCCGACGAAGCTTGTAATAATATTACCACTACTTCTCCAAGATATTACCTAATTCAACTATGACTTTGTGACTTGATACTAATACACTATACTTAAAAATATAAAAATATTGACGTGGTACTTACCTACATTGCCATATGGACAGGGTACGGCGGGTATGGATGCTACAAAAGACGAAGAAGGGGGTGCGCGGGTGGCAAAAACTGTTATATATCGGTTTATTCCACAAAACCTATATCACGAAATTTACTGAACATAAACCCTTAAATTTGGGTTAAAATAGAACAAAACCAAAAAATAAAGTTATCGTGTACTTAGGCCTTAACCGGTTCGAATTTTTAACCCGGTTTCCAAGCCCTGCATGGAACTAATTTTTTCTTATTACTGGCAAGTGGCAACCCCTGTCAGCAGGGTTGGATTTCGTACTATAATTATAGTATTTGTACTACTATTTCATAATCCGTACTAGATACTATCCACATCTAAGGATAGTACGGAAAAATACTATAATTTCGTTACTTCACTTATAAAATACCAAAATAGGTAAATATGACACCCGTTCTTTGTCAAACCATCTGTAAAAAATAGTTCATTGAGTTTTTTTTTTTCTTTTTCTTCTTGGCATCGCACTCTGTGCATTCTGCCAATTTCAATGTTTCCATATTTTGTGTGCAGTCTACGGTTTTCATCTTCTTTATCTTTATAGTCAATGTCCAGTCTAGGCAAGTCCAGTCCGTGCCAGTCAAATCTAGTTATACTTTTGTAAAGTAGTGGTGACTTTACTATAAGCTTTGGAAGTAACACAAAAAGTCATCTTTCATTACATTATATCAATTTCCCATTATATCACTTTTCTTGTAATTCGGCACTTTATGAATAACACACCAACATTTTTATATATAAACACTCGAAAAAACACTAGTTTTGGAAAAAAAATACAATTGGGCGATACGACTCTTTTCGCGTTCCCGCCAAAACCCGCAGAAGCCATGTAGATAATCGCACGTTGAAAACAAAAGTGACACTAAACGAAAACCTGTTTACCTGTACCTGTTTAAAATATTTACCTGTAATTCTGATTAAAATCAATCAGGTTCTGATAGAATAATACCAGAACTATTATTTAAAACAATAGCAATACATTATGTCAAGTCACAGTTGAGTTATTAACCTCATAAAACTTACAAAAAAAACTTAAAATGGCCATACTGAAAAATTGAGTTTTTCGTTTAGTGTCACTTTTGTTTTCAACGTGCGATATGATTAGATGCTAAGGATGAAGAAAATAATATTCAAGAACTGATTAATTTAGAAGAGTAGTAGTAAATTTCGCATAAACGTGTTGATTCGACGAATTAATCATTATTTATTAACTATTTAGATTTACAAAAAAAGTGTACTATCGGCGTACTATAATTTTAAAATTTTTGTACTATAATTTTCAACGTACCTAAATCCAACCCTGCCTGTCAGGGTAATAGTGTTCTGTGGTGGCAACATTCTCAAAATTACGTTCACTCAACTTTTCTTTCGCAAATTAATATTTGATATTGATACAGTGCGTTAAACAGTGATATAAAGTAAAAAATGAATAAAACAGTGAAAAGTTCTGCTAGAAAGATCATTTATAAAGTATACAAACGATGTCTATCGGATTACGACGCCAAGACTATACTTTCCGATCTCGACAATGTTTTCGAACAAACTGCCGATATGACAGGTATGTGAGAGCTTTATTTTGTTGAATCAAGTGTCAATTAATCTCCTAAAACTTGGTTTGAATTATTAGCACTTAATTGAGCGAAATATTGAACAATAAACACTGATCACATAGGTTATGTTTACAAACTGTTTCAAGTATTGCCATATAGCGCGACTACATCAACTCGCCTGATGTTAAGTGACGATGTGGTCGAAGATGGTAAAGCACACCTAGCCTGGAATGGAACTGGCTCTCAAGTGAGGCTGCTGGAACACACCGTTAGATGCTTGGCGGCAGATTTTCAACTTGAGGGTGGTAGCTAGCCAGCCGAGTACTAAACAGTACCCTACCACCACGCTATGGTTTCCTCACGATGTTTCCCTTCACCGGCAGCTCAAGCTCATTGTTGAGGTTTGAACCCACGCCCTTAGGTATGCGAACCGACCGCGCTAACCACTGAGCTATCATCGCTACAAAATACAGATTTGTAACAGACGCATACTTTTATCTTTTAAATACATCATGTAAGTATAAACTATGATAGTTAAAGATATTGCAAATTTTATTGATACCTATTAATTAATTTCAGGACAATCAAGTTAGCACTGTCAGACGAATAGTCCTTGAGAACAATCAAAATAAAGGAGTATTTTCTACGTCAGAAAAAACGTCTAGAAAAGTTCACCCTAAAAAACAACTAGACGATTTTGGACTGTGTGCCGTTAGACAAATAGTTCAGATGTTCTACACGGTCAGAAAACAAGTAAGTGTATAAACAATATTTTACATATGAATAAATTATTAATAAGTAAAAAACTTATCATAATCGTGTTATTTCCAGGTACCGACCTTACGAAATTTACTACCAGTAGTAAGAGAAGATTTAGGATATGACGGAAGTCGTGAGCATCTGCAGAAAGTACTTAAAGCCTTAGGTTTTAGTATGCAAAGTGTCAGTCTGAACGAACTGCTTTGATGAAAAAGCCTTATATTGCAGCAAAACGGGTGGAGTACTTGAGAATAATTAGCAAGAACAGAAATTTACCCGAAGAACTCGGGAAAGAACTAAATCAAATAGTGATAAACCGTGAAGATGACTGCAGCTGGAGCAGTATGTCTGAATCTGACGCTTGAAAGATGTAAATAAAGCAAATTGCCACTTTTTTTTTCTATTTAAATAGAGTGTTTAATTTAAATTTAGTGTAATTTTTTCTATTGCAAATAGAAAACGTCAATAGAATACATGTTTTATTTTGCCAACCCTGGTATATGGTATGTAGTATAGCATGGAAGTATGGATTGGAAAATAATTAAATTAAGAAAGAAAGAGATAGATTCTTTATTGTCATAAAAATTAATCTATTATTATCGCGCGTATTATACGCCCGTTAATAATAGTAATTATATAGTAAAGTAATTATTAATAATAGAATTTCGTTCATGTGCTCGTCCGGTTTTACAAAATTTTTGGCGTAGAAATGCAGTGTTACTAAGACTTTTATTGAGAAACTTACCAACAAAGTAACATTTAACATTATATATATATTTTTTTTTTTTTTAATATATCAAACCAATTTTTTCCTAATTAAATTTAAACATATTATTATAATTAAAATGATAAATATAAAATAACTAAAATATATTATTAAAAAGAGTCCCTTTAGGCAAGGTTCCGAAGATACTGGCAACGTTCCCCCTTTGAATAGCTAGACTAATTCTTTGTCCGAGGTAGCTGCCAGCTCTTCGGTCTCCTGTGATGTCGACTAACCTTTTTGCTATTTCTTTAAAAAGCCTTATAGCGCTAGGACCCCACGGACCAAGGGTCTCGACACCGAATGGGACAAAATCATATTCGGAGCCTAGACCCCTGTATTTGCATGTTTTAGATTTTTCAGCCGCTTCACAAGCCGCACCAGCTCTGTTGTTGGTTCCATGTAGATGGGAAGGGGCCAGCGTGTCTGAACAGGTTGCATCCCATACTAGCACCCGACCCATCTTCCAAGGAATCAAACTCATACCGTCCGGTCTCTTGCCATCGTCTCTTGCAATACCAGTTGGCTCAAGTAGACTTGGCACGTTGACGGTGGCAAGGGACCGGCGTATGATATCGTTAAGTGCGGCATGTCTCGAGAAGCGGCTGCACTTTTTTGGCATGACAGTCCGTGATGTCCTAGCTTGTCGACATCACTGCCACAGGGACATTTATGAGGAGCGCAGACCGGAACCCCAAGCCGTAGACAGGTTGCGATTCGGAGCGTGTCAGGCTCAAGAAATGATCCTGTATTTGACGAAGGGTACGCGTGAAGCCAGTAGCCGGCCTCATGCGTACCCACGGCCAAAAGCCTAGCACGCGCCGAATCTGTACTACAGCTCAAAAGATTTTCATAAGTCAATTTGCAGTTTATGTCGTCCCAGCTCCTCTGTGAATTTGGAGAAACAGGAAAATTCTGACCTGGGCATGCAATTAAGAATTATTTATTTTTATTATAATTTATTATTCTTACACAAATATATAAATAAGGCGTAATTAAAAATTTATAAAAGCTGTATAGAGGCTAATAAATTTACGCTATAAATGGGCTTCGTCAAGAAATAATTAGCAAATAATAATAATAAATTACATAATCATAATATTAATAGTTAAAGTAATATTTATTTAAAATTTATTACATTTTCAATATTTTAATTTGTAGTCGCGATAATCATTTTTAATATACTCGTCTACTTTGTATAGTCTTAGACAGCAACAGATTTTTTACATTCAAATAATATATACTGTACTTCGTAGAAGTTTTAATGCACTTAGGCAGTTTATTGTAAAGTTGCTGGCCAATTATTATAGAATTTTAAGTGGACTTGTGTAACCTATGTTTTACAGACAAAAGACTATCTTTGTCTCGAAAATTGTATTTACTACGTTCACCGCGATATTGATAAATAATATGGAGATTTGTTCTTACAAAATTTCACAATTTCAAAAATGTATTCTGATATTGATGTAAGGATACCTAGATTCTTAAAAAGATCTATTAGGGTGATGTGTGAGAGATGTATTAAGGTGGAGCAATAAACAAGATTATAATTTTGGGCAGGGGCGGATCAGTGAATAAATTTTTCACCTTATGCCATGTTAATGTAGCAAAACGGCCAAGCCACATATTTTGATTAAGGTGTAGTTTGTGAATTTACAGCTTGTAGAGTTCGAACTTGACGCTACATAAGATCTGATAACGTTATGACAGTGCGAGTTAGATGGCCTCGTCATGGCAATTTTTTTTTTTCCTATTTCTCAATGTTATACATAAATTTTATTAAGAAAAAAAAACATTTTTTACCAACTTACAATTTAGAAATATACAAGTGAGACGAAGCAAACAGTAGCGGATGGTGGGCAAAAGATTTATTGACAAGTTTTGTGAATGTGAGCGGTGATAACCAACAAACAAGTGGTTCTATTACGTGTTTGCAGTTAGCTTAGTGGGTGATCTGAAGTGAAATACACGTAAGTTGGGTAGACGCTGACGTTTAGACAATATAATGAGGGTAACCAAGTACCCTCATACCTAAATATAACTCTACCTCCCGTCTGCAAGATATATATTTTATTTTATTCCGCTTAAAAGTAAGCTTCAATTATAACAATGATAATTATAAATTTAACTAACTTGACAATAAGTCAAAAAACTTATCAGAAACTACTTAATGTCTAAAACTGAAATTTGATATAAACTTAAAAACTAAACCCAAAGTAAACAAAATTTAAATAAAAATAACCACATGTCATCATATAAATCCTCTTGCTGAAATCCACTCTTCTAACTGAAGTGACTGTTAAGCGGAATAAAAATATATATAAAAAAAACATTCAAAATGAATTGCAAAGTAACGTCTGAGTCATAATCAATCACTTCGTGTCTGTCTGTGAAGTAAACTTTTCTTCTCGAGTATCGCGACCTAGCTCCGTTAATCCATATGCCCCCTTTACGGGACATTCATACTCTATTCTTTTAGAAATAGTTATTTCATCACATTTGGTTTTATCAGTTAGATGTAATAATTAAAAAGTATGAATTTTTGCGTAAACTCAATGTTAAGTCAATTCGTTGCATAACTAAATGAAAACAAGCGGATATGTATATACATTTACTAATAGTTTTCTCTTAGAGAGAAACCTACGAACGGATTAATAGTTTCTGATCGTTTAGACCCCAAGATTCCAGACAGAGTTCAATATAAGGCACTGAATGTCATGGCCACAGTGTGTGTGGCTCATCCACACCAATTAATTCCAGACAACTATTATTAATGTATTTCGCGCGTCATTTTAAGGTGTAGTTCCGTCCACGGACATGTCTAGGACTTCGCAGCAATATTACTCCTATACACGCAAATTCGCTCGTAAGCATTCTGAGAACCTCAGGAGCCCAGTATAAAACGCTGCCGCAACGTCTTTGAATAATATACGCTTTATGCCACGTTAGTCTCGCTCAATCACATAGAATGTTACCAGTGATTTACAGTCACAACTCACAATTAACTTCCTACTGCAATGACTTCTTTGTCTAGATATAATGTAATAACATTACAAAGTATGTGTTTAACTCAATGGCTCCACAACAAGTTACAAATCAAGATGCTGCTTGAGGGGTAATAACAATTAGGCGTTGCTTGGCGTTAGTTCGCGTCGCTTACAACTCTTACCTACGGCGAACGCGCATTAGATTACATAATGTTTGCACTGATTATTGTTTAATAAATATTGTTTGTTAAGCTCGTTCTAACGCTGGCTTATCGAACAAACGTTTTACAGCTATAACAAATTCATTGACTTTAAATTTTAATTATGCCTGAAATGTTCATCATTAATTAAATTTTTTCAAATTTGACGTATTTTAATATCATCATCATCATCATCATCATCATTTCAGCCGTAGGACGTCCACTGCTGGACATAGGCCTCCCCTATTGACCTCCATAAAGACCTGTTGGAAGCGGCTCGCATCCAGCGCGAACCTGCGGTTCTTACGAGGTCGTCTGTCCACCTTGTGGGTGGACGTCCTACGCTGCGCTTGCCGGTCCGTGGTCTCCACTCCAGAACTTTGCAGCCCCATCGGCCATCAGTTCTGCGTGCTATGTGCCCTGCCCATTGCCACTTCAACTTGCTAATCCGCTGGGCTATGTCGGTAACTTTGGTTCGTCTACGGATCTCCTCATTTCTGATTCGATCTCGTAGGGAAACTCCGAGCATAGCCCTCTCCATAGCTCGTTGTGCGACTTTGACCTTATCAAGGAGGCACACAGTCAGAGACCACGTTTCAGCACCATAAGTCATCACCGGTAACACACACTGGTCGAAGACTTCCGACTTGAGGCACTGAGGTAATTCAGACGAAAAAATGTTGCGCAATTTTCCAAACGCTGCCCAGCCGAGTTGGATTCGACGACTGACCTCTTTCTTGAAGTTGGACCTACCTAGTTGGACTGCTTGTCCTAGGTAGGTTTTAATATAACTTATTTTATTATTATTTTTTTACAAGACATTTCTTATTTAATTTTTATTGTTTATTATTGACATTACAATTATGATTGAGATGTAACATTAATTATATTAATTTTATTTTAACTTCGACATTGTGTAGGTACTTGTTATTGTATTCTATATATAAATGACTTGTAATTGACATATTACCAATAAATTGATTATGATTATGATTATTCTATAACGCCCGTATAGCTCTATTTCTGATGATCGTGATAAAAGATGAGAAAAATTACCATTCCTAGGTACATAACTGGTTACACAAAGTATATACGTAAATATCAATTATTATTAAACAACAAACTTCTAATTTACAAGTACTTACTATATATATATTTTTTAATATGAAATAAAATATATACCTACATGTATGATACGTATATAATAACGCCACTTCCAGAAACAGGAAGTATGTGTGGCATTTCGTGTAAATAAAGGATGCACAGCACAACGAATGACTCCGCACTTCCTTTAAACAACCCTTATATCAATCGTCAATAATAATGGCAGATACCGCAGTTGCAGCAGAAACTCCCGCCCCGGCGACCCCCGCGAAGAAGCCGAAAGCATCCGCCGCCGGCGGTGCCGCCAAGAAGCCGAAAGCGAAACCGACGCACCCGAAGACCTCCGAAATGGTGAATAACGCCATCAAGGAGCTGAAGGAGCGTAGCGGATCCTCTCTGAAAGCCATCAAGAAATACATCGCGGCCCAGTACAAGGTGGACGCGGAAAAACTTGCGCCGTTCATCAGGAAGTACCTCAAGAGCGCCGTCGAATCTGGCGCGCTCATCCAGACCAAGGGCAAGGGCGCATCTGGCAGTTTCAAGCTCGAGTCGAAGTCTTCCTCTGCGAAGAAGCCCGCCGGCGCCGTAGGCAAAGCCTCCGCCAAGTCTTCCGCCGGTGCGAAAGAGAGCGCCGCCGCGAAGTCTAAGAAGGCTGCCGTCGCTGCTCCCGCCGCCGGTAGGGGCAGGAAGGCCGCCGCCGCGACCGCTTCACCGTCCAAGTCGAAACTGTCCGCCGTCGCGACGAAGGACAAGAAAGCTGCGGCCGCCGCTAAAAAGAAACCTGCCGCAGCGAAGAAGGCCGCCGCCGCTTCGCCCGCCAAGGAGAAGAGCGCCGCCGCTCCGAAAGCGAAAAAGACCGCCAAGCCGCCGACCAAGAAACCGAAAGCGCCCAAACCCAAGAGGGCCGCCGCCACTCCCAAGTCGAAGGCCGCCGCCACCAAGAAGGCCACCGCCTCCAAGAAGTAAGCGCGCCGGTGTATGCGTGGATGTTCGCGGTGCACGCAGTGAGTGCGCGCGCAGCGGCGTGGTTGGCACCCGCCGCCGCCGATGTGTTGTCGATGGCTTCGCTTCGACGATACGATCGAGAAACGACGCGCGTCACCGTCATCGCGCGCATCATCATGCATATATCGTATCGTATGCTGCTTGTGTGTGGGGCGTAAGGCGCAAGGAAGACTCTGCTTGCTGCAGACCTCTTCACCTCGCAACAAAAAGCCCTTTTCAGGGCTAACATATCATTCGAGAGCACCACGCAAACGATGTTTCTCTCAAACGAACACACAACGACAACAACAACAACACGAACGAACGAACTAACTAACCACCCTTTCTTCCTCCTTCCTGCTCGGCTCCCATCGACATCAATTTTTTTTTTTTTTTTTTTTTTTTTTTTTTAATCAACTCGCTCGCTGACTTTCGTCCGACGCACTTCGCTCGCTCGCTCCGTTATGAACGGACGTGTCTCGACGACGCTCACCGCCTCTGCCCGCTACCCGCTCACCGCTCGGCGCACCCCGCGCCCCGCGGACGCCTCCGCCGCAACCGCTCCTCCGACATCATAAACAAGCCTTGTACCGTTCGCTCAACCACTTGTTGAGTGCAACGCGAGTGCAAGGCTTGCGCCGCCCTCCCGCAAGCGCTCCGGCGCTCTGCGGTCATCAAGCAAGAAGAGAAGACATCAAGTCCTGCACCCGTCTCTCGACACACCGTCGAGTTACTGTGTGTGCGGGACTTGCTCCGGGCGTCTCGCAGCCAGGCCGATCGTAGGCCGGCTGCCTCTCCGTCGGGCGCACCCGCGCCGCCACCGCCGCAGCCGTCGCGCCGAGTTCGAGTCCTCGCACCCGTTCCTCGGTTACGTTGGTGTCTTCGCTAATTTATTAGCGCTAGGCACTAGCGAGCCGAGCGTTACGTGAGTGCAGGGCTCGCACCGTCTCGCAGCCGGGCCCGGAGGCCGGCTGCCTCCCTACACAAAAAGCGCTCTTTTCAGAGCGATTACTAGTGTTCTCCTAAATCCACGAGTGTGGTCGATCGGCAGATACTGACTGTGCCAACCAAACCGATCGGGCGTTGCCCCGGAGCGCCTGTTTTTCCCCCTTCAGGGGAACAACAGAATCCGGCTGGGTCTGGTACCACCGGCCTTGGGGTCGCCCCTCGCCGACACCAGACATCTCCCTCCCACCCTCCGCCTACCCTCTCCTATCCCTCGGGTGTGTGTTTGGCTTGGCCGACCGGTTCACGCCGGCGTCCCTGTCTCTCCCCCGAGGCAGCTAGGGCCCGTAGGCACACAACCAGCTGCACATTAAGATTGGCAGCTGGCACACATCAGGTACACACATATAGGCACTCACCCTCTGCCTACCCCCGGCAAGGTCCCCCATCTAACCACGATGTCGGGGCCCGCCCACCCCTTCATAGTCTTCGACGAGCTCGATGACTCCATCAGCGAACCCCTCCGTGGAGCTTTCGCCTCCATGGTACTATCCCTCTGGGACAAACTGAGGAACTCTCCCACCCAGCTGGAGGAGTTCCTCAAAACTCCCAGTGCCTTTTTGGTCTCTCCGACCACACCCACCGCCAAGGGCGAGCCCTCACCTTCCGGTAAGGGCAAACCCTCACCCTCCGCCACCAAGCTCGCGCCCAAGCCCTCCGGGCCGATGCTCCCACCCCCTGCCCCGTCCAGCACTCGCAACCGATCCCCTCAAAAGGACCGCAGGTCCAGACACCGCTCCGGACAACGGTGTCGCTCCCCCCACAGGCCTCTCTCCCTGGAAGAGAGGACCCGCCGCCCGTCTTCAGCACATAAGCCCTCCGCTACCCCTCAGGTACCGAAGGGCCCAGTGTCCGATCCCATCCAGCCCATGGAGGACGACGGCTTCACAGTCGTCGTTCCCAAGGGCAAAAAACGCCCAGCCACCACGGCTCTCCCCCCTCCCCCGCCCAAGAACCCCTGTCCATCCACAGGAGCCATGCCCTCCGCTGGCCCCTCCTCCGCCTCTGGGGTCTCGCCTTCCGCCGACCCCTCCCCCGCTACTCCAGCCACCCCCCTCCGCAAGGCCACCAAGTCATCTCTGGTGGTTCGCAACCGCGAACTGTGGGAGTCTGTCTCCAAGACCCTCACAGCCCAGCAGATCCCGTTCAGGGCCAAGACCCATCAAGATGGGATCATGGTCCATCTGTCCTCATCCGATGACCACCGAGCCGTCACTCGCCTCCTTCGTGAGGATCAAGTGCATTTCCACACTTACGCACTTGAGGAGGAGAAAGTCCTCCGGGTGGTCGTGAAGGGGATCCCCAAGGAGATTCCCTTCGAATCGGTACACTCCGACCTTCTGTCGAAGAAGTACCCAGTCCTCTCGGTCAGCCGGATGCACGCCGGCCGCACCAAGCAACCATGTGACATGGTCTTGGTCACGCTGGAGAGCACCCCAGAGGGTCAGGCGATTTGGAACGCCAAATCGATCCTCAGCCTCTCGGGCCTCCAGTTTGAACTTCCTAGGAAGAAGGCCACCCCCGGTCAATGTCACCGCTGCCAGCTCTATGGGCACGCAGCGCGCTTTTGTAATGCACCCTTCAGGTGTGTTAAATGCGCAGGCGATCACAGCACCGCCGACTGTAGTCGCCAAAAATCCGACCCCTCCCCTCCTAGCTGCGTTCTCTGCGGCACTCAGGGCCATACCGCCAATTATCGCGGCTGTCCCAAGGCCCCTAAGGCCAAAAAAGGGCTTTCCAAAGCCCCGCCCGCCCTCTCACGCCCCAAAGGGTTCGGCCCCAAACCGAAACCTCCTCAACCACCACGGTTCGTGGACGCTCCTGCTCCACAGTCCAACGCCTGGGCGAAACCCTCGACCCTGTCGAAGGCCAAGCCCACCCCCGCCCCCGCCGCTCCGGCGCCGTCACCGGCACCGGTGCACGCCACCCCCTCGACCTCCCGCTCCCTCCCCGCTCCCCCGAGGCCCTCACCCGCCCCAGTGCGGCGCCCACCCGCCCCGGCCGCCCCAGGCTCCTCCAGCCTGAAGGCGGACCTTCTCCTCCTCGCCGACATAGCGTCGGCCGTCAACCTGAATGAGGTGCGTCTCGTGGCCGAGAAGGTCAGAAACCACCACAGTCTGGTCGACATTCTAGACGAGCATTGTGCCCTCTTCGGAGAGTTACAACGCTTCGCCCCCCACATCCTAACCAACTACAATGGCTAGTACAACCCAACGTACTAGACCACACTCCCTATCCCTGGCATGGTTCAATGCCAACGGTATCACCACCGACTCCCACGACCAACGCCCCCTGATTAGGGAATTTATCACGACCCACCAAATCGATGTCATGCTTGTGAACGAGACCTTTCTGAAACCGAGCAAGAGGGATCCTAGGATCGCAAACTACTCGCTGGTTCGTAATGATAGGACTGCTGCTGTAAAAGGCGGCACCCTCATCTATTACAAAAGGTCTCTTCACTGCATTCCCATCGACACCCCCCCATTGACAACAATAGAAGCTTCCTGTTGCCGCCTCTCTATGACCGGTCATCAACCGATCACCCTAGTATCTTGTTACCTCTCTGGTAAAAAAGCCCTCCTCAGGAGCGACCTCGAGGCGCTCCTCTCTCTTGATACCGCCGTTATCTTGGCCGGCGACTTCAACAGCAAACACATCCTGTGGGGCTGCAATACGACCACCTCGAGGGGCAACCTTCTCGACTCTCTCTCTGAGGAACTGAACTTTGACATAATCCCCCCCAGTACGCCGACCTTCTACCCAGCCAACATTGACTTCCGACCTGACATACTCGACATAGCACTCCTAAAAAGCGTAACCCTCCGGTTGCGCTCGCTAGAAGTGCTGCAAGAACTCGACTCTGACCACCGACCAGTCATAATGCGACTAGGACCCGACCCGACCGATAGACTCCCACAGACCAAGACCATACTGAACTGGAAACAATTAGGCGAAGCCCTGAGCGCGACCAGTTCACCTGACCTTGACCGAATACCCGATGACATACTGACCGCTGACGACGTCCACACCTCTGTTGACGCTCTCACCAGCCACCTCCGCACCGTAGTCGGTGAGGCCTCGAAACAGGTCCCAGTCGAGGATGACCGACGCTGGGAACTGCCAGAGGACGTGAGGGCGCTTCTGACAGCTAAACACGCCGCCACTAGGGCATACGACCGAAATCGCACCCAAGAGAACAGAGCCACTCTGCGGCTTTACGAGCGTGCCGTAAAAAACCGCATTAGTGAGCTCCGTAATCGAAGGTGGGAAGACCTACTCTCGGGGATCCAGCCATCCCACCTGGCATTCTGGCGGCTGACTAGATCCCTGAAATCCGACACACAATCTCTGATGCCCCCCCTCACCCGACCAGACCTACCCCCCGCTTTTGAGGATGAGGAAAAGGCCGAGTGCCTGGCCCACAGCCTCAAAGACCAATGCAGCCCCAGCCTAGAGCACGTCAACCCTGTCCACCTCGCCACGGTGAACAGCGAAGTTGATCGCAGAGCAACCCTTCCCCCCCTAGACGAGCTCGAGCCAGTCACCGTTTCTGAGGTAGAGTCGATTATCAAGGGCCTCCACGTCAGGAAGTCTCCTGGTGCGGACGGTATCAGTAACAAAGTGGTCAAACGCTTCTCCGCCACCCTAGTCCACCTCCTGGTCAGCATCTTCAATGCGGCCATCACGAATTGCATATTCCCCGGTCCGTGGAAGTCCGCCGACGTCATCGGCATCCACAAACCGGGCAAGAAGGCCTCTGAGCCCTCTAGCTACCGTCCCATCAGCCTCCTCAGTACCCTGGGGAAGATCTACGAGCGCATCCTTCTGAAGCGCATTTGGTCCCACATCATAGATAACAACCTCATCCCCGACGAGCAGTTCGGCTTCAGAGCCAAACACTCTTGCGTCCAGCAAGTACACCGCATCACGGAGTACGTCCTAGAAGGTTTCAACGCGAAACCCGCTCATGGCTTCACCAACAAACCACGCCCCAAAGGGACCGTAGCGGTCTTCCTCGACGTCGCAAAGGCCTTCGATAAAGTCTGGCACAACGGGCTGATATACAAGCTATACCAGCTCGGACTGCCGGACCGTCTCGTACTCATAATACGAGACTTTCTCAGTTCCCGAAGCTTTTGCTATCGCGTCGAGGGACACCGTTCCTCCCCCCACCCCATCGACGCCGGAGTCCCTCAGGGCTCCGCGATGGCCCCGATCCTGTTCTCCCTCTACACTTGCGACATCCCCCGCTCTCCCAACGTGGAGATCGCCCTATTTGCCGACGACACCGCCCTCTACTCTAGAGGGTGGCATCGTTACGCACAGCTTGCCCACCTTCAGAGAGCCCTTTGCCAACTTGGCGATTGGTTCAAGAAGTGGGCAATCACTGTCAACCCGGATAAAAGTGCAGCAATGTACTTTCATCCGAGTAGAAAGCCCCCCCGTAAAAACATTACCCTTCACGGCCGGCCCATTCCATGGACCGCCACCACCAAATACCTCGGCGTGACCCTTGATAATCGACTCTCGTTCTCGAAACACATCCAGTTAGTCCGCAACCGAGCGGCCTTCTTCTTAGGCCGTCTCTCCCCGTTACTCAACAAGCGCAGTAAAATGTCCCTTAGCAATAAGGTGACAATTTACAAAACTTGTATCCGCCCCGTCATGACATACGCCTCAGTCGTATTTGCCCAAGCATCCAACCTGGATCTGGAGAAACTTCAAGTTCTCCAGAACCGTTTCGTACGCAGTGCTACCGGCGCTAGCTGGTTCATGCGAAACGCCGACTTGCACTGTGACCTCGAGCTCCCCTCCATTCGTCAGTACTTGAAGCATACCTCCCATCGCTATTTCGAAGCGATGCCCCACCACCCGAACCCCCTCATAGTCCAAGCCTCGAATTACACGACAGACACTACAGACCCTCCCCCGCTCAGACGACGTCCTAAACACGTTCTGAAAGACCCGGACGACCCCATCGCCACCGTCACGTCGGCGGCGCTGGGGTCAGCCGACCCGACCACTCCTAGCAACAGGAAGTATTCCGTTTTTGGTATAGGCGCCGGTTACCAGAGGCACACCACTACACTACGTCGGCCTCGCCGGCGAGGTCGCGGCCCTCCCAGATCCAGATCCGTCTAAGATCGGTTAGATTAGTCTAGTTTAGATTCATCACACACACTCTCAGTACAACCTAGCCTAGGGCCCAAGGGCACACCCCTTCCGGGTGGCCAGGGCAACTGTTAGATCCCCCCTGCTCCGGCGACTGCCCAAGCCGAGGTCCGTACCACTCAGAGGTGCCCTTGTGCCAGTCGTCCTTAACTTTTAGGCTCAGCGCACTCTGCGCTCGCCACAGTCCGGTGACGCTGTAGAGGCCAACTGGCCAACAGCAAGAGTCATTCAAAAAAAAAAAAAAAAAAAAAAAAAAAAAAAAAAAAAAAAAAAAAAAAAAAAGCGATTTTTAACTCGCTCGCTGACTTTCGTCCGACGAACACGTACGTACGGTATCTCGCATTCAACTCGCCATAATGCCACCCAAGACTAGCGGAAAGGCCGCCAAGAAATCTGGCAAGGCTCAGAAGAACATCTCCAAGACCGATAAGAAAAAGAAGAAGCACAAGAGGAAGGAGAGCTACGCCATCTATATCTACAAGGTGCTCAAGCAGGTCCACCCGGACACCGGTATCTCGAGCAAGGCCATGTCTATCATGAACTCGTTCGTTAATGATATCTTCGAGCGCATCGCCGCGGAGGCGTCCCGCCTCGCGCACTACAACAAGCGCAGCACGATCACCTCTAGGGAGGTGCAGACCTCCGTGAGACTCCTGCTACCCGGCGAGCTCGCCAAGCACGCCGTCAGTGAAGGCACGAAGGCAGTCACCAAGTACACCAGTTCCAAGTGAGCTACAGGACGGTTACGCATTACGCCGCACGGCGAATGTGAGATCGTCGTCGTCGACGCACACAAACGGCCCTTTTCAGGGCCACAAAATAATTCTATGATATATTTTTAAAACAAATATTTTATGTTTCCTATGAACGTTACACACAAACACACACATATTTTATATAATAATAATTACGGTTGAAATAAGGGGGTCGTCACATACCTAGAATGCGCTTATCCTATTAGGCGGGCGGCAGGCTCAGCATTATATATTAGTAGTAGTTACTTATGTGCGTATCGAGTTATGTTTAATTTTACATGAGACTTCAACAACATCCGGTGACAGAGCTATGATCGGACACGACACAACACACTAAATAAAATTAATGATAATAATAATAATGTTGGTAGGTATGTATGTATGTACCTACGCACTCAATATTTTTTTTTTTTTTATAATATTTAATAATTACCTTTTTTTTTTTTTTTTAATAATTACCCCTGTCTGGTGTGCGAGCGAGAGATCCGATCGCAGTCTAACGTCTTTTATATAAATAAAGCGGGAGGCCGCGGCGACTGCTTACACATTCGTGAGTCGTCGTTCGTATCGCGCGCGCGCTCTCGTCGTAATATATATTTTTTCTTTCTCATCCATTGATCATCGCGTAAGAAGTAAATAATGGCACGTACCAAGCAGACCGCTCGTAAATCTACCGGTGGCAAGGCGCCGCGCAAGCAGCTCGCCACCAAAGCTGCGCGTAAGAGCGCACCTGCCACCGGCGGAGTAAAGAAGCCACATCGCTACAGGCCCGGCACCGTGGCTCTCCGTGAGATCCGTCGTTACCAGAAGAGTACGGAGCTGTTGATCCGCAAGCTGCCGTTCCAGCGTCTAGTGCGCGAGATCGCACAGGACTTCAAGACCGATCTCCGTTTCCAGAGCTCCGCCGTTATGGCGCTTCAAGAGGCCAGCGAAGCTTACCTCGTCGGTCTGTTCGAAGACACCAATCTGTGTGCGATCCACGCCAAGCGAGTGACCATCATGCCGAAGGACATACAATTGGCGCGCAGAATTCGCGGCGAGCGTGCCTAAGACGCCCGCCGCCTGCACGACGGATCGTCGCATCTAAATAATGCTAAAAGGCCCTTTTCAGGGCCACATACGTTTCAAAGATACAAATAATTTAATTGTAAAAATGTTTCTCATGATGACGCACACGTTTAGTATCTAAATACATAATAACTACTAAGTATTAATAAACATATTATCTAAAAAACTAAATTTAGTTGATTATAGGTAAATTATTACTTATAGAGAAGAATAGTCATGTCTGTCATTTATTAGAACAGTATTTTGTGTGTCAGTGTACGTATGCATTTTTTTTTTTTTTTTTTCTCTCTTCTTCTTCCTCTTTTCTTTGTGTTTTTTATATTTTGAAATAATAATAATAATAATAACAACAAAAATATTTTTTGGTACATAGACACACCGACACCGAAACAACAACACGCGGACACGTCATGCCCCCCTCTCCTCCCTCCGCGCCCCTCTACCCCGCTCCGCGTTCTCCCTGTAGTTAGCTCGAGTTTTGTATAAATATAAGAGAGTCGCGCGATTAGTGGGGATTCCAGTCGAACGCTCGTCGTCACGGCTGTAACTCGCTGTTGTTCATTCATTCGCCTTCACATACAAACCGATCGAGAAGATGACCGGTCGCGGCAAGGGTGGAAAAGGTCTGGGGAAAGGAGGCGCTAAGCGTCACAGGAAAGTGCTTCGTGATAACATCCAGGGTATTACGAAGCCCGCTATCCGTCGTCTGGCGCGCAGAGGAGGCGTGAAGCGTATCTCCGGTCTGATATACGAAGAGACCAGAGGTGTGCTCAAAGTTTTCCTCGAGAACGTGATTCGTGACGCGGTCACCTACACTGAGCACGCGAAGAGGAAGACCGTCACCGCCATGGATGTGGTCTACGCTCTGAAGCGCCAGGGTCGCACGCTGTACGGTTTCGGAGGCTAAACTGACAGACAGTTGCGACATGTACCGTCGCCTGTTACACAAAAGGCCCTTTTCAGGGCCGCATATGATTCAATGCACTTTTGCTTTTATGTTTCCAACTGACTATATTACACACCAAAATATATATATATATATATTTTTTATCCTCCACTGATTATACTCTTTTACTACTTCGGTACTGATAATACATACATACTTACCATTGAATACGAACGACCGTCGTTTATGTGAAATTATTATTTATTAGAATTTCTCGTTTCTCGTCTATTTAATAAGTAAGTAAGTAATAATATAACGCAATAGGCTACTGTTTCGTCGTAAACATGCACCACATTGATAATAATTTACACATGCGACGGGCGACGCGTTTTAATATTACTATAGTGTGCCAAACGCACGTGTGATGGATCTTTTGGATGCGCGCAAACGTTAACTATTAGACACTTATATTTACATTATTTATTACTTTCTTCGTTTCTATTTGTATTTTAAAGGAAAATGTTGTCGTTTAACTCATTTAACTTACGAAGTTTTAAATATCCAGCTCGATGGTACGGCGTCGCGCAGTTCGGTCGGAAAGACACTGGTATGGTAGAGCTGTTTTACGAGCACCAAGATATCGGACGTTTTATATGGTTAAAACTTAAAAAAATACTTTGTTTTTGTGTTATATATGAAAAACGATATCCTCGGTGTTTATTTTTCGCGTGAAACGAGTGCAATACGTTGTTTTTATGGAGAAAATTCTATTTTAAACATGAGCCTGGCTACTCGGCGCCTCGGGCGGCGCGAATAAATCCATTCACAGGTCTAGGGTGGCGTCCCTGAACGTGCCGGATGGGATGGACGCGTGGCCACGTTCAAAATGTATCACACGAAACGATTCACGACCGTGGTGTAGTATTAAAATAATGAGAAAATGTTATTTAATGAGACCGATGTTAGTGAAAAGTCACGAGCGTTGTTACGAGAAATCGTCTCTGGACTGTGGTGCCCTCTTTACGGTAAAGCAAAAATTTTTCAAAACAACCATACAATAAAATTTTCGATGGCTTCGGCTGCGAGTGAGTGTTGTGTTGTTGAGTGCAGTGCCTCCATCTTCGACCTCCCCCACCCGAAGCTACAGTGGTTGTGCCCGCCTTCGCCGATTACGGTGTGTGCCTCCGCACCTGCGTTGAGGCCACGCCCACCGGCAGAGAAGTGCGCCCACCACCACACCCCACCCCCCCTCGTTCGTCTACCGGCCCCAGGCGCTCCGTCACGTGACGTTGAGTTCGCGGGGCCGCGTACGCCGGACCCAGCTTGCCAACAAGCCGTGTGTTGACCGGCTCGGTCCTAGCTGCTCCGCAAGTGGCGTCGAGCGCAGGACCGCGCACACCAACACAGTTGTGTACGTCAAGTGCACCCACGCGTGGGAACTCCACGCTCAACTCCCTTCTGTACCGCTGTCTAGGCGTCAGTTATCTGACACCAGTTCAGCGGACGGTGGTTGTTGTGATTTAATTGTAAGTTTTACCCATTGTACCTTACCTAAAAGTAGTCGCTCGCACGACCCTAACCGTACCTTCTGTTGCTGATCGGGTTAGCTGGGCCTTCACCGGTTCGCCGGTGATCTCACCTAGCTGGCCCTGTATCGCCGTAGGTGCGGCCGGGAGTGGCGAGCGCTACCCTAGGGGTACGCATATTGACTATCACCAAGCCTATCAACTTCACATCATATCATATCATATCAGTGTATCACATCATATCAGTGTATCATATCATATCAGTGTATCATATCATATCAGTGTATCAACATGGACAGACAAATAGCTGATTCTTCTCATTCGGATGATGATTCCGATGAAGGAAGCCTGACCGCGCCCATTGAGCACAGCGAACGCTCTTGGGAGGACAGGATTGCCGAAAATAGGGTTGTGGTGTGCAGGTCGCTTTGTGAACCAGTAACGTCAGTGCTGGTTCCTGTCGAAGCGATCGGCCTCCACTTCGCCCCGCATAGCAGACGCTCACGCTCACGATCTTTGAGCAGAGGTCTCCCCTCCAGAAGCCTTCCCGGTAGGGGAGATAGCAGGGCGAGATCACGCCAGAGGAAAAGGGAGCAGCTGAGCTCTGACTCGGAGGGGGAGGGGGAGGATAAGCGTCCACGTACGGACCTGTCACCCCCTCTGGCCACGACTACCCCCATGAAAGCCATAACAGCACCACCACCAGTACCAGTGCTGCGTGTAGTCGAGAGGGTTGACTTTGAACAAGCCCCACTCCCACCGCTACCACAAAGAAAAAGCCGTAGGACCTCGCTTTCGCCATTGATCATCAGGGAAGCTGAAGAACGCCCGATCATCACAAGACCTACAGAGGCGAGAAAAACGCCACCACCAATTCCCATCGAGGCGAGTGTGAGGATATTATCAGCTCCGGCCTCACCGTCCCCTGAACCTAGCCCTACTAGAGGGAGGTACGTACGTGATTCGCATGACTCCTCTTCATATGCGGCAATAGAATCGGTGCCCATGGACGCTGCGCCGCTGCCGTCGCCACCCTCACCACCACCTGCAGCCGCCGCATCATATGCAACGGCGCTCCGATCACCACCACCAGTACAAGTCATATCATCCACACCACCGCCAGTACCATCAAACAGTCCGGTTCCTCAACCGAGGACTTCTGCCCCGGATGGTAGGGGTAACTACCCCCCCATCATTGTAGATGTGCTACCGGACTGGCCCACGCACCTGGGAGAACTAAGGAAAATATTGGGACACATCCCCAATGCCCGCCCCCTAAATAAGGGCGTAAGGTTCCGCCCTAAAACATCGGCCGAATTTAGGGCAATCCAGGCTTATCTAATTAAAGCTCAGCAACAGACCCAGGGAATAGCATGGCACTGCTACTCCCTGGAGTCTGAGAAACCTCACAAAGTTGCCTTGTGGGGCCTGCCGGAAGGAACAGAGGTAGACATCATACTGAAAGCCCTACAGGAGTTGGATTTTCCAGCGACCTTCGTAAGGGCACTCCCAAGGAGGAAGGACGCCAGAAAAAGTGTCTACCATATACAACTGGGTCCCATGAACAAGGACCTGCTAGCCAAACTTTACGCAACAACCGAACTACTGAATATGCCGCGAGTTGTCATCGAAGCTTGGAGGGGCGGTACAACGGTGCCACAATGCCATAGGTGCCAACAGTTTGGACACGCATCCGTAAACTGTCACCGCCCCCGTAAATGCGTCAAATGTGCGGGGCCGCACTTCGGGTCTGAGTGCCCTAAGTTAGAAGGCACACCGCCGACCTGCGCAAACTGTGATGGCAACCACGCGGCAAACAGCAGACAATGCGCTGTCTACAGACAGGAGGCCAGGAAAAGAAAGATCCACATTCCCGGTGACTTCCGGCCCCCAGCAGCAGCAACAACACAACAGCAGCAACAACAGCAGCAATACCAGCATCGACAACAGCAACAGCCAAGACAAACACAACATCAACAGCAACCCAGGCAGCAGCAGTTAAAGCCAGCACCGGTTAACAGACCCGTCCTTACAAACGATGCGGCGGGAAGGGCACAATCCACGCTAGCTCCGAGGGGAGTTACTAGTGGCGCGAGGCCGGAACGTGCCCAACCACAAAGCGGCGGCATCAGTACGCTTAGACCACCGGCAAACGACCCACGGGGTCCTGTCAAACCCAAAAGGAAGAGACGCCAGAGACGCAAGGTTCGCCCGGCTGCGTCAACCCCCATCATACCAGCCGTGGGTATGCCGGCGTTCGTACCATTTGCTCCGGTGGTACGAACAGAGACGGCAATACCTAGCGAACCCAGCGGAGGAAGAAAAAGGACTAGAAAAGGGCCCCGTCAGAGACCTCATTCCTCGCCACCGATGATAGATAGGGTTAAATTCGCCCCAGTGCCAAGGGACGAACGTGCACCGCAAATCAGACAAGGGCTTCCTAGACCCACGCCCAGACCAGTGCAAAAACCGCAACAGCCCCCCGGTCCCAGAGGAGGGACAGGGCTTACAGCGACAGCTCAACGCGGGGACCCCATCACCTTGATCGTGGGGACCCTGGTGAGCTTAGTCGCTGCCATTGCCGCCGGCGAGGACATCCGCAGTGCGGCGATGCGAACGATGGCCGTTATCCAGAGCCTCTATGGATAACGGTCAAACGAGAATATTATACTGGAATGCGGGGGGCGTGAGGTCAAAAGTACCCGCCCTTCGCCTGCTCACCCAGTCGCAGGATATACACATTGTCCTCCTGGGTGAGACAAAGTTGTCACCACGCCAGCAGCTGAAGTTGCCCAACTACTTCGTGTACCGTCGCGATGAAATCTCTCCCCGGGGCCAATCGTTCCGCGGAACGGCCGCCCTGGTGCGGAGGGATGTGGTACACGAGGCATTGGAAGACCTAGAGTTCGTCGACACGAGGACAGTGGGGGTCTGTACCAACATAGCTGGCAAAGAAACCAGGATATTTGCCGGCTATCGACCCCCACAGAAGCAATTTGCGATGGAAGATCTTCGCACCGTGTTCGGCGACAGGAGACAGACGCTGCTGGCAGCGGATATGAATGCCAAGCATCCTGCGTGGGGGTCCAGCTGCGTCACCCCTTCAGGGAAGAAGTTAAGCGAGGAAGCTGAAAGGAGCGGCTTCTCCGTCATCGGCCCAGATACACCAACTCACATACCAACAAACCCACGATTCAGGGCCGATGTTCTGGACGTCGTGTTGCACAAGGGGTTCAGTGTGCCGATCGCCATTGAGGTCCTCTACGACCTCGATGAGCCGCACCTGCCCCTGTTGATCACAGTGGGTGCCTCGGCGTCCCGCACGATACCTAGGCCAGTGAGAAGGAAGACTGACTGGGCCGCATACCAAAGCGAGATACAGTCGCTGGCGGTAGGCAAACTGTCCACACCAGAAGAAGTGGAAACCTGCGCGACAGAGCTGACCGCCGCGATAGTGTCCGCTCAAGAAACCGCTACCTCTGAACAACAACATACAAGCATACGCGAGGAGCTCCCCAGTAACCTTAGAGCGCTGCGCGATCGTAAGCGCGCGCTCCGACGGCAGTGGGCCCACAACCGCTGCCCAAGGATCAAGAGGGTGCTGAACGCAGTGACAGAGAGGTTTGCAGACGAGGTCCATACCTGGAGAGGCACCACCTGGGACAACCACATCGCCCAGTGTGAAGAGGATAAGACTAATCTGTATAACCTCAACCGCCACCTGACCCAGGCTAAAGCGTCCGTTTGCCCAATGCTAGACAGCGCCGGCAAACGACGTTACTCAGCCTTAGAGAGGGCAGAGCTATTAGCTGACCATTTGGAAGGTCAGTTCCAGCTACATCCGGTCCCACCTGAGGCCTCGGACGAAGTCCGTGAGGATCACGTGCGAATCGCGAGGGAAGTGTCAGAGTTCCTTCAGACCCCGGCTACCCCGTTGGAAGGAGGAGACTTCATAGCTCCAACGGAAGTCGCCAGAGCCGTGAGGCGTCTGAAGTTGAAGAAAGCGCCGGGTAACGACGGTATACCAGTGGCCGCTCTCAAATGGATGCCGATGAGAAGCCTGGTTTGTCTGACCCGGCTCTTCAACGGAATACTCCGCACCGGACACTACCCCGCGACATGGAAGACTGGCAAGGTGATCGTCCTACACAAACCTGGAAAGGATAGACGACTGCCGGCCAGCTACCGCCCCATCACATTGCTACCTCACATCGCGAAGCTGTTTGAGCGACTGCTGTTGTGGAGACTGCGCCCTCATTTCACACCCAGGGCAGAGCAGTTTGGGTTTCGCACACAGCACTCCACCACGCTCCAGCTTACGCGTGTGATACACCATTTAACGCAGGAAGCGAATATGGGGCGACGATCCGTCGCCGTGTTCCTCGATATCGAGAAGGCCTTCGACCGGGTGTGGCACGAGGGCCTCATCTACAAGTTGATGCGCACAACGGCGCCGCCGGCACTAATTAGTGTTGTGGCGTCCTTCCTCGCCGATCGCCGGTTCTACGTGTCCGTCGAGAACGTCAACTCCGGGCATAGGGCGATCGCTGCGGGAGTACCGCAGGGAAGTTGCGCGTCACCTTTCCTCTACGCCGTCTACACTAATGACATCCCGGTGCTGGAAGACCTCCTACCAGGAGAGAGGGGTGTCACACTAGCCCTCTTCGCAGACGACAGCGCGTACATCGCGTCGTCGCGCAGAGCTACCATCGCTGCAGGCAGGATACAGAGAGTCCTCGACATCCTGCCGTGCTGGTTGGACAGATGGCGTATGGCTGTCAATGTGGGGAAAACAGCCGCGCTAGTAACCAGCACGTATAGGTCCAAGATGCCGCCTTTACAGCTTAGAGGACAGAACGTCGCGTGGGAAAAGTCAGTGAAGTACCTGGGCGTTCTCATCGACCAGGCGTTGAACATGCGCTCACAGGCCTCACATGCCGTCCACCAGGCAAAGGCCGCGAGAGCGCTGCTCCGCCCGGTCCTCACCTCGAAGCTGCCACTTAAAACAAAGGTTGGCATATACAAGACGTACATCCGCACACGATTGACCTATGCTGCGCCAGCGTGGTATGCGCTATGCTCGGCCAGCCAAAAGAAGCGACTACAGGTGGTGCAAAACGTCGCCCTGAGGATAATCTCGGGAGCCGGCCGGTACGTTCGCAATGACGTCATCGCCCGGGACGTGCAGATCGAGTCGGTGGGGGAGTTCGTGGTGCGTTTGTCGCGCGGCATGTTTGACCGCGCAGACAACTCGCCACACCCCCACCTCAACAACATTGCGCCGCACCATGCACGTCCCCCTGACGAACGTACGTGGCGTGCTCTCCCTCGAGATCTCCTGTTGGCTGGCCGGGAAGAAGAAGGGAAGACGGCAAGAGGGCATGAGGCCCGTAAAGATCCACAAAGCCAAGATGAGGCCACCGTGACCTGAGAGTGCTCGAGACTCCGCCCCGAACTCGGGGCGTCGAGCTCGCACTCTCCACCACCCCCCCTAGGGGACAGAGTTGCCCCTAGAGCCCTACCTCGGCAAAGAGGGTCACCTCGAGGCCGACTCCCTACCTCACCAACATGGAGGAGGAAGGACAAGGATGATGATGAATTTTCGATGGCTTCGGCTGCGAGTGAGTGATTATTTTTGAGTGCAGTGCCTCCATCCTCGACCTCCACCCGAAGCTACAGTGGTTGCGCCCGCCTTCCGCCGAAATCGGCTGTGTGCCTCCGCACCCGCGTTGAGGCCACGCCCATCGGTAGCGAAGTACGCCCGCCACCTCACCTCACCCCCCCGTGTTCGCCTACCGGTCCCAGGCGCTCCGTCACGTGACGTCGAGCGCGGGGCCGCCTACGCCGAACGCAGATTGTGCCTCCGCACGAAGCATTTACGCACCCCCCCCCCCCCCCCCACCGTGCTCGCCGCCCGGTCCCAGGCGCTCCGTCGATAGACGTCGAGCGCGGGGCCGCGCCCGCCGGACCCGGACGGTGCTCAACCAGCATCGCCCAGCTGACGACCGCTTGCTGGCTAGCTGTCTGCCCGCAGACGGCAGTGCAGAGGGTGTCGCTGCTGGCCAACCAAAATTGTAAGTAAGTTTGTTTCTTCCTTCCTTATTATTCGGAGGGCGCTTGCAAACCCCGTACGCGCACCTTCAGTGCTGATCGGGTTAGTCGGGCCCTCACCGGTTCGCCGGTGACCTCACCCGGCTGGCCCTGACTCGCCGCCGGTGCGTCCGGGTAAGCAAGCGCAGAGCCCGACAGAGAGGGGAGAACATTCTCAGTACGAAAATCAAATTAATCATTTTACAATATTACTGAACAATCCAAAATGCAACCAGTTGCACGAACATCATCATCATCAGCATCGTCGTCATCATCATCGTTGTCTGCGACGGCGGATGAGGGGAATCGTTCCCCCGTACCAAACGTGACGATGAACACCGAAACACCTCATATATTGGACAATCCACAACAAATTCCAATTCCAACTCCATCCCGGGAGGCCTCATGGGAAGACATCGACAGGGATACAGTGCTGGTGTGCCGTTCCCTTTGCGAGCCCCATACTTCCGTATTAGTACAGGCATCCGCCTTGGGATTTAGACATGCTCCTCGCGTAGGACGAGGTCGCTCCAACTCGAGAGGAGGAACCACCCGTGCTCGTGGTACACCCAGAAGAGGTAAGCCCTCATCGGCGGCTGCGACGCGTCAAAGGAAGCGAGAGCAGCTTACCCCTTCTTCAGAGGAAGAAACTGAGGATAAAAGAAGGAGGACTTCACAGTCACCCCCACTGGCGACACCAACCCCTTCTAGAATACCGGTCCCGAAAATGAGAATCACCGGGGCCCATGCCCACACTCAACAACAAACAACAACATACCAACATCAAAACCCAAAACCGCAGCGGATGCGCAAGACACCACCACCGATGCCTATTGAGGCCAGCGTGGTGGTCTTATCAGCACCAGCATCACCGTCACCAGTGACAACACCAACTCAAGAAATTGAACAATATCATGAACAGACATCCCCAATTCAAGTAGTTCACGATCATCATCCACACAAACAAGGCCTTAATCTTGGCCAAGACCAACTACAGCAAGAGCTGAAGACACCGGGGAAAGCAGAGACCCATCATGACTCTACGACCTATGCTGCGCTGGAATCGGTGCCAATGGATGCGGCACCTATACCATCACCACCATCGCCACCACCAGCGGCCGCCGCGTCCTACGCGGCAGCTCTTCGTTCTACACCATCACCAACAATCCAGTCACAGAGAGGATCACCTCCTCCATCGCAAGTACCTATGACTGCAATTCCCTCCACTGGAAAAGGAGGAACCTACCCCCCCATAGTAGTGGAAGTGCTACCAGACTGGCCCACACATTTGGGGGAATTGAGGAAAAAGTTGGGTTATATTCCCAACGCCCGCCCGCTCGATAAGGGCGTGAGATTTCGTCCCAAGACGGCAGACGAGTTTAGAACTATACAAGCCTATCTCATCAGGGCCCAGCAAACGACTCCGGGAATAGCATGGCACTGCTATTCCCTGGAGTCAGAAAAGCCACAGAAAGTGGCGTTGTGGGGCCTTCCTGAGGACACCCAACCCGAACTAATTACCAAGGCCCTGCAAGACTTGGATTTCCCGGCCAGGTTTGCAAGGGCATTACCGAAAAGGAAAAATGCACGTAAATGCGTGTATCATATCCAGTTGGGACCCATGACCAAAGACCAGTTGAGTAGGCTTTACGCTACCGATGTGCTTCTAAATATGCCCAGAGTAGTGATAGAAGCTTGGAGGGGTGGTACGTCGGTACCTCAATGTCACCGATGTCAACATTTTGGTCATTCTTCTACCAATTGTTACCGCCCCCAACGCTGTGTAAAGTGTGCCGGCCCTCACTTTGGCTCAGAGTGCGACAAACTAGTGGGCACGCCATCAACTTGTGCTAACTGTGGAGGCGGTCACGCAGCCAATAGCCGCCAGTGTGCGGTGTTCCGTCAAGAGGCGCGAAAGAGAAATATCCGCGTCCCCGGAGACTTCAGAGCACCATTGCCACTACCATTACCAGGAGATCGACCTCAACAACCGCAACAACCATATCCAATTAACAGAGGTCCTGTGATCAGACAGGGGCCAGTGCCTGCGCCAAGACAAATGCCGGCGCACCCACAGCTGCAATTCACAGAACCTAGGCCATACCTAGGATTGGCCACCCCTTTAGAGTGGCAAACAAGACCGAGAACGAAAATGACTACCCTACAGCCACCAGCAAATCTCCCAACTGCCCAGTCCGCCCCAAGGAGAAGAAGAAATAGAAGAAGAAGAAGACGCCAGGACAGACCCATGGCGTCTACACCACTTCTCCCTACCCAACAACTGCCGGCCTTCACACCTTTCCCACAAACGGTGCGAACGGGACCGGGAGCCATGGGGGAAGAGAATAGGAGGGGCAGATCGAGGGCCAGAAAAGCCCCACCAGCCCTAAATCAAGCCATCAGGGAGACAGACCCCAGGGTAAATTTCATCCCGATGACGGGAGAAAATATAGAACCCGCATCAACAGGTACACAGACCGTACAACTAGCCCCAAGAGACCCAAGAAATAGGAGGCCAGATGGAGAACCCATGCACAATAGGCGCCAGCAAATAATAACAAGGCCCTCCTTTCCACCACCTCCTACCCCCCTCCCCAGAACAGGGGCAGGTACAACTGCGACAGATCAACGCGGGGACCCCATGTCACTTGTTGTGGGGTCCCTGGTGAGCCTTGTCGCCGCCATCGCAAATGGAGCTGACATTAGAACAGCGGCGATGCGCACAATGGCCATTATAAACAACTTATATGGATAATAATAAAACGTTTCGCATTCTATACTGGAACGCAGGTGGCATCAAACGAAAGATCCCTGCACTCAAACTCCTCGCCCAGTCGCAGGACATACACATTGTCCTCCTGGGCGAGACGATGATGACCACGCACCAGCAGCTCAAGATCGCCAATTTTACAGTGTACCGCCGGGACGAAACCTCCCCACGGGGAAGAGCCTTCCGTGGAACGGCTGCCCTAGTGAGGAAGGACGTGGTGCACGAGGAACTGGACAAGCTGGAGTTCGTCGATACGAGGACGACTGGGGTGCGTGTCAGCATAGCCGGTAGGGAAACAAGGATTTATGCTGGATACAGACCCCCCCAGTCAAAGCTAGATCTAGACGATCTGCGCAAGGTGTTTAATGACCCTACACCCACACTACTAGCAGCTGACATGAATGCAAAACACACCACCTGGGGTTCGAGATTAAACTCACCCGCGGGGATAAGACTGTTCGTGGAGGCGGAAAAAAGTGGTTTTACCGTCTTAGGCCCGGACACACCTACGCACATTCCCACCAATCCGAAACACAAAGCAGATGTGCTGGACATTGTGCTTCACAGGGGGTTTAGAGTGCCGATAGCCGTCGAGGTATTATATGACCTAGACGAGCCGCACCTCCCCCTGTTGATAACGGTTGGAGCATCAGCGTCCTGCACACTACGCACTCCGATGTTAAAGAAGACAAACTGGGAAGTATATCAAAGAGCGATCCAAGGTATGAAAATTGGTAAACTTTCTACTGCCAACGAAGTGGAGGAAGGCGCGAGGGAAGTGACCGACCAGATCGTGACAGCCCAAGATGAAGCAACCACAGTAGCACCACGAAGCAGTCAATGCGAAGAGCTCCCTCACAGCCTTAAAGTCTTGCGCGATCATAAGCGCAGACTAAGAAGGCAGTGGGCCCACAACCGCTGCCCGAAGCTGAAAAGGGAACTAAACGCTACTACAGAGAGGTTTGCAGAGAAGGTAAAGGCCTGGAGAGGCACCGCCTGGGACAATCACATTGCCCAGTGCGATGAGAACAAAACCAACCTGTATAACCTCAACCGCCACCTGACCCAGGCTAAAACGTCCGTCTGCCCATTGCTCGACAGCATGGGTAAGCGGCGTTATACAGCCTTAGAGAGGGCAGAGCTCCTAGCTGACCACTTGGAAGGTCAGTTCCAGCTACACCCGGTCCCATCAGAGGCTACGGAAGAAGTCCGTGAGGAACATGCGCGAATCACGAGGGAAGTGTCTGAGTTCCTTCAGACCCCGGCAGCTCCGTTGGAGGGTGCTATCTTCATAGCCCCAACGGAAGTCGCTAGAGCCGTGAGGAGTCTGAAGCTGAAAAAGGCGCCGGGTAATGACGGTATACCAGTGGCGGCACTCAAATGCCTGCCGAAGAGAGGACTGGTATGTCTGACCCGGCTCTTCAATGGGATTCTAAGAACCGGACACTACCCCGTGACATGGAAGACTGGCAAGGTGATCGTACTACATAAACCCGGCAAAGATAGACGATCGCCGGCCAGCTACCGCCCCATTACACTACTACCGCACATAGCAAAGCTGTTCGAGCGCTTGCTGCTGCGGAGACTGAAAACCCACTTCACACCTAGAGATGAACAGTTCGGTTTCCGCACGCAGCACTCCACTACGCTCCAGCTGACGCGTGTCCTGCACCATCTCGCACAAGAGGCGAATATGGGGCGACGATCCGTCGCCGTGTTCTTAGACATTGAAAAGGCCTTCGATCGGGTGTGGCATGAGGGCCTCATTTTCAAGTTGATGCGCACAACGGCGCCACCGGCACTCATTAGCGTCGTGGCGTCCTTCCTCGCCGGTCGCCGGTTCTACGTGTCCGTCGAGAACACCAACTCCGGGCATAGGGCGATCGCAGCGGGAGTACCGCAGGGAAGTTGCGCGTCACCCTTTCTTTACGCCGTATACACAAACGATATCCCCGTCCTGGATGACCTCCTACCGGGAGAGAGGGGAATCACTCTTGCCCTCTTCGCTGACGACAGCGCCTATATCGCGTCGTCGCGCAGAGCTACCATTGCCGCAGGCAGGATTCAGAGAGTCCTCGACATCCTGCCGGGCTGGTTGGACAAATGGCGCATGGCGGTCAATGTGGGAAAGACCGCTGCGCTAATAACCAGCACACGTAGATCTAAAATGCCACCACTACAGCTTCGAGGAAAGAACGTCGCGTGGGAAAAGTCAGTAAAGTACCTGGGCGTTCACATCGACCAGGCGTTGAGCATGCGCCCGCAGGTCTCGCACGCCGTCCACCAGGCGAAGGCCGCGAGAGCGCTTCTCCGCCCGGTCCTCAGCTCGAAGCTGCCTCTTAAAACGAAGGTTGGCATTTACAAAACGTACATTCGCACACGTTTAACCTACGCTGCGCCAGCATGGTACGCGCTATGCAATGCCAGACAAAGGAAGCGTCTACAGGTGGTCCAAAACGTCGCCCTGAGGATGATCTCGGGAGCCGGCTGGTACGTACGCAATGATGTTATCACCCGGGACGTGCAAATCGAAACGGTGGGGGAGTTCGTGGTGCGCCTGTCGCGCGGGATGTTCAACCGCGCTGACAACTCACCGCACCCCCACCTAAGAAACATTGCGCCGCATCATGCACGCCCCCCTGACGTACGTACATGGCGAGCACTCCCTAGAGACCTACTGGCTGGCCAGGAAGGTGAAGAGGTAGAGACGGCAACAGACAAGAGACCCAACAAAGTACCACAAAGTCAAGAATAGGCCATCATGACTGAGGGGTGTTGAGCTCCGCTCGAGGACCCGAGCGTAGAGATCGCACCACCTACTTAAAAACCACCCCTGGGGGGCTACATCTCCCCAGCGTCCTGCCTCGGCAAAGAGGGTTCTCCTCGAAGCCGATGCCCTCCCTCCCCAATACTGGAGGAGGACGAACAAGACTACTACTATTTTCGATATTGATTACTCTTCCAAGTGTGATTTTTTCTATATTTTAAAAGTAAACAACCCTTATATCAATCGTCAATAATAATGGCAGATACCGCAGTTGCAGCAGAAACTCCCGCCCCGGCGACCCCCGCGAAGAAGCCGAAAGCATCCGCCGCCGGCGGTGCCGCCAAGAAGCCGAAAGCGAAACCGACGCACCCGAAGACCTCCGAAATGGTGAATAACGCCATCAAGGAGCTGAAGGAGCGTAGCGGATCCTCTCTGAAAGCCATCAAGAAATACATCGCGGCCCAGTACAAGGTGGACGCGGAAAAACTTGCGCCGTTCATCAGGAAGTACCTCAAGAGCGCCGTCGAATCTGGCGCGCTCATCCAGACCAAGGGCAAGGGCGCATCTGGCAGTTTCAAGCTCGAGTCGAAGTCTTCCTCTGCGAAGAAGCCCGCCGGCGCCGTAGGCAAAGCCTCCGCCAAGTCTTCCGCCGGTGCGAAAGAGAGCGCCGCCGCGAAGTCTAAGAAGGCTGCCGTCGCTGCTCCCGCCGCCGGTAGGGGCAGGAAGGCCGCCGCCGCGACCGCTTCACCGTCCAAGTCGAAACTGTCCGCCGTCGCGACGAAGGACAAGAAAGCTGCGGCCGCCGCTAAAAAGAAACCTGCCGCAGCGAAGAAGGCCGCCGCCGCTTCGCCCGCCAAGGGGAAGAGCGCCGCCGCTCCGAAAGCGAAAAAGACCGCCAAGCCGCCGACCAAGAAACCGAAAGCGCCCAAACCCAAGAGGGCCGCCGCCACTCCCAAGTCGAAGGCCGCCGCCACCAAGAAGGCCACCGCCTCCAAGAAGTAAGCGCGCCGGTGTATGCGTGGATGTTCGCGGTGCACGCAGTGAGTGCGCGCGCAGCGGCGTGGTTGGCACCCGCCGCCGCCGATGTGTTGTCGATGGCTTCGCTTCGACGATACGATCGAGAAACGACGCGCGTCACCGTCATCGCGCGCATCATCATGCATATATCGTATCGTATGCTGCTTGTGTGTGGGGCGTAAGGCGCAAGGAAGACTCTGCTTGCTGCAGACCTCTTCACCTCGCAACAAAAAGCCCTTTTCAGGGCTAACATATCATTCGAGAGCACCACGCAAACGATGTTTCTCTCAAACGAACACACAACGACAACAACAACAACACGAACGAACGAACTAACTAACCACCCTTTCTTCCTCCTTCCTGCTCGGCTCCCATCGACTGCCCGTGTATGTCATATACACTTACATCGGTGATCGATTAATTACTAAAAATAACAAAAAAAAAATTATTATAGAGACACTCGCACACCTACGATACCTATATTCTTATAACGAACGAACGAACGGTCGATCGATCGATCGTTAACGTTTTACATTTTTACATTCAAACAGACGGTCGCGTCGGTCGGTCGGTCGATCGATCGATACGCTACGCTCGCTACTCGTCGTAGCGTTCACGAGTCGTAGTGACGGGGCGTGATTATAAATAAATAAAACTGCGGTCGTTCCGATAACTTCGCACAGTACGCTCCGCGAGTCGTCGACGTACGGACGCTAATATAACACTCTATTCTATTCACTCTCCTCGAGTCGAGTTAACATGTCGGGACGCGGTAAAGGCGGCAAAGTTAAGGGGAAGGCAAAGTCTCGTTCCAACCGTGCCGGACTACAGTTCCCCGTCGGTCGTATACATCGACTTTTGCGTAATGGAAACTACGCCGAGCGCGTCGGTGCCGGAGCGCCCGTCTACCTCGCCGCCGTGATGGAATATCTAGCCGCTGAAGTGCTAGAGTTGGCCGGCAACGCGGCGAGGGACAACAAGAAGACCAGGATCATTCCGCGTCACTTGCAACTGGCGATCAGGAACGACGAGGAGCTGAACAAGCTGCTGTCCGGCGTTACCATCGCCCAGGGCGGTGTACTGCCGAACATCCAGGCCGTTCTCTTGCCGAAGAAAACTGAAAAGAAAGCATAAGTCGCGAACGGACACAAAATACCGTCTCGCCGCGCGTTTGTGCTAGAATTTCTTTTCTCTTTTTTGCATTGCATTCCGTTGCGTGCGTTGCAAACAAAAAGGCCCTTTTCAGGGCCACAATATATCTCATAACATTTATATTTACAAATGAATGTTTCATTGAGCGATTACACACATACACGTTATTTACACACAACACGATAACTAACTTAATTTATTATTAATATTACCTAATTAATGATGAGACTCTACTATACACCAATTATAATTTACCTGCCTATTCATCTCTTTAATTAATATAAAATATACCCATTATTATTATTATTATATTATATAAAGTTAAATTACCACTCACTGACTGACTTACATAAATAGAAGTCATACAAGGGGACACGGTGGAAAAGATCTGAGTATACCACCGTGTAGGGATGGGTTCAGAGGGCCCAGGAAAAATACGAAATCTCCAGAAGACCAGGTCTTCGATAGGGGACCCCATGGGATCTCCGAAACGGTGATATCTAGGGGGGTCGGTCTCGAACAAAATCTTCCCAAAACCCTGGTAAATTTCAGGGGGGGCGAAAAAAAACACCCCTCCCGAAGAAAAAAACGCGCTCCCCATACAAACTTTGGCCTCTTATTTCTCGAAAGCGGTCAGAGATAGACCGGGGATGTTCGACCAAATGTCATAGGGGACTCCGAGACTCAACTGCTGGAAGAGGTCTAGGAGGCCTCCGGAGGCCTTCGTGGACCTCCAAAATTTCAAAACGGTCGTAGAGGTCTGAAATTTTGGCTCCGGGGGTTTTTGGGCCTCCCGATTCGAAATATGAAAAAAAAAATTGGAACTTTTTTTTTTTTAATATAGCTGCCGTACATTGCTTTTTTCGGGTCGGCACTTCGACGGTCCCGGAGGCATCCCCGCGAGGCCGGAGGCCTCGCCGGTCGCTCGCGAGGCCGCAGGCCGAGCGAGCGAAGGCGAGGCCGACGGCCTCGCCCCGCACTCCGAGGCCGTAGGCCGAGGAGTGCGGCAACTCGCTACTTGCGATATTTTGCCAGAACAGAAAACATTCCAGCGAGGCCGCAGGCCTCGCCCCGCACTTCGAGGCCGAAGGCCGAGAAGTGCGGCGAATCTCGAGGCGCACAGTCGTCATCATCATCATAATCAGCCGATATTCAACCGCACGCAGTTTCCTTACCTATCGTTCGTTATGAATTTCGTTTCGAAAGCATTACTAAGCATTGACAGCTCCACCCACGGAAATGTCAAAATCATCATCATAATCAGCCTATACCCAACCCATCACCGTTCTCTACCTATTTATCCTACTGCTTCTTCTTTTTTTAAAGTTGAACTTAACTGAACCTAAATGCCTGACCCTCTTCGCCCTCGGGACCTCCCCGCGGGCCGCATGCGGCCCGCGCAACCACGCGACATACTAGTTTATTATATAAAGATAAATAAAAAAATACGTATGTACACTCGATATTGGGGCAACTTACATTATTCGTTCTCATTTTGACTCGATTTAAAAAATTCGTGTCTGTTCGTTGCATACCTTAAATTCTCATTCATCTTTTTTTTTTTTTTTTTTTTTTTTTTTTTTTTATAAAATACATACCTACTGTGATGAGAGACGTCGTCTCCCCCCCCCTCCCCCAAAGCTCTCTGTCTGAATCATCGACACACTCTCCGTGGGGTGTACGAGGGCACGGTGTCCGTTCGTAAGGTTATCGGAATTTCGTTTTGCGATTTTTAACTCGCTCGCTGACTTTCGTCCGACGAACACGTACGTACGGTATCTCGCATTCAACTCGCCATAATGCCACCCAAGACTAGCGGAAAGGCCGCCAAGAAATCTGGCAAGGCTCAGAAGAACATCTCCAAGACCGATAAGAAAAAGAAGAAGCACAAGAGGAAGGAGAGCTACGCCATCTATATCTACAAGGTGCTCAAGCAGGTCCACCCGGACACCGGTATCTCGAGCAAGGCCATGTCTATCATGAACTCGTTCGTTAATGATATCTTCGAGCGCATCGCCGCGGAGGCGTCCCGCCTCGCGCACTACAACAAGCGCAGCACGATCACCTCTAGGGAGGTGCAGACCTCCGTGAGACTCCTGCTACCCGGCGAGCTCGCCAAGCACGCCGTCAGTGAAGGCACGAAGGCAGTCACCAAGTACACCAGTTCCAAGTGAGCTACAGGACGGTTACGCATTACGCCGCACGGCGAATGTGAGATCGTCGTCGTCGACGCACACAAACGGCCCTTTTCAGGGCCACAAAATAATTCTATGATATATTTTTAAAACAAATATTTTATGTTTCCTATGAACGTTACACACAAACACACACATATTTTATATAATAATAATTACGGTTGAAATAAGGGGGTCGTCACATACCTAGAATGCGCTTATCCTATTAGGCGGGCGGCAGGCTCAGCATTATATATTAGTAGTAGTTACTTATGTGCGTATCGAGTTATGTTTAATTTTACATGAGACTTCAACAACATCCGGTGACAGAGCTATGATCGGACACGACACAACACACTAAATAAAATTAATGATAATAATAATAATGTTGGTAGGTATGTATGTATGTACCTACGCACTCAATATTTTTTTTTTTTTTATAATATTTAATAATTACCTTTTTTTTTTTTTTTAAATAATTACCCCTGTCTGGTGTGCGAGCGAGAGATCCGATCGCAGTCTAACGTCTTTTATATAAATAAAGCGGGAGGCCGCGGCGACTGCTTACACATTCGTGAGTCGTCGTTCGTATCGCGCGCGCGCTCTCGTCGTAATATATATTTTTTCTTTCTCATCCATTGATCATCGCGTAAGAAGTAAATAATGGCACGTACCAAGCAGACCGCTCGTAAATCTACCGGTGGCAAGGCGCCGCGCAAGCAGCTCGCCACCAAAGCTGCGCGTAAGAGCGCACCTGCCACCGGCGGAGTAAAGAAGCCACATCGCTACAGGCCCGGCACCGTGGCTCTCCGTGAGATCCGTCGTTACCAGAAGAGTACGGAGCTGTTGATCCGCAAGCTGCCGTTCCAGCGTCTAGTGCGCGAGATCGCACAGGACTTCAAGACCGATCTCCGTTTCCAGAGCTCCGCCGTTATGGCGCTTCAAGAGGCCAGCGAAGCTTACCTCGTCGGTCTGTTCGAAGACACCAATCTGTGTGCGATCCACGCCAAGCGAGTGACCATCATGCCGAAGGACATACAATTGGCGCGCAGAATTCGCGGCGAGCGTGCCTAAGACGCCCGCCGCCTGCACGACGGATCGTCGCATCTAAATAATGCTAAAAGGCCCTTTTCAGGGCCACATACGTTTCAAAGATACAAATAATTTAATTGTAAAAATGTTTCTCATGATGACGCACACGTTTAGTATCTAAATACATAATAACTACTAAGTATTAATAAACATATTATCTAAAAAACTAAATTTAGTTGATTATAGGTAAATTATTACTTATAGAGAAGAATAGTCATGTCTGTCATTTATTAGAACAGTATTTTGTGTGTCAGTGTACGTATGCATTTTTTTTTTTTTTTTTTTCTCTCTTCTTCTTCCTCTTTTCTTTGTGTTTTTTTATATTTTGAAATAATAATAATAATAATAACAACAAAAATATTTTTTGGTACATAGACACACCGACACCGAAACAACAACACGCGGACACGTCATGCCCCCCTCTCCTCCCTCCGCGCCCCTCTACCCCGCTCCGCGTTCTCCCTGTAGTTAGCTCGAGTTTTGTATAAATATAAGAGAGTCGCGCGATTAGTGGGGATTCCAGTCGAACGCTCGTCGTCACGGCTGTAACTCGCTGTTGTTCATTCATTCATTCGCCTTCACATACAAACCGATCGAGAAGATGACCGGTCGCGGCAAGGGTGGAAAAGGTCTGGGGAAAGGAGGCGCTAAGCGTCACAGGAAAGTGCTTCGTGATAACATCCAGGGTATTACGAAGCCCGCTATCCGTCGTCTGGCGCGCAGAGGAGGCGTGAAGCGTATCTCCGGTCTGATATACGAAGAGACCAGAGGTGTGCTCAAAGTTTTCCTCGAGAACGTGATTCGTGACGCGGTCACCTACACTGAGCACGCGAAGAGGAAGACCGTCACCGCCATGGATGTGGTCTACGCTCTGAAGCGCCAGGGTCGCACGCTGTACGGTTTCGGAGGCTAAACTGACAGACAGTTGCGACATGTACCGTCGCCTGTTACACAAAAGGCCCTTTTCAGGGCCGCATATGATTCAATGCACTTTTGCTTTTATGTTTCCAACTGACTATATTACACACCAAAATATATATATATATATATATATATATATATATATATATATATATATATTTTTTATCCTCCACTGATTATACTCTTTTACTACTTCGGTACTGATAATACATACATACTTACCATTGAATACGAACGACCGTCGTTTATGTGAAATTATTATTTATTAGAATTTCTCGTTTCTCGTCTATTTAATAAGTAAGTAAGTAATAATATAACGCAATAGGCTACTGTTTCGTCGTAAACATGCACCACATTGATAATAATTTACACATGCGACGGGCGACGCGTTTTAATATTACTATAGTGTGCCAAACGCACGTGTGATGGATCTTTTGGATGCGCGCAAACGTTAACTATTAGACACTTATATTTACATTATTTATTACTTTCTTCGTTTCTATTTGTATTTTAAAGGAAAATGTTGTCGTTTAACTCATTTAACTTACGAAGTTTTAAATATCCAGCTCGATGGTACGGCGTCGCGCAGTTCGGTCGGAAAGACACTGGTATGGTAGAGCTGTTTTACGAGCACCAAGATATCGGACGTTTTATATGGTTAAAACTTAAAAAAATACTTTGTTTTTGTGTTATATATGAAAAACGATATCCTCGGTGTTTATTTTTCGCGTGAAACGAGTGCAATACGTTGTTTTTATGGAGAAAATTCTATTTTAAACATGAGCCTGGCTACTCGGCGCCTCGGGCGGCGCGAATAAATCCATTCACAGGTCTAGGGTGGCGTCCCTGAACGTGCCGGATGGGATGGACGCGTGGCCACGTTCAAAATGTATCACACGAAACGATTCACGACCGTGGTGTAGTATTAAAATAATGAGAAAATGTTATTTAATGAGACCGATGTTAGTGAAAAGTCACGAGCGTTGTTACGAGAAATCGTCTCTGGACTGTGGTGCCCTCTTTACGGTAAAGCAAAAATTTTTCAAAACAACCATACAATAAAATTTTCGATATTGATTACTCTTCCAAGTGTGATTTTTTCTATATTTTAAAAGTAAACAACCCTTATATCAATCGTCAATAATAATGGCAGATACCGCAGTTGCAGCAGAAACTCCCGCCCCGGCGACCCCCGCGAAGAAGCCGAAAGCATCCGCCGCCGGCGGTGCCGCCAAGAAGCCGAAAGCGAAACCGACGCACCCGAAGACCTCCGAAATGGTGAATAACGCCATCAAGGAGCTGAAGGAGCGTAGCGGATCCTCTCTGAAAGCCATCAAGAAATACATCGCGGCCCAGTACAAGGTGGACGCGGAAAAACTTGCGCCGTTCATCAGGAAGTACCTCAAGAGCGCCGTCGAATCTGGCGCGCTCATCCAGACCAAGGGCAAGGGCGCATCTGGCAGTTTCAAGCTCGAGTCGAAGTCTTCCTCTGCGAAGAAGCCCGCCGGCGCCGTAGGCAAAGCCTCCGCCAAGTCTTCCGCCGGTGCGAAAGAGAGCGCCGCCGCGAAGTCTAAGAAGGCTGCCGTCGCTGCTCCCGCCGCCGGTAGGGGCAGGAAGGCCGCCGCCGCGACCGCTTCACCGTCCAAGTCGAAACTGTCCGCCGTCGCGACGAAGGACAAGAAAGCTGCGGCCGCCGCTAAAAAGAAACCTGCCGCAGCGAAGAAGGCCGCCGCCGCTTCGCCCGCCAAGGGGAAGAGCGCCGCCGCTCCGAAAGCGAAAAAGACCGCCAAGCCGCCGACCAAGAAACCGAAAGCGCCCAAACCCAAGAGGGCCGCCGCCACTCCCAAGTCGAAGGCCGCCGCCACCAAGAAGGCCACCGCCTCCAAGAAGTAAGCGCGCCGGTGTATGCGTGGATGTTCGCGGTGCACGCAGTGAGTGCGCGCGCAGCGGCGTGGTTGGCACCCGCCGCCGCCGATGTGTTGTCGATGGCTTCGCTTCGACGATACGATCGAGAAACGACGCGCGTCACCGTCATCGCGCGCATCATCATGCATATATCGTATCGTATGCTGCTTGTGTGTGGGGCGTAAGGCGCAAGGAAGACTCTGCTTGCTGCAGACCTCTTCACCTCGCAACAAAAAGCCCTTTTCAGGGCTAACATATCATTCGAGAGCACCACGCAAACGATGTTTCTCTCAAACGAACACACAACGACAACAACAACAACACGAACGAACGAACTAACTAACCACCCTTTCTTCCTCCTTCCTGCTCGGCTCCCATCGACTGCCCGTGTATGTCATATACACTTACATCGGTGATCGATTAATTACTAAAAATAACAAAAAAAAAATTATTATAGAGACACTCGCACACCTACGATACCTATATTCTTATAACGAACGAACGAACGGTCGATCGATCGATCGTTAACGTTTTACATTTTTACATTCAAACAGACGGTCGCGTCGGTCGGTCGGTCGATCGATCGATACGCTACGCTCGCTACTCGTCGTAGCGTTCACGAGTCGTAGTGACGGGGCGTGATTATAAATAAATAAAACTGCGGTCGTTCCGATAACTTCGCACAGTACGCTCCGCGAGTCGTCGACGTACGGACGCTAATATAACACTCTATTCTATTCACTCTCCTCGAGTCGAGTTAACATGTCGGGACGCGGTAAAGGCGGCAAAGTTAAGGGGAAGGCAAAGTCTCGTTCCAACCGTGCCGGACTACAGTTCCCCGTCGGTCGTATACATCGACTTTTGCGTAATGGAAACTACGCCGAGCGCGTCGGTGCCGGAGCGCCCGTCTACCTCGCCGCCGTGATGGAATATCTAGCCGCTGAAGTGCTAGAGTTGGCCGGCAACGCGGCGAGGGACAACAAGAAGACCAGGATCATTCCGCGTCACTTGCAACTGGCGATCAGGAACGACGAGGAGCTGAACAAGCTGCTGTCCGGCGTTACCATCGCCCAGGGCGGTGTACTGCCGAACATCCAGGCCGTTCTCTTGCCGAAGAAAACTGAAAAGAAAGCATAAGTCGCGAACGGACACAAAATACCGTCTCGCCGCGCGTTTGTGCTAGAATTTCTTTTCTCTTTTTTGCATTGCATTCCGTTGCGTGCGTTGCAAACAAAAAGGCCCTTTTCAGGGCCACAATATATCTCATAACATTTATATTTACAAATGAATGTTTCATTGAGCGATTACACACATACACGTTATTTACACACAACACGATAACTAACTTAATTTATTATTAATATTACCTAATTAATGATGAGACTCTACTATACACCAATTATAATTTACCTGCCTATTCATCTCTTTAATTAATATAAAATATACCCATTATTATTATTATTTATTATATAAAGATAAATAAAAAAATACGTATGTACACTCGATATTGGGGCAACTTACATTATTCGTTCTCATTTTGACTCGATTTAAAAAATTCGTGTCTGTTCGTTGCATACCTTAAATTCTCATTCATCTTTTTTTTTTTTTTTTTTTTTTTTTTTTTTTTATAAAATACATACCTACTGTGATGAGAGACGTCGTCTCCCCCCCCCTCCCCCAAAGCTCTCTGTCTGAATCATCGACACACTCTCCGTGGGGTGTACGAGGGCACGGTGTCCGTTCGTAAGGTTATCGGAATTTCGTTTTGCGATTTTTAACTCGCTCGCTGACTTTCGTCCGACGAACACGTACGTACGGTATCTCGCATTCAACTCGCCATAATGCCACCCAAGACTAGCGGAAAGGCCGCCAAGAAATCTGGCAAGGCTCAGAAGAACATCTCCAAGACCGATAAGAAAAAGAAGAAGCACAAGAGGAAGGAGAGCTACGCCATCTATATCTACAAGGTGCTCAAGCAGGTCCACCCGGACACCGGTATCTCGAGCAAGGCCATGTCTATCATGAACTCGTTCGTTAATGATATCTTCGAGCGCATCGCCGCGGAGGCGTCCCGCCTCGCGCACTACAACAAGCGCAGCACGATCACCTCTAGGGAGGTGCAGACCTCCGTGAGACTCCTGCTACCCGGCGAGCTCGCCAAGCACGCCGTCAGTGAAGGCACGAAGGCAGTCACCAAGTACACCAGTTCCAAGTGAGCTACAGGACGGTTACGCATTACGCCGCACGGCGAATGTGAGATCGTCGTCGTCGACGCACACAAACGGCCCTTTTCAGGGCCACAAAATAATTCTATGATATATTTTTAAAACAAATATTTTATGTTTCCTATGAACGTTACACACAAACACACACATATTTTATATAATAATAATTACGGTTGAAATAAGGGGGTCGTCACATACCTAGAATGCGCTTATCCTATTAGGCGGGCGGCAGGCTCAGCATTATATATTAGTAGTAGTTACTTATGTGCGTATCGAGTTATGTTTAATTTTACATGAGACTTCAACAACATCCGGTGACAGAGCTATGATCGGACACGACACAACACACTAAATAAAATTAATGATAATAATAATAATGTTGGTAGGTATGTATGTATGTACCTACGCACTCAATATTTTTTTTTTTTTTATAATATTTAATAATTACCTTTTTTTTTTTTTTTAAATAATTACCCCTGTCTGGTGTGCGAGCGAGAGATCCGATCGCAGTCTAACGTCTTTTATATAAATAAAGCGGGAGGCCGCGGCGACTGCTTACCCCGTCATGACATACGCCTCAGTCGTATTTGCCCAAGCATCCAACCTGGATCTGGAGAAACTTCAAGTTCTCCAGAACCGTTTCGTACGCAGTGCTACCGGCGCTAGCTGGTTCATGCGAAACGCCGACTTGCACTGTGACCTCGAGCTCCCCTCCATTCGTCAGTACTTGAAGCATACCTCCCGTCGCTATTTCGAAGCGATGCCCCACCACCCGAACCCCCTCATAGTCCAAGCCTCGAATTACACGACAGACACTACAGACCCTCCCCCGCTCAGACGACGTCCTAAACACGTTCTGAAAGACCCGGACGACCCCATCGCCACCGTCACGTCGGCGGCGCTGGGGTCAGCCGACCCGACCACTCCTAGCAACAGGAAGTATTCCGTTTTTGGTATAGGCGCCGGTTACCAGAGGCACACCACTACACTACGTCGGCCTCGCCGGCGAGGTCGCGGCCCTCCCAGATCCAGATCCGTCTAAGATCGGTTAGATTAGTCTAGTTTAGATTCATCACACACACTCTCAGTACAACCTAGTCTAGGGCCCAAGGGCACACCCCTTCCGGGTGGCCAAGGCAACTGTTAGATCCCCCCTGCTCCGGCGACTGCCCAAGCCGAGGTCCGTACCACTCAGAGGTGCCCTTGTGCCAGTCGTCCTTAACTTTAAGGCTCAGCGCACTCTGCGCTCGCCACAGTCCGGCGACGCTGTAGAGGCCAACTGGCCAACAGCAAGAGTCATTCATAAAAAAAAAAAAAAAAAAAAAAAAAAAAAAAAAAAAAAAAAAAAAAAAAAGGCGACTGCTTACACATTCGTGAGTCGTCGTTCGTATCGCGCGCGCGCTCTCGTCGTAATATATATTTTTTCTTTCTCATCCATTGATCATCGCGTAAGAAGTAAATAATGGCACGTACCAAGCAGACCGCTCGTAAATCTACCGGTGGCAAGGCGCCGCGCAAGCAGCTCGCCACCAAAGCTGCGCGTAAGAGCGCACCTGCCACCGGCGGAGTAAAGAAGCCACATCGCTACAGGCCCGGCACCGTGGCTCTCCGTGAGATCCGTCGTTACCAGAAGAGTACGGAGCTGTTGATCCGCAAGCTGCCGTTCCAGCGTCTAGTGCGCGAGATCGCACAGGACTTCAAGACCGATCTCCGTTTCCAGAGCTCCGCCGTTATGGCGCTTCAAGAGGCCAGCGAAGCTTACCTCGTCGGTCTGTTCGAAGACACCAATCTGTGTGCGATCCACGCCAAGCGAGTGACCATCATGCCGAAGGACATACAATTGGCGCGCAGAATTCGCGGCGAGCGTGCCTAAGACGCCCGCCGCCTGCACGACGGATCGTCGCATCTAAATAATGCTAAAAGGCCCTTTTCAGGGCCACATACGTTTCAAAGATACAAATAATTTAATTGTAAAAATGTTTCTCATGATGACGCACACGTTTAGTATCTAAATACATAATAACTACTAAGTATTAATAAACATATTATCTAAAAAACTAAATTTAGTTGATTATAGGTAAATTATTACTTATAGAGAAGAATAGTCATGTCTGTCATTTATTAGAACAGTATTTTGTGTGTCAGTGTACGTATGCATTTTTTTTTTTTTTTTTTTCTCTCTTCTTCTTCCTCTTTTCTTTGTGTTTTTTTATATTTTGAAATAATAATAATAATAATAACAACAAAAATATTTTTTGGTACATAGACACACCGACACCGAAACAACAACACGCGGACACGTCATGCCCCCCTCTCCTCCCTCCGCGCCCCTCTACCCCGCTCCGCGTTCTCCCTGTAGTTAGCTCGAGTTTTGTATAAATATAAGAGAGTCGCGCGATTAGTGGGGATTCCAGTCGAACGCTCGTCGTCACGGCTGTAACTCGCTGTTGTTCATTCATTCATTCGCCTTCACATACAAACCGATCGAGAAGATGACCGGTCGCGGCAAGGGTGGAAAAGGTCTGGGGAAAGGAGGCGCTAAGCGTCACAGGAAAGTGCTTCGTGATAACATCCAGGGTATTACGAAGCCCGCTATCCGTCGTCTGGCGCGCAGAGGAGGCGTGAAGCGTATCTCCGGTCTGATATACGAAGAGACCAGAGGTGTGCTCAAAGTTTTCCTCGAGAACGTGATTCGTGACGCGGTCACCTACACTGAGCACGCGAAGAGGAAGACCGTCACCGCCATGGATGTGGTCTACGCTCTGAAGCGCCAGGGTCGCACGCTGTACGGTTTCGGAGGCTAAACTGACAGACAGTTGCGACATGTACCGTCGCCTGTTACACAAAAGGCCCTTTTCAGGGCCGCATATGATTCAATGCACTTTTGCTTTTATGTTTCCAACTGACTATATTACACACCAAAATATATATATATATATATATATATATATATATATATATATATATATATTTTTTATCCTCCACTGATTATACTCTTTTACTACTTCGGTACTGATAATACATACATACTTACCATTGAATACGAACGACCGTCGTTTATGTGAAATTATTATTTATTAGAATTTCTCGTTTCTCGTCTATTTAATAAGTAAGTAAGTAATAATATAACGCAATAGGCTACTGTTTCGTCGTAAACATGCACCACATTGATAATAATTTACACATGCGACGGGCGACGCGTTTTAATATTACTATAGTGTGCCAAACGCACGTGTGATGGATCTTTTGGATGCGCGCAAACGTTAACTATTAGACACTTATATTTACATTATTTATTACTTTCTTCGTTTCTATTTGTATTTTAAAGGAAAATGTTGTCGTTTAACTCATTTAACTTACGAAGTTTTAAATATCCAGCTCGATGGTACGGCGTCGCGCAGTTCGGTCGGAAAGACACTGGTATGGTAGAGCTGTTTTACGAGCACCAAGATATCGGACGTTTTATATGGTTAAAACTTAAAAAAATACTTTGTTTTTGTGTTATATATGAAAAACGATATCCTCGGTGTTTATTTTTCGCGTGAAACGAGTGCAATACGTTGTTTTTATGGAGAAAATTCTATTTTAAACATGAGCCTGGCTACTCGGCGCCTCGGGCGGCGCGAATAAATCCATTCACAGGTCTAGGGTGGCGTCCCTGAACGTGCCGGATGGGATGGACGCGTGGCCACGTTCAAAATGTATCACACGAAACGATTCACGACCGTGGTGTAGTATTAAAATAATGAGAAAATGTTATTTAATGAGACCGATGTTAGTGAAAAGTCACGAGCGTTGTTACGAGAAATCGTCTCTGGACTGTGGTGCCCTCTTTACGGTAAAGCAAAAATTTTTCAAAACAACCATACAATAAAATTTTCGATATTGATTACTCTTCCAAGTGTGATTTTTTCTATATTTTAAAAGTAAACAACCCTTATATCAATCGTCAATAATAATGGCAGATACCGCAGTTGCAGCAGAAACTCCCGCCCCGGCGACCCCCGCGAAGAAGCCGAAAGCATCCGCCGCCGGCGGTGCCGCCAAGAAGCCGAAAGCGAAACCGACGCACCCGAAGACCTCCGAAATGGTGAATAACGCCATCAAGGAGCTGAAGGAGCGTAGCGGATCCTCTCTGAAAGCCATCAAGAAATACATCGCGGCCCAGTACAAGGTGGACGCGGAAAAACTTGCGCCGTTCATCAGGAAGTACCTCAAGAGCGCCGTCGAATCTGGCGCGCTCATCCAGACCAAGGGCAAGGGCGCATCTGGCAGTTTCAAGCTCGAGTCGAAGTCTTCCTCTGCGAAGAAGCCCGCCGGCGCCGTAGGCAAAGCCTCCGCCAAGTCTTCCGCCGGTGCGAAAGAGAGCGCCGCCGCGAAGTCTAAGAAGGCTGCCGTCGCTGCTCCCGCCGCCGGTAGGGGCAGGAAGGCCGCCGCCGCGACCGCTTCACCGTCCAAGTCGAAACTGTCCGCCGTCGCGACGAAGGACAAGAAAGCTGCGGCCGCCGCTAAAAAGAAACCTGCCGCAGCGAAGAAGGCCGCCGCCGCTTCGCCCGCCAAGGGGAAGAGCGCCGCCGCTCCGAAAGCGAAAAAGACCGCCAAGCCGCCGACCAAGAAACCGAAAGCGCCCAAACCCAAGAGGGCCGCCGCCACTCCCAAGTCGAAGGCCGCCGCCACCAAGAAGGCCACCGCCTCCAAGAAGTAAGCGCGCCGGTGTATGCGTGGATGTTCGCGGTGCACGCAGTGAGTGCGCGCGCAGCGGCGTGGTTGGCACCCGCCGCCGCCGATGTGTTGTCGATGGCTTCGCTTCGACGATACGATCGAGAAACGACGCGCGTCACCGTCATCGCGCGCATCATCATGCATATATCGTATCGTATGCTGCTTGTGTGTGGGGCGTAAGGCGCAAGGAAGACTCTGCTTGCTGCAGACCTCTTCACCTCGCAACAAAAAGCCCTTTTCAGGGCTAACATATCATTCGAGAGCACCACGCAAACGATGTTTCTCTCAAACGAACACACAACGACAACAACAACAACACGAACGAACGAACTAACTAACCACCCTTTCTTCCTCCTTCCTGCTCGGCTCCCATCGACTGCCCGTGTATGTCATATACACTTACATCGGTGATCGATTAATTACTAAAAATAACAAAAAAAAAATTATTATAGAGACACTCGCACACCTACGATACCTATATTCTTATAACGAACGAACGAACGGTCGATCGATCGATCGTTAACGTTTTACATTTTTACATTCAAACAGACGGTCGCGTCGGTCGGTCGGTCGATCGATCGATACGCTACGCTCGCTACTCGTCGTAGCGTTCACGAGTCGTAGTGACGGGGCGTGATTATAAATAAATAAAACTGCGGTCGTTCCGATAACTTCGCACAGTACGCTCCGCGAGTCGTCGACGTACGGACGCTAATATAACACTCTATTCTATTCACTCTCCTCGAGTCGAGTTAACATGTCGGGACGCGGTAAAGGCGGCAAAGTTAAGGGGAAGGCAAAGTCTCGTTCCAACCGTGCCGGACTACAGTTCCCCGTCGGTCGTATACATCGACTTTTGCGTAATGGAAACTACGCCGAGCGCGTCGGTGCCGGAGCGCCCGTCTACCTCGCCGCCGTGATGGAATATCTAGCCGCTGAAGTGCTAGAGTTGGCCGGCAACGCGGCGAGGGACAACAAGAAGACCAGGATCATTCCGCGTCACTTGCAACTGGCGATCAGGAACGACGAGGAGCTGAACAAGCTGCTGTCCGGCGTTACCATCGCCCAGGGCGGTGTACTGCCGAACATCCAGGCCGTTCTCTTGCCGAAGAAAACTGAAAAGAAAGCATAAGTCGCGAACGGACACAAAATACCGTCTCGCCGCGCGTTTGTGCTAGAATTTCTTTTCTCTTTTTTGCATTGCATTCCGTTGCGTGCGTTGCAAACAAAAAGGCCCTTTTCAGGGCCACAATATATCTCATAACATTTATATTTACAAATGAATGTTTCATTGAGCGATTACACACATACACGTTATTTACACACAACACGATAACTAACTTAATTTATTATTAATATTACCTAATTAATGATGAGACTCTACTATACACCAATTATAATTTACCTGCCTATTCATCTCTTTAATTAATATAAAATATACCCATTATTATTATTATTTATTATATAAAGATAAATAAAAAAATACGTATGTACACTCGATATTGGGGCAACTTACATTATTCGTTCTCATTTTGACTCGATTTAAAAAATTCGTGTCTGTTCGTTGCATACCTTAAATTCTCATTCATCTTTTTTTTTTTTTTTTTTTTTTTTTTTTTTTTATAAAATACATACCTACTGTGATGAGAGACGTCGTCTCCCCCCCCCTCCCCCAAAGCTCTCTGTCTGAATCATCGACACACTCTCCGTGGGGTGTACGAGGGCACGGTGTCCGTTCGTAAGGTTATCGGAATTTCGTTTTGCGATTTTTAACTCGCTCGCTGACTTTCGTCCGACGAACACGTACGTACGGTATCTCGCATTCAACTCGCCATAATGCCACCCAAGACTAGCGGAAAGGCCGCCAAGAAATCTGGCAAGGCTCAGAAGAACATCTCCAAGACCGATAAGAAAAAGAAGAAGCACAAGAGGAAGGAGAGCTACGCCATCTATATCTACAAGGTGCTCAAGCAGGTCCACCCGGACACCGGTATCTCGAGCAAGGCCATGTCTATCATGAACTCGTTCGTTAATGATATCTTCGAGCGCATCGCCGCGGAGGCGTCCCGCCTCGCGCACTACAACAAGCGCAGCACGATCACCTCTAGGGAGGTGCAGACCTCCGTGAGACTCCTGCTACCCGGCGAGCTCGCCAAGCACGCCGTCAGTGAAGGCACGAAGGCAGTCACCAAGTACACCAGTTCCAAGTGAGCTACAGGACGGTTACGCATTACGCCGCACGGCGAATGTGAGATCGTCGTCGTCGACGCACACAAACGGCCCTTTTCAGGGCCACAAAATAATTCTATGATATATTTTTAAAACAAATATTTTATGTTTCCTATGAACGTTACACACAAACACACACATATTTTATATAATAATAATTACGGTTGAAATAAGGGGGTCGTCACATACCTAGAATGCGCTTATCCTATTAGGCGGGCGGCAGGCTCAGCATTATATATTAGTAGTAGTTACTTATGTGCGTATCGAGTTATGTTTAATTTTACATGAGACTTCAACAACATCCGGTGACAGAGCTATGATCGGACACGACACAACACACTAAATAAAATTAATGATAATAATAATAATGTTGGTAGGTATGTATGTATGTACCTACGCACTCAATATTTTTTTTTTTTTTATAATATTTAATAATTACCTTTTTTTTTTTTTTTAAATAATTACCCCTGTCTGGTGTGCGAGCGAGAGATCCGATCGCAGTCTAACGTCTTTTATATAAATAAAGCGGGAGGCCGCGGCGACTGCTTACACATTCGTGAGTCGTCGTTCGTATCGCGCGCGCGCTCTCGTCGTAATATATATTTTTTCTTTCTCATCCATTGATCATCGCGTAAGAAGTAAATAATGGCACGTACCAAGCAGACCGCTCGTAAATCTACCGGTGGCAAGGCGCCGCGCAAGCAGCTCGCCACCAAAGCTGCGCGTAAGAGCGCACCTGCCACCGGCGGAGTAAAGAAGCCACATCGCTACAGGCCCGGCACCGTGGCTCTCCGTGAGATCCGTCGTTACCAGAAGAGTACGGAGCTGTTGATCCGCAAGCTGCCGTTCCAGCGTCTAGTGCGCGAGATCGCACAGGACTTCAAGACCGATCTCCGTTTCCAGAGCTCCGCCGTTATGGCGCTTCAAGAGGCCAGCGAAGCTTACCTCGTCGGTCTGTTCGAAGACACCAATCTGTGTGCGATCCACGCCAAGCGAGTGACCATCATGCCGAAGGACATACAATTGGCGCGCAGAATTCGCGGCGAGCGTGCCTAAGACGCCCGCCGCCTGCACGACGGATCGTCGCATCTAAATAATGCTAAAAGGCCCTTTTCAGGGCCACATACGTTTCAAAGATACAAATAATTTAATTGTAAAAATGTTTCTCATGATGACGCACACGTTTAGTATCTAAATACATAATAACTACTAAGTATTAATAAACATATTATCTAAAAAACTAAATTTAGTTGATTATAGGTAAATTATTACTTATAGAGAAGAATAGTCATGTCTGTCATTTATTAGAACAGTATTTTGTGTGTCAGTGTACGTATGCATTTTTTTTTTTTTTTTTTTCTCTCTTCTTCTTCCTCTTTTCTTTGTGTTTTTTTATATTTTGAAATAATAATAATAATAATAACAACAAAAATATTTTTTGGTACATAGACACACCGACACCGAAACAACAACACGCGGACACGTCATGCCCCCCTCTCCTCCCTCCGCGCCCCTCTACCCCGCTCCGCGTTCTCCCTGTAGTTAGCTCGAGTTTTGTATAAATATAAGAGAGTCGCGCGATTAGTGGGGATTCCAGTCGAACGCTCGTCGTCACGGCTGTAACTCGCTGTTGTTCATTCATTCATTCGCCTTCACATACAAACCGATCGAGAAGATGACCGGTCGCGGCAAGGGTGGAAAAGGTCTGGGGAAAGGAGGCGCTAAGCGTCACAGGAAAGTGCTTCGTGATAACATCCAGGGTATTACGAAGCCCGCTATCCGTCGTCTGGCGCGCAGAGGAGGCGTGAAGCGTATCTCCGGTCTGATATACGAAGAGACCAGAGGTGTGCTCAAAGTTTTCCTCGAGAACGTGATTCGTGACGCGGTCACCTACACTGAGCACGCGAAGAGGAAGACCGTCACCGCCATGGATGTGGTCTACGCTCTGAAGCGCCAGGGTCGCACGCTGTACGGTTTCGGAGGCTAAACTGACAGACAGTTGCGACATGTACCGTCGCCTGTTACACAAAAGGCCCTTTTCAGGGCCGCATATGATTCAATGCACTTTTGCTTTTATGTTTCCAACTGACTATATTACACACCAAAATATATATATATATATATATATATATATATATATATATATATATATATTTTTTATCCTCCACTGATTATACTCTTTTACTACTTCGGTACTGATAATACATACATACTTACCATTGAATACGAACGACCGTCGTTTATGTGAAATTATTATTTATTAGAATTTCTCGTTTCTCGTCTATTTAATAAGTAAGTAAGTAATAATATAACGCAATAGGCTACTGTTTCGTCGTAAACATGCACCACATTGATAATAATTTACACATGCGACGGGCGACGCGTTTTAATATTACTATAGTGTGCCAAACGCACGTGTGATGGATCTTTTGGATGCGCGCAAACGTTAACTATTAGACACTTATATTTACATTATTTATTACTTTCTTCGTTTCTATTTGTATTTTAAAGGAAAATGTTGTCGTTTAACTCATTTAACTTACGAAGTTTTAAATATCCAGCTCGATGGTACGGCGTCGCGCAGTTCGGTCGGAAAGACACTGGTATGGTAGAGCTGTTTTACGAGCACCAAGATATCGGACGTTTTATATGGTTAAAACTTAAAAAAATACTTTGTTTTTGTGTTATATATGAAAAACGATATCCTCGGTGTTTATTTTTCGCGTGAAACGAGTGCAATACGTTGTTTTTATGGAGAAAATTCTATTTTAAACATGAGCCTGGCTACTCGGCGCCTCGGGCGGCGCGAATAAATCCATTCACAGGTCTAGGGTGGCGTCCCTGAACGTGCCGGATGGGATGGACGCGTGGCCACGTTCAAAATGTATCACACGAAACGATTCACGACCGTGGTGTAGTATTAAAATAATGAGAAAATGTTATTTAATGAGACCGATGTTAGTGAAAAGTCACGAGCGTTGTTACGAGAAATCGTCTCTGGACTGTGGTGCCCTCTTTACGGTAAAGCAAAAATTTTTCAAAACAACCATACAATAAAATTTTCGATATTGATTACTCTTCCAAGTGTGATTTTTTCTATATTTTAAAAGTAAACAACCCTTATATCAATCGTCAATAATAATGGCAGATACCGCAGTTGCAGCAGAAACTCCCGCCCCGGCGACCCCCGCGAAGAAGCCGAAAGCATCCGCCGCCGGCGGTGCCGCCAAGAAGCCGAAAGCGAAACCGACGCACCCGAAGACCTCCGAAATGGTGAATAACGCCATCAAGGAGCTGAAGGAGCGTAGCGGATCCTCTCTGAAAGCCATCAAGAAATACATCGCGGCCCAGTACAAGGTGGACGCGGAAAAACTTGCGCCGTTCATCAGGAAGTACCTCAAGAGCGCCGTCGAATCTGGCGCGCTCATCCAGACCAAGGGCAAGGGCGCATCTGGCAGTTTCAAGCTCGAGTCGAAGTCTTCCTCTGCGAAGAAGCCCGCCGGCGCCGTAGGCAAAGCCTCCGCCAAGTCTTCCGCCGGTGCGAAAGAGAGCGCCGCCGCGAAGTCTAAGAAGGCTGCCGTCGCTGCTCCCGCCGCCGGTAGGGGCAGGAAGGCCGCCGCCGCGACCGCTTCACCGTCCAAGTCGAAACTGTCCGCCGTCGCGACGAAGGACAAGAAAGCTGCGGCCGCCGCTAAAAAGAAACCTGCCGCAGCGAAGAAGGCCGCCGCCGCTTCGCCCGCCAAGGGGAAGAGCGCCGCCGCTCCGAAAGCGAAAAAGACCGCCAAGCCGCCGACCAAGAAACCGAAAGCGCCCAAACCCAAGAGGGCCGCCGCCACTCCCAAGTCGAAGGCCGCCGCCACCAAGAAGGCCACCGCCTCCAAGAAGTAAGCGCGCCGGTGTATGCGTGGATGTTCGCGGTGCACGCAGTGAGTGCGCGCGCAGCGGCGTGGTTGGCACCCGCCGCCGCCGATGTGTTGTCGATGGCTTCGCTTCGACGATACGATCGAGAAACGACGCGCGTCACCGTCATCGCGCGCATCATCATGCATATATCGTATCGTATGCTGCTTGTGTGTGGGGCGTAAGGCGCAAGGAAGACTCTGCTTGCTGCAGACCTCTTCACCTCGCAACAAAAAGCCCTTTTCAGGGCTAACATATCATTCGAGAGCACCACGCAAACGATGTTTCTCTCAAACGAACACACAACGACAACAACAACAACACGAACGAACGAACTAACTAACCACCCTTTCTTCCTCCTTCCTGCTCGGCTCCCATCGACTGCCCGTGTATGTCATATACACTTACATCGGTGATCGATTAATTACTAAAAATAACAAAAAAAAAATTATTATAGAGACACTCGCACACCTACGATACCTATATTCTTATAACGAACGAACGAACGGTCGATCGATCGATCGTTAACGTTTTACATTTTTACATTCAAACAGACGGTCGCGTCGGTCGGTCGGTCGATCGATCGATACGCTACGCTCGCTACTCGTCGTAGCGTTCACGAGTCGTAGTGACGGGGCGTGATTATAAATAAATAAAACTGCGGTCGTTCCGATAACTTCGCACAGTACGCTCCGCGAGTCGTCGACGTACGGACGCTAATATAACACTCTATTCTATTCACTCTCCTCGAGTCGAGTTAACATGTCGGGACGCGGTAAAGGCGGCAAAGTTAAGGGGAAGGCAAAGTCTCGTTCCAACCGTGCCGGACTACAGTTCCCCGTCGGTCGTATACATCGACTTTTGCGTAATGGAAACTACGCCGAGCGCGTCGGTGCCGGAGCGCCCGTCTACCTCGCCGCCGTGATGGAATATCTAGCCGCTGAAGTGCTAGAGTTGGCCGGCAACGCGGCGAGGGACAACAAGAAGACCAGGATCATTCCGCGTCACTTGCAACTGGCGATCAGGAACGACGAGGAGCTGAACAAGCTGCTGTCCGGCGTTACCATCGCCCAGGGCGGTGTACTGCCGAACATCCAGGCCGTTCTCTTGCCGAAGAAAACTGAAAAGAAAGCATAAGTCGCGAACGGACACAAAATACCGTCTCGCCGCGCGTTTGTGCTAGAATTTCTTTTCTCTTTTTTGCATTGCATTCCGTTGCGTGCGTTGCAAACAAAAAGGCCCTTTTCAGGGCCACAATATATCTCATAACATTTATATTTACAAATGAATGTTTCATTGAGCGATTACACACATACACGTTATTTACACACAACACGATAACTAACTTAATTTATTATTAATATTACCTAATTAATGATGAGACTCTACTATACACCAATTATAATTTACCTGCCTATTCATCTCTTTAATTAATATAAAATATACCCATTATTATTATTATTTATTATATAAAGATAAATAAAAAAATACGTATGTACACTCGATATTGGGGCAACTTACATTATTCGTTCTCATTTTGACTCGATTTAAAAAATTCGTGTCTGTTCGTTGCATACCTTAAATTCTCATTCATCTTTTTTTTTTTTTTTTTTTTTTTTTTTTTTTTATAAAATACATACCTACTGTGATGAGAGACGTCGTCTCCCCCCCCCTCCCCCAAAGCTCTCTGTCTGAATCATCGACACACTCTCCGTGGGGTGTACGAGGGCACGGTGTCCGTTCGTAAGGTTATCGGAATTTCGTTTTGCGATTTTTAACTCGCTCGCTGACTTTCGTCCGACGAACACGTACGTACGGTATCTCGCATTCAACTCGCCATAATGCCACCCAAGACTAGCGGAAAGGCCGCCAAGAAATCTGGCAAGGCTCAGAAGAACATCTCCAAGACCGATAAGAAAAAGAAGAAGCACAAGAGGAAGGAGAGCTACGCCATCTATATCTACAAGGTGCTCAAGCAGGTCCACCCGGACACCGGTATCTCGAGCAAGGCCATGTCTATCATGAACTCGTTCGTTAATGATATCTTCGAGCGCATCGCCGCGGAGGCGTCCCGCCTCGCGCACTACAACAAGCGCAGCACGATCACCTCTAGGGAGGTGCAGACCTCCGTGAGACTCCTGCTACCCGGCGAGCTCGCCAAGCACGCCGTCAGTGAAGGCACGAAGGCAGTCACCAAGTACACCAGTTCCAAGTGAGCTACAGGACGGTTACGCATTACGCCGCACGGCGAATGTGAGATCGTCGTCGTCGACGCACACAAACGGCCCTTTTCAGGGCCACAAAATAATTCTATGATATATTTTTAAAACAAATATTTTATGTTTCCTATGAACGTTACACACAAACACACACATATTTTATATAATAATAATTACGGTTGAAATAAGGGGGTCGTCACATACCTAGAATGCGCTTATCCTATTAGGCGGGCGGCAGGCTCAGCATTATATATTAGTAGTAGTTACTTATGTGCGTATCGAGTTATGTTTAATTTTACATGAGACTTCAACAACATCCGGTGACAGAGCTATGATCGGACACGACACAACACACTAAATAAAATTAATGATAATAATAATAATGTTGGTAGGTATGTATGTATGTACCTACGCACTCAATATTTTTTTTTTTTTTTTTTTTTATAATATTTAATAATTACCTTTTTTTTTTTTTTTAAATAATTACCCCTGTCTGGTGTGCGAGCGAGAGATCCGATCGCAGTCTAACGTCTTTTATATAAATAAAGCGGGAGGCCGCGGCGACTGCTTACACCCTCCGCTACCCCTCAGGTACCGAAGGGCCCAGTGTCCGATCCCATCCAGCCCATGGAGGACGACGGCTTCACAGTCGTCGTTCCCAAGGGCAAAAAACGCCCAGCCACCACGGCTCTCCCCCCTCCCCCGCCCAAGAACCCCTGTCCATCCACAGGAGCCATGCCCTCCGCTGGCCCCTCCTCCGCCTCTGGGGTCTCGCCTTCCGCCGACCCCTCCCCCGCTACTCCAGCCACCCCCCTCCGCAAGGCCACCAAGTCATCTCTGGTGGTTCGCAACCGCGAACTGTGGGAGTCTGTCTCCAAGACCCTCACAGCCCAGCAGATCCCGTTCAGGGCCAAGACCCATCAAGATGGGATCATGGTCCATCTGTCCTCATCCGATGACCACCGAGCCGTCACTCGCCTCCTTCGTGAGGATCAAGTGCATTTCCACACTTACGCACTTGAGGAGGAGAAAGTCCTCCGGGTGGTCGTGAAGGGGATCCCCAAGGAGATTCCCTTCGAATCGGTACACTCCGACCTTCTGTCGAAGAAGTACCCAGTCCTCTCGGTCAGCCGGATGCACGCCGGCCGCACCAAGCAACCATGTGACATGGTCTTGGTCACGCTGGAGAGCACCCCAGAGGGTCAGGCGATTTGGAACGCCAAATCGATCCTCAGCCTCTCGGGCCTCCAGTTTGAACTTCCTAGGAAGAAGGCCACCCCCGGTCAATGTCACCGCTGCCAGCTCTATGGGCACGCAGCGCGCTTTTGTAATGCACCCTTCAGGTGTGTTAAATGCGCAGGCGATCACAGCACCGCCGACTGTAGTCGCCAAAAATCCGACCCCTCCCCTCCTAGCTGCGTTCTCTGCGGCACTCAGGGCCATACCGCCAATTATCGCGGCTGTCCCAAGGCCCCTAAGGCCAAAAAAGGGCTTTCCAAAGCCCCGCCCGCCCTCTCACGCCCCAAAGGGTTCGGCCCCAAACCGAAACCTCCTCAACCACCACGGTTCGTGGACGCTCCTGCTCCACAGTCCAACGCCTGGGCGAAACCCTCGACCCTGTCGAAGGCCAAGCCCACCCCCGCCCCCGCCGCTCCGGCGCCGTCACCGGCACCGGTGCACGCCACCCCCTCGACCTCCCGCTCCCTCCCCGCTCCCCCGAGGCCCTCACCCGCCCCAGTGCGGCGCCCACCCGCCCCGGCCGCCCCAGGCTCCTCCAGCCTGAAGGCGGACCTTCTCCTCCTCGCCGACATAGCGTCGGCCGTCAACCTGAATGAGGTGCGTCTCGTGGCCGAGAAGGTCAGAAACCACCACAGTCTGGTCGACATTCTAGACGAGCATTGTGCCCTCTTCGGAGAGTTACAACGCTTCGCCCCCCACATCCTAACCAACTACAATGGCTAGTACAACCCAACGTACTAGACCACACTCCCTATCCCTGGCATGGTTCAATGCCAACGGTATCACCACCGACTCCCACGACCAACGCCCCCTGATTAGGGAATTTATCACGACCCACCAAATCGATGTCATGCTTGTGAACGAGACCTTTCTGAAACCGAGCAAGAGGGATCCTAGGATCGCAAACTACTCGCTGGTTCGTAATGATAGGACTGCTGCTGTAAAAGGCGGCACCCTCATCTATTACAAAAGGTCTCTTCACTGCATTCCCATCGACACCCCCCCATTGACAACAATAGAAGCTTCCTGTTGCCGCCTCTCTATGACCGGTCATCAACCGATCACCCTAGTATCTTGTTACCTCTCTGGTAAAAAAGCCCTCCTCAGGAGCGACCTCGAGGCGCTCCTCTCTCTTGATACCGCCGTTATCTTGGCCGGCGACTTCAACAGCAAACACATCCTGTGGGGCTGCAATACGACCACCTCGAGGGGCAACCTTCTCGACTCTCTCTCTGAGGAACTGAACTTTGACATAATCCCCCCCAGTACGCCGACCTTCTACCCAGCCAACATTGACTTCCGACCTGACATACTCGACATAGCACTCCTAAAAAGCGTAACCCTCCGGTTGCGCTCGATAGAAGTGCTGCAAGAACTTGACTCTGACCACCGACCAGTCATAATGCGACTAGGACCCGACCCGACCGATAGACTCCCACAGACCAAGACCATACTGAACTGGAAACAATTAGGCGAAGCCCTGAGCGCGACCAGTTCACCTGACCTTGACCGAATCCCCGATGACATACTGACCGCTGACGACGTCCACACCTCTGTTGACGCTCTCACCAGCCACCTCCGCACCGTAGTCGGTGAAGCCTCGAAACAGGTCCCAGTCGAGGATGACCGACGCTGGGAACTGCCAGAGGACGTGAGGGCGCTTCTGACAGCTAAACACGCCGCCACTAGGGCATACGACCGAAATCGCACCCAAGAGAACAGAGCCACTCTGCGGCTTTACGAGCGTGCCGTAAAAAACCGCATTAGTGAGCTCCGAAATCGAAGGTGGGAAGACCTACTCTCGGGGATCCAGCCATCCCACCTGGCATTCTGGCGGCTGACTAGATCCCTGAAATCCGACACACAATCTCTGATGCCCCCCCTCACCCGACCAGACCTCCCCCCCGCTTTTGAGGATGAGGAAAAGGCCGAGTGCCTGGCCCACAGCCTCAAAGACCAATGCAGCCCCAGCCTAGAGCACGTCAACCCTGTCCACCTCGCCACGGTGAACAGCGAAGTTGATCGCAGAGCAACCCTTCCCCCCCTAGACGAGCTCGAGCCAGTCACCGTTTCTGAGGTAGAGTCGATTATCAAGGGCCTCCACGTCAGGAAGTCTCCTGGTGCGGACGGTATCAGTAACAAAGTGGTCAAACGCTTCTCCACCACCCTAGTCCACCTCCTGGTCAGCATCTTCAATGCGGCCATCACGAATTGCATATTCCCCGGTCCGTGGAAGTCCGCCGACGTCATCGGCATCCACAAACCGGGCAAGAAGGCCTCTGAGCCCTCTAGCTACCGTCCCATCAGCCTCCTCAGTACCCTGGGGAAGATCTACGAGCGCATCCTTCTGAAGCGCATTTGGTCCCACATCATAGATAACAACCTCATCCCCGACGAGCAGTTCGGCTTCAGAGCCAAACACTCTTGCGTCCAGCAAGTACACCGCATCACGGAGTACGTCCTAGAAGGTTTCAACGCGAAACCCGCCCATGGCTTCACCAACAAACCACGCCCCAAAGGGACCGTAGCGGTCTTCCTCGACGTCGCAAAGGCCTTCGATAAAGTCTGGCACAACGGGCTGATATACAAGCTATACCAGCTCGGACTGCCGGACCGTCTCGTACTCATAATACGAGACTTTCTCAGTTCCCGAAGCTTTTGCTATCGCGTCGAGGGACACCGTTCCTCCCCCCACCCCATCGACGCCGGAGTCCCTCAGGGCTCCGCGATGGCCCCAATCCTGTTCTCCCTCTACACTTGCGACATCCCCCGCTCTCCCAACGTGGAGATCGCCCTATTTGCCGACGACACCGCCCTCTACTCTAGAGGGTGGCATCGCTACGCACAGCTTGCCCACCTTCAGAGAGCTCTTTGCCAACTTGGCGAATGGTTCAAGAAGTGGGCAATCACTGTCAACCCGGATAAAAGTGCAGCAATGTACTTTCATCCGAGTAGAAAGCCCCCCCGTAAAAACATCACCCTTCACGGCCGGCCCATTCCATGGACCGCCACCACCAAATACCTCGGCGTGACCCTTGATAATCGACTCTCGTTCTCGAAACACATCCAGTTAGTCCGCAACCGAGCGGCCTTCTTCTTAGGCCGTCTCTCCCCGTTACTCAACAAGCGCAGTAAAATGTCCCTTAGCAATAAGGTGACAATTTACAAAACTTGTATCCGCCCCGTCATGACATACGCCTCAGTCGTATTTGCCCAAGCATCCAACCTGGATCTGGAGAAACTTCAAGTTCTCCAGAACCGTTTCGTACGCAGTGCTACCGGCGCTAGCTGGTTCATGCGAAACGCCGACTTGCACTGTGACCTCGAGCTCCCCTCCATTCGTCAGTACTTGAAGCATACCTCCCGTCGCTATTTCGATGCGATGCCCCACCACCCGAACCCCCTCATAGTCCAAGCCTCGAATTACACGACAGACACTACAGACCCTCCCCCGCTCAGACGACGTCCTAAACACGTTCTGAAAGACCCGGACGACCCCATCGCCACCGTCACGTCGGCGGCGCTGGGGTCAGCCGACCCGACCACTCCTAGCAACAGGAAGTATTCCGTTTTTGGTATAGGCGCCGGTTACCAGAGGCACACCACTACACTACGTCGGCCTCGCCGGCGAGGTCGCGGCCCTCCCAGATCCAGATCCGTCTAAGATCGGTTAGATTAGTCTAGTTTAGATTCATCACACACACTCTCAGTACAACCTAGTCTAGGGCCCAAGGGCACACCCCTTCCGGGTGGCCAAGGCAACTGTTAGATCCCCCCTGCTCCGGCGACTGCCCAAGCCGAGGTCCGTACCACTCAGAGGTGCCCTTGTGCCAGTCGTCCTTAACTTTAAGGCTCAGCGCACTCTGCGCTCGCCACAGTCCGGTGACGCTGTAGAGGCCAACTGGCCAACAGCAAGAGTCATTCATAAAAAAAAAAAAAAAAAAAAAAAAAAAAAAAAAAAAAAAAAAAAAAAAAAAAAAAAAAAAAAAAAAAAAAAAAAAAAAAAAAAAGACTGCTTACACATTCGTGAGTCGTCGTTCGTATCGCGCGCGCGCTCTCGTCGTAATATATATTTTTTCTTTCTCATCCATTGATCATCGCGTAAGAAGTAAATAATGGCACGTACCAAGCAGACCGCTCGTAAATCTACCGGTGGCAAGGCGCCGCGCAAGCAGCTCGCCACCAAAGCTGCGCGTAAGAGCGCACCTGCCACCGGCGGAGTAAAGAAGCCACATCGCTACAGGCCCGGCACCGTGGCTCTCCGTGAGATCCGTCGTTACCAGAAGAGTACGGAGCTGTTGATCCGCAAGCTGCCGTTCCAGCGTCTAGTGCGCGAGATCGCACAGGACTTCAAGACCGATCTCCGTTTCCAGAGCTCCGCCGTTATGGCGCTTCAAGAGGCCAGCGAAGCTTACCTCGTCGGTCTGTTCGAAGACACCAATCTGTGTGCGATCCACGCCAAGCGAGTGACCATCATGCCGAAGGACATACAATTGGCGCGCAGAATTCGCGGCGAGCGTGCCTAAGACGCCCGCCGCCTGCACGACGGATCGTCGCATCTAAATAATGCTAAAAGGCCCTTTTCAGGGCCACATACGTTTCAAAGATACAAATAATTTAATTGTAAAAATGTTTCTCATGATGACGCACACGTTTAGTATCTAAATACATAATAACTACTAAGTATTAATAAACATATTATCTAAAAAACTAAATTTAGTTGATTATAGGTAAATTATTACTTATAGAGAAGAATAGTCATGTCTGTCATTTATTAGAACAGTATTTTGTGTGTCAGTGTACGTATGCATTTTTTTTTTTTTTTTTTTCTCTCTTCTTCTTCCTCTTTTCTTTGTGTTTTTTTATATTTTGAAATAATAATAATAATAATAACAACAAAAATATTTTTTGGTACATAGACACACCGACACCGAAACAACAACACGCGGACACGTCATGCCCCCCTCTCCTCCCTCCGCGCCCCTCTACCCCGCTCCGCGTTCTCCCTGTAGTTAGCTCGAGTTTTGTATAAATATAAGAGAGTCGCGCGATTAGTGGGGATTCCAGTCGAACGCTCGTCGTCACGGCTGTAACTCGCTGTTGTTCATTCATTCATTCGCCTTCACATACAAACCGATCGAGAAGATGACCGGTCGCGGCAAGGGTGGAAAAGGTCTGGGGAAAGGAGGCGCTAAGCGTCACAGGAAAGTGCTTCGTGATAACATCCAGGGTATTACGAAGCCCGCTATCCGTCGTCTGGCGCGCAGAGGAGGCGTGAAGCGTATCTCCGGTCTGATATACGAAGAGACCAGAGGTGTGCTCAAAGTTTTCCTCGAGAACGTGATTCGTGACGCGGTCACCTACACTGAGCACGCGAAGAGGAAGACCGTCACCGCCATGGATGTGGTCTACGCTCTGAAGCGCCAGGGTCGCACGCTGTACGGTTTCGGAGGCTAAACTGACAGACAGTTGCGACATGTACCGTCGCCTGTTACACAAAAGGCCCTTTTCAGGGCCGCATATGATTCAATGCACTTTTGCTTTTATGTTTCCAACTGACTATATTACACACCAAAATATATATATATATATATATATATATATATATATATATATATATATATTTTTTATCCTCCACTGATTATACTCTTTTACTACTTCGGTACTGATAATACATACATACTTACCATTGAATACGAACGACCGTCGTTTATGTGAAATTATTATTTATTAGAATTTCTCGTTTCTCGTCTATTTAATAAGTAAGTAAGTAATAATATAACGCAATAGGCTACTGTTTCGTCGTAAACATGCACCACATTGATAATAATTTACACATGCGACGGGCGACGCGTTTTAATATTACTATAGTGTGCCAAACGCACGTGTGATGGATCTTTTGGATGCGCGCAAACGTTAACTATTAGACACTTATATTTACATTATTTATTACTTTCTTCGTTTCTATTTGTATTTTAAAGGAAAATGTTGTCGTTTAACTCATTTAACTTACGAAGTTTTAAATATCCAGCTCGATGGTACGGCGTCGCGCAGTTCGGTCGGAAAGACACTGGTATGGTAGAGCTGTTTTACGAGCACCAAGATATCGGACGTTTTATATGGTTAAAACTTAAAAAAATACTTTGTTTTTGTGTTATATATGAAAAACGATATCCTCGGTGTTTATTTTTCGCGTGAAACGAGTGCAATACGTTGTTTTTATGGAGAAAATTCTATTTTAAACATGAGCCTGGCTACTCGGCGCCTCGGGCGGCGCGAATAAATCCATTCACAGGTCTAGGGTGGCGTCCCTGAACGTGCCGGATGGGATGGACGCGTGGCCACGTTCAAAATGTATCACACGAAACGATTCACGACCGTGGTGTAGTATTAAAATAATGAGAAAATGTTATTTAATGAGACCGATGTTAGTGAAAAGTCACGAGCGTTGTTACGAGAAATCGTCTCTGGACTGTGGTGCCCTCTTTACGGTAAAGCAAAAATTTTTCAAAACAACCATACAATAAAATTTTCGATATTGATTACTCTTCCAAGTGTGATTTTTTCTATATTTTAAAAGTAAACAACCCTTATATCAATCGTCAATAATAATGGCAGATACCGCAGTTGCAGCAGAAACTCCCGCCCCGGCGACCCCCGCGAAGAAGCCGAAAGCATCCGCCGCCGGCGGTGCCGCCAAGAAGCCGAAAGCGAAACCGACGCACCCGAAGACCTCCGAAATGGTGAATAACGCCATCAAGGAGCTGAAGGAGCGTAGCGGATCCTCTCTGAAAGCCATCAAGAAATACATCGCGGCCCAGTACAAGGTGGACGCGGAAAAACTTGCGCCGTTCATCAGGAAGTACCTCAAGAGCGCCGTCGAATCTGGCGCGCTCATCCAGACCAAGGGCAAGGGCGCATCTGGCAGTTTCAAGCTCGAGTCGAAGTCTTCCTCTGCGAAGAAGCCCGCCGGCGCCGTAGGCAAAGCCTCCGCCAAGTCTTCCGCCGGTGCGAAAGAGAGCGCCGCCGCGAAGTCTAAGAAGGCTGCCGTCGCTGCTCCCGCCGCCGGTAGGGGCAGGAAGGCCGCCGCCGCGACCGCTTCACCGTCCAAGTCGAAACTGTCCGCCGTCGCGACGAAGGACAAGAAAGCTGCGGCCGCCGCTAAAAAGAAACCTGCCGCAGCGAAGAAGGCCGCCGCCGCTTCGCCCGCCAAGGGGAAGAGCGCCGCCGCTCCGAAAGCGAAAAAGACCGCCAAGCCGCCGACCAAGAAACCGAAAGCGCCCAAACCCAAGAGGGCCGCCGCCACTCCCAAGTCGAAGGCCGCCGCCACCAAGAAGGCCACCGCCTCCAAGAAGTAAGCGCGCCGGTGTATGCGTGGATGTTCGCGGTGCACGCAGTGAGTGCGCGCGCAGCGGCGTGGTTGGCACCCGCCGCCGCCGATGTGTTGTCGATGGCTTCGCTTCGACGATACGATCGAGAAACGACGCGCGTCACCGTCATCGCGCGCATCATCATGCATATATCGTATCGTATGCTGCTTGTGTGTGGGGCGTAAGGCGCAAGGAAGACTCTGCTTGCTGCAGACCTCTTCACCTCGCAACAAAAAGCCCTTTTCAGGGCTAACATATCATTCGAGAGCACCACGCAAACGATGTTTCTCTCAAACGAACACACAACGACAACAACAACAACACGAACGAACGAACTAACTAACCACCCTTTCTTCCTCCTTCCTGCTCGGCTCCCATCGACTGCCCGTGTATGTCATATACACTTACATCGGTGATCGATTAATTACTAAAAATAACAAAAAAAAAATTATTATAGAGACACTCGCACACCTACGATACCTATATTCTTATAACGAACGAACGAACGGTCGATCGATCGATCGTTAACGTTTTACATTTTTACATTCAAACAGACGGTCGCGTCGGTCGGTCGGTCGATCGATCGATACGCTACGCTCGCTACTCGTCGTAGCGTTCACGAGTCGTAGTGACGGGGCGTGATTATAAATAAATAAAACTGCGGTCGTTCCGATAACTTCGCACAGTACGCTCCGCGAGTCGTCGACGTACGGACGCTAATATAACACTCTATTCTATTCACTCTCCTCGAGTCGAGTTAACATGTCGGGACGCGGTAAAGGCGGCAAAGTTAAGGGGAAGGCAAAGTCTCGTTCCAACCGTGCCGGACTACAGTTCCCCGTCGGTCGTATACATCGACTTTTGCGTAATGGAAACTACGCCGAGCGCGTCGGTGCCGGAGCGCCCGTCTACCTCGCCGCCGTGATGGAATATCTAGCCGCTGAAGTGCTAGAGTTGGCCGGCAACGCGGCGAGGGACAACAAGAAGACCAGGATCATTCCGCGTCACTTGCAACTGGCGATCAGGAACGACGAGGAGCTGAACAAGCTGCTGTCCGGCGTTACCATCGCCCAGGGCGGTGTACTGCCGAACATCCAGGCCGTTCTCTTGCCGAAGAAAACTGAAAAGAAAGCATAAGTCGCGAACGGACACAAAATACCGTCTCGCCGCGCGTTTGTGCTAGAATTTCTTTTCTCTTTTTTGCATTGCATTCCGTTGCGTGCGTTGCAAACAAAAAGGCCCTTTTCAGGGCCACAATATATCTCATAACATTTATATTTACAAATGAATGTTTCATTGAGCGATTACACACATACACGTTATTTACACACAACACGATAACTAACTTAATTTATTATTAATATTACCTAATTAATGATGAGACTCTACTATACACCAATTATAATTTACCTGCCTATTCATCTCTTTAATTAATATAAAATATACCCATTATTATTATTATTTATTATATAAAGATAAATAAAAAAATACGTATGTACACTCGATATTGGGGCAACTTACATTATTCGTTCTCATTTTGACTCGATTTAAAAAATTCGTGTCTGTTCGTTGCATACCTTAAATTCTCATTCATCTTTTTTTTTTTTTTTTTTTTTTTTTTTTTTTTATAAAATACATACCTACTGTGATGAGAGACGTCGTCTCCCCCCCCCTCCCCCAAAGCTCTCTGTCTGAATCATCGACACACTCTCCGTGGGGTGTACGAGGGCACGGTGTCCGTTCGTAAGGTTATCGGAATTTCGTTTTGCGATTTTTAACTCGCTCGCTGACTTTCGTCCGACGAACACGTACGTACGGTATCTCGCATTCAACTCGCCATAATGCCACCCAAGACTAGCGGAAAGGCCGCCAAGAAATCTGGCAAGGCTCAGAAGAACATCTCCAAGACCGATAAGAAAAAGAAGAAGCACAAGAGGAAGGAGAGCTACGCCATCTATATCTACAAGGTGCTCAAGCAGGTCCACCCGGACACCGGTATCTCGAGCAAGGCCATGTCTATCATGAACTCGTTCGTTAATGATATCTTCGAGCGCATCGCCGCGGAGGCGTCCCGCCTCGCGCACTACAACAAGCGCAGCACGATCACCTCTAGGGAGGTGCAGACCTCCGTGAGACTCCTGCTACCCGGCGAGCTCGCCAAGCACGCCGTCAGTGAAGGCACGAAGGCAGTCACCAAGTACACCAGTTCCAAGTGAGCTACAGGACGGTTACGCATTACGCCGCACGGCGAATGTGAGATCGTCGTCGTCGACGCACACAAACGGCCCTTTTCAGGGCCACAAAATAATTCTATGATATATTTTTAAAACAAATATTTTATGTTTCCTATGAACGTTACACACAAACACACACATATTTTATATAATAATAATTACGGTTGAAATAAGGGGGTCGTCACATACCTAGAATGCGCTTATCCTATTAGGCGGGCGGCAGGCTCAGCATTATATATTAGTAGTAGTTACTTATGTGCGTATCGAGTTATGTTTAATTTTACATGAGACTTCAACAACATCCGGTGACAGAGCTATGATCGGACACGACACAACACACTAAATAAAATTAATGATAATAATAATAATGTTGGTAGGTATGTATGTATGTACCTACGCACTCAATATTTTTTTTTTTTTTATAATATTTAATAATTACCTTTTTTTTTTTTTTTAAATAATTACCCCTGTCTGGTGTGCGAGCGAGAGATCCGATCGCAGTCTAACGTCTTTTATATAAATAAAGCGGGAGGCCGCGGCGACTGCTTACACATTCGTGAGTCGTCGTTCGTATCGCGCGCGCGCTCTCGTCGTAATATATATTTTTTCTTTCTCATCCATTGATCATCGCGTAAGAAGTAAATAATGGCACGTACCAAGCAGACCGCTCGTAAATCTACCGGTGGCAAGGCGCCGCGCAAGCAGCTCGCCACCAAAGCTGCGCGTAAGAGCGCACCTGCCACCGGCGGAGTAAAGAAGCCACATCGCTACAGGCCCGGCACCGTGGCTCTCCGTGAGATCCGTCGTTACCAGAAGAGTACGGAGCTGTTGATCCGCAAGCTGCCGTTCCAGCGTCTAGTGCGCGAGATCGCACAGGACTTCAAGACCGATCTCCGTTTCCAGAGCTCCGCCGTTATGGCGCTTCAAGAGGCCAGCGAAGCTTACCTCGTCGGTCTGTTCGAAGACACCAATCTGTGTGCGATCCACGCCAAGCGAGTGACCATCATGCCGAAGGACATACAATTGGCGCGCAGAATTCGCGGCGAGCGTGCCTAAGACGCCCGCCGCCTGCACGACGGATCGTCGCATCTAAATAATGCTAAAAGGCCCTTTTCAGGGCCACATACGTTTCAAAGATACAAATAATTTAATTGTAAAAATGTTTCTCATGATGACGCACACGTTTAGTATCTAAATACATAATAACTACTAAGTATTAATAAACATATTATCTAAAAAACTAAATTTAGTTGATTATAGGTAAATTATTACTTATAGAGAAGAATAGTCATGTCTGTCATTTATTAGAACAGTATTTTGTGTGTCAGTGTACGTATGCATTTTTTTTTTTTTTTTTTTCTCTCTTCTTCTTCCTCTTTTCTTTGTGTTTTTTTATATTTTGAAATAATAATAATAATAATAACAACAAAAATATTTTTTGGTACATAGACACACCGACACCGAAACAACAACACGCGGACACGTCATGCCCCCCTCTCCTCCCTCCGCGCCCCTCTACCCCGCTCCGCGTTCTCCCTGTAGTTAGCTCGAGTTTTGTATAAATATAAGAGAGTCGCGCGATTAGTGGGGATTCCAGTCGAACGCTCGTCGTCACGGCTGTAACTCGCTGTTGTTCATTCATTCATTCGCCTTCACATACAAACCGATCGAGAAGATGACCGGTCGCGGCAAGGGTGGAAAAGGTCTGGGGAAAGGAGGCGCTAAGCGTCACAGGAAAGTGCTTCGTGATAACATCCAGGGTATTACGAAGCCCGCTATCCGTCGTCTGGCGCGCAGAGGAGGCGTGAAGCGTATCTCCGGTCTGATATACGAAGAGACCAGAGGTGTGCTCAAAGTTTTCCTCGAGAACGTGATTCGTGACGCGGTCACCTACACTGAGCACGCGAAGAGGAAGACCGTCACCGCCATGGATGTGGTCTACGCTCTGAAGCGCCAGGGTCGCACGCTGTACGGTTTCGGAGGCTAAACTGACAGACAGTTGCGACATGTACCGTCGCCTGTTACACAAAAGGCCCTTTTCAGGGCCGCATATGATTCAATGCACTTTTGCTTTTATGTTTCCAACTGACTATATTACACACCAAAATATATATATATATATATATATATATATATATATATATATATATATATTTTTTATCCTCCACTGATTATACTCTTTTACTACTTCGGTACTGATAATACATACATACTTACCATTGAATACGAACGACCGTCGTTTATGTGAAATTATTATTTATTAGAATTTCTCGTTTCTCGTCTATTTAATAAGTAAGTAAGTAATAATATAACGCAATAGGCTACTGTTTCGTCGTAAACATGCACCACATTGATAATAATTTACACATGCGACGGGCGACGCGTTTTAATATTACTATAGTGTGCCAAACGCACGTGTGATGGATCTTTTGGATGCGCGCAAACGTTAACTATTAGACACTTATATTTACATTATTTATTACTTTCTTCGTTTCTATTTGTATTTTAAAGGAAAATGTTGTCGTTTAACTCATTTAACTTACGAAGTTTTAAATATCCAGCTCGATGGTACGGCGTCGCGCAGTTCGGTCGGAAAGACACTGGTATGGTAGAGCTGTTTTACGAGCACCAAGATATCGGACGTTTTATATGGTTAAAACTTAAAAAAATACTTTGTTTTTGTGTTATATATGAAAAACGATATCCTCGGTGTTTATTTTTCGCGTGAAACGAGTGCAATACGTTGTTTTTATGGAGAAAATTCTATTTTAAACATGAGCCTGGCTACTCGGCGCCTCGGGCGGCGCGAATAAATCCATTCACAGGTCTAGGGTGGCGTCCCTGAACGTGCCGGATGGGATGGACGCGTGGCCACGTTCAAAATGTATCACACGAAACGATTCACGACCGTGGTGTAGTATTAAAATAATGAGAAAATGTTATTTAATGAGACCGATGTTAGTGAAAAGTCACGAGCGTTGTTACGAGAAATCGTCTCTGGACTGTGGTGCCCTCTTTACGGTAAAGCAAAAATTTTTCAAAACAACCATACAATAAAATTTTCGATATTGATTACTCTTCCAAGTGTGATTTTTTCTATATTTTAAAAGTAAACAACCCTTATATCAATCGTCAATAATAATGGCAGATACCGCAGTTGCAGCAGAAACTCCCGCCCCGGCGACCCCCGCGAAGAAGCCGAAAGCATCCGCCGCCGGCGGTGCCGCCAAGAAGCCGAAAGCGAAACCGACGCACCCGAAGACCTCCGAAATGGTGAATAACGCCATCAAGGAGCTGAAGGAGCGTAGCGGATCCTCTCTGAAAGCCATCAAGAAATACATCGCGGCCCAGTACAAGGTGGACGCGGAAAAACTTGCGCCGTTCATCAGGAAGTACCTCAAGAGCGCCGTCGAATCTGGCGCGCTCATCCAGACCAAGGGCAAGGGCGCATCTGGCAGTTTCAAGCTCGAGTCGAAGTCTTCCTCTGCGAAGAAGCCCGCCGGCGCCGTAGGCAAAGCCTCCGCCAAGTCTTCCGCCGGTGCGAAAGAGAGCGCCGCCGCGAAGTCTAAGAAGGCTGCCGTCGCTGCTCCCGCCGCCGGTAGGGGCAGGAAGGCCGCCGCCGCGACCGCTTCACCGTCCAAGTCGAAACTGTCCGCCGTCGCGACGAAGGACAAGAAAGCTGCGGCCGCCGCTAAAAAGAAACCTGCCGCAGCGAAGAAGGCCGCCGCCGCTTCGCCCGCCAAGGGGAAGAGCGCCGCCGCTCCGAAAGCGAAAAAGACCGCCAAGCCGCCGACCAAGAAACCGAAAGCGCCCAAACCCAAGAGGGCCGCCGCCACTCCCAAGTCGAAGGCCGCCGCCACCAAGAAGGCCACCGCCTCCAAGAAGTAAGCGCGCCGGTGTATGCGTGGATGTTCGCGGTGCACGCAGTGAGTGCGCGCGCAGCGGCGTGGTTGGCACCCGCCGCCGCCGATGTGTTGTCGATGGCTTCGCTTCGACGATACGATCGAGAAACGACGCGCGTCACCGTCATCGCGCGCATCATCATGCATATATCGTATCGTATGCTGCTTGTGTGTGGGGCGTAAGGCGCAAGGAAGACTCTGCTTGCTGCAGACCTCTTCACCTCGCAACAAAAAGCCCTTTTCAGGGCTAACATATCATTCGAGAGCACCACGCAAACGATGTTTCTCTCAAACGAACACACAACGACAACAACAACAACACGAACGAACGAACTAACTAACCACCCTTTCTTCCTCCTTCCTGCTCGGCTCCCATCGACTGCCCGTGTATGTCATATACACTTACATCGGTGATCGATTAATTACTAAAAATAACAAAAAAAAAATTATTATAGAGACACTCGCACACCTACGATACCTATATTCTTATAACGAACGAACGAACGGTCGATCGATCGATCGTTAACGTTTTACATTTTTACATTCAAACAGACGGTCGCGTCGGTCGGTCGGTCGATCGATCGATACGCTACGCTCGCTACTCGTCGTAGCGTTCACGAGTCGTAGTGACGGGGCGTGATTATAAATAAATAAAACTGCGGTCGTTCCGATAACTTCGCACAGTACGCTCCGCGAGTCGTCGACGTACGGACGCTAATATAACACTCTATTCTATTCACTCTCCTCGAGTCGAGTTAACATGTCGGGACGCGGTAAAGGCGGCAAAGTTAAGGGGAAGGCAAAGTCTCGTTCCAACCGTGCCGGACTACAGTTCCCCGTCGGTCGTATACATCGACTTTTGCGTAATGGAAACTACGCCGAGCGCGTCGGTGCCGGAGCGCCCGTCTACCTCGCCGCCGTGATGGAATATCTAGCCGCTGAAGTGCTAGAGTTGGCCGGCAACGCGGCGAGGGACAACAAGAAGACCAGGATCATTCCGCGTCACTTGCAACTGGCGATCAGGAACGACGAGGAGCTGAACAAGCTGCTGTCCGGCGTTACCATCGCCCAGGGCGGTGTACTGCCGAACATCCAGGCCGTTCTCTTGCCGAAGAAAACTGAAAAGAAAGCATAAGTCGCGAACGGACACAAAATACCGTCTCGCCGCGCGTTTGTGCTAGAATTTCTTTTCTCTTTTTTGCATTGCATTCCGTTGCGTGCGTTGCAAACAAAAAGGCCCTTTTCAGGGCCACAATATATCTCATAACATTTATATTTACAAATGAATGTTTCATTGAGCGATTACACACATACACGTTATTTACACACAACACGATAACTAACTTAATTTATTATTAATATTACCTAATTAATGATGAGACTCTACTATACACCAATTATAATTTACCTGCCTATTCATCTCTTTAATTAATATAAAATATACCCATTATTATTATTATTTATTATATAAAGATAAATAAAAAAATACGTATGTACACTCGATATTGGGGCAACTTACATTATTCGTTCTCATTTTGACTCGATTTAAAAAATTCGTGTCTGTTCGTTGCATACCTTAAATTCTCATTCATCTTTTTTTTTTTTTTTTTTTTTTTTTTTTTTTTATAAAATACATACCTACTGTGATGAGAGACGTCGTCTCCCCCCCCCTCCCCCAAAGCTCTCTGTCTGAATCATCGACACACTCTCCGTGGGGTGTACGAGGGCACGGTGTCCGTTCGTAAGGTTATCGGAATTTCGTTTTGCGATTTTTAACTCGCTCGCTGACTTTCGTCCGACGAACACGTACGTACGGTATCTCGCATTCAACTCGCCATAATGCCACCCAAGACTAGCGGAAAGGCCGCCAAGAAATCTGGCAAGGCTCAGAAGAACATCTCCAAGACCGATAAGAAAAAGAAGAAGCACAAGAGGAAGGAGAGCTACGCCATCTATATCTACAAGGTGCTCAAGCAGGTCCACCCGGACACCGGTATCTCGAGCAAGGCCATGTCTATCATGAACTCGTTCGTTAATGATATCTTCGAGCGCATCGCCGCGGAGGCGTCCCGCCTCGCGCACTACAACAAGCGCAGCACGATCACCTCTAGGGAGGTGCAGACCTCCGTGAGACTCCTGCTACCCGGCGAGCTCGCCAAGCACGCCGTCAGTGAAGGCACGAAGGCAGTCACCAAGTACACCAGTTCCAAGTGAGCTACAGGACGGTTACGCATTACGCCGCACGGCGAATGTGAGATCGTCGTCGTCGACGCACACAAACGGCCCTTTTCAGGGCCACAAAATAATTCTATGATATATTTTTAAAACAAATATTTTATGTTTCCTATGAACGTTACACACAAACACACACATATTTTATATAATAATAATTACGGTTGAAATAAGGGGGTCGTCACATACCTAGAATGCGCTTATCCTATTAGGCGGGCGGCAGGCTCAGCATTATATATTAGTAGTAGTTACTTATGTGCGTATCGAGTTATGTTTAATTTTACATGAGACTTCAACAACATCCGGTGACAGAGCTATGATCGGACACGACACAACACACTAAATAAAATTAATGATAATAATAATAATGTTGGTAGGTATGTATGTATGTACCTACGCACTCAATATTTTTTTTTTTTTTATAATATTTAATAATTACCTTTTTTTTTTTTTTTAAATAATTACCCCTGTCTGGTGTGCGAGCGAGAGATCCGATCGCAGTCTAACGTCTTTTATATAAATAAAGCGGGAGGCCGCGGCGACTGCTTACACATTCGTGAGTCGTCGTTCGTATCGCGCGCGCGCTCTCGTCGTAATATATATTTTTTCTTTCTCATCCATTGATCATCGCGTAAGAAGTAAATAATGGCACGTACCAAGCAGACCGCTCGTAAATCTACCGGTGGCAAGGCGCCGCGCAAGCAGCTCGCCACCAAAGCTGCGCGTAAGAGCGCACCTGCCACCGGCGGAGTAAAGAAGCCACATCGCTACAGGCCCGGCACCGTGGCTCTCCGTGAGATCCGTCGTTACCAGAAGAGTACGGAGCTGTTGATCCGCAAGCTGCCGTTCCAGCGTCTAGTGCGCGAGATCGCACAGGACTTCAAGACCGATCTCCGTTTCCAGAGCTCCGCCGTTATGGCGCTTCAAGAGGCCAGCGAAGCTTACCTCGTCGGTCTGTTCGAAGACACCAATCTGTGTGCGATCCACGCCAAGCGAGTGACCATCATGCCGAAGGACATACAATTGGCGCGCAGAATTCGCGGCGAGCGTGCCTAAGACGCCCGCCGCCTGCACGACGGATCGTCGCATCTAAATAATGCTAAAAGGCCCTTTTCAGGGCCACATACGTTTCAAAGATACAAATAATTTAATTGTAAAAATGTTTCTCATGATGACGCACACGTTTAGTATCTAAATACATAATAACTACTAAGTATTAATAAACATATTATCTAAAAAACTAAATTTAGTTGATTATAGGTAAATTATTACTTATAGAGAAGAATAGTCATGTCTGTCATTTATTAGAACAGTATTTTGTGTGTCAGTGTACGTATGCATTTTTTTTTTTTTTTTTTTCTCTCTTCTTCTTCCTCTTTTCTTTGTGTTTTTTTATATTTTGAAATAATAATAATAATAATAACAACAAAAATATTTTTTGGTACATAGACACACCGACACCGAAACAACAACACGCGGACACGTCATGCCCCCCTCTCCTCCCTCCGCGCCCCTCTACCCCGCTCCGCGTTCTCCCTGTAGTTAGCTCGAGTTTTGTATAAATATAAGAGAGTCGCGCGATTAGTGGGGATTCCAGTCGAACGCTCGTCGTCACGGCTGTAACTCGCTGTTGTTCATTCATTCATTCGCCTTCACATACAAACCGATCGAGAAGATGACCGGTCGCGGCAAGGGTGGAAAAGGTCTGGGGAAAGGAGGCGCTAAGCGTCACAGGAAAGTGCTTCGTGATAACATCCAGGGTATTACGAAGCCCGCTATCCGTCGTCTGGCGCGCAGAGGAGGCGTGAAGCGTATCTCCGGTCTGATATACGAAGAGACCAGAGGTGTGCTCAAAGTTTTCCTCGAGAACGTGATTCGTGACGCGGTCACCTACACTGAGCACGCGAAGAGGAAGACCGTCACCGCCATGGATGTGGTCTACGCTCTGAAGCGCCAGGGTCGCACGCTGTACGGTTTCGGAGGCTAAACTGACAGACAGTTGCGACATGTACCGTCGCCTGTTACACAAAAGGCCCTTTTCAGGGCCGCATATGATTCAATGCACTTTTGCTTTTATGTTTCCAACTGACTATATTACACACCAAAATATATATATATATATATATATATATATATATATATATATATATATATTTTTTATCCTCCACTGATTATACTCTTTTACTACTTCGGTACTGATAATACATACATACTTACCATTGAATACGAACGACCGTCGTTTATGTGAAATTATTATTTATTAGAATTTCTCGTTTCTCGTCTATTTAATAAGTAAGTAAGTAATAATATAACGCAATAGGCTACTGTTTCGTCGTAAACATGCACCACATTGATAATAATTTACACATGCGACGGGCGACGCGTTTTAATATTACTATAGTGTGCCAAACGCACGTGTGATGGATCTTTTGGATGCGCGCAAACGTTAACTATTAGACACTTATATTTACATTATTTATTACTTTCTTCGTTTCTATTTGTATTTTAAAGGAAAATGTTGTCGTTTAACTCATTTAACTTACGAAGTTTTAAATATCCAGCTCGATGGTACGGCGTCGCGCAGTTCGGTCGGAAAGACACTGGTATGGTAGAGCTGTTTTACGAGCACCAAGATATCGGACGTTTTATATGGTTAAAACTTAAAAAAATACTTTGTTTTTGTGTTATATATGAAAAACGATATCCTCGGTGTTTATTTTTCGCGTGAAACGAGTGCAATACGTTGTTTTTATGGAGAAAATTCTATTTTAAACATGAGCCTGGCTACTCGGCGCCTCGGGCGGCGCGAATAAATCCATTCACAGGTCTAGGGTGGCGTCCCTGAACGTGCCGGATGGGATGGACGCGTGGCCACGTTCAAAATGTATCACACGAAACGATTCACGACCGTGGTGTAGTATTAAAATAATGAGAAAATGTTATTTAATGAGACCGATGTTAGTGAAAAGTCACGAGCGTTGTTACGAGAAATCGTCTCTGGACTGTGGTGCCCTCTTTACGGTAAAGCAAAAATTTTTCAAAACAACCATACAATAAAATTTTCGATATTGATTACTCTTCCAAGTGTGATTTTTTCTATATTTTAAAAGTAAACAACCCTTATATCAATCGTCAATAATAATGGCAGATACCGCAGTTGCAGCAGAAACTCCCGCCCCGGCGACCCCCGCGAAGAAGCCGAAAGCATCCGCCGCCGGCGGTGCCGCCAAGAAGCCGAAAGCGAAACCGACGCACCCGAAGACCTCCGAAATGGTGAATAACGCCATCAAGGAGCTGAAGGAGCGTAGCGGATCCTCTCTGAAAGCCATCAAGAAATACATCGCGGCCCAGTACAAGGTGGACGCGGAAAAACTTGCGCCGTTCATCAGGAAGTACCTCAAGAGCGCCGTCGAATCTGGCGCGCTCATCCAGACCAAGGGCAAGGGCGCATCTGGCAGTTTCAAGCTCGAGTCGAAGTCTTCCTCTGCGAAGAAGCCCGCCGGCGCCGTAGGCAAAGCCTCCGCCAAGTCTTCCGCCGGTGCGAAAGAGAGCGCCGCCGCGAAGTCTAAGAAGGCTGCCGTCGCTGCTCCCGCCGCCGGTAGGGGCAGGAAGGCCGCCGCCGCGACCGCTTCACCGTCCAAGTCGAAACTGTCCGCCGTCGCGACGAAGGACAAGAAAGCTGCGGCCGCCGCTAAAAAGAAACCTGCCGCAGCGAAGAAGGCCGCCGCCGCTTCGCCCGCCAAGGGGAAGAGCGCCGCCGCTCCGAAAGCGAAAAAGACCGCCAAGCCGCCGACCAAGAAACCGAAAGCGCCCAAACCCAAGAGGGCCGCCGCCACTCCCAAGTCGAAGGCCGCCGCCACCAAGAAGGCCACCGCCTCCAAGAAGTAAGCGCGCCGGTGTATGCGTGGATGTTCGCGGTGCACGCAGTGAGTGCGCGCGCAGCGGCGTGGTTGGCACCCGCCGCCGCCGATGTGTTGTCGATGGCTTCGCTTCGACGATACGATCGAGAAACGACGCGCGTCACCGTCATCGCGCGCATCATCATGCATATATCGTATCGTATGCTGCTTGTGTGTGGGGCGTAAGGCGCAAGGAAGACTCTGCTTGCTGCAGACCTCTTCACCTCGCAACAAAAAGCCCTTTTCAGGGCTAACATATCATTCGAGAGCACCACGCAAACGATGTTTCTCTCAAACGAACACACAACGACAACAACAACAACACGAACGAACGAACTAACTAACCACCCTTTCTTCCTCCTTCCTGCTCGGCTCCCATCGACTGCCCGTGTATGTCATATACACTTACATCGGTGATCGATTAATTACTAAAAATAACAAAAAAAAAATTATTATAGAGACACTCGCACACCTACGATACCTATATTCTTATAACGAACGAACGAACGGTCGATCGATCGATCGTTAACGTTTTACATTTTTACATTCAAACAGACGGTCGCGTCGGTCGGTCGGTCGATCGATCGATACGCTACGCTCGCTACTCGTCGTAGCGTTCACGAGTCGTAGTGACGGGGCGTGATTATAAATAAATAAAACTGCGGTCGTTCCGATAACTTCGCACAGTACGCTCCGCGAGTCGTCGACGTACGGACGCTAATATAACACTCTATTCTATTCACTCTCCTCGAGTCGAGTTAACATGTCGGGACGCGGTAAAGGCGGCAAAGTTAAGGGGAAGGCAAAGTCTCGTTCCAACCGTGCCGGACTACAGTTCCCCGTCGGTCGTATACATCGACTTTTGCGTAATGGAAACTACGCCGAGCGCGTCGGTGCCGGAGCGCCCGTCTACCTCGCCGCCGTGATGGAATATCTAGCCGCTGAAGTGCTAGAGTTGGCCGGCAACGCGGCGAGGGACAACAAGAAGACCAGGATCATTCCGCGTCACTTGCAACTGGCGATCAGGAACGACGAGGAGCTGAACAAGCTGCTGTCCGGCGTTACCATCGCCCAGGGCGGTGTACTGCCGAACATCCAGGCCGTTCTCTTGCCGAAGAAAACTGAAAAGAAAGCATAAGTCGCGAACGGACACAAAATACCGTCTCGCCGCGCGTTTGTGCTAGAATTTCTTTTCTCTTTTTTGCATTGCATTCCGTTGCGTGCGTTGCAAACAAAAAGGCCCTTTTCAGGGCCACAATATATCTCATAACATTTATATTTACAAATGAATGTTTCATTGAGCGATTACACACATACACGTTATTTACACACAACACGATAACTAACTTAATTTATTATTAATATTACCTAATTAATGATGAGACTCTACTATACACCAATTATAATTTACCTGCCTATTCATCTCTTTAATTAATATAAAATATACCCATTATTATTATTATTTATTATATAAAGATAAATAAAAAAATACGTATGTACACTCGATATTGGGGCAACTTACATTATTCGTTCTCATTTTGACTCGATTTAAAAAATTCGTGTCTGTTCGTTGCATACCTTAAATTCTCATTCATCTTTTTTTTTTTTTTTTTTTTTTTTTTTTTTTTATAAAATACATACCTACTGTGATGAGAGACGTCGTCTCCCCCCCCCTCCCCCAAAGCTCTCTGTCTGAATCATCGACACACTCTCCGTGGGGTGTACGAGGGCACGGTGTCCGTTCGTAAGGTTATCGGAATTTCGTTTTGCGATTTTTAACTCGCTCGCTGACTTTCGTCCGACGAACACGTACGTACGGTATCTCGCATTCAACTCGCCATAATGCCACCCAAGACTAGCGGAAAGGCCGCCAAGAAATCTGGCAAGGCTCAGAAGAACATCTCCAAGACCGATAAGAAAAAGAAGAAGCACAAGAGGAAGGAGAGCTACGCCATCTATATCTACAAGGTGCTCAAGCAGGTCCACCCGGACACCGGTATCTCGAGCAAGGCCATGTCTATCATGAACTCGTTCGTTAATGATATCTTCGAGCGCATCGCCGCGGAGGCGTCCCGCCTCGCGCACTACAACAAGCGCAGCACGATCACCTCTAGGGAGGTGCAGACCTCCGTGAGACTCCTGCTACCCGGCGAGCTCGCCAAGCACGCCGTCAGTGAAGGCACGAAGGCAGTCACCAAGTACACCAGTTCCAAGTGAGCTACAGGACGGTTACGCATTACGCCGCACGGCGAATGTGAGATCGTCGTCGTCGACGCACACAAACGGCCCTTTTCAGGGCCACAAAATAATTCTATGATATATTTTTAAAACAAATATTTTATGTTTCCTATGAACGTTACACACAAACACACACATATTTTATATAATAATAATTACGGTTGAAATAAGGGGGTCGTCACATACCTAGAATGCGCTTATCCTATTAGGCGGGCGGCAGGCTCAGCATTATATATTAGTAGTAGTTACTTATGTGCGTATCGAGTTATGTTTAATTTTACATGAGACTTCAACAACATCCGGTGACAGAGCTATGATCGGACACGACACAACACACTAAATAAAATTAATGATAATAATAATAATGTTGGTAGGTATGTATGTATGTACCTACGCACTCAATATTTTTTTTTTTTTTATAATATTTAATAATTACCTTTTTTTTTTTTTTTAAATAATTACCCCTGTCTGGTGTGCGAGCGAGAGATCCGATCGCAGTCTAACGTCTTTTATATAAATAAAGCGGGAGGCCGCGGCGACTGCTTACACATTCGTGAGTCGTCGTTCGTATCGCGCGCGCGCTCTCGTCGTAATATATATTTTTTCTTTCTCATCCATTGATCATCGCGTAAGAAGTAAATAATGGCACGTACCAAGCAGACCGCTCGTAAATCTACCGGTGGCAAGGCGCCGCGCAAGCAGCTCGCCACCAAAGCTGCGCGTAAGAGCGCACCTGCCACCGGCGGAGTAAAGAAGCCACATCGCTACAGGCCCGGCACCGTGGCTCTCCGTGAGATCCGTCGTTACCAGAAGAGTACGGAGCTGTTGATCCGCAAGCTGCCGTTCCAGCGTCTAGTGCGCGAGATCGCACAGGACTTCAAGACCGATCTCCGTTTCCAGAGCTCCGCCGTTATGGCGCTTCAAGAGGCCAGCGAAGCTTACCTCGTCGGTCTGTTCGAAGACACCAATCTGTGTGCGATCCACGCCAAGCGAGTGACCATCATGCCGAAGGACATACAATTGGCGCGCAGAATTCGCGGCGAGCGTGCCTAAGACGCCCGCCGCCTGCACGACGGATCGTCGCATCTAAATAATGCTAAAAGGCCCTTTTCAGGGCCACATACGTTTCAAAGATACAAATAATTTAATTGTAAAAATGTTTCTCATGATGACGCACACGTTTAGTATCTAAATACATAATAACTACTAAGTATTAATAAACATATTATCTAAAAAACTAAATTTAGTTGATTATAGGTAAATTATTACTTATAGAGAAGAATAGTCATGTCTGTCATTTATTAGAACAGTATTTTGTGTGTCAGTGTACGTATGCATTTTTTTTTTTTTTTTTTTCTCTCTTCTTCTTCCTCTTTTCTTTGTGTTTTTTTATATTTTGAAATAATAATAATAATAATAACAACAAAAATATTTTTTGGTACATAGACACACCGACACCGAAACAACAACACGCGGACACGTCATGCCCCCCTCTCCTCCCTCCGCGCCCCTCTACCCCGCTCCGCGTTCTCCCTGTAGTTAGCTCGAGTTTTGTATAAATATAAGAGAGTCGCGCGATTAGTGGGGATTCCAGTCGAACGCTCGTCGTCACGGCTGTAACTCGCTGTTGTTCATTCATTCATTCGCCTTCACATACAAACCGATCGAGAAGATGACCGGTCGCGGCAAGGGTGGAAAAGGTCTGGGGAAAGGAGGCGCTAAGCGTCACAGGAAAGTGCTTCGTGATAACATCCAGGGTATTACGAAGCCCGCTATCCGTCGTCTGGCGCGCAGAGGAGGCGTGAAGCGTATCTCCGGTCTGATATACGAAGAGACCAGAGGTGTGCTCAAAGTTTTCCTCGAGAACGTGATTCGTGACGCGGTCACCTACACTGAGCACGCGAAGAGGAAGACCGTCACCGCCATGGATGTGGTCTACGCTCTGAAGCGCCAGGGTCGCACGCTGTACGGTTTCGGAGGCTAAACTGACAGACAGTTGCGACATGTACCGTCGCCTGTTACACAAAAGGCCCTTTTCAGGGCCGCATATGATTCAATGCACTTTTGCTTTTATGTTTCCAACTGACTATATTACACACCAAAATATATATATATATATATATATATATATATATATATATATATATATATTTTTTATCCTCCACTGATTATACTCTTTTACTACTTCGGTACTGATAATACATACATACTTACCATTGAATACGAACGACCGTCGTTTATGTGAAATTATTATTTATTAGAATTTCTCGTTTCTCGTCTATTTAATAAGTAAGTAAGTAATAATATAACGCAATAGGCTACTGTTTCGTCGTAAACATGCACCACATTGATAATAATTTACACATGCGACGGGCGACGCGTTTTAATATTACTATAGTGTGCCAAACGCACGTGTGATGGATCTTTTGGATGCGCGCAAACGTTAACTATTAGACACTTATATTTACATTATTTATTACTTTCTTCGTTTCTATTTGTATTTTAAAGGAAAATGTTGTCGTTTAACTCATTTAACTTACGAAGTTTTAAATATCCAGCTCGATGGTACGGCGTCGCGCAGTTCGGTCGGAAAGACACTGGTATGGTAGAGCTGTTTTACGAGCACCAAGATATCGGACGTTTTATATGGTTAAAACTTAAAAAAATACTTTGTTTTTGTGTTATATATGAAAAACGATATCCTCGGTGTTTATTTTTCGCGTGAAACGAGTGCAATACGTTGTTTTTATGGAGAAAATTCTATTTTAAACATGAGCCTGGCTACTCGGCGCCTCGGGCGGCGCGAATAAATCCATTCACAGGTCTAGGGTGGCGTCCCTGAACGTGCCGGATGGGATGGACGCGTGGCCACGTTCAAAATGTATCACACGAAACGATTCACGACCGTGGTGTAGTATTAAAATAATGAGAAAATGTTATTTAATGAGACCGATGTTAGTGAAAAGTCACGAGCGTTGTTACGAGAAATCGTCTCTGGACTGTGGTGCCCTCTTTACGGTAAAGCAAAAATTTTTCAAAACAACCATACAATAAAATTTTCGATATTGATTACTCTTCCAAGTGTGATTTTTTCTATATTTTAAAAGTAAACAACCCTTATATCAATCGTCAATAATAATGGCAGATACCGCAGTTGCAGCAGAAACTCCCGCCCCGGCGACCCCCGCGAAGAAGCCGAAAGCATCCGCCGCCGGCGGTGCCGCCAAGAAGCCGAAAGCGAAACCGACGCACCCGAAGACCTCCGAAATGGTGAATAACGCCATCAAGGAGCTGAAGGAGCGTAGCGGATCCTCTCTGAAAGCCATCAAGAAATACATCGCGGCCCAGTACAAGGTGGACGCGGAAAAACTTGCGCCGTTCATCAGGAAGTACCTCAAGAGCGCCGTCGAATCTGGCGCGCTCATCCAGACCAAGGGCAAGGGCGCATCTGGCAGTTTCAAGCTCGAGTCGAAGTCTTCCTCTGCGAAGAAGCCCGCCGGCGCCGTAGGCAAAGCCTCCGCCAAGTCTTCCGCCGGTGCGAAAGAGAGCGCCGCCGCGAAGTCTAAGAAGGCTGCCGTCGCTGCTCCCGCCGCCGGTAGGGGCAGGAAGGCCGCCGCCGCGACCGCTTCACCGTCCAAGTCGAAACTGTCCGCCGTCGCGACGAAGGACAAGAAAGCTGCGGCCGCCGCTAAAAAGAAACCTGCCGCAGCGAAGAAGGCCGCCGCCGCTTCGCCCGCCAAGGGGAAGAGCGCCGCCGCTCCGAAAGCGAAAAAGACCGCCAAGCCGCCGACCAAGAAACCGAAAGCGCCCAAACCCAAGAGGGCCGCCGCCACTCCCAAGTCGAAGGCCGCCGCCACCAAGAAGGCCACCGCCTCCAAGAAGTAAGCGCGCCGGTGTATGCGTGGATGTTCGCGGTGCACGCAGTGAGTGCGCGCGCAGCGGCGTGGTTGGCACCCGCCGCCGCCGATGTGTTGTCGATGGCTTCGCTTCGACGATACGATCGAGAAACGACGCGCGTCACCGTCATCGCGCGCATCATCATGCATATATCGTATCGTATGCTGCTTGTGTGTGGGGCGTAAGGCGCAAGGAAGACTCTGCTTGCTGCAGACCTCTTCACCTCGCAACAAAAAGCCCTTTTCAGGGCTAACATATCATTCGAGAGCACCACGCAAACGATGTTTCTCTCAAACGAACACACAACGACAACAACAACAACACGAACGAACGAACTAACTAACCACCCTTTCTTCCTCCTTCCTGCTCGGCTCCCATCGACTGCCCGTGTATGTCATATACACTTACATCGGTGATCGATTAATTACTAAAAATAACAAAAAAAAAATTATTATAGAGACACTCGCACACCTACGATACCTATATTCTTATAACGAACGAACGAACGGTCGATCGATCGATCGTTAACGTTTTACATTTTTACATTCAAACAGACGGTCGCGTCGGTCGGTCGGTCGATCGATCGATACGCTACGCTCGCTACTCGTCGTAGCGTTCACGAGTCGTAGTGACGGGGCGTGATTATAAATAAATAAAACTGCGGTCGTTCCGATAACTTCGCACAGTACGCTCCGCGAGTCGTCGACGTACGGACGCTAATATAACACTCTATTCTATTCACTCTCCTCGAGTCGAGTTAACATGTCGGGACGCGGTAAAGGCGGCAAAGTTAAGGGGAAGGCAAAGTCTCGTTCCAACCGTGCCGGACTACAGTTCCCCGTCGGTCGTATACATCGACTTTTGCGTAATGGAAACTACGCCGAGCGCGTCGGTGCCGGAGCGCCCGTCTACCTCGCCGCCGTGATGGAATATCTAGCCGCTGAAGTGCTAGAGTTGGCCGGCAACGCGGCGAGGGACAACAAGAAGACCAGGATCATTCCGCGTCACTTGCAACTGGCGATCAGGAACGACGAGGAGCTGAACAAGCTGCTGTCCGGCGTTACCATCGCCCAGGGCGGTGTACTGCCGAACATCCAGGCCGTTCTCTTGCCGAAGAAAACTGAAAAGAAAGCATAAGTCGCGAACGGACACAAAATACCGTCTCGCCGCGCGTTTGTGCTAGAATTTCTTTTCTCTTTTTTGCATTGCATTCCGTTGCGTGCGTTGCAAACAAAAAGGCCCTTTTCAGGGCCACAATATATCTCATAACATTTATATTTACAAATGAATGTTTCATTGAGCGATTACACACATACACGTTATTTACACACAACACGATAACTAACTTAATTTATTATTAATATTACCTAATTAATGATGAGACTCTACTATACACCAATTATAATTTACCTGCCTATTCATCTCTTTAATTAATATAAAATATACCCATTATTATTATTATTTATTATATAAAGATAAATAAAAAAATACGTATGTACACTCGATATTGGGGCAACTTACATTATTCGTTCTCATTTTGACTCGATTTAAAAAATTCGTGTCTGTTCGTTGCATACCTTAAATTCTCATTCATCTTTTTTTTTTTTTTTTTTTTTTTTTTTTTTTTATAAAATACATACCTACTGTGATGAGAGACGTCGTCTCCCCCCCCCTCCCCCAAAGCTCTCTGTCTGAATCATCGACACACTCTCCGTGGGGTGTACGAGGGCACGGTGTCCGTTCGTAAGGTTATCGGAATTTCGTTTTGCGATTTTTAACTCGCTCGCTGACTTTCGTCCGACGAACACGTACGTACGGTATCTCGCATTCAACTCGCCATAATGCCACCCAAGACTAGCGGAAAGGCCGCCAAGAAATCTGGCAAGGCTCAGAAGAACATCTCCAAGACCGATAAGAAAAAGAAGAAGCACAAGAGGAAGGAGAGCTACGCCATCTATATCTACAAGGTGCTCAAGCAGGTCCACCCGGACACCGGTATCTCGAGCAAGGCCATGTCTATCATGAACTCGTTCGTTAATGATATCTTCGAGCGCATCGCCGCGGAGGCGTCCCGCCTCGCGCACTACAACAAGCGCAGCACGATCACCTCTAGGGAGGTGCAGACCTCCGTGAGACTCCTGCTACCCGGCGAGCTCGCCAAGCACGCCGTCAGTGAAGGCACGAAGGCAGTCACCAAGTACACCAGTTCCAAGTGAGCTACAGGACGGTTACGCATTACGCCGCACGGCGAATGTGAGATCGTCGTCGTCGACGCACACAAACGGCCCTTTTCAGGGCCACAAAATAATTCTATGATATATTTTTAAAACAAATATTTTATGTTTCCTATGAACGTTACACACAAACACACACATATTTTATATAATAATAATTACGGTTGAAATAAGGGGGTCGTCACATACCTAGAATGCGCTTATCCTATTAGGCGGGCGGCAGGCTCAGCATTATATATTAGTAGTAGTTACTTATGTGCGTATCGAGTTATGTTTAATTTTACATGAGACTTCAACAACATCCGGTGACAGAGCTATGATCGGACACGACACAACACACTAAATAAAATTAATGATAATAATAATAATGTTGGTAGGTATGTATGTATGTACCTACGCACTCAATATTTTTTTTTTTTTTATAATATTTAATAATTACCTTTTTTTTTTTTTTTAAATAATTACCCCTGTCTGGTGTGCGAGCGAGAGATCCGATCGCAGTCTAACGTCTTTTATATAAATAAAGCGGGAGGCCGCGGCGACTGCTTACACATTCGTGAGTCGTCGTTCGTATCGCGCGCGCGCTCTCGTCGTAATATATATTTTTTCTTTCTCATCCATTGATCATCGCGTAAGAAGTAAATAATGGCACGTACCAAGCAGACCGCTCGTAAATCTACCGGTGGCAAGGCGCCGCGCAAGCAGCTCGCCACCAAAGCTGCGCGTAAGAGCGCACCTGCCACCGGCGGAGTAAAGAAGCCACATCGCTACAGGCCCGGCACCGTGGCTCTCCGTGAGATCCGTCGTTACCAGAAGAGTACGGAGCTGTTGATCCGCAAGCTGCCGTTCCAGCGTCTAGTGCGCGAGATCGCACAGGACTTCAAGACCGATCTCCGTTTCCAGAGCTCCGCCGTTATGGCGCTTCAAGAGGCCAGCGAAGCTTACCTCGTCGGTCTGTTCGAAGACACCAATCTGTGTGCGATCCACGCCAAGCGAGTGACCATCATGCCGAAGGACATACAATTGGCGCGCAGAATTCGCGGCGAGCGTGCCTAAGACGCCCGCCGCCTGCACGACGGATCGTCGCATCTAAATAATGCTAAAAGGCCCTTTTCAGGGCCACATACGTTTCAAAGATACAAATAATTTAATTGTAAAAATGTTTCTCATGATGACGCACACGTTTAGTATCTAAATACATAATAACTACTAAGTATTAATAAACATATTATCTAAAAAACTAAATTTAGTTGATTATAGGTAAATTATTACTTATAGAGAAGAATAGTCATGTCTGTCATTTATTAGAACAGTATTTTGTGTGTCAGTGTACGTATGCATTTTTTTTTTTTTTTTTTTCTCTCTTCTTCTTCCTCTTTTCTTTGTGTTTTTTTATATTTTGAAATAATAATAATAATAATAACAACAAAAATATTTTTTGGTACATAGACACACCGACACCGAAACAACAACACGCGGACACGTCATGCCCCCCTCTCCTCCCTCCGCGCCCCTCTACCCCGCTCCGCGTTCTCCCTGTAGTTAGCTCGAGTTTTGTATAAATATAAGAGAGTCGCGCGATTAGTGGGGATTCCAGTCGAACGCTCGTCGTCACGGCTGTAACTCGCTGTTGTTCATTCATTCATTCGCCTTCACATACAAACCGATCGAGAAGATGACCGGTCGCGGCAAGGGTGGAAAAGGTCTGGGGAAAGGAGGCGCTAAGCGTCACAGGAAAGTGCTTCGTGATAACATCCAGGGTATTACGAAGCCCGCTATCCGTCGTCTGGCGCGCAGAGGAGGCGTGAAGCGTATCTCCGGTCTGATATACGAAGAGACCAGAGGTGTGCTCAAAGTTTTCCTCGAGAACGTGATTCGTGACGCGGTCACCTACACTGAGCACGCGAAGAGGAAGACCGTCACCGCCATGGATGTGGTCTACGCTCTGAAGCGCCAGGGTCGCACGCTGTACGGTTTCGGAGGCTAAACTGACAGACAGTTGCGACATGTACCGTCGCCTGTTACACAAAAGGCCCTTTTCAGGGCCGCATATGATTCAATGCACTTTTGCTTTTATGTTTCCAACTGACTATATTACACACCAAAATATATATATATATATATATATATATATATATATATATATATATATATTTTTTATCCTCCACTGATTATACTCTTTTACTACTTCGGTACTGATAATACATACATACTTACCATTGAATACGAACGACCGTCGTTTATGTGAAATTATTATTTATTAGAATTTCTCGTTTCTCGTCTATTTAATAAGTAAGTAAGTAATAATATAACGCAATAGGCTACTGTTTCGTCGTAAACATGCACCACATTGATAATAATTTACACATGCGACGGGCGACGCGTTTTAATATTACTATAGTGTGCCAAACGCACGTGTGATGGATCTTTTGGATGCGCGCAAACGTTAACTATTAGACACTTATATTTACATTATTTATTACTTTCTTCGTTTCTATTTGTATTTTAAAGGAAAATGTTGTCGTTTAACTCATTTAACTTACGAAGTTTTAAATATCCAGCTCGATGGTACGGCGTCGCGCAGTTCGGTCGGAAAGACACTGGTATGGTAGAGCTGTTTTACGAGCACCAAGATATCGGACGTTTTATATGGTTAAAACTTAAAAAAATACTTTGTTTTTGTGTTATATATGAAAAACGATATCCTCGGTGTTTATTTTTCGCGTGAAACGAGTGCAATACGTTGTTTTTATGGAGAAAATTCTATTTTAAACATGAGCCTGGCTACTCGGCGCCTCGGGCGGCGCGAATAAATCCATTCACAGGTCTAGGGTGGCGTCCCTGAACGTGCCGGATGGGATGGACGCGTGGCCACGTTCAAAATGTATCACACGAAACGATTCACGACCGTGGTGTAGTATTAAAATAATGAGAAAATGTTATTTAATGAGACCGATGTTAGTGAAAAGTCACGAGCGTTGTTACGAGAAATCGTCTCTGGACTGTGGTGCCCTCTTTACGGTAAAGCAAAAATTTTTCAAAACAACCATACAATAAAATTTTCGATATTGATTACTCTTCCAAGTGTGATTTTTTCTATATTTTAAAAGTAAACAACCCTTATATCAATCGTCAATAATAATGGCAGATACCGCAGTTGCAGCAGAAACTCCCGCCCCGGCGACCCCCGCGAAGAAGCCGAAAGCATCCGCCGCCGGCGGTGCCGCCAAGAAGCCGAAAGCGAAACCGACGCACCCGAAGACCTCCGAAATGGTGAATAACGCCATCAAGGAGCTGAAGGAGCGTAGCGGATCCTCTCTGAAAGCCATCAAGAAATACATCGCGGCCCAGTACAAGGTGGACGCGGAAAAACTTGCGCCGTTCATCAGGAAGTACCTCAAGAGCGCCGTCGAATCTGGCGCGCTCATCCAGACCAAGGGCAAGGGCGCATCTGGCAGTTTCAAGCTCGAGTCGAAGTCTTCCTCTGCGAAGAAGCCCGCCGGCGCCGTAGGCAAAGCCTCCGCCAAGTCTTCCGCCGGTGCGAAAGAGAGCGCCGCCGCGAAGTCTAAGAAGGCTGCCGTCGCTGCTCCCGCCGCCGGTAGGGGCAGGAAGGCCGCCGCCGCGACCGCTTCACCGTCCAAGTCGAAACTGTCCGCCGTCGCGACGAAGGACAAGAAAGCTGCGGCCGCCGCTAAAAAGAAACCTGCCGCAGCGAAGAAGGCCGCCGCCGCTTCGCCCGCCAAGGGGAAGAGCGCCGCCGCTCCGAAAGCGAAAAAGACCGCCAAGCCGCCGACCAAGAAACCGAAAGCGCCCAAACCCAAGAGGGCCGCCGCCACTCCCAAGTCGAAGGCCGCCGCCACCAAGAAGGCCACCGCCTCCAAGAAGTAAGCGCGCCGGTGTATGCGTGGATGTTCGCGGTGCACGCAGTGAGTGCGCGCGCAGCGGCGTGGTTGGCACCCGCCGCCGCCGATGTGTTGTCGATGGCTTCGCTTCGACGATACGATCGAGAAACGACGCGCGTCACCGTCATCGCGCGCATCATCATGCATATATCGTATCGTATGCTGCTTGTGTGTGGGGCGTAAGGCGCAAGGAAGACTCTGCTTGCTGCAGACCTCTTCACCTCGCAACAAAAAGCCCTTTTCAGGGCTAACATATCATTCGAGAGCACCACGCAAACGATGTTTCTCTCAAACGAACACACAACGACAACAACAACAACACGAACGAACGAACTAACTAACCACCCTTTCTTCCTCCTTCCTGCTCGGCTCCCATCGACTGCCCGACTCCCGACTCCGACTCCGAGATTAATATTAATTACGTAATTTTAGGCTGCCGATATTTATACTTATTTGGGTATCACTTCAGCGAATCACAGATCTCGACGCCGACCAATCAGAAACGCGAATCATTTCGTCTTACTCGCACACATGTCTGTCTCTCTCGATCAAACCTCGTGTCCATATACGCTAAGTCACAGACTTAGATATACAAACTAAGACTATATTTATGTACATATATTTACCCCCGCCCAAAAGTGCCCATAATACGCGCGGCGTTGCCACGTTGGATAGCCAGCTACAGATGTACTAAATAGGATCCTGCTCGAGGGTCGGTCCCGCACTTTTTCGTATTTATTATTAGTACATGTCGCAACTGTCGTTTACTGTTGTCAATTAGTACAATAAATTTCGTATCCTACTATCGAGACGCCGCCCCAATTCCGACACGAACATCCGCGTCTCGGAGCACCACGGCCCCGCTGTCTCAACGGCAAGCAGTACGAAGTCATACGCTGACTCCAGGCAGGCAGGCAGGCAGGCAGGCAGGCAGGCAGGCAGGCAGGCAGGCAGGCAGGCATATTTGAGGCGTTTGCTTTAAGCCGCCGCCTCCGCCCCTGCACCCAGCAGAGGTGGATAGATGTCAGGATTCAAACGTGCTCACACACGTTGCGTCCCATACAAGGCAATGCCCTCTCCGCCATGGAACCAGCGTAAGTCCGTCCGACCGCCTGGCGGCACTGGCACCTCAGCCGACACGAGAGCACGCCTGATTTTCTCATTGATGGCGTAATGTCTAGGTCTTCGGCCAGCGCACTGAGAGCAGCTTAAGCCTGATGGCCGTTTGCATCGACCCGAGCACCAGATGCAATTGTGGGGTTCGCAAATCTTGACCCGGACCACGACCCGACCACGGCCACTCTCAACGAGTTGTCATCCAGCAGTATGCCCATGTGTGGAGAAGGCAGAGCATGCAGCCAGGCATCGGACTCGGGTCTGGTCGCGGCGTTCATTCTAGCCACTTCGACCACCGACCTCCCATCCCGCAACTCCGTCAACAATATCTTGGAGAGTAAGTCGTCCCAGCTACGCTGCCGACTCGGACCGTCCGGTAAGTCCGCACCCGAGCACAGCATGGACCACATACCCAGGGACTCTGCGGTAAATAGGACACGGATATCCAGCTTCAAGAGGATATCGTCGCTGCCTTCGCGCATCGCGAAAGTGCGAGAGCGTGAATAGCGGCCTCACAGCTATGCGGTGTACCAAAACCTACTTGATGCCGCTGCAGGTATCTTATATTAAATAACGTGAAACTAGTTTGAGAAGTTACATATAGATTTAAGTAATCAATGCGACCAAATGCTGAAACTCCCTTCCACCTTCAAGAAGCATTTGCTTTAGTTGCAGAAGTCAAGTAGGTAGCAACCGGTCTCACTTCAGTACGTGCTTCTTGATTTCCGAATAAACTATATGTAATATTATTTTCTTTCTTTTCCTTTCCAGTATTATGTAGTATATGTTTACGCCAGCCCCTACAATGTTTATCCTAGTCTTATTTTACATAAACTATATTTTTTAATGTATGTACTTAATAAATCGCCTGTTTCTTCACATAGTTATTTGATAGTGCAATTGTTTTTATAATCAGTTTTCTTACAAAAGGTTCCGACTGAATCTTTGAAGTGCCGAAATTTCTAAGAAACCCTGAGGTCGTAAACAACTGCCTTTCTTTTGATCTTGTTAATTGCCTCGAACACGTGTGCCATTACACTGTCGTCTCTGTGTCGAGTCAATTGAAGCCGCCGAACCTATAGAATTCTTTTTATTGTTTCATGAAGATGATTCCACCATATAGCAAGACAGACATGCATAAAATACAAAACAAACATTGGCATGGTAAAAACTGCCAGGTAAAATTGACAGAATATATGTTTGGAATAATTTAATTGTGTTTACACTGTATATATTAAGGATCAAGTTATTTAGTCTTGAAATTGCATATCTTCGAGCAGAGAGAGCTGCAGATGAAGCATTGCCCGCATGTAACTTATTTCTATTTACTATTACTATATTTAATTTATAGCCTGGTGTGACATTTAACTAAAGGCAACTGTATCTTAATTTTAGTGTAGATAATTAAAAGTTTTCAATTACTACCGGTTAATTTTGAGGAGCCAGTCAGTTCAGTGTCAGAGATAAAATTTCTTCTTGTTAATATACTACAAAAAGCTGAACTTTGTGAGGGCTCGCGAAGTTTTTTAACAGGTAATAATTTTTAAGACAGTTTTTTTTTTATTATTATAAAATCCCCAAATTGGGAATACTGACTGATACGCCGTTATTTTAGAACCTGATTCTAGAGGTGTCATCTAGTATTAAGTAGATTAACTACGATGTATTTGAGTATCGAGTTTAGTTCTGTTGCAGAGATATTAACTCTTTGGTTTTCTAACAGATGGCGTTAGTAGAACAATAAGAGAGCAGAGAGTAATGAGCTGTAGGGCGTGGGTTCGATTCCCGCCAAGGACAAATGTTTGTTTGGTATAAACAAATGTTTGTTCTGTGTCTGGGTGTTCTGTATGTATTATAAGTATGTATTTACAAAAAAAAAAAGTATTTATGTATTCTATCAGTTATCTGACTTCCATCACACAAGCGCTGCTTAGTTTGGGGTCAGATGGCGCTGTGTGTAATGTGTCCTACAATATTTATTATTTATTTATTTATTTAATAACATCCTATTCAATGAATACAAAATTGTTAATGTTAATTTTTTTTAATGGTTATAATATTATATTTTCTTTGACAGATAACACATCTTGATATGAAGGTAATTTACTATGTTAAAGCGCAAGTCTATAGTCGTGATAGTTTTTCAGTAAAGTGTACCACAAATGCTCAGGTTGTGGGATAGTGTTAGGGCTCGCTTCGCTCGCTCTGATAATATAGTGTACTCTATATAGCGACGCTGAAGGAACTGCGCATTTTGTGGCGTTATAGAGTTGTAGTTATATAAAGAAGAAAGTTTGTAAGCAACTAAGAATATAACCGAATAATTGCCGAAATTACTTGTTTTATAATGACATATTGCGGTCGTTATAAGTGTATGATGTATGGAAAACAAGGCAAACCAACCGAAGTAGAGTAATTTCGACGTTTTATGCGAAAGGAACAAAACTCAAGATACACAAACAAAACGCATTTTTTACGTTATTTGTAATCATTGTTGTATTATAGTTCTATCAGCATTTATGTATTAATTAAATACAATAGGTTCGCACGACCTTTCATGCAGATCTTATGTGCTAATCCAGATAATGTAATAGATGTAAGTATAAAAACAATTGTTAATAATAAGCACCTCCATTGCTTCATCCCGGAACCAATAAAGCATAAAGAAAAAATAACATACATACCAGTCAAACTTTCACATATTAGTGATGCAGCTATCTGTGTAGTACTTACAACTTGTAACGAATTATGTTTAAAGATCACAAACAAATTAAAACAACACCGTTACAGTTGGAAATTGTTTCTATTAGGTACTGACACTTCTTACTGTGTTTTTCACTTGTCAAAGTTCACATTCACATCCGCTCACTCACATTCACTTGACACCAAATCTTAAGAATCTTGTTAATACAATATATTTGTATCAAGTACAACATTTTTAAGATTTCAACACACAGGCGTACACGATTGTATGTATGCAGTCACTACAGTTGGAAATTAACTCTTAATCTTATTAGGGACTGATACTTATTGTTATTTTCACTTGTTAAAGTTCACATTCACATCCGCTCACTCACATTCACTTGACACCAAATCTTAAGAATCTTGTCCTTAATACAATAAATTTGTATCAAGCACAACATTTTTAGGATTTCAACACAAACTACGAAACACTATTAAAATATAAGGTCTCGCGAAGACAGCCGCGGGCAACGATCTCGAGTATACTAAACTGACAAGCACTGCCCTGCCGGCCACCGGCGCGCCAACCCTTTGAGTGAATCACCTCCCCCGGCAAGGGAGCGGCACGTTTCAAAGAGTTCGATGCGCGACGCGGTCTCGCTTTCATAGATTATTACTCTATTGTTCACAACAAAATACAATAGAATTAACTGTAATGTACCAAAACAATGAAAAGTAAATTGCTGCAGGTGGGTTATTTTGTGGAAAATAATTAAAAGTTGGTCTTTGATAGAAATTATTTCGAATTTATAAATAATTCGCTCCACCCGCCGCCATGTGTGCCATACATAATGGCTTGTTTGATGAGATGCGCTAGCAGTGCAAATTGAGCAACTCTTTAGCTCAGAGTTTACAAGTTCCACAATTTAAGTTATTTAGATCTGTAAGGTAAATTTATTATTTATGTATTGATATTTTATAATATAGATAGGTTTTTTTTTTAATTTATGCGTGATAACTCATGTTTAATTTTATCTGTGAGGCCGTGCGCGCGTTGTCTCGGCTTTGTCCCCATGATGAAGGCCACCGAATGTGGCCGAAAGTTTCCGATAACATTAAACGTGAGTAATCCCACAAAAATGTGTCAAGACCACGTCAGTTTCCATAATAAAATATAAATAGGTATGTATCTTTTATATATAATGCTTCAAATGTTTCTATTTAATTTTAATTATCTTGTCAACACACCCTGCCCTTAACTTAGTAGAATCCTCTCCATACTAAGGTTGCCTGGAAGATATCACTCTTAGCGATAAGTTTATGTTGTCGTAATAGTTGCTTGTAATTAGTGTGAAGTTAAAAAATATAATAAGTAGTTTGATTAAAACAATATATAGCTATATTATATTTATTACAGTAATTGCTGAAGAATACATATTACTATACATCCGACTATGTGTATGTACATAAGAAAAATAAAAATAATTAAATATAAAATAATATTTATTACATCAAAATAAATTAACACGATTCTTTGTTTTACTTAGATACTGTAAGTTGGTGATCACATTCGGTTCTACTATACATAGCGCGTGTGGAACAATTTCAACTAACATAAGACAACGGCCCGGCGATGTACTCGCGTCCGACTCTCCTCCGTTATCACCTCGCAGGCGCGAACCTAATATAGGCCCGGCTCCGCTAATATCATACAATAAATATCACGTAATATCCGACGTTTATAAAGAATAACAGGACTTATAAATTTCGCTTCTGGCGCTGGCCGCACCCTCCGACTGCCATAATAAAGTAACATCTTCCTTTCCCACATAGATTTAGAACAAAGGAATGTATGCAACGGCAGCGCCATATCAACCGACGTCACAAAACCTATGTCATCCTATTATTCTAAACAAACACGTTAACAAATTTTGAAGCCGGACTCGACGATTCCATCGCATCAGCCGTCGTAGAATGTAACAACTCGCAAATGTACACAGCGTCCAAGTTACCTTGTCCCCCGAGCGCGCATATCATATATGACACCGAAACAAGTCGGGGACAAGTTAAATTGAAGTTACTCGAACGAAACGAATATGTGTACATTTGAAGTGATAATGCTACTAATTACATAACAAAACAAGAGGTTCACTTGGACTTAGCAGCTTCTTCAGCTTCTAGCCGCTTGCGCATGGACTCTGGCATCTCGGCGGGCGGCGGGCGCGGCATCCTCAGCCACACCTGGAATGTCAACATACACCTCATACAGACAAGGCGCTGGGTGAGTCTGCGGCAGTTGTTTCAATGGAAGTGTCTCATTGTGAATCGCTTATCCACAAATTATTTCAGTAGGAACAATTGGTAAGTTTTATAATCATTGAAAAAGCTATCGCTGTAGATTTCTGATCACTATAATTTATGTAAAAGTAATGAAGTACCGACTGTCCGTGACCATTGCAGCAATACATAAAACTTTATGTAGCAAAACAAGGTCAAGGACTCATTACTATGAGACTTTCAATGGTTAGTCTCAACAGCCCTATAATTTCACTAGCTACACTAACTTCCAAACCGGAACACAGTATTGTTTACACACTACTGCTTAGTGGCAGATTATCTAGTACTGCGGTGGTGCCTACCTCCTGCTAAGGAGATCTACCACCAAGTAAGGCATAAGGTGGAGTTTTGGCACCTGGGTTCTAAAACTTTAAACGAACAAAAAGTTTCAAGTAAACCAGACACGAAACAAACATCTATATTAGTCCTAAATAGGAATTGAACGCAAAATATGCAGAGAAATGTCAACCAAATATTTTCAGAAGCTATTGGTGTTCTTTGTTAGCCAGGTGAGGTTAAATAAGTACCTCCATGCATTTGGGGTATGAACTAACAACCGCCTCACTTACCTTACTTCGTATAAAAGTTGAATGTAACGCAAGACCAATGCAAATACCATTCCCATTGTCAAATCCCTGTGATGCTGTGACATTTTAGGTCATTTGTACTGGTGTGTGTTGGCCTGGCCAGTTGATTTTATGTAATGTCTTTCCTATTGCCAACATCCCTGTTACATTGCATAAAGGTCATTTGTATTACAATACGGTCCAACTCTTGTACCAACCCTTTTTTAAATATTGTCTATTAATTTATATCTCTCAGTCTTCCCGGTCTTCACTCCTCTACATTTTATTCTAACCCCGTTGACATAGACAAGACATAACATCCACAGACTAAGTCAACTATTCCATTTGCCCGTGAAATCAAAATGAAAGCTAACATTTGTTTGTGTGCGAGTAGCCCTAGTTGATTTTATGTAACGTGGGACCATTCCCTTGCCATCACCCCTGTTACATTTCATTTAGGTCATTTGTACCATCATGTGAATAATCTGATAATGGTGAAAAAAATAATTGAATACATACCTTGACGGCGTCATAGATGAACCACTGCAGTGCGGTCAGCGTACCGATCATCACGATCCTGGGTCCCAGGCCCTTCCACACGCCGGCCATGCCGAGCTTGCCGATGATGGAGCCCACGGTCGCAGACTTGTCCTGAAACGCATTCGGAAGGACGTTAGTCTAACGTTTTTATAACGCGACCGACACACCGTTTCCAAGGTAATTTCATACAACTTTGTATACATTTTTGAAAGTAAAATATACCCCGAATTACACTAGGCCATGTGGGCCCAGTCATGACCTAGTGTTATTCGGGTTAAATATTAATAGTAATAACTGGCCAGTGAAAACGATGCATCGAACAACTGTACGATATATATACTTAAATAAATATGACAATGATGATATATCATTTTAAAAACAAATAAGTTATCATTAAATAATAACGATACTCTGGAAATAATCAACAAAATGAACTTTTTTACTTTGTAGGACTGATCTGGTTACTTATATAGTATTAAATAAATAAGATGAAAACATTTTTAATCGATTTTGAACTTGTAATAACTTCCAATAATGATTTCTTTTTCTGTTACAATTACACAGAATTAACTAACTTAACTACAAAATGACTAACATAATATTAATAAATATTGCGAATAGAAAAATAAAATGTAAAAAAAGAATACCGGAGCGGGCGCGGAGTGTTCGACTCTCGCAGCGGCGAACGGCCGTCGATACCGGCGCCACGGACGGCTCAGTTCGGAGTTTCCGACCTAGGGTGCTTTCAGAATCTCCCAAACTCGTGAGTATAAATATTTAAAATAGTGCAAAAGAAAACGTTTATTTAAAAAATATTGAAACTTGAACGATTATTCTACGTAAATTTACGTCAAAATCATAAGAAAATAGTTTATTTCCACAAATCAGTCCATTCTTAACTTAAGCTTCGCAAACGTATAAAGTGTAGCAACAGTTGTATGAGACGTAGTAATGGCAAACAAAACATGCGAGAATATGTACCGTACAGTATACAATATACATAATGTCACAATAAAATCACAAGTTTCAGGTATAAATAAGTTACTCCTATAATAATATATAAATCTTAGAAAGGACGACCGAGGTCGCACTGAAAAGTGCGGTTATAATTGATTCGTGTATATATATCGTTGGAGTGGAAACGCTGGCCCAGTCCACACTGAAAAGTGCGGTTCTTATTGACTCGTGTGCATCGTTGGAAACTCTGGCCCAGGTCGCACTGAAAAGTGCGGTTATAATTGATTCGTGTATATATATCGTTGGAGTGGAAACGCTGGCCCAGTCCACACTGAAAAGTGCGGTTCTTATTGACTCGTGTGCATCGTTGGAAACTCTGGCCCAGGTCGCACTGAAAAGTGCGGTTATAATTGATTCGTGTATATATATCGTTGGAGTGGAAACGCTGGCCCAGTCCACACTGAAAAGTGCGGTTCTTATTGACTCGTGTGCATCGTTGGAAACTCTGGCCCAGGTCGCACTGAAAAGTGCGGTTGTGATTGACTCTTGTGTTTCGTTGGAAATGTAGCCCCAGGTCGCACTGAAAAGTGCGGTTCTGATTAACTCGTGTGCATCGTTGGAAACGCAGGCCCAGGTCGCACTGAAAAGTGCGGTTTTGATTGACTCGTGTGCATCGTTGGAAACGTAGCCCCAGGTCGCACTGAAAAGTGCGGTTTTGATTGACTCCCGTCCATCGTTGGAAACGTAGCCCCAGGTCGCACTGAAAAGTGCGGTTTTGATTGACTCCCGTCCATCGTTGGAAACGTAGCCCCAGGTCGCACTGAAAAGTGCGATTATGATTGACTCGTGTGCATCGTTGGAAACGTAGCCCCAGTTCGCACTGAAAAGTGCGGTTTTGATTGACTCGCGTGCATCGTTGGAAACGTAGCCCCAGTTCACACTGAAAAGTGCGGTTTTGATTGACTCGCGTGCATCGTTGGAAACGTAGCCCCAGGTCGCACTGAAAAGTGCGGTTTTGATTGACTCGCGTGCATCGTTGGAAACGTAGCCCCAGGTCGCACTGAAAAGTGCGGTTTAGGTCGCTGTAATCAGTGTTCGAAGTTGAATATAATTACACAATTTCGAATCTTCTCAATAAAATTTTCAATTTGTCGATGCTCATGTGCATGCCATATCCGTGGCCTTCTTCAAGGTGTCAAAGCAGAACACAAAATAAAAATGTGTAAAAACCATGCCAGTTTCCTTATATTAAGGACTGTACGTACTAAGGCATTCTTGGTGCTAACGACGTAACCCATGCACGCCAATTTCCTGACGGTGGACACCAACACCACACACTTACCCAGGCCAATAAGTTTTCTGATGCACCAAACAAATATCTAGCAGATTATTTTAAAGCTCAATATTACCTTTAAAGCTGAAGCTCTGCTGACACCATCTGTTCTTAACACTGCATCTCTGGTACTTGTGTAATAGCGTGTGAGTATATTTTGTGGTATCATGCGCAATAGTTGCCAGGTAATGCAGAGGTTAAAGCTAGCCATACGTTTGAACTTCAGTACCTCTTATCTTACCATGCCCATCCGAAACACGTGTAATGTTGCACACTACTAATAGCTTAGTTAGTCACAGATAATATAAAACTAGTACGAATACATTCATTAAAAAAACGGGCTATTATCTACTGTCTTTTTAACTAACAATTGAAAAACTTATCCGAAACTTTAATTAATATCAAAACACACTCAAAATGACATTCCGCAAAGTAACGCCTGAACCAATCAATGAACACTCAAAATGAACTTCCGTAAATTAACGCCTGATCAATCAACATTTATTTTTGACAATAAAGAGGTAATCTATCAATCAATTATAGAAACATACGGGGGTTTACATGGCTACTCTCAGTGTGTGTTTCGAACTATTTTGGCTTTACTTTACCCACTTCGTAGTAGAAGCATGAAATCAATTATTGCAGCTTATTTACGAGTGAATTTTTGTTTCTTCTTGTATCTTAGTTCACGTGCCTCTATAGATTCAATTCTGATATATTTACTATTTGTCCTTGGGAGTCTAGAGGTAGAGGAGTTTTAAAAGAACCAAATAAATATATAATATAGTGGTCCAGTCTTTGTACAAAGTCTCGATTCCAATGATATAACTGCAGTCCACTAGCTCTAAGTTACTAAATACCAAACTAATATTATGTTTACAAGGAATTATTAATAATTTTAGAATGTTTTGTGATCAGCAGAAATATTAACATCGTACTAAACAGTGCGGTATGATTTGATGTTTCGTTCTAAATTAAACTTCAGGTCACACTGAATGAAAATTCCGCTTTAGTCTGACGTGTTTTATTCTAACTGATGCGTCAGGTAGCACTGAATGAAAATTGCGCTTTAGTCTGACGTGTTTTATTTTAACTGATGCGTCAGGTAGCACTGAATGAAAATTCCGCTTTAGTCTGATGTGTTTTATTTTAACTGATGCGTCAGGTAGCACTGAATGAAAATTGCGGTTTAGTCTGATGTGTTTTATTTTAACTGATGCGTCAGGTAGCACTGAATGAAAATTCCGCTTTAGTCTGATGTGTTTTATTTTAACTGATGCGTCAGGTAGCACTGAATGAAAATTGCGCTTTAGTCTGACGTGTTTTATTTTAACTGATGCGTCAGGTAGCACTGAATGAAAATTCCGCTTTAGTCTGATGTGTTTTATTTTAACTGATGCGTCAGGTAGCACTGAATGAAAATTCCGCTTTAGTCTGATGTGTTTTATTTTAACTGATGCGTCAGGTAGCACTGAATGAAAATTGCGGTTTAGTCTGACGTGTTTTGTTTTAACTGAAACTTCAGGTCACACTGAATTAAGTGCGATTTAGTCTAAGGTGTTTTAATTTGAATTAAACGTCAGATTATACTTCAGTAATTATTGTAACTAGAGCTTGTGACATACGTATAAGTAAATATTTTGTAAATTTAAGATAGATATTATAGATAGTAACGTCGCGTCGTTAAAAATATGCCGTCAATGTACACTGATACTAGATAAAATATATGTTCCATGAACACTTAAGAGTTCGCTACCATGGTGTAATACAGAGTTACATCATGCTCAATAGACAATAGCTTTCTAGAAAATACCATACACATACATCCCGTAGTAACTACCTAACCGTACACAGTTTTTGTGTGTCTACGGGATCTCATCATGAAGAAGCCAATGTAAATACAAAATCGCCCAAAACACGCCGAGTGTGGCATCTAGACCTCTGGTATGACGCTAGAAAATAGCCCGATTTACAGTAATACCGTTATTTTATATGGTATAATGTATGTAGTGGTAGTGTATCAAATAATAGATGGATTACTTTCAAGGTTGAAGTGACGTTAAATTGATTTTTCAAACATAGCAGTTATTTACTTGTCATGCTGGATGGTCTCCGATGCTGAGCATAACTTTTTATCTACCAAACACATATTCCAACTTCAACACCTCTAAATAGTAAATGTACTGCCTTGTATTTTACTGTTAGCATTGCTCTTCATGCGGAACATAATACTGCTTGCTTGGTCAGAGTTCTGGCTTTATTATCAATTCGGTACGTAAAAAAAAACTTTACTCGTTCCAAAGCCAATTCAAAATATTACATGCCTGTACAATATTTTTACGTTTAAAAATTCTTCAATTCTTCGTTTCAATGAGATGGAGTTTATTTTGATAAAATACATAAAATAAAAATGAATTTCAATTGACCTCCAATGACGTCACATAGTAGGCTGTATAGAGCTACTTTCGGTGCCTAAAAAAGCAATGGCAAACCAAAACAAAAGCTGTCAATGTCATGTCAACGGCAGCCGTAATAACCTCTTCCATATCCATAATAACACATACGTAACGTTGTTATTTGCTTTATTGATAAAAATATCTGGATTATTTTACTTCATGTCATGAATTGCAAAAACTGAAGAAGAGGCAGTTTTTGGCAGGCTTTACAGCTTTAGCCTGACAGATGGGGCAAATTAAATAAAAAAAATGACTTCATGTAAAATGTGTCAAAATAGGTATATTAGTTTTTATTTTATATGGCAAGGGCATATATATATATATATTTAAATATATTCAGCCTACTTTATGACGTCATCGCTATGAAAACTTTAAAAACGTATTAAAAATCAACTACCACATAGAAAATATCCGAATGAGTTTCATAAAATAAAATTTTACTATCTTTAAAAAATATAAAATAAATTACTTTACATACCGAATTGACGATTAGTGAAATATGCTAGGTGTTGCGGTCATGAACAAAGCGATAACTTAAAAGATTACCTTTCGACTGGAGCTCTGTTAAATTAATTTGTTTTAACTCCGGGATGTTATAAAATTAACGTAATCTATCTATGGCATCGTAGCTCCCAAACGACTGAATAGATTTTATTATTTTGACGTGAATATCTCTTTTAAATTTACATGCATAGTGGGAAGCAATTCAGTCAACTGATGGTTGTAGTTACATATCAATCATCTACCAAAGAATTCGTTACGTTTTTGAACACACTTTTGACGTCATAAAGTAGGCTGAATATGCCCTTGCCATGTAAAACAAAAAAGTATACACATGCGTTCACGACACAGCCACTTTTTTTTTGTTTGTATAAAAGGTGACTTGATGCTATTAGTTATGATTAAAGAAAATCTATTCTGCTGTTTGAAGATTATTATCAGCCCTTTTCTATAGTTGAATGCACTTTCCACGATTTGGGATTTTTTTAACTTATACTTGTTTTTGTACTCGCAGGGTTTGGAGTTAATTGCAAATTTTAAATAGTAATTAAATATGTGAAATTGTGCTATTGTTAAACTGCAAATTTGTATGTATGGTAATAAAGATTTTTATTATTATTACTTTAAACTAAATAAAATTATTAAACTAGAAATACCTTGTTATAGAAGAACATGCAGCTGTTTGGTGGCAAGCTGCATTCCAATGATGTAATACTAAAAAGACATGCTCACAAGATCTAGCTACAAGTCAATTATTGCTGTTATATCGGTGAGATTTTTAGAACAGTCTCATCAAAAACGCAGTGAAAAGTATAGTTTTAGTTGATATGTGTATAACGTTGGAAACAAAACCTCAGCTCAATTTCTGTATCGTACGAATAATAACGAAATCGCATATTCTAAAGTTTAAGCATTTATCTAACCGTTTATATTAAGCTAGATTTTCACAATTTTTCATTAAAAATCTTTGGTTCAAGCAGAATGCAATTTAACAGAGTGGATTTATAAAAACAAAAACCAAACTACGTGATTTGAACTACAGATACCTAAATATACTATTCAGTGATCTGTGATGATTCTGAGACTGATCTGCTGTTGAGATTTAGTATTGAGCGCCAAAGCAGCAATGCCCTGGACTTTGTTTTACTACTCAAAGTTCTGTGTATCGCTGCAAATGTCATGGTCAGGCGTTATTCTTACTATCAGGAGAGCATCTCGTTCGTTTCATTACTTTTATATTAAAAAAAGATGATAAATTATTTGAATTAATTGAAAACTTTTACTACAGTTTATTAATGGTGTATGTTTTATCTTTCCTTACATTTCTAAGTAACATTAAGGAAACATTTTTCCCCTTTGGCTTGCATAAACCGTGGTGGGCTCTGAATTAAAAACGTTTATAAATATGTTGCTTTGAATATGATCCCATAGGGATAGATTATTACTCACGATGCTAAGAAATTGTTATCAATAGCTCTATTATAATTTAGCCACCTGCAAGTCATTAGCCATCTGGTACCTTTTGTTCAATTTCCAGGTAACATGTACAATAAATGTACACATTTCAATTATATTTTTTTTTGTAACAAGTGACTTGCATTATCGTTATTTATGGCCAATAAATATTACTGATGATTTTTGCTAGCCCTCTAATTAACAAATTTTTTTATAGCTTTGTTCCAATTTACTCTTTGCTAATGCTGAGGTTTAGTTATTAATTGAAAGTGCTTTTAATTAACTTGTTACACTTATAATAATTATATGGAAAATTCATAGCTGTGGCCTAGTTACTACGAAATAGGGATTGCAATACCGGAGGCATTTTTCAATACCGGTATTATGATAACAATTAAAATTTGTTTAAATTAACAAACAATAACAAATGGCACAATACGCAATGGAAATACATGGAACTTTTGACGCGGGTTTTGGTTTTGTTGTTTCAATTTGTTACAATTATTCATGATTGTTTATAAAATTTAGTTCGTTACGTTCCATTTGTTATCGTTTTTTGTTATTTGCTATAATAGTTGTTATAAGTTTGTCATTTTCATTTGTTATAATAATTTATTTTTGTGCGTTAAATTTAACAAGTCAACGATAAGTTAATATCGAAATTTTGGTATTTACAGAAAAAAAAAGTTTCACATGACATCAATTTTGTATAATTCGAGTCTTGAAAAAAGATCTTTTCATTTTATTGTTTTCTGATCTCGACGATGAAGTTAATCTCATAGTTCTAAAAATAACATAATAGTCAATTTAGGGATTAAAATTTCTGAAATCAATTTCAAAACAGAAGAAAAACCCCTGAATTATGTTCGAGTATTCAGAAAGGAATATGTATATTTTCTACCATTGCTATGTTATCGAAAATTTGAATTCCTAATTGAGTGAAGTTATTTTTAAAGCAATGAGATTAACTTCGTCGAGTTTAGAAAACAAGACATGAAAGAAAGTGTATTTGTCGAGACTTGAATGAAACAAAAAAGGTGAAATCTGCTGTGAAACCTTTTTTCTAAAATACCAAAATTTTCGTATTGTAATACCGGAGAAAAATCGGTATCCCGGTATTCAATCCCTACAACGAAAATTGTGGTAACTCAATAAAAAAAAAAAACATTTTAAATGGTCTAAAGCCAAGTAAAAGCACTAAGATTTAAGACATGTTATACGGTTATATATATATATATATTTTTTTTAACTAAAGAAAGAGCAAGTCTGCTCCATCTGTTCATATGGTAAACATAAATTACAAACTGACATCAAAGGAAGCTAGTTACTACTTGGTGACAGTTTGTTAGTTTAGTTTTCGACTAAATGGTATTTTTTTAAATTAAGTAATGAAATAATTTTAGTCATTATATACATAGATCTTAAAAGGAAATGATGAGATCATCCAAGAAATAATCCATTGATAACTACTAAGCGTTCTTAATTGAGGGGCCATCACTGAAGTTGAATAGAAGTTGCCTACTTGTAAAATTTCGTTGAAATGTGAAAATGGCCATGACATAAGAACAGTATGGTAGTACTGCAGAATAAAAAAATGTGTATTGGTTCAATCATATTTCAGAATGTTTTAGAATCGAAATTAAAACGATTGAGATCATTCGCTGTGAAATATTTTTGTATATTAATTAAGCGTACGATAAAAAAATTGAGCCATTGATCGCACTGAAAAGTGCGGTTTAATCGATGATGTGTATTGTTTGAAACCTCAGGTCGCACTAAAAAGTGCGGTTTAATCGATGATGTGTATTGTTTGAAACCTCAGGTCGCACTAAAAAGTGCGGTTTAATCGATGATGTGTATTGTTTGAAACCTCAGGTCGCACTAAAAAGTGCGGTTTAATCGATGATGTGTATTGTTTGAAACCTCAGGTCGCACTGAAAAGTGCGGTTTAATCGATGATGTGTATTGTTTGAAACCTCAGGTCGCACTAAAAAGTGCGGTTTAATCGATGATGTGTATTGTTTGAAACCTCAGGTCGCACTAAAAAGTGCGGTTTTAATTGACGATGTGCATAGTTTGAAACCTCAGGTCGCACTGAAAAGTGCGGTTTTAATTGACGATGTGTATAGTTTGGAACCTCAGGTCGCACTGAAAAGTGCGGTTTTAGTCGATGATGTGTATCGTTTGAAACCTCAGGCTGCACTGAAAAGTGCGGTATTAATCGTCGTATGTGTGTCACTCGAAACCTCAGGTCGCACTGACAAGTGCGGTCTTAATTGACGATGTGTATAGTTTGAAACTTCAGGTCGCACTGAAAAGTGCGTTTTAATGAACGTGTGTATCGTTCGGAACCTTAGGTTGCTCTCAAAAGACTGGTTTAAAAGTGGAGACTATTCTTCACGTTATAGTTCTTGTTAATGCTTTTTCAACTTGTCGATGTGTTTTTATAATTTGCCGACTTGGTTCGTGCATAGCGTTTCCAAATCGAAGATAGGTTTAGTTTAAAATACTTTAGTGATGTGCGTGTAGGTAGAACTTGTGAAACTGAGTATAATGAAATTTACCTCTTAATATGGCGAGACTTTCTTGGTACAATGTTAAATATGGTATAACATATCATACTCGATTACCCACAGTGCAGGCACGTTCTTGGTGACCACGTAATTCACAAAGCAATACAAGGGAGCAGCAGACATCCATGGAATATAAGTAATGTAATGTTACTCACGCTTTTGTTGCCCGATGAAGCACTCTCGAAGTATCATATAACATTGTGTCAATATAACAAAATATTTATATATATTTTTTAAATTAATATATATTGCCATTACTACGTCTTTATTTAAACAAATTTTAATAATCTGTTATGTCAGTTAATACAACAATGGGCTACGTAAGTTGCTACAATGTAATAACAAAGAAATTTCTATATTATTAAAATTCACAGCGATAAAGCTAGCCTAGGAGAATTCACATGCCACATTCATTTGTTAAGCTATGATTGAACTGAATCAATAAAAACGGAATTTATATTAACAGTGATCATCGAGTCACTCATATGCCACAAGCATTCACATAAACCATTCACTGTCACGGGGACATCTTTGAGCTATTTAAAAAAAGGTATTATGCAAATAGTACTAAATATTCATTCACACTGAGGGAACAAATAGATATATGAATGCAGCTTTGTTTCACTAGGATGTTACTATTATGTAGTTCTGAGGGAACAAATAGAAATGTGCATGCAGCTTTGTTTCAACTAGGCTGTTTCACTCTTTGTAGTTTTAAAGGAACAAATATAAATGTGCATGCAGCTTCGTTTCACTAGGCTGTGTTACTATTATGTAGTTCTGAGGTAACAAATATAAATATGCGTGCAGCTTTATTTCACTAGGCTGTGTTACTATTATGTAGGTTTGAAGGAATAGAAATGTGCGTGCAGCTTTGTTACACTAGGCTGTGTTACTAATATATAGTTCTGAGGGAACAAATAGAAATATGCATACAGCTTTGTTTCACTAGGCTGTGTTACTATTATGAAGTTCTGAAGGAACAAATAGAAATGCACATGCAGCTTGTTTCACTAGGCTGTTACTATTATAAAGTTCTGAGGGAACAAATCGACCGTAGCAATTAATATTGTCGGATCTACATTTTTAGACATATTCTAAGACCTTTAATGCAAAAAATGAAAATAGCTAAAATGTATATCCGACAATATTAATTGCTGCGGTCGAAATAGAAATGTGCATGCAGCTTTGTTTCAACTAGGCTGTTTCACTATTTGTAGTTCTAAAGGAACAAATAGAAATGTGCATGCAGCTTTGTTTCACTAGGCTGTGTTACTATTATGTAGGTCTGAAAGAACAAATAGAAATGTGTGTGCAGCTTTGTTTCACTAGGCTGTGTTTCTATTATGAAGTTCGGAAGGAACAAATAGAAATGCACATGCAGCTTGTTTCACTGGGCTGTTACTATTATATAGTTCTGAGGAAACAAATAGAAATGTGCATGAAGCTTTGTTTCACTAGGCTGTGTTACTATTATGTAGGTCTGAAGGAACAAATAGAAATGTGCGTGCAGCTTTGTTTCACTAGGCTGTGTTACTATTATGAAGTTCTAGAGAAACAAATAGAAATGCACATGCAGCTTGTTTCACTAGGCTGTTACTATTATATAGTTCTGAGGGAACAAATAGAAATGTGCATGCAGCTTTGTTTCAACTAGGCTGTTTCACTCTTTGTAGTTCTAAAGGAACAAATAGAAATCTGCATGCAGCTTTGTTTCACTATGCTGTGTTACTATTATGTAGGTCTGAAGGAACACAGAAATGTGCGTGCAGCTTTATTTCACTAGGCTGTGTTACTAATATATAGTTCTGAAGGAACAAATAGAAATGCACATGCAGCTTCGTTTCACTAGGCTGTGTTACTATTATGTAGTTCTGAGGGAACAAATATAAATATGCGTGCAGCTTTATTTCACTAGGCTGTGTTACTATTATGTAGGTCTGAAGGAATAGAAATGTGCGTGCAGCTTTGTTACACTAGGCTGTGTTACTATTATGTAGTTCTGAGGGAACAAATATAAATATGCGTGCAGCTTTATTTCACTAGGCTGTGTTACTAATATATAGTTCTGAAGGAACAAATAGAAATGCACATGCAGCTTCGTTTCACTAGGCTGTGTTACTATTATGTAGTTCTGAGGGAACAAATATAAATATGCGTGCAGCTTTATTTCACTAGGCTGTGTTACTATTATGTAGGTCTGAAGGAACAGAAATGTGCGTGCAGCTTTGTTACACTAGGCTGTGTTACTAATATAAAGTTCTGAGGGAACAAATAGAAATATGCATACAGATTTGTTTCACTAGGCTGTGTTACTATTATGAAGTTCTGAAGGAACAAATAGAAATGCACATGCAGCTTGTTTCACTAGGCTGTTACTATTATATAGTTCTGAGGGAACAAATCGACCGTAGCAATTAACATTCACGGATCTACATTTTTAGACATATTCTAAGACCTTTAATGCAAAAAATGAAAATAGCAAAAATGTATATCCGACAATATTAATTGCTGCGGTCGAAATAGAAATGTGCATGCAGCTTCGTTTCGACTAGGCTGTTTCACTCTTTGTAATTCTAAAGGAACAAATAGAAATGTGCATGCAGCTTTATTTCACTAGGCTGAACTATTATGTAGTTCTGAGGGAACAAATAGAAATATGTGTGCAGCTTTGTTTCACTAGGCTGTGTTACTATTATGTATTTCTAAAGGAACAGATAAAAATGTGTGTGCAGCTTTGTTTCACTAAGCTGTGTTACTAATATATAGTTCTGAAGGAATAAATAGAAATGTGCATGCAGCTTCGTTTCGACTAGGCTGTTTCACTATTTGTAGTTCTAAAGGAACAAATAGAAATGTGCATGCAGCTTTGTTTCACTAGGCTGTTACTATTATGTAGTTCTAAGGGTACAAATAGAATTATGCATGCAGCTTTGTTTCACTAGGCTGTGTCACTATTATGTAGTGCCGGAGGAACAGATAGAAATGTATTAAATCAATTATTTTTTGGTTAATTATTATTTGTAACTGAATTTATTATTCAGTTTTACAATGAATATTTTTGATTTTTGTGGACTCTGTAAAGTAGCAATATCGCTGTGATTTTAATAATGAATTAAACTACACACCTATTTTAATATTTTCATGAAATAATTGTAATGTTCAACTTGCTGATGCAGGGTACATATCTTTCATCAATAGTAGGACTATAATAGTACCATATTATATTATAATGCGTATTGCATGAGCAGTTCAAATTTGCTGAGTGACTTTTAATAATGTAACCTGCATCAACATTGTATATGAAATAGAATGATTGACATACCCCATCACGTTTTTCTTCTCGTTATTTATTCTCTTGTAATCGCCAAAGCACTCAGTAAAATCGAATTAAAGTAATATGTAACTAGATACGTAGTACATATATCAATTGAGATGGGACACTTGAATGTTATTTAAAGGAATTTAATTTTAGAAATTACAATGACTAGATGAGTATATGTAATTATGTGTATTACTGTCATAGCATATGGGGTTTTTTGATAGCAAAAAAAGAAACAGGATCTTTTAAATGGGTCTATTTGAACCTGTAATAATTCAAATCGTCCCCATTGTTTTAACAACTATGCAACCAAAAACGGTTGGCATGGTGCATGTTAGCCTCATTAATCAAGAGCAGATTCAAAACATTTAAAAGACTAGCCATGAGTAATGTAGTGCTTGGGCTATGTGACCGGCGGAGTCCCTGTAAAGCCGTCAGCTGTTCTCGTTACCTGGTTCAGCTTGGAGACGACGGTGTCGGCGGGATGCGACACGATGGCGCAGAACACGCCGGCGATGTACCCGGCCGCGAACGTGACCACCAGCTGCTCGCCCTTCGAGCACTGCTCGCGGGGCTTCGGTACCACATGCTGAAATAAAAATGACGATTTTTTTATGACGAGCAAAGACGAAACGCTGTTTGTTTGCAATCCTTGATAAAGGCAAGCGCGCGTACCCGGGGAGGGCAATTATGTAATTGCCTAACCTTTAATTTGTTTATGCCTTGAGCATCGACATAGGATTTTGATACATTATACCATATATATTATATCCACATACATTACGGAGTGTGCTCAAAAACTGCACAATTTGATTCCATTTTTGGGCAAACGCTGCCAAAATTTCATCTATATAATGGTGGACATTCCCCATGTACGGAGATACATACAAAGTGTTTTTTTTTTATATGCAGTATGCTGTGGAACACTGCTGGGATCTCGAGCTCCCTGAACAGTACTATATGGGTATCACCAAATATAGAGTAAAAAGTCGTTTCATCCATGTTTTCAGACAATGAAAAACTGCTACAATATCATTAGAATACGAAGGTAAATTTCGCCACCTTCTACAAGGTTATAATAGCTCAGATGAGAAATTTGGCGGACTCAAATTCAGAAGACCCCAGTTCAAGCCCATATGTTTTTTGTCTAGTTCTTTCAAAAAACCGAGCAAAGCTTGGTCATCCAGGTACATTGCTTAAATTGAGAAAATATGACAAGTGTTCTTTTTACCAGTGACAGGCTATGTATTTGACACTGCTCAGCTGATGTCAACGGTGTTTGAAGATGGTAGCTTGGAATGGAACTGGCTCTCAGGTGAGGCTGTCGGAGCACACTGTTGGATGCTTGATGGCATGTTTCGTCTCTCATGGGGTAACTAGCAAGCCGAGTACTAGAAAGTACCCTTACCATATTATTTGGTTTCCGGACTGTTTTCCTTCACTAGCTCCAGCTCATGTTTGACGAGCCAGATGTTTATCAATTGGTTTTGTGACATTGAATGAAAATTGGCTCCAAAATATTCAAGACGGCCGGTACACAGGGAACAGTTTTAGAAAATTCTATAATTGTTTAAAGTACACCATCCTATCATAATAAAGAGCTATTCTCACCCTGTACAGCAGTTCAACAGTCTTCTCGAAGCAAGCGAACTTCATCATGGTGTAGGGGATCTGTCGGCCCCAGAGCGGCACGAGCCCCTTGTAGAAGGTTCCATAGCCCTCGCTCTGCACCATCTTCGGCCACGCCTCGCGCAGCGTGCTGGCGAAACCGGGCATCGTCTGGATGCGGACCTGGCGAAACAAGACAAATGAGTTACAACATTTTTGACTGGGACTCGTGACTACAGTTTGTACATATTTTTAAATGGACTACAGCCGATTACTTGTCAAGTTTACCGTGTTTTGTAAGTAGCCCTCAGATCTCATAATCTTGGTATCACAGGGCATCAACAGCGTCAATAGGACACACTGCACTCCAGGAAGCACAGAGCGACGGACACCCATCGCATTCCTATCTCTGCCGTCCGCCCTCCAGCGCTTTGTTTCGTCATCGGGCAAAGATCAATCAAAACAACTGCTGCAGGCTTGAGTTTGCTCGTCCAGTGTGCAAATTACTTGTTTATTGGTCCAACATGTTCTATGCTTTAACTTTTCTTGCTGGCATATACATGTCGACCTTGAGGCTGTTGGACATAGCGAAATAGCAAAAATAAAAAAAATACAGTTCCATTACCTTAGCAGCTTCAAGAGGAGACAGAGCGATGTCAGCGAAGAACTCAGCCGATGCAGACGCAGCGAGGTACACAAACGTACGGTAAGTGTAAGCGGTCTCCTCATCCAACAAACCATTGTAGCCTACTTTGAACACTTCATAGAGACCGAACTTGCATAGACCCTGGGAGAGAAACGGTTAAGTTAGTTACTTAGTAGAGAAACACAGAGTTGTAAGTATGAGTCGCAGTGGTCTCATTATGATTGCGTCTACATGGACGTTCAGTAGGAACAATTGGTAATTTGATTTTAATCATTGAAATTGATAATAATAATAACCTAAATAACCATAATACTTATAAACACTGGTGCTTGGCGTGGTGGTGCCGGCGTAAAAATAGTACCCCACCCTCTCTACCCGTGGTTGCCGTAAGTGTCGGCTAAGGGATGTAATCCGGAAGATGGGCAGCAGCGTCTTCCTTTAACAATCACACCTAACTGCGCTCGCCATCCCGCCTGCCAAGCGTGGCGAGTATTGGTAAAACCCCCCCGGGAGGAGGCCTATGTCCAGCAGTGGATGTCCTATGGCTGATGACTTATAAACACACTTACAGACCGAAATATTCTCTCTTAATGTGCCATATTAACTCCGTTATTAGAACTTGGTGGTAGATTTTCATAGCAGGAGGTTGTCTAGGTAAGTACCACCTCCGTACCAAATATTCTGCTGTCAAGCAGTAGTAGGTGCTGCAGCTAGTGAAATTGCAGGGCTGTTAAGACTAACCATCGAAAGTATCAAAGTACTGAGCGCCAAAGCAATGATGCCTTGGACTTTGTTTTGCTACTTAAAGTAATATGTATCGCTGCAATGGCCAGTGACATTAATTATCTCTTACCATCAGGAGAGTGTCATTAAATTTAAAAAAACACAAGACATTAAAAAAAAAATAACTGGCCTGCTAGTGCAAACTTACTTTTTATCTCTTCAAAGTACAATACACTCGTTACAAAATCTTGTTGTTGTCTTAAACAGCGGTGTAGTTAGTATCGAGTAATTATTTTGTTGCATTACAGACCTGGAGGGAATACCCGATGAAGGTGGGCGCCCAGCCCTTGGCAAGCCCCCGGACGCCTTCCTCTCGCACGGACACCTTGAAACCGGTGAGGACATTCTTGTACTTGTCGGGGTCTACTTGCAGCCGGCACTTGACCAAATCGAGAGGAACCACGGCGGTGTGGGTGATACCTATGGATGAAGGACAGTATTTAATAGTGCATTCCACTATCTGCACAACACTAGAAACATTTCCAACAATTCATATTATAATAGGTATTGACAAATCCTTAAATGATAAAACTTGAAATACCTATTTAATTATACTATGACATTAACAATTGCTAATGTGTGTATTGATTTGTAGCGATGATAGCTCAGTGGTTAGCATGCCGAAGGGCGTAGGTTCAAATTCCAACAATGAGCTTGAGCTGCCGGTGAAGGAAAACATCGTGAGGAAACCATAGCATGGTGGTAGGGTGTAGGGTACTCGGCTGGCTAGGTACCACCCCCAAGTTGAAAATCAACCATCAAGTGTTGTTCCGTCAAATCTAGCGGTGTTCCGGCAGCCTCACTTGAGAGCCGGTTCCATTTCAGGTTAGGTGTGTTTACCATCTTCGACCACACCGTCACTTAACATCAGGTGAGCTGTGGTCAAACACATAGACTTTCAGCCATAAAAAAAAAAAAACTATTTACTAATTAAGTAAAAAAATTTTTTTTCGAGTTATTATTAAATAAATAATTAATAGGTACTTAAAATTTCCAATTAGTACTAAATATTGCATGTCCGCAAGAGTAGCTGTTGATACCTATTTGACACCAACATGTAATACACAGACTACAATAAAAGTTTTTTTTTTTAAATAATGCTGTAGAAAAGATGTCAATTTATTCATTTATTTATAATTCTTGAAAAATCGTAGTTCCATGTTAATTAATATCAATAGCCGTATGACAGCCCTGTTGGCTCATTGCTAGAATATCTGCCTTAGGGGCTTTAGGGCGTGAATTCGATTCCCACTTAGTATACGTATGTATTTACAAAAAAAAAGTATTTCAGTATTCTATCAGTTATCTGACTTCCATAGTACAAGCTTTGCTTAGTTTGGGGTCAGATGGCGCTGTGTGTAATGCCCTACGATATTTAATAAATTGACTTCAAAAATAAACCTTGGTGGTTGTGTGTGTCCAAATAGCTAATTTTTTTTTTTATGGCTGACAGTCTATGAGTTTGACCACAACTCACCCGATGTTGAGTGTGACGGTGTGGTCGAAGATGGTAAAGCACACCTAGCCTGGAATAGAACTGGCTCTCAAGTGAGGCTGCCGGAACCCACTATTAGATGCTTGGCGGCAGATTTTAACTTGAGGGTGGTAGCTAGCCAGCCGAGTACTAGAAAGTACCCTACCACCACGCTATGGTTTCCTTTACCGGCAGCTCAAGCTCATTGTTGGGGTTTGAACCCACGCCCTTCGGCATGCAAACCGACCGCGCTAACCACTGAGCTATCATCGCTACATGATGTTGTGAATGATGTTCAAGGCAAGATAGACTTTAATATGAGAGGTGCTTCTTTTTCAGTTCCAGTTGATACATACAAATATATCTTAGGACATTTCAGATAGCGATATCTAGCTCCAAACTAGTAATGCAGAAAAAGTCAATAAAAAAAGTAATTAGAAAGAATCATTACTTGAACTGGTTTATGTAACACAGACGTAACATTATCTAACCCTGACACAGTGATTGAAGACATGATTTCACCAAGATAACACAGATAAGAGCCCAAAAATGTATTTACTTCGATAACATGCATAATCCCTAGGTATATCACGGCATTCTCAAGTTTATCGAGGATTACGCAACTTTCTAATCGCTGTGTTGCCACTCCCTGCAGAATCCGTGGATCAATATTCAGGGTTTGAATTTGAACGATTTTTAAATGCAGGAACGGTATCTCAGTAAGATTGATTAAGAATATTTATTGTTCGGCGTATCAGCAAGCTGAAGTGGAAATAGGCTGTTTTTTTTTTGGTCTTAGAGAGTAGGTGTTTGACCTCAACTCACCTGATGTTAAGTGACGGTGTGGTCGAAGACGGTACAGCTCACCTAGCCTGGAATGGAACTGGCTCTCAAGTGAGGCTGCCGGAACACACCGTTAGATGTTTGGCGGTTTGTGTTTTTCAACTTGAGGGTAGTAGCTAGCCAGCCGAGTACTAGAAAGTACCCTACCATCACGCAAATGCGATATATCTGTCGCAGAACTGATAACCGCTGGGGTTAGACGTGTTCTAAAGTGGAGACCGCAAATTGGCAGCGTAGGACGCCCTGAGACTCGACGGAGTGACTATAGACATAGTTGGCGGTGGATGGAAGCGAAAAGCCGAAGATCGGATTTAGTGACGTGTCCTGGGAGATGCCTATGTCCAGCAATGGACTACAAAAGGCTGATGATAATGATTGTAAGGCAGTCTATGTGTTACACATATAGTTTATGTCTCTTGTGTGTTAAGTGATTCTTAAATGTTTTTTTTAGATACATTGTTCGGGTTAACGTCAAAGTGGACAAAGATGGTAAACACCTAGCCTGGAATGGTACTGGCTCTCAAGTGAGACTCCCGAAACACACCGTTAGGTGCGTGGCGGCAGATTTTCAATTTGAGGGTGGTAGCTAGACGAGTACCAGAAAATACTCTACCACCACGCTATGGTTTCCTCACGATGTTTTCCTTCACCGACAACTCAAGCTCATTGTTGAGGATTGAACCCACGACAGAACCATCGCGCTAACCACTGAGCTATCATCGCTACAATAACTAAAATATCATAACTATAAATAATATCGTAGGACACACAGCGCCATCTGACCCCAAACTAAGCAGAGCTTGTGCGATGGAAGTTAGATAACTGATAGAATACTTTTTTTTTTTTGTAAATACGTACAGAACACCCAGACAAAGAATAAACATTTGTTTATACCATAAAACGTTTCTCCTGGGCGGGAATCGAATTAGACATATTACCAATGAACCAACAGGGCTGTAACTATGAGCGTAGTATAAGAATTATACCTCCCGTCATGTGTCATTTCAATCCCTTAAACCGCCCCTGTGTAGAGGCCCCGTTTTTGTACGCCTCTTATCTTAGTTCTGTGCAAATTGTACCCAGGTTTGACCCATAACAGATAAACTTACCGCAAGACAGGATGCCACCGATTCCGCAAAGCGCGAAGTATTTGGCGGAGGCGAACTCGCAAGAGTCACCGCCCGCGGCAGGGACCACGGCGGCAGCAGCCATGCCCTGTGGACAACACAACATAAACCAAAGTTCAGGAAGCGTCGCGACACGAGGTTTTCAGGGTTCCGTACCCAAAGGGTAAAACGGGACCCTATTGCTAAGACTTCGCTGTCCGTTCGTCTGTCACCAGGCTGTATCTCATGAACCGTGGTAGTTAGACAGTTGAAATTTTTACAGATGATGTATTTCTATTGTCGCTATAACAACAAATACTAATAGCCGAATAAAATAAATATTTAAGGGGGCTCCCATACAACAAACGTGTTTTTTTTTCTTGATATTGATAACGGCATTAGGTAGACGCTTGAAATATTCACAGAATATTTAGTCACAGATATATTCACTTTAAAAAGAAATAATTGAATTAAAATAAAACAAATATTTAAGGGGGCTCATACAAAGACAAACATGATTTTTTTGCCGTTTTTATAGATAATGGTACGGAACCCTTCGTGCGCGAGTCCGCTCTCACTTGGCCGGTTTTTATTAAATTTTAATGAAGCTAAGAACTGATACTCTGGTAGGCTGCTTGTTCTACATTTTATCTTTTATAAATTACTAGCTGTTACCCTCGACTTCACCCGCGTGGAATTTAACAGAAAAATCTTTAAAGTTCAGTTCACAGAATTTATACGTTAATAATTATGTATTCCTCGTAAATAAATACCTTAAAAATAAACGTACATATGTACGAATATATGTATGAAGTAATAAAATTTCATCCGAATCCGTTCAGCTGTTTTTGTGTGATTGAGTAACAAAAATCCAAACATACAAACTTTTACACCACTACATATTATAAAACAGTCGTCCGCCGCATCTGTCTGTCTGTTCGCGATAAACTTAAAAACTATTGAACGGATTATCATGCGAGTTTCACTACAGATAAAGTGATTCATGAGTAAGGTGTAGGTATACAATTTGTCAAGGTTTTGTGTAAATTGGTTGGAATATGATAATAATGGTTGAAAGTGTCGAAAAAGTCACGAGCTTTCATCGAAAACGCTGCCTAATCCCTTTGATATAGACCAAAAGCCCCGTGTAAACCCGTGCGCAGCCGGGGCGGGTCGCTAGTTTATAATATTAGTAGGATTATTAATCAGACTAAAACACGTGTGCGTGGCGCCACCTGCCAGCCATAACGGTAGACCAGAGCTGGTTCAAACGGTAAAAGAAAATATCGTGAGAAAATCTGCATGAAAATTTGTGAAATCTGCCAACCCGCACTTAGCTAACATGGTGGACAATGGGCTTACCCTTCCCACAATGAGACAGTTTATTAAAAACAAGGCTGATTTAGATAAATTAATACATCAGCAACACCTCCATAATTTCAATAGAACAGATCACATAATTTTTCTTTACATAAAATTTTCATAGGGCAATAACTTTACAATGTTAAATGTTGGAAAGAAGCACATATGGGACATGTGGATATAACAATGAACAGTATACAACTAGAATCTTGTCCGATCTAGAACGATTACCAAATTATGAAAATATCAGTTAATAGTAACTTCTGAGATAAACAGGCAAGGAATTAAAACAATTTTCCTTTTTTTTTTCAAGTCACGCTTGGTGAATTGAATATTTACATACTTCAGCTAAATACAATGAGAATTATACAAATTACTTATCAATTTTATACTTGTCACGTGAGATGTGACAGGGCCTTTAACATAATATGGCTAGATACTCATAGAGTACAAAGTTCTTTGAGAGACTAGGTCAATAGAATGCATTTAATCTACTGTTATATAAGGAAGCGGGTTAGATTGCCACCCGGCACAAAGATGTATGTTACGATCATAAATATTGTTCTGTGACTGGGTAACATATACTAACTAATAACTATCTCTAGACTAATATTATAAAAACTTTTTAACTCTGTCTATTTGTCAACTTGATTAGTCTATATGAACAGCTTTATATCATAAGGATTAACATAGGCTACATTTTTATTATTTTATATACATAAAGTCCACACGAGTGAAAACGTGGGCAACAGCTAGTTTTATATAAAAGCAAAAGTAACTCGGTCTGTTTGTTACCTTGTCATGGCTAAACGGCTGAATGGATCCTAATGAAAATTGAAATAGCTATAGAATGTTTCTTGAGAATGGTCATCAAAACGATTTTTGTCGCAGTGTGACGTGTTCGTGGCGTGCGACTGGATCGAGCGAGAAGAAAGTTCATTACAGTACATGAAACGTTAATTTAAAAAAAAGTTTTGAATTGGCCACACAAGCAAAGTAAAAAAAGTATTTAGGTATTCTATCAGTTATCTGGTTTCTATAGTATACAAGCTTAGTTTAGAGTTATATTATGCCACTGTGTGAAATGACTTTTTTACAGGTCGGGTCAGGACAAGCTAGTTGTTCACCATAGCTCACATGATGTTAAGTGACAGCTTCGTAAGCCGTCACTAATTATTGATTAAATTAATTACAGCGGTTTACACCAATTATTTTAATATATTACAGTTCTGTCAAGCTTCAGCCAGATAAAACCAATTTGGTATTACCGGTTTAAGAGTTTAGTAGTAGGGTTCTCACCATATCGGTGGGTGCAGGAGAGGACGCCTGGCACTGCGCGGGAGACAGCGGCCCGCGGAAAGGCGAGCTTTTCGCCACGTCCAGGAGGGATGAGAACATTATTCTGCAACAATACAAATATACTTTACTTGGTGGTAGATCTCCTTAGCAGGTCATCTTGGTGACCATATATTCTGCCGTTAAGGAGTAGTGTGTAAATATTACTGTGTTCCGGTTTGAAGGTGCTACAGCTAGTGAAATTATCTTCTCTTTAGATTAACCATCGAAAGTCTCAATGTAATGAGGCCTAAATCTGCAGTGCCCTGGATTTTTTGTTTCGCTACCCAAAGTTGTGTATCATTGCACTGGTCTTCGACATGGATTATCTCTGACTACCAGGAGAGTGCATAGCTTGTCTCATTATTATTACATTTAAAAAAAAATACACACCATACTAATCTAATTCATAAGACATACAAGTATATCTGGGCTTTATAATGTTTAAATGAAGTATCCAGAAGTAGCCAGACTAGCTCATGCTGTACAATCTTGTTGCTTTTTGTCAATGTCTTCGGCAGTTCAGTGTTAAATCAATCTAAGCATCTGACCACCCTAAGACGGGCAAAAGTTGATTTCAGGAATAGTATATCTCTATCCAATGACATAGTTGATGGGTTATCTAATCTCCTATAAATATTCTTCCTTACTTCCTCACTCTCTTTCTCTACAAACGTAACCTTATAAAACATCAACAAAAAAAAAATGATAGCACTGCCAATATAAAAGTTTTTCGTAATTAATGTCAATTCAACAATTTAAATAGTTATACCTAACAATTTTAGTTAACCTAATATAAGCTTAATAGCTACATTACGTTGCTAAAAGTTGCCATTGTTAACCAGTGAATTTACCAGAGTACTTAGGAACTCTTGACACATAGCAACAATTTAAACGATTTTACTATGGAAACTGACATGGTTTTGACACATTTTTGTCAGATTAAGTGTTTGGTTTATGATTTTATAATGTGATTAAAATAAAACTTATATCTGTCATTATCATTAACACAATCATTTATCAAGGTAGTGTGTAGGTAATACCTACTAAGTTAGTACACAATTTGGCACTATTTCAAATGATTTGCCACATATCATGTGACATCCGCATGCATGTATCTAAATCATTCAACTCAATTGATAATTATGGAACAACAGTTGTGGTTGTCATTTGTTCAACATATAAAGGTCAATTTTTTTTTTTAATTTGAATTACTTTATTATATCTAAACTTTAAGTCCATGGTACAAGCATTGCTTAGTTCCGAGCCAGATTGACTATAGTAATTTTTTCAATAAATTCAGTCAAATGCAAGTCAACTACCTAGGTAGCGAGCAGTTATTGTTTAAGTGATAGGTATAGGTCAAAAAGGGCCAGACAGACAGATGGAATGGTAGGCTTTGTAATAGAAATCTGTAGGAAATCATCATTTTGAACTAACCCTAAAAAGGACCATTGTCGTTTCAGAAAAAGTCCATTTAAATTTAGTAATAAACCTAAACCTCACATAACATTCGACATAACGGTTGACAGGCTAGGTTTTTAAACACAGTTCACTAGATGTTATGGTAATTGATTCTCAAGTGGGGCTGCCAGAACACACCTATTTTTTCCATGAGATTTTGTCCATTTTTTCTTTAACTACATTTCGCAGAACTCGTGCATGGTAATTAAATCAACTTGCATCGATTTAAAGTGAGCCTAAAATGAACAGGAAGATTTCATCCAACACAACTATTACTTAATCGGAGTAGGTACTTACCTATCTCTGAACAGAAAATTGAATTACAAACACGATGCTCTATATATCAACCTACGATGACTATATGATCGAAGCTATTTGTCTACTTTGTTTCGTTGCACTGACCTCTTGAACGGGAATAGACGAAAATCAATGCCACTGTCGCGTCAAACTGAGGTTAGATAACCAAAGTTAATGACTGTCATTTATTTTAGGCTAGTAGAGTAAACTATTTCAATTAAACGTTAACAACAATAACTAGTTACACACGGATATACTTAATCTAGAAGTTAAATTATTCAATATAGGCGTAAAATAAGCTTAAAAACAAACAGCCGAAAAGCGGCCATATTGTCGTTTCTCGCATAACTACCTAAAACCGGGCGTCAGTCGCCTATATCCAGATTGAAACAGTAGAAGAGAATTAATCGATTGATTTTTAAGTATGTATATTACAAATTATAAAGAAATTCATTTTCCATTGATAGGTAAATAGGACAAGGTCACGTGAAAACATAATTTCATTAGGTTACGTAAGGAAAATTCCAAGGGTGGTGTTACATTTGATAACTTTTATAACAAAAGCTGTGTTAAACTCTAAATAGATACGAAAGTACTTCGTCACAAAACTAAGATAAGTAGAAAAAATATATACTTACATGTTTTAAATCCGATGGAACTAATAAACACACCGATATCACACCGCACCGCGCCTGACGCACAGTGCTGAAAAGGAAATGGCGTCCAGGCAGTAGTGCCAACTGACAGTGTTGCCAGACGTCGTGAATGAGAGATCGTATGGTAGGCATAATAAAGTCGTATTTTTTATGAAGGCTGCTATAAAAAAAAATAGTACGATTCTGCAAACTTTATGAATTTTAAAATATACTTTTATTGTAATATTTGTAATCAAATCAGCATAACTACAACAGCATAATCGGCGAATAGGCCAAATGTAGTGCCACTATTAAGTGATTCGTATATTGGTCAGGTTTTATATGTAATGGGTCAAGGGAATATAGTGATGTACTCTATTGGTTAAATCTATATCGGTTTTTATGAAATATCAAAAAGTTGTAGGAACTATGTATGTACGATTTTGATCTTTGGATCGTACATGTTAAAAACAGCAAAAAACCGTATAAATACTACTTATGTCGTACGTCTGGCAACGCTGCCAACTGCCCAACATGATTACAAAAAATCTTTTTATTTTTGACTTCATACCTTGTGTATTCTGTCAAAGTCTAGTAGTGCTTAATTCTTATTTTCAAGTGGCGCATGATAAAATTATGTCAATAAAGTCTTAGTCGCATCTATCAATCCATACAAAAAATATTTATATTAATACTTATTAAAAAGATTGTGTATTTTGTATCATCATCATCATCAGCCTTTTGTAGTCCACTGCTGGACATAGGCTTCTCCCAAGACATGCCACTCAGCCCGATCCTCGGCTCTTCGCTTCCATCCATCGCCAGCAGCCATTCATTATTAGTATTTTGTATACTCCAGTAAATTAATTGTGAACACGAAAAATCATTGGGCAATTTTTGATTTTAAACTACTACTATTTCTAAGCGAAAAACCTCAACTTTTAGAAAAATATTGTAACTTTTTATTTCAAGTATGTCTGTGACGAATAGATAACGCAGACTGTTGATCTCTTCATTTTCAACATTTTAGTGATTAATTTTAATGAAGTTTATTCTGATTCTGATTCACGTTCCCGCTAAAGTCCCAATGATTTCATTTCACCATTGTCGACCAGGCCAGATACAGATCGGGCCAACGAACACCAATTAGGTAATGTGGTGCTGTCTCCTTTCAGAAACAAATCAAGATACCACTATAGTCGCTCGATCGATCGGTCTGTACTCAGCCTAAAACTAAATTTCAGCTGAAAATTGTGGCTGGTAATATTTACGTCGGAAATCTGCCGTAGCTCGGATCTGCTGGGTGGCCGGGTGTTGATCAAAATAGTGATTGTTCAATTTTTTTTTTTTTTAATGTAACAGTAATGTGACGAACGAGACTCTCTCCTGATGTTAAGAGATAACGCCTGTCCATAACCATTGCAGCGATACACATAACTTAGAGCAGTAAAACAAAGTCCAGAGCATCGCTGCCTTGGCGCTCATTACTTTGAGACTAGATGGTTAGTCTCAACAGCCCAGTAATTTCGCTAGCTGCACTACCCTTCAAACCGGAACACAGTAATATTTACACACTACTGCTTAGCGGCAGAATATCTGGTACTGCGGTGGTACCTACCTAGACGACCTCCTGCTAAGGAGATCTACCACCAAGTAAAACATATAACAAAAGAATGTCCATATTGAATTCACTATTAAAAAAAATAGATAAAATAAATATAGTAGAACATTTCACAAAGCGCCACCTAGCCTCAAACTAAGCAAAGCTTGTATTTTGTGAACCATATAATTGATAGAATACATTTTTTTGTAGATACTTACTTATCACTTTATTACTAACACTATTCCACAACCTGAGCATTTTTGTGGTACATTTTCTGAAAAACTATCACGCCTATAGATTTGTGCTTTGACTTAGCAATTTAACTTCATATCTAGATGTGTTATCTGTCAAAAAAATAATAATTTTATAACCATTAATAATTTTGTATTCGTTGGATAGAATGTTATTGTACTACTAACGCCATCTGTTAGAAAACCAAAGAGTTAACATCGCTGCAACAGAACTAAGCTCAATACTTAAATACATCGTATACTTAATACTAGATGACACCACTAGAATTAGGATGTAAAATCACGGCGTATCTATCTTCCTAACTTGGTTTTATAATAATTAAATAAACTGTTTTAAAAATTATTACCCGTTAGAAAAACTACGCGAGCCCTCACAAAGCTCAGCTTTTTGCTAGTAATAGATATAGAATCACTCAGACACAGAACAAACAATTATATTATTAACGTCATCTAAATATTTGTTCTGGCCGGAATAGAACCCACGACCTACATCTCTAGAAACAGATGAACTACCAAATGAACTAATCAGGGCAGTCAAACTCTTATGGAAACTATTATACACATCATGGAAAAATGTTTAGAAAACAAAAGAACCTTATGAACCATAGAGTTTCCATTTAATGATGAAATTGGACTTCACAAGAAAACCGACAACGAACTGATTAGAAATACCTACGGGTGTTTCCGTGATAAGGTCAGGTAGTTAGAAAACACATTCACCGCCTATACCCTGTCTGGATTTTTTAAAATGGCATATATTGCCGTGGTGGTGTCGGCGTAAGAATAGACCCCACCCTCTCTACCCGTGGTTGCCGTAAGGGCCGGCGCTCACCGGCGGAGTGGCACGGCATGACACAGCAGGTTGTGCTGCGGCATCCCGCGGCGTTCCGTGGCATCCTGCTGAAAGCCCAGGCACTCTGGCATCAATCAGTTTTGGTTTTTCAGTGTGAGTAACAAAAAAACGCTCGCGAGTGCGTCTACTCCCTCCCTTGCCCCCGCGCCCGGACTGCGAAATGCCGAAATGACCGCTGCACAAGTTTCAACCTTATTTCAACTAGCTTAGCAATCATAATTTCTAGACATAAAGTGACCCATTCGTCTCGCGGGATGCAATAACGCGCCGCAGCAACCCGTAGAATGAAGCAGCATCCCGCGGTACGTCGCCTCATTTCGCGGCATCTTGGTATCGAAATAAAGTAAAATTAATTCTAAATTCATTGAAATAAGAAAACAACTTGATTAGTAATAAAATCCTTTGCCATGACACGCCGCGCCGCGCCGCCACTGAGCGCCGGCCCTAAGAGTCGGCTAAGGGATGTAATCCGGAAGACGGACAGCAGCGTCTTCCTTGAACAATCACACCTAACTGCGCTCGCCAACCCGCCTGCCAAGCGTGGCGAGTATTGACAAAACCCCCCCAGGAGGAGGCCTATGTCCGGCAGTGGACGTCCTATGGCTGATGATGTGTGATGTGATATGAGTCTAAAAAGGTTTTATTCTACTAAAAGATTGTGCGACAATTCTATTCAAGTTCAAATCATTTATTCGCGTTAAATTGTTTACATAAGGTCTTAAGGTTAGGTGATATGTACAGCACAATTTTAGAATTAATAAGCATGAAGTTTCTTGGGTACTTAAATAAAATACTTAATACTAATGTAAAATGTTACATGTTACACTAAACTTATATCAAATACAAATAAAAAATACCTACAAGAACAAATTGCACAATTTAAGCTTAACATAAAATGATATAACAGCATAAACATATTTAAAATTTACAAACGAAATAAATATAATAATATATTTCTAGATTACTTTCGGGTTGGACTGTATCTATTTTCATTAAATTCAAATAAATCTCTGATTGTATAAAAGTTGCGATCATTTAACCATCTAAAGAGTTGAGTACGAAATTTTTGAAATTGAAGTGGTAGATGTTCTGGTGTTTTATTGTACTCTTAATGACCGGTCATATCATCAAAATGAAAACGTACAAGCGAGGTAGTGTTTTAAATACACAAATGAAAAAAATATTTATTAAAATAATTCGATAAATTACAATTTTAACAAATAATAAAGTAATAATGATATACCAACATAAAATTATGTTCTCGTTTAGTTGTAGCTTAATTTACATCATTTATTTTATTTTATTAATACTTGGGAAATTAACAACTAGGTACATATATTTAATTACGTTGATATGGACAATAAAAAATCTCCACAAACAAATAAAAAGTCGACAAAAAATATGTATAAAATTACAATTAAAAAAAACAGACCCTTACGCATTGATCTATTAAAAAAATTGTTTGGGTTTTTTTTATAGATCTATGCCCTTAATGCATTATGCAGAGTGAGCCCCTATTTTGTAACTGTTTGTCTTTGTTTGTCTGTTTTTGTATGTTTCGTTTGTGATACAAAATAAAACTTTTTTCTTTCTTTCCTTACACCAACTAAACGCACTGGTCCAATTAAACAGCGAGGTTTCGGAGTAAAGAATAAATCAATTTCAATAAAATGTATATGGGACTACTTCTGAAGTATGATCTACCAACAAAAAAAGAATCAACAAAATCGATTCATAATTGGCGGAATGATCGCGTAACATTCATACAAAAAAATACATACAGTCGAATTGAGAACCTCCTTCTTTTTAAAGTCGGTTAAAAACTACTTATACCAACCATTCAATATACAACCATTGTGGGGACACAATGGTTGAAAAACGCGACACGCGTCGGCGTTTTTTTTTGAATGTTTTTCTGTTTGCCAATTGGCCTCTACAGCGTCACCGGACTGTGGCGAGCGCAGATGGCGCTGAGCCTAAATAAGTAAGTATGCATTCTGCCTGCCGAGATCCCGCTGAAGCCTACTAGGCCCGCTCGTCTAGCTCGGCACGACTCGCGGGAAAGTATCGGTGAGAAAGGCAGGGAGTGGAGCAGTGGGAACTCACCGAGAGGCCTAGGGAGGTCCAAACTCTGGGCTCCACGCACCCCACATTGGTGGGAAACCCACTCATACGCACCGCCACCACTCGATAGGGAATTTTTCACGTTCGCCGAACTATTGGCGAACAAACGAAACCCACACCCATTCAGAATAACTCCGAGAGGCCCGCCGGAGTTAATTCCATCAACGCTCGGCTGGGAGACGATAATCAAGATTGTGAGTATCCTGGTTGAGCTCAGCTCCTCTTTGGTGTCGGGAGAGGACCCGCGTAGCGCCGCGGACGTGGCGCGCGCGGCGGCCGCTATTCAGCCCCTCTATGACTAACGGCCCACAAGCGTTCCGTGCCCACAACGCAACATCGACACTCCTGTTCCCCTGCAGCCCCACCGCATTCGCCATCAAACGGTGGCGGCCCCGACGAGGCCGCGGAAGGTAGGGAAAACGGTAACGATACACCGACAGTCCTCGCCCGCCGCGGCCTCCAGCCCTCAGCTGCGGTACCTCCAATAAGACACCGCAGCCCGCCTCAGTTGCGGTACCACCCATACAGTACCGCGACCTACATTAGCCGCCTCAGCCAGGCCCGGGGGGAACGCCCGGAGAAGCAGCCCCACCTCGGGTTCCGCTTGGCTTTACCGTGGTGACCAATCACGGTAACTCAGCCCCCCCCCGACGCCGCCGCCGCCATGACAAGGCGGGAATCCACAGGGGGAGCTGTGGCCTAGCCTATCGAAAATACCGCATCCCATGGATTCTCCCAGGCCTCAAAAATATGCTTTAAAAGTTTAGCACCAGCGTCTGACGTTGACCGGTCTTTTGTAAATCCAAACTGATGATCATGGGCTTCGGCTGCAAGTGAGTGATTGTGTTTGTTGAGTGCAGTGCCTCCATCCTCGACCTCCCCCACCCGAAGCTACAGTGGTTGCGCCCGCCTCTCGCCGAAAACGGCTGTGTGCCTCCGCACTCGCGTTGAGGCCACGCCCATCGGTAGCGAAGCGCGCCCGCCACCTCACTTCACCCCCCCGTGCCCGCCCGCCCGGTCCCAGGCGCTCCGTCGCGAGACGTCGAGCGCGGGGCCGCGCCCGCCGAGCCCGGCCGCTGCTCACCCAGCATCGCCCAGCTTCCGACCGCTTGCTGCCTAGCTGTCTGTTCATAGACAGCAGAGCAGAGGGTGTCGCTGCTGGCCAACCACAAAATTAAGTAAGTGTTTTTTCCTTCTTTTTGTATCGGAGGGCGCTTGCAAACTCGAACCCGCACCTTCAGTGCTGATCGGGTTGGTCGAGCCTTCACCGGTTTCGCCGGTGATCTCACTCGGCTGGCCCTGTATCGCCGCCGGTGCGGTCGAGGGAGCGAGTGCAGAGCCCGACTGTAAGGGAAAAACACTACAGCCGATAGTTATTATAATACTACCAACATGCAGCGTAGTTCGCGTACTACGTCTGAATCATCATCATCATCAGTCACAGCATCGGTAGACGAGGAGAGACGCTCCCCCGTACCGAGTGCTACGACAAACCAATCTGACAATCCACACCCTCCATCATCCCGCGAAGTGTCGCAGGAGGACATTGATAGGGAGGCTGTAATAGTGTGTCGTTCACTGTTCGAACCGCACACGTCCACGCTAGTCCCGGCGTCCGGACTAGGGTTCAGCTATGCGCCGCGCGGACGCTCGCGATCCCGCCCGGAGCGGACAGCCTCCCGTTCCCGGGGCTCAGACAGCAGAGGGAGAGCGGCGTCTAAATCAACATCACGCCAGAGAAAGAGGGACCAGTTGACTCCCTCTTCAGAAGAAGACACTGACGAAAAGAAGAGGAGGATGTCGCGATCGCCGCCCCTGGTGACCCGCACTCCCGCTAAACCCCCGGTTCCGTCTATACGGATCACTGAGGGGGAAAAACTAGTCCAACCCCGGGAGAGGGCAACCCCCCCCCCCGGTACCTATCGGTGCTGACCACGGACGCGGTGGCTTTGACCATGACCATGACCACACAGATCGTGACCATGGCCATGACCATTCCCGGCGGGGAGAAAGGAGACCGCGCCATGACCGCTTCGTACAAGACCATGATGGCCATGCACGGGGCGAAACATCTGGAATGCCAGATGGAGGGCCCCCAGGACACGACTCCACGACTTACGCGGCCCTGGAGTCCGTACCCATGGATATGGCCGTAACCAAACCGGCGCCGCCTCCTCAATCTCTGACAGCGGCCGCTGCATATGCGGCAGCCACACTCTCGCCGCCTCCTCTACCGGCGGCGGCTACATCATCATATGCCCAGATTTTGAATTCCCCCCCACCACCGAGAACATCACCTCCACCATCGGCCCGAGTGTCCACGCCACCAGGGACTCAAACCACTACCACTACGGGCAGAGGGCGTACCTACCCGCCCATCATAGTGGAATGCCTTCCCAACTGGCCAGCCCACCTGGGGGAACTCAGATGCCGCTTAGGACATATTCCTAATGCGCGCCCCCTGGGAAAAGGCATCAGATTTCGCCCGAAGACGCCCGAAGAGTTCCGTGGGATACAGGCATATCTCACTGAAATCCAGACCCAGACTCCAGAAGTAGCATGGTACTGCTACTCTCTGGAGTCCGAAAAGCCTCACAAAGTGGCTCTGTGGGGCTTGCCACACGGAACAGAACCAGAAATGATAGTGCAGGCGCTCGGGGAACTAGAATTCCCAGTTCTATTTGCGAGAGCCCTGCCTATTAGAAAAGACGCAAAGAAAAGCGTCTACCATCTACAGCTGGGACCCATGGGGAAGGACCAGCTGGAAAAGTTATACAACACAAAGGTGCTGCTGAACATGCCTCGTATAGTGATTGAGGCATGGAGGGGGGGGCACCACCGTCCCACAATCAAATCAAATCAAATCAAATCAAAATATATTTATTTGCAAAGTATAGGTGTCGAGAAGTTGGTACATAAATTAATAAGTCACTTTGACCATACTTGACCCACACTGGGTGTGCAAAACTGGAAAAAATTAACTGGAAAAACAATGCCACAGATGCCAACAATTCGGCCATGCATATGCGAATTGCCATCGCCCCCAACGATGTGTCAAGTGTGCGGGACCCCATTTTGGGTCGGAATGCCAAAAACTGGAGGGCACGCCTGCAACGTGCACCAACTGCAAAGGGGCGCACGCCGCCAACAGCAGACAATGCACTATCTATCGCCAGGAGGCGCGGAAGCGTAACATCCGCGTCCCTGGGGATATGAAACAACCCACGCAACAACAACCACAACCCAATCTTCAAGCACCTCAAGCACAAGGACAGAACCCGCAGCATTTCAGAGCAGCGGGAGGTCCAACAACCCAACCCAGACCTCCAGTGGTTCTCCCCAGACAGGGCACAGTAGAGAACATGTACCAACCATGGTCACGTCCCGGCATACAAGGACGCGTAACCACACTATTACCTCCAGCAAACATGCCGGGAGAGAGCCGCCCAAGAAAGAGAGGAAGAAGAAGAAGAAGAAAAGGGAGCAACAGACCAGCGGCTTCCACACCAATAAATCCCACCCAAGATATGCCTTTGTTTGCACCGTTTGCCCCACCGGCGGTGCAGCAAAGACAGACAGAAAATACCGGCCCAGGAAGAGGCAGGAGAAGTACAAGAAAACCCCCTCCCTTGAACAAAAGAATAAGAACGGTGTCAGCACCGGGAAGAGCAGGAGGATCAGACCCCAGGGTCCTCTTTGCGCCGATCCCTCTGATACCCGCCTTTAAACCTCCGGTGACAACGAATGAACACGTTGTCACACGAACTAAGCCCACATCTAGGGACCCAAGAATAAGACCCGCAATGCAACGAGGGACTCAACAAACGGCGCAGGAGCAGACTCAAAAGCAACCCGCCAGAACTATACCCCGACCACAATACGCACCACCACCAATCCCCCACCCCCAATCGGAGGCGGGCTTCGCTCCGATAAATCAATGCGGGGATCCCAACTTTATTATGTAGGGCCCCCTGCTGAGAGTGATCGCAGATATCGCTGCAGGAATCAACCCCCAGCATGCGGCGATGCGAGCAATGGCCACAATCCAGAACTCATACTATGGATAGCAACACCACACGCATTCTTTATTGGAACGCGGGAGGAGTGCGAGGCAAGATCCCCGCGTTGCGTCAACTCACTCGGTCGCAGGACATCCACATCGTCCTCCTGAGTGAGACAAAGCTATCACCACGCCAGCAGCTCAGCATACCCGGCTACGTCGTGTACCGCCGGGACGAAATCTCTCCCCGGGGTATGGCCTATCGTGGAACGGCCGCCCTGGTGAGGAGGGACGTGGTCCACGACGAGCTCGAGCTGCTGAGTTATGTCGATACGAGGACCGTGGGGGTCAGCACCAATATAGCCGGGAGGGAAACTAGAATACTCGCCGGCTATCGACCCCCAGTGAAGGAGTTCGAGCCCGAAGATCTCAGAACGGTCTTCAAAGATAAGCGCCCTACACTGCTTGCTGCGGACCTCAACGCGAAACACCGAGCGTGGGGGTCACTATGCATGAACGCAGCAGGCAGAAAACTAAGTGACCAAGCCGAAAGGAACGGATTCACCGTCATCGGCCCGGACTCACCCACCACGCTCCAACTGACGCGCGTGCTTCATCATGTAGCACACGAAGCCAATATGGGAAGGCGGTCCGTCGCCGTGTTCCTGGACATCGAGAAGGCCTTTGACCGGGTGTGGCACGAGGGTCTCATCTACAAGCTGATGCGCACAACGACGCCGCAGGCACTCATTGGTGTCGTGGCGTCCTTCCTTGCCAATCGCCGGTTCTACGTGTCTGTTGAGAACGTCAGCTCCGGACACAGGGCGATCGCTGCGGGAGTACCGCAGGGAAGTTGCACATCGCCAGCACTTATACGATCCGCTGGGCATACTTAGCCCGTACTCCATATCAGCAAAAATCATGCTGCAAGGATTATGGAAAAGGCAGCTGGGATGGGATGACGTGATACCAGACGAAGAAGCCCTGGAATTTGCCGATTGGTTGACGGATTTAAGCTACATCGAAAAACTTCGCTTACCGAGATGTTACGAGAAGGAAAACATCGTCGAACGAGAGTTACACGTATTCTGCGACGCAAGCGATCAAGCGTACGCATGTGCCGTGTACTGGCGATATGTAACAAAGGACGCCACGGTAAAAGTCGTCCTAGTCACCGGAAAAGCGAAGGTAGCCCCAATCAGGCCTCAGAGTATACCCAGGATGGAATTGCAAGCTGCATTAATCGGGGCAAGACTCGCGACAGAAGTTCAGAACGAACTCGAAGTCACTCGCGACACTCAAGTGACATTCTGTATGCTTAGTGCGAGTTTCCTAAACAAATCGAATTACTTAACTACAGCGTAAATCGAGCATCCGTTGGTCACGTCGTAAAGTGAGTAAGTCTGAGTGCGAGTGACAAACTAGTTATTCGATTCGAATGACGTTTGGTCACCGAGTACAGCGTTTATTTTATTTCGTATGTTGGTAGCACGTGGCTTTTATGTGATAAGCCGACCAAATTAAATACAATGATTTTCTAACGCTATTTGTATCGAGGCGTTGTACTATCAAAAATAGTCGTGTTACACTTGGCGTCACATTGAATTTTATTATGTAAACAAACTGTGTGTGTATCTTTATGAGTCAAATTTAAATTATTCTTTAAAACTCGATTTAAAATAAAAGGAAAAATGAAAACAAGCCAGCATCAATTTGACTTGTTAGTTACTTTTATGGATGAGTAAATATCTCATAAGAATAAGATCAAGATCTTTACAAAACCTATTTAATACGAGTTGTTGAATTTAACTTCTATTGTAATATACCTATTTTGTACTTTTATTTTCTAGTCATGGAGATCTTAGTAAGCCTATAACCAATGCCTATATCCCAACGGTGGCGGTGGTGGTGGTGGTGGACCCACCACCATTAGGAGGACCTTATATCACTGCTCAATAGTGATGGCAGTAGTGATACAAAATCCAGAGAGTAGTGGAAAAAGGTTAAAACGATATACATCATCATCACCATACATCATTTTATTAGTGTTTATTATCGGTTGAGGACTTGCTGTGCTTGCTTTTTGCCGTCGACAACATTCTCCAAGCAATAAAGTTACAACCTGCCATTTTTTTCTCCAATTAAAACAAAACAAAATAATTATTTTCTAAAAAGATATTCGTATTGTATCGGTTTCACTACCAAAAGCTTCGTGACAAAGTTAACTTGCTCGGAAGTGAAGAAGTTTACAATCTAACTGTCAAAATAGACTAACGTTGCAACTCGCACTCGCAATAACATCATCCAAGCTCGTTAACGTGCTCACTTCGGTAAAGTTAGTCGATGGTCACGATCGTAAAGTTAACAATCAATCTCGCACTCACAAAATAAGGTTTATTAACGTGACGCTAGGTGGCGCTGATCCAATTCCATACAAATTGGAGTTAACTTTAACGCGATCGAGTAGTTAAAAAAAATAGTGGAAAAAGTATCACTGGATCTATCTTTTTAAATCCAGTAACACCCACTGAAGTTAAAAATATCATAGCAAATCTCAAAAATACAAACTCAGAGGGAGAAGATGGCATTGCAACCAAAGTAATCAAGTATTGTAAAGAAGAATTAAGTGAAGTAGTTGCTTTTCTTATTAATCAATCATTTGAACACGGCCATTTCCCAGAAAGACTAAAGACTGCTATAATAAAGCCTCTTCATAAAAAAGGTGACACGGATAATTTAGAAAACTATAGACCAATTGCTCTTTTAAATATATTGTCTAAAATTTTCGAAAAAGCGATGCACAAAAGGCTGTATGACTTTTTCATAACACACGATGTCATAAATCCAGAGCAAAATGGTTTCCAAAAACATAAATCTACAACATCAGCCGCATTCAATTTAGTAGATCATATAGCAAAAAGCTTTGATAAAAAGTTATTGACCACAGCTCTATTTTTCGATATGTCAAGGGCTTTTGATTTTGTTTCTCACAAAAAACTTATTTTTAATCTGCAAAGAAATGGTATCAGGGGTAATGCATCGAACTGGATTGAGTCCTATCTTAAAAATCGAGAACAATCCGTTGAAGTATCATCCCTGGATGATAGGCTGAATATAACTAGTAATAAATCTGAAAAAAGGATAAACAGATTTGGTGTCCCGCAAGGCAGTGTTTTAGGACCTTTGCTGTTCATAATATATGTAAATGACATTGTTAATACAACTCCATATAAATGCGTATTATTTGCTGATGACATTTCTGTGGTAGTGACAACTAAGAAGGACAAAATAATTAATTATTCTGAACATATACTTGACATTAATAATACAATAAATTTAATTGTTAGATGGCTGGACATGAATAATCTTAAAATAAATATATCAAAAACATGTTACATCAATTTTAATAATCTTAATTTTCAAGTTAATTACAATGGACAACTAATAGGAGGTGTAAATAGAACATCATTCCTAGGATTGACAATAGATAAAGACTTAAACTGGAAACAGCATATAGATAAAATTTGTAAAAAAATTAACAGTTATGTATATGTACTAAATCGCTTACGCAAAACTGCAAATAAGGACACAGCGCTGATAGCATATCATGGCTACATTGGTTCGCTTTTAAGGTATAGTTTGATTATCTGGGGGCGAGGAACTGATGTCAACAAGGCTTTTGTGTGTCAAAAAAAATGTATTAGAGCCATATGTGGGGCAGCGCCTTTGGATTCCTGTAGGCCTCTATTTAAACTGTTGAAAGTCCTGCCACTCCCATGTCAATATATTTATGACATGACATGTTTCGTGAAACAAAATCAAAATTTATATACCACAGCATTAGAAAAATATAGACGAGGATGTGAAAGACATAAGTTTAGATTGGTAAGAACCTACATAAATAGCACAGCACGCTATGAACATAGTTGTATGACAATGTCTATTACATTATATAATAAATTGCCTGACATAATCAAGGCATTGCCTATAACTAAATTTAGAAATAGGTTGCGAGCTTGGTTACAAGAAAAAGCATTTTACTCTGTAAATGAATACTTAGGTAAGTGATATTTTTTCTGGAATGGTGCTCGGTGGTTATAATAATTATTGTATGTCCGCAAGGACAAGACTGTTTGTAAGTACTGGCATATGACTAATACCTATAATCTAATTATTGTACACAGTTTTACACAATAAAATACTCTGATTCTGATTCTGATTCTGATTCGCACTAAGCATACTGGAGCGACTCGAAAACAGTATTGCACTGGATAAGGAACGACTCAGTACGATATACACCCTTCGTAGCTCACCGGCTGACCGAAATCGCCGAGTTAACGACTGCGAAACAATGGCGATGGGTACCTACCGCACACAACGTAGCAGATGACGCCACTCGGTACGGGAAAACGCAACTAAAAACCACAGACAGGTGGTTCACCGGACCCGCGTTTTTATACGAACAGAAAAAGGACTGGCCGCGAGAAACAGCGTCATCTCAGGAACACGAGGAAGTCATCGTCAACCACACTACAGAGGAAACGCCTTTGATAACGATGACAAGATTCTCTAAATACGAAAGACTTGTGCGAGCAGTGGGATACGTATTATTGTTCGTAGCAAGGTGTCAGCGTCGTGCGAGCGAACTCACTACGGCGCACTTAAAAGAAGCCGAACGCGTGTTGCTTAGGCAAGCGCAACGAGAAAGCTTTACAAGCGAGATAGAACGCTTGAAAAAAGGTCAAGCAGTAGAAAAAAGTAGTCGAATACGAAAACTGGACCCGATAATTAGCTCGGACGGAATTCTACGCTTGAACGGTAGAATAAGCGCGGCGGTAGTGCCCGAAGAACGAAAATATCCAGCTATCTTGGACGGCACACATCATCTTACGAAGCTCATAATCCGCAGAGAACACGAAGAAAATAGTCACGTGGGACGAGAAACAATAGTCAACAACGTAAGACAGCGATATTGGGTACTACGACTGAGACCGGCGGTACGGAGCCTCTGTTCTCTTGGGTGCGATTTCGGTCGTATGCCCTAGTGGCGGCGTGTATAGCTGTCAGAAGCGCCCTCACGTCCTCTGGCAGTTCCCAGCGTCGGTCATCCTCGACTGGGACCTGTTTCGAGGCTTCACCGACTACGGTGCGGAGGTGGCTGGTGAGAGCGTCAACAGAGGTGTGGACGTCGTCAGCGGTCAGTATGTCATCGGGGATTCGGTCAAGGTCAGGTGAACTGGTCGCGCTCAGGGCTTCGCCTAATTGTTTCCAGTTCAGTATGGTCTTGGTCTGTGGGAGTCTATCGGTCGGGTCGGGTCCTAGTCGCATTATGACTGGTCGGTGGTCAGAGTCAAGTTCTTGCAGCACTTCTATCGAGCGCAACCGGAGGGTTACGGTTTTTAGGAGTGCTATGTCGAGTATGTCAGGTCGGAAGTCAATGTTGGCTGGGTAGAAGGTCGGCGTACTGGGGGGGATTATGTCAAAGTTCAGTTCCTCAGAGAGAGAGTCGAGAAGGTTGCCCCTCGAGGTGGTCGTATTGCAGCCCCACAGGATGTGTTTGCTGTTGAAGTCGCCGGCCAAGATAACGGCGGTATCAAGAGAGAGGAGCGCCTCGAGGTCGCTCCTGAGGAGGGCTTTTTTACCAGAGAGGTAACAAGATACTAGGGTGATCGGTTGATGACCGGTCATAGAGAGGCGGCAACAGGAGGCTTCCATTGTTGTCAATGGGGGGGTGTCGATGGGAATGCAGTGAAGAGACCTTTTGTAATAGATGAGGGTGCCGCCTTTTACAGCAGCAGTCCTATCATTACGAACCAGCGAGTAGTTTGCGATCCTAGGATCCCTCTTGCTCGGTTTCAGAAAGGTCTCGTTCACAAGCATGACATCGATTTGGTGGGTCGTGATAAATTCCCTAATCAGGGGGCGTTGGTCGTGGGAGTCGGTGGTGATACCGTTGGCATTGAACCATGCCAGGGATAGGGAGTGTGGTCTAGTACGTTGGGTTGTACTAGCCATTGTAGTTGGTTAGGATGTGGGGGGCGAAGCGTTGTAACTCTCCGAAGAGGGCACAATGCTCGTCTAGAATGTCGACCAGACTGTGGTGGTTTCTGACCTTCTCGGCCACGAGACGCACCTCATTCAGGTTGACGGCCGACGCTATGTCGGCGAGGAGGAGAAGGTCCGCCTTCAGGCTGGAGGAGTCTGGGGCGGCCGGGGCGGGTGGGCGCCGCACTGGGGCGGGTGGGCGCCGCACTGGGGCGGGTGAGGGCCTCGGGGGAGCGGGGAGGGAGCGGGAGGTCGAGGGGGTGGCGTGCACCGGTACCGGTGACGGCGCCGGAGCGGCGGGGGCGGGGGTGGGCTTGGCCTTCGACAGGGTCGAGGGTTTCGCCCAGGCGTTGGACTGTGGAGCAGGTCCACGAACCGTGGTGGTTGAGGAGGTTTCGGTTTGGGGCCGAACCCTTTGGGGCGTGAGAGGGCGGGCGGGGCTTTGGAAAGCCCTTTTTTGGCCTTAGGGGCCTTGGGACAGCCGCGATAATTGGCGGTATGGCCCTGAGTGCCGCAGAGAACGCAGCTAGGAGGGGAGGGGTCGGATTTTTGGCGACTACAGTCGGCGGTGCTGTGATCGCCTGCGCATTTAACACACCTGAAGGGTGCATTACAAAAGCGCGCTGCGTGCCCATAGAGCTGGCAGCGGTGACATTGACCGGGGGTGGCCTTCTTCCTAGGAAGTTCAAACTGGAGGCCCGAGAGGCTGAGGATCGATTTGGCGTTCCAAATCGCCTGACCCTCTGGGGTGCTCTCCAGCGTGACCAAGACCATGTCACATGGTTGCTTGGTGCGGCCGGCGTGCATCCGGCTGACCGAGAGGACTGGGTACTTCTTCGACAGAAGGTCGGAGTGTACCGATTCGAAGGGAATCTCCTTGGGGATCCCCTTCACGACCACCCGGAGGACTTTCTCCTCCTCAAGTGCGTAAGTGTGGAAATGCACTTGATCCTCACGAAGGAGGCGAGTGACGGCTCGGTGGTCATCGGATGAGGACAGATGGACCATGATCCCATCTTGATGGGTCTTGGCCCTGAACGGGATCTGCTGGGCTGTGAGGGTCTTGGAGACAGACTCCCACAGTTCGCGGTTGCGAACCACCAGAGATGACTTGGTGGCCTTGCGGAGGGGGGTGGCTGGAGTAGCGGGGGAGGGGTCGGCGGAAGGCGAGACCCCAGAGGCGGAGGAGGGGCCAGCGGAGGGCATGGCTCCTGTGGATGGACAGGGGTTCTTGGGCGGGGGAGGGGGGAGAGCCGTGGTGGCTGGGCGTTTTTTGCCCTTGGGAACGACGACTGTGAAGCCGTCGTCCTCCATGGGCTGGATGGGATCGGACACTGGGCCCTTCGGTACCTGAGGGGTAGCGGAGGGCTTATGTGCTGAAGACGGGCGGCGGGTCCTCTCTTCCAGGGAGAGAGGCCTGTGGGGGGAGCGACACCGTTGTCCGGAGCGGTGTCTGGACCTGCGGTCCTTTTGAGGGGATCGGTTGCGAGTGCTGGACGGGGCAGGGGGTGGGAGCATCGGCCCGGAGGGCTTGGGCGCGAGCTTGGTGGCGGAGGGTGAGGGTTTGCCCTTACCGGAAGGTGAGGGCTCGCCCTTGGCGGTGGGTGTGGTCGGAGAGACCAAAAAGGCACTGGGAGTTTTGAGGAACTCCTCCAGCTGGGTGGGAGAGTTCCTCAGTTTGTCCCAGAGGGACAGTACCATGGAGGCGAAAGCTCCACGGAGGGGTTCGCCGATGGAGTCATCGAGCTCGTCGAAGACTATGAAGGGGTGGGCGGGCCCCGACATCGTGGTTAGATGGGGGACCTTGCCGGGGGTAGGCAGAGGGTGAGTGCCTATATGTGTGTACCTGATGTGTGCCAGCTGCCAATCTTAATGTGCAGCTGGTTGTGTGCCTACGGGCCCTAGCTGCCTCGGGGGAGAGACAGGGACGCCGGCGTGAACCGGTCGGCCAAGCCAAACACACACCCGAGGGATAGGAGAGGGTAGGCGGAGGGTGGGAGGGAGATGTCTGGTGTCGGCGAGGGGCGACCCCAAGGCCGGTGGTACCAGACCCAGCCGGATTCTGTTGTTCCCCTGAAGGGGGAAAAACAGGCGCTCCGGGGCAACGCCCGATCGGTTTGGTTGGCACAGTCAGTATCTGCCGATCGACCACACTCGTGGATTTAGGAGAACACTAGTAATCGCTCTGAAAAGAGCGCTTTTTGTGTAGGGAGGCAGCCGGCCTCCGGGCCCGGCTGCGAGACGGTGCGAGCCCTGCACTCACGAAACGCTCGGCTCGCTAGTGCCTAGCGCTAATAAATTAGCGAAGACACCAACGTAACCGAGGAACGGGTGCGAGGACTCGAACTCGGCGCGACGGCTGCGGCGGTGGCGGCGCGGGTGCGCCCGACGGAGAGGCAGCCGGCCTACGATCGGCCTGGCTGCGAGACGCCCGGAGCAAGTCCCGCACACACAGTAACTCGACGGTGTGTCGAGAGACGGGTGCAGGACTTGATGTCTTCTCTTCTTGCTTGATAACCGCAGAGCGCCGGAGCGCTTGCGGGAGGGCGGCGCAAGCCTTGCACTCGCGTTGCACTCAACAAGTGGTTGAGCGAACGGTACAAGGCTTGTTTATGATGTCGGAGGAGCGGTTGCGGCGGAGGCGTCCGCGGGGCGCGGGGTGCGCCGAGCGGTGAGCGGGTAGCGGGTAGAGGCGGTGAGCGTCGTCGAGACACGTCCGTTCATAACGGAGCGAGCGAGCGAAGTGGCTCTGAGCGCACCGCAATGCCGCTTGCACTGTGCAGTTTCGTTTGAATCAATTGATACCTACGTTGTCAAAGAATCGCCGCGCCCTCTAGCGCACACAGCTGTAGTTGTATGAACGAGTCACAGGTGATTCTAATTCGGGTACTTGATTTATTATTTAGTTTGTTTGAAAATTGATTTCTTTTAAATTTGCGAATATATTTTTTTTACATTGCTTATACGATTAGTGACCATTAACCCTACCCGTGTGTGAATTTAATGTCGATACAAAGTATCCATGTCGTATATGAATTTTGCGGGAGACGGACAGGCGCTCTCATTGGTCAACCAATCACGCACGACCTTTATTATCCAATCCGGTGGCGAGCCGCGCTATCTCGCTCGCACCTATCGTCGTCTCGCTCACGACCTCCGTTGCATGGAGCTTTACCGGATAGAGAGCACCTGTCCGTTATCCATTTATTTTCTCTCCCTAATCCGTATATTTATAATCAACTTAATCTATATATACATTTTATTCTTGTTCTAACCAAACGCTCCATTTCTTTTTAAAGTGTTAAAAAAGTAATTTAATATACATATAAACATTAATTTAATTAAATATTATTAAATAAAATTAATTACAATCAAGTCCGAGTGTCAAAAAATAAATCAATTACTTAATGTCAAATTGGACATACATACATATTTCTTAAACTAAAATAACCCGCCCCTGACCGTTCCCTGTGCAAAGGTGCCCATCACACTCGCCGCATTACCACGCTGAATGGCAATGGCCAACCTCTGCACCAGGAACGAACCGGAGCGGGAGTCACCGGTTCTATTACTAAGCCTGTGACCTATTTCATTAATGAACATTTTCGCCTCGGCCCCCCAGCAACCCAAAGTCTCCACTGCGACAGGCACAAAGATATATAACGGCTCCATAGCAGCGTATTTGAGCCTTTTTTTAATAGCGGCATCTTCCGCGGCGGCTGACGGGGAGTGGACGGTACGACTCAAGTGGCTGGCAGCTACAGTGCTTTATTCTTAAACTTAAACTAATGGCTCGGCGTCCTCAACAATAGTTATGATTAGGATCATCATATTCAAAATTGATATTATACTATTTGAGCCAAGTGATCCGAGCGAACACCAGGAATTAAATACTTCTCCAAAATACTCCCATTTGTAATAATGTTGTGATTGCAAGTAGAAGATGTGGCTGTTACCCGTGTTGGTTCACAAAACAAAAGATCCATATTAAATTATTTGAGTAAAGAAATAAAATTGTTTCTATCTGATGAGGTAACAAGAGTGTCAATATTGAAGTCACCACAAACTATTACAGACTTCTTGGATTTTAATAGTTTATTAAGAATTTCTTTTATTATAGAATAAAACAATGAAAAGTCAGAAGCTGGAGGTCTATAAATACATACGATGATGGAGCCTTCAATCTCTGCACATGCCACCTCACAGACACGCTCCACAGAATGACTACATATATCAGTACGAGTTTTGAATTTAATGTTGCTGTTTAATAAAATAATAGATCCACCACCATTGGCAGACACTCTGTTGAACGCACTGGCGACAGCGAAATTGCTAACATTAAAGTGCATCATATCAGGCTTTAACCAGGTTTCAGTAAAGCATAAAATATCAACCTGGATTTTATCCAATAAAAGTTCAATATCATATATTTTGCCAGAGAAGCGATTTATGTTCTGATGCAATAAGACAATATTTTGTCTACGCTTCTCTTTTGTCGAAACTATATGTTTAAAGAATTAATCACAATATTATTAGAATCACTAGATAATATTGCTTTGTCACTTAATCTACTGTTTGTTATATTTACTATAACACTATCAATATTGTAAGCTACCAATGTAGCAATCAGGTTTTTCATTCTTCTAGGCATTCTTAGTGAATCCCGATTTAATTTTCACATCCTTTTTTTCCATTTCATTTCCATTTCCATCCCAGTTGTTCCGGTAGTGATAATAAAAACAATGTTTTATACATAAAGAATTCTCACCTTTAAAAGAAAATCGTCGGTATTCTCGAAGCAAGCGAACTTCATCATGATATAGAGGATCTTCACCACCTTCGGTCATCAAAGCCTCGTGCAGCATGTTGGTGAAACCAAACATCTGGTTGCAAACCTGTAACAAAACAAATGGTTTGCTATATTTTTAATAGATTTAGACCACAATAGTTTTTTTTATATGTTTCTCTCAATCAATTTCCTTTATTATATTTACTTTTTGAGAATATATATTTACTGAGAAATGCTTTTGTCTATAATTGCTAAAATAGTAGTTTATAACACAATTGCAAGTTGGTTTTTACCTAATTACCCAAAAAGATGGTGGTGGCCAAAAAAATGCCGTGGTGGTGCCGGCGTAAGAATTGTACCCCACCTTCTCTAGCCGTGGTTGCCGTAAGAGTCGGCTAAGGGATGTAATAGGGAAGATGTACACATGTGACAGTACATTTACAAAAATATTATGTTTGTCCGGAAAAAAATTAATTCATTTGAAATTGTTATTGCTTAAGTTATTGCGGCTACTATTGTAGCCGCAATAACTTAAGCACGAGAAATAAAGATTGTGACACCTAGATTCAGGTTATCTAAAGCTAATAAGTCTTTTCTCGGGAATTGCGTTAGATTCTATAATCAATTCCCACTTAAGGTAACTAAAATGTCCTATAATAAATTCTAAGATTTTATAAAGCAGAGGTTAATTGACAAAGGCTACTATAAGGTGGCTCATTACGTGAAGACAGGAATATATGATTGTAGTAGCTTCTCTCTGCACTTGCATCCCCCTGGTTAAGTGACAATTGTAGTAAGCATAATGTATTAATATCTATAACTGTAAAATGTATAAACTGTAACCAAATATGAATAGAAAGACATACAACAAAAGAACAAAACAACATATAATAAAAGAAAGATCCACAAAAAAAAATGCCTTGCTGAGTTTCTTGCCGGAGTTTTCTCAGTTGAAGTGTAATTACGAGCCGGTGGTAGATTCAAAAATGTTACTTAACGTTTATAAGTGCCTTACCAGGGCCTAAGCTGAATAAATGATTTTTTGATTTTGATTGGCAGCAGCGTCTTCCTTGAACAATAGGTATGATTGTTCAAGGAAGACGCCTGCTGCGCTCGCCAACCCGCCTGCCAAGCGTGGTGAGTATTGGCAACCCCCTCCCCCGTCAGGAGGCCTATGTCCAGCAGTGGACATCCTATGGCTGATGATGTCCCAAAAAGGAGTGTGATGTTTTAAAAAAAAATTGTACCAACTGTAAGTATCAATAAACGGGATATCTTGCTTGCGTGTTTTACAAATATTTTTATTAATTTCAGTCGGTAGCTAGGTCACAAAAAGAATTGACCACAATCAGAAGACTTCATGAAATACATAATAATAGAATAACTTCAGAAAAGAGGGTTGATTGCAAACTTGGTTTATTATTGGTGGTTAGGTACCACCGCAGTACCAGATATTTTGCCACTATGCAGTAGGTAGTGTGTGAACATTACTGTTGTCCGGTTTGAAGGGTACTCAGCGAAATTACAGGGCTGTTGAGAATAACCATCGAAAGTTTCGAATTAATGAGCTCCAAAGCAGCGATGCCCTGGATTTTGTTTTACTACGCGAAGTTCTGTGTATCGCTGCAATGGTCATGAACAGGCGTAGGAAGTATATCAGGTAGGTACTTATTATACTTCAGTACCTCAAGCTTTTAAAGATATAGGTAAGTACCTAAACGCAAAATATTTACAACAAAATATTTTTTAGATAAAAAATAAAAAATAAACTTTTTAGTAGATAAGTATTTTAAAGATTGCTCCTCAAGATGAATCAATCGAGTCTAAACTCGGTGGGGTTATGTTGTTTTATCACAGAGATGCCGTGGCCACCTTCTAGCTTCATCATCAGACCCTGGATATTATCTCGGCATAAAGTGCTCCTCAAGATGAATCAATCGAGTCCAAACTCGATGAGCTTAACTTGTTTAGTTCAGAAATTCCTATGGCCATCTTCCGTTTCCATCATCAGACTAGCTGCATGGCACCATTGTATTGTCACCGAAGATACATAAGTACACCAAATTTGGGTTCAATCGGACATCGGGAAGTGGGTCAAATTTAACTCGCAAGATTCCACCCGAACAAACATAGTCACATACATCCATACATACATACATTTTAAGTTAAATAAAAGCTTGTAATAAAGTGGAAGGGTTTGGCCGAGGCGCGCGGAGTAGGAAACCGGTTCGCACCGGAGCGTTTAAACTTCATGCTAATCTGTGCCGCCCGCTAGAACAATCTATGCAGCGGCTGGCGGCGCGCAATACGAATATCGTGTTTACCTGTCCGGCTTATTTTAATGATATGATATATCATAAACGTAATTATAGCTATTGTATAAATAAATATTGATTATATATTTATGTGTTTAAATACTAATTAACTGGGTGACCGAGCTTTGCTCGGCTGAAAACACGGATAAAACGACGTTTTCTAAAAATGAAACCTAGCTAAATCGATTTATCGCCCCCGAAACCTCCTGCATATTAAATTTCATGAAAATCGTTGGAGCCGTTTCCGAGATTCAAATTATATATTTGTTTATATATATATATACATACATATATACAAGAATTGCTCGTTTAAAGGTATAAGATAAGATGTGTAAAAATTGGTTTGTATGTAATCAATTACTTGTAGCAATAGCCGTAGCAATAAATGCCTATTATGGTATTTACCCTCAACTAAGCTATATGGCATAATGTTCTGGGGAAACTCTGTTATATTATAATGTAGCTTCATAAATATAATTAACAGCTTCATATTATAAATCCGTGATGGATAGCACTGTTGATACCTATATTTCTATAACATCCTTGTACACAGCGACACAATAAAGAAAAAAGACTTATGATATTATAAAATAATACTTGTGTATACATATAAATATTAGAGAGCTGCCTACAGTTTGTTTTTTTGAGTGCTCTAATCTTTGGAACACCACTCGAATTTGAAAATAATATATTTGCATTGGATAGCTCAGCTCATTTCTTGAGGAAAGTTACAAGCTATTAGCATCACAATAAACCCAACATAAAGTCCCTGAGGATTTGGTTCCTTCATAGTTCCAGGTCAAAAGTAATAGAAACTATAATAAATATACATATATCCTAGGGCATTTAACATAGCGCCATCTAGCCCTTGTAAATACTCATAATACATGCCAAAGACACAGACACAACAAACATTTATGCTTGTCACACAAATGCTTGTCCTGAGTGGGAACCAAACCCACCCCCTTCAGCTCTTGAAGCAGATATTCTACCAAATAAACTAACGAGGCAGTCTATTGAATGCTAAGAAGTTTTACTTTACTAGTGGAGATTGTGTGCAAATAAAAATTTTAAGTGATGGAGTGTGAAATTGCTCCTGTTCAAAGTAGATACCGAACTAAGTAAAACAATTTTGACAGTGGAATGTGATTCCCCAAAATACTTTGAATATTCAATATAGTATGGGTAATACATCAATTTGTTGAGGTATGGCAGTTCCACTAATTTTGTATCTTGAAAAGTACAATGAATAGTTATAGTAAACTCACCTGAATGCCACCAGAACATGAATTATTTGGATGAGGCGAACTTGTAGGATTCACCAGCTGCAGCGGGGACGGCAGACTGTGGCAGCAGCGATGACCTGTGCAGACACAATAAGAGTTTAGTCCAATACATGATAAACACATAGATTGTTTAGTGAGGCCATCCCAGACTATGTGTGGTTACCATCAACTACATTTATTTAACATCAGGTAAGTTATGGTCATACATTATACTAACAAAAAAAAAAGAATGGAGTAGACTATGTTCTACTGTTTTAGAGAAACCATTGAATAATGTAAGATGCAGTGAGACTCGATAAAGAAAATACATATGTATGTAGACCACCTGGTAATGCTGGAAGTAAATAATGAACAAGAGTAGCATATGTTGGGAATGGCCTATGTTAGGCTGATAATCATGATTAACTTGATTAAATTGTACAACACTTAAAAATTTCTTAATAGTCTGGCAGAATATAGAAACTACAATGTCAAAATTGTTAACTAACTGATGAAATCGATGAAAACAACTTAGCAATATGATGCACGTGGAAAGAAACCAACACGGCGGTCAAGCGATATGTGCAAAGTCCAGACTGATTTCGACAAACATGTAGACGCCGCCACTAGTTTTTCCACGAGTTTCAACCGTTGAAAGTACAAAAATAAGCAGGCATATACCTCTATCTAAGAAAAATGGATTATCAAACTACACGGTACAGATTAGAGCCGATATGCTAGCAAGTAAAATTAAACTTACCATCACTGGCACTGCGCAGGATGTAGCAGCCAGCGGAAGGGCGAGCTGCTCGACGAGTCCAGAAAGGATAAAAACATTATTCTGCAACAACACATGATATATTACACACCATACCTCGTGTATCGTACACGATCTACAATCAATATGTTTCTACAATGTGACAAAAATAGAAGTGTTTTGATAGGTACTTACACGAATGGAAAGTGTTGAAAATAAGTTATTGAATCGTAAATTGCCTTTTAATCAGGACAAAACCAATATTCACCGTGGAGTTTCCGCGTGTAACTATCCTAAATAATAGGCACAACGCTATTTATATAGACCAGCAACTATGATCATTTTATTTAGTTTGAAGGTAGCAATTCAATTCTTGGTTTGTGAAGATGTTTTGCAACTCCGCCACTGTCGTTTGAGGGTATTAAGCGAAAATATTATTACGAACGAATTTTATCACAAAAGGAATACAAAGATACCTAAGTGCTACGCAATATATCAAACAATATTAGCACTCACATTAAACGATAAACACAAATTATTTAAACTAAACTGATGAAAATTAAAATTAAAAACAGCGGTCACGTACGACGTACGTCAAAATTCGCGAAATCGGTAGATAAGTAAATTTGTCCAGGAAATTTGGTAGATTTGATAATTATGTAAATAAAAAGATGCTACAAAAATCGCTTTGCACTTACGTTTGTAAAACCAAATTACTAACGGTTTTGAAATGTAAATTCAGTATATATTTTTTAGGACACATAACATTTTATAGCGTAAAATTTAATTTTTCAAAAACTGTGTATGTATTTTTTTTTTCTATTCGGCGAGAATAGAAATTGAATTTGGGATGTTCAAGTTTTACGTAAGCTCATTTGGTAGTTTTTACTTTGCTTATTTTTGATGACTTGGGGGATGGAGGGATCTGTATGGTAGGTATAACATCAACAATGTCGTATAAATTATGCGGATTGTTTATTTCCTTTGTTATTCATACATACCTACGTATAGGCATACCTAGGTTTCTATTTTGTCCTTGAGTCCTCTCGATACTTAGGTTGCCTGGAATGGTTCGGTTTTAGCAGGAAGCCCAATATTTACGTAGCATAGGCGGAAGAAGTAAAATTCTGCTCATATAATATCGAATGGAAAGAGTTTAAAGGCACGTAGGTAGCACTTTGTTTTAAAATTCAGACTTAAAATACACGGCGTGTACCAAGTCGACAGAGGACATTATAGTAACTGTCCCTTATTTGTCTTTGTTTGTTTGTTTTTGGTTGAATTACTAAAAACTTTCTTTCTTTGATCATTATAAAACAAATACCGGGGGAACGTCTTTGAAATTATGAAAACAACAGCTAATAGATAAAAACAAATCGTTGACTTTTTACCAAGTGACCGAAGCAGATTTATATATATATATATATATATCTATAGTTGTGATTTGGAGTTCTGCTGATAAAAAAGTTGTTGGTAATGATAAGTACAACAACTCTTAACCGATCTAGTGCATCCTTAGCTTTTAACCCCTTAGATACTCAAAGCCACGTTGATATACGTAAAAAGTTTTACAATTTTTTTGGGTTTTTGCGAATCTGTTTAGTTCTTATTGTCTTCTTTTTTTTCTTTACAGGTTTTTGTTTCTGCTGTTTATATCCTGTAGAACAATAAATTATAATTAAATTCAAATATCAAATAAATATATATAAAATAATTTGCAAATATGATATGCTGTTTATTTTAGTCTGGATTGCTCACGTTTCATTATTTCGGATACTTCAACTATAGTTTTGGCCACATCTGGTGGTTTTCTTCAAGGAGACAAAGTAGTCAGTGTAGATAGTGGATAGTCAGTGGCACTATAGTCGGAGTATCCGATATAATTCAACGTGAGTAATTGCGCATAAATAAAACAAAAATGTGTTAAAACAACGCCAGTTTCCATAATAAAATGTGACATGCTAGTCTCTAAAGAGGATGGATTTCTTCTATATCGATTCATACACTCACACCATCCGTCCGCATCGTTTGCTACGTCCACTATACCTATTGTTATTAACCGACTTCAAGTCGGAATCTTTCTTTTTATGCATGTTCAACGATTACTCGAAGACGCCTGAACTGATATGGAAAATTATTTTTTTGTTTTATAGGTTATACTTTCCAGGTGTTCCCATTAACATTTTATAAAAATCAGTCGAGCGGCTTATAAAAAATCAACAAAATCTAAAAATTGTTCGATATTTGATATTTACGTTTAGAACGAAACCTCGCTGTGTCATTGGAGCAGTGCGTTTAGTTAGCCTACTCATATTATGAAACCAGTACCTGGATGACCGAGCTTTGCTCGGTTTTTCATTGCCTGAAAACTCGGATAGAACGACGTTTTCTAAAAATGAAACCTAGCGAGATCGATTTATCGCCCCCGAAACCCCCTGCATACTAAATTTCATGAAAATCGTTGGAGCCGTTATATATATATATATATATAATCTGGATCTCGGAATTGCTCGTTTAAAGGTATAAGATATATATACAAGAATTGCTCGTTTAAAGGTATAAGATAAGATAATACCTAAAACCTAGCCGTGTTCGAGCTAAGGGGTTTTTCTAATTGTAAATTTATACTTGTTTGTTACCATGCTTATCTTTAAGTCGGGCGGGTATAGTTTTAAATGATTGTTTGATTACCTATTTATTAATTAAATAATCTAAGAAAAGGGGTTAGACTGAGACCAACGAGCGTAATTTTTTGAGCGTTTTACGATTCTCTAATGAAAAGAAATTAAATTTTGTATGTAGAAGTAGATAATAGATGTGTAGCTTTAACACCAAGATGTATCCTCCGTGTTTGTTACAATCAGTTTTCTGAATTACGTCCCGCTATGGAAACACATTTAAATGCATGTGACAGCCCTGTTGGCTCATTGGGAGTATGTCTGCCTGAGCTGTAGGGCGTGGGTTCGATTCCCGCCAAGGAAAAAACATTTTATGTTATAAACAAATGTTTGTTCTGTGTCTGGGTGTTCTGTATGTATTACAAGTATGTATTTACAAAAAAAAGGTATCTAAGTATTCTATCAGTTATCTGACTTCCATCACACAAGCTCTGCTTAGTTTGGGGTCAGATGGCGCTGTGTGTAATGTGTCCTACAATACTGTTCCCGTCAATATACTTATGGCACGGCGTAAGAAGGCAGGTTTTAGTTTTCCAACCTATGGCGTATCTAATCGTTTGCTACGATCGACGGTGGCTCATATAAAAGTGTTTACTTATGTAATGAATGACAATACTTCACCTCGAACTTTGCTATTCTTTTTCCGTTGACTTATACATTTGGCAGATTCTGATTTTTTATCTGTAAATATTAGTAGATAATAGTTATATTAGTCAGTTAAGACTATTAACAACACGTTGCGGTTTTATCCGTAACTTTTAAGCACACATAAATCATAGTATAAGTTTTTCGTGATAAAAATGTCACATTTCATCCAAACACGTAAAACTATTACAGTGTAAATAAGTAACAAACAAACACACATACATATATGTAAATTACACTAATATTATAAAGGCGAATATTATATACTTATGTGTTTATATTTAAAAGTGTGAAATAACATATTTTTTCATGGTTGACAGGCTAGGTGTTTGACCACAGCTCACCTGATGTTAAGTAACGATGTAATAGCGATGATAGCTCATTGGTTAGCGCGGTCGGTTCGCATGCCGAAGGGCGTGGCTTCGAACCCTAACCAGTAAGCTTGAGCCGCCGGAGAAGGTAAACATCGTGAGGTTTATTTTTTAATGGCTGACATCTGTTCATGTTTAAATTTAAAAGGCTAGTGACTTTTTAATAAAAAAAATATTAAATAGTTACTGAAGCTTACGTGTGTCTTATAGATTTGATGTTAGCGAAGCTACGAACAAAAAAAAACTGATCAAGTGCAAGTCGAACTCGTACGCCGAGGGTTCCGTCCATTCCATTCTACCGCCATAATAAAATTGGTATCATTAGATCGAATTAAGCTAGTCCTCTAAATTGTATGAGCGCCCATACAAATCTTAATTGGCGTCAACTATGTATGTATGGGGACACCCTTTCATTTTCAACTTTTTTTTTTTGGACTTTTTCTTTTTGGAATTTTTCTTTTATTTGTGCTTTATTACCTTGCTTTTTGCCAAATTTCGTGATTCTAGGTCAACGGGAACTACCACATAGGTTATCGACCCATAACCTATAGGGTACTTCCGGTTGACCTAGAATTGTAAATTTTATACAAAATTTTAAAAAAATTAAAAAAATAAAAAAAAAAATAAAAAAATAAAAAAATTAAAATTTAAAATTAAAATTATTAAATAATTTGTAAATTTTTTTTTGTATTTTTTTTTTATATTTTATAGGGACTATAGACCTCAGTATCTGGTATACATTTTAACTTGCTAGATCCACCCGTTCCTGAGAAAATCGGTGGTGACACACGGACAGACGGATAAGAAAGTGATCTTATAATGGTTCCTTTTTTTATCTTTTGAGGTACGGAACCCTAAAAAACCCTCGATCGAAGATTTGTTCGTAATGCAACATACTTACACGCGCCTCGCGCTAAACGTGCGTGAGTCAACGCTAGTAGTGAGTTCTTCAAGATTTTTTTACTTTATACTTTGCTGGAAGACCCAAGTCTCGGGAAGATAATCCAAGTCTTAGGCCCGATGATAAACATAATGCTGATATATGTACTGATAGCTATGATATGCAGTAATAATTACTTTGTAATGAAGGGTTCAGTATCTTCACGAGTTGCTCCTTCAGAGGTTTTAGCAGTAACTTTACGGGATGCACCATTGTAGCATATTTTGCAAAACCATTTTTAGTCATGTCTATTGATGCAGTTTTCTTGTAGCAAATTTTCTGAATGAAAAATTTGGTTTTTGTTGACATACTGTTAGGTGACGCCTTGGGAGGCAGGGTTCTGTGTATAACGTGATGGTTCCAGGATTTTATGCTAGTCATTTTGGGTGTAAAAGTTTATTATATAATTACCAACATTGCATTGTTGTTCAAATTTACTTTTTTTTTCGATCTAAATTTAGCATTGATTGTCTTATTGCTATTTTTCTGATTTTGACGTAGCACTTTGTGCATTTGCGAATGTCAATTATTATAATATTTTTTTTCATTAGCATAAATTTCTTAAGCCTGTGTTTTTCAAATGTTAATGTATGGAATGATATTTTTTGTTTATAATTAGCCGAATCACGCGAGCGTGTTTGGAAAAGTAATATCGTATTGGTTCTAAAACTCCATCGAAGCATTATAGCGGCAACAGAAATACATCAAAAGCATATCATGGTCGACTCTTTACGATCGATTGACTTAATTTTCCATAAAATATTTTAAAATACTGAAATTTTTGATACTAGGAAATACAAAAACTTAGACGCAAAACTCGAAGAAAAATCTATGTTTGTACTATCTGCCGTGTACCAACCCTTCAGTTTTAGCCGTAGATCTACAATTTTTGGCCGTCGCATTTGTAGAAAGTTTTATGTTACCTATAATCTACAGTATGCTTAGTGCGAGTTTCCTAAACAAATCGAATTACTTAACTACAGCGTAAATCGAGCATCCGTTGGTCACGTCGTAAAGTGAGTAAGTCTGAGTGTGAGTGACAAACTAGTTATTCGATTCGAATGCCGTTTGGTCACCGAGTATAGCGTTTATTTTATTTCGTATGTTGGTAGCACGTGGCTTTTATGTGATAAGCCGACCAAATTAAATACAATGATTTTCTAACGCTATTTGTATCGAGGCGTTGTACTATCAAAAATAGTCGTGTTAAACTTGGCGTCACTTATTGAATTTTATTATGTAAACAAACTGTGTGTGTATCTTTATATGTGAGTCAAATTTAAATTATTCTTTATAACTCGATTTAAAATAAAATGAAAAATGAAAACAAGCCAGCATCAATTTGACCAAAAGCTTCGTGACAAAGTTAACTTGCTCGGAAGTGAAGAAGTTTACAATCTCACTGTCAAAATAGACTAACGTTGCAACTCGCACTCGCAAAAACATCATCCAAGCTCGTTAACGTGCTCACTTCGGTAAAGTTAGTCGATGGTCACGATCGTAAAGTTAACAATCAATCTCGCACTCACAAAATATGTTTTACGAACGTCACGCTAGGTGGCGCTGATCCAATTCCATACAAATTGGAGTTAACTTTAACGCGATCGAGTAGTTAAAAAAACTCGCACTAAGCATACAGTATGCTTAGTGCGAGTTTTTGTGAAACCGATACAATACGAATATCTTTTTAGAAATTAATTATTTTTGTGTTTTAAATTGGAGAAAAAAATGGCAGGTCGTAACTTTTTTGCTTGGAGAATGTGGTCGACGGCAAAAAGCAAGGACAGCAAGTCCTCAACCGATAATAAACACTAATAAAATGATGTATGATGATGATGATGATGTATATCGTTTTAACCTTTTTTCACTACTCTCTCTGGTGGCGGTGGTAGTGGTGGTGGACCATCCACCATTAGGAGGACCTTATATCACTGCTGGGATATAGGCATTGGTTATAGGCTTACTAAGATCTCCATGAAAATAAAACTAGAAAATAAAAGTACAAAATAGGTAGGTATATTACAATACAAGTTCAATTCAACAACATAGGTATTGTAAAGATCTTGATCTTATTTTTATTAGATACTTACTCTTCCATAAAAGTTACTAACAAGTCAAATTGATGCTGGCTTGTTTTTTATTTTTCATTTTATTTTAAATCGAGTTTTAAAGAATAATTTAAATTTGACTCACATATAAAGATACACACACAGTTTGTTTACATAATAAAATTCAATAAGTGACGCCAAGTGTAACACGACTATTTTTGATAGTACAACGCCTCGATACAAATAGCGTTAGATAATCATTGTATTTAATTTGGTCGGCTTATCACATAAAAGCCACGTGCTACCAACATACGAAATAAAATAAACGCTGTACTCGGTGACCAAACGTCATTCGAATGGAATAACTAGTTTGTCACTCGAACTCAGACTTACTCACTTTACAACGTGACCAACGGATGCTCGATTTACGCTGTAGTTAAGTAATTCGATTTGTTTAGGAAACTCGCACTAAGCATACAGGTTATTAAGCCCAGTTTTTATTGATTTTATTTAATTAAAACCCTCATTTAAAAGTGAAAATTCAGAGGTTTTACAGTTCCGTACCCAAAGGGTAAAACGGGATCCTATTACTAAGACTCCGCTCCGTCCGTCCGTCTGTCACCAGGCTGTATTTCATGAACCGTGATAGTTGGACAGTTAATTTTCACAGATGATGTATTTCTGTTGCCGCTATAATAACAAATACTAAAAAACAGAATAAAATAAATATTTAGGGGTTTATTTTTCGAGTGTTTATGCACAAAATAGTGGTGTTTTATTCATAAAGTGCTGAATTATAAGAGCTAGTTTGGGAAAGTGACAGCTCGTCTTGGCGGGGGCACTCCCGTGCCTCCAGATAATGCAATGTAACATGACTTTTCGTGTTGCTTCCAAAACTTCATTTACACGCTTATAGTAAAGCCACTACTTTACTATAAGCAAATTTAATACAAAGGCGTGACTTGATTTGACTGTACTTGACGGTACGGACTGTACTTGACCAAGACTGGACTTTGACTGTAACTATAGATGTAAGACATGAATTGCAAAAACTGAAGACAAGGCAGTATGGCTTTATAGCTTTAGCCTGCCCGATGGGGCAAATAAAAAAAAAACAAGCACTGGAAATTTGGAAAATAAAAATACCGTACCTATTACATAAAGTAAGAAAGAAGCTTAATTACTTACTAATTTTATTTTAGCTATTGTTGCTATGCAAGCTTTACCTGAAGCACTGAAGCCTATATCTTGGCTCGCTGGCCGATGGTCAACAAAAGATGGGAAAGGTATTTATCCGAACATACCAGATTTCTCCTACCATGAAGAATTGGAATTTAATTGCATTGGTAAGTTATGTTAAAAATTATATGTATTTAACGATAAATGTTCTAACTAATTACAGCATTCTCGGAGCGATATAATGGTTATAGTTATAACTGGCTAATTATTCTGATAGTTTTTGATATTTTTAGTTCCAACTACCCTATTTGGCGGGAACGCGGAAAAGTATTTCAACGTTGCATTATTAAACTCGTTCTTTTTGAGTGTTTATGTTTGTTAGCAATGATGTTTTAATCATAAAATGTTGATTATCGAGTGTGAGTTTGGGAAAGCGGTAGGTATATAATAGAATTTAACTTTATATTAATCCAATAACAAACATATGTAGGTATTAAGAAACAATGACATGAAATAAATAATGTACCTAATGTTGAAGTTAATGAAATGATAATGTGGTGAAAGTACTTTTCATGTATAATGTATAACACTATTGCTATCGCTAATAGGTATTTATATTTATGATTACAAATCAATTTTCAGGTCAGCCAATGTTTAACTTCTCATCTGTATCGACGCATCCAGAAAAACATACTCCAATGCACCAAGAACGAGGATTCCTCCGCATAAAGCCTGAATCAAATCAAGTTGCATTCATACTTAGTCATAACTTTGGTCTTGCATCTATCGAAGAAGGAACTGTTGATATAGAGAAAAAAGAAATTGTTCTAGAAACTATTAATCTTACTAGGATGTCTTTTGCAAAGCCACCACATGTGAAGAAGCTAAAACGAGTGTTGAGGCTGACCGAGCCAGACACTTTAGAGGTTATACTTCATATGGAGACAGATAATACACCCCTAACACAACATTTGCAGGCTGTTTACAAAAAGGTGTCAGAGTAACTTAGTACTAACACAAACTGTTGCTTATTATAGCTTTTTAAAATTCAATATAGGTTTGTGTTTGACCACACTCTGCCTAATATTAAATAGTAGTGTGGTCTAAGATGGAGCACACTTACCTAGAAGATTAGATGGATTTGAAGACACCCATATTGTACAGGGAACACACCAGCAGAGTCTGTGTTCCCTGTACAATACATACTTATTATATATCAATGGCTGGATAGATAGATATCTAGTTAACTGCACTGATTTAGTAATAAGATATTTATATAGAGCACTAAAGCAATTTTAATATAAGATTTTGAATTCAAACATATTTTATTAATCTATGTACCATTTTGAAAAGAAAACATCAACACCTGGTTTGCGAGCCCTAGGCACTGCATGCAATCCCATTCTTGCAACATGATGGACCCACCATCTGCATTGTAATAAGATAGAAGATTGCAACTTCAAGTAAAGTTTTTTAATGAAAATTGAACAAACCAAATACTTTCCTGATGTTAAGAGATGAATGCCTGACTATTGTAGTTGTATGCAGAACCTTAGTAACAAAACAAAGTTTATTTCATCACAGCTTTGGTATTCCTTATTCTGGTGACTGCCCTATTAGCTCATTTGGTAAAATATCTGCTTCAAAAGCTGTAGGGTGTGTGTTCGATACCCACCAGTTAGTGTTTCTCTTTGTATGTGATAGGCTATGTTTGACCGCAGCTGATGTTACGTGCCGGTGTGATCGAAGATGGTAAACATCTAGGAAATTGGGTTTCTAGTGAGGCTGCCGAAAACGGCGCTGTGCGATTTGGTATGCCCTTCCGCATTCATCGTCAACAATAAGGCAAGTCTGTTGAGATCAGCAAAATAGTAATACTACTTGATAAAGTGGTAGATATATAATGGCCCTAGTGCTCACAAGACAGCGGCTGCGCTTGCAGATGACAAGCGCAGAGCTGAGCAGTTAGTTGTTGTTATGCACTTTCTTTTCGTGATTGCAGATGGACTCCTCTTACCTTATACCTAGATCGATATAGGTTTTAAAGGTGCTATGACGCGATATCGAAGGGGAAGTCTCACATAAAACCGCGGAGGCTCAACATAACCTATTAGACATTGAAAGATGCCGCTCTAGTATATAGCCAAAATTTATCGGGGGCCCTTCTAGCAGACTTTCATTTCATAGCTCCACCGGAGTCATGTTTATTATTGTCACAAACGAACATATAATTGTACAAAGTCTAACCCTGGACGTCCATTGTTGCCGCGGCCTAAGAGGCTTACGAATTTTTGCCTACACATGTTGGGGCCCTTGTTGCCCGGGGCCCCATATCATTGATACGGCGGTAGCTACGCCCCTGATCAGGAGATACATGACACTCTTGGGCTACTACTGATTACGGAAAACAACTTCACATTGAGATAAGGGAATATGTTTATTAAAAAATCAATTAATGATAGGTACCTACTCAACGTTTTGCCTTGCTTTCAACTCACCAAAAGTGGTTTACCTGTATGGGACTCGGAGGGTGTATAAATAAAGGTGTCTTGAATTTGGACATCCATGTTTTTATTGACGATTGCATAAAATATTAAAATTACTTAACATGTTACGTGATTTTAGTCTTAAAAAAGTTTATTTATCTATCTGAACTAGCATAGTATTTGCATAGAAATACCGACAAACTAATTTAAGTTCTATGTCAATGCATAATTTGACTTGCCACAATTTATTATTGTAATTATAGTTTTTAATACCTTTGGTTCAGACAGTTTACCACAGTGACCTGAAATCCATAGGTTTGTAAATCTATACACAATGTAACTTCCTTTTGTAATGACCCTTAGAGATGTTGATGATACAATACAGAGGGTATGAGATCTGCCATACAGAGCCCATCTAGCATATGAGCAGCTATATGTGTTATATGCAGCCAACAGATGGGCCCCTCTGAAGTACATGCCACAATATCATCTCCGCTACAACAATATTCAAGTCTATCTAGAATCTATCTTAAATGAAGTACATATATCTATGTATCTAGCACAAATGTATACTTATATTCTTTGTCAATCAAAAAATAATAAGTTTGATTTGGTCTCCACTTTGAAAAGTGTAGACCAAAATTGATAAATATAGTTAACATTGGCTATTAGTGTAACAGACAGAAAAAAAAATATTGGGACATGGGACATCTAGGTGGCTGCCCCTCCATCGTGCATGTTCCTTTATACATGATATATGTCAAGAAATGTCCACAGAAAATTCATTTGGTTGAATACAAAAATTCAATCAAAGGTAGATTTGATTGGTTTGACAGCCCTGTTGGCTTATTGGTTGTATGTCTGCCTGAGCTGTAAGGTGTGCGTTCGATTCCCGCCAAGGACAAACATTTTATGTTATAAACAAATGTTTGTTCTGTGTGTGGGTGTCTTGTATGTGTTTACAAAAAAAAAAGTATTTATGTATTCTATCAGTTATCTGACTTTTATCATGCAAGCTCTGCTTAGTTTGGGGTCAGATGGCGCTGTGTGTAACGTGTCCTATGATATTTTATTTATTTATTTAGATGTTTACCCATATTAAAACCCTTTCTATACTGCAGAGGGGACATGCACAACTTAGCATTTGACACAATTATATGCAATAATCCGTATCTATGTCTCCATGAGTTGGTGTATACAGACAGACAGCCAATATAGGCATTTTAATAAAATTCCTCTGCTCACTTGCAGACGAGCAACATTGATGTAGCCAAATGCAGAATCACAAGCAGTTGTCTCAAGTGCTGTTGTACACAGCCATAGCCCCTCTGCAATATATTATCCCTATGACTCAGCTCTCCAAGCTTTAGAAAGGCCTGAAAATATATTAAGAAAACACAAAACTAAGCTAGATACACAAAACTTCTTAAAGTGATCCGTTAGCATTTTAATGACAGATTTTAAAACATTATTTATACTTATATGGAAGATTGTTCTTTTTTATTTGGAAGAATGTTGGTAATCTTAACTATTTTACACTGATAATAATGTTATGACAAGCATTTGAACTTGAAACATGTTGCTAGAACAATGACAAACTTGCCAAACACCTCAAACAGTACAGTCTCACTAATCTTGGTTTACATGTCCAGTAGTCTTATTATACGAGCATTCCGTATTTCCCCTGTGTGAGGTTACACTAAGCACAGAGTAAAAACAGCGGGACATATTTTTCCTAGATATTCATGAAGAATTTCATAGTTTCCAAGATTAGTGAGACTCTTGTTTTCTTATTTGATTGTAACAAAGGAACTCTCAGTGTTTTATGAAAAGTTATTGCTAGCTACTTAGCTCCTTAAATTTAGTAAACATTGATTTTATTTCACTTTACCATAATTCACACAAAATAGTGAGGTTTTTTTACAGTGATGCCGTATTCTTGCAAAGCCGGTGCTAAGTCTTCCATAGTCATAACATACTTCTTCTCTTTTGGCCCTTTTTGGTTTTTCGAGGTCTGCGTTATTTGACTGGATGTTCGCATTTTGCAGTGCTGGAGTGCATCATTTGCAATATCCGAAAGAAACTTCTGTGATGCCAGCGCTATTAGACGAATCAATCTGGAATTGAACAAAGAATTCTTTAATGTTCTGCATATCAGTAGATTGCTCACTCAAATATTAAGAATGATCTAGGACAACTGATATTAGAGCAAATGTTCGAAAAAGAATGTTCAAAATCAAAATCAAAAGTCATTTATTCAGTTTAGGCCCTGGTAAGGCACTTATGAACGTTAAGTCACAGGTTTGAATCTACCACCGGCTCGTAATTACACTTCAATTGAGAAGACTCTGGCAAGAAACTCAGCAAGGCATTTTTTTGTGGATCTTTCGTTTCATATTAGGTTACAATTTACAGTTATAAATATTAATACATACATTATGCTTACTACAATTGTCACTTAGCCAGGGGGATGCAAGTGCAGAGAGAGTTAGTTTACTTTTGTAACTCAAAACAATAAAAACAAAATTTTGTATAATGTCATATTTGTGATATTTTAACTTTCTGTTATTATTTATACATATGTGTATATAATCCAAGATAATCATGTTTTTTTTTTAATCTGCTTTGGCTCACAAACAAAGACAATGTCCAAACTTCCAATTGTACTGCTAAATTGCCAAGCTATATCACACAACATGGTATTTTACAATATAGACATTCTGTTCTTTGTGAGTTTTGGACATTTTACTCTTTGATCATTTGTACATATTGAACTTAACACATTTAGCTCTTTTGGCGATCAATTAGTGACTATTTTATGTCACTTTGTGCTTTTAACATTATGTGACTATAAAAAAATTAGAACATAAGACGTATAGAGGGCCCATTATACAGGAAAAAGAAGTTATTTGCTGCTCTGAACTTACATATTATATAAAATCGTGTGTGATTACAAAGTGGTACAACAAATAATCTGAATAAATATATGTTAACTGAATTAGGATTTACGTATGAGAGATAAGATTTTAGCATTCAATTTTCACTATTATAAAAATACAAATCTGTAAGATCTGGCTACAGTCTTCTTTATGGTTACATTTTAAATACTAGCCAATTTCGTTAAAACTTACTAAGGGGTAGTGCAATCATGATGAAGTATATCAAGATAATTTTGAGTCCTGGAAATGCTCATGTATACTCTGCACGTCTGTAAATAAAACTCTACCGTTTGTGCTACAGAAGTTTATAATAATCTTTGCGGTAAAAATATCAAAAGCCGTAAAACATAAACATGACTGTGGTAAGAAGTGCATTTTAGCACAATGGAGTTTACCTTGGATCTTGAGATTCAAAACCAGACATGTTCAAGTAGTGTGCTACGACGGAATCTGGAATAGAAGGATTGTAGTTCTCAAGTTGCAAGAGAAAGTCGCTCAGAGCATGGCCAGCACCTGTGTCTTCGTCCATTCCAACTGATGGAGATCCCATTCGACTCATTTTACATTGCAATATGTATAGCTCATGCGAAAATTTAATTTATGTGGAACAATAACTTATTGTTGTTTTGCATGAGGTAGAAAATTTTATTTTTCAGATAAAAATACCACAAAGCAAGGCTTCAAGCATAAAAAGTTGTGACTGGTGAGTGTCAAACTCAAATTATAAAATGACAATGTGTCAATTTTTGACTTTTCTTCTTTATTTTTGGCATTGCATTTTATGTATTTGCCAGTGTCAAGTATTTTACGATATTATATCAAGTACTAACTAGAGTCCGGTGAGACTTTATATTATATAATAGTAGTGGTGACTTCATTACGAGTTTCGATAAAGTTTTCGAAGCAGCGCGAAAAGTCATATTTCTTCACTTTAAATTACTTTCCCACTCTTACGCATATTCGTACGTAATTCGGCACTTCATGAATAAAACATTACTATTTCTAAACTTAAACATTCGGAAATATTTTATAATGCAGCGACAGTGACATAATTATTCTGCGTCTAAATTCATTTTGACTTAGATACTCGGATATTAATTATAATATTTTACGGTTTATAAAACACTTACGAGCCCAACTAAGAGTGCTAACATAAAGCTACACAAGCTTTAACAATTATTGCTTATTTCACTAATAATAATAACTCTCAGTAGTCATCAAATATATAAACCACAATCAAAGTATTAAGTTCATTTTGAAAAAGAAATTAGCTAAATCGGTTCGGCCGTTCTTATGATATGCTTACCAACTATTACCATTTTATTTTTATAAAGATTTAGCTTTTATAGTATGATGTATTGTATTTCGGACCATACTCATTGATTTTTGCAAGTATATACCTTGAGTTTGGTAGTACTGAAAGCGTTTCGTTATTACTGCTAATTTTTCTGTGAGTTATTGTAAAACAATACTGAGATATTTTTATAGTTTTTTTTATTTATTACCAAAATCAATTTAATAGAAAAATTAATTAATTGATAGTTTTCTAAATAAAAATTCAATGATCAATGCATTCAGATATAGATTACTCATGTGCTCGAACGAAACGCAATCTGCATACGTCAATCCTGTGTTGGCAGGTTTTATATTTTACCCATTATTTACCGAAGATTTATTCATATATCATTATTTTATTATATCGATCGAGATTGAAAAATTGAAAATAACTTTAATTTTAACTAGAAGCTGCTAGTATAAATAAAATGACTCAAATCAATGGGGACAACCCAGCAAAATTTACCATAATAATGAAACTGTTTTAACTTTTTTGAAACTACAAAATGAAAAAAACATTTAAATATATAAACCGTGTTATGCTCCCAAAAACTTGCATATTAATAAGGTAACTTATGACCTGGATCTTATTTTTTAATTAAGTAACTATTAGTTTCACTGTTTCTGTTGATAAATTGAATAAAGATTGCTAATTTTGTATCGATTGCATTTCACAATGTTAATTTGTATTATTTGTTCTAATGATTTTGAATATTCACTGTTCTAGTATTTGTGTTTCGCAACTATACTCCTCCTCAAAGTTGAAACAGACAAACATACTAAAGAAAAAAGAGAGTAATGATTGTCCATTGGACCTGTTTTTTGCCGTGCAAAGCGTGAAATAAAGATTTCGAATTGGTTCAAAATGTGTTTTAACGTTTATAAACAAAGATGCAGATTAATTAACACCTTTGGTTTTTTTGAAGCTGGATAGAATTAATCACATAAACCTAGGGTTTATAAATAACTAAACATACAGTATGGAAGAGAAACACTCGCGAAAACAAAGAAAAGTAGCTAAGCTTTGCCAGTATTTAAGTTGGTATAGCTGGTGGTGCGTGGTGTTTTTGATATAAATGTTAAACTAACATAAAATTTATGTTTTTTGGTATGTATGTGGCATTAACATTACCAATGTACGTGTCTTTTTTTTCGAGAAATATTTAATAATATATGGTACATTTTTGTTCTCGTTGATGCTACTGCGCTGAAAAAGTTTTCGGGTCATATGTAACAGTGATAATAAAATAAAAAGATAAACTATCTCGTGTATGACTTGAAAATAGGTTTCTAGTTCTTTTAGCACGACTACTATAAAATTACAAATAAAAAAAATATTTTTATGGTAAGTGGTAAACTAGTATTTGTAATGGTAACTCTGACCTCGTGGTACTTTGCCGTCATGTTGGCAACATCGGCCCCTTCCTTCCTTCTTTTGCGCCGCTCCTCTGTGTAGAACTGCGAGAGAACGTGATCGATCGAATTTCAAAAAAGGCACACACCTACCCCCTGTGCTCCCGTGATCACGAAATTACTCCAAATCTCCTGATAAAATATCAGGGGTTCGTGTTTCGTGATTATATCCATTCCGTGTGTGATCCTTTAGTTACCTCGCCGCGCGGCGATTACCCAGTGAGGACCCACCTAATTGAACAAAATGTCGAACCTCGCCGATCCGGTCGCGTTCGCGAAAGACTTCATCGCCGGAGGCGTGTCCGCCGCCGTCTCTAAGACCGCCGTCGCGCCCATCGAGCGCGTCAAGCTGCTGCTCCAAGTACAGCACGTGAGCAAACAAATCGCGGTCGACCAGCGCTACAAGGGCATCGTCGACGCCTTCGTCCGCATTCCCAAGGAGCAGGGCCTGCTCTCATTCTGGCGTGGTAACCTCGCCAACGTCATCAGGTACTTCCCCACGCAGGCGCTCAACTTCGCCTTCAAGGACAAGTACAAGCAGGTGTTCCTCGGCGGAGTAGACAAGAGGACCCAGTTCTGGCGCTACTTCGCTGGTAACCTCGCGTCCGGTGGTGCCGCCGGAGCGACCTCCCTCTGCTTCGTGTACCCCCTCGACTTCGCGCGTACCCGGCTCGCCGCCGACGTCGGCAAAGGCGATGGCCAGCGCGAGTTCAGCGGTCTCGGAAACTGCCTAACCAAGATCTTCAAGTCCGATGGACTCGGCGGTCTGTACAGAGGATTCGGAGTGTCGGTGCAGGGCATCATTATCTACCGTGCCGCCTACTTCGGATTCTACGACACCGCACGCGGCATGCTGCCCGACCCCAAGAACACCCCTCTCGTGATCAGCTGGGCCATCGCACAGACCGTCACCACTGTCGCCGGTATCATCTCGTATCCCTTCGACACTGTCCGTAGGCGCATGATGATGCAGTCTGGCCGCGCCAAGGCCGACATCCTATACAAGGGCACCATCCACTGCTGGGCCACCATCGCCAAACAGGAAGGTACCGGCGCCTTCTTCAAGGGAGCATTCTCCAACGTGCTCAGAGGTACCGGTGGTGCCTTCGTGCTCGTCTTATACGATGAGATCAAGAAGCTCCTCTAAATCTTATGTAAGGATCGTTACCATAATTTCAATTGTGATTTGAAATCACCGCAGATAGCCACTTCCCTAAAATCATGTTGTATTATTAGAAGCGAAAAACAACCTAGTAACTTATTTTTAGTTAAATAAATGTTATACAATGATTCCATATATTTTATTGTTTCTTTTAAAGTGTTACATAATCTTCTGACAGTAGTTAGCAGTGAAACAAGTGAATTCTAAACTTGCAAACTCTTTTTGAACATCTGTTTTAGTTCTTTTTAGTGATCACTCGTTCAGCCAGTGTTAGTTATGTAATCAACCTCATTTGTATGAAGACTAGAGGCCAAGGTTGAATAGTGTAAAAATGAGCAAGAGCATCCTGAATTAACTTTCATTAGCGACTGTTTATTGTAAACTACATTTTAGTAAGTGGATTGTAAGTTTTTCACTGAACTTTAACATCTTATGTAACACTACGAAGTGTGTTAGCTTGTTTTACCATCATGTTAAATTCTTGTTGCTGACAATATGGAATTGTCTGAAATCATGTGATTTTGCAGTGTTATGTAAACTGCTGGTGTGATTCTGTGAGTGGTGATTTGTAGGTTAATATTTTAGTTCACACTTAAAGTGATTGCTCTGTAGAGTCGGGAAGCAAATTGAATATCTCTGTAGCTCTGAAACTGTAGGGTGGGTGAAAACCTCTGATCATTGTAATACCCTTACTCGGCGTGTGCTTTTCTTGAGAAAAACCCGCGTGTGGCGAGTGGTTAAAAAAAAATAGAAAATAAATGTAAAAAAATTCATCAAAGTTTTTCATTTTCCACCTTCGTAGTACAGTGAACCGTCCTCTAGCATTAAATCCTTTAGCATAAATATATTTAGGATAGTTGGGTATTGCTTAGGTTGTTGGCACTCCTAACACGGAAATAGAATATTTCATACAATATGGATTACGTATTTTGCGATATATTTTGTGCAGCACTTGCATAGTAACTCAAAAAATACGTAATCGGTAAAAAGTTACCGTTAATGGCCGATAGTGGCGCTGTACATCTACATATGTATTTGGCGATAGTTTTTGAGGAGCACTAATTTCTATACTAAAAAAGTTAGATACTTTTTACAACAATGACAATTTATAGCGTGCTCCATTGTAGACCGCACTACTGCTTAACATCAGCCCGGGCGTGGTTAATGCGAAACAAAAAAGAAGGATTTATTAAGTAGTCGTATGGCTAATTGAAAACAGTTCTTGGTAGGTGCACAAAGATCAGTGGTGGATGTCTGATTCAACTCGACAATTATTGTGGACTATTTTTCTAGATCTATGCATACTTAAAAGTTTTGCTGTCGTCTAATGGACTGCAATGAAAAAGATTGTAAAAATTTAACAAGTTCCGAGTAGGTACACTCAATTGGTATGGTACTAAAATCAAGTTCCGTCTACATCTATCGCCAACCTTGCATAGATCAAAGTCCTGTGCTGTGATTCTAGAACATTAATTTGCTAGTTAACGAAGTGCGTAGACCTGCGCTATACTCAAAGTGTACTCCGCGGAACTAGCGGTCCGAAAAGCCTCAGTGAGGGCTAATTACTAAACAACTGGTCATAATAAAAAAAAAACTAAAGAGTATATCTAAATATACCAACATAAAGTTTAGTAAAGACTAGTAGTAGTGGAATACGTATTATGAGACCGCGACATTTTAGCCAGTAGCATAGTCAACAGTTCAATACCGAATCTACGGACAGTAAAAAATGCACATAAAACAGTTTTTGATTAAGTTAGGGTTCCGTCAAATATTTCGCAAGAAAGGAGTCCGACGCCAAAAGAGTTTAGAATGGCGTGGACGATAGATAAATTATATTTTATTTTTTTAATACAGATAAGTCCACGTTTGACCACCAACCCGCCTGATGGTAAGCGATGATGTGGTCGAAGATAGAGCACGCAGAGTTAGAAGATACCTATTCATTCTGGCCTTGAATAGATCTAGATTATATCTTATAGTATGATAGAATAAAAATAGTAGTTAATTTACTTCCGCCATCCCACTTTTCATACAATAACATTATTGACGTAGTACGTAAAACTCGTTAATTGATATGCTAGCCCTTCTGATGAGTATGACGTCACGATCATCTGGTGTGACGTCGACCCAACGTAAGAATTTCACGAATTTCCATTTCCGTTTTACCTACGTTCCTATAGTTACGTAACAGCTGTTATTGATCTACTCGCGAGGTTGGAGCCGCTGTGGTAGGTATGTACATGTAGGTACTTATGTCGAGAATCACCATGGCCGCGCCACTCCACAGCTTAATCAATAGTAAGTTTACAAATATGGCACTTGCAGTCAAGCCATTGTAATAAGTACTCTCTTAAAATTCTTTCCAACGTCGGATTTAACGAAGTTAATGTGGATTTTTTCTTTTCTAGTCAAATTACATTAAACCCTCGTCATTTTTGTAACCAAAACATCTTATAATCGGAAATAAGTACATTAAAATTATTAAATAAATGATTATTTCTTTTAACGTATGGGGATATTTCTGAAATAAATAAATATAATAATATTAGCGACCCGCCCCGGCTTCGCAGGGTGCAATGTAGACACTAATGTGGTGCATATGCATGTATTATGCATATAAACCTTCCTCTTGAATCACTCTGTATATTGATGGAAACCGCATTAAAATCCGTTGCGTAGTTTAAAAGAAAGAAGTATAAAGACGGCGGGAAGCGAATGGGTATAGTAAGCTATCCTTAAATGGTAGCTATATATGCCACCGCGGACTTTTTTGTAGATCTATAAAAGAGGAATATCCAACCATGCATTGTTTTGTTATATCTCAAAGGGATTAAGTAGGCAGCGTTTTCGATGAACGCTCCCAGATGGCTTGACTTTTTCCGACACTTCCAACAATTAACATCATATTTCAACCAATTTACACAAAAGTTTGACAAGTTATATACCTAAACCTTCCTCATGAATCACTCTATCTATAGGTGAAACACGCATGGTAATCCGTTCAGTAGTTTTAAGTTTATCGCGAACAGACAGACAGGCAGAAGCGGCGGACGACTTTGTTTTTTAAATATGTAGGTATGTAGTGATAATTCTGGAATATCTTAAAAGTTAACAAATAGTAGGGGGTCATTATGTATAAAATATGTTTTATATACATAGAAGTATTGATATCAAATTATTTCTTTGATTGAATCATAAGAGCGCCAAGCTAGGTTTATGACGGTGTGTGTGGTCGAAGATGATAAACACACTTAGCCTGAAATGGAACTGGCTCTCAAGTGAGGCTGCCGGTGCACACTGTTACATGACAGATTTTCAACTTGAGAGTGGTAGCCAGTCGAGTACTCTAAAGTACCCTACCACCACGCTATGGTTTCCTCAGGATGTTTTCCTTCACCGGCACCTCAAGCTCATTGTTGGGGTTTGAACCTATGCTCGAACCACTGAGATATCATCGCTACAAACATTCAGTTGTGAATAACTTGGAATTATAATTTGGCAGTGAAGGCAGCTCAGTTAGGAGGCTCGGATCGCATCGCGAAGATTTATTATTTACTTGATTTATTATTTACTAGCTGCGCCCCGCGGTTTTACCCGCGTGTGATAGATGATGTTGATGAAAAGTATCCTATGTTTTATTCCAGGGTCTAAAGTATCTACATGCAATATTTCATCCAGATCCGTTCAGCCGTTCTGGGGTGAGTTTTTCAAACAAAAAGGCAACGTTAAAAATTTATATTAAAAATGATTTGAAGAATTCTTGAATCGATTGAACGTTTTCCTTGCCTTTGTGAGCGAGTGCACTGTAGTGTCGTACTACTCGTATTGATTGAGTTACATAACTGGCGGTTAGTTCTAGAACGTACTCCAGTCGACGCTGTCAAGGTGTCAAGCTCGGAAGCCCACAACACAGGTCACTCTAGGATATTCAGATGTAACATTACTTGGTATTTATTACTATGTATATGTACTATGGGGGGGTTTTGCCAATACTCGTCACGCTTTGGCAGGCGGGTTGGCGAGCGCAGTTAGGTGTGATTGTTCAAGGAAGACGCTGCTGCCCATCTTCCGGATTATATCCCTAAGCCGACTCTTACGGCAACCACGGGTAGAGAGGGTGGGATACTATTCTTACGCCGGCACCACCACGGCAAAGAATTAACTAAATAAAAATAACTTTTATATAACTAAACAATTATTGACTTGTAACTGATTATTAATAAATTATTCGTTTTAGTGTAACATTTTTATACGTAGACGATTGACGTAAGCATCTACCTGTTTAAAAATGTACCTAACTATCACTACATATTCCCATCAACCTTTTAGAATGGCTCAGGCCGTCGCGAGCATTCCACTCTGAAGCAGTTTGAGCTCGAATAGCTAACAATTTAATGATGGAGTGAAGTTAGCTGCAAGCTTCATTTGAAAATACTATTTAATACTATTTATTCACTGCCGGATTTACATATTTGCCGCCAGTAGGCTATTCAATTTTTGCCGCCTCTACTAACCTCTGCAATTCAATACCCTAGTTTACAATCATATTAATAAATTTTAATTATTCAATAAAATTTAAATTTTATATTTTGTTTTCTATTGTCATAATTACATTAGCCTTTTCCCGGTAATATTATGATTGTGAATTAAGGGTTCGCTGTGACAGTTCCTAGAATATTCCGCTAATAGCATACCATCGCTCTTTAGCGAATTGTTAGAATGGATATAATAATAATTAGGTACAAAGAAAAAAAAAACTTGGTCAAAATTACTTAAATTGTAATATTGAAACACTATTGGAATATTTAAAAAATAATAAACACAATATATACTATTGTGTTTTGTAATTTTTCATGTAAAGACGTTGGAATATTCGGTGTACTGTATTAATACGAAAATATTATAATTTTTCGAGACTTCTCCGTGTATGTATTTTTTTAATTTTATTTCTGTAAGTCTAAATTTGCCGCCTCCCTAAAATTTGCCGCCCTAGGCTCCAGCCGACTCAGCCTGCTGGCAAATCCGCCACTGTATTTATTACCAGCTGGAAGTAACTAGATCATACAGGTCTTATCTTACACGAGCGACTAACACAAACTTTATGCAACGCTCGCATTTCATGTTTCACAATCTTAAGTAGCGATTATAGTTCAGTCATTAGCGCGGTCGGATCACATACCGCAGGGCGAAGGTTCAAACCCCAACAAAAGTTAGAGGTGACACGAAGGAAAACATTGAGCATTTTAGTACTTGGCTAGTTAAGTACATCACGCAACAAAACATATACACCGTTATTTGCTTGGAGGTAGATTTTCAACTTGAGGATGGTAGCTAGCCATTAGAATTCCTACTAGAACTTTCCTTAGGATATTTTCTTTCATTATTAGCAAATCAAGGTATTTTTATTTTTTTATAGCTGACAAGCTTGCTGTTTGACCACAACTCACCTAATGTTAAGTGACGGTGTGGTCGAAGATGGTAAGGCACGCCTAGCCTGGAATGGAACTGGCTCTTAAGTGAGACTACCGGAACACACTGTTAGATGCTTGGCGGCAGATTTTCAACTTGAGGGTGGTAGCTAGCCAGCCGAGTACTAGAAAGTACTCTACCACCACGCAAATCATTGTTGGGGTTTGAACCCACGCCCTTCGGTGTATGATCCGATCGCGCTAACCACTGAGCTATCATCGCTAGAAACCTGTACATTCCTCGCCGCGTCATCTGTCTCTCTGTCCGTGTGTCCATCCTGTCTCATTCCATGACACTTAATATCAAAAATGAGTACCTATATTTGCAATTTTTTCACTCTGAATCTAATGACTGAACGGATCCAGATGAAATTTGAAATGTAAATAGCTTTTTATATTACTATAAACTAATTCCAGAACCTCTAACTCCTCTACTATTCTACTTCCCTCTTCTTTTTTATTCCAGAAATTGTGGGTAAAACCGTGAGACATTTATCTATCGTATAATAATTTTTTTTACATCGTGATTAGACCTCCATAGCAGGAGATCGTCTAATAAGTACCACCGCAGTCCGCAGTACCAAATATTCTGCCGCTAAGCAGTAGTGTGTAAACATGATTGTATTCTAATTTGAAGGGTAGGTTAGAGAAATTACAGGGCTATTGAGACTAACCATCGAAAGTCGCAAAGTAATGAGCGCCAACGCAGCGATGTCTGGACTTTATTTTACTAGGTACTTAAAGCTCTGTGTATCGCTGCAATGGTCATGGACAGGCATTATCTCTGACGATCAGGAGAGCGGCTCGTTCACCTCATTACATATTAATTTAAAAAAAAAATTACAACCACCCTCAGAAGTAAAACGTTTTCATTAAGTTACTAAACCATGATAAAGATTCGAACTTGACTGTGAGTCTCCAAGTATCTGGTTAAATAACCTACTTTTTTGTGTTAAATGATCGACGAGCTAATTAAAGCGACAAAACAATCAGTTCATACAGAAATAGCTTACCTACGTCTGTAGGTCGGTCATTAGAGATTTCAGTCAGTTGGACAGTTAAAAATAACCTTAGGGTCGCTAATCGCCGTGAACAGCTGACTGCGCGGAGTTGCGACAGCAGCGACACAGATTAGGTAACGAGAAGTATTAAACGTATTTACATAATCATCTGTGTTTTTTAGGGTTCCGTGTTACGTGGCGGAACACGTTTTTAGGGTTCCGTACCTCAAAAGGAAAAAACGGAACCTTTATAGAATCACTTTGTTGACGGTCTGTTTGTCAAGACCCTTTTTCTCAGGAACGCGTGGAGGTATCAAGCTGAAATTCATAACAAATACTCAAGTCTACTGTCCCTTGGAGCTGTGAAAAAATCAAACTTCTAAGTCAACGCAATCAAAAGATACAGCCGTTTATGCTACAAATGTTCGACACTCCCAAGGGAATCAAAACCTACAGGGTACTTCCCGTGAACTCAGAATCTAGAAATTTGGTACGAAGCAACGTCTTATAGCACAGATAAAGGAGAAATTGCGAAAAGCATTAAAAAAAAACATAACTTTTACTTATCAATCGTTATTTTATCATCGGCCAATCTGACATCTGCCAATCTGACGTCTGTCAATCTGACATCTGGCAATCCATCAATGAATAACTAAGCTTTCAAGTGAAATAAATCTGATGTTTATAGAAATTAAATATTACAAATAATGGTTGCTACGCATGAAGTTGCTATGTATAAAAGGTCGCGACGACAGGAAAGTTATAGGTAGGTACAGCGCGCGTGATTTAAGTCATCTTATCTAATCACATTCAATGCCAGCCAGCGTCTTTACGTAGCCACGTCATATTGAATGCCTGAGTTATTTTCGATGGGCAAATATGAGTTCCCATGTTGTTCTGGTTAAATAAATAACCAGCAGTCGAGGCGGGGAAAATTTTAGACTTCTAATCTGAATGTTAGTTTTATGTTAATCATTAATTCTGCATGCAAAGTAAATAAAATATCTATAAGTATATTTTTTTTTATGGTTGACGGACTAGGTGTTTAGCCACAGCTCAACCGGCTCTCAAATGGGGCTGCCGGAACACACCGTTAGATGCTTGGCGGTAGTTTTTAAATTTGAGGTGGTAGCTAGCCAGCCGAATACTAGGAAGTACCCTACCACCACGCTATGGTTTCCTCACGATGTTTTCCTTCACTGGCAGCTCAAGGTTTGGGGTTTGAACCCCTGCCCTTCGGAAGGAGAACTGACCGCGCTAACCACTGAGCTATCATCGCTACAAATCTAATTCCTTTAAACAAGCAATTTTTGTATATAAACAGCTCCAACGGTTTTCATGAAATTTAGTATGCCGGGGGTTTCGGGGGCGATAAATCGATCTAGCTAGGTTTCATTTTTAGAAAACATCGTTATATCCGTGTTTTCAGGCAATGAAAAACCGAGCAAAGCTCTGTCATCCAGGTACTAATTAATAGTTAGGGAAAACATCAACAAGTTTCTTTTAAAAACTACAATGCATTTTTTTTTCTATGGGAGCTGGGCTGGGGGCCTTTTATATCCATGGGGCCCTGGACTACAGTCTACAAATCCCTTATATAGATCCGCCCCTTGGTGGAGGTATAATACTAAGGTACCTCCGAAGATGTAAAGGAATTTACTATGGAATTTACCTAATATTGTAAAAATTACCCGGAATACCTACCTAATCATTGTTTCAATTCATGATAACGTCGGCGCCGAATGATACGCCAACGGTATCGCGCCGAGACATGGATGAACTTCACTGATAACGAACTACTGAGCGTTTTTTCACGGAATTATGCGTGAGATTTGAGGCGTATAAGTTCTAACTCTGGGTAATTAGGCGCTGATAGGGACCATTCATACTTGAACGTATTACGTTAGCAGAATTTTAGTAATTATTAACCCCTCCCTCCCCCTTGTCAGCAAAAGTAAGCAAAGCTCTTACTTCCCTCCCCTATGCTTAAGTAAATATTGGTTTAATTAGCAGCCATTTCGCTAAAACGTCGTGTGTCGATAACAAGGAAAACAAACAATCAGCATAATTTATACGACTTTGCTGATATTATCACCATTCAGATCGCCTCATCCCCAATGTCGTCAAAAATAAGCAAAGTAAAGACTCCCTCATCCCTTTGGTGCTTACGTAATACTTGAACGGCCCCATAGTCGGAGCAATTTTGATCTTAGAGTTTCAGCAATTGGCAACCGCAATTAGACTTGTTTGTGATGTCATCACACATCACATCATCAGCCATAGGACGTCCACTGCTGACATAGGCCTCCTTTTTGGGGGGTTTTGCCAATACTCGCCACGCTTGGCAGGCGGGTTGGCGAGCGCAGTTAGGTGTGATTGTTCAAGGAAGACGCTGCTGCTCATCTTCCGTATTACATCCCTTAGCCGACTCTTACGGCAACCACGGGTAGAGAGGGTGGGGTACTATTCTTGCGCCGGCACCACCACGGCAACGTTTGTGATATAGTTTCAGGAAACGTGACAGATAACAAACGTACCTTTATGGGTTGTGATAATCGATTAGAATTTTTGATTGTGAAAATGGTGACTTAAATAAATTTTTAGTTGCCAGATTTAGAAACTTGCAAGTTGTGAATTTCTCTAGACAACAGCAAGGCTTTGAGCGACTTTAGTTGCACCTCGTCTCCCGCGTTGAGTCAAGGTAGATTTGCATATCGATATGCAAATAATGACACACCATAACACAGTCCTTTATGCTGAGGTTGCATGGATGTAGAAGAAACGGACACGTGCTGCTTGAATGTAGAAATGTACACAATAACTTTTGAAGAGCCTCGGGTCACCGAACAGCTCCAGGAGGCCTGTGTTGGCGTCAGCAAGCTGCGGGCTTTCTCCGGGACACCGGGTGGCACTGGATTCATATACAGAGTCCTTTGGCAGCCTGGAGTGCGGAGAAGGCCCGTTTACTAAGTATCAAGGTAACCAGGGAATAAATTATTTCCTTAAATTATTATACCTATGATTTTCTCACGATGTTTTCCTTTATCATTCGAAGCTATACGCACATAACATAGAAAAGACAGGGAACTCAAGAACTCCAGATAGGTAGTTAAACTAGGCTTCCGTATAACGTATGAAGTATGCCAATCCTGCAGACGGGTACAGGCAAGATTCTGGTCTAGAAATACCGTTACATCTAAGGTAAACGTAGTTCTGTAGCGATGATAGCTCAGTGGTTAGCGCGGTTGGTTCACACGTCGAAAGCGTGGGATCGAACCGCATCAATGAGCTTGAGCTCCCGGTGAAGAAAAACCATAGCGCTGTGGTAGGGTATTTTCTAGTACTCGAATGGCTTGCTACCACCTTCAAGTTGAAGATATGTCGTCAAGCACCTAACGGTGTGTTCCGGCAGCCTCACTTGAGAGCCAGTTCCATTCCAGGATAGGTGTACTTTACCATGTTCGACCACACCGTTATTTTACATCAGATGAGCTGTGGTCTAATACCAAGCTTGTCATTCATAAAAAAACCTAAAATATATTTAAATATTGCCAATATGTTGTTTGAGCAAGCGGTGTTTTTTTTGACAGGCTAGGTGTTCGACTACATCTCTCCTAAAGTTTATACCTGTACCTGTGTGTGCCGCGCTCGCCATCACAAGCCGTGGCAGTTTTAGTAGGCCTCAGAGCGTCTGTCTGTGGCAGGCTTAATTCGGCCTCGGCCACTACCTACATTCATTCGAGATATTTGAATGCCTAGGTGTGCAGTTTCATCCGATTGTTTCCAGTTAGCTTACAATATGTGTTTATACTCATGTATCGCGATAACTTAAGCACGTGTTGTACAATTTTGCGAATCTCTAATAATATAAATAAAATCGGGCAAAAGCAAGTAGGGATAGTGAATTTTATTTGGTTCTGTGTGTTCCTAAGTGCAAAATCGACTCGAAATTGAGTAGTTTTCATCATTTGTTGATAAAAAACATGGATACCATAGCGTGGTGGTAGGGTACTACTTGGCTGCCTAGCATTTAACGGTGTGTTCCGGCAGCATCACTTGAGAGCCAGTTCCAGTCCGGACTTGGTGTGCTTAACATCTCAGCTAGCCTGTCAGCAATAAAAAAAATGATTTATAGTTTGTAATATAATCATCAAATTTCTCAAAGTAATGAGCACCAAACTAGCGATGCCCTGGACTTTGTATCTGTTACTAAAAGTTCTTGATACTGCTGTAATGGTCATGGACAGGCGTTTACGCTTACCATCAGGAGAGCGGCGCGTTACTTTCACATAAAAAGATCAGGTGTAATATCTGACTGCCCTGATTTATGTGACGATAAATGTTTGTTCTGTGTCTGGGTGTCCTGTATGTATTATAAGTATGTATTTACAAAAAAAGTATATGTAACTATTTTATCAGTTTTCTGGTTCCCATTATACGAGCTTTGTTTAGTTTGGAACTAGATGGCGCTGTAGATTTAGTTGTTACATACAAAAAAGCTTAATATACCTAATATGCCCAATATGCCCAACAGGGCAAAAGGAGTAGGGTAATAATGTCCAGTTTTTACAATTCCATAGTTCCTTTAGATACGGAACCCTAAAACCTCAAATCGGGAGGCCGTAATCGCAAAATGATACATCATTCATTTTTGATAGCAGGTAAGCTCTTAGAGATAAATAAGGAAGCAAGTAGCAACAACGTCAATATCTTTAGCCCGCATTGCACCAATATTTGGCAGACGATTTTGGCAACAGACCGAGAGTCATTCGAAAGCTATTCATTTCTTCCTAATTTCTTCTACTCTTCATATTTTCTTGATAATTTATAGTGAATGATATTTTCTTTAGTTTCACGGTGTAATTTCTGATATATTCCTGTCTCATTAATATGCTCGGAGCAGAATTAACAAAGTAAAAAGGATCCAGCGTTTAAGTCTCTCTTAGACGGTCATGTCCTACTAAATCTTTAGAGAAAGTGCAACAGAATAGTAGTTACCTATGGTTGTAACTTTAATTAAAGCATTTCACCCGTCTGTCAAGATTCTAGAAATTGTGTAACACTTTAGAAATTAGATCGCGTAGTAATACAGGCGCTAAGGCGCCGTCCCGACGCGTTTGTGAGTAAGAATTGTTGTAAAGATCAGGGGGGTTTAATTTTTGAGTACCAGACTATCGAAAGTTGTTCAAAAACTTTTATATTAGTTTGATTCAAAAATTTAAAGCAATATCTCGGCTTGTGATAGAGCGTGACTGGCACAGATGACAATTTTCTTGGGTCAAAGGTCAAAGCCTACTTAGAGTTGCAGCTCCAGCGACATATCTAGGTAGTACAATCTCCATATCCTCTAGAATTTCAGCAAACAGTACTGTTATGTCATGCGCAAAAGTTCATTCTGGCTATTGATTAATGGCCAATGGCTAACTTTATTTAAGTCTAGCTGTTGCCCACGTACGGCTTCGCTCGATTCTATTCTTCAGAAAAGGTATAGTTGTACAAGACAACACCTTATTGCATACTTTTTTCCATTACCTCAATTATATAATTAACGAGCGTTCAATGTAGGTCGCTTCTGATAAAAGTGTTGTTATTGTACCATTCGTAATTAATAATCACTTGTTTATTTTATAAACAGCTACGACTTTTCCCTCGGCCTATAATCCTTAATTTGCTCGACTACTGCACTTGTTAGATTTGTTTCTCCAATGAATTAAGTTGTACCAGGTCTTATTCTTCTTCACGGGCGTCTGGACGTGGGGCCGTCCGACGCCCATTTGCCGGTTAGGTCTCCGAGGTGGATCACGATGTGTCCGGTGCTCTGACACATCGTCATCGTGGCGGGGTGAGCTTGGGCTTCCCGAGGCGGGTCCGCGAGGACATGCGTTGTCGAGGCCGCGGAAGAGTGCGAAAGCGTGCCCGCAGCCTCGACACAAAGCGCCGAGGTGGAACACTCCAGGGTTTTTAGTGGGTAGGCCGTCATTATTATTATTATAGTATGGAATTGATATGAATCTTTGTTGTTCGAAATAAATTATTATTATTATTATTATTATTATTTATATTTTTCTTTTTGAAAATCTCTCGTTGCCGAGGAAAAACTCATATTCGCGGGCTTCTGGCCAAACGAAAATAAGTATAGGTAAATATATTTTATTCTTCAAGTGACAGGAATTTTCTTACTATTCTGCATGTGTTTAAAATGACTGCTTTCTGAAGGAGTATGAAGGTTAGTTGGTGTATGTCGAGGCTGTCGAGACTAGTTCGGAGTGTGCGCGGGATTACACCGGTGGAAGAAAGAATGATGGGTATCGTCTTTACTGTTTGAACTTTCCACTGTGATTTTAACTCTATTGCCAGATCTGTGTATTTGGTAAGTTTTTCTGTGTATGTGGAGGTAATGTTGTGGGTATTTGGGACAGCGATATCAATAAGGAAAACTATTTTCTTCTTTTTGTCATAAACTGTGATATCTGGCCTATTATGATGGATAGTTTTACCTGTGATTATAGTCCTATCCCAGTACATTTTGAAGTCTGCTGACTCTAGAACTACTTCGGGTGAATATTTGTAATACGCGGTTTTTTCGCTAATGAGTTTGTGTTTGTAGGCCAGGTATTGGTGGATGATAGCTGCGACTTGATCATGGCGGTGTTTGTAGTCCGTCTGTGTAATGGATCTGCAGGCTCCGGTTATATGTTGTATTGTTTCGGAGGCACTATGGCAGTGCCTGCAAAGGTCAGATGTGCTGTCTTTTATTATGTACTTTCTGTAATTTCGCGTGTCTATTACCTGGTCTTGTATCGCGAGCATGAACCCTTCAGTTTCCGGAAAGAGTTCACCTCGTTTTAACCACATGTTTGACGAAATTTTGTCAACGTTAGGATTCAATAAGTCTCGGCGATGCCTGCCATGAAGCGATTTTTGGAGCCAGTTTGATTGTTTCTGCTCGGGGGTTACTATGATTTCGTTGCTTTGTTTTGTATGGTTGTGTAAATTGAGTGGAGTGTATCTGCGGTCGGCATTTACAACTGCATAGTGCATAGATGATGCACTTGATTTTTCAAGGAAAAAAGACCTAAGTCTGGTTATTTGTGTGTTGTGTAAGTTTTTGATGTCGATAAGTGCTCTTCCCCCCTCTATTATTATTAGGACGGAGAGTCCCACATAACCACTTTGCCCGCCCCAGGGCCGGTGGTAACATTAAGTATTTTCCCTGCACAAAAAAATAAAATAAGGTCTTCTTGGTCGCTGCGCTCTTGGCAGAGCGTCGTCGTCATGTAGTAGTAGGGTTATTGGTAGCCAGCTGATCAGTCACGAATCTATTAAGGTGCTACCTCGGACCCTGACCACCAAGTAAGCCAAGTTTTCTATAATTTCTCACATCGTTTTTTATTAATCATTTTTTTTGGGACTTTTTAGCAACACTGATATCAGTCCCATTGTTCTGTAACTATTTAACATCCCACTAATATTATAAATGTGAAAGATTGCATGGATGGATGGATGGATGGATGGATGGATGGATGGATGTTTGTTACTCAATCACGCCAGAACGGCTGAACGGATCTGGATGAAATTGTGCATGTAGATACTTTAGGACCTGGAATAAAACATAGGATACTTTTATTTTATTTTATTTTACATGGAAAATAAACAACTGCTAATTGGTAAAATAAATAGGAGATAAGTGATTTATCATGATCCATAACCACGCGGGTAAAACCGCGGGGCGCAGCTAGTACCTAATAAATATATTCTATTATACCTCTGATTGGGGTAACGCTGGCAGATGCTTGATGCAGACGTCGGAGCCGCTAGGATATTAGTGAACACATCCATATCATATCAGCTCAAATTAATGTCCTGCATAAGCGAGTTTCTTGGATCTTTGTTCCGGACACAGACCATTAGCAAGTAGCGTCTTCTACTGATCCACAGATTTCGCAATCAGGTGATTCCTCTTTTTTCATCAAGAAGCCACAACTTTTAGATGGAACATGATGGATGCCCGGATCTAATCCTATGCGCTCACACCTTTTTAGGGTTCCGTACCCAAAGGGTAAAAACGGGACCCTATTACTAAGACTTCGCTGTTTGTCCGTCTGTCTGTCACCAGGCTGTATCTCAAAAACCGTGATAGCTAGACAGTTGAAATTTTAACAAATTATGTATTTCTGTTGCCGCGCCGCTATAACAACAAATACGAAAAACAAAATAAAATTAATATTTAATTTCATCCCATACAACAAACGCATTTTTTTGCCGTTTTCACTTGGCCGGTTTTTTTTTTAAATATATACAATTGTAACACAGTAACTCAGTTAAAAGCAATACAAACTTGTAGGGAATTCCCCTAAAGTCTTTCTATTGTTTGCATAGTGTTGCCAATTTTACTATGTGAAAAGTTATGTTTGTTAGTAATGTAAAAGTAATTTATTTATTTTTTTAATGGTTGACAAGCTAGGCGTTTGACCACAGCTCACCTGATGTTAAGTGACGGTGTAGTCAAAGATGGTTAAGCACACCTAACTTGATAAAACCTAACCAGTTTTGATTAGGCATTGCTCACGATGTCTGGCCATTTTTGCCGGTTAGAGGTCATTAAACGCGCACTCATGCAAGAGACCGTCTACCGAAAATTGATTTGGTCGTATTACTATTTCGTGCCAAAAATCGCCAAATAAGTTTACGATATCTCAATTGTCGAAATGCATCCAGCAATTAGAAAGATACGAGGTTATAAAGACAACAAATATACACACATACAAGCAGTCGGGTAAAAAACAATATACTAATAAAAAGATTTGATTTGATTATGTAAGTACTTAGATGTTTCTAAGTACTTACATACACAATACTCACACATAAATAAACTTTTACAATTTGTGTCCGGTACCTATGCGATAATATTATACAAGTGATTCTAGGTATGAGAAGGTGCTAACAAACCTACTTAGTCACATTTGATTCTCTTGTTATATAAGAGTGTGTTATATATTATGTTTTGATAACGTTCCTAACCTACACACAGGGAAGTAGGTACACCGTTTATCAACATTATCAGCGTTAAAATAAAATGATCTCAGGGCGTTATTTGCTAAAGATAGCATAATATGGCTTCGGGGAAGAGTCAGTACTGACCAGTTTTTATTCATCCTTGTTAAACAAACACATGTTCTTCAAATTAATTTAACTTGGTGGTAGATTTCCTTAGCAGGAGGTCGTCTAGGTAGGTACCACGGCAGTACCAGATATTCTGCCGCCAAGCAGTAGTGTGTAAACATTACTGTGTTTCGGTTTGAAGGGTACTGCAGCTAGCGAAATTACAGGGCTATTGAGACTAACCATCTAGTCCCAAAGTAATGAGCGCCAAGGCAGCGATGCCCTGGACTTTGTTTTACTACTCAAAGTTCTTTGTATCGCTGCAATGGTCATGGACAGGCGTTATCTCTTAACATCAGGAGAGCGTCTCGTTCGTCTCATTACTGTTACATTAAAAAAAACAATGTCTTTACGGATTAGGAATCGATCTCAACAACCAGAACTGTTTGTTACATAGATGTTTGTTCTTGTTTTGGGTGTTCTGTTGAATTATATAATGGATTGCCAACAATAATAAAAGAAGCCAGTTCTAATTTATATACAAAAGAAAACTTAAAGCATTCTTAATCGAAAATACATATTACTCTGTATAAGAATTTATTGATGATAAGGTAAAATAATATTTAATAAGTATTCACATTTAAATAAATTGAACTGATTGACGTTTTGTAATTGACCTCATGACATAATTAATTTATTTAATTTTTTAATTATTTCATGTAATTCTATTTTATCCAATGTTTGCACATCCAGTTCTGGGTTAAGTATGGTCTAAACGGCTTTTTAATTTATGTACCAAAACATTTTGACACCTTTACTTAGTAAAAAATAAATACATTTTGATTTTATATTATAAGTATGTATTTATTTTATTTGTGTTTATTGTGTTTGTTTGAGCTATGGAGAGAGGGCTATGCTCGGAGTTTCTCTACGAGATCGAATCAGAAATGAGGAGATCCGTAGATAAACTAAAGTAGCCAACATAGCCCAGCGGATTATCAAGTTGAAGTGGCAGTGGGCAGGGCACATAGCACGCAGAACTGATGGCCGATGGGGCTACAAAGTTCTGGAGTGGAGACCACGGACTGGCAAGCGCAGCGTAGGATGTCCACCCACAAGGTAGATAGACGACCTAATAAAGACCGCAGGAACGCGCTGGATGCGAGCCGCTTTTAACCAGTCTTTATGGAAGTCAATGGGAGAGGCCTATTTCCAGCAGTGGACGTCATACGGCTGATGATGATGATGATAAAAAAATATTTTTAAAGCTATCTCGTTCCCATTGTACAAGCTTTGCTCAGTTTGGGGCTAGATGGCACTGTAAGGAACAAGTAATTAAATTAAAAATTTAAAAACTTCCTACGAAGTTAACCAAACATAGCTAAGATCCACCGTAAGGAAACTGGCTTTCAAATGAACGAAAACCGCATCGAAATCGGTCCATCTGTTTGAGAGCTACGATGCCACAACAGAGACGCACACAGACAGACATCGACGTCAAACTTATAACACCCCTCTTTTTGCGTCGGGTGTTAAAAAAAGAGCTATAATTCGGCCACCATAATGGCCTTACATTGACGCTGGCTGCAGTAGCACAGCTCTACGAGTTTAGTAAACTTTAGCCACTATGCAGATCGTGTCTGTGTGAGGTAATAAATAGTATATATAGACAATAGACAACAATAGACAACACTTTATTTGTGACATAAAACATTTAACAGACATAAATGAAAACATTAAAAGAAAAAAAGGGAGAAATATATTTTATGTCACAAACCGGCCTTAACTCAGCATAATGCCGACTGCAACCAGCCGGCGCTGGTCTTCCGTCGAGGCCGGTAGGTGACGTCACGCACGAGAGTGCCGGGCGGTAACAAAAAAAGAAAAAAAGAGACAAATATATACGCATATAGACACAGAAATAAAATGAAACACACATATAAATAAACTAAATATAAACACTATTTCAAGTGGTAAGCATGTAAGTAACCTACTTATATATTGTATATATATACCTTGAACACCCGTTTCTAATTAAGTAGATACATCTAGTTACGTATAATGCAAAGTAAATATTACTTACAACCAGGGCTGGATTATCCATAAGGCGGATTAGGCAACTGCCGAGGGGCCCCGCACCGTCTAGGGGCCCACGGGGGCCTAGTCGATCAGGGCCACGCACCAAAAAAAAAAAACGTTTCATTCGTGACATTCCCCATTATTTACATCCGGTGATGTTGCCATAGAAAAAAAAGTTAAAGTAAAATCGACATTTTTAATAGAAAAAATATATTTTAAAAAGGCAATGGTCCCCGAGAATTGCATTGCCTAGGGGCCCCGATAGGGTTAATCCGGCCCTGATTACAACATAAGCGGAAGATTGTGTGTCTGTTACTTTATAAAGTTATTATGAATTATTGATTTTCAATGAAATGTGGAATTTAGATAGCTGGCTTTTTGTCTCGGAGAATACGGGCTACACAGCTAATGAGGTTATAAATGCAAATGACTGTTTTTCCTTCTTTCACATAGATGCGGTACAACGGAGCGACGTGTTTTTTTCCTTGTTTGTCTGAATCTGTTACTTTTGGCACCATTTTCAAAAATCTCTTCCGTATCTATGAAACTGATATCCGAAGGTTGAGTTATCAGGTGGGAATTTTTGGCGCACGAAAACGCCCTGACATACAGCGACTTGGCTATCTCCTATAGGAAGTGCCTAACTGATTTTACAGTAGAGCTATCATCAAACACTTATAAGTGTTTGACGATAGCTCACCTGATGTAAACACATCTAGCCTGGAATGAAACTGGTTCTCAAGAAAGGCCGTCGGAACACACTGTTAAATGCTTGGCGACAGATTTGAGCAGTCAGTCAGTCAGTCGTTTTCGATCATCCACGATCTTATTCTTCGTATTCAGAGCGGAACGGGACAGTTTCCTCACAATCCAGCGGCCAGTCGCTTGTTATGTCACGCCAGCACAATACGCGTTATTTCATTTTCGGACTTGTAATAATGCCAATAAACGCAGATATTTTTGTAACGACCATTAACAATATTATAACATTGTAATCTTTTACATTGAGAGAAGAATGCTGGTATGTAATAGTCTAAAGAGCGAGGACTTGTTTAGCGAGACGGCATTCATCTTGTACCCACATGATCTAAAACTGATCTAGGTACACAAAACGTTAAAAGACACAAATTGGAATAAGTTATTATTTAAAAAAAAAGGACATTCATTGGGACTGCCGACAGAAGTGAAAATTTAATGTAACGTACATTATAGCAGTACATTATATCGGTGACGCAATCCAATAATCGCTCAACACAGCTAAAAAAAATCACTTCTCGTATTTTAAATAAATTAGTTTTATTCATTATTATCAATTATTTGGTTGACAAGTGTTTGACTACAGCTCACCTGATGTTAAGTGACGGTGTGGTCGAATATGGTACCACCTAGCTTGGGCCAGAACACGCTGTTAGGTGCTTTGTGGTAGATTTTTAACCTGAGTGTGGTAGCTAGCCAATTCTAGAAATTACCCTTCCCTGTTTACCTACCTGGTTTTCTCACGATATTTTCAATTGCAGCCAGATAATGGTGTAATTTAAACGGACAATCAAAATTATATGTGTATACAAAACGTAGTCAGTCTGGAGCCAACCCTGGGTGTACAGTCAGGTCACGCGTACCATAAACATGCATTGCTATCGGAACTGAACCAACATGTCAAGTTTCATCTCCGTAAATAAGAGGAAGTGGTTCTTATTCACCTTGCAAGATTTGATTTAAATGAACATTGCAAGTTAAAGAAAAACTTGTAAAAAGCAATCAAATAAATTATTATATGATATAAGCACTAAAAACATCATGCGATTTAAATGTAGCACAACGCTATAGCGCGTTTTCTGTTTACTATCGTTGTGAACACGCCTAATATCGACTGAGCTGTTCTAAGGATAGACGCGGCCTGGACTACCGGCCTTGATTTACGTTGTTAATGGCCATCGCGAACCCGCAATGCCAACGGTGAACCCCGAGGTCGCCCTCTGACAAGATGACGAACGCAGGTTTAAAAAAGATTTGAACGATTCTGGCACAGATAGGGACAAGTGGGAAAATTGTGGCTGACTTTTGCGCAGTTGTGAGACAATATAAGTTGATTAAAATATAGTCAAATTCTTTTAAAGTTCGAAACACCTACCAACAGATTAGAAAAACAATGATACAAAGTTGCGTAGAAAATTTCTTATTGCACAAATGCGCACATACATAATTATTCAATAATTAATTTATATGACGAAAGATCTTGGCGTATTTGTGTGACAATCAAGAATTGTAGGACCAAGGAGCCTTTACCGGTTTTCTACGCAACATCCTACCTGTACTTTTATACAAGTTTTTCTTTAACTTGCAATGTTCATTTAGGTCAAATCATGCAAGCTGAACAAGAACCATTTCCTCTTATCCTACGAAGATGAAACTTGACATGTTGGCTCAGTTCCGATGGCAATGCATGTTTATGGTACGCGTGACCTGACTGTACACCCAGGGTTGGCTCCAGACTGACTACGTTTTGTATACATATTTAATTTTGATTGTCCGTTTTAATAGACACATTAAAGTGCATAAAATATGCTATTTGTCCAACGGCTCTTGTTATCAGCTGTAAGTATAATATAACAAGCACCTTTATTGTTCGGGGACGCACAATCGATTACTCTAATATTATAATGGGTTCTTGGAAGTTACACAACGTCGTTATTATTTTTTTCACAAATAAAGCCTGCTTAAGTTATTGGTCGAGGTACTCAATGTAATGCAAATTTTGTTTCTGATTATCGTAATTGGTGTATTTTGCCGTTTTAGTCAAAAAATAAATACATAGCGATGATAGCGCGGTCGGTACAAACGCCGAAGAGCGTGGGTTCTAACCCCAACAATGAGCTTGAGCTGCCGGTGAAGGAAAACATCGTGAGGAAACCATAGCACAGTGATAGGGTACTTTCTAGTAAACGGCTGGTTAGCTACCACCCTCGAGTTGAAAATCTGCCAAGCACCTTACGGTGTGTACCGGCAGCCTCGCTAGAGAGCCAGTTCCATTCCAAGCTAGGTGTGCTTTACCATCTTCGACCACATCGTCATTAACATCAGGTGAGCTGTGGTCAAACAGTGTGTCAATTATTTAAAAAATGCAACTATTTCTTGGCTGAAAGTTGTATAGTAGCATTTTCTTACTTACACTCCCGACTATTCCTAACAATAGAACTTACCAAAATATAGATTACGAAGTCATCCACTAAAAAGCTAGTCAAGATTTTAAGAGCGTTCGCGATGTGGGTTTTTTTCCAGCCTCTAGTGTCCCACTTTTGGGGAAAGGCTTCCCTTTTCTCCTTCCAGAATGCCCGGTATTCGGGTTTGGTGGTCCAGTAACTGTCGTGACGATTTAGTTCGTCACACCACCTTCGTTGGGGTCGACCCTGAAGTTTCTTAAATTTTGGCGTCCAAACTGTGACCTTTACCCAGCGGTCGTTCGACATACGTGGCCCGCCCAGTCCCACTTAAGTCGTCCGGGTTTGTGGCTGATATTAGCGATTTTATTAGTGTTCCTTATACGGTCTGTTAATTTGACTCCCAAGATACCACGCTCCATCGCTCGTTGGCAAACTCCGAGTGCGGCCTTCTGATCTTTTGTCAAAGACCAAGTCTGTGCACCGTACGTGAGAATGGGAAGAATGCATACAGATTATTATATTTAAATTAATTTGAAATAAGATTTTATGCCCGCTCAAAAGGACATAGCAAAATACTTATACTAAACAATTTGGTAAAAATAAGCAACAAAGCGAGGGATCGACAGATGGACTCGACCCAGACCATTTGCTTTAGCAAAAAATGGGCGCCATATCGCGTGTCTACCTACTTGGATTGGTGATATAACCAGCTTGATCAATAACTTACGGAGACATTCGCACCCACATCATGACAACTGACTTCCCAGACGCTAAAGATAGATTTTGATTCAAAACAGGGCATGATTTTGACATTTGCTCCTTGGTTCAAGAAGTATGTAAACATTACCGTTTAATTAAGATCCAATAAGATTTTCGTGTAAAATGTTGCCAAGACGAGACCGTATAGCTCGCATTGTCAAAAAGTTATCAGATCTCATATAGAGCCAAGCTCACAAATTCTTCACCTTAGTCAAAATATGTGCCTTGGCTGTTTCGTTACTAATAGAACTATTGAATAACAGAGAAGTAAAGAACAGTGAATAAATGTTGTCCATGTGAAATGTCAATTGTCCAAATTTGAAGGTAGCTGAAGTTTGCCATGCATAGACGTCATCTCTTACCAATAGAGTCATCTTGCCTATTTCTGTTGCTTTATAAAAAAAAAACATTAGATTCCTCTTTAGAGCTTCCAGATGCCAAATAAACATTATCATATTCCGGTTTGAAAGGTACTGCAGCCGCTAAAAGCTCCTAACTGGGCTGACGAAACTTCTTCTTCTTGCTTGTATATATTTCTTCTAGATCTACGTGCTCTCTGCCGCACCATCGCTTTCCATCAAGTGAGTTGGTGGCCAAACGTAAACCTATTTCATTTAAACAAAGATGGAATTAACAGATGGATGAAATGAATGGATGATTTTGGATTTGAATGGATTAATTGTCCGATATAAAATTCACTTTTAATTATTTTTTCTAAGGTGGTTAATTAGTAATAAAGGTTCTAGTTTCGTTCCCAATACAATATTTTATTAATAACACCAAATTTACAAGTCATATTCCAGTCCATTAATAAAATGTCAAAACATTAATCACATGTCAATCGTTTAGTCCATAAATAGCCCGCCCCTCACACATCCGGTGCAAAGATCCCCATCACGATGGATGACAATGGACAATCTTGCACCAAATACAAGCCAAGGCGGGAGTCACCACCGTTATCTTTAATCCTGCATCCTATTTTGCAGACTGATCTAATAATATATCAAAATTATTATATACGAAATTTACTTCAATCTAATTTTTTACATAAAAATAAAGCTTGTACTATGGAAACCATATTACTGGTAGTATAATTATATACTTTGATTTACACACATACTTATATTACAAATTGAAACACCCAGACAAACATTTATCATCACATAGGCAATCGTACCCAGGTCCTACAGTTCTTGAAGCAGATATTCTACCAAATAAGCAAACAGGGCAGTCTAATCATAAGAAGGAATGTATTTGTTTAAATATAGTGTTAGCTCAATCTGCACTGGGTAACGAGGCTGTAGTGTTTGCGGTAGATGTCAAGAAGTACGGGATACCGAGGTCGCTTATATAAGAAAGGGCAGTCAAATACTGTCCCATATTAGCAACGCGTGCGTCTTGGCTCCGGTCCAAGATTCATCGCACAGCCAAGGGAACGCGAAGTGGCGCAAGGTCGTTGTCTCGGGTCAAACATTCAAATAAATGACTTATGTAACGGGAATGACAATGTCAGCTGTAGCTACAGGCTACAGTTAAAGAATACATTGGTTATAGACCACAAGACAACGTTAGTATTGAATGGTATCGGGTATAGGGAACCCGTAGTCCCCAGGACTTGCAACCCATTTAGTTGATTTTAGTCAATCAATGCATTATATAATTAGAATTAAAAGACAGAAATGTAGTATCCGGTCAATGTTTAGATTGAAAGTGTATTGAGAAACAGAAGAGATGATGTATGACTAGAGTAAAGACAGCGTAGTGAGCATAGGTCCTCCGTACACACAATAAGCTACCATGGCAGATAAGGGACTTGAAACCGAAAATGTTTAAATTGAAGAAAAGAAGAATAAAACTGAAGAAAATTCTGGTTGAAGAATGTTATCATAAAATAAATGACTATTTTTAACTTTTGACATTGTTTATTATTATTCTTGACACCCATGATTATTTAATGACTTTTTTGACATAATTTTAATTGCTGTTTGACTTTCACATCATCAGCCATAACGACGTCCACTGCTGGACATAGGCCTCCTCCTGGGGGTGTTTTGCCAATACTCGCCACACTTGGCAGGCGGGTTGGCGAGCGCAGTTAGGTGTGATTGTTCAAGGAAGACGCTGCTGCCCATCTTCCGGATTACATCCCTTAGCCGACTCTTACGGCAACCACGGGTAGAGAGGGTGGGGTACTATTCTTACGCCGACACCACCACGGCAAACTTTAACTTTTTGACTAACTTTTTATTATTTAATTTGAATTTATTATTATGAATGTATACTTTAATTTGATTAATTAGTTTATTGGCATGCCATCGCTCATATTTGTACGGCTGAGGGCAAACCACGATCACAGGACATAATTATAATCTATCCATCTATATTTTACCAATATAACTCGGGTCTTAACAAATAAATTATCTTTATAATTACGCCCTGCCCATTCTACTATCAGTAGAGCTAGGAACTTTAAAAAGTAACTCCGCTTCATGGTTGATATTCCAAATACTCGAGCTAAACCGTTCAAACCGCTAAAAAATGTTTTTTTTTTTCATGTTTCACAAGCTAGGTGTTTGACGATTTGACCACAGCTCACCTGATCTTAAGTGACGATGTGGTCGAAGGTGGTAAACACACCTAGCCTGGAATGGAACTGGCTCTCAAGTGAGGCTGCCGGAACACACCGTTAGGTGCTTGGCGGCAGATTTTCAACTTGAGGGTGGTAGTTAGCCAACTGAGTACCTACTAGAAAGTACCCTACCACCACGCTATGGTTTCATTCACTGGCAGCTCAAGCCACCGACCGACCGAAGAACCGACCGCGATAACCACTGAGCTATCATCGCTACAAATTCGCTGCCTGAGTGGGTCCCCGATACAATCTTCTAGATAAGCGTGATCTATCGCAGACCGCATCTTCATTTAACATCAGGCGAAATGGTGGTCAAACTCAAACTTATTTGTAATAAAGAAATGTACAATTATTTTCGTTTTTAATAAACGTAGGTACAAATACTTCACTTTCAGATCTCATTAGCAGGTCAGCTAGGTACTACCGCAGTATCAGATATTCAGCCGCCAAGCAGTAGTGTGTAAACATTACCGTGTTTCGGTTTGAATGTTACTGTAGCTAGCGAAATTATAGGACTACTAGCTTATGCCCACGATTTCGTCCGCGTTAATTTTAGAATAAGATTCAGGGAGTAATTAAAAATAAGGAACAGTCATGAAACTTGCGCTATTTAGTTATCAATCGCTATTTTATCATCCGTCAATCTGACATCTGTCAATCTTACATCTACGTGATTGAGTAACAAACATCCAAAATATACTCGCGTGGTGATGGTTGATGAAAGTATCTTATGTTTTATTCCTGTGCCTTAAGTATCTACATGCAAAATTTCATCCAGATCCGTTCAGCCGTTCTGGCGTGATTGAGTAACATCCATCCATCCATCCGGAAAAGTTCAAAAATTTAAATCTTCTCTCCAAACTTTCACATTTATAATATTAGTGGGATTGTGACTAACCATCGAATGTCTCAAAGTAATGAGCGCCAAAGCAGCGAAACCCATTAATTCTGCAATTGCTAAAAACAGTGTTATTATACTAGCCAAAAGCTGAGCTTTGTGAGGGCTCGCGAAATTTTTCTAACGGGTAATAATTTTTAAGACAGTTTTATTTTTAAATTGAGTTTAGTTCTGTTGCAGCGATGTTCTCTTTGGTTTTCTAACAGATGGCGTTAGTAGTACAATAACATTCTATCCAATGAATACAAAATTGTTAATGTTAATTTTTTTATGGTATAAAATTATTATTTTTTGACAGATAACACATCTAGATATGAAGTTAAATTACTATGTTAAAGCACAAATCTATAGGCGTGATAGTTTTTCAGTACAGTGTACCACACAAATGCTCAGGTTGTGGGATAGTGTTAGGGCTGGCTTCGCTCGCCCTGATAACTAAAAAAGAAAAACCATAATGTAATTCATATAACTTTATTGAAATTAAATAATAAGCTACTTACACTTTAATACAGTTTATACAGAATAGCAAAACGGTTTTAAAAAAAATCAACACACGGTTACTTTTTAAAAATCTGAGTTATGTTTTTGGACAATAGATGGCGTTGTTTCCTAACTTACGGACCTTAGAGGGAAAGGAACACACTGTTTCATAGCTTGCTAATTTCCCCATTGGAAGATATTTTTTGTCAGCTAGTGCCACAAAACTAAAACCATTTCCATGTCAATTATAATGCATTTTTTTTTTAGCTATAAATGTTAATAATATAACAGGGTAGTTATTTCAACGAGACGAGCAGGTCTCAGACGGTGTGCGTCTCGATATCCACTTTAAATTTTGATCTTTAACATTGCAAAACCCAACACGGCATCGTTCATGAGCTCCAAGACTCTAAAATTTAATAGAACAGTATTTATTACATAATACATAAGTTGACGTTGAATTCGAAGATGTTTACCGCTGCTCCGCCCTCCAGTTTTCTATTACGATGGACTTAAACAGTCCTGTTGATGGGGTTACCCTGAAACAAGCACGAACAATTGAATGATCATTAATTAAGAGGGTGTCCATTAATTACGTGAGGTGATTTTGACTATTATTCACCCGCACCCTCGGTGAGATCGTTAGATTTGGCTCTACCTCATCTCTCCTCTAATTTCATGTGAGATTTTGAGATTGTTTTTTTTTTTGGCCGTGGTAACTAGTCCTTCAGCCGATTGAGATTGGGAATCTCCAATGTTACCCGAATTATCGAGAGATCTACTAATATTAACTATTGTCTACCGATATTCCGATTTCAGGACCCTATCTTTCATTTTAAACTAAACTTACGCTAAAATTAAGTACAACAATACGAAATAATCTGGTAACACAAAAATAATGCGTAAGGATTCGTCGTAAAATTCCTTGCTTGGTCTTTCAATGTTAGTATGTTTAAGGAAATTACACTGAAACACTTAAGAATGCCGTGCCGTGGTGGTGCCGGCGTAAGAATAGTACCCCACACTCTCTACCCGTGGTTTGCCGTAATAGTCGGCTAAGGGATGTAATCCGGAAGATGGGACGCAGCGTCTTCTTTGAACAGTCACACCTAACTGCGCTCGCCAACCCGCCTGCTAAGCGTGCCGAGTATTGGCAAAACCCCTCCAGGAGGAGGCCTATGTCCAGCAGTGGACGTCTTAAATAATGGCTGATGATGATGATGACTTAATAACAGAGTTCATTATTGGTGAGTATATGGGGAAAAGTCTGGAGCTACTATGCCAGCGCCCTAGAGCCTCGCTCCGATACTTCAAGGAGCTAGGTTGGCTCGGGTAGATGCTGGTAGGGGGAAATGCACAAAACACCCCAAGCGGGACGTCAATGCAGGACTTATCGCCCCCATTTTGAATAAGAATAAGAATGGGGGAAAGTCCCTAAAGTAAGTTTTACGCGTACTTAGTTGCCGGAAGTCGGTATAAATCGGTTCATTTTAGGCAAACCTAATTTTAACGAACAATGTTTCGCTGGTGTGAACATTGAAGAGATCTATTTATCTAGACGACCTCCTGCTATCTACCAAGAGACCTACCACCTAGCTACTAATAACATAGAGTATTATTGCACGTGACCGTGGCTGTACGTGTACAGTCGCCAGAGTGTAATCTACATTTGTCTTGAGCTATATTTAGCGCCGCGCGGGCTACGATCAAGGGCGGATAATCCCAGAACGTTTCCATTCTTTAAGAGGAATAATTGTTTTTCGAAAAGTACCACTTTAAATTATTCACAAGCAGTAGTGTGCTAAAACCAATGTTACACACGCGCACACATGTGTGTGTTCGGTTTTGTGTCAGCCGGCAAGGCGAAGAGTTTATCCAAGAATTTTCGTAGTTTTCTCCTAAACTACTGGTTCCATACGAAAAACGTACAGGACAAAAAAAAATCATTTTATCACGACCTACATACAATTTTTGTTCGAAACATCCATATTTTTTGCAATAAACGTCAAAAACATTCAAAATATGTTTTTTTCTTCAATTTGACCTTTGACCTTGAAAATATAATCAAATTTAATTATCAATATTCGTAATCAGCTCGTCAAAATACAAAATTTCAGAGGAAAAAGCGGCTTTTCAATTCAAGTGAACAGAAAGCTGGTCTACTTTGGTAAGTTATGCTTTTGACCAAGTAAGTATTAAGTGAGCATTCTGCTCACATTTCTCCCTTCTGATGAACTCTTAGATTAGGTTGTTTAACCGACTACAAAAAAGGACGAGGTTCCCAATTCATCGGAATCTTTTTTTTAATGACCGACAGGCTAGGTGTTCTTCGGCTCACCGGATGTTGAGTAACGGTGTGGTCAAGATGGTAAATGGAATAGTACTGACTCTCAAGTAAGGCTACCGGAACATACTGTTAGATGGCGGTAGTTTTTCAAATTGAGGGTGGTAGCCAGCCGAGCACTAGCTACCCTACCCTCACGCTATGGTTTCCTTCACCGGCAGCTCAAGCTCATTGTTGGGGGTTAGAACCCACGCCATACGGCGTGAGAACAAACAGCGCGAACCACTGAGCTATAATCGCTACAAAATTTGTTATTTAAATAAATATATAGTCAATAGTATCTGCCCCGTATCGCCGTAGTGGTGCCGACGTAAGAACAGTACCCCAAACTCTCTACCCGTGGTTGCCGTAAGAGCCGGCTAAGGGATGTAATCCGGAAGATGGGCAGCAGCGTCTTCCTTGAACAATCACACCTAACTGCGCTCGCCAACCCGCCTGCCAAGCGTGGCGAGTAATGGCAAAACCCCCCCCAGGAGAAGGCCTATGTCCAGCAGTGGACGTCGTTATGGCTGATGACGTGAACTGCCCCTTATCGAAAAACTTTACACCCGAAGCTGGTTAACACAAAAACAATTCTAAATAATCTTATTTAGCTCAATTGACGTTCGTTGCATGCTACGCATGATATATATATATATATCTCACTCACGTGAGTTGGCCGCGGCTATTCCTAGCACGCAGTTGTATCAAGACTCGATATTTGCTTCCACGTTACGAGCGTTCGTCAATCACCTAGCTATCTTCGAATTACAGATAAATAAATATTGGAGGACATCTCAAGCATCTAGCCTCAAGCTAAGCAAAGCTTATTAAGCTATGGGAACCACATATAATTGATAGAATAGTAAATAAATAATTAAAAAAATAATTTTGTAGCGATGATAGTCAGTGGTTAGCGCGGTCGGTTCGCATGCTGAAGGGCGTGGATTCAAACCCCAACAATGAGCTTGAGCTGCCGGTGAAGGAAAACTTCGTGAGGAAACCATAGCGTGGTGGTAGAGTACTTTCTAGTACTCGGCTGGCTAGCTACCACCCTCAAGTTGAAAATCTGCAGCCAAATATCTAACGGAGTGTTCCGGCAGCCTCACTTGAGAGCCAGTTCCATTCCAGGCTAGGTGTGCTTTACCATCTTCGACCACACCGTCACTTAACATCAGGTGTGTTGTGGTCAAACACCAAGCCAGACAGAGATAAAAAAAAATACATGGAAAACGAACAGCTGCTAACTGGTAAAATAATTAGGAGATAAATGACAACACAAAAGCCAAAATTTCACTTGTGTTAACTTTTTTTTTTTGTATATCTGACAGGCTATGTGTTTGACCACAGCTCACCTGATGTTAAGTAACGGTGTGGTCGAAGATGGTAAAGCACACCTAGCCTGGAATGGAACTGGCTCTCGAGTGAGGTTGCCGGAACACACCGTTAGATGCTTGGCGGCAGATTTTCAACATGAGGGTGGTAGCTAGCCAGCCGAGTACTAGAAAGTACCCTACCACCATGCTATGGTTTCCTCACGATGTTTTCCTTCACCGGCAGCTCAAGCTCATTGTTGTGGTTTGAACCCACGCCCTTCGGCATGCGAACCTACCGCGCTAATCACTGAACCATCATCGCTACAAAAAATTTAGCGTTTATGTACTAGATTAGGTTTTATGCCCCGAACGCGCACCAACGGACAGATGTGAGAATACCATATTATTATACACATATAAATATAAATACAAAATTTAAACAAAATGAAAACATTAACAACAAAAATTAAAAACAAATCAATAAATAATAAATTGTTAATATAAGCCTCATAGAAGTTTTTACTTTTTAATCTTTTTTGCTATCAAAGGACATTTTTGTAGGACATTTCGCACAGCGCCATTTAGTTCCAAACTAAGCAAAGCTTGTGCTATGGGAACTAGATTAATAAAAATACTTATATATACATTTTTTTGTTGTAAATGCATACAGAACACCCAGACACAGAACAAACATTTATTGTCACATAAATGTTTATCCTGGTGGGAATCAAATTCACGCCTTGTAGACTCTCGAAGCAGATCTACTATCAAATGAGTTAACACACACACACACACATCTAATCTAATACCTTTAAACGAGCAATTCTTGTATATATCATCATCACTACATAGTATAAAACAAAGTCACTTTCTCTGTCCCTATATCCCTATGTATGCTTAAATCTTTAAAACTACGCAATTGATGCGGTTTTTTTTATAGATAGAGTGATTCAAGAGGAAGGTTTATATGTATAATACATGTATATGCACCACATTAGTATCTATATTGCACCCGTGCGAAGCCGGGGCGGGTCGCTAGTGTATATATATAATCTAAATCTCAGAAACGGCTCAAACGATTTTCATGAAACTTAGTGTGCAGGGGGTTTCGGGGGCGATAAATCGATCTAGCTAGGTTACATTTTTAGAAAACGTCGTTTTATCCGAGCTTACAGCCGAGCAAAGCTCGGTCATCCAGGTACTTATTATTATAAATTCGTAAATGAACACTATAATGGTGTTAGATAAAATTTTATAATTTTTTTTGAAGAGTTTAAAAAATCTATAACCCGACTTGTCTTAATTAAGCTTGTTTATAATAAAGTCTTGCGTTTAACCGCCATCTTGCCTGATAGTATAAGCGATTGTAACGATGATAGCTCAATAGTTAGCGCAGTCGGTTGACACGCTGAAGGGCTGGGTTCAGACTCCAATAATCAGCTTGAGCTGCCGGTGAAGGAAAACATCGTGAGGAAACCATAGTTATTTGTTGGTTCTCCATCTTTGTCCACTACTGAATGTAGGCATCTCCTCTTGCACAACATTAAGCTCGCTCGACAGCTTTCTGAATCCAGTGTTTGGCCGCCGCTTTATGCAGCTCGTCACACCACCTGACCGCAGGGTGTTATACACTACTCTTGCCTCACGTGGTCTCCACTCTTCTACCCAACTCTCATCTGTTCTTAGAGAGATGTGACCGGCCCACTACCACTTCAGCTTACTAATTATTTGAGCTATGTTACATCACATCACATCATCAGCCATAGGACGGCTTACGGCAACCACGGGTAGAGAGGGTGGGGTACTATTCTTACGCCGGCACCACCACGGCCAATTATCTTATTATCACGGCCAAACACCTTATTGCACGTTATCGTTATATTTCTTTGCGGACTGATGGGCTTGACCGAAACATGTGTAACAATGAAAAACAACACCAAAACTGACATCTTTTTGCAGTGATTTTTGAGCCACTTCCCGATCACCTAGGAAGCTTAAAACTTTTTTCAGTCAATTCAGCTTGACATCAATTTTGAGAATATGCAAAAATATATTTTTTGTTCAAGTGTTGTTCCTTGTCTCTCCTAAGCCAATAATTATATTTTGACAGCTGAGGTTTATATCAAAGTGTCATGGCTCCGTTATGACAAGGTAAATGGCACAGTAAATCCAATATGGCATATTTTGTAACTTTACCCTTGACCCTGACTTGCTTTAACCAGCATTGTTAAATGGCTTAACAACACAAGTACCATTTAGGGAAAGCAGAGCACACCTCTTGATACGCTAAGCCATTCACATCAAGTGGTAATTTTCAGCAGTCTTAATGGGAGCCCCATTTAGTGGATGTCAGGTCACCTGCCTCAACATTTTGTTTTTTTCCCATTCCATATATCATGTTCCCATCAATAGATAAACAAAATAGCCCATATTTTTTTTATATACAAACCAAACAATTACTGTTCTGGTGTTTTTTTTTTTTTTATAGCTGACGGGCTAGTTATTTGACTACAGCTCATCTGATGTTAAGTGACGATGTGGTCGAAGATAGTAAACACACCTAGCCTGAAATGGAACTGGCTCTCAAGTGAGGCTGCCGGAACACACCGTTAGATGATTGGCGACAGATTTTCATCATTTTCATTGGTAGCTAGCCAGTCGAGTACTAGAAAGTACCCTACCACGACATGTTTTCCTTCGCCGGCAGCTCAAGCTCATTGTTGGGGTTTGAACCCACGCCCTTCGGCATGCGAACCGACCGCAGTAACCACTGAGCTATCATTGCCATTAAATAGTATATCTATCAAAGATCCAATTACTGGGCTTGAGACTAACCATCGAAAGTCTCAAAGTAATGAGTGTGATGTCTTTAACTTTGTTTTAATTTAATAATTTATTTATTTAAACAAAAAATATATACTACTTTTTGCTGCGGACCCTGAATCTCACACTAGGGAGTCCCGTGTCGTGAAATTTAGTACTACTCATAGTTCTGTGTATTGCTGCAATGGTCATGGACAGGCATTATCTCTTACCATCAGAACAGGGTCTCGTTCGTCCATTACTTTTCATTAAACAAAAATAAATGAAGTAGTATGTCAAAGAATAGTAATAAAATAAATACCCAAGTATGTTGGATCCAGATGAGGGTCTCGTTGTTGAGTCTGGGCCCAATAAGCGGGTTCATCTGCGCCATGTATGCGCACAGCCAGCTGGAACACCATGGTCACAAATAAGTATAACAGATCAGTGGTATTTTAAACATATCTATGGTAAACAGAATCTTGGAGTTCCATGAAAGGACCAAAGGCGTCGTAAGAATAAGGGTGTATTGTCAAAAGTGAATCAATTGTATCTTTAAAAAAAAAAAGTATAGACATATTCTATCAGTTATCTGGTTCCCATAGTAAAAGCTTTGCTTAGTTTGGGGCTAAATGGCGCTGTGTGGAACAATATTTAATTTATTTTAGTGGAACAGTACTACATGCAGTCTGTAGTCTAACTTTTTTAGTGACAGAGGCCTTCCTGAAAGTAAAATATTTGATGCTAAAGTAATCAAAAACTGTTTTGTAATATTTCTTTTGTCAGTCGAATCAATGTTGAAGTGTTGACTACGCTCCTGACTGAAATGTCGCATTCTCATAATACGCACTATACTCATAACATATACTCTCATAACACTTCTACTCTTTTAGTTATTTTTTTAACTTTATGTTGTAATATTTAGACTTATAGTAATTCTTTTGTTTTTTTTTTTCATAATGACCAGTGTTTTGCAATGCCCTCACAGAGGCTTTTCCAACCCCTAGGGTTCGGCAGAGCAGTTTAAGTATGGCAGGTCGAAATAATAAGAATTTGTTTGTATTATAACAATAATAACCATTTAACTCTGCACTATACTACATCTTAAATTGACAGTCACTATTATTTATATAATTTTAGCAACCGCTTATCAATTAATTAGGGCTAATCAACAGACCTTACATCACAAAATTATGGTTTCCTTTAAGTTGACAGGCTGCGTTTTAATTACAACTTGATGTTATGAAGATTTAGCTTACTGTATTGGACACATCTAGCCTAGAATGGGAACAATCTCTCAAGTGAACCACAATGATGTTGCAAGGCAACTATTATAGGGTAATTTACTATACATTGGGCGTTTTCTGTACAGCTTGGGAGAAAGTTGATAAACGGCTCCCTCAAAGGATTGCTATACTTCATAGTTTTTATTGATAACAGTCAGTTACAAGTAAATATATAGGAAGTATGCTTTTGGTCACGAGTTTCAAACGATACCAAAGGCTTGAAACACTTCGATGTCTATGACTCATAAAACAGAATAAAACGTTTAATACTCACAAAAGCCAGCACGTAGATGCAGTTAATATAAGAACCACCTGGATTATCCTGAAAAATATAAGCGCTCAGTGAGATTTTTGTCTAGATTTTAATTAATATACTAAGCAAGAGTAGGTGAAAACTTACCCTCTGTTTGGTCCTTTAGGAGCGAAGAAAGGGCACACGATACCCACTACCCCCCACAGAACTGTAAAAACAACGATAGGGACAAATGAAGCTCCCATTTTGAGATTTTATTTAGAAAATAATCTAAATTATTTTATCTCAAATAAACATCAGCTGCAGCAAGATGGAGGACTTTCTTTCTAATGTTGGTCAGCCTGTCAAGAAAAGTCATATGACAAGAGGCGTTTCGTTTTGACGATAGTATTTGTAACAAATTCCTATTTTTTTATTTATTTAGTTTCTATCGTTTTAATCGCAGCTGAAATAACATTTCGATATTTTTTGTTTGAAAATTTTGTTTTTGACGAAAGATACATATTATATTTTATTTGTTGAGTTGGTATTTTTAAACTAAGGAAATGGATCGAAACGCAATACGGTTATCATCAGTATTGCCATTAGATAGCATGTGTGATGCCCATGCCTTAGAATTTTGTAATTTTTCCTACTATTTCTTTCGCTCTTAGGCTAGATTGAGACTGAAGAAAATTGGTCAACGCACAATAAATTTGTATTTGCTGCTGCACGTACGTTAGAAAATTTAAGATTGAAAGATACGCCCAAAGACATATATTTCGTGAAATGAGTAAGTAAACAAGTATTGCCTATGAACAGTTTCAAGCTTTACCACTACAAAGAGCATCCTAAATACTAGATCAAAATGTTATGATAACTTAGAAGTCAGATAAAAATGATGTATAAAAAAAAACAAGAACTTTTCAGTGTTGTTTTCCAAAGTTTTAATAAAAGAATGAGTTTATATGGTGTTATTCTTAGTAAACTTCATTAGCTTGATAGAAATTGTTATATTGACAAGCATAAAATAAAGTTTATTTAGTTTTTTTAAGATTGCAATTGACCTTTAAACTATCTTTCTTTTGATGACAAAATTACCTTAGAGCACAAAGGGGTAGTAGCCAAAAACGAAAAAAAAAAAAGGTTTAAATAGCGTAATTTCGTTCTTTGGCAAAAAACATTTAAACCTTTACTACAATAATCTTAGCGCTTGTTCTCTAATTGTATGACTTGGTCTAATCGTCATGTCAAACAATAAATTCAAAAGTTCTCATCAGTAATTTTATTAAATTTACTATTAATTCTTCATCCTCACGTTTTATTAATGAAATTGTAACTATGTAATTTATTTCAGCTAACTTTCCAAATATTTGTATAAAATATAAAATTATGCGACAGCCACAAAATGGCAAAACAAGCAGGGAAAATATTAGCCTTACAATTGGTAAGAAAAAAAATTTAAGGAAATCAAAAAGAGCTTCGAATCGTCGCAACAGCAGAGTGACTATGGAAAATCTAGAATGTATAAATGATGCCCTTCGTGATCATGTTAGTAGTAAATCTATTCAAATTATCTGCAGTACTATAGTAATTAATTTACAAGTGTGATCAGAGCTTTGTACAGTTTCGTGCCATCAAGGGCGGATCTATATACGGGCTCAACCCAGGGCCCTATCGATATAAAGGGCCCCCAGCCATGCCAAGCAAAGCCCAGCGTTTTGAACAAAATGCAGTAAAAATTTTATGCTAATTTTATTTATGAAAAGAAACTTGTCGATGTTTTCCTTAATCATTATATCTTAAAATGTTTTTAAGTTGCCGCTACCTGTAAAGCGGAGCGCTCTTTCACCAGGACAACACTGTCAAACTATCGACTAAATCATTTATCAGTTCTTTCCGTTCTGATTTAACAAAGGACTTACAATGGGATGAGCAGATAAATAAATTAGCAGCGCAAAAATATTGCTTTATAATTAATGTACCTACCTATCAAATGTAACTATACATAAATCCTGCTGATTCATTTTGCGATAATGTCTCTCGATTGCTGTCTGTGTGTCTAAGGCATACTAAATATAAACTATTTGATTGAACTCTTTTTTCCGAAACCGTGTACCTAGTACACATTATTGACAAGATGAAGAATTTAAAAAATCTATAACCAGACTACGATTAAAATAATTATAGATAAATGATCTTTTTAAAATCCTAATTAAATTTAAACAGTAGGATTAACTTTTCGTAAACTTTGCGAACTAAACAAACTTTACGTTAAATTCCACGCGAACGAAGGATTAATAAAGAAAGAAACATAATTTTATTTTAACATAAACTTTGGCTTGGACCCGGAATGTATATCCGTTATAAAGATTTTTTTAGGGCCGACAGGCTAGGAGTTTGACCTCAACTCACCTGATGTTAAGTGACGGTGTGGTCGAAGATGGTAAAGCACACCTAGCCTGGAATGGAACTGGCTCTCAGGTGAGGCTGCCGGAAGACACCGTTAGATGCTTGGCGGCAGATTTTCAACTTGAGGGTGGTAGCTAGTCAGCCGAGTACTAGAAAGTACCCATCCACCACGCTATGGTTTCCTCACGATGTTTTTCCTTCACCGGCAGCTCAAGCTCATTGTTGGGGTTTGAACTCACGCCCTTCGGCATGCGAACCGACCGCGCTAACCACTGAGCTATCATCGCTACAATATAAATAAATATCTTAGGACATTACACAGCGTCATCTGACCCCAAACTAACTGTGGAAGTCAGATAACTTATCCATAAGCTGTAGGTGTAAAAATACTGGTAAAAGGTATGTTCTAAAAAGTGTAGCCTTAACTTGTTCAGTAAAAATAATGTTCAATCACAGTTTTAGGAAAGGGTAGTTGGATATCCGTGAATCTTCATCGCATGATTACGACACGACGATTTGCTTAAGCTACACATGTTCTAGAACACTTCTTTGTTCCAGCAAGCTTATGGCCTTCACGGAACTTGGAAGCTGGTCCCGAAAGATTCGTGCCAAGTTTATAAGGATCAGCGTAAACGGCAAGATAACACAAAGATAGGGAGAGAAAAAGCAAATGGGAAAGGTAACGGCAAGCGGCCGACACCGGGACGCAAGGGAGGGCAGGGCAAGCCAGGAGGCAGAGATAATGGATCGTCGGAGCGCGACAAGAGCTTTTCTGATGACGAAAGCCGCTACAGTAGAGAGAAACCCGTTAAAATTTCAAAAAAAGTTAAGAAAACTCCGAAGAAGAAGAATAAGAGTCTTCAAAGGTATAGTAAATAAATCAAAGTGGGCAGGAATAAAAGACAATTTATTATAACTCTATTATAGAAATGTGTGCAGTAAAATTCTTAGTAATATTACAATTGAAAAAAAAACGAGTCCATGACCCCTTGGCCAACTAAACGCACTGCTCCAATGAAACTTCGTGTGTATAACAAGGTTTTATTTGCATGACAAAAGTATAAAAAGGTCTAAAATATAATTAAAAAAAAAAAATACTATAGCCCGGCTGCGATTAAAATATCCATATTTTTTTTAATGTAAAATTTACTTAAGATTTTTAACGTAACATAAGTAAATTTGGCGCCAAAAATCAGCATTTTTTTAATACCTACCAAAGAACACTTGGTTTTTTAAGACGAATATAATAATATATACGATACCTTAACTGTCGAAATCCATTCAGCCATTTGGAAGATACGAGGTAAGGAAAGACATTTACATACATACCGCCATACCTACATACGAGATACGCGCGAAAAACATAACCCTTCCTTGGCAGTCGGGTAATAAAAAGGGCCTCGTTTTTTTTTTAAATGTAGACGTATTTATGTACACTCGGCCGTGTCCCCGATTTGTTTTTATTGCTTATTTATCTATAAAACCGTTTCTTGTTTATATAAAATATTATTGTATAATAATGTATTACATTGTTCACAGAGCTTCCAGTGGCGAGTCGGTGTCGTCATGTACCACGTACAGTGAAACTAGTATGTCTTCAACGCGTTCCTCGGATATGGATCACTAGTGTTATAGATATTTTTATTATGAATATAATTTATTTTGCGTCATTACTTTTCTATAGTTTTTTTTTTTTTCATTTTTGGCCGTCCTAGGGCCGTCTTTAACCTATTGCAAGGTTTGGACTCCTATGACTTTGAAAGAGGTTTATTTTGATTCGGTAAAAAGAGTAAAAACTAAGAAACATTTCTTAACGTTCACATACAATTTACGAATTATAACTATTCGATACTCAATATTGCTATACGTACAGGTGCAGGATATATATATAATGTAACATCACATTATTAAAACATATAACCCCCACTAGCTGCGCCCCGCCGTATGACGCCACTGCTTACTTTCTATGTGTTATACCTATTTTCTGCAATTGTTTTATGGATCGTTCTGTTTCTTTTTCTGTTTACCCAACTATGACGGTCTTTAAACTTCATAGTTGTTCTTGGCGTTAAATGTCAAGCTTGAGTGACAAAATGTATTTTACAAATCCACGGTAAACGAAATTATTTTGTAAATTGGCAAAAAGTACAAATTTTAGTAAAAATATGCAATGTGCAATGTTCCCCTGATGTCCGGGCAGTTTCAGCCCGAGGCTGTCGAGGAATACACAGCTGTATTGTTTTGGTTCGCCATCTGCTCAATTTACACAACATTGTTGACTGTTACTGTTCTATGCGTGCTTTATATCTTGTAAGTATCTAAATAAAGGCTTGTCATTTATTTAGATCTCAAGTTTAAGCGAAAATCACGTATGCCACGAGCGTTCAAGTTTAGATCACTAAGTCAGGAGTGACTTACTTATGCGAATAATAGTAACTGTGAAACCATGCGTTTTATATGCTTAAAACTTTGAGAAAATATATGACCGACCGCTCGTTTAAATTTGTATTTAATATCGTTTTAATATTTGAATGAGGTCCATCACCAGTAGCTTAGGGTAATAACTTTAGTAGAAATGTTTTTTGAATTTGAATCTGGCAGCATTGATCTCGTGATCACAGATCTTAGTAGAAATATTTTGTTGAATCTAGCACCACTTGCAAAACTAAAATCTTAAGAGTTTTGGCGGGAACGCGGAAAGTGTCATATCGCCCCATTGTATTTTTTTCTTGAACTAGTGTTTTTTTTACTGTTGACGTATAAAAATAAGTGTTTTATTCATAAAGTGCCAAAATCTGGGTTTGACTGGCATGGACTGGGTTTGACCAAAACTGGACTTTGATTGTAACTGTAGTTATCATGAATTGCAAAAACCGAAGACGAGGCAGTATGACTTTATAGCTTTAGCCAGCCCGATGGATTTAAATTAAAAAAAAAAGGAAATCTTGGAAGTTTTGGCGGGAACGCGGAATCGTAGCTGCCATGAAGCTATAGGTAAAGAGTAGCTGCGTTGTTGTCATATAGCAAAAAACTCTTCATTGTGTGTCACTATTTTTATTAGGCCATGGACTGGACTTGATTTTGTGTGATTTAAGTATGACTATGTCTGATTTCATTTGACGTAGATAATTAGAATCAAAGTAAACAATGGTTAGGTATTACAGAGACTTGATATTCAATGCAAAAAAAAAAAAAAAATTTGTACCACGTTACTACTACGTTTGTTTTGTATATTGAGTCGCACTCATTTGTTTATATATAGTATGTGACTAGGGTTTAAGCGTTTTAATATTGTCAAATTAATGTTGTGGAAGACGGCTCAACATTGTTTCTAATTACATGTACGTGTAAGGATGAATGATTATTGAGAAAATATGATGTTTGGTTTTATTTTAACAACTACGTAGAAGTAAAGTAAAGTAAATGTAAAATCTCGTTACCACTTTACTTATACATAGCTTAGACTTATCGTGATCTATTTTATTGATTACTACGTACTCTTGAAAATATTTCTGTTACCTTATTAAGAGCACAGTAGATAGTTTTGTACTGGCAAATGTACACCGCTCGTTGATCGTTGACCATATGAAAAAAAAACTCAAACTCTGACATAGCAGCCAGTGACAGGGATAGAATTGCGACCGTTGTTTTCAATTTTTCAAACAAACAGCCACTTTCGCTTTCCGAAGTTGATAGTTCTTTTGTTTAGTTTTCCTGCTTTTCAATAATTAGTTTGATAGGAAAACGTGCGTGTTTTGATAATTTATGACTTGATTACGATCACTACGTGTTGCCATTAAATATGGATGACACAACACAAAGCAGGACGTCGGATGCAGCCGCTAGTGCAGCGACGTGAGTATTTGTTTACTTACGACCCAGGACTAGCTTAGGGCCTGGTCAAAATTCAACTAGCAAACTGTTTATAATCAACTGCACTGTGTTGTTCTTCACCATATTGTACCAATAATCTTGAAGAAATGTTCCGTATGGCGCGGCAGCAAGGATTTGTTGGCTCATGGTTTTGTGGCAATAACGCAAACATGAAACGTGATAGCGAGTGTAAGATAGCCCTTCTTCAGTTATACTACGCAATACATGAATACAGTCTTGCTAGTGGTGGTACATTACTAGTGTATTAATAAATATATCAAGAGAATCATGAGAAATATGTTGGCTCATACTTTAACATTTTTTTTTTGGCTGGCAGTCAATTTTTTGACCACAACTCGCCTGATGTTAAGTGATGGTGTGGTCGAAGATGGTAAACACATCTAGCCTGGAATGGAACTGGCTCTCAAGTGAGGCAGCTCAAGCTCATTGTTGGGGTTTGAACCCACGCCCTTCGGCATGCGAACCGACCGCGCTAACCCCTGAGCTATCATCACAACAAAAACTTTAACTTAAATCTAACAGGCAATGTTCATGCCATCAGCTAATTCAATATAACAAATAAAAGTATTACCCATTTTTTTGCCTGTAACTATAAATCGGGGTAAATATTTATCTCATGCGGTTTTGAACTATAAATCGGGGTAAATATTTATCTCATGCGGTTTTTGCTAGTGAAATCGTTCTGAAAGCAGTAATCTAAGTTGAATGAATTTTTCATTTGTTTATGCCAAAGAAAATGGGAAAGATCAAATTCAATTTTAATAAGATTTAGTTTTGTTGTTGTTGAGGTTTCAGTCGATAATGTCACTGACTAACTTAGAATCTAATAATCATATATACTATTTGGCTTTTGTGTTATCATCTATTTATTTTATTAGTTAGCAGCTGTTCGTTTTCAATGTAAAATAACATAAAATTATGTGGGGTAGTTATCTACCCCGGTTTGAAGTTCTAGGGTTAACAGAGTAATATTTGCAGAGGAATCTAATTTAGCATCTATTTAGAAGTAATGATTAGTGTAACATGAACTTTTTTCTTTTTTTTTTATATCTGACAAGCTAGGTGTTTGACCACAACTCACCTGATGTTAAGTGACGGTGTGGTCGAAGATGGTAAAGCACAGCTAGCCTGGAATGGAACTTAAAATATTTATTTTCTTGCATAGAGCTAAACAGACATTAAAAACCCAAGAGTTCAAAATAACACACCAGAAATACTGGCATAAAACTTAATGTACACCCATAAAGGATATCAATCAAAGTATAAAACAAAATTTATTAATATGACTTGCATGAGTCAAGATTTTATGGTAGCATACATTGTCGGGTTATTATGTATGTCTAGTACTTAGATACAAACCCTCTCCATAATCACAAGTTATTGTTAGGATTCCTTCCCATTCCCATAATTGGTTTGACTACATAATAGTATGTCTAATTCTATATGTAGATGTAAACATATATAAGTTGTATTATGGTAAAGCTGGAAGGAAGGGCATGTTTTAGCAGTCTATGTATTTATATATCTCCACCATATGATTGCCATTGATGACCATTGATGATGAACCATTGACAGCCCTGTTGGCTCATTGGTAGTATGTCTGCCTGAGCTGTAGGGTGTGGGTTCGATTCCCGCCAAGGACAAAACATTTTATGGTATAAACAAATGTTTGTTCTGTGTCTGGGTGTTCTGTATGTATTTTAAGTATTTACAAAAAAAAAAGTATTTATGTATCCTATCAGTTATCGGACTTCCATCACACAAGCTCTGCTTAGTTTTGGGTCAGATGGCGCTGTGTGTAATGTGTCCTATGATATTTATTTTATTTTTATTTATTTATTTATATACCTACCACTTAAAATAATCCTTTGATTTTGATGATTGAGCGTTGATTGATTTTTAGGGTTACATACCCAAAGGGTAAAATGGGACCCTATTACTAAGACTCCGCTGTCCATCCGTCTGTCTGTCTGTCCATCTGTCACCAGACTGTATCTCATGAACCGTGATAGACAGTTGAAATGTTTACAGATGATGTATTTCTATTCCCGCTATAACAACAAATATTATATTAAAACAAAATAAAATAAATATTTAAGGGGGCTCCCATAAAACAAACATGATTTTTTTGCTTGATATTGATAACGGCAACAGGTAGACGCTTGAAATATTCACAGAATATTTAGTTGTATATTCACTTTAAAAATAAATAATAAAATTATATATTATAACTTGCATACAACAGACATGACTTTTTTGCCGTTTTTTAGATAATGGTACGGAACCGTTCGTGCGCGAGTCCTTGGCCGGTTTTTTATTATGGTATAGGCTGTTTTTTTTATATTTTCTAGTCTCATTTTATTTTTAACACAAAAATCAAATCAATTTAGTCTATATTGATTTATTATATCCTATGGTTTTCAAATAGTGATAAGAATAAATAAGAGAGCTCATGTCATGATGTTCCTTATTATATTTCTTTTGTTTTCTATTATAATTTCTAGTGTATACAACCTATGTTCTATTTCCCACATCCGCGAATGCTTGTTACAACACTGCTATGTTTCTATTTTCCATTAAATCCATGTACATTCTGATATTCTATATACTCACATAGATTCATAGATCTATGTGAGTATATTTCTGAAGAATTAACACAAAATAGTGGAAGCGGTATGTGACAGGAAGAGTATAGAAGAGCGCTAAAAGGCGGCCAAGCCGATATGAACTACTAAAATTAACTGCTCCAAATATAATAATGCCTATTATTAGATGAAAAATAAAACAAAATGATTGCTAGTAATTTTGCTAGAAAATAGTAAAATAATTATAAATGGAATGTTTCAGACGGAAGCGGCGCTCCTCTATCCTGAAGAGCCAGCGCCCGCCACGAACGCCGTTCTGCGAGCTGGAATTCAATGTGAGCACGCCTGCCGACAGTAGCAAGAGCCGCCGCGTAAGCTTCTCGAGGAGAACTGGTGTTGCGTGAGTGATTTTATTTTTGAAGTAAAAGCTTCTTTAGAGGCATATTTTGTGAGTATTGAATAAGACAGCCGTCACGCTCGGCTATATAACGCTCGTTCGAGTAAAGTCTGCTCTCGCAGACTAAGGAAGTGAGAGAGTTATTTTTTTATGGCTGACAGGCTAGGTGCTTGACCCCAACTCACCTGATGTTAAGTGGCGGTGTAGTCGAAGATGGTAAAGCACAGCTAGCCTGGAATGGTACTGACTCTCAAGTGAGGCTGCCGGGTGCTTGGCTGGTGGTAGCTAGCCAGCCGAGTACTAGAAAGTACCCTACAACCACGCTATGGTTTCCTCACGATGTATATCCTTCACCGGCAGCTCAAGCTCATTGTTGGGGCTTGAACTCACGCCCTTCGGCATGCGAACCGACCGCGCTAACCACAGCTATTATCGCTACAAATTGTGCATTCCAAATTACATCAACTCCGTTAAGACATTCCATCTTGTGGAAGTAACTCACGAATTTTAACATTTATAATATTAATAAGAAATAAGTTGTACCAAGGTTTGACTTAAATTTAATATTAATAAAATAGATCAGTTTTTACTGATTTTGTTAAAATGTGACACATTTTGGTTCTAGTGAGTTTGCTACAAACGAAGCTACGACAACATGGAAAAACTTCTATGAAGAGCACAACAAGTCTCTGGAGTCGTCTGGAAATGATTCTGAGATGAACCATGGAAAACAACCTATAGCCCACCTCGGGAAACGAATTTTCGATCAACAGTTCGAGGAAGTCGAAGCATTCGAATTCATGGGAACCCTCAACCCTGGCATCAATATAAGCACTTCTATAAACAATATCTCATATATACATTTAACTCAGTTGGGAGGCACTGAAACAAAACTCACTGCTCCGCCCAGCAACTTTGAGCTGAGTGCTATGACTGAAACACAAAGCAGGCTGTTCGGAGATAACCTGGCTATATCGGGTACTACTGAAGCCTCGGGTCGTATTGACACAAACTTCTCCGCGATCCAACAAATAAGTGTGAAAGACGACCTTGATGAAATACAAGCAGATCTTCAGCGGCAGTCCAATATCGTCTGCCAAGGTCCGTTCACTGAACAAAACTTATCTGAATACATAGAAGTTGATCTGAACATGACGCATATTGCGGTACCTAATGACGAATCCGATATGTCTATAACAGACACAATCCATAGTCCAAAAGTCGATGTTGAAGTTTCTAAAAGCTGTTCTATAGACAAAAAAATCAATATCAGCAATAAAGATTGGGTGGCAGACAAAGAAAATATTGTTTTGAATCCGTACGTGACGCCGCGAGAATCTATCAACTTCGCCGTAACTGAATTGCCAGATGAAGTTCTTGTATTTGATGGCAAAAGGTTGATTGTCGAAACAGAAAATCCAAAAAAAGAGAACTCTCGCCAATCAGTTCTATCCAATTATACCGATCGGACTCCACAAAGAAAGACCATAGTTCTTAACTGTAATGATGACTTACCTAATTTCCTAGAAGATGCTCAAGTTTCAAATAACCAATCCTATTTTGTAGGCACTTCTGAAAGTTGTATTTTAGAAGATAAGTCGGCACACCATCGTTTAGATGAAACACAAAACAAATACAAGACCATAATCTTTGGTGATGATTTAGATGACATATCTATGACCCAAGCAGTTCCTAATGTTATATCAGATGTAGAAAAACGACTGACTACGTTGTACGACGATTCAGTTGGTAATATATCAATTACTCAAGCCTTACCTTCTAATATTATAAACAAAGAAAAAAGGAATACTATTTTGTATGAAAACGATAATGCCGATATATCTATCACTCAAGCATTGCCAGCTAATGTAATAATTCCTAACGAGAATAACGAGATAAGTAAAACAATGGTATTTGAAAATGAAGCTTGCAATATATCAATGACCGAAGCTATTCCTACTAACATCAAAGTCGAAAATACCGCGCAACGGCGAACAAATATTCTTGAAGATGGTACTGCTAATGTCTCAGTCTCACAAATAATTCCCAACACTAAATTAGATAGCAAAGAATCAAGACGAACTCTTGAACATGAAGACAAAACCGAAAACATTTCTGTTACTCATTCTTTAACATCAAGTTTTTGGAAAGAAAAAGTACCAGTGCCAGAAAGAAGGACAACTGTTGTATTCGAAAGTGATATTGGTAACATATCTGTAACACAAGCTTTGCCTTCCAACATCATCCTGCCACAAAATCTAAACTCTACAGCATATAGAAATAATGATGATATTTCTATGACACAAACATTATCTGGAAATATTCTGCTCGGCAAGAATATTGAGCCGCACAGACGAAGAACAGTAGTATATGAAGATGACACAGGAAATCTTTCCATAACACAAGCTGTGGCTAAAAATCAAGTTATTCAAGGTGTTTCACATCAGACACATGCAACAGAAATGAGTAATATTGAGGTTCCAAGCAACAGAATCTTGCAAGCAAAATCAGTTTTTTATAGTAGTAGTGAAGATATGTCGAATACTCAAGCTCTTAATATAAGTCAATTACAAATACAAGAAAAGCCACAGGTTTCAGAAGAAATAATAGAAAATAAAAGACGAACAATTGTATTCCAAAATGACGCTGCTGACATTTCTATAACGGAACCGATTTCTGTTAGACAAGTAATTGAGAGTATAAATTTACAAGATGAGAAAAATATTGAAGAACCAAAAGAAAATAAAAGGCGAACAATTTTGTTTCAAAATGACGCCGCTGACATATCTATAACGCAAGCTGTACGTGTAGGACAAGTGATTGATAGCATAAGTGCACAAGGTCAGCAAAACATTCAAAATACTGAAGTTAATAATGAAGCTCTTTGCAAAAAAAGTTTAATACAAAAAACAAAAACAGTAGTTTCTAAAAGCTATGATGCTGATATACATTTGACTGAAGCGGCCCTTATGAACCGAGATATTGATATAGGAACTGAGGACAAATTAAAGCAAACAACCAGTAAAATTTCTGAAGGATTACAATTAAATATAAGTAAGAATATTATTAATCAAGGTATAGATATCATTCAAAAAGAAAATGATAACATTGAAATGTCCAATGTGTTACCTAGTGCAGAATCAACTAACACAAGAAAAACTATAGTTTTTGAAAACGATAATGCTGACATATCTATGACTCAAGCAGTTCCTATGAACAAAGTAATTGATGCTATGCAAAAAGAAAAACAAAATATTAAAGTGTTCAATTGTTCGCGATATGAAGAATTCAACAACAAAAGGAGAACAGTAGTTTTTGAAAACGATGATGCCGATATATCAATGACTCAAGCAGTTCCTATGAATAAAGTCATTGAAACCCTACATAAAGAAAAACACAATTTCGAAAAAACAAACGTATTTTACAATATGGACGAAATAACTAACAATCAAAGAACGATTATTTTTGAAAATGACGACGCTGATATTTCTTTGGCTCATGCAGTAGTAAACCAAGTTATTGATACCACACAAAACGAAAATAACTGCAGAGACGCTGAAGTGGCTTTACTTAAAGAAGAATTGATCCTCAAGAAAAGCACAGTTGGATACAACGAAGCTGATATATCTATGACTGAAACAGTCTCCATGATCCAAGTAATAGATATTGCACAGAAAGAAAATCAAAACTTGACAACTGGTGTACCCAGTCAAGGGTTAAAAAACAGAAGAACAGTAGTGGAAAATGATTGCGTTGATACAATCGCGATTCAAGCAGTTGATCTGAATCCACTGTTACACATAAAGAAAGATGAATTAAAACATAATGTTATACAAAAAGAAACTGAAGTGAACAATGAAATCGTATGTTGTGATAGTATTAAATATAATAAAACACCGCGTATAGTATACGACGATGACGAAGGGGACATATCCATGACACGCGCTGTTTCTTCTAGTATAATTTTGCCTGACGGACAAGAGAAAAAGAGAACAATAGTCGTAGAAAGTGTAGAGTCGTTATTAGATAATAAAGATCTTTTCATGGAAATAGATAAACTAACTAATCCTATTGATGACAATAAAAGTAGTGATAAAGCCAGTGAAGAAGATTATGACATATCTATGTCAAATATTTACGTTGCGGAAATTGGTGAAAGGAAAGCCATCCCATATATTGGCAATGATAAAAGTATCGTTAAAACTACTATTGAAAATTTCAGTCTTGATAAAAATGACATATCACATATAGTAAATAACGAGAAGCAAGTTGCGATGCTAACAAAACCAATACCGACTGGATTACTGGCAATCCAGCAAAAAATCATTGACAAAACGCTCTGCAAAGAAATTAAACATGATGGCATAATACCAGATACACCCAGTAACATTCTAGTTTACCAGTCGTTGACTACAGATACAAAGAATTTAACAGTAAGTACTGACAAAGGAGATTCTCATATAACAATTGAAGAAGAAAACAAAAATATTGAAGAAAAGAAAGTTAGTTTACAATCTCTTAAAATATGCTCCGAAGCTAAAACCCCCAAACAAGAACAATTAAAAAGTGAGCCTGAGGATGTTGACTTAGTTACAGAAACAACCAGCGAACACAGTTCTGTAAAAGCGGTTGATACTAAGCCCAATGATTCAATTCTCAACGATTTACTCGACATGTCTCAGTCATCATTTGAAGGAACAGAAGATAAAAATCTTATGACCAAAATAAGTTCCGATCACGATATACCGGCAAATGAAGAAGTAAATGAAGCTGTTGCAAAGACCTCGATGAATACTATGTTCTGTATAACCAAAGATAGCGATGATGAACGACCTACCGACAAATCTGAGACTACTAATAGACAAGAAATGAAACAAATTCAAGGGCAACCGCCTCTAAGCATTGAATACAAAGATGAAGATGACCCACCTATCGTACGAAACATACAACAGAAATTATCAATAATAAAAAACGTAATGAGAGAGGACCACGTTCCCTGCTTTATACCCAGTCAAACCAATAAACTCGACGAAGATTCTGCTAGTAAAGTATCACTAGACATGTCCAGAAGAAAGAGCTCTAAAAGTTTCAGGATGGCAAATGACACAAACGAGCTTCTGGAGATGCTCTCGGATTTCACGGATAAAAGACTCTCTCGAAATGTGCCTTTGGAAGAGTTAAAAGAAAATAATGATATTCCAGAATCGCGTTTCTCGTTCGAAAGTAAAGTAGACTTTAAACCGGAGCCAACTCGCTTCAATCGTACCCTCAAAAGGCAATCGATAGTTCTTAGTCGCGAAGACTTAATGAACAATCTATCTATGGCCAGTGCTGCACTGCAAAAGTCGAGATCAGACTTCGACGAAAGTGACAGCATCGATGAAGTCAAAGAAACACCAAATTTATCGAAAGAACACAAACAATCTGTAAGACTAAGCAGTGATATAGTCAAAACATTGCAATTCGACGACGACTCCATTAGCGAAAAAAACGAATCAATTCAGATGCCGTTCAAGAAAACAGCTTTCGGAGAGATATCTTACATGAAGGAGACGAAGGCTAAGGTCATTCCAGAATTCTTGACTAACATTTCCGATGGAATCAAGGAGTTGATGGATGATCTGGTGAAACCTGTAACCGATGTGCAACCTTTCACTAGAAACGTCCCCGAAACGGTAATTTCCCCGAAAAACCCTTCTATGCGCAGTACTCAGATCCAAGCTAATCTCCTGACTTCTAGCCAGATCGATCTTCACACTGACTTATATTCCACCACTAATTCTGTGTGTGAGATGAACAAACTTAGCTCAGTCGATATCATCACGGATGCAGTTAACAGATCCATGTCAAGGGCGCTCAACAGTCCAGTCAAAACGATTCCTGTGTATTCAGAGTCCACAAAATCGTCTGCTATGGATGTTACATCAGATCGCACTGATGATACCATAAAAAATACTGTACATCCGAAGTCTGTATCTAATGCTCGACCACTAGGATCAGTTTTAGTTTTTGATCAACACAACCCTTTGAACAACATTCTTCTGATGCCGACGCCATCCGATGCTATAGACATCCATAAATATGAACCCCTTAAACTAGAAGAGGAGCTAGAACCTCAACCCAGCCAAGATGATGAAACGCTAAACCAAGAAGAAAAAATCACGAGTCAGTATCGCGTGGAACTGGCGGCTTCCGTAACTAATCAAAATATTGTAGACAAAATTGACACCCAAAGCGTTAAATCTAATACAAGCAAACTTGCGTCGATAGATCAGTGCACTGAACCACAAAGCCACAGCCACAAGGATATAGAAATCAATACTGTAATAGCAATGAAAGGAAACGAACAGTTATTAGAGGCGAGTTCGTCGTTAACTTTGGTAGACGATGAATTATTTCGGAACACGAATCATTACCGCAACACGTACCGGAGGGACACTGCCAACTCACCTGTAAAAGTCATCTACAAAATTGATAAGGCACCAACTGAAAAGATTGATTCGGATTTCACTTCCACAGACGAAGTAGAACGACCTAACAAGCCGAAGAAACGAGTATACAGTCCGACAAGGCGGAAGAAACACAAGAACTGCACATTGTCAAGCTTAGATGTGACTCCAAAACCTATAGCCAAAATACAAAAGCGGTCCCTCAGCCCCGAGTACATGGAACTGGACAATCTGCCTGTAAAGCGAAATACGTCTCCCGAACCCGAGCCCTATGCTCCTCCGTCGCGACAGAAATCTCCCCAGAGAACACGGAACAAAAAGCCGGGGACGACGTTTACCGTTCAACAATTAACGACGATGGTTCACGTCGAGCCTGCGGGTCAGGAAGTTAGCCAAGTACAGGAGAAGACGGATTCGAGCACGACTGAGCCGCGAACGACGAGCAATTCCCACGATGTGCTTGGGATAGTAATTAGTTCTGAAATAATGAGTTCGTTCACGAGTAGCAACAACTTGAGAGACGAGAAGTCCCTCGTTATGTCCTCGCTCTCCGGCAACCCCTCGAAGTTGGAATGGCTTCCGACGAGTACTTCCCTGTCAGTGGACTCTGTGCACTCCGAAGACGACCTCGTGGGGATTATTGATGCAATGCCGTTCATGGGGTAAGTACTCGCAACCTATGTCTATATGATGCCCATCTTCCGCAGAACTTCCTTATATGATGTTCCGGATAAAATTTAGGTTAATAGAAAAATGTTATTATTGCTTAAAAGATATTTTTTTCTGATCCTAAAATGGAAATGATATTTCATAATTAAAAATAAAAAAATAAAATAAATATTGTAGGACACATTACACACATTTATATTTTATTTTGACATATATTGCAATGTATCAAACTTGAGATTGTTTTTTAATTTATACTATTATATTTACGTAATTTTTGTACGACCAAATTCACATGCCGAGTCATGGCAAAGTAGGAGAACTAAATCTATAAAATATCTAACATCAATGTAAACCCTATTTTTAGTGAATAAATTTCATTTCATTTCATCCTATCATAGGAACTTATGTAGAGAGTTTAAAATGTTCCATTGATTGAGTAAAAATCTAGTGGTTTAAGTCACCTGGTTTGCGTCGCAGGAGCCACGATTGCCAGTGGGAGTGCGTGACGGGGCCGGTGTGGACGTTCCTGCTGCTTCACTCGCGGCTGAGGCTCTCGATACGGTTCGCGGGCCCGCCGCGCCTGCGCCCCGACACGCCAGTACTCAACGTCGAGCTGGAGACGCCGCCCCAAGGTAACACCCTCTCACACGATGGTTGCTGCCGCAGACCGTAATCGAATTCATACAATGCAATGTACGTTCTAATGACGATTTAAAAGATTAATAAATCGTTAGTAATTATAATTTTTTTATTGACATAATGCTGAATTTTATTATATTGACATATTTTTATAATTGTCATTTGTGTTCGCTTGGGGTGTTTTCTACAAAGGGGGGTGGGGGGTCCTTACTTTGCTTATTTTTTAAAGACATTAGGGATGAGGCGATCTGTATGGTGATAACGTCAGCAAAGTCATATAAATTATGCTGATTGTTTGTTTTCCTTGTTATCGGCACACTTCGTTTTAGCGACATGGCCGCTGATTAAACCAATATTTACTTAAGTATAGGAGAGGGAGTAAGCTTTGCTTACTTTTGCTGACATGGGGGAGGGAGGGGTTAATAATTACTAAAATTCTGCTTACGTAATACTTGAATGGTCCCTTAGAGCTTATTTCTGAAGAAGAGACACGTTGATGACTTGAACGTATATTACTATGAAACATATTTCATTCAAGTTTATTGGATACTAGCGGCCCGCTCCGGCTTCGCACGGGTATAAACCTCAATAATAACAGTATTTCTCCACTATTTAATGGATGTTATTATACATATAAACCTTCCTCTTCAATCACTCTATCTATTAAAAAAAACCGCATCAAAATCCGTTGCGTAGTTTTAAAGATTTAAGCATACATAGGGATATAGGGGCAGAGAAAGCGACTTTGTTTTATATTATGTAGTGATATTTAAGTCAAGGCTTGGAACCGGTTTAAAATTAACCGAATATAAAACGGTAAAAACCGGTGTTTTTGATTATTAAGTCCGGAACGTAACCGTTAAAAGAGCGTTATTAAAACCTTTATTAACCGGTTTATTATTCCGCGAGACGCGGTACGCACCTACATTGCCATATGGACAGGGTACGGGAGGGCTGGTATAGATGCTACAAAAGACTATTGCATATTTAAAGAAGGGGGTGCGCGGGTGGCCTAAACCGTTATATATCGGTTTATTCCACAAAACCTAGCGATGATGGTTAGTGCGGTAGGTTCGCATGCCGAAGGGCGTGGGTTCATACCCCAACTGAGCTTGAGCTGCCGGTGAAGGAAAACATCGTGAGGAAACCATAAAAATCAAAATCAAAATCAAAAGTCATTTATTCAGTTTAGGCCCTGGTAAGGCACTTATGAACGTTAAGTTACATGTTTGAATCTACCACCGGCTCGTAATTACACTTCAACTGAGAAGACTCCGGCAAGAAACTCAGCAAGGCATTTTTTTTGTGGATCTTTCTTTTCATATTAGGTTACAATTTACAGTAATAAATATTAATACATACATTATGCTTACTACAATTGTCACTTAGCCAGGGGGATGCAAGTGCAGAGAGAAGCTACAACAACCATATATTCCTGTCTTCCACGTAATGAGCCACCTTATAGTAGGCTTTGTCAATTAACCTCTGCTTTATAAAATCTTTGAATTTATTATAGGACATTTTAGTTACCTCAAGTGGGATTTTATTATAGAATCTAACGCAATTCCCGAGAAAAGACTTATTAGCTTTAGATAACCTGAATCTAGGTGTCACAATTTTATCTTTATTTCTTGTATTTAAGTTATGGCGACTACTATTAATTTCAAATGAATTTAAATTTTTCCGGACAAACATAATGTTTTCATAAATGTACTGTGACGGTAACGTTAATATCTTAAAATCTTTAAATCGATTTCGTAGTGATTCGCGAGGACCCAAACAATAGATTGCGCGAATTGCACTTTTTTGCAGAATAAAAATAGTTTCAAAGTCTGCAGCTGAGCCCCACAGCAGTAGACTGTAGGACATTAAACTATGGAAATAAGCAAAGTAAACCAACCTGGCTGTAGCCACATCTGTTATTTGTCTAATTTTTCTAATCGCGAAGGCAGCGGAACTCAATTTACTAGCTAACTTTTCTATATGAGGACCCCATTGTATTTTACTATCTAATGTTACGCCGAGAAAGACTGTTTTATCCACTAGATCAAGTCTTTTACCATCGACTAAGATATGAGTGTCCCTCTTAGCAACATTGGGGAGAGAAAACCTTATACATTTTGTTTTACATGAATTAAGCATAAGATTATTGGCGGCAAACCATTTTGATACAGCTGATAAGGTGTTATTGAGCTGTGTAAGGTCTGTATCTTTTCTATTGACTTTAAAAATTAACGAGGTGTCATCAGCAAATAAAACTATATCGGACAATTCATTTACCATATAGGGCAAATCATTAATATATGCCAAGAACAAGAAAGGGCCTAAGATTGATCCTTGAGGTACGCCCGTTTTTACTAAGGACCCTAGGGACGTAATACCGCTAATACCTACTTTTAGCTACATAGCGCGGTGGAAGGGTACTTTCTAGTACTCGGCTGGCTAGCTACCACCCTCAAGTTGAAAATCTGCCGCCAAGCATCTAACGGTGTGTTCCGGCAGCCTCACTTGAGAGCCAGTTCCATTCCAGACTAGGTGTGCTTTACCATATTCGATCACACCGTTACTTAACATCAGGTGAGCAGAGGTCAAACACCTAGCTTATCAACTAAAAAAAAAAAATGGGTAAATATAGAACAAAACTGAAAAATAAAATCATCATGTACTTAGGCCTTAACCGGTTCTAATTTTTAACCCGGTTTCCAAGCCCTATGTTTAACGTTTGTTCATTGGCAGATAAGAAGAACTCTATCGCGTACCTGTGCGTGATATTCGCGGCGGAGTTGATGCGGTACCAGATGTCCCGCGGGTGCAGCGCCGCCAGCCACGTGGGCAAGCTGTTGCGACGGCTCGCGGGCGCGGCGCGGCTCGCGGCGCAGTGGGCGCGCGCCATGCACGACGCGCGCGCACGCCTCGCCTACTCACTCTCGCACGATGGCTGGCTTGCGCTCAAGGTACGTAGCAAGCTGGCACCTCGGCTGGCTTGTCCTTATTGTGCTTAGCAGAGTGGCATCTCGGCTGGTTCGCCCTCATTGTGCGTGGCGAACTGGCACCTCGGTTAGTTCGCCCTCATTACGTATTGTGAGCTGGCACTTCGGCTGGCTCACCCTCATTATGTGTAGTGAGCTGGCACCTCAGCTGTTTAGCCTACAATGAATGTAGCGAGCTGGCACCTCGGCTGGCTCGCCCTCATTGTGCGTAGCGAGCTGGCACCTCGGCTGGCTTGTCCTTATTGTGCTTAGCAGAGTGGCATCTCGGCTGGTTCGCCCTCATTGTGCGTGGCGAACTGGCACCTCGGTTAGTTCGCCCTCATTACGTATTGTGAGCTGGCACTTCGGCTGGCTCACCCTCATTATGTGTAGTGAGCTGGCACCTCAGCTGTTTAGCCTACAATGAATGTAGCGAGCTGGCACCTCGGCTGGCTCGCCCTCATTGTGCGTAGCGAGCTGGCACCTCGGCTGGCTTGTCCTTATTGTGCTTAGCAGAGTGGCATCTCGGCTGGTTCGCCCTCATTGTGCGTGGCGAACTGGCACCTCGGTTAGTTCGCCCTCATTACGTATTGTGAGCTGGCACTTCGGCTGGCTCACCCTCATTATGTGTAGTGAGCTGGCACCTCAGCTGTTTAGCCTACAATGAATGTAGCGAGCTGGCACCTCGGCTGGCTCGCCCTCATTGTGCGTAGCGAGCTGGCACCTCGGCTGGCTTGTCCTTATTGTGCTTAGCAGAGTGGCATCTCGGCTGGTTCGCCCTCATTGTGCGTGGCGAACTGGCACCTCGGTTAGTTCGCCCTCATTACGTATTGTGAGCTGGCACTTCGGCTGGCTCACCCTCATTATGTGTAGTGAGCTGGCACCTCAGCTGTTTAGCCTACAATGAATGTAGCGAGCTGGCACCTCGGCTGGCTCGCCCTCATTGTGCGTAGCGAGCTGGCACCTCGGCTGGCTCGCCCTCATTGTGCGTATAGAGCTGGCATGTCGGCTGGCATGAGCTAAACTTACGTAACGAGCTATATAATAAATAGTTTGATTATGGTAAATAAATTGATTCATGGAGGTTGTTCAGAATATACACAATTAAAATTTCAAAATACATTAATATTTTCAATATACCTTTTATTTAAATTCATTTTAATTTAAAATCTTGGGCAGTTGTGTAAAAACCTACAACCTGATATATTTTACCGCGTTACTTTATGATAATAAGTTTTTTTCAAAAATATCACAGGTAATTCACGATGGATGTTCAGATTAAAAAATATACATAATTAAAATTTTAAAATAAATAATAATTTTAAATGATATCTTTATAGGTACATAATTATTTATCTTTAAGGTAAAATATGTCAGGGTGTATGTTTTTACACGACTGTCCAAGAAAAGGAGTGTTAATATATACGTATATATATATATAGGTATATATATATATATATAGGTATATATATACACTAGCAAACCCGGCCACGCGTTGCTGTGGCCAAAACACGCGTGTAACGTGAAATAAATTGTAGCGCATATGAAACGTTTGGACTTTTAACGTAGCGCCATCTATTGGATACTTACTCAATCCAGTTAATAAATTACCTTACACCGCCATCTATTAGAATTTTATGGAACTTACAGATAAATTATACCTCTTTGTCGTATAATAAATGAATAATTTGCAATTGAATTGAGATATAAAACTATCTCTCAAGTTAGATCAAACTGCACACAGTGTTCAAGATTTGGTTAATATCGGTTCAGTAGTTGAGGAGTTCATCGCGGACAAACAACGTGACACGACATTTTTATATATAAAGATATTGGGCATTTGTGTTTTTTTTTGTTACTCGTGTAGGTGGCGAACACGTCGTACCGCACGGTGTGGGAGGTGACGATGCAGCTGGAGCTCGTGGTGGAGGACGCGCGCGCCTCGCCGTGGCCGCGCGCGTGCGGCGTGCGCGTGTCGCGCGCGCTGGCCGCCGCGGGCGGGCCCGCGCCGCCCGACGTGTCGCGCGTCGTCGCCGCGCCGCACGACTGGGGCCACGCGCCGCGCACCATCTGGTAACCCTCGCCACCGTTCACACACTTACACACAACATCTTCGCTTACCATCAGGCGAGATGACAGTCGAACCACTTTGATTTTTTGAGTAGTTTGTAGCGATGATGGCTCAGTGGTTAGTGCGGTAGGTTCGCATGCCGGAGGGCGTGGGTTCGAACCCCAACAATGAGCTCGAGCTGTCGGTGAAGGAAAACATCGCGAGGAAACCATAGCATGGTGGTAGAGTACTTTCTAGTACTCGGCTGGCTAGCTACCACCCTCAAGTTGAAAATCTGCCGCCAAGCATCTAACGGTGTGTTCCGGCAGCCTCACTTGAGAGTCAGTTCCATTCCGGGCTAGGTGTGTTTTACCATCTTCGACCACACCGTCACTTAACATCAGATGAACTGTGGACAAACACCTAGCCTGTCAACCATAAAAAAAAGAACACCCAGACACGGAACAAGCATTTGTTTATACTTATTACAAAATGTTTGTCCTGGGCGGGATATGAACCCACGCCCTACAGCTTTAAAAGAGTGTATACCAATGTGTCAATAGGACTGTTAACACAATAAGTAATACAAATATGACTCTCAATATGTAATACAATAAGCTATCATTTGTTTTGCAGGAAAGTGTTTCGATATTTGAAGAATAAGAAGAAAGATTTTGACGAAATCGCACAACTATAGCGAGTATTCCACAAAACGATGCAATCTTACACAGTCAACATATTATAAAATAACGCAATCGTACTCCTGCAGTCTATATTTTACAGAACGACGCAATCGTACTCCTGCAGTCTATATTTTACAGAACGACGCAATCGTACTCCTGCAGTCTATATTTTACAGAACGACGCAATCGTACTCCTGCAGTCTATATTTTACAGAACGACGCTATCGCCTACGTTTTACATTCTACAAAATTACGTAATTGTACACCTGCAGTTAACATCTCATAGAACGTTGCAATCGTGCACCTGCAGTCTATATTTTACAGAAGGACGCAATCGTACTATTGTAATCTACTTTCTACAGAACGACGCAATCGCCTACGGTTTACATCTTACAAAATTACGTAAAATCGTACACGTGCAGTCAACATCTCATAGAACGTTGCAATCGTGCACCTGCAGTCTATATTTTACAGAAGGACGCAATCGTACTATTGTAATCTACTTTCTACAGAACGATGCAATCGCCTACGTTTTACATTCTACAAAATTACGCAATCGTACACCTGCAGTTAACATCTCATAGAACGTTGCAATCGTGCACCTGCAGTCTATATTTTACAGAAGGACGCAATCGTACTATTGTAATCTACTTTCTACAGAACGACGCAATCGCCTACGGTTTACATCTTACAAAATTACGTAAAATCGTACACGTGCAGTCAACATCTCATAGAACGTTGCAATCGTGCACCTGCAGTCTATATTTTACAGAAGGACGCAATCGTACTATTGTAATCTACTTTCTACAGAACGATGCAATCGCCTACGTTTTACATTCTACAAAATTACGCAATCGTACACCTGCAGTTAACATCTTATAGAACGATGCAATCGTACACTTGTAATCTACATTCTACAAAATTACGCAATCGTACACTTGTAATCTACATTCTACAAAATTACGGAATCGTACACCTGCAGTTAACATCTTATAGAACGTCGCAATCGTATACCTGTAATCTACATTCTGCAGAATGAAGCAATCGTACTATTGTAATATACTTTCTACAGAACGACGCAATCGCCTACGTTTTACATTCTACAAAATTACGCAATCGTACACCTGTAATCTACATTCTACAGAATGAAGCAATCGTACACTTGTAGCGAACATTCTATAAAAAGACTTACTGCGTAAATTCAAAAAAAAAATGACATTTTAATACATATTACGCTTTGTATTCCGACAGCTTCGTAGCCAGTTTGCACTATAGGCTAGGTGTTAACGTCTCAATCTCTTACTACTTAGCTGGAACATGCGGAAAGGGAGTTACTAACAAACTTAACACTTTTAAAATATAATAGTATTTTTAATTTGCGCCAACCACGACGGGAGAAAGTTTTTTTTTTTTTTACATTTTATTGTTAATCCATATATCTCAACATGCTAAGCCTGTAGGAAGATTGAAAATATTCGTGTGTTATTTGTATAATATTTCGTAAAATGTATTTTTTAACTCAAAAGTAGTAAATTCATTTGTCATGACATTTACACGTTACGGTTTGATTATTATTTACGGTTTAGAAAAAATTAAGTTGTTATGATTTGTTAAAGACTGTTTACTTTATTGTTAATATTTTAGGGAATTTAAATTTAAATATGAAAATTAAGACGTTCTAAAAATTTTAAACTAAAATGTGTTTCACTCCATTCGCTCAACAGTGTTCATATATACAAAGCATCGCAGGTAGATTTGGACAGAGACTTTTATACTTGAGAGCCAGTTCCCATCCTAAGTTAAGTGTGTTTACTATCTTTCACCACACCATTACTTAACATCAGGTAAGTGGACAAACACTTAATTATCTTTAAAAATAATGCTATTTAGAGAAGAAAACATATACTAGATGGCGTTGTTTAACTTTTCAAACAAGTTTGTGCTGTGTTGGAAATTTTACGTCCAAGAAATATCTTAAGTCTTTATCAATATTCTTCTGTTGTGCTAAAGTGTCGATTTATTGTTAATTCTGAACCCTTGCATTGATATTATTGAACCTAACTAATATTATACATGCGAATGTGTTTGTTTGTTTAGTTACGCCTTCACGCGTAAACTACTCAACGGAGTGAAATTTTGCATATAGGTACTTACTTTAGACCCTGGAATAAGACATAGGATACTTTTCATCATCATCATCATCACCATCCATCACCACGCGGGTAAAACCGCGGGACGCAGCTAGTTTATAACATTTAAAAGTTCTATTTAATTTCAACATACGGCATTTAGCATGGTCCATAGCAGGGGTTCCCAAACTTATTTTGTCTACTGCCCACCTTGAGAATAAATTATTTTTTAGCGCCCCCATTTTTTCACCTAAGTCTAAGAGGCCTCCTAGCTAAATGAAATTACAAATCACCCTCCAAGCCTCTACACAACGCCCCCATTTTTTTTCTGGGTCTCTTACCTTCTCTTACCTCCCTTTAGGCCTGCAGCGCCCACAAGGGTGCGTTATCGCCCACTTTGGGAAAGGCTGGTCTATAGCAAAGTGATTAAACTTCCCTTTAAAAATTAAAAAGGCAGATTTGCGTTAAATCTTTCGCTGCCAGACAGATTCAACGCTAGCAAGTCTTTGGATGTTTTAAAGAAATTTTCTAGAATTCAATTAACACTGCCCAATAATAAAGATGTATCCATCACTTTACGAGTTGAATACTTCTAATGTAGGGTTGAGAAAAACGATTTAAGGCCCTAAGCTTTAGTTCTGTATTATAATTATGTACACACATAAGTGAAAGTTTGTTTTAAAGAAATTATATAGTTTCGTATCGCTTAACTTAAATGGCAATGAGAGCTCATAGTATGACCCCAGGTCACGTATTCTGAACCGAAACATTCTATAAGCAATAACGCTAATAAAAAGGCCTAAAATGTACGGGATTGACATAAGCTGACATGAACGTGACATGAACAACTTATGTCAATTCCGTACATTTTTGGGCTTTTCTATTGGCATTATCGTTATGTTACTTTGCCTAAGCCTTTTGAATCGGAAAGGTGTCGATTCGAAAACTTTACTCCTTAGGGCCTAGACAATGTAACATTCGATTAGCGATAACGCAAGTAGAATAGCCACAAATGTACGGGACTGACATAAGCTGTCGATATGTCATGTGGTTAGCTTATGTCAATCCCGTACATTTTTGGGTTTTCTATTAGAGTTGTCGCTAATCGAATGAAATATTTAATCATCATACCACTACTTCGTCCCAAACTGTGACCTCGCGACTTGTTATTTCATTACAAGGTTGTATCCTATTAGTGATTGAACTTCAACATTATATTTGCACGTAATAACTTCCATAGAACATTTCTGAAATAATGGTTCACAAGTTGACATAATTTTTTTTTGTCATAGTAAGTAACATTCATTCAACAAGTCATCTTCATAGAAATTGGCCGCTGCCGGTTTGAATGTGTGCGTGCGTACCGGGCGCCGTGTACGTACACACTGCCACGCACACATTCAACATAATCTCGGGGAGACTCGGGTGCCGGCAGTCCGGGCCTTGCCGTGAGTTTGATCGCGCGTGTTCCAGTACGCTGCACGCCCGCTCGCATTCGCCCGCTCTCACCGGACACTTTATTATTTACACTTTACCGGCCATTTTATTTAGCGCAGTTTTATAGTGCTGCTCATAATAAGCAAATAATATTTAACTTAAAATAAAAGTGACAACCCTAAGAGTCAATGCAAGAGTAGGCTATTAACTCGCCGACCGGCCTAAGATGAACTATTTTTTTTCAGTGTACAAAGAGAAAAAACTGTAATTAAAAAAAACCATTTGTTTTTGTTTTTATAACGTTTCAATTTTATGTAAGAGGTTGCATTAGAAGAGATTTGTTGTTAAAATCATAGACATAGAGAAGAATGGACAGAGCAATGGCCTCACAAAATTTACCACTCTCTAGAAAGAGACAACGCGACTGTGCGGCCAATACCTGTCCCTTTTCTATAGATCTGTAATGACTGTATGTGCCCCGAAGCGAAAACTGTGACGTGGACCAATCAGATTTCTAGAAAGAGACGGCTACTGGCCGCACGATTGTTTTGTCTCTCTCACGCTTTGCCATCCGTATTTACTTTATACCTGGATAGGAAACGCTCAGTCGATTTTCTATGTCTATGGTTAAAATATATAAAAACTATTTTTGATTACTCAATGTTTCTATTACATTAAATATCTTGATGGTATTTAAAGTATGTCGATGTGTGTGTGTGAGAAATGAATAATGCTGAAACTCCAAAATCAGAAAAGAGGTGTATTAATTAGATAAGATGCCTTTGTTTTTTGTATAAGTAGGTAACTAATGATTTTGGTAAAAATGAAATGAAGATTTGTAAAAATTAATTGGTGTTTAATTTTGTCCTTACTTAATTCAGATAAGTTAGTTTGACTTGGTGGTAGATCTCCTTAGCAGGAGGTCGTCTAGGTACCACTGCAGTACCAGATATTCTGCCGTCAAGCAGTAGTGTGTAAACAGTACTGTGTTCCGGTTTGAAGGGCACTAGCACAGCTATCGAAATTACAGGACTGTTGTTACCATCGTAAGTCTCAAAGTAGGTAATGAGCGCCAAAGCAGCGATGCCTTGGACTTTGTTTTACTATATACTCAAGGTTCTGTATGTCGCTGGAATGGTCATGGACATGCGTTATCTCTCACTATCAGGAGAGCATCTCCGTAAAAAAAGTTAATATATCGAAAATTGTAGAACCAAAGAGTAATCACCCTACTTTTACTTTCTAGTAATCTACCGCCAAGCACGTAACTGCGTATTCTGGCTGCCTCGCTTGAAGGTCATTTTCATTCCAGGCTAAGTGTGGTTTACCATCTTCGACCACAATCACTTAATATCAGATGAGCTGTGAATCAAAAATTTGCAGCATAAACGGCTGTATCTTTTGATTGCGTTGGCTTAGTAAATTGATTTTTTCACAGCTCCAAGGGACAGTAGACCTGAGTATTTGATATGAATTTCAGCTTGATACCACCACGCGTTCCCGAGAAAAAGGATCTTGACAGACAGACAGACGGACAACAAAGTAATCCTATAAGGGTTCCGTTTTTTCCTTTTGAGGTACGGAACCCTACAAAAATAATGTTATGTTTTATTGTAAAACAAATTGATTCCTATAATAAATTCAAAGATTTTATAAAGCAGAGGTTAATTGACAAAGCCTACTATAAGGTGGCTCATTACGTGGAAGACAGGAATATATGGTTGTAGTAGCTTCTCTCTGCACTTGCATCCACCTGGCTAAGTGACAATTGTAGTAAGCATAATGTATGTATTAATATTTATTACTGTAAATTGTAACCTAATATGAAAAGAAAGATCCACAAAAAAATGCCTTGCTGAGTTTCTTGCCGGAGTCTTCTCAGTTGAAGTGTAATTACGAGCCGGTGGTAGATTCAAACATGTAACTTAACGTTCATAAGTGCCTTACCAGGGCCTAAACTGAATAAATGACTTTTGATTTTGATTTTGATTTATTATGAATCTGTAGTCGCAGTGTCAGTAAAAGATTTCAATAGTTGCGCGGTCTGCTCGAGCAATTCCAGAGAACTGTCCTTCTCAGACTCGGCGGCGGGTTTGTCGAGCGATGGTTTGCCGCGTATGAAGCGTCCTGCCTCTATCCGTACTACGGGTTGCGTGCTCAGCGCCGAGCCGAATGACTTCAATACTTCGTACGTACTGCTCGGCCGCACCACCTGGAGACAAGTTTATATTGGAAATTAAAACCTCCGACACTATACAGTAACACCAAATGTTGACCACACCTGTACACAATGACATCCACTCTTCAACCAGAACTTGGTAGGTACCATCGCAGTACCAGATATTCTGCCGCCAAGTAGTAGTGTGTAAACATTACTGTGTTCCCGTTTGAAAGGTCCTGAAGCTAGCGAAATTACAGGGCTGTTGAGACTAACTATCGAAAGTCTCAAAGTAATGAGCGCCTAAGCAGCGGTGCCCCAGTCTTTGTTTTGCTACTCAAAGTTCTGTGTATCGCTGCAATGGCCATGGACAGGCGTTATATGTTACCATCAAGAGAGCGTCTCGTTCGTCTCATTACATTGAAGAAGGAAAACATCGCGAGGAATCCATAGCTACTAACCGCCAAGCATCTCACGGTGTGATCCGGCACCCTCATTTGAGAGCCAGTTCCATTCCAGGCTAGGTGTGCCTTATCATCGTCGACCACACCATCACTTAACATCATGTGAGCTGTGGTCAGACACCTAGCCAGTCCAAAAAAAACTACGTCACTACTTTTGTCGTTTGGGAGCTACAATGCCACCAGACAAATCACATCATCAGCCATAGGACGTCCACTGCTGAACACAGGCCTCCTCCTGGGGGAGTTTTGCCAATACTCGCCACGCTTGGCAGGCGGGTTGGCGAGCGCAGTTAGGTGTGATTGTTCAAGGAAGACGCTGCTGCCCATCTTCCGGATTACATCCCTTAGCCGACTCTTACGGCAACCACGGGTAGAGAGGGTGGGGTACTATTCTTACGCTGGCACCACCACGGCAGACACGGAAACAGAGAAATACACACGGAAAACTTATAACACCCCTCTGTTTCCGGCAATGAAATCACTGCTAGTAGAAAATAAGGTAAACAAGCTAACCTTGGCGAAAACGACGTTTTTGAGATCAAACTGCGGCAAGGGCTTGAAAGTGATGTTGAAGACGCCGCACACCTCGTCGTCACACGTCACCCGCATCGACACTAGACCTACGGATAAACACAAAAAATATTTAGTGTTTCGTAGTGACCACAGACTTGGCATCTACTAGCTACTAGCTGCGCCCCGCGGTTTTACCCGCGTGGTGATCGATGATGATGAAAAGTATCCTATGTCTTATTCTAGGGCCTAAAGTATACCTACCCATTAGCGATGATAGCTCAGTGGTTAGCGCGGTCGGTTCACATGTCGCAGGGCGTGGTTTCAAACCCCAACATAATGAGCTTGAGCTGCCGGTGAAGGAAAACATCGTGAGGAAACCATTGCGTGGTGGTAGGGTACTTTCCACTACTCGGCTGAAAATCACCAAGTTGAAAATCTGACGCCAAGCATCTAACGGTGTGTTCCGGCAGCCTTACTTGAGCTCTTACTTGAGACCCAGTTCCGTTCCAGGGTAAGTGTGTTTCCCATCTTCGACCAAAAAGTCGAAAAAAAAAGTACCTACATGCAAAATGCAATGAGAGACCCGCGCCCACGGCCCACCAGTGGGATAGTTTACGAAAAAACAAGACTGATTAGGGTATACAAATATTGCTCCTTGATAAAAATAGTATTTAGATTTTTAACCAAATTTCCTATAATTCTATCCTTTTGATTTTCTTCTGCCAAACAGTAGTGTGTATAGATCAATGTGTGCCAATAAGAAGAGTGCATCAGCTAGCGAAATTACAGGGTTATTAAGATGAATCATCGAATATCTCAAAGTAATTAGCGTCGAAGCAGCGATGCCCTGGACTCTGCCACTTAAAGTTCCGTTGCAATATACGTGGACAAGCGTTACCTCTTGCCAACAGCAGTACTGGTTTTGTCATTATGCCATATAGGCAGCGGCCTAGGGGCGGCACATTTTTGAGGAATCAGTATCTATCTAACCCTAACTTAGATATAGCTCTCCGCATCGCACATTCCACTCTGGCTACGAGTTGTTCTGGGGAAAGAAGTTTTTCCTGTTTAAAACGTGTAAAAAAATATCAAAGGTCTTCATTGTCTCAAGAAAAAATTAAATCTTTGGCTCTTCTCTACATAGAAGCAGAAATAATTAACACCATAAACTATGATGATACTATAGATGATTTTACTATTAAAAAGTCCCGTAAAAATTGTAATTCCTCTTCTCTTAATGACTAATTCATTCTTTTAATTAACTTTAGTTCCTTTCTCACTTACAAATGGAAAGTAATTATTCAGAAAAATAAATGGGGCAGCGGAAATAAAGTGGCCTACACTCGTAAAATATATAAATCCGGCACTGGCCAACAGGAGAGCATTTCGTTCGACTCGTTACAAATATTGTATGTAAATACATAAAAGTTACCAGGTACGGAATGCGGGAAGTGGTAGTTCTCCGCTCCGATCGGCACCTGCCGCCCGTGTTGCATGTAGCAGCCAAACCCATTGTCGTGGATCACGTCCCCTCCAGTCCAGTACAGGTTCGGCACTTTCCTGGAATACTTGTCTAGATACGTGACCAGTACAGAAGGGTTAGGATCGATAAAAACCTAAATAAAACGTATGGAAACTGGGATAGCGTTTAGAAATGTACCCATATATTTCTCGCAAATTATACTCGCTGTACTAAAAATATAACCATCGAAAGTCTCAAAGTAATGAGAGCCAAAGCAGCGATACCCTGGACTTTGTTTTGCTACTCAAAGTTCTGTATGCTGCAACGGTCATGGATAGGCGTTATCTCTTACCATCAGGAGAACGTCTCGTTCGTGTCAATACTATTACAAAAAAAGGTCGTTAAAGACAATTCATGAAGGGATTGCGCTGTAACTGGATATCCATTTGGGGTATCGGTTATGTTTTGGCCATGGAACAGTGAGATGTAGTGCCAAGGTAAGCAAGAATGATCCTTACGCAGGTTAACAGGTAACCCTAGACTAAATAACGTTTATTTTAGAAAAATAATTACAATCAAAACAACCAAAACATTTATTAAACAAGACAACAAATACCTAATCGGTAATAAAATTTTGTATCACAAATCCAAGCAGCGTCAACGTTGCCTCGACGTCGATGGATTGGAAGGCGACTGATCGTGTCGCTCTTGCGAGAACTGGTTCACAGCGAGGCAGTACTTCTCCGCGTGATAGGTCCTCGAGATCTGCGAGAGCAACGGACTCCCGTGTGGAGAATTCAACCACAAGGATGCGCTACCTGTCTGTCCAACCATCGCTATGAACGCTATCAGCATTCTAGTGTTCAAAAGCCCGCGCTGAATTTGAGGTTGCTTCAGCAAAGTTTGCAGTATCATACCGTCTGGGAGGCCGTTCACGAGCTCGAAGATACTTGAGCCTCGCTCTCCAATCAGCCACGACGCCGCCGCAGGCACGTTGCATCCAGTGTTACGCAAGGCTTTGTCAGCATCTTCGTAAGTGAAGCCGAGGTCTTTCAAAGCTGTTATCGCTTCAGGATTAGGTGGCTCCGCAATTTTAATCCTCCAAGCTCGAAATTTTTCTAGAAATCTCTGTAAATGTTCAGCTCTTTTGAACGTTTCTTCGGTTTCAGGTTTGGTCGTCGTAGATATAACGTCAGAATCAGATTGTTGAGCTTGGAGTCGTGCCGCTATGTCTTCAGGCGTTATAACTTGAATGACCGACTGGACCTGTCTCTTTGGCTCCTCTAGTGCTGCAGATAGTTGCGCCAATGTCATTTCATAATTTCTCCCAGAAGCAGCGAGTCGGGCCCCCGCTTCGATGAGGGAAATCAAAATCTTTCTCAGTTCAAAAGACAATTCATTCGTCGAGAGTAACGACTGTAAATTTGGTTGACGGACAGGATTCTGTGGGTTTGGCAAAGACGCTGTCGCAGCCGCTATTGTGCTGGGTTGAGGCGCTCTAACCGCTCCTAAATCCCACAAAGTCCCCGCCTCTGGTAGCCGTCTCTCGATTAGAAGCAGTTCCTCCTGCATCATGACCTGCTCTTGAGACAGAGTCAAAAAATCATGCAGCGTTGTTGTGTCGAATACGCGCACAATTTTGAATCTACTCGACCCTGTCTCCCCGCTTGGGTAAAAGAAATCTAAAGCTCGGTTCTTGACTTCTTCGATGAGGGTGTCTTCAGAGAAGTAAGCAGTAAAGACCTGACCTTCAGGACTCACGATTTTTATCAAGATCTCGTTGGAACCATTCACCCCAGTGTCTGAAACCAACATCTTCGTCCAAAATGTCGCTTTTTGTGCTGTTAGAATTGGTTGACATGTAAATCACAAATATAAATAGGGACAAGCTGGTAAAAAGCGCCAGAATACATAGATATAATTTGAGCATAATTGTCACATTTTTGGCATTTTCTGTTAAAGTGACGTTGCCTGCTTTTGTTTTTTAATTGTTAAAAGTTCGAAATTGTTTTCAATAAAGTTTGATTGCTTTAGAATGTCCCAAAGTTTATTAAAAGCGAGAAATGAATCAAAACCATTATCATTCATGTACAATAGTAGATACTTGTATAGTAGACAATATTTGTGTTACACAAAGACGAAACAGCAAGAATATTGAGACTAACTATTGAACGACTCAAAGTAATGAGAGTCAAAGCAGCGTTGCTCTAGACTTTGTTGTTACTCAAAGTTTTGGAAGAACATAGGTATGTCTACATTAACCATCTATCTGTAGGTACCTACCTAAAACTTATGAATAGCGATGATAGCTCAGTGGGTGGCGCGGTCGGTTCGCATGCCGAAGAGCGTGAGTTCAAACCCCAACAATGAGCTTGAGCTGTCGGTGAAGGAAAACATCGTGAAGAAACCATAGCGTGTTGGTAGAGTACTTTCTAGTACTCGGCTGGCTAGCTACCACCCTCAAGTTGAAATTCTGCCGCCAAGCATCTAACGGTGTGATCCGGCAGCCTCACCTGAGAACCAGTTCCATTTCAGGCTAGGTGTGCCTTACCATCTTCGACCACACCGTCATTAACATCAGGTGAGTTGTGGTCAAACAACAAGCCTGTCAGCTATAAAAAAAAGAAAACAATAAATAACTATGAAATGAAATGAACACTTGCGACGATACACAACGAGCGATGTCAAGTATGACTAAAAAAGCAGCTTACCTGAAGAAGCAGGAGCCAATGTATGATTGTTGAGCGTCAGTTTGTAACAGCTCGGCGAAGAGTTTACACGTGAGCGGGCACACGTCCGTGAAGAGTTCTAGAGTCAGGCAGCCGAGACACGCGCCTCGCTCCACGCGCAGCGACATGCGCACTCTGGATATAGCGACGAGCTTTATGGCATTTCCACTAATAGGAGCGTGTATTGGCATCACAGTTGATTACTAAACTTCAGCAATACACAATGTCTATACAATAACTACTTCGATTATAGTTTCGGTCACATCCGGTGGCTTTCTTCGAGGAGTCAAAGCAGAGTACAACGCGCGCGCGGCTTGTGCGAAGCAAGAGACCGCACGCACGTACTCTGCTTTATCTAGGATAAAGTTTCGTCAAGTCGAACTCGTTAACTCTCTATTTACTTACTGAACTTTTTGTAGAAAGTTAATGGAATTGATTTTGGCGGGAACATGGAAAAATTCCGCGACTTTTCGTGTTGCTTCCAAAACTCTTTTTGTAGCGATGATGATGATAGTGGATGCGATCGGATTCCACCTCAACTATTAATTTAAGCTGCTGGTGAAGGAAAACATCGTAAGGATAACCATAGCATGGTGGTAGTATGCTCTCTAGTACTCGGCTGGCTAGCTAACACTGTGGTCAAACACCTAGCCTGTCACTTAGAAAATTAATCTCCGCCGTGGTCATCACTACTTTTCTAGGGTTTAACCGGACTTGACATTGACTTACTTGGACTTATTTCAAATGAACATTTAAAAATTTAAAAATAGCAAGTGACACTGGCTACAAACAGTGCTATGCCAAAATCAAATAAAAAATTAAGGAATTGAAACTTTTTTGTCTAGCCGTGTTATAATGCGGTGCTACCATGAATAGCTTCATGGGTGCTACCTAGGTCGTGTGACTCCGGCCGGGGCCAGGAACACGCGGTCAACGTCCTCGGTCGGCTCTGGAGGGAACAACACGAACGGCAGGGCGGCCATCTTCACTATCTGCCGACGATTGTGCTGCCAGCAACGCTCGAGTGATTCCGTCGTTTTTACGCGAGCTTTCTGCTATATAGGCAAATTTCAAAACTACGCTTATTCAGGGCCCTGTAGAAACGAATAGAATATAATTCACTAGGCGATAGGTTTCCTTAGCAGAAGTTAATCTAGGTAGGTATCAACGTAGTGTTAGATATTTTGCCCCCAAGTAGTAGTAAGAAGCCCCCAAGTTTTTGGCGGGAACGCGGAAAGAGTCGTGTCGCCCCATTGTATTTTTTTCCAAAACTAGTGTATTTTCGAGAGTTTATGTATAAAAATAGTGGTGTTTTATACACAAAGTGCCGACTTACAAGCGCAAGTGTGGGGAAAGTGATATAATATGGTGAAACATGACTTTTCGTGTTCCATGTCTTCCAAAACTCCAAGGAAGCTTATAGTAAAGTCACCACTACTTTGGGGCCGTTCAAGTAAGCGTATTACGTAAGCACCAAAGGGGGGTGGGGGAGTCTTTACTTTGCTTATTTTTGACGACATTGGGGATGAAGCGATCTGAATGGTGATATCAGCAAAGTCGTATAAATTAAACTGATTGTTTGTTTTCCTTGTTATCGGTACACCTCGTTTTAACGAAATGGCTGCTAATTAAACCAATGTTTACTTAATCATAGGAGAGGGAAGTAAGAGCTTTGCTTACTTTTGCTGACAAGGGGGAGGGAGGGGTTAATAATTACTAAAATTCTGCTTACGTAATACTTGAATGTTCCCTTTACTAAAGCATGACTAGATTTGACTGGCATGGACTGGACTTGACCAAGACTGGACTTTGACTATAAAGATGAATAACATGAAAACTGTACACAAAATACAGAAACATAGAAACTGGCAGAATGCACAGAGTGCGATGCCAAGAAGAAAGAGAAAAAAAAAAGTAGTAGTAATATGTCAAGCATTACTGTATTTTGGTTTAAAGGTACTGCAGCGAAATCACAGCCTCATTTGAAAGCCAGTTCTATTCCAAGCTAAGTGTGCTTTACACCGTCACTTAACATCAGTTGTGCAGAGGTCAAATACCTAGCTCGTCAACCGTATAAAAAAAGCCGCATCTTCCGACTAATGGCCTGTTGCATTTTGTCCGTTCTGCCACTTTTTTAACGGTAAAGTGACGTTGTGGTCGAAGATGGTAAACACACCTAGCCTGAAATGGTACTACATCTCAGATGATGCTGTGAGGCTCCTAGAACCCGCGCCCCCTAGCGTGTGAACCGACCACGCTTACCACTGAGCTATCACGTGTTTGTTACTTCGCTGACGCTGTCTTACTTACAGCTGCGAGAATCCGTTGGTATATGAGTTTGTTACCAGCATGCACTTGGCTCAGGAAAGCTTTCCTCTTCTCGCGGTATTCCCTCACTTCTGCTGGCGGATGCTCCCAGCGGCAGTCCACATTACCCTGAAATCGCACATCTAAAAATAATATTTTTCAAGGCTTGACGGATTTGCATAATCAGGGCGAGCGAAGCGAGCCCTAATACTATCCCACAACCTGAGCATTTTTGTGGTACACTTTACTGAAAAACTATCAGGTCTATAGATTTGTGCTTTAACATAGTAATTTAATTTCATATCTAGATGTGTTATCTGTCAAAAAATATAATTTTATAACTATTAAAAAAAAAAATAACTGTTGAGGACGCCGAGCCATTAGTTTAAGTTTAAGAATAAAATGTATATATAGATTAAGTTGATTGTAAATATACGGATTAGGGAGGGAAAATAAATAGATAACGGGCAGGTGCTCTCTATCCGGTAAAGCTCCATGCAACGGAGGTCGTGAGCGAGACGACGATAGGTGCGAGCGAGATAGCGCGGCTCGCCACCGGATTGGATAATAAAGGTCGTGCGTGATTGGTTGACCAATGAGAGCGCCTGTCCGTCTCCCGCAAAATTCATATATAAGGGGCCGCGATCCGGCCATAGGCATGTAGTGCAGTGAACGCAGTGAATCCAGTGAATACAGTACTCAGGAATAAACGGAAAAACCAAACAAGGAAGTTTCAATATACAGTCCACTATCCCCAACAGTGTTGTTTGGACCTTCGAGCGCCGGATTGAGAAGAACCACGACCAAGAAAGAAGTATGGTCGTGACGAGAAGCCAAGCGGACGCCGCGGAACAAGACCGTCGCGTCATGGAACGCGAATTGGACCGCGACGTAGCCGAACGCAACCGTTTGGCCATCGATCGGGAACGCCTGAGGAGGGTTTCGCTGGACCCACCTGCGTCGCCTGACACGCGACAGGCAGGCAGCGAGGCTATTGAGGGATTGACCGAGGCGCCCTGCGCCGATCCCTCTATCGATCTAGCCGTCGAGCGGGAACGCTCGAGGAGGGTCTCGCTGGATCTACCTGCGTCGCATAGTCGGCGACAGGCGGGTGGAGAGACTATGGGGAGGTTGACCGAGGCGCCCCGCGCCGGTCCCTCCACGGAACTAGCCCTCGAGCGGGAACGCTCGAGGAGGGCCTCTATGGATCCGTCTGCGTCGCGTACGCGACAGGCAGACAGAGAGGCTATACGGAGGTCGATCGAGGCGCCCCGCGCCGGTCCTTCCACGGCGTTGAACCCCGAGGACCGACCTCGCACTAGGTCCCCGGCCCGTTCAGTACGCTCGCAGCGCTCGACCGCTAGCGCCGCCGCTCGGGCCAGAATATTAGAGCTCGAGGCGGAGAAGCAGCTCGCTGCTCTGAAGAAGAGGGAACTGCAGATCGAAGCCGAACTTATCAGAAAGAAGCTGGCTGCCGATCTATCAGCCATAGAGGATGACCAGGAAAGCCTTCATGAAGAAACTACAGCTGACCACCTTCAAAGGGTTGACGCCTGGCTCCAAACGAATACCCTCGGTGTACGGGGGGAGGATCACGGACCCTCGAAGAGCGGAACCAAGGACGAACGACATCTACGGTTCGATACTCGAGGAAGATCGCCCGCCCGACTAAGAAACATCGAGGCGTTAACTGAAGCCATGAAGAAGCTTGCGAGACCTAGAACGAGGTGTCCCGACCTACAATCGTTCTCCGGCACACCGAACGAATGGTTGGCATTTAAGGCTGCCTACCAAGATTCAACGAAGATCTATCAGTTGACACCGGCAGAGAACCTGCAACGATTAAGAAGCTGTCTTAAGGGCGAAGCACGAGACCTTGTATCGGCCCTACTATATACAGCTAGCCATCCTGAAGTAATCATAAAAACACTAGAACAGTGTTTCGGGAGGCCTGAAGTTATTATTGATCGAGCCTTTGAAGACCTCAAGAAACTTCCGAAGCCCGGCACATCGGCAGTAGAATTGAACAACTTCGCCGTGAAAGTGCAAAATGTTGTCTGCGTGTTTAGAAGCCTGGATCGAAATGGGTACCTCTACAACCCCATGCTAGCCAGAGAGGTCCTAGAGAAGCTTAGCCCACACATCAGAGCGCGATGGTGTGACTACGCGAGCGAACAAGAAACAACGGACCCGGAAATAGTTGTACTGTCTCGCTTCCTTATGCGAGAGGCAGACCGCGCCCTACAGTATAGCTACGCACCGAACACTGCATCAACCAGCGCGGCGAAGAAAGAGTTCCGGTCTACGAACACTACGGGCAATAAGAAGAAGACTAACATATTCAATGTCACCGAAGAAGAACAGTTGGACGACAAATGCCCGAGCTGCCAGAAAACGCACAAACTCCCGGAGTGCCCACGGTATAAAGCACTCTCGCTAGACCAGCGATGGGAACTAGTGCGGGATAAGAAACTTTGCTTCAAATGCATAACAAAGAAGCATCGGCGAAGTTTCTGCAAGGGTAAACCATGCGGCGTGAACAAGTGTCAGCGGTCTCATCACTCGACTTTGCACCAGCCTGAGAAGCCAGAGGAACGCTCCGACGCCCCGAAGACACGAGAAGCGACCAACGACGCAGAGTCCGTCCTATCAGTGGCTACGCCTACTGCCACCGGTCCTAAGGCGGTACTCCTGAAGATGTGCCCAGTCACCGTCGTCGGCCCACGGGGGGAGATCCGCACATGCGCACTCCTGGACGAGGGAGCGACCGTCACCCTCATTGACGAGAAGTTGGCGAAGAGCGTCGGCGCGAAGGGACCACCGCTACCACTTCGCATAAAAGGGATCGGCATGTCTAAAGAGGAAGATAACAGCCGATTAGTCACCGTCCAACTGAGAAGCGGAGACAATGTACTGCACAAACTTCGAGCACGAACCATGAAAGACATGAAGTTGCTCCAGCAATCAATCCCGAGCGCATTACTGGAGCAAGAGCACCTCCGAGATCTACCGAAGGATGAAGTGTGTTACAACGCAACACGACCTGGGATCTTGGTTGGAGCCGATCACTGGGAATATATAGTGTCCCGAGAACTGAGGACCGGCAAACCGAACCAACCGGCCGCCTCAAGAACACAACTGGGTTGGGTAATACACGGAACGTTACCTCGCAGCGTGATCAAAACCCAGGACAGCGTGTTGCACATATATGCTCCTGATGCAACTGAACAACAGAACGAGCGCCTCCACGACCTAGTCGAGCATCATTTCGGCATAGAGGCCCTAGGAGTCGCACACAAGCCACGAATAAGCGAGGATAACCAGCGGGCTATAAGAATGGTCGAATCAACCACGAGAAAGATAGCCAAAGGTTATGAAGTCGGGCTGCCCTGGAAGAGCGACGAGCCGAACCTACCTCCGAGCTACGACGCAGCACTTCGCCGGCTTCAACAAATCGAGCGAAAGATGGACGGCGACCCGGACTTCGCGAAGGAGTACACGAAGCAAGTTGACAATTTGCTCAAGAAGGGGTACGCTGAATCATGCGATGGTACCGAGAAGACGAGCCGAGTAGAATGGTTTCTACCACACTTCGCGGTACAGAACCCGAACAAACCGGGAAAACAGCGACTGGTTTTCGACGCAGCAGCGAACAGCCGAGGAGTCAGCCTGAATGATCACCTCCTAGAGGGACCGGATCTACTGAGGCCACTGCAAGGAATCTTGTTCAGATTCAGAGAAAAACGAATTGCAGTGACGGCCGATATCCAAGAAATGTTCCTGAGGATAAAAATACGTCCGGAAGACCAGCCAGCACAACAATTTTTGTGGAGAGGTGCAGAGAGAACGAAACCGCCACAAAAATACAAGATGACGAGCATGATCTTCGGTGCCGCCAGCTCTCCATTTATGGCCCATCACGTTAGAGACCACAACGCGAGAGTTCATGCAAAGAGTCACCCTCTCGCATACGAAGCAATCACACGAGACCACTACATGGATGACTTAGTGGCCAGTTACGGAAGTGAAGAAGAAGCTCGCCGAACTATTGAGGAAGTACGAACAGTACACTCGGCCGCAGACTTCACACTCCGAGGTTGGAACTCAAATAACAGCAGCGTGCTCAGCGATGTGCCAGAGGAACTACGAACGACAGCTCCGACCGAGCTCGGAGACAGCAGCACCGAGAACAAGATACTAGGGCTATTTTGGAACTCAGAACGAGATGAACTCGGATTCAATACCTCAATGAACCGAGTTCCCGCCGATGTACGCGCCCGAACCCGCGCGCCTACCAAGAGAGAAGCCCTCAGCGCGGTCATGTCAATATACGACCCGCTAGGACTATTAAGTCACTACACGATTCGATCGAAGATAATACTGCAAAGTCTATGGAGGCTGAAAATGACATGGGACGAGCCAATTCCCGACGAAGAGAACGAATTGTTCGCGACCTGGCTCGAGCAGCTCTCCGGTCTCTCCTGCTTGCGATTGGAACGACGGTACCAGCAGGAAGAACAAGAAGACTTAGAACTGCACGTATTATGCGATGCCAGCGAACAAGCCTACGCAGCAGTGGCCTACTGGCGCTTCATTCGTCCTGACGGAAGCGTGAAGCTGAGCCTTGTGGCCGCCAAGGCAAAAGTGGCTCCACGACGCACGCAAACGATCCCGCGCCTAGAACTGCAAGCAGCGGTCATCGGGGCAAGACTGGCGGACGCCATTAAGAAGGAGCACCGGTTACAAGCCAAAAGGACCACATACTGGACCGATTCAATGACGGTGATACAATGGATACGACGCGACGCTCGAAAGTATACTCCATTCGTCGCACATCGCCTGGGAGAGATTGCGGAACTCACTCACAAGAACGAGTGGAGATGGGTTCCGACCAGCGAGAACGTAGCTGACGATGCGACGCGCTTCTCGAGCTCGCAAATATCTGCGGAAGATCGTTGGTTCCAAGGACCAGAGTTTCTACTCGGCCCAGAGAACCAGTGGCCAGTGGAAGGGACCAACGATGACGACGAAGAAGAAGTACTTCTGCACATCAGAGAGGAAGAGAAACAGAACGGCGGGTGGTTGCCTGATCCCGCACGTTTCTCAAAATACGACACACTAGTCAGAGCGACGGCACGTGTGTTCGCGTTCATCGACATATGCCGACGTCGAGCGAACCGTTTAGAAAATCGGCATATCGAAGAAGCCGAGCGCGCACTGATTCGTCGTGCGCAGGAAGAGAGCTTCGCAGACGAGTTACGTCGGATAAGGAAGGCCCTGCCGATTACAAAGAGCAGCCGACTGTACCGGCTGGACCCAATGATCGAAGACGGACTTCTGCGCGTACGGGGACGCATCGGAGCAGCCGCCGCACCGGTGGAGACTAAGCGACCGGTTATACTTGATGGTCGCCACCGAATTGCCAAGCTGATCACGCTTCGGGAGCACTGCGCAGCGGGTCACGCCAACAGAGAGCGTGTGACGAACGATCTTCGACAGAAGTATTGGATCATTCATCTACGACCGACCGTGCGCGCTATCGAGAAGGATTGCGCCCTCTGTAAGGTACGCAAGGCAAGACCGCAGCCTCCAGCAACGGGAGATCTACCACGCGCACGTCTCGAGCCCTTTCATCGGCCGTTTTCGCACTGCGGGACGGATTACTTCGGGCCGATGATAGTGAAAATTGGTCGCCGCCGGGAGAAGAGATGGGGAGCCCTATACACGTGCCTAACGACCCGGGCCGTGCACATAGAGCTTGTGCCCTCACTCTCGGCGAGTTCAGCGATAATGGCTCTACGACGAATGGCAGCGCGACGTGGGTGGCCTCGAACTATGTACTCCGACAACGCCACTAACTTCCGCGGAGCAGACAAGGAACTACGGGACGCCTACACGAATTGGGTACCAGCGCTGCGCGACGAGGGACTACTCCACAAGATGGAATGGCGATTCATCCCTCCGGGAGCTCCACATCAAGGAGGAGCATGGGAACGACTAGTACGGTCCATCAAAACCGCACTGATGTCGACCCTCAAAGAGAGAGAACCAACGGAAGAGGTTCTAGCGACTTTGCTGACGGAAGCAGAGTTCAGCGTCAACGCCCGACCACTGACTCACGTTAGTGTGAGTCCGCACGATCCAGAGGCCCTGACTCCGAACCATTTCCTGTTGGGGTCGTCCTCCGGTCTGCCCCTGACCGGACCGAGCAACGAGGGCGACAGGAGGACCTGGCGAGCCGCCTTGGCGCTCGCAGACCACTTCTGGCGGCGTTGGGTACGCGAGTACCTCCCTACACTCGTCCCACGGGGGGAGCCGACGAGCAGCAAGCGGCAGATCCAGCCAGGAGACATCACGCTGGTCGTCGACCACACGTCACCTCGAAACGTGTGGCCCATCGGCATCGTGGAACGCGTTTTCCCGGGACCCGACGGCGGTGTACGCGTAGCAGACGTGCGCACGAAGGGCGGCGTGTTCAGAAGACCAACGTCCAGGCTCGTCGTGGTAGAGGCTACGCAAGCTGCGCCGGGGGGAGGATGTTGAGGACGCCGAGCCATTAGTTTAAGTTTAAGAATAAAATGTATATATAGATTAAGTTGATTGTAAATATACGGATTAGGGAGGGAAAATAAATAGATAACGGGCAGGTGCTCTCTATCCGGTAAAGCTCCATGCAACGGAGGTCGTGAGCGAGACGACGATAGGTGCGAGCGAGATAGCGCGGCTCGCCACCGGATTGGATAATAAAGGTCGTGCGTGATTGGTTGACCAATGAGAGCGCCTGTCCGTCTCCCGCAAAATTCATATATAAGGGGCCGCGATCCGGCCATAGGCATGTAGTGCAGTGAACGCAGTGAATCCAGTGAATACAGTACTCAGGAATAAACGGAAAAACCAAACAAGGAAGTTTCAATATACAGTCCACTATCCCCAACAATAACTTTAACAATTTTGTATTCATTGGATAGAATGTTATTGTACTACTAACGAAACGAACCATCTGTTAGAAAACCAAAGAGTTAACATCGCTGCAACAGAACTAAATACACCAATACATCGTAGTTAATCTACTTAATACTAGATGACACCACTAGAATCAGGTTGTAAAATAACAACTGTCTTAAAAATTATTACCCGTTAGAAAAACTACGCGAGCCCTCACAAAGCTCAGCTTTAGCTAGTTTAGGTCTTTTTTATATGGGTCTAGGCGTGCGTTTGGTCACTATCACACCTAATGGAAAGCGACGATATGGCCGGAAATATGGTACATTTGCCTAAGAACTACTTATTCATGTTTGTCTTGAACAACCCCGGGTTGTAATTAGTTGGAAACACAGTCGATGGCAACGACTTCCATACATCAGCAGTTCTAATCTTTAAAATAAAAATTCGTGTTACGTTGTTTGTCCGCGATGAACTCCTCAACTACTGAAACGATTTTAACCAAATCTTGCACACTTATCAATTAAGTATTGTATTGAAAATGACAACTTACCCTTCCGTAGTGCTGCCTTTTGATTTTTGCAAGCAGTTTGAAGTTGTCGGCGTATATCTCGAGGACTCGCCCGGACCACTTCTCGATGTTGCGGTACATGTAATTGGGCCTCAGGCGGGGCGGCGACGAGTCCACCCTAGCGTTTACGTGTGGATACTGGAATAAACCACATTAATATTACAAGATGAAGAGTTTAAAAAAATCTGCGATTAAAATAGCTAATACTTAAAAACTTTTTAAACCGATTTATTATTCCTAATTCAATTTAAACATATCTTCATATATAAAAATTTCGTGTCACGTTGTTTGTCCGCGATGAACTCCTCAACTACTGAACCGATTTCAACCAAATCTTACACACTGTGTGCAGTTTGATCCAACATTATATCTCATTTTATAATCGCAATATTTTTTTATTGCTATTATATTTGTTTATTATACGACAAAGAGGTATAATTATCTGTTAGTTCCATAAAATTCTAATAGATGGCGGTGTAAGGTAATTTATTAACTGGATTGAGTAAGTATCCAATAGATGGCGCTACGTTAAAAGTCCAAACGTTTCAAATGCGCTACAATTTATTTCACGTTACACGCGTGTGCTCAATTAGGCTACAGCAACGCGCGGGTCTGCCAGTAACTTATATACCTATTTGAAATCATCTTTAAATTTCCTTTATTTAGATACCCTACTTGATAGGTTTGGTTATTTTTTTAAATTAACGTACTATTACTATTTCGCGCCAAAAATCCACCATCTTGTTTTTTTTTAAATGACCCTCTAATGACACTTGGATTATTGAGACAAATCTATCGATACCTTAATTGTCGTAATCCATTCGGCCGTTTGGAAGATACGAGGTAACAAAGAAATTTACATACATACAAGAAAACATAACCCTTCTCTGAAAGTTGGGTAAAAACGAAACTGTTTAATGTAAAAGTAATGAGATGAACGAGACGCTCTCCTGATGGTAAGAGATAGCGCCTGTCCATGACCATTGCAGCATACAGAACTTTGAGTCACAAAAAGTCCAGGTCATCGTTGCTTTGGCGCTCATTACTTTGAGACTTTAGATAGTCAGTCTTAACAGCCCTGTAATTAGTTTACTGTGTTCTTTAGCCTGTAGCGGATTTATATGAAGTTTGAAACAAAGCTAGTGTACACTCTCAACACATAGGCTACTTTCATGCAGGTAATGCCGCGGAGCGTGACTAAAGTAATCAATATTTACGGAGTGGGTAAAACCAGACACTGGACTCCAAGGTCACCCTTCGACTTGATGGCGCGCGGAACTCGGAAAATGAACAAATAATGGACGGTTCTGGCATAGGAAAAGGTCAAGCGGAAAATTGGGCGAGAATTTGTAGTTCAGTCAAATTTGAGGGGAACTGACTGATCTGACCTTTGGAGAACCCCTCAAATTGGAATTTATGCTCAGAATACACTCCCCTATAGATCCTTAATAATCTCCAAACTACGTATTTTCATGTTTATTCAACCCATTTTGAGCCGTAATTTGACTGAACTATTGGTTCAACAGTAGAGTTACAAGGGTTAAAAAAAGATGACGCTAATAGAAAGGTCAGAAATGTATGGGATTAATAACAATAATAATAATTTATTGGCATAAAACTTACGACTAAGGAGTATACATATATAATTGACATAAACTGTTCCGTCTGCGGAAAATTCGTCGAATCACAATAAAGATGTGGATGTCAGATAACCGATAGAATACATACTTTTTTTGTAAATACATACTTATAATAATATATACAGAACACAGAACAAACATTTGTTTATAACACAAAATTATTGTCCTGGGTGGGAATCGAACCACGCAATACAGCTCTTAAGGCAGATATACAACCAATGAGCTAACAGGGCTGTCATAGGATGGTGGTAGGGTATTTTCTAGTACTCCGGTGACTAGCTACTACCCTCAAGTTGCAAATCTGTCGCCAAGCTTCTAATGGTGTTCCGGCAGCCTCACTTGAGAGCCATTTCCATTGCAGGCTAGGTATACTTACTTACTTTCCGCAAATCAAACTGTCCACGTGAGATATCGACAGCTTATATGAATCCTGTATATTTTTGGACTTTTCTATTAGCGTTTTCACTAATCGAAACGACCCAGAGCCTCGCTCCGGTAGGCAAGGTACTTATTATCCTTATCCCGAATAAGAATAAGACTTATGGAAACTGACGTTGTCTTGACACATTTTCGTTTTATATCCGTTTTGATAAGGCATAAGTGCTAGCTCATGAGAAGTTCTATGTGCCTCGGAAAGTCAAGGAGACTATAGAGATTAGTAAGCGTCCTAATTTTAATAGAAATGGAGGGTGGAATCTGCCACCGACTTGGAGACCTTGTCTTCATGGAGCTCGTGAGAATGGCCGTGTTTCTGAAGACGCCGCGGTGAGCTCTGTGTGTTGGAATATTCCTGACATCGTAGAGGAGGACTCCGGTGAGGAAGAGTTCCACAGCGCGCCGTCGCATTCCGGTACACTACCCGCCCCCACCCCCGCGCCCGTGCATCAACCGCTATCTTCACGTGCGAGGCGCGCGCAGTGTTGCCAATTTAGCGACTTAGTCGCTAGAACTGACGACTTTTGCTCAAGTCTTAGCGACTAAAATAAAGTTTTGACGACAAAAATTGTTTAGCGACATATCTGGCGATTTTTGGAGTAGAAATTAAAACAGCCCTAGCTTTAGAAATTTCAAAAAATCCAAATTCAAAATGCAACACATCCAATTTTCTTTCAAATCTATGTTTTGCTATTGAATACGGCCAGTTCTCCGATAATAAGTAATTTTGGCAAATTGTGATTAAAACAACAAATTATCTGGGTGATTGTTACAATAATGATAATATAATTATTTAATTAAAAGTTAGATGTATTATGTTGTTTGCAATCTAATTATTTATCAATTTTTTTTTCACCTTTCCTAATATTTCACACTGCCTTTTCTGTCCCTGACAAAATTATAGGTATTCTCCTAGACAAAATCGTGGATCCGCTCCTGGGGAAGTTAGTTTTAGCGACTTTCTAGCGACTTTTGCTTATGAGTCTAGGGACTCGGAATTTTTGGAGTTGGCAACAGTGGGCGCGCGGCGGCACGCAGTGCGAAGCAAGACGAGGCCGCGCGCGCGTTGTCTCAGCTTTGTCTCCATGATGAAGGCCACCGGATGTGACCTAAACTATAGTTGGAGTTTCCGATTTAACGTGAGTAATCACGTAAATAAAACGAAAAAGAATAAGACTCGTTAACTTACTCTGTTGGCAGGTATTCGTTTCTTCTTGTGGACTCGTCTCTCGATGGAAGCCTCGTCCAGCTCGGGCGGCGGTGACGAGTACTTACTTTTCAAGGACTCTTTCGACTGAACTTTCTTTAATATATGCTCGAGAAGCGTCATTCTTTACAATTATAAATAACAAAAAATTTGTTATCGAGAATTCTATATAAAAATGTGTAAAATAATATAATTCTTGTGAAATATAAAACGGATAATTTAGAAATGTATTTATTGTAAACAATAAATGTGATTATTAAATAAACAAATCTATGAAGCCTTGATTTATACAAAAAAAGTAGCAAATTTTTATTTTACCTTTTTTTGTATGACTGACAGGTTAGGTGTTGACCACAATTCGGTATGTAAAGTTTTTTTTTGGTATTTTTTTTTTTTTTTTTTCTGATAGTAAACTTTATTTCATGAAACTAATTTGAATATTTTGGCTTTTTATGCGGTAGTTGATTTTTAATACGTTTTCAAACTTTCGATAGCGATGACGTCATAAGGTTGACTGAATATCCCTAGTAGGCCTTTGCCATGTAAAACAAAAAATTATTTTGACACATTTGATTGACTTTGACAACGGACATGAAATAAAGAATTTTGTTTATCAAAGCTTCTCAATGTTGCTAATCTATTACTTTTTTGTATGGATTATTACGCTATTACGCCGCTGGCAAATCTATTAAGATTTAAAAAAATATATGGATCTATTACAGCTGTTTTACAGAAACATTAGAACTGACAGAATGCACAGAGTATGATGCCAAAAAGAAAAAGGACAAACCCAATGAACTTTTTTTTTACGTGATTTGGCAATGCACGGGTGTTATATTTACCTATTTTGGTATTTTATAAATGAAGTAACGAAATTATAGTATTTTTCCGTACTATCCTTAGATATGGATAGTATCTAGTACGGAGCATGAAATAGTTGTACAAATACTGTAATTATAGTACAAAATCCAACGCTGCGTTGACTTGACATTGACAGTTTTTGTTTAGGTTCGCCATTGCTTTTGCACAGCGAACTACATGACGTCATTATGGGACTCATTGAAAGTCAAGTTTATCTTGTGTATTTTATTGAAATATACCCCATCTCATAGTTTAGAGAGTTTTAAACGTCAAAATAATGTACAGGAATGTAATATTTCGAAATGGTTTTGGAATCAGCAAAGTATTTTTTTTCTTTACATACCGAATTCACCTGATGTTAAGTGACGGTGTGGTCGATGGTAAAGCACGCCTAGCCTGGAATGGAACTGGCTCTCAATTGAGGCTTCCGGAACACACCGTTAGATGCTTGGCGGCAGATTTTCAACTTGAGGGTGGTAGCTAGCCAGCCGAGTACTAGAAAGTACCCTACCACCATGCTATGGTTTCCTCACGATGTTTTTCTTCACCGGCAGCTCAAGCTCATTGTTGGGGTTTGAACCCACGCCCTTCGGCATGCGAACCTACGGCGCTAACCACTGAGCCATCATCGCTACAAAAATCGTCCGTTCGGAAGATACGAGGTAATAAAGAAATTTACACACGTATAGCCTTGAGCACGGTCATTTGTAACGGCAGCGGTCGCGCGTAGCCTAAAACACCTATGGGATATTTCAGGGATTTAAAACACTAATTATTTAATAATCATTTATTTTAATTGTTTTGTATTCATCACATTACCATTACGTTAAAACAAATAATAAAATCAAAACAATATTCCAATTTTCTTTGGATTAGCAAGTAATTTGGCATCATAGATTTTCTTATACCTCTACTAACTTTTATAATAGAACTTTTTATGGTATAATATAAAAAAACAGTTGGCTTCATGAAATCAAATAATAAAAATTACTTATGATCAACTAGCTAGCGGTCAACGAGTCATTAAAACTTTGATTATGATATTGTAAAAAAAAATGTCGCATTGAGCGTCGCCCTTAACATTTTGGACGACAGGCGCGTGGCGTGCTTTCGACGCCTGCACCGTGACTCAAACAAATGCGATTTATGCACTCCGGAGGGTGCAAGGAGGGGAGGTAAACAGTTTATTTCGTGCACAATGAAACAATAACAGGCTACTAGGGATGGGAAATACATACGATAAGAAATAACGATATTAAGAACGAAACGCCCGCTTGAAGGATAGACAAGATACGCGCGAGAAATATAAACCTTCCTTGGCAGACCGGTAAAAAAAAAATGAGTACCTTACAATAAAATGAAACGCATCTTGAGTAGAAAAACTTTATTCAATACACATCAAAATAATATCACAAACGTGTGCAATAACGAAATACAATAATACTGAGAAAATACGACGCCATATATTCACTTGGAATGCGGCTTACATTTTACCTAGAAGTAATATATAAAAATAAGTCCCGCGTCCGTACTGTGAATTTCTTTTTGAGATTCTTATTCTTTGAACTATGTCAGTGGTTTTAGTTCTATATCGAATTACTTCGTTTCGAATTTTGTCTCGTAAAGAAACTTCAAGCATAGCTCGGCCATCTAAATGCTGTTGAGCAGCTGTAGAGGAGCCTCTGGCGTCCAGCTTTAGCAAAGAGGAGAAATCCTCGAGGCTAAATCTCACCACGCCATACAAAAGGTGGTGGAAGGACTGACTGACTGCATAACTCGTTAAGCTACCTTGGATTTCTGGACTAGGTTCCCCGTGAGCGTCCAGAAGTCGGATCCGTATATCATGAAGACTAGATCACTTATTAAAACTTTCGACTTTTGTCTTGCTAGGCGCTTACGAAATAGCAACACGATCGCTTATGCAGCGCAATAAGGTTCTCTAAAGAGTTCACAGTACGGCCCTTGGTCTTCGATCAAAGAAACAGAGTCCCAATCTACTATCGAACGGGCAAAATATAAATATTAATGCACCTTTCGCATGCTTGGGAACTTTTATCGTTTACGAATCGTGTACATATTGCAAATTAATATGCCCCCTGTTTCGTTGGGCGATTGTCTGGGTACAATACTCTCTAGTAAATTTAAAATCATGTCTATAAGCAAAAAGTCGAATAACAACCTCTTTGGTTAATTATAAATACCATAAAGTATTGAATAAAAGAGATCATTGTTTCTATAACACAATAGTAAATACATATGAAATGAAGCGAAGCGGACGTAAATTACGTCCGCAGACTCATTTAAAACATAGTAAACACTCGTTAGAATAATGCAAACAATTTTTTCAAATGTCTAATCTAATGCTAGGAATGTGTTTCGTGTAAATTCTAACGCGTAATCAGCAAAAAAATATTATAAGCCTCGTAAAATTAAAAAGACGCCTGGCAGATGTGCAAAAAATTTAAACAATACGCAACTCACACACAAAGGAATCCAGAGAAGTAGCGTAGAAAGGGCATGATAGCAAAAGAGAGCGTCACGCCGTTTACCGTCACGGCATACGTGTCAATTTTACTACTAAGGCGCGCCAATAAATGTTACATATTGAAAAAATTGGCTGTCTGTATGTAGGTGTGTGTAATATGTATGTATGTGCACAGTACACTAAGAGCAGTAGGTCATCTTCATATAAATTGGCCGCTGCTGGTTTGAATGTGTGCGTGCGTACCGGGCGCCTTGTACGTGTACACACTGCCACGCATAATGTCGAGAAGACTCGGGTTTTCCTTAGGAGATTCCCTTTGAATCTGTCCACGCAGACCTCTCACAAAACTACCCCATCATTACGGTCGGATGTACGCCAGCCGTACCAAAAACCCATGCGACATGGTCGTAGACACGCTCGAGGACACCCCAGAGGGTCAGGGCGATCCCAAGGCCGGTGGTTCCAGACCCAGCCGAATTGTGTTGTTCCCCTGAAGGGGGAAAAACAGGTGCTTCGGGACAACGCCCGATCGATTTGGTTGGCACAGTCAGTATCTGCCGATCGACCACACTCGTGGATTTAGGAAACACTATTACTAGTAGTCGCTCTGAAAAGAGAGGTTTTTTATAGCAGCCGGCCTAGGTACGGCCGGGCTACGAGATTAGCGGCGCAAGCCTTGCATTCAACAAGCTGTCGAGGAACGGTGCAAGGCTTGATTTCTTTACTTGAGGAGAGCGGTAGCGGCGGAGGCGTCCGCAGGGCGCGGATGAGCCAAGCGGAATGAATCGCCGTGGCGACTTTATCGGGGCAGCGAGCAGGCAAGGCGAGCGGCGAGAAGGCGTCCGTTTAACACGGCGACCAGCGAGCGAATGAGACATGGGTCGAGGGGGTGGCACGGACCGGTGCCGGTGTCGGCGCCGGTGCGGCGGGGGCGGGTTTGGCCTTCTCCTCCTCCTTGGGGATCCCCTTCACGACCACTCGGAGAACTTCCTCCTCCTCAAGTGCATATGAGTGAAAATGCACTTGGTCCTCAAGAAGGAGGCGAGTGACCGCTCGGTGGTCGTCGGAGGAGGTCAGATGGACCATGATACCGTTATGGTGAGTCTTTGCCCTGAATGGGATCTGCTGGGCTGTGAGGGTCTTGGAGACAGACTCCCACAGTTCGCGGTTGCGAACCACCAGAGATGACTTGGTGGCCTTGCGGCCGGGCGCGGCTGGAGTAGCGGGGGAGGGGTCAGCGGAAGGCGAGACCCCAGAGGCGGAGGAGGGGCCAGCGGAGGGCATGACTCCTGTGGAGGGACAGGGGTTCTTGGGCGGGGGAGAGGAGAGGGCAGTGGTGGCTGGGCGTTTTTTGCCCTTGGGAACGATGACTGTGAAGCCGTCGTCCTCCATGGGCTGAACGGGGTTGGACACTGAGCTCTTCGGTACCTGAGGGGTATCGGAGGGCTTGCGTGATGAAGACGGGCGGGTCCTCTCTTTAAGGGAGAGAGGCCTGTGGGGGGAGCGACACCGTTGTCCGGAGCGGTGCCTGGACTTACGGTCCTTGGGAGGGGATCGGTTGTGAGTGCTGGACGGGGCAGGGGGCGGGGGCATCGGCCCGGAGGGTTTGAGCGCGAGCTTGGTAGCGGAGGGTGCGGGTTTGCCCTTACCGGAAGGTGAGGGCTCGCCCTTGGCGGTGGGTGTGGTCGGAGAGACCAGGGATGAGCTGGGAGCTTTTAGAAACTCCTCCAGCTGGGTGGGCGATTCCCTTAGTTTATCCCAGAGGGACAGCACCATGGAGGCGAAAGCTCCGCGGACGGGTTCCCCAATGGAGTCATCGAGGTCGTCGAAGAGGATGAAGGGGTGGGTGAGACCCGACATCGCGTTTAGGTTTGGAGGGACCTTGCCGGGGGTAGGCAGGAGGTGAGTGCCTAAGTGTGGTATGTGAGTACCTACTGTGTACCAGCTACCAGTCTTAATGTGCAGCTGGTTGAGTGCCTACGGGCCCTAGCTGCCTCGGGGGAGAGACAAGGACGCCGGCGTGAACCGGTCGGCCAAGTCAAAGCGGGTTTGCCCTTACCGGAGGGTGAGGGCTTACCCTTGACGGGGGGTAGTGTCGGAGAGACGAGGAAAGAGCATGGAGCTTTGCCGGCAATCTGAGCCTTGCCGTGAGTTTGGTCACGCGCGTTCAAATACACTGCACGCCCGCTCGCATTCGTCTGCTCTCACCGGCCACTTTATTATTTACAATTTACTGGCTAATTATTTAGCGCAGTTAAATTTAGTGCTGTTCATAATACGAAAATAATATTTAACTAAATATAAAAATGACAACCCCAAGCGTCAACGCAAGAGTAGGCTATTAACTCGCCGACCGGCCTAAGATAGCAGCGATTTGTAGCGATGATAGCTCAGTGGTTAGCGCAGTCGGTTCGCATGCCGACAATGAGCTTGAGCTGCCGGTGAAGGAAAACATCGTGAGGAAACCATAGCGTGGTGGTAGAGTACTCTCTAGTACTCGGCTGGCTAGCTACCACCCTCAAGTTGAAGATCTGCCGCCAAGCATCTAACGGTGTGTTCCAGCAGCCTCACTTGAGAGCCAGTTCCATTCCAGGCTAGGTGTGCTTTACCATCTTCGACCACACCGTCACTTAACATCAGGTGAGTTGTGGTCAACACCTAGCCTGTCAGCCATAAAAAAAAAGATGAACTACTTTTCTCAATATACTTTGGTAAGTGTGTGTAATATGTGTGTATGTATGTGCGTGTAATATGTGTGTATGTGTGTTGTTACTGCCTCTGCCTCAGCGCGGTGTGGGGTCGCGGCACGGAGGACGTGTGAGGGCGCGCGAGTCGCGACGCGGGGCGCGGGTTCACGGACGAGTACGACATGTACCGTTCCGAGAGATCTGGGGGATCGATCTGGAATCAAAAGTAGGTACATATATTTATTTAGACTAAACGGCAATCGCCAATTACAGTAGTCTTAAATTATACCTATAACATAATTAAATATACAGTTTATCTAGATATAAAAATGACATAAAATTAGAATTACAAATACAAACAGAATTACAAAAACGATAATAACAATAACAATCCGCAAATAAAAAATAATAAATAAAATTGTAAAAAAAATATACAAAATGAAAAGAAATAAAAAAAAATTGAAAATAATAGTAATAATAATATTAATAATTTACCAAAAGTCAAAGTCACACTGACACAGAAACTCCCATTCATCATCATCATCCATATCCTTTTTCTTTCCCGCCATAATTCTACATTTATTAACGTTGTTTTTGTTTTGTCATTAATACGTTTTTAAAGCTTCCATAGTGGAAGGCGATTTAGATTTTCAATTGGAGGTGGTAGTTAGCCAGCCGAGTACTAGATAGTACCCTACCGCCACGCTATGGTTTCCTCACGATGTTCTCCTTCACCGGCATCTCAAGCTCATTGTTGGAGTTTGAACCCACGCCCTTCGGTATGCGAACCGTCCGCATAACCACTAAACTATCATCGCTACATAAAAACGGCAAAAAAAACATGTCTGTTGTGTATGGGACCCCCCCTTAAATATTTGTTTTATTTTACTTTAATTATTTATTTTTAAAGTGAATATATAACTAAATATTCTGTGAATATTTCAAGCGTCTAGCTGTTGCCGTTATCAATATCGAGCAAAAACGAGCAAAAAAATCACGTTTGTTGTATGGGAGCCCCCTTAAATATTTATTTTATTCTGTTTTTTTTTTTAGTATTTGTTGTTATAGCGGCAACAGAAATACATCATCTGTGAAAATTTCAACTGTCTAACTATCACGGTTCAGGAGATACAGCCTGGTGACAGGAGGACAGACAGCGGAGTCTTAGTAATAGGGTCCCGTTTTACCGTTGGGTACGGAACCCTAAAAACGAGAGTGGTGTTACAGCAACATATCTATTTTTATCTAAAACTAGCTGTGCCCCGCGGTTTCACGTCATAGTAGCTTTATGCATGCTAAGTCTCAGCCCGATCGGTTTAAAATTTACAAAGTTTCATAGAAACTTTCATCCCCTATTTTATTCCCTTGGGGGTAGAATTAATCAAAATCCTTTCTTAGCGGATGCCTACATCATAACATCTACCTGCATGCCAAATTTCAGCCCGATCCGTCCAGTGGTTTGGGCTGTGCGTTGATAGATCACTATGTCAGTCAGTCAGTCAGTTTGACCTTTGAGTTATATATGTATATTTAGATAGATAAATGTTATTACACCATTCGATACCTAAGAATCGATGAATTCGTTATTTGTTGGTCTCCTTAGTAGATAGGTCATATAAGTAGGTACCAACGGAGGATCTGATATTAAATGCCGGCGTAAGAATAGTACCCCACCCTCTCTACCCGTGGTTGCCGTAAGTCGGCTAAGGGATGTAATCCGGAAGATGGGCAGCAGCGTCTTCCTTGAACAATCACACCTAACTGCGCTCGCCAACCCGCCTGCCAAGCGTGGCGAGTATTGGCAAAACCCCCCAGGAGGAGGCCTATGTCCAGCAGTGGACGTTCTATGGCTGATGATGTGATGTATGTCGTGTCCCATTTTTTTTTCAATGACTGCGATTAAAATTCTGTATGGCGTTTTCCAATCTGTAACGAAGTGTAATGAGAGTGCCTCACGTGTTTTTGCTGTTGCTGTGCAGAGACGCGGTGATGAGGCGCCGCCATGTTGTTCCCGGTGTAGGCGACGCACTTGACTTGCCACTCGCCCAGTTGCTCGTTCCAATGCACGTACTGGTCGATCAGCGCCTGCAGTTTTATAGAGTATTGTAATCAAATCTATAAGTAGAACATCTTCGCGATAAATAGGCGACACAAGTGGGAAGAGGCGGCGCGGCGGGGGCAGAGGACGCTTGATCACTAGGCGAGTGCTGGCCGAGCAGTCAGTCCTAGCACGTAAATGTCATTGTTTTCTGTTGTGTTGGTAGGTGTTCATGTTCAAATTTAATAGGTTAGTGACTTTTTAGTATAAAGGTATTAGAAAGACAGAAATTTACGTGTCTCTCATAAATTTGATGTTAGCGAAGCTTAAAACAAAAATTATCGATCGAAGATTTGTGCGTAGATGCGATGTCGACCACAGCTTCACTTAACATCAGGTGAGCTGTGGTCAAAAACCTAGCCAGTCAGAAATTAAAAAGAAATACTGGACTCTTCTTTAATTTACATTGTGTAACTTGAACTGTGACCCTATTATAAATAATTTATCATAAAATATCGAATCATTTGCCATAGACAAATGAACAAAGTGCAGTGCCAAACAAAGAAAAAAGAGTCGTGCTTACCTGGTACTCTTTAGGTATATACGCGTCGAGCACGAGGTCTGCGAGTTGTATCTCCCGTTTGAGAGCCCGCACGCTGTCCAGGATGCCCTCCATCTCGCGCTGCTGCTCCCGTTGCTGGTCCGCGAGCTCCGCCTGCGGAATGCAGTTCAACATCTCACTATATTTGTCAGGGCGAGCGAGCCCTAACACTATTCCACAACCTGAACATTTTTGTGGTACACTTAACTGAAAAACTATCACACCTATAGATTTGTGCTTTCACATAGTAATTTAACTTCATATCTAGATGTGTTATCTGTCAAAAAAACAACATAATCTTATAACCATTAAAACAAATGAACAATAACAATTTTGTATTCATTGGACAGAATGTTATTGTACTACTAACGCCATCTGTTAGGAAACCAAAGAGTTAACATCGCTGCAACAGAACAATAGTCAAATACATCGTAGTTAATCAACTTAATACTTAATAATAATTTTAAAAAACTGTCTTAAAAATAAATTACCCGTTATAAAAACTGCGCGAGCCCTCACAAAGCTCAGCTATTTGCTAGTTTATGTAAAAGTAATGATATGTTCGAAACATTTCGTAGCGATGATAGCTAAGTGGTTAGCGCGGTCGGTTTGCATGCCGAAGGGCGTGGGTTCAAACCCCAACAATGACCTTGAGCTGTTGAGGATAACATCGTGAGGACACATAGCGTAGTGGTAGGGTACTTTCTAGTACTCGGCTGGCTAGCTACCACCCTTAAGTTGAAAGAGCATCTAACGGTGTGTTCCGGCAGCCTCACTTGAGAGCCAGTTCCATTCCAGGCTAGGTGTGTTTACCATCTTCGACCACATCGTCACTTAACACCAGGTGAGCTGTGGTCAAACACCTAGCCTGACAGCCATAATTAAAAAAAACCTGGTGGTAAGAGATAACGCCTGTCCATGACCATTGCAGCGGACCCCATAATTTTTTGTAACAAAACAAAGTGTAGGGCATTGCTGCTTTGGGGTACCTATATTGGATTGGATAAAATTTGTACAGATATTAGAATTAAATATATATTTTTTCTTTTTCTATTAATGTGGCACTTTATGCGTTTCTTATTTTTTTACTTTATTATCGAATAATTCATATTTTCATGAGTCTAAAGACAAAATCAAGTAAAATATTTTAAGGTAATTCCAGGTCAAAAAGTAGGACACGGTGAAGTCCAGTCTATGCTCTAACAAAGTAGACATCAGTGGAATATTACAAACAACACAGAATAACATGTTCTACCATATTATTTTACAGTCGTCTGTATAATTCTGATTACGCCTGAAAAAACACAACTTTTGAAGAAAAAACAATGTATTGACATGATTTAGTTCCCGCCAAAACATCTGTTACTGTTTTCTCATAAAACGTGTGTAAAACGGCCATTATCAAACAACATTATATACATAGGCAGAATGCAAAAAGTACGATGCCAATAACAAAAAAAAGCTTGCCTTGGCCGAGTTAAGTAATTGCACCGCTCGTTTCAGCTTGCGAGTCTTAGCCGCGTTCTCTTCTTGCAGGCTCGAGTAGCGTTCTTCCAGGTCTAAACGCTCCGCCTGGAAATTCACAAGACAATCAGAATACAGTACCTTAATATTTATAAGTTGCTGTTAAAAGCTTTTTAAGAACACTAAAGTCGTAATTATCAACTGCGGGCCACCAACGTAATCATAATGTAGTGAGACCCATCCGGCTGATCATAAAACACTGTGCAGAGATACTTATTTTACCTACAAGTCCCTGTCAAGCGATACCTCTTTCTTTAACAAGTGATACCTCTTTTTTACGCAAGTAACTTTTTATTTTGCAAGTCTCGGTCTACTTATACCTTTCTCTTTTGTCCCTGCACAGTATTACGTATTTTTTTCTGCAAGTTTCTGTTCAGTGACATCTCTTTCGTCTACAAGCCCCATTTGAGTGACACATCATTCTTCTGCAAGTCCCTGTTCAGTAATACCTCTTTCGTCTACAAGTCTCTGTCCAGTGACAAGCTTTTTTCTGCAAGTACTTGCCACACCTCTTTCTTCTACAAGTCTCTGTCTAGTGATACCTCTTTTGTCTAAAAGTCCTTATCCATATATCTTTCTTCTACAATTATCTGTCCAGCGAAACCTCTTTTTGTTTACTGTTGAGAGGTTAGGTGTCTGACCGCAGATCACCTGATGATTTCTTCTGAATGTTTGAAGTCGGTGTTTAGCGTAGCCTAGGTGCCGGTGCTTGGCACCGACTTCATACAGATCAGTAGGTACCTAGCAGGTATAATAATACTTTGTAAAGTAAGTTTATTTTTCGCTTTTTAGTGCTGATGTTTTTTTCTTGGAGTCGGATTTACTTTTTTTTTTAATTCTAGTTGAGGAAAGACACGTTATGGTTTCCTCACGTGTTCTTCTCTTACAAACTCTTTTCTAACGATACCTCTTTCTTCTGCAAGTCCTGCTGCAGACGGAGCTCGTTCTGTGTCCTCTGTTCTAGCTCGCGCGTGGCTTGCTCCAGCAACCGTCGCTGTGCGTCCGCCTTGTCCAGCAGATTCTCGCCACCAACGAGCACTTTCGATTCTAGACGTTGAAGTTTCTCCTTTAGCTCTTCTTGCTGTTTCCTGCACAGACACACAAATATTTCTCTATGTAAATACAGCGGAGAAACTTTTTTAATACTAATGAAGTGCAACAATCGGCTGCCTTATCGCTTATTCGTATCGCTACTATAAGACGTAGTGATACGCACAGATAAAGGAAAAATTGCGAAAAGCATAAATTACCATTAAAAAATAATACTATAACTTTTAATTATATACCTACAGGTTTGTACGGAACCCTCGGTGCGCGAGTCCGACTCGCACTTGTTAGGGTTCCGTACCCAAAGGGTAAAAACGGGACCCTATTACTAAGACTTCGCTGTCTGTCTGTCCGTCCGTCTGTCTGTCACCAGGCTGTATCTCAAGAACCGCGATAGCTAGACAGTTGACATTTTCACAAATCATGTATTTCTGTTGCCGCTATAACAAATACTAAAAATAAAATAAAATAAATATTTAAGGGGGGGCTCCCATACAACAAACGCGATTTTTTTGCCTTTTTCATAGATAATGGTACGGAACCCTTCGTGCGCGAGTCCGACTCGCACTTGGCCGGTTTAATAAAATATTTTTTACTTGGTTCTCTGCAGTTCAGCTTTTTTCTCTTCGAGAACCTTGCGAGCTTGGTGAGCTTTCTCCTGGTTAATTTTCTCCTGAAATTAAATTCACATACTTAGATGCGTATACCAATTCAACCAAAAGATTTATTTTAATGAATACGTAATACCTTTAAACGAGCAATTCTTGTATATATAATCTGAATCTCGGAAACGGCTCCAACGATTTTCATGAAATTTAGTATGCAGGGGGTTTCGGGGGCGATAAATCGATCTAGCTAGGTTTCATTTTTAGAAAACGTCGTTTTATCCGTGTTTTTACCCGAGCAAAGCTCGGTCATCCAGGTACTACGTAATAAAAAGTTACGTAAATTAAAATGAAATAAATAAATATTCTAGGGCATTTGAACACAGCGCCATCTAGCCTCAAACTAGTAAATCTTGTAAATATGAGAACCAGGCAACCGACAGAATACTTACATACTATTTGTTTGTAAATATACATATACTTACTTATTATAAGTTAGTATATGTATAGATGTAGCGATTTTGTAGCGATGATGGCTCAGTGGTTAGTGCGGTAGGTTCGCATGCCGAAGGGCGTGGGTTCAAACCCCAACAATGAGCTTGAGCTGCAGGTGAAGGAAAACATCGCGAGGAAACCATAGCGTAGTGGTAGGGCACTTTCTAGTACTCGGCTGGCTAGCTACCACCCTCAAGTTGAAAATCTGCCGCCAAGCATCTAACGGTGTGTTCCGGCAGCCTCACTTGAGAGCCAGTTCTATTCCAGGCTAGGTGTGCTTTACCATCTACGACCACACCGCCACTTAACATCAGGTGAGCTGTGGTCAAACACCTAGCAGGTCAGCCATAAAAAAAAACCCAGAACATACAATTCCAGTAGCATAAATGTTTGTCCTGTGAATCGAACCCACGCCTTACAATTCTTGAAGTAGATATTCAAGAGCTAACAAGACAGTCAAATTAATACAGTCAAGACCATAGATAGATCAAGACTTATGATAGTCAAGCGTGCTCCATCGTAGACCGGTTTTTCATTTAACATTAGGCGAGGTACAAGTCAAACGCAAGCCTATTTATTGACCAAAAACATTTAAGAAAAAGCTTAGATATATAAAGAAGCTGAAAGAAGTACAATGTTACCTTCTCTTCTCTTTTCATCTTACGCCGCAGTTTCTTTTCCTCAGGGTCGAGCGAATCAAGGGACGCGGAGAGGCCATCGTCTGATAGTTCCTCTTCCTCTTCAGACAACTCCTCTTCTTCTTCTTCTTCCTCTTCCACTGGGGGAGAGAAGAATTAGTATAGTATTAGTATTATAATTAGATAATTATCTTTTATGGTATAGCCTTCTAATTATGCTAGCTGCTACAATTGAAATCGGAACAGTAAATTTTACACACTACTGCTTGACGGTGTAATATCTGAAACTGCGGCGAAACAAATGAGATCTGGTAACAAGCTGACAAGTTTAAAAAATCTACAACCCGATTGAATAAAATAGCTATAGTTAAAGGTAAAAAACGTTTTAAATAAATTTATTATTCCTAATTAAATTTAAACATATAACTTATATTTATTTTTGTATGCTCGGAGTTTCCCTACGAGATCGAATCAGAAATGAGGAGATCCGTAGGCGAACTAAAGTAGCCGACATAGCCCAGCGGATTAGCAAGTTGAAGTGGCAGTGGGCAGGGCACATAGCACGCAGAACTGATGGCCGATGGAGCTGCAAAGTTCTGGAGTGGAGACCACGGACCGGCAAGCGCAGCGTAGGACGTCCACCCACAAGGTGGACAGACGACCTCGTAAAGACCGCAGGAACGCGCTGGATGCGAGCCGCTTCCAATCGGTCTTTATGGAAGTCAATGGGTGAGGCCTATGTCCAGCAGTGGACGTCATACGGCTGATGATGATGACGATGATGTTTTTGTAACCCCCTTATAATTTCCTTTATTTTGATACCCTAGTCGATAGGTTTGGTTATTATTAACGTATTACTATTTCGCACCAAAAATCCACCATCTTGATTTTTTTAAGAGCTACCCTCTAAGTAAACTTGAATTATTGAGACGAATCTAACGATACCTTAATTCGGTATGTAAAGTTTTTTTTTGGTATTTATTTTATATTTTTTTCTGATAGTAAACTTTATTTCATGAAACTAATTTGAATATTTTGGCTTTTTATGCGGTAGTTGATTTTTAATACGTTTTCAAACTTTTGATAGCGATGACGTCATGAGGTTGGCTGAATATCCATAGTAGGCCTTTGCCATGCAAAACAAAAAAGAATATTTTAACACATTTGATTGACTTTGACAACTGACATGAAGTAAAGAATTTTGTTTATCAAAGCTTCTTAATGTTGCTAATCTATTACTTTTTTGTATGGATTATTACGCTATTACGCCGCTGGCAAATCTATTAAGATTTAAAAAAATAGATGGATCTATTACAGCTGTTTTACAGAAACATTAGAACTGACAGAATGCACAGAGTATGATGCCGAAAAGAAAAAGGACAAACCCAATGAACTTTTTTTTTACGTGATTTGGCAATGCACGGGTGATATATTTACCTATTTTGGTATTTTATAAGTGAAGTAACGAAATTATAGTATTTTTCCGTACTATCCTTAGATATGGATAGTATCTAGTACGGAGCATGAAATAATTATATACAAATACTGTAATTATAGTACGAAATCCAACGCTGCGTTGACTTGACATTGACAGTTTTTGTTTAGGTTCGCCATTGCTTTTGCACAGCGAACTACATGACGTCATTATGGGACTCATTGAAAGTCAAGTTTATCATAAATTGTGTATTTTATTGAAATATACCCCATCTCATAGTTTAGAGAGTTTTAAACGTCAAAATAATGTACAGGAATGTAATATTTCGAAATGGTTTTGGAATCAGTAAAGTATTTTTTTTCTTTACATACCGAATTGTCGTAATCCATTCGACCGTTTGGAAGATACGAGGTTATAAAGATATTTACATACATACATACAAGATACACGCGAAAAACATAACCCGTCCTTGGCAGTCGGGTAAAAACATGTGACTTTTTGACGGCCTAGTTTGGAAACCGCCTGGAGGTCCTGGGTTCTAATCCTACAGCACACTTCTCAAGTCATGTACGTATTTCCGTTGACAAACGATGAAGGAAATCATTGTGAGAAAACCTACATGACTAAAAGTTTTTACACAAAAAAAAACCGGCCAAGTGCGTGTCGGACTCGTGCACAAAGGGCTCCGTACCATTATCTATAAAAACAGAAAAAAATAACGTTTGTTGTATGGGAGCCCCCCTTAAATATTTGTTTTATTTTAATTTAATTATTTATTTTTAAAGTGAATATATAACTAAATATTCTGTGAATATTTCTGTTGCCGTTATCAATATCGAGCAAGAAATCACATTTGTTGTATGGGAGCCCCCTTAAATATTTATTTTATTCTGTTTTTAGTTTAGTTATTATAGCGGCAACAGAAATACATCATCTGTGAAAATTTAAACTGTCTAACTATCACGGTTCATGAGATATACAGCCTGGTGACAGACGGACGGACAGCGGAGTCTTAGTAATAGAGTCCCGTTTTACCCTTTGGGTACGGAACCCTAAAACAAAAGCAGGCGTGTGAAGTTTGGCAGCCCGCACTTGGTCAGCGTGGTGAACTTTTTTTTATCCGGATATGTCCGGGTTTGACTATCAACTCGCCTGATGGTAAGCTTTAATCTGGTTGAAGTGGTCTGATCTTGAAAAGATCTAGATTATATCTCACAGGAAACGATAAAGCTGACAGCTTGTTCTATTCTTTGGCTTACCCTTCTCACAGTGCGTGAATGCGCTACCATCGCGGAAGCTATATATAAAAAAAATTGAGGCTTTGTGGACGAAAAGGGAGTACTGACCTTAACTTTTGATCGCCACACTCCGATCCTAGGAAACCACACATCACACCGAATCGTCCAGAACATTACGTGATAATAATTATGTTTATAAAAGTTTTAACACAATCAATACACTTGTAATTTTATTGTCTTGTGAATCCCATATTTCATTTCGGGGAGACTGACTTTTTACCGAGCTTACAAAAACGACTGCCGGTGACAGAAACGGAACTTGAGAAGTGTTTTATTTAGTTTGGCGGTAATTCTATATTTTATTAGAATCGCCTCCTAGCGGCGAGTTAGCGCATCGTGTGGGGCGCGTAATTTGAATCTTTTGGCGCGCGATTTCTTCGTCTGATGGCTAGGGCGAGGAAATGGTGTAGGAAAGGTCGATGAGCGTTCAGTTGGACAGCATATGAAAAAAACACTTATCTACTAATAAGTTAAAAATAAATTAAAATTTAAAAAACAACCTTTTATCTGGGACTACGAACTAAAAATTCAAAAATAAATTCTAGTAAGTATATGGCGTGTAGGTTACCTATATTCTTAAAAGCTTGAGTAGCGTGGTGGTAGGGTACTTTCTAGTACTCGGCTGGCTAGCTACCACCCTCAAGTTGAAAATCTGCCGCAAAGCATCTAACGGTGTGTTCCGGCAGCCTCACTTGACAGCCAGTTCCATTCCAGGCTAGGTGTGCTTTACCATCTACGACCACATCGTCACTTGACATCAGGTGAGCTGTGGTCAAACATCTAGCATGTCTGCATAAAAAAAAATATAAGGATTTATTTTTGAATTTTGTGTTCCTTTTCCCAGTTAAAAACTAGTTTTTAAAATTATTTTTGTAATTTTAATTTATTTATAACTTTTTATTGGATATTGCTCATCGAGCCCAAACTCGGTGGGGTTATGTTGTTTTATCACAGAGATGCCGTGGCCACCTTCTAGCTTCATCATCAGACCCTGGATATCTAAGCATAAAGTGCTCCTCAAGACGAATCAATTAAGTCGAAACTCGATGGGTTTATCTTGTTTAGTTCAAAAGTTCCTATGGCCATCTTCCGTCTCCATCATCAGACCAGCTCCATGGTACCATATAATTGTATTGTCACCGAAGATACATAAGTACACTTTTGAGTGCAATCGGAAATCGGGAAGTAGGTCAAATCCAACTTGCAAGATTTCACCCGAACAAACATACATACATTGCAAGTTAAATAAAAGCTTGTAAAAAACAATTATTATGGTTAACTGGAACCACCACAGTCCTGCTCCGCTAAATGAGACCCTATCTGACACAACATTAGTCCGATTATCAACTAAACTTACCATTGTTGCTGTCTTCAAGTTGCTTTTTAAGTTGATCAATCTCTTGTTGGAATCTGAAATGAACATACGATTTAAAAAGTTACAAATTATGCTACATATAAAACGCAGTTTGCCGTGGTGGTGCCGGCGTAAGAATTGTACCCCACCATCTCTACCCGTGGTTGCCGTAAGAGTCGGCTAAGGGATGTAATCCGGAAGGTGGGCAGCAGCGTCTTCCTTGAACAATCACACCTAACTGCGCTCGCCAACCCGCCTGTCAAGCGTGGCGAGTATTGGCAAAACCCCCCCAGGAGGAGGCCATGTCCAGCAGTGGACGTCCTATGGCTGATGATGTGTGATGTGATAAAACGCTGAATATTTTTTTGCAGAATCCATGTTTTTTTATGTTTGACAAGCTAGTTCTTTGAAGATTGTGAAGACTGACCAATATTAAGTTTTTAATTATGTATTTTATATTGGCTATTTCTTTTAGATAAGCGTGTTCCATCCTAGACCATATCGTTGCTAACATCACGCAGGATGTGGTCAAACGCGAACCTCATCATCATTGCATAGTCCACTGCTGGACATAGGTCTCTCCCAGGACACGCCACCCAGCCCGATCTTCCTCTTTTCGCGTCCAGCCACTGCCAGCTGTATTACAAATATCGTCACTCCATATAGTCTCAAGGCGTCCTACACTGCGATTACCGAACCTATTCAGACAAAAAAAATCATTCAAAAAAAAAAAATATTATAGACAGGCTAGGAGTTTGTAGGTGATGACTTATGGCGCTGAAACGTGGTCTCTGACTATGTGCCTTCTTGATAAGCTCACAGTCGCACAACGAGCTATGGAGAGGGCTATGCTCGGAGTTTCCCTACGAGATCGAATCAGAAGTGAGGAAATCCGTAGGCGAATTAAAGTAGCCGACATAGCCCAGCGGATTAGCAGGTTGAAGTGGTAGTGGGCAGGGCACATAGCATGCAGAATTGATGGCCGATGGGGCTGCGAAGTTCTGGAGTGGAGACCACGGACCGGCAAGCGCAGCGTAGGACGTCCACCCACAAGGTGGACAGACGATCCAATAAAGACCGCAGGAACGCGCTGGATGCGAGCCGCTTCCAACTGGTCTTTATGGAAGTCAATGGGGGAGGCCTATGTCCAGTAGTGGACGTCCTACGGCTGAGATGATGATGATGATGAGGTGTTTGTCCACAGCTCACCTGATGTTAAATGACGGTGTGGTCGAAGATGGTAAGCCCCTACTAGCATAGAACTAACACACCCCGATCTTTAGATGTGCTGATATTATCAAAACAAAGCTTTTTTAATTTAAAAAAATAAAGAGACAATCGAGACGCTCTCCTGATGGTAAGAGATAACGCCAGCCCATGACCATTGCAGGATACACAGAACTTTGAGTAGCAAAACAAAGTCCAGGGCATCGCTGATTTGACGCTCATTACTTTGAGATATTAGACGGTTAGTCTCAACAGTCCACTGTTTTCGCTAACTGCAGTACCCTTCAAACAGAAAAGTAATGTTTACACACTACTGCTTGGCGGCAGAATATCTGGTACCGCGGTTGTGGTTTGTATCGCTGTTAGCGCTATACGGGTTTTTTAAATTGCAAATAGGCTTGCGTTTGACCGCAAACTAGAAGAAACCGCTTCGCAATTCACTTTAATTTTGATTTAACAGCAGCGGTTCTAGTACCTCGTGAGCAGGGCGTCCCCTGGTTCGCTGTTGACGTGGGTTTTGTTCTCGATGTTCTTGGCGCGGTTAGCGTACCGCAATGTACTGATGGTCTCTACGTAATTCGTGTCCGCAGGACCAACTGTCGCTATCTGACAAAGGAAACGCATAATTATAAAATATAAATTTACAATAAATAAAAAATAAGACAAGTGCGAATCGGACTCGCGCACGAAGTGTTCCGTACCATTATCTATGAAAAAGGCAAAAAAAAATCGCGTTTGTTGTATGGGAGCCCCCCTTAAATATTTATTTTATTTTGTTTTTAGTATTTGTTGTTAAAGCGGCAACAGAAATGCATAATTTGTGAAAAATTCAATTGTCTAGCTATCGCGTTTCTTGAGGTACAGCCTGACAGACAGACGGACGGACAGACAGACAGCGAAGTCTTATTAATAGGGTCCCGTTTTTACCCTTTGGGTATGGAATCCTAAAAAGGACTCCATGACCCTAAGTCCAAACACGGCCAGGTAGATCAAACTACTGAATCGTTTATGAATTTTTTATGGGGACTAATCTGAAAGATATCCTTTGAAATAACAAGGAGTCGTACCGATGATAGCTCAGTGGTTAGCGCGGTCGGTTCGCATGCCAAAGGGCGTGGGTGCAAACCCCAACAATGAGCTTGAGCTGCCGGTAAAGGAAAACATCGTGAGGAAACAATAGCGTGGTGGTAGGGTACCGACTACAAAAAACGGAAGCGATTCTCAATTCATCGGAATCTTTTTTTTTTATTGTTGATAGGCTATGTGTTTGACCACAGTTCACCCGATGTTAAGTGACGGTGTGTTCGAAGATGGTAAAGCACATCTACCCTGGAATGGTACTGGCCCTCAAGTGAGGCTGAACTCACTGTTAGACGCGTAGTGGCAGATTTTCACCTTGAGGGTAGCTAGCCAGCCGAGTACTAGAAAATACCCTACCACCACGCAAAATTAATGATTCCTTTGCCCTCTTTATTTATATCGATGGTGCGTTCTGGTGTTCTGGATCACCAAATACCTTCCACTTACCATGACGGTTTTGGAGTTCCCCCCGAGGCTGTCTTGCAGCAGCCTCGTCAGCTTGCTGTTCCGGTACGGTATGTGCGTGGACTTGCCGTCCACCAAGGCCGATATTACGTTTCCTAGCACTGATAAAGATTGGTTGATCTTCGTTGCTTCTTTTAGACGTGTGCCCGTTGCGTGGGTCTTGCTTTGTCGTTCCGAGCCCTATGAAAAAAATGTTGTATGTTTTAAAATATAGGTATAGGTAAACTTTGTATTGTTCACAAATATTGTATAATTGAATGCAATTTAAAAAAAAACATTTAGTACAGCGACCTTTTGTCAGGCAAGTGTTAAAATAAAGCGTAGGCGGGTCTCATTTGAAATATTAACCTTAGAAACTTAATATACATATAATTTGGTCATAGACAGAAGAAAAAAATATTATAATTTTTTTTTTTAATGTACAATATACCTAATTATAATGTTTTCTACCTATCTAGAATCTATAACATCACTATCATCACTATCACTACATAGTATAAAACAAAGTCGCTTTCTCTGTCGCTATATCCCTATGTATGCTTAAATCTTTAAAACTACGCAACGGATTTTCATGCGGTTTTTTTAGTAGATAGAGTGATTGAAGAGGAAGGTTTATATGTATAATAACATCCATTAAATAGTGAAGAAATACTGTTATTTTTGAGGTTTATACGCCGGAGCGGGCCGCTAGTATTAGATATTAACTAACTAGCTGACCCGATGAACTTCGTATCACATAAAACTGATTTAAACACGCAGTAATTTTAGAAGGTATTACCACTTATCGCCGTGGTGGTGCCGGCGTAAGAATAGTATCCCACCCTCTCTACCCGTGGTTGCCGTAAGAGTCGGCTAAGGGATATAATCCGGAAGATGGGCAGCAGCATCTTCCTTGAACAATCACATCTAACTGTGCTCGCCAACCCGCCTGGCAAGCGTGGCGAGTATTGGCAAAACCACCCCAGGAAGAGGCCTATGTCCAGCAGTGGACGTCCTATGGCTGATGATGTGATGTGATGTGATTACCACTTTACTCCGCCAGATATCGTCAAATTAAATAGTAATGTTTTGTGACACTTGACGACATCTAGGCGTCTAGCACGTCAGTTACGGGCCGTTCAAGTATTACGTAAGCACCAAAGGGGGGTGGGGAGAGTCTTTACTTTGCTTATTTTTGACGACATTGGGAATGAGGCGATCTGAATGATGATAATATCAGAAAAGTCGTATAAATTATGCTGATTGTTTGGTTTCCTTGTTATCGACACACCACGTTTTAGCGAAATGGCTGTTAATTAAACCGATATTTACTTAAGCATAGAAGAGGCAAGTAAGAGCTTTGCTTACTTTTGCTGACATGGGGGAGGGAGGGGTTAATAATGACTAAAATTCTGCTTACGTAATACTTGAATGGTCCCTTAGGCGATTTCCCATACAAAATTACCATTATTATTTTTCAGTAAATTTTACAGTAAAAGTATTCTTTATCTGGTTTCCGTAGTATAAGCTTTGCTTAGTTTGGGGTTAGATGGCGTTGTGTGAAATGTCCTACGATATATATTTAGTTATAAATACAGTTTAAAGGGTATTGCTGTGTCATCGAACCATCGAATGTCTCAAAAGTAATGGGTATTTTTTTTATGTCTGACAGGCTAGGTGTTTGACCACAACTCACCTGATGTTAAGTGACGGTGTGGTCGAAGATGGTAAAGCACACCTAGCCTGGAATGAAACTGGCTCTCAAGTGAGGCTGCCGGAACACACCGTTAGATGCTTGGCGGCAGATTTTCAACTTGAGGGTGGTAGCTAGCCAGCAGAGTACTAGAAAGTACTCTACCACTATGCTCTCTCTACGCTATGGTTTCCTCACGATGTTTTCCTTCACCGGCAGCTCAAGCTCATTGTTGGGGTTTGAACCCACGCCCTTCGGCATGCGAACCGACCGCGTTAACCGCTGAGCTATCATCGCTACAAAGCAAAGCAGCGACACCATGGACTTTGTTTTGTTACTCAAAGTTCTCGGGATGCAAACGGTAAAGGCAAACAATGTATCTTACTAACACGAGAGCGATTCAGTTGTTTTATTACAACAAAAGCCACGACAAATAAGAAAAACTGAACCTTACCGCCAAGTCAACAAGATGCAGTTTCCCCATCTTGACGTGCATTTTCCCGTCTGCCCCCTTCTTGCTGCTCTCGACAGTGATGGAGAAGATCGCGTGAGATCTGGAACTTTCCGTGTTCATCGCGGTGGCGCCAATATGGCGGCTTTTGTTACCTACCGCCATTATTTTTTCTAGTTCATCTGCGTTGTGGACCACGTAACCTGAATACACAATGAGATCGGTAATGTTTAAGTATTTATGCATTTAGTGTTATTTTAAAAAGATAGTCTTCTTTATTCAACGGATTTAGCTTGATTTTTATTGTTAGTAAGTAAGTATCCGGAATGAAAATTCTTTATTTCGATTTATGGTAAATATGAGATTGTTTGCGCACTACTGCTTGGCAATAGAATAGTTACCGGTGAGATCCTTGACGAAGACGCCGATATCGGGGCGTTCCTTCACCTCCAAACTCTGGTGGGGGTTGTTGCCGAGCAAGTCGCGAACCTCTTCGTTGTAAATCTCCAAGTATGTCACACATACAAGGAATCTGAAAAATGCGAAAAGAAATATCGATTGCACGTCGGGTACAGTTCGTTCAAATCAAAATGTTAATAGAGGCAGTGCTGACTCTACTCGCTTTGATGGAGTTTTAGAAGCAACACAAAAACACATGAAACAATCACACTAGCAAGTGATTCGGTACCTATGCTTAACGCATTTCTCGTCACACTATACTCACCTCTAGTCACACGATACTCACTTTTCGTCACTCTGTACTAACTTCTCATCTCTTCATACGCACTTCTCGTTACTCCATACCCACTAGTGCTCACTCTAAAGTAACTTCTCGTCACTCCATACTCATTTCTCATCCCTCCATTCTTACTCATTTTCACTCTGTACTCACTTATCGTCACTTCATATTTACTTTTCGTTGCTCCATACTCACTTTTCGTCACTCTACACTAATTTCTCGTCACTCCATACTTATTTCTCATTACTCCATTCTCTCTTCTCTTCACTCTATACTAACTTCTCATCACTTTATACTCAATTCTCGTCGCTCTATACTAACTACTCATCACTCTATACTAACTTCTCATCACTTTATACTCAATTCTCGTCACTCTATACTAACTTCTCATCACTCGATACTCACTTCTCGTCATCGCTCGCGTCCGCTATATGGCTGAATACATGAGCGAAAGAGTTTGGTATAATCCCCCGGAGTTGTGGCGCAGAGTTGCTCCCAGCCATGGTGTAGGTCTTGCCAGTACCAGTCTGCCCATAAGCGAAGATGGTGCCGTTGTAACCTTTCAAGACTTCTTCTACGATGGGACTCGCTGTTTGCACGTAGATGTCCATCTGGAAAGCGATTTGAAATAATATTAATTATAAATATTGGAAGGCATTTTGACTGTCCTGTTATCTTATTTGGTAGTAAATCTGCTTCATGAGATGCAGAGCGTGGATTCGATTCTTACCCAGATCAAAAATACACGTGACGAACAAAGATATAAATGTATGTATTTTTATATATTAGCGACTCGCCCCGGCTTCGCTCGGGAGCAATTTATATTTGCATTACTCTTAAATTGTCTTTTTTGCAGTCGGTTTTTTTGATGTTTTATATTATATACATATTTTATTTTAGACTTTTTAGTTTCATTTTAAATGATTGGTTACGGATATTTATAATTATTCTAAATTTCATATGATAGGACGTGGTTCCGACACAAATATGGCTCATTTTTACGCTATCAAAAACTATTTAAACTAATTTATTATTCTTATATACATATTTCTAATCCCCTTTTAATTTCCTTTATTTTGATAAAGCTACTCGCTCTATTGTATTTGATGATTGGCCTGTAACAGTTATACATATATGGCCAATAAATTATTTTGATTTTAAGTTCTAAGTTTACCTAATAAAATAATTTAATAAAACACATGTGCGCTTAATGTTATTGTTTGCCTAGAATGCTGAATGCTCGCATGTCCTCGAGTTCGATTACAGTACTTTTAGTAATTCGATATGAGCGATAGCTTGTACCTATTACGTAATATGTATTCATTGTTTGGTTAACTGACTTCAAAAAAGAAGGAGGATTTTAATGTAATTTTTTAGTTTATTACCTCAGAAAAGCGTTTATGAACAGATTAGAAAAAAATAATTAAAAGGAAATACTTTCTGATTGATCTAACATTTATGAACCGATGTGTTTTTTATTAAAAAGGAAATACTTTCTGATAGAACCAACATCAATGAACGGATTGAAAAAAAAAAAAAAAATTTAAAAGGATATACTTTCGGTTTGATCCAACATCTATGAACCGATTTGAAACAATATTTTTTGATTTAAAAGGAAATACTTTCAGATTTGTCTTATAGAAATCTCTTGAAAACCAGTTTGGTTATTTGACTTTTAAACCAAAATACCTAAGAGTTAGCCGTATTTGGGGTAGGGGTCGTCAATAAATTAATAGTTTTGCGTTTGGATGCTATCTCACTTGATGTTACCATACAATATTTTATTTATTACACTGAAGTTATAAGACATTCCCGAATCAGCCCTGTGCTTATTAACTGTCCCACTGCTGGGCGTGGGCGTGCTTATTGTAAGAAGGGTAAGGTTGTAGTTCACCATACTGACCAAGTGCGAGTTGGCAGACTCCACAGATATTCGAGAACATTTAAATTCATTTGAAATGAATAGTAGCCATAACTTAAACACATGAAATAAAGATAAAATTGTGACACCTAGATTCAGGTTATCTAAAGCTAATAAGTCTTTTCTCGGGAATTGCGTTAGATTCTATAATAAAATCCCACTTCAGGTAACTAAAATGTCCTATAATAAATTCAAAGATTTTATAAAGCAGAGGTTAATTGACAAAGCCTACTATAAGGTGGCTCATTACGTGGAAGACAGGAATATATGGTTGTTGTAGCTTCTCTCTGCACTTGCATCCCCCTGGCTAAGTGACAATTGTAGTAAGCATAATGTATTAATATCTATAACTGTAAACTGTATAAACTGTAACCTAATATGAAAAGAAAGACTCACAAAAAAAAATGCCTTGCTGAGTTTCTTGCCGGAGTCTTCTCAGTTGAAGTGTAATTACGAGCCGGTGGTAGATTCAAACATGTAACTTAACATTCATAAGTGCCTTACTAGGGCCTAAAATGACTTTTTGATTTTGATTAATTTTGAGTGTTCAAGGCAAGTTTATTTCCGCTTAACAAGCTAAATATGTATATACAAAATGAACTTCCGCAAAGTAACGCTTGAATCAATCAATTAACATTATTATTATTTTATTCGGATATGTAGGTTTCCTCACGATGTTTTCCTTCACCGTATGCAGTCATGAGCAATACGTAGATAAATAAGAAAAGACAAAGCGTGCGGATTTGAATTCAGGACTTCCAGATTGGAAGCGGGCCGGTCCCCCAACTAGGACGCTAAAACTTCCGAAAAATAGCATTAAAAATGTTAAAATAATAAAACATATCAATATAAAAATGTCAGCCCTGTTGGCTTATTAGCAGCATATCTGCTTTAAGAGCTGAAGAACGTGACTTCGATTCTCACCAAGGACAAACATTTTGTATAATGTAACATAAACAAATGTTTGTTCTGTATGTTGTTGTTTGTTGTTTCTTTGTTTTTTTTTGTAATTACAAAAAAAACACGTATTCTGTCAGTTATCTGATTCCCATAGTACACGCTTTGCTTAGTTTGGGGTCAGATGGCGCTGTGTGTAATGTCCTATATTTATTTATTTTATAGTTAATTTAATTATAAAACAAAGTCGACCGCCGCGTCTGTCTATCTGTCTGTCTGTTCAAGATAAACTCAAAAACTACTGAACGGATTATCATGCAAGTTTCACCAATAGATAGAGTGATTCATAAGGAAGGTTTAGGTATATAATTTGTCAAGGTTTTGTGTAAATTAATTGAACTACGATGATAATTGTTGGAAGTGTCGGAAAAAGACAAGCCACCTAGGAGCTTTCATCGAAATCCTTTTGATATAGATCAAAAGCCTCGTGTAAACACGAGCACAGCCGGGGCGGGTCGCTAGTTCTATTTAAAAATAAGTCAGTAAGAACTAATTTGTTATGCTTCTGTATAAAAAAATAGGCATGTCAGTAAACGAATATTGGAAATTCGTCATGCGGCCTAACACTAGGGCCGCCGAGGCAGTTTACAGAGAATAGTAACTCGTTCAATCGGCCAGTTGTTTAGGGCGCTTTCAGCTTCAGGTGCATTAAATCGATAGGTTGACGCTGCGCACTGAACGCCAACTTACTCTACAACCCTTTGCAGTACTAAAGGTTTGGTCAAACAACAACGGTATAAGTAATTTATTGATTCAGTCGTTACTTTGCGGAACATCATTTTGAGTGCTTCAGAGGCAAATTTACAATTTTTACAATTTTCAAATGTCTATCCAAAATATCCCTACTCGCAACATCAGCCATAGGACGTCCATTGCTGGACATAGGCCTCCTCCGGGTTTTGCCAATACTCGCCACGCTTGGCAGGCGGGTTGGCAAGCGCAGCTAGGTGTGATTGATCAAGGAAGACGCTGCTGCCCATCTTCCGGATTACATCCCTTAGCCGACTCTTACGGCAACCACGGATAGAGAGGGTGGGGTACAATTGTTACGCCGGCACCACCACGGCAATAATCCCTAATATCTAAACAATTTTTCACAGCTGTAAGAAAACATATCTGCGTAAGTATATGGTTTTAATTTCAACTCGATATCTCCAAGCGTTCCCGAGATAGGTCTTAACAGATGGACAACAAAGTGATCCTATAGGGATTCCGTATTTTCCTATTGAGGTATGGAATCCTAAAAAAGTATTTAAATATTCTATCAGTTATATGGTTGCCATAGTACAAGCTTTGCCAAGTTTGGGGCTAGATGGTGCTGTGTAAAATGTCCTACGATATTTTTTTATAAATGCTAGCTTGACACACGTCTTGTATGCTGTAAGGCTGACGCTACATTGGTCCGCGACGCGACCTACGGCATGCGATGAAAGCAAACAGTTCGGATAAGTCCGCGTTTGACCACCAACTCGCCTGATGTTAAGTGACGGTGTGGTCTAAGATGGTAAAGCACACCTAGCCTGGAATGGAACTGGCTCTCAAGTGAGGCTGCCGGAACACACCGTTAGATGCTTCGCGGCAGATTTTCAACTTGAGGGTGGTAGCTAGCCAGCCGAGTACTAGAAAGTACCCTACCACCATGCTATGGTTTCCTTTTTTCCTTCACCGGCAGCTCAAGCTCATTGTTGGGGTTTGAACCCACGCCCTTCAGCATGCGAACCTACCGCGCTAACCACTGAGCCATCATCGCTACAAAATCGGTACGATTGATTTGTTTACGCGCAATATTATTGTAATCAGGGCATCGGTTACATTTTATTATTATTATACTAGCAATCCGCCCCGACTGCGCACGGCCTTACACACTTTTGATCTATCTCAAAGAGATTAGACCGCGTTTTCGATGAAAGCTCCCGAAGTTAGAGGTTATCCCAACTAGATTTTCGAAACTTCATTAAGGCTTGTAAACCTTTACAAATTTACTTTAACCCAAATGAAGGAATCTCAAGTACTGTTTCCGTTGACAAGACGTATCTAGGTTACGCAGGGCGGGGCCGGTCGATGGGGACATGCGCAGTGCGCGCCAGAAACTGGGCCAGACGCAATGCTGATGTTGGTACTCGACGGCCATCGGTAGGGGCTAATGAAAAATAAAGGACTGATTGAGAGCAATTTCGTTGTTTTTATCAAGACGAGATCTTTTTTGTTTTTAAACTATTTGAATCATTTCACAAAAGAATATCATGGTTATAAATCACAGGAAAAACAAAACGCTATCCTGATGGTAAGAAATAAAGCGGTAACAAATTTACGAGATTTTTTGGGTTTTAAACTATATGAGTTATTTCACAAAAGAATATCATGGTTATAAATCACAGGAAAAACAAAACGCTATCCTGATGGTAAGAAATAAAGCGGTAACAAATTTACGAGATTTTTTGGGTTTTAAACTATATGAGCTATTTGACAAAAGAATATCACGCTAATAAATCATAGGAAAAACAAAACGCTATCTTGATGTTAAGAAATAAGACCTAGAACATGAATACTGTACTACAAAACGGTTTCTCAATAACAAAACAACGTCCAGGGCATTACCAACAAACGTCTTATTAAATAAAGTACCTAGAAGACCGAGCCTTGCTCGGCTGAAAACACGGATAAAACGACGTTTTCTAAAAATGAAACCTAGCTAGATCGATTTATCTCCCTCGAAAACCCCTGCATACTAAATTTCATGAAAATCGTTGGAGCCGTTTCCGAGATTCAGAATATATATATATATATATATATATATATATATATATATATAAGAATTGCTCGTTTAAAGATATAGATAGATAGATAGATATTTTGACTTCCGTAAAGCTTTTGACACTGTAGCTAATGACGTGTTGTTGCAGAAATTTTCTGAAGTGGGCTTTGCCGTACTTGCTTAAGTTTTTTACTGAGTACTTGTGTAGGCAATAAGTGCAATATAAGGCCACACCTCTAAACCGTATTTTACGTACTGAGGAGTGAGCTAAGGCAGTAATTTGGGCCCTTTAGATTTTCTGTATATATTTATTTACATGAATAAATCTTTCTAAAGGGTACAATTATTAATAATTTAGGCATTCGATGGAGAACCATTAACATTGTAATGTGGCTAGCTACAACACCCTTTAACATACAGAACGCGACATAATAACTGATAACCTAAGCGGCTTGCAAAAAGATCTGGCATCAAGTAGTACTTACGTAGTAGTTTACTTGGTAGATTTCCTTAGGTGGAAGTTGTTTAGGTAGGTACCACCGCAGTACCAGATATTCTGGTCGCCAAGCATGATGTTGTGTTCCGGTTTGAAGGGTAGCGAAAGCTACCGAAATTACTAGTCTGTTGAGATTAACCATCCAGACTCAAAGTGTTGAGCGCCAAAGCAGCGAAACCCCGGACTTTGTTTTGCTACTCAAAGTTCTGTGTATTGTTGCAATGGTCATGAACATGCATTATCTCTTACCATCAGGAGAGCGTATCGTTAGTCTCAAAACTTTTTCATTTTAAAAAATGAAGTTCAACTATTTATAAAATTTTACTATCACTTACCACCAAACTTGGAATAAATATTAACATTGTTTACACCCAGTTGGATACAAGAGGATAAAATCAAATATTTAGGTTTATTATATACATGGCTATTTAACCAAGTTTCGTCATTCCAGCGTGGCATCCTAAATTTCTAAACTGTATCCAAGCTGACATAGCCAAAGCGGTTTTTGGGAATATTGAAGAAGGAATACGAACTACGAAGAAAGAAGATATAAAGGCTTGTTAAGTATCGACGATCTCATCGATGAGTCAGCTAAGAGATCCAAAATGGCGGACAGCTTACAAAATGGCGCTCATTCCAGAAAAAGAGAATTATGTTCGTATTTTCAACAGAAGTTTATACTGACGTTTATTAACTTTAAAAGCGCCTTGAATTATGTGCTTCGGAATTATGAAACGCAAATTACAGTTTAGGGAATTTCAATAAATATTCAATTCAATTTTAATAAGAAAATATTGCATGTCCGCTAGGATAAACTGTTGTATAAAAACTTATATATAAGATTAATATGTACACAGTTTTAAGCAATAAAGATTATCTTATCTTATCTTATAATAATTCGTACGACGTATGAAAAGTATTACAAAATCCCATAGTTCTTTCGTCATCCAAGGCAAACGTATAATTTTTTAGCTTACTGTGTCACGGGAAACATAAATATCCCTAAAGATATAGAATATATTATTTATATATAGATATTATGACCTAACATATGGGTTTTCCTAACATATTTTCGTGTTGTAATGGGTAATTTCTGTAGCAAAAGTAGGAGCGAGAATATTAATCTTATTATTATTAGCCATTTTTTTTAAATCTAATCTAATACCTTTAAACGAGCAATTCTTGTATATATGTATATATACATATATATATAATCTGAATCTCGGAAACGCCTCCAACGATTTTCATGAAATTTAGTATGCAGGGGGTTTCGGGGGCGATAAATCGATCTAGCTAGGTTTCATTATTAGAAAACTTCGTTTTATCCGTGTTTTCAGCCGAGCAATACCTACTCGGCCAGCCAGGTACTAATCTTTTAATAGAGCTTTGCTCTTCTCTTGAAGTTATGGCAGCCTAATTGAGAAACCGTTTGGCTTCCAATTTGGTTTTTAGGGTTCCGTATACAAAGGGTAAAACGGTACCCTATTACTAAGACTCCGCAGTCCGTCTGTCTGTCTGTCTGTCCATCTGTCACCAGGCTGTATCTCATGAACCGTGATAGTTAGACAGTTGAAATTTTCACAGATGATATATTTCTGTTGCCGCTGTAACAACAAATACTAAAAAACAGAACAAATAATATTTAAGTGGGGCTCACATACATCAGACATGATTTTTTGCCGTTTTTATAGATAATGGTACGGAACCCTTCGTCGCGAGTCCGACTCGCACTTGGCCGGTTTAAAAAAAATAAGTATTTCGATTTATATCGAAGAAGGTTGTTGAAAATCGTTCTTATTTCTGAGCATATTTGGGAAATATTCCACGGGTGTATCTACATACATATATATCAATACATATTATTATAAAACAAAGTCGTCCGCCGCGTCTGTCTGTTCGCGATAAACTCAAAAACTACTGAACAGATTATCATGCAAGTTTCACCAATAGATAGAATGATTCGTGAGGAAGGTTTAGGTGTATAATTTATCAACGTTTTGTGTACATTGGTTAAAATATGATAATAATTGTTGGAAGTGTCGGAAAAAGTCAAGCCACCTGGGAGTTTTCATCGAAAACGCTGCCTATGCGCTGCCCTTTGAGATATAACAGAACAATGCATGGTGGGATATTCCTCTTTTATAGATCTACAAAAAAGTCCGCTGTGGTATATATCTACCTCTTAAGGATAGTTTACTATAACCATTCATACTACACATGCGAAGCCGGGGCGGGTCACTAGTATAATAAATAAAAATCGTAGGACATTTCACACAGCGAGGCAAACTCAGCAAAGCTTGTACTATGGAAACCAAATAACTGATAGAATTCGACAGCTCTGTTGGCTCATTGGGAGTATGTCTGCCTGAGCTGTAGGACGTGGGTTCGATTCCAGGCAAGGACAAATGTTTGTTTGGTATAAACAAATGTTTGTTCTGTGTTCTGTAATATGTATTATAAGTATGTATTATAACAAAAAAAAAGTATTTATGTATTCTATCAGTTATCTGACTTCCATCACACAAGCTCTGCTTGGTTTGGGGTCAGATGGCGCTGTGTGTAATGTGTCTTACAATATTAAAAAAAAAACTTAAAAACGTTTTCGGTAATACCTACAGAACACCCGGACACAGAACAAACATTTATTTATCTTTACATAAATGTTTGTCCTGGCGGGAATCAAATCCAGGCCCTACAGCTCTTGAAGTATATTATATTCTGCAAAGTTTTACTGCCTTGTTAGCACAGTAAAATTTTCTAATATCAACTTTTTTTAAATATTATTAACAGGCTAGGTGTTTGACCACAGCTCACCTGATGTTAAGTGACGGTGTGGTCGAAGATGGTAAAGCACACCTAGCCTGGAATGGTACTGACTCTCAAGTGAGGCTTCTGGAACACACCGTTAGGTTAGTGGTAGTTGGTTGGTGGTAGCTAGCCAGCCGAGTACTAGAAAGTACCCCACCACCATGCTATGGTTTCGTCACGATGTTTTCCTTCGCCGGCAGCTCAAGCTCATTGTTGGGGTTTGAACCCACGCCCTTCGGCATGCGAACCGACCGCGCTAACCACTGAGCTATCATAGCAACAAACTCATATCTTTAAAAAACTCGTCAAAATATTTACGTGTGTTTAGCTCAATTGGAGTTTTCAGGTGTTCAGCAGCAGTTGTTCTTTGATAGATTTTATGATATCGCAAGCAACAGCTCGAAACATTATAAATGGGTTTTTAATATTCTGTGAATTTCCAAGCCAGCGAATAATCGTCGCCTTGTCCAGTTTATCTAGTTCAGGGCTGTCCAAGCGATATACGATCCCGGGTCAATTCAAATCGCTAAATAAATTGAAGGGCCGCACAAACAAATACTTTAATTTATAGTTAGGATTTAATATATATAAGTGTAAAATATATATTGGTTACTTACATGTATACCACTTGAAATAGCGTTTATATTTAGTTTATTTATGTGTGTTTCTTCATTTTATTTCTGTGTCTATATGCATATATATTTGTCTCTTTTTTTTGTTACCGCCTGTCACTCTCGTGCGTGACGTCACCTACCGGCTTCGACGGAAGACCAGCGCCGGCTGGTTGCAGTCGGCATTATGCTGAGTTGAGGCCGGTTTGTGACATAAAATGTATTTCTTCCTTTTTTCTTTTAATGTTTTCATTTATGTTTGTTAAATGTTTTATGTCACAAATAAAGTTTTTTTTTTTTTTTTGTGTTGTCTATTGTAAATTTTTCGAAGAAAAACTACAGCGATACCATTGTTATAGCGTCTAGCTAATTAGTCGTCTATAAATTAGTTGAAATTTTCACAGATGATGTATTTCTGTTGCCTCTATAACAACAAATACTAAAAAACAGTACAATAAATATTTAAGGGGGCTCCCATACAACAAACGTGATTTTTTTGCCGTTTTTATAGATAATGGTACGGAACCCTTTGTGCGCGAGTCCGACTCGCACTTGGCCGGTTTTTTTCTTTGTTACATCTGTACTGTACTCATAGCGCAAATAAATAGATTATTATGATTATGATTAATAATATTTTCTATATTTAATAGTTTATTCATATGGGATTCCACAATGATAAAGTCACTGTACCAAATACGTTTTGTATAAGGAAAATTAATGTATTTGTGCTTAATAAAACAAAGCATCGCTTTAAACAATGGGTGAACAGCACAATTTTTTTTTTAAGAAACCCCAACATAATATACCAAAAAAAAAAAAAAAAACCTGGTATTTTTTTATTTAGGCTAGGAGTTTGACCACAGCTCACTTGATGTTAAGTGACGATGTGGTCGAAAATGGTATACACACTTAGCCTGGAATGGAACTGGCTCTCAAGTGAGGCTGCCGAAACACACCGTTAGGTGCTTGGCTGCAAATTTTCAATTTGTGGTAGCTAGCCAGTCGAGTACTAGAAAGTACCCTACCACCACGGTTCAGTTTTCAGACGATGTTTTCCTTCACCGGCTCACTCAAGCTTATTGTTCGGATTCGAACCCATGCCTTTCGGCGTGTGAAGCGACCGCGCTAACCACTGAGCTATACACAGAATAAAAACCTCTTTTGATACAAATAGTTTCGATATGTGCACCCTTAACAGCTGTCAACTCTAAAATAGGAAAAGATAATAAAACGTATTATATTATCTAATGACATACTTTTTGTCATTTTTATTACTAGACTTTTTTTCAGTTTATTTTGTTTTTTTTGACATTGTACCTTAATAAGAGTATATTATTAAAATTTAAACAGGATTTACCTAATTATTACTGATCGATATGGACTGGTACCGTAATAATTTTTTTTAATATAATTAATGACAGCAGCACGCACTTTGTAGTATTATAAGTAAGTATTTACAAAAAAAAAGTATTTACGTATCCTATCAGTTATCTGACTTCCATCACACGAGATCTGGTTAGCTTGGGGTCAGATGGCAGCTGTATGTAATGTGTCCTACAATATTTATATTTATTTTATATTTATACCTACCAAATATACATTAAAAAAAACCCATTAATTTAATAACATTTATCCATTAGTAACATTTTTAATTTATTATCATTATTTAATTCCGTAAACGCGTTTGGTATTTTGTTTAATTTTTTCATATTAAAAAACCCCCCACCTCTGTCGACAAAACTATAGTACGCGGGCCGCGGTTTGGACAGCTCTGATCTAGTTAGTATCTATGCAAGTGGGTCAGTCCGGGTCGCGAGGGCCTGTAGTGACGTGGACTCGCGACCCATTTATCAGGTCAGCGCAACTAGGGCGCGCCTCCGCGGAGACCAGCCAAAGTGGGATATAACTCGTTTCTGCAATAAAGGGCTCCCTAGAGTTGTCAAACCTCACTGACATGGCCTTTACGCCTCTTTTGACGTAAATACGTTTTTAAAATAGCTCCCATAGAGGAAGGCGATTTAGCGATGATAGCTCAGTGGTTAGCGCGTTCGATTCACACGCTAAAGGGTTCAAACCCCAATTGAATGAGCGTGAGTAGGCTGCGAAGGAAAACATCGTGAGCAAACCACAGCATGGTGGTAAGGTATTTTCTAATACTCGTCTGGCTAGCTACCACCTTCAAGTTGAAAATCTGCCTCTAAGTACTTAACGGTATGTTCCGGCAGCCTTACTTTAGAGCCAGTTTCATTCCAGGCTAGTTGTGCTGTACCATATTCGACCACAAATACAAATATTTTATTGATAACACCAATAACGGAATTTGAATTGTAGTCAATCCGTAATATCATTTCAAACATATCAATAAAAAAGTTTTAAAACACTGATAAATGTCAATCAATAAAAAAAAATACAAAATAAAGTACCTATGTCTATATAAAAGTATGTAAATTTAAAAACTATTGTCATTATAATAAAATGTTTTAAAAAAAACAACATTATTTCTTATTAGTAATTTTATAATCTTTTAGTTTGAAATACTTGTCAATGTCATAAAACAAGGTCTCTAGCAGCCAAGATCTTTACTTGGTTCTGAAGCACGCGATGGAAGGTGCATGCCGGGCGGAAGCGGATACGAGGTTGTAGACCGCGGGCCCCAGAATGTATACCGACCTCTCCGACTTGACGAGCCGGTGCGACGGCGTTACAAGTTGGTCTTTCTTTTTATTGCTGCGAAGATCTAACGAGCTGTGGACGCCCCTGCGTTGAAATTTATCAATGTACGTATGGGTGAACCGGGCTACCTGGTAAATAAGCTCACACGGTAACGGCAGTATCTGAAGATCTCTAAAAAGCTCCACGCATGAGACGTTGTCCTGAACCCCACATATGGCACGAAGCAGCTATGGCTGCTTCTATTGATCTGAATCGTGATAGCGTCAGCAAAGTCGCATAAATTATAACATAGGAAAGGGAAGTAAGAGCCTTGCTTACTTTTGCTGAAAGGGGAATAACTACCAACTAAAATTCTGCTTACGTAATACTTGAATGGTTCCCAATGAACCAACAGGACTGTCAGGTTTGGTACATCAATTTAGACTGTTTTAAAAAATATATTAGATGTACGTATGGTGCAAGCCACCCTAGCAAGAGGACGAAATGGACGAAACGTCGTCCATTTCGTACAAACAAAATTTTATTTGTCTACGAGCACGCGATTGGTAAAGTACCATCGACATATATACAAATACCGTGTTGAAATCAGTATGACGTAAGCACCATGAGGTCGTTCGAAAAATGCCTTTGTTCTTTCATAGCGAAGTCGTTTAGCTATGTATTATAAAACAAAGAACTCGCTGTTGCTAACGTTTGTCGAAATAGAAAACCTTCGATAACACTGGTTAGTGGTTATTCCGATAAAGAATTTAGGCACAGGACATGGCTCCGATGTTGAATTATTCTTTGTCTTTTGAATTTTATGACGTAAGAAAATTGTATGATTACTTCCAATATTGTATGATGTAGGTATCTCCATTTTGCGTATTATTAGGTAGGTATAACATGAGGTTCATCAAATCAGTTAACATTAATTTTAATGAATCTAAATATATATACATACGTATATAAGCTACACGTAATTAAATATTATAAAACCAAGTCGTTCGCCGCGTCTATCTGTCTGTCTGTTTGTGATAAACTTAAAAACTACTGAACGGATTATCATGCTAGATAGAGTGATTCATGAGGAAGGTTTAGGTATATAATTTGTCAAGTTTTTGTCTAAATTGGTTGAAATATGATGATAATTGTTAAAAGTGTCGAAAAAAGTCAAGCCACCTGGGAGTTTTCATCGAAAACGCTGCCTAATCCCTTTGAGATATAACAAAACAATGCATGGATATTCCTCTTTTATAGATCTAAAAAAAAGTCCGCGGTGGTATATATCTTACCTTTTAATGATAGCTTACTATACCCATTCTTACTACCCGTGCGAAGCCGGGGCGGGTCGCTAGTTGCAGATAAATCTTTATCTTTTAAGAATGACCAAGCAGTCAAATAGGTCATCTATAGTAGCTAGAATCAAACGTGTCATGGCGCAATTGTTTGCAAACATCTGAATAGCGGAACAAAGAACATTTTTGTATCGAGATTTCGCCTCAGTTGCATGGCCATAAACCAAAGTTTATTATGTAACAAACACAATTGTATGGTGACAAGTAATGATACGAAAGAGGCGCTCTCGCGTGATGGTAAGAGCGCCTGTCTATAACCATTGCAGCGGTATCTAAAACTTTGAGTAACCGTTCCATTGTTGAATAGTTTTGTGGCTTGATATAGATCAACGCCATTTAGTTAGTTAAAATTAAAATCTATATCTATTATCTATTATAATCTATTATCTATAGTTATCACATGTGATGTGATAACTATAGATGTGAAAGTTTGGATGGATGGATGGATGTTTGTTACTCAATCACGCCAGAACGGCTGAACGGATCTGGATGAAATTTTGCATGTAGATACTTTAGGCCCCGGAATAAAACATAGGATACTTTTCATCATCATCATCATCCAGCACCACGCGGGTAAAACCGCGGGGCGCAGCTAGTATTTTATAAATGAATGGCTCCGAAGCCGACTCTATGGATTTGCATCCGATGACATAAAAGGAAAAGACAGTGGAATGCGTCGCTTAAGTGGGTGTTCCTTAATAGATACAATGTGGGTGTCTAAATCGAGATTGAATTGGCATTTTTTAGGCATGCGAGCTCCATCGTTGACCACATCTTCAACTAACTTCAAGTGAGAGGACAAATGAAAGCCCTGTGTACATTTTGAACACAAAGAAGTATTTTGGATATCCATGTTTCAAGTCCTCACTTGTAACGAATTCTTCGATCCTTTAGCTATCGAATGGTGTATTTATTTATTTAATAAGTTAGCCAACAGTGTACACCAATACATTAAAAATAAAAATTACGCAATTACAAAATGTCAAGTTAAGTGCCACAGCATTTATAGACGAATACGGCATGCATTATAATCAAATATTCTGTCAAAATTATTTAAATCAAAAACAATATGTCAAAAAAATTCAGTCAAAATTAATAAAATTTAAAGCTACAAATTTGAATTCGTCGTCGTTGCTTGGTCAAAGTAGATATACGAGTATAAATCAAGAATACAATAATTTAAATGTCACCAATATTGCGTATAGTCTTCGTATAGTCTCAGTGGTTACCGCGGTAGGTTCGCATGCCGAAGGGCGTGGGTTCAAACCCAACAATGAGCTTGAGCTGCCGGTGAAGGAAAACATCGTGAGGAAACCATAGCGTGGTGGAAGGGTACTTTCGAGTACTCGGCTGGCTAGCTACCAAGTTGAAAATCTGCCGCCAAGCATCTGACGGTGTGTTCCGGCAGCCTCACTTGAGAGCCAGTTCCATTCCAGGCTAGGTGTGCTTTACCATCTTCGACCACACCGTCACTTAACATCAGGTGAGCTGTGGTGAAACAACTAGCCTGACAGCAATAAAAAAAAAAATATCTAACAGTGCTAGTAAAAAGGTCCATGGAATGTTTGCTATGCAAACTATTCAACAGTGTTATAAGTGTATTTAGAGGAGCATTTTTGCCGAGGTTGGTATAATATTTACGATTCATTAAGAGTTTGAGCCTCGAAGTCTTGGTTAGTGTAGTTGCCACAGGAAAATTCAAGCAAGACAGCAGTTCAGGGACATCGAGTGAATCGTTTACAACTTTGTACAATCGAACATGCGAATCGATCCGAAAGATAATTCGTGTAATTACAACCCCAAACTGTATCCCCCCATTTTGTTATCATCAGTTTTCTGAATTGCCTCCCACCATGGAAGCAAATTTAAATTTAAATCTAAAACTCCATGATAATTAAACAAAAGAGTGTGTATAAGTTGGGTGCAGGAATTCCAAGTAGGTTAGAGACGGAGTAAGGCGTGGCCGAGCCAACTGTGCCAGTGGGCCGCTGGAGGCGCGACCTGGATGCGCGGTGCAGGCTATCGATCTGCCCCTCCCAACTTGCATGTATAACCTCACTCCCTATAGCTCCGGTGGGCGAAGTATTGCCTATAAATGTGTTTCATATATGTAGGTGTAACTGGGGACTCGGCGCCGGTGTGACCATTTGTGGCAGATTTCTGCCATTTGGGCAGAAACGTAAACGTGGGTTTTTGCACGTAATTTTTAGCTCTGGTAGATTAAGCTGACGATTTAATAAGGTGTTAGAATTTGGCAGGTTTCAAAAAATATCTTTTGAAATACATATGTATATTGGTATTTCTATTCAGAATATTTATAATTTTCTATGTCTTATTATATACTTTATTTTTATTATTCATTTTTATTAAGCATTTATTTGGTAGGAAATTATTTACTGAGCAACTTTTGTCTCATGCCTAGATGGCCAAGAATAAATTAAAACAAAAGCACGGGGCCTATTTTAGAATCGTTTGAAATATGGGTTGCCATCTATATGAAAGGTATTTATGTAGAAAAATGTTTTATTTTATTGCAGAAATAAAGTAACTTCTAAGATTTTGAGAACAGTAATTCGCCTTACTCGTAGTGTATCGATTTTTGCTAATTTCAGATTTTAGTAACAACACTGTGAACTCGCATTTCGAACTTAATCCGTCTGTATCCAAAGCATCGTTTAATCATATTGAAATTTATGAACCAAATGTTGATACACAATAAGTATAATAGAGAAGTAAATAAACATTATTTTGAAATATTTCAGGTTAAATAAAGAAATTCCTTTGAATATGTAGTATTTTATTTACTCATACTCATCTGCAAGGATTTAATAGTATGATGGCATGTTTTTGGCATTATCTGGAGTCGGGTTTGGCAGATTTTTTGCCAGTGTTTGGTAGATTCGCCATTTTTGTGATGGTCACACTACTCGGCGCTTGACTAAACTGTATGCACATTTGCGTTTGGGATCAGCGCTTATTCTATCCGACTACGCGGAAATGAGGGTTATGATTTTTAACCCCCATCGCAAACAGAGGGGTGTTAAAAGTAGCTCAGTAGTAAACGTGGTTCCAGAAAAAGCACTTCAAAATTAATTTAATTTAATAGTAATCAGACGAATGAAACGCTCTCCTGATGGTAAGAGATAACGATTAGAAGAAGAATAAGAGATAAAAATTAAATAAATCTAACAACAACATTTTAAGTAAATAATAAATAACAACAATTAATATAATTATAATTACATTGCGTATTCCTTTTATGTGTTACACAAAAATAAGGATTCCGAAAACTTCATTAACTCATCTTCTCAACTAATTTTTTTAAATAACTTTTTTTAATGGTTGATAGGCTAGGTTTTTGACCAAAGCTCATCAGATGTTATATGACGGTGTGGTCGAAGATGGTAAAGCACACCTAGCCTGGAATGGTACTGGCTCTCAAGTGAGGCTGTCGGAACACACCGTTAGATGCTTGGCGGCAGATTTTCAACTTGAGGGTGGTAGCTAGACAGCCGAGTATAAGAAAGTACCCTACCACCATGCTATGGTGTCCTCACGTATTACAATTTCGCGCCAAAAATCCACCATCTTGATTTTTTATTTAAAACCACTCTCTAAGGATACTTGGGTTTTTAAGACGAATATAACGAAACCTTAACTGTCGAAATCCATCATCCAGCCGTTTATTTTATTTTATTTATTTATTTAGATACACAAAACAGAACATAATTTTTACATCAGCATTATGTAAATGACAAAAGTATTTGAACTAAATTACATTCCTAGACAAATGTGTATACAGCATGAACAATATAATTTAGAAGCATATGCATAAATAGTGCAAATATAGTGACACAAACCGTATATAAATTAAATTAAAAACGTTGAATTACTTACATATTAAAGGAACAGACGGAATGTATTAGCCATCAAGCTAATCACACAAATCACATAAATCACTATTCCTTCTTTCGCAAGATGGCCAAGACATCCCGTTTAAACTTTGTAAATTTCAGGTTAAATATGTCTATTGAGCCATGATGATCCACTAAGATATCGTTGTACTGGCGACACATTCTAACCAGTGGGTTATATAAAGAGGTGTTGTTTGTGTTGACTCTCAGAGAAAAGATTCCTGTGTGAGGGTAGCGAGATTTAGGCTTGGTATTAAAAGATGAGAAGTGAAGTTTGGAAGATACGAGGTAATAAAGACACTTACATACATATATATATATATATATATATATAGGTACAAGATTATTATTGATTATTGATATATTGCCGTGGTGGTGCCGGCGTAAGAATAGTACCCCACCCTCTCTACCCGTGGTTGCCGTAAGAGTCGGCTAAGGGATGTCATCCGGAAGATGGGCAGCAGCGTCTTCCTTGAACAATCACACCTAACTGCGCTCGCCAACCCGCCTGCCAAGCGTGGCGAGTATTGGCAAAATCCCCCGAAGAGGAGGCCTATGTCCAGCAGTGGACGTCCTATGGCTGATTATGTGTGATGTGACATACAAGATACGCGCGAAAAACATAACCCTTCCTTGGCAGTCGGGTAATAATAATGCTCCCTCCCCTCTTCTAAGCGTCGCTGTGCCTGGCAGGGTCCATATTTGACTGTGTACTATATACCATTTTGTATTATTAAAATCTTGTACTGTATGGAAGCAATAAATATCTTGGATCTTGACATAATTATATCGTATGGATCGTAAGTCAGCACAAAAAGAGTCCCTCACGCAGATCACCTGCTCGCTCAAGTGTGCCCATAAGGCTAGAAGCGCTGTGAGGCCATTGTAATATGCTGTGTCAGGCAACGACTCGAATTTGGGTCACGCCCCCTCCCCCTCACATGAGGTCTTATATATTTAAACCTCATTCGAAGTATAACGACCATTTTAATAAGAATCCGGCATATCGGTTTAGCCAGTCTCAAGTTATGGCGCTTAGTTAAGCTACTTAGGCAGAATGTGGCCAAACGCGAACCCATTACGTCTAAAGAAAATTAAAAAAAAAGCTGCGAGGTTTCGGAATAAAAAAAAATATCATCAATGTATACAATTTTGAATTTTGTTGATTTTTTAAAAACCGCTCGACCGATTTCGATAAAATTTTAATGGAACCTTCTGGAATCTATACCATATGAAACAAAAAAATATTTTTTCAAATCGGTTCAGGCGTCCTCAAGTAATCGGTGAACGTACATTTAAAAACAAGATTCCGACGAATTGAGATCCTCCTCCCTTTTTGAAGTCGGTTAATAAATATCGTAGGACATTTTGTAAATACTGTAAATCATGAGAAACTTAAAAAATAATTAAAACACTTGCTGCGGCAGAATACAAAAAGTGCGATGCCAAAAAAAAATAAGAATATAGGAAAACACTGCTGGCGACTGGCCTTATTTCATATCTCTAACTCAAACATCCGGTTTAAAATATTAGGTATCCCCAATTCGATACGCTAGTGCAAAATTTAATAATAAAAAACATCGCTGATGTTGTAACTTATTGTAATTTGGCGTATGGACACTTATCGGAGCGACCGATTTAAATCTTTATTGCAATTATATAGAGATTAATTTAATGTTTTTTGCAACTTGTTAACAATTTCACAGTTTACGTTTCTAGTTCTTCGATTTTAATCTTAATAGCAATGGCATAGAGTCGTTTTGTTGGATTTTAAACCTCTAGACCCCCAATCTGACTGGCCTTTGTACATTGCACAATGGTGATAGGGGTGTTCTGAAACTACAAGGTACGGTCAGAAGCAAACAAGGCTTAGTACAAACTTGTATGTAGATATGACATCCGTCACGGGAATTAAAGGTTTTCTATGAAATCCCCCAAAGATTGCTCTATTGCACAGATAAGTCGGATTGATTAAAGGGCAAACTTAACGTAGTTGAAAAAAAAATCCCCACATACTGCAAAATTAAATGTCAAGTTTGTAATCGCAAAAATGTTATTCTGCTTTTCAAATCAAAAAGTCATTTATTCAGTTCAGGCCCTGGTAGAGCACTTATGATCGTTAAGTTACATGTTTGAATCTACCACCGGCTCGTAATTACACTTCAACTGAGAAGACTCCGGCAAGAAAATCAGCAAGGCATTTTTTTTGTGGATCTTTCTTTTCATATTATTTTACAATTTACAGTTATAAATATTAATACATACATTATGCTTACTACAATTGTCACTTAGCCAGAGGATGCAAGTGCAGAGAGAAGCTACAACAACCATATATTCCTGTTTTATGTGATATAATATACGAGTAGTTAAAAAATTTAAGACTTTTCTTTCCCTGTTCCTTGCTTCTTGCAAAATTTGGCATCACTACATCATTATAAAACAAAGTCGTCCGTCTGTAGCTATAAACTTAAAAAAAAACTACTGAACGGATTATCATGCGAGTTTCACCAATGGATAGAGTGGTTCATGAGGAAGGTTTAGGTGTATAATTTGTCAAGGTTTTGTGTAAATTGGTTGAAATATGATAATAATTGTTGGAAGTGTAGAAAAGGTTAAACCACCTGCGAGCTTTCATCGAAAACCCTTTAAGATATAACGAAACAATGCATGGTGGGATATTCCTTTTTTTATAGATCTACAACAAAGTCCGCGGTGGCATATATCTACCTTTTAGGGTTAACTTACCATAGCCATTCTCACTACCCATGCGAAGCCGGGGCGGGTCACTAGTTTCAACTAAAATTACGTCACCGAACTTTTAAGAAGAGACTTTTGTATCAAAAAAACACAATCTTAATTAAGAAAATTAAAAATCCACGAATGCCCACAAATAAATGTTTTATATTTTCATTTTATAGCCTTTATCACTTGAGATTATGTAGGAATTCTAATGATTCACACATCTCAATCTGTTTAGGTATTTAGGAGTTTTTTTTTGTACATACCGATTATTTATCACCTATGTTAATGTTATTGTTACGTTACGTAAGATAGATATTTGGACATGAGGTCATCTAGGTAGATCCACCGTAGTACCAAATATTCTGCCGCCAAACAGTAGTGTGTAAAGGTTACTGGTTGCAATGGTCATGGACAGGCGTTGTCTCTTACCATCAAGAGAGCGTTTCGTTCGTCTCAATACCTATACATAAAATAAAATAGTCACAAAAAAACTTTCTCATTTATAATATTAGAGAGAAGCGAGATGGCTGTAAAAATCTTTAACAAGCTGCCTAACTCAGTTAAGGACATAGAAGAGGAAGATCTTTTTATTTATCAGTTGAAATCTATCCCAATAGCCAAATGTTACTATTACATCACACATCATCAGCCATAGGAAGTCCACTGCTGGACATAGGCCTCCTCCTCGGGAGGGGTTTTGCCAATACTCGCCACGCTTGGCAGGCGGGTTGGCGAGCGCAGTTAGGTGTGATTGTTCAAGGAAGACGCTGCTGCCCATCTTCCGGATTACATCCCTTAGCCGACTCTTACGGCAACCACGGGTAGAGAAGGTGGGGTACAATTCCTACGCCGGCACCACCACGGCAGTAATGTTACGGAATGTTACTATACTCTTGACGAATTTTTCAATGATGATATTATTTATAAAATAGTGACTAATTAATATTCTAATTCTAATTTGATTTAATAAATTAAGACATACTGTAATTTCAAATAATAATATTTTTTTTGCCATACCTAAATAGGGTCATATGTATAGACATAGCAATGTAAAATATTTATAAGTCCTGCAACTGTATAATGTACATATGTTGCAATAAACTATTGAGTATTGAGATGTGATTGTCTTGCTGACCGTACATAACTGTCCCGTAAACTGGCTTCAGCCCCGTGCTGCTGACTAGAGTAGAATACATCTGCTCAGTAACTTTGTCGATTAATTATTTATTAATACTAAAATAAAAGACTACGAAAACGTATAGGCCGAATTCTAAATCCGTACGTTTTTTTAATTATTATTTATTTATTATTTATTTTGAAACTCGATGGTTAGTCTCAACAGCCCTGTGTTTTCGCTTACTGCAGCACCCTTGAAGCTGGAACACAGTAATGTTTACACACTACTGCTTGGCGGCAGAATATTTGGTACTACGGTGGTACCTACCTAGACGACTTCCTGCTAAGGAAATTTACCACCAAGTAAAATCCCAAATAAGTGCCAATAACTGTCTTATAAATGATGTGTGTTCTGTGTCTGGATTTTATGTACCTATGTATTTTAAGCACAAAAAGTATTTAAGTATTCTATCAGTTATCTGACTACCATAGTATAATCTTTGCTTAAATGCGGTCAGATGGCGCTGTGTGTGATGTCCTACAATATTTATTTATTTAGTCATTAGTAAGGACTTCGAACCCACATATGTAAAAAAACACGCCACAGAAATATAAAAGGAAACATCGTGAAAAAACTGCGTATGACATGAAATGTAATCGTGGAAATATAACCCCCTTTTTAAGTCGGTTACGAATGCTGCTTTTTAGGGTTCCGTACCCAAAGGGTAAAAACGGGACCCTATTACTATGACTTCGCTGTCTGTCTGTCCGTCCGTCTGTCTGTCACCAGGCTGTAACTCAAGAACCGCGATAGCTAGACAGTTGAAATTTTCACAAATTATGTATTTCTGTTGCCGCTACAACAAAAAATACTAAAAACTAAATAAAATAAATATTTAAGGGTGGCTCCCAAACAACAAACGCGAATTTTTTTGCCATTTTCTTAGATAATGGTACGGAATCCTTCGTGCGCAAGTCCGACTCGCACTTGGCCTTTTTATTTATAGGGCATAGTTACACGCACGAGTATAGCCAACTATTTGCGCGTTTTATTTTCAAAACTTCATCCATTTCTAGTATTCTGGAGGTAAATATCACACTAATATTATAAAGGCGAAAGTTTGTGTGTGTTTGTATGTTTCTTACTTCTTCACGCGAGCACGTAACAGTCAGTTCTATTTGAGTTTACCATCTTAGACCACACCGTCACTTAACATCAGGCATCAGGTGAGCTGAGGTCAAACATCTAGCCTGTCAATAATAAAAAAAAATAGCTTACTGCATTTTAGTTTCTAAAAACTTCTATAAACTTATGTATACATATAGCTGCCAATAAAATAAAAAAAGATAACGTTTATTGCCTTCAGTTTTTCCAACTCGACGGTCACTCTCCACCCTAGCTTGACACAGCTACAGCTATAAACGGCACGCTATTTGTCTGCGAGGGTGCTGAAATAGGGTGACCGGTCACTGGTTTGCATGTACTTGTGTCTATTAATCAGAGATTCAATGTCGGTAGAGCCAGGATTTAGATGAAAACGTTTGCCACGGTTTGTTATAGATGTTTTAATTTTGCAGACTGTAGACAGGGTATTTTCCAGCCAACACGATAAGGCAGCTTCCTGACACAGGACAAATTTAGTTCTATGATATTTTTTTTAATACCTTTTTTGACGGGAATATGTGTTCATATTTGCTTCTATCATCATCATTTTAGACGTAGGGCGTCCACGGCTGGACATAGGCCTCCCCCATTGACTTCCATAAAGACCGGTTGGAAGCGGCTCGCATCCAGCGCGTTCCTATGCGGTCTTTATATTAGATCGTCTGTCCACCTTGTGGGTGGACGTCCTACGCTGCGCTTTCCGGTCCGTGGTCTCTACTCCAGAACTTTGCAGCCCCATCGGCGATCAGTTCTGCGTGCTATGTACCCTGCCCACTGCCACTTCAACTTGCTAATTCGCTGGGCTATGTCGGTAAATTTAGTTCGTCTACGGATTCTCATTTCTGATTAGATCTCGTAGGGAAACTCCGAGCATAGCCCTCTCCATAGCTCGTTGTGCTACTTTGAGCTTACCAAGAAGGCACATAGTCTCAGACTACGTTTCAGCGCCATAAGTCATCTTTGACAACACACACTTGGTGGTAGATTTCCTTAGCGAGAGGTCGTCTAGATAGATGCCACCGCAGTACCAGATATTCTGCCGCCAAGCAGTAGTTTGTAAATATGTGTTCCGGTTTGAACGGTACTGCAGCTAGCGAAATTACTGGGCTGTTGAGACTAACCATCTAATGTCTCAAAGTTCTGTGTATCGCTGCATTGGTAATGAACAGACGTTATCTCTTACCATCACGAGAGCGTCTCGTTCGTCTTATTGCATTAACATTAAAAAAAAACACACTGGTCGAAGACTTACGACTTGAGACACTGAGATAATTTGGACGAGAAAACGTTGCGCAGTTTTCCGAACGCTGCCCAGTCGAGTTGGATTCGACTATTATTTGCTTCTATAGTAGCAATTCAAAAATCTGAGGATGACAAAATCACAATTTAATGTTGCAGCTATATACTTATCATCTACTATCAACAACATCGGGGGATAGAGTTTAATCTACATCCAAAATATAATTACACCACTCAATAGCTAAAGGATTATAGAGTTCGTTACGTTGAATGAGGACTTGCAACATGGAAATCGGAAGGACTTCTTAGTGTTCAAATATGTAAACGTGTTCACGTATACACGAAACTAACACACCCCGATTTTTTTCAAGTGACTAGCTGGGTTTTTGACTTTAGATTATCTACCCAAATACCCTTATTCTCCCTTATCCGTATCAAAAATCGTTGCAAAAAATTGCCGTGGTGGCGCCGGCGTAAGAACAGTACCCCACCCTCTCTACCCGTGGTTGCCGTAAGAGTCGGCTAAGGGATGTCATCCGGAAGATGGGCAGCAGCGTCTTCCTTGAACAATCACACCTAACTGCGCTCGCCAACCCGCCTGCCAAGCGTGGCGAGCAAAACCCCCCCAGGAGGAGGCCTATGTCCAGCAGTGGACGACCTATGGCTGATGATGACATGTACAATGCCCGTACTATATTTAAATTATGATAATGATCTTCCAGGATTACGCAACGTATATGTATTTGATATGTACAGTCAAATAGTCTACTTCACTCGAATCTCCAAAAAAAAATTGGGCTGTTTATCGCCTCATACTGATAATTCCGAACATGTATAATTTACAAATAAACATGTTTTGCAACAAAGTTGTGGCGTGATGGATAAGGAACTAAAAATACTTCCTAAGCTTTTTATGCCACGTATGGTTTTAGTTTTCCGACCACTACGATTAGCTAGATCTCATTAACAGAAGATCGTCCAGGTAGCAACGCAGCTTCAGATACTCTACCGCAATAAATTAACCACTAACCATTGGAATTTGCAATTAGAGTGGGTGTTCCCATATACGAGTAGATACAATGTGCCTTTAAGTCGGTTTTATCGGTTCCTTAACGTCAGGTGGGATGGCGGTCAAACGCATAAAAAATGTGTTCCGGCTTGAAGTAAAATTACAGAGCTATTGAGACTAACAATCAAATGTCTCAAAGTAATGAGCGCTAAAGCAGCGTTGCCCTAGATTTGTTTTGTTACTCAAAGTTCTGGGTGTCATTGCAATGGTAACATTGCTAACAACTATCTTGATTTCAAGCTTTGCCTACAATATTTATATTTTTATGGTCATGGAAATGCGATATCTCTTACCATCATGAGAGCGTTTCGTTTGCCTAATTTCTTTTACATATCAAAATACCTGTCTTGAATTCTAATGAATACGCTGAACGAATACGTAAAATGCCACCATCAGACGTAGCACACAATAGAGACCACATAAATCTATTCTGTATATATTAACGCAAGGCTAACAATATTTGAGTGAAGCAAATGACGCAGAAGCAAGCATGAGTCGAGCGCAAGGCCGGGTTTCGTCACCGGCCGCCCGTTTTAACGCAAGGTCGTGTGCTCACTCCACAACTGTTTAAAATATACGCGTTGGCTGGATTCGTTAGATTCTGTAGTTAATTGCACCGTATTTATAGCGGTAGGTAATATGTTAAGACCGGTGAATACGGAAATAGCATTATTTTTTGCTCGTTTGTATATGATGACTGTGGTGAGATGTTTCCAACTTTTATGTATTGAGGTTGTCTGAGGCAACTCGGCCAGTTTTAGCCATTGCTCTATATGTATAACGTGAACATTTAAATTTATGCTCAAAACGGGACACTTTCAAAATTGTAGTGACACTGTAATAATTTTCTCTTTTGTTGTCTATAATGGTTTTTGTTATCTGCAGCAGAGTTTTTTCAGATGTCTACAATTGATTCATTAAAGAGAATACTTGTCCTACGAGTGCGTTTGTTTTAGGCAGACACTAACTATCAAAATGCTGAATACACTTCCATCCGACGAGTTTCTTACGAAACGTTTAGATACTTCCAATCTGCCACTTTTCGTTAAAAATTCTTGGAAGTTAAGATAAAACCCCGTCTTTTATAAATATACTTTGCAGTATCTACCCTTCTGTAACTGAAAACAGGACAATTTGGCGTCCCAAAGTTTACTTTAGGGACATCGGAATAGAGCAGTGGAAAAAGGGACAGTCTCGTTCAAAACTGGACGTATTGTCACGCCGTATATGTACTATGTACAAGACGACACGTTCTAAATACTCACTCCGGACAACTCAATTGTAGGGAATATAGGGTTATCCTGCAGCATATCTCAGTATTTGGAGTTATTAGTAAACTAATTCCTTTGAAGATGGGACGTCCTTTAGTATGGGACGCCACCTGCGTTGATACTTTGGCTCCGTCACATCTTCCAAAAACTCTAACCAAACTGGCGCGACTACAGAATATGCAGACAACATCAAGAGACGTAAATATGGCACCCTAATATCACCCTGGACAGTGGGTACATATTTGAGTCTTTTGGGGTTGAAACTTTGGGACCTGGGACCTCAAAGAGTTGTTATCTCGTCTTGTCAACACCACACCAAAACGCTGGCCTCTATTTTGCCCAACGTTTGAGTATGGCCGTACGACGCGGCAATGGGGCCAGCGTTTTGGGAACTATTCCCATTGATAGTGGCCTTTTAGATTAGTTTGTTTAAAATTGTTTTTTCTCTAGTTTGTGTGTTATATACAATTTGTAAATTGTTTTATTTTCTTTCTTAGTGTTAATTAGAAATATTTATGTCCCTATATTGTATTACTTATTGGAATGTATGGTTGTTATAGTTATGTATTTCTCCATACATAAATGTATGTATATCCTCGTTATTGACACGCCGTCTTTTTCTTCTTTTAATCCTTTCCGTCGTATTTCGTCTGCCTGAAAGGGATCGCTTTTAGCGATAAGGTCACCAGTTGTTACATTTATTAATTAAGTTTGTTCTTCTTCTGTACGTAATCTTTGGTGCGGATAATAAAGAGTTAATCAATCAGCATATCCAGTGTTGTCTGATTTACCGGGAGATTACTGATTTTAGCTATTGTCTCCCGATGTACTGATTTAACTCCCGTTTTTTTTGCATTTAAAACTACACTTACTAAATACTATTACAATGCACAAGTACATACACGCATACGCACACACTACACGCCCACAAATATACATATTATACCACACGCACACACGCATTTGGGTTCATTTTAAATTGTCCAAAGTTTATGCCAACGCAATCAAAAGATACAGCCGTTTATGCTGCAAATTTTCGACACTCGCAAGGGAATCACAACCTACAGGATACTTCCCGTGAACTCAGAATCTTGAAATTTGGTACGACGCAAAGTCTTATAGCACAGATGAAGGAAAAATGGCGAAAAGCATAAATTACCATTTAAAAAAAATACCATAACTTTTAGTTATATACCTACAGGTTTGTACGGAACCCTCGGCGCGCGAGTCACACTTGGCCGGTTTTTTTAGTCATCTCTTCCATCAGGTCCTTTGATTGGATGAAAACATTTTCGTTGATATTTTTACACGATTGCCCAAAAAAGGAGTACTATGTATGTTTTTTTAAATATTTTATTTTTTGTAACCTGTTTTTATTAGCGTGAGGTACGTTGCGACCTTCTAGTAAGTAAAAGAAGATGGCAGAAGATGCCGCTCTACTATATCTATGTATGTATACCAATAAATAGTATACGAAAATAATAATTATATCTACATATATGAGTAGGGTGTGTGTATAGGTATACAATATAGGTACATTAAGTTTGTTTTTCTAGCAGTTTTTATGTGTTTCATTATTCCACTAAAACTTTTAAATGTCAGAACAGATTTGGATTTATGAGGCATCGTAAGAATTCTTACATCATCTGGTTATATATATATTTTTTAATTTGTTTCATTTATTAGTGGACTTTCGAGGTTTTGTAACTATCTTAATTAAGCTTATTACTAGGTGACTATGGCCTCATTTGTTACACAATTCGATGTCTTAAAGATTCCAAAAAGTTTTCATAAATGTATAGCCACAAGTAGCCCAAATTACCATGTAATCTTAAAACACTTGTAAATCTTCAATCTTAAAACTTGTGGTATCGACATAGCATGAGTTTGAATATTGATAAATGTCATTTAAATTGTTTCACTAGGAAAAAAGAAACATAATTTCTGCAATATACTATATTAATTCAAAGCCTTTAACTGAATCAGACCATATTCGTGATCTAGGAGTCATTATTGATAGCAAATTAAGGTTCAATTTGCATATTGATAGTTGTTAAGAGTTTTAGGACCTCGGGATTTATTTTACGTAATTGTAAGGCTTTTAAGAAACCCTTTACAAAGATCGCAATTTACAGTGAACTAATTTATAATTGTATAATTAATTTCAATTCATTTAGCTAACTTTAATTTAATTATGTTTTAATTTTGCGTATACTGTATAATTGAATAAGGTTTATACCTATAATTGTTACAATTATCATCATATTTCAACCAATTTACACAAAACCTTGACAAATTATACACCTAAACCTTCCTCATGAATCACTCTATCTATTGGTGAAACTCGCATGATAATCTGTTTAGTAGCTTTTAAGTTTATCGCGAACAGACAGACAGGCAGACGCGGCGACGAATTTTAAACGAAAATCAAGGAAATTATATAAATAATTATGAGCTAACAAATGTGGATAATAAAGTTCAAATCACAATCTTTATTCAACAAGTTACAATCTTCTTGATTCTTCTTGGATTCTCGTGACCTGTTGTTCTCCACTGATGCTAGATGGCGTAACATTCCCTATGCAATGAGCACTAAGTTCTAGCTTAATGTCTTGCAGGCGACTGCGAGAGTGTGACGCTCTACAACCTACCGCAAGATGCATTAAGAACGTTACGCCATTATAATCATAATTTCTTGAAACTTCTTCGTTCTTCTTCGATCATTTTGTTTTGCTTGCTTAAATCTCAATTTATTATTTTAATTTGTTTACACAAATTAATGATCAACTTCCAAGTTCTTCAGTTGTTTTGTATTCTTGAAACTTCTTTGTTCTTCTGTGATCTTCTTGTCTGTTGTATTGCGCTGCACATACCCACCATTCGACAAGACTGATGGTGAGAACAAACACCAGTCGAGACGAATGATGGGTGCGGACAACGTTTATCTTCTTGACTCTTCTATTCTTGATACACGACGAGTTGGAGAAAATACTGTATATGATAGGCTGTTTCAACGTGCAAGGAAAAGGTTACAAATAAGATTTTTAATCTTTCTATATGACAATGATGTCTGAATATATAGAATAATCATAAAGGCTGGTTGGCAGTTCTGTGTACACTTCTTCGTTCTGAAGTTCTCTTTTTAACATATATAATTTTTTGGCCCTTTAGACTAACGGTTCTCAAACTTTATTGGCGACGGAGCCCTTTCTGAAAAGTCTAAATGACAGCGTAGTGGAAGATAGTAAACACACAACACACAGCCCGGAATGAGAATAGTGTGTTATAGAGTGATAGATTAACAACTTGTTTTTTTTTTTTTTTAATTATTGACAGTCAGATTGACCACAGCTCATCTTATGTTAAATGACGGTGTGGTCGAAGATGGTAAAGCACACCTAGCCTGGAATGATACTGGCTCTCAAGTGAGGCTGCCGGAACACACACCGTGAGATACTTGACGGCAGATTTTCAACTTGAGGGTGGTAGCTAGCCAACCGAGTACTAGAAAGTACGTTAAGATCACGCTAAGGTTTCCTCACGATGATTTCCTTCACCGGCAGCTCAAGCTCATTGTTGGGATTTGAACCCACGCCCTTCGGCATACGAACCGACCCTGCAAACCACTGAGCTATCATCGCTACAAAGCTGATGATGTAACTGTAGCGGTTGTAGCTATCCAGTCGTAAATAACTTAGCACTATGCTATGGTTTCCACACAATATGTTTCCTTCAACAGCAGGTCAAGCTCATTGTTGAGATTTGAATCAACCCACTGAGCAATTATAGACACAAAAACCTTCGCGCATGGAACCTAAAAAATCGAAGTGGTACGTGTTGGAAGTGGAACGTTAGTAGCGGGTTTCGTCACGGCCAAGAGTAGGTCGCCACTCGTCGTACACTCGCCGCGTGTTTGCCAACGTGGGCTTATCATTGAACAGTCAATAGAACGGGGAAGTAGGCGGAGGTCGCCATGATAGCGCGGTACAAGGTCGCACCTACAGTTATGCTGATATAACACTGCTATAAACTTATCTTTGTTATTTTCAATATAAGTAACGTCAAGTTTTAAAACTGTTCGTTTTTTTATACTTGGTGGTATATCTTGGATATTCAACCAAGCATTCGTGTGTTAACATTACATTGTTCCGGTTTAAAGGGTACTGTAGCTAGCGAAATTACAGCGCTGTTGAGACTAACCATCGAAAGTCTCAAAGTAATGAGCGCCAAAGCAGCGATGCCTCGACTTAGTTTCACTACTCAAAGTTCTGTGTATCGCTGCAATGGTCATGGACAGGCTTTATCTCTTACCATCAGGAGAGCGTCTCGTTCGTCGCATTACTTTTACATTTAAAAAAAATCACTATCGGGGAAAGCTTTTTTTTATGTTTGACCACAGCTCAACTGATATTAAGTGATGGTGTGGTCGGAGATGGTAGAGCACACCCAGCTTGGAATGTAACTGGTTTTCAAGTGAGGCTGCCGGAACATACCGTTAGGTGCTTGACGACAGTTTTTCAACTTAAGGGTGGTAGCTAGCCAGCCGAGTACTAGAAAATAACCTACCACCACACTATTGTTTCCACACGATGTTTTCCTGCACTATAAGCACTATACTATAAGGTGGCTCATTACGTGGAAGACAGGAATATATGGTTGTTGTAGCTTCTCTCTGCACTTGCATCCCCCTGGCTAAGTGACAATTATAGTAAGCATAATGTATTAATATCTATAACTGTAAACTGTATAAACTGTAACGTAATATGAAAAGAAAGACTCACAAAAAAAAAATGCCTTGCTGAGTTTCTTGCCGGAGTCTTCTCAGTTGAAGTGTAATTACGAGCCGGTGGTAGATTCAAACATGTAACTTAACGTTCATAAGTGCCTTACCAGGGCCTAAACTGGATAAATTACTTTTTGATTTGATTTGATTTGAACATCTGGCGAGATGGCAGTCAAACGCAAGCCTATATGTTATTTAAAAAAAAACCGATGAAAATATAAAGCGCTGTAGTACATAGGTTGATTAAATTATAACACTATTTTATGTGTGGTAGGAAAACGTAAACCGAAAGTCATAAGCAATTTCGTACAGACAACGTCATAATTGCGCAGTCACTACGCAATTCAATGTGACCGTGTCGGGCAAAATGAGCAAACCATTAACACGACGCTGCAGCGAAATTTAGACTTTAGTTACAAACATTTACAATCGAAACTTGTTTGGTGCCTTCAAAGTGAAAACAAATTGCTTTAGCGAGCGCCATTTTGTGAATATTTGTCGAATGGCTCTCGGAGTCATTTCGGTTTTCACTAGAGTTTTTGATAGATATCGAACAGGCAATTTGCAAATGATTGCGTTCCGAATTGAGTTTTGTTTATTAGTAACTAGCGACCCGCCCCGGCTTCGCACGGGCGCAACGTAGATACTACTGTGGTGATTTGCATGTATCTAATACCTTTAAACGAGCAATTCTTGTATATATATCTGAATCTCGGAAACGGCTCCAACGATTTTCATGAAATTTAGTATGCAGGGAATTTCGGGGACGATAAATCAATCTAGCTAGGTTTCCTTTTTAGAAAACGTCGTTTTATCCGTGTTTTCACCCAGAGCAAAGCTCGGTCATCCAGGTACTTATACACACAAACCTTCCTCTTGAATTACTCTGTCTATTGATGGAAACCGCATTAAAATACGTTGCGTAGTTTAAAAGATCTAAGCGTACAGACGGCGGGAAGCGACTTTGTTTTATACTATGTAGAGAAAAAAAACGGTTAATCTACTTTAACTTTAAACAACGTTTAAATATAAGCAGGGACCCGGAATGTATCTATATGAAAAACACTAACACGAACAGCAAAATCATTCATTAAAATCAAATCGTTAGCATCAGATTAATCCTGTTTTTCTTTTTCTTTAAACAGTCCCACAGTTAGGCGTGATCTTTTTCCAATGTGATAAAAGTCCAGAACGCAAGTGTGGGTCGGCAGACGTGCTGTGCGAATACGAACCCAGAGTCTACATTGCAAGTCATACGTTCTCCCATCAAGCCTACAATAACTTAATTTAGACGTCAAATATCCTATACCGATATAGCAGGGTTCATCAAACTTCACGTATCCCATTACACGAAAACGGTGAATCCTTTAAAAAAAAAAACTAACTATAGAAAAAAAAAAGGTAGGTACTCCATTAAAAAGTTTTCAATTGCAAATGGTGTCAAATTTTTAGTCTTAATTCCAATTCAACGTTCAGTCTTTGGAATCGGCAAAGCCGATGGCATTACGTGATTTTTGTGTGTGTGTGTCAACTAGCGTACCCTAAGTGAGAGACCCTATTCTATAGCGTCGGCGTACCTGGCTGGTGTTGCTGTCAAAGACTGCGTCGTAAGCGTAGACCCTCGGAGGCTCGGCTGGCGTGACATTGTTCCTGGTGACAGCTATGGTGTTATTGACAGGGTCGACGGACACGCAGTTGTAGGAGCCGTCGAGCTTCTCCCGCTGATCCATGGGCCGGACGCGCACCACCACCCGGACATTCTCCACTGTGGGAGCTGCAAGATCTGCATCCTGCGAAAGATTGGAAATCATTTGTTGAACTATGTTCTCAACGGTTTTTTACCACAGCTCATCTGTATGGTCAAACCTAGCCTGGCATGGAATTATTTCTCAAGCTGAAACTATCGAAGCAATAAGTTGTACAACCTTTGTGTAGTAGTAGTGTGGTGGCCAGTTGAGTATTAAAAAGTACTCTACCGCTATGGTGGGAAACCACACGATGTTTTCTTTCGCCGGGAGTTGGGGTTTCAACCCACGCTCCTCGGCGTGCGATCCTAACGCGCTAATCACTGAGCTATAGTCTCAAAGCTAAGTTTGTATCGGCCGAGTGAATAAGTTCCGAACCCTTGAGGAGTTCAATCGGCACTTGGGTGTCATTTTTAGTATGTTTTTGTTAGTTTGCAGATGACTCAAGTGTTTTGAAGTTAAAACATACCATTTGAATAAATGACAAGACATGGTGATTGCAAAAAACTGAATTGCTAATTAGTTTAAGTATTAAGATGTTTGAAAATCTAATACCTACATGATATACTATGCGTAGGTATAGTTTATGAACTGAGTTCTGGTATTTTATATATGGTATTTTAGTAACTAACACCCGCCTCGCCGAATGGGTATAGTAAGCTATCCTTAAAAGGTAGATATATGCCACTTCGGACTTTTTTGTAGATCTATAAAAGAGGAATATCCCACCATACATTGTTTTGTTACATCTAATAGGTGTTAGGCAGCGTTTTCGATGAAAGCTCCCAGGTGGCTTGACTTTTTCCATCACTTCCAACAATTATCATCATATTTCAACCAATTTGCACAAATTATGTACCTAGACCTTCCTCATGAATCACTCTATCTATTGGTGAAACTCGCATGATAATTCATTCAGTAGTTTTTAAGTTTATCGCAAACAAACAGACAGACGCGGCGTACGACTGTGTTTTATAATATGTAGTGATATATTTACAAAAACATTTTGTACAAAATTTTTGTTTTATGGTTGACAGGCTAAGCGTTTGACCACAGTGACGGTCGCAGATGGTAAACACCAAGTGTGTTTATTGTAATTGACATGGAATTGACTTTCAAATTAAGTTCCCGAAACCTTTATGTGCTTGGCTGGAGATTTTCAATTTGAGGGTACAAAAAAGCATTTTGAAACCACGCTATGGTTTCCTCCCGACGTTTTACTTCGCCGGCAGCTCAAGCTCATTGTTGAGATCAACTGAGCTATGATCGCTGCAGAATTTGCACGGTAAAGTTTTCTTCCACCGGCATCAAGTTAAAATTTGAACCCGCACCCTGCAGCGGACGAACCTCAAACTCTAATCACTGAGCTATCAACCATCATCGCCACAAACTTAAAAGGCTGTATTTGTTTTTTATAACAATCGTTTTAAATATATCTTTGTTTTGAAGAACCGAAATTCAATTGAAATGTGTATACACTAAAGCGATTTAATTAGCTTCTCGAATACAATATATATGATGAAAATATAGTTCATCTTCCTTCTCATATTATTGCTTATCTCTTTCTCGAACAATTAATTAGTTGTTATCTGAAGTTATCGTCCACTTGCGACGACAGTGTGACATCTCAAAAACAATAATTTTGCAGGAAAACGGCTTTAAAGCTTTTAAATTGTTGTCAAGTTAGCTTTATTATGTATAAAGTCATTAGAGTATAATTAATATTGAATTTAAATATCATAAAGAAAAAAAACACATTTGGAAGTTAATTAACTTCATTATAGTTTGAAAAAAAAAAGGAAAACTTATCACGTTGTTAAAAAAAAACGCAAGTTTATTAGGTGGGAAGTTTAGTTATCGCGTTAATAATGTGAAAATTGACATTTAATAGTTATCACATTTTTCATGAAAACGAAGAGCACTTCACACCACGAAGCTTAGGTGACAACTGAAATGTCATGTCACTGTAGAAGCCAACTAGATCACCAAACGAGACAGCGCTATATCGTGATATTTTCTTTTCTCTCTTTTCTTTATTTATTTTAGAAAAAAATATCCTCTTTTTGGAGATAATAGAACGCGAGATCGCGATTCATAATATTATTAAAACGTAAAATCGTATAATTCGAGATGTCACACTGTCGTCGCAAGTGGACGTTATGTTCTGTGTCACGAAATGAGGTCACTCGAGAGTACATCGAATAAATTGCAACGTGACTATCATGTATCAACGTACCATCGAGGAAACTAGGTCACGCCAAACAAAGACTCGGACCAGTATTGCTAACATTGCTTTTACAGGATTGCGTTGCTTCTAAAGCCATTTTCGTAACTTAACTACTTTTTATCCAGACCTAATAGTACATTTAATTAATTTCCAAAATTTAATAGTAAAAAGATTTTTGATATAGTTATTCCCTGTCCTTTACTTTCATATTTGTTTCGCATTGTTTTTGATATTGCCATTCTTTGTGGCCAAACAAAATCATAAATTTTTATGTATCGAAATGAAAAGTCGGATAAAAAATTGGTCGTCCCAAAGAGTTCCCTTCGTTAATGAAAACCTTAGATATTTGAAAAAGGTATTTTCGATAATGTTTACGTCCCATGGAGTTACTAAAATTGTTAGGCGTTACTTCTGACAAACTAGAACTAGCAACACCGCCGAAATGGCAAGAGCAGTCCATCTCTGTCACACTCGATGACCTATTTACAAAAATCAATCCCACGTCGTATTTCCCGTTTCACAGAATTTGTAACGCGACTGGCTAGAATTTTGTGGGGGAGCCACCGGTACATTTTCTAAGAAAAACTGACAGGATCCCGTGGAAATTTTTAGTTGTTAAATTTTGGCAGATATAAAAATTTACTGTATTAAAATAACGTCATTTTACAAAGTTATTTACTAAATAATTATTTAGACTATAAAGAAGTATATGCTCGGCCATTGTTTCCCCGTGATTTAAGAACATTTCCACAATTTTGTAAGTAACAAAGTATATGTACTTCTTAATATTCTTCCGATCTCATTTAGCATTTATACCAGTTTTTAATATAAATGATTGATAGCAACAAACAAAGACAAATCACTTTCGTTTTTAAATTAATATTACTGACACAAATTTTAAAGTTACTGTCTTTCTTTTTGTATTCAACTAGCGACCCGTCCAAGCTTCAAGACATTTTTTGTATATGAAATAGGTGACCAAACAAGCAAGCGACCCTTGTGATAGTAAGATGTCACCGCCGCCGAAAGACAACAGTAACAGCGTATTCATTGCGTTGCCTTCTCTTCAATATATTGATCATTTTAACATTGTAAGCTATCCGGAAGAAATCGTCGAATTAATAGAGATAATAGTTTTCGTTTCGTAGTTTAATAGAACGAACAGTTACACGGGAAATTAGACTCTATTTTATACTACTTAATGAACATTAATTGATTGTAACGAATGTTGTAGGAAGCAGTGTAATGAAAACCGATAAAAAATGATACGGAAAAAACCGTAGATAGCATCTAGTTTTTTTTTTTTATAAAGTGTAAAGTGTGCTAAACAGAACTGCGCTTCTTAGTGACGGATACAAGTCTAATATTAGCTAATATCACAGAATAAATAATAGTAATATGCCGCGAGCGTGCGTGGCTATGGCTGGCCTAGTTGTAACCACTTATACGTTTTGATATAACATCACTATCTGTTAGACTAGATGACACTCCCAATGAGTATTTCCTGTACATTTATTAATCGTGAATTTCCAAGATAATGTTTGCGTTCTGCATGAAACATTTTAGCGTTAATCTAATAGTGTATTTTTTATCGCGAATTTTTTAGAGTCAATTTACATGGAACCTTTTTATATGTTTGCAATCAAACGTTTCAGAGATTTGCGTTTTAATAATTGTATTTATACATATTTAATTTTGAACCGATGTGAATTATCGCTTTTATACAATCTTGTAAAAAAAACGAAAACTTTTTCAAACTATAATTCTATAAGCAAAATCTTTTTAAAATTGATATCGTTGAACATGGGACGAAATTATTTGCTACGATCTGCTTTTGTCTAATTCCCAGAGGAAAATTAGCTGGAATACCACAAAAGATCTAGGTCAATCTATACTAAACATTTCGAACTGATAAAATTAGAAAAAAATAATTCCATGCCGTTTTTACGATCTCTTACCAAATCGCCATCTTGCACGAGGACAAGTCACAAATAACACTCAAGTTATTATAGAAAAAAAAAACTAAAACACCAATCAAAAGAAACTATCACAGCTTTAGCCAAATATTTCCATTTACTTAATTGGACTCTTAAAAGAACGTCAGAATTAGAATGCCATTCCAATAAGAAATATATTTAATTGAATTAAAAGAAATGGCAATACATCACACCAATTTCATAACTTGGCACGATGACAATTACTAAAACACGACACACGATTTTAGAACTTAAAAATCTTTCTAATAGGAATCTTTTTAGATTTAGATATAATGATGCAAAGCACTGAACACTGCATCTGGAAGCAACAGGGTCGTGTCGAGCTACAAGTAGCGGTGCGCGCACTGCAAGCGTGCTCGCCGATCTGTCTCGAGGCGTTACGATACGCTAGTACGCTACGCCCAGTGTTGCCAGCACACGACGGACAAAAGTAACGGCCAGTCGAAAAGTAACGATATGACACAAGTTACAAAATAACCCTATCGATAAAAAAGAAGCATTTGTGATCATTTTACACAGCGTTTGACTAACTAAAGCTACGGGAATTAAACTACTTTACTGATAGAATACTTACATACTTTTTATAAATACATACATTTAATACGATACAATAGAATCTAATGAATTGTCTGATAATAATAGCGTTTATTACTATAAAACCCACTAACCTTAAATCTTTATAGAGTTAAAAATTAACGATGAATGTTACAAAATGTATGGTATAGCAACACCGCGAGCCCGGTACGCCCCGCGCTTCCTCCCTGACCCCACTGTGGTGCAGGTGTGTCAAGGATGGGGTATTTACAATTGATTTCGTCGAGAGTACGTTTTTGATGGAAAACGTTCACTTGCACATCAAAAGAACCACTAGTTATGATGGACAAATATATTTCCTTTTCAGGTTATCTAAGTACCCCTATAGTATTAAATATTCTGTCGTCAAGCAGTTAAGATATAAAAACGTTAACGTTTGGATGGTACTTAATTTGGCGAAAGGCTCATTTAAACAGCAATGGCGACTTTATTTGTTGATTGTTCGTCTATTTAGAGATGAAACAAGGCTTTAAGGTAATTGCTACATCAAACCTTTTACTAGAAATGAGTTTAATTAAATTCTGTTAACTTTAAAATTTGTATAGGGGTCTGAAGTTGAAAGCGATGGATTGGCTTGTAAAGTTAATAGTTGGAGAGTCTATTTTTAAATAGGATTTATTAGGAGACAATAAAATTTTATACCGTGTTAGTTTACGTGAAAATAGAAAATTTCATAATAATCAAGGATAAAATCTGGACAAGTTCGGCATGAGTTTATACTATTTGCTATACCTGTAAGTGACATAATTACCTTTACCAAGATAAACTTAGTGAAAGTAAATACTAATTCAAATGCACGAAACACATTATGTACTTGATACTACTATACTGCACTTGGTACATACTACTAAATTAAAAGTATTTAATAATAAAAAACCTGACCTGACAGTATAAAATACCAAATTTGAAGTTTTTTTTATGGCTGACAGACAAGGTGTTTGACCACAGCTCACCTGATGTTAAGTGACAGTGTGGTTGAAGACGCTAAACACACCTAGCCTGGAATGGAACTGGCTCTCAAGTGAGGCTGCCGGAACACACCGTTAGATGCTTGGCAGTAGTTTTTCAACTTGAGGGTGGTAGCTACCCAGCCAAGTACTAGAAAGTACCGTACCACCACGCTATTTACACACGTTTTCCTTCACCAGTAGCTCAAGCGCATTGGTTTTAACCTACGCCCTTCAGCATGCGAACCGACCGCGCTAACCACTAAGCTATCATCGGTATAAACTCTATCCAATATGTGGAAAAAGCTCCTATTCATTCATCGACTAGAAAAGTATTGATAATATTTAAATAAAAAATTGCTTCTCACTTTCAATTGACATTACTTTCAACAATATTTTTTTTGATGTTTCTATTTCAACATCAAGCAAATTAATCATTAGTTTTTTGATTTTTCTATTTCAACGACAAGCAAATAAATTATGTAGTTTCGGCTTTTGGGAGCTATAGCACAGACAGACACACAGATTAACATATATACCCCACACATTAAACATATATCTCCCTTCTGTTTGCATTAGAAATATAGTCATGTTACTAAGAGCAATGATAACAGCTACAATAAAATTTTACGAAATAGTTGCAAGTTAGTCCTACAGTTAGATGGGCCCACAGTACTGTCACCATTTCATATCTAAGCTAGATTAGATTAGCATAGCAAAGGGGTAGTTTGCATTATGTGAGATCGCTATGAAGTTTTGTCACATTTCAATCTTCTATCTACCCAAGGTATTTATTTGTATCTAGCGATATGGGACTAATGAAAGTCAATAAAAATAATTTCAAAGATTTGAACTTCGCTATGTTACTCAAAAGCTCAGGGACCTGTGTAAATTGTAATGAGCAAGTGTTTAACAATCACATGCATGGCAATGGTCATAGGAAGGTAGGTGTTTGCATAAAAAAGCAGAAAAAAATTAAAAATGTAATAGAAGTAACATTGTGTATATTGTATGAATAAATTAAAGGCACTTCTATTAAAGAAATGCTATCACATAATTGATTTTTTTAATTACCACTTTTGAATGACATTTTCCAATTATCTATTTTAATATTTCTGTTTGTTACTGGTATTTTATTTACTTACTTTAATTTCAATTCTGATATAATACATTTGTGCACCTAACCCACACAGCATTATTTAGCCATATTACAATTACTACTGGAACATCTTTTATGCACATGTTGTAAAAATTACACATGTCATACACAAATAAATTATCAAGTTAGGAGTTACGGTAACATCTTTCAAGCTAACATAAGCTTGAAAAAATATTACATAATGTTTTGCTGGTTCATTTGAAAAGGTGTTTTTAATAAAACTATGACATTTTAGTGATTAAAATATGTTGTATACAATATATTTGTTAAATATTAGCATGGAGGTCAAAATAAGCTTGAAGAGGTCTAGAAATTAACATAAATACAGAGTTATTTTTCAATAACCAGCCACTCCTCTATGGTAGCTTCACGACTCTTTACTCTGGACAAAAGTGAAAACTTAACCCAAATTTTTTTTCTAGTTTGTGTGGTGACCTTATCTTTACTGGCAACCCTGTACATAATATATAAAAATGAATGTTTGTTCATATTTTATGCACTGCTGTAGTGACGTAACTTGGTCAACTAATGGCAAAGTACAATTGTTTTTTTTTCCTGCAGCAATGTGCAGGTTTCCAGGTAGTTTCTTATAAAAATTAACGTATTCATGGCTATTTACAATACCTAATTAAATAAGTATTTCCTTTCCATAGAGGAATTGAATTATAAAAATTCCTAGAACCAAAGGTCTTATTGTATGATGTCATTAATGCTATACGGACTCGAAACACAACTGGTGGGGATTTAGTTAAAAAAAAAAAAAGACTAAAATGCATTTTTGTTTTTATTGTGAAAAAATTACTTGTTAAATTGTATTGTAACATTCATAAGAGTATTGTGATAGGTGGTTTTAATGATAAACATGTAATCGTAACGAATATATGAAAGTAACATCATTCTGTCTGATTGTTACCTTTTCATAGACTAAATGGATGAATCATTTGAAAATGTTATAGGATGTTACAGGATAATAATGAGCTACTTTTTTCTTAAAAATGAGATTTGTATGTAAATACTGACATGAAATTCAGTAAGTACTTTTACAGCAATTGGCAATGTGCTGTGTTCGTGGTGCATGACTTGAAACGCAGAAAAACATTCACTCCGAGCATGGATATTTGTTTTTATTATTTTATAGTTCTTTAATTACTAGGAGATATATATTAGGGTCTAGATTAATATTATATATATATATTACTATAGTATTAATCGAGACCAGCTAAGCCCTGTTTCTGTCTGTTCGTCCAGTCTAGGGTTACAAAAACAAAATGGTATAAAAATTACTGCCTTGTGTTAGCTCATAGCTTTGCTGCCTGAGCTGTGGGTTCGATTCTTACTCAGGAAGAACAATTGTGTTATGAACATAGATGTTTGTTTGAATGTCTCAAAGTAGTGAGTGTCAGTGATGCCCTTCACTTTGTTTCGCTACTCAACATTCTAACACTGCAATGGCCATGGACATGCATTACTCATTACTTTTACATTAAAAAATATAATAGGTATAGTTTGTTATAAGGGTGCTATTAGTTATGTGAGCTCGAAGGGGGAGTTGTTGCAGTAAAATCTCATTTAAATTGAGGATAAAAAAATTGTTTTCTATATACTAGCTTATGCCCATGATTTCATCCATATTAACTTTATAATTAGGTTCAGAGGGAAATGAAATATGTGTAAGTAACAAATAAGCAGGCTTGAAACTTGCCCTATTTTATTATTACACTAAGATAAATAAATAAAAAAGGGTAATTTCATAAAAATTGGAAAAAACAACTGGTTACTGCTGCTCAACTGTGCTAAGTAATCATTCTTTATGAAAACTAGACCTGTCCCTAACATTCATATTTGAAAAAATTGCTATTAAAAGCGTCTTATTGATATTGTAGTCATTTTGAAATAGGTGTGTCTGTTCTAGATAACTATAGCACACCAATGGGCAAAATACCACCGCTTGCCTAACACTACAATTTCAACAGGGTACATTACTGAAAAACACGAAGTGACATTTCTAATAAGAAACCTGCAAGAATCGACGGAAAATCAATAAGATTAAGCAGATGGCGTACTTTGCTAGAATGTGCGCAGATTATATACCTACTAACCTACGTAACCGCTTCGCTACGTAGGTAGCAATGATGACCATGAAACATTTGATGACTCAACGCCTCAAACTAAACCGATTCAAACTAGTTAAAATTATTTGATCATTCGAATTGGAACAAATTACGCAACTAATATACTAGGAATGACAAAGAAAGCTGTGAAATAAGCCAACATATCAAATTTCTTAAACACACGTGCAATTGTACTTACAGGCATTTTGCAGTCTTCAGTCCCGCTATATCACAAGTAATATAATTTTACTGCGTGATGCGCGTAAACACAAAGCAACGCTATCGTTCTTTGTTTGCTGAAGAGGAATTGAAAATCAATAACCGACGACCTACTTTTAATTCGAGTTTCTTCGCGAGCGAATTCAATGGAAATGACTTGACATGACGTGACATTTCCTAAGGCAGAAAGCTACCACTTGCTAGTATAACGAAATAAATTTTTACTACAAAAGCGTTTCCGGTAGAATTGAAGTAAAATCGTTTAGGAAGTACCGTTTATTACAGAAGTGCCGTTAAAGCCGACGACGCGCTTCTAGTCTAGATATAGTATAATTACCTACTTGGAGAACATGACAAGGCTTTGCACTGGGTATACAACAGCAACAGTCGTTTAAATTAATGTCTCCATTATATAGACTCGTGCTCGACCTGCAGCAGTAGCCGTAGTGATGGCGGTTACGAATTCAACCGTAGTAGGTTGTGATATTTTTATTTAAGAATTTATTATATCATTTATTTATAGGAAAGAAAATAAAACTATGTATCTACAAATTATATCCTAATACACACACTACAGTGCTTCCTACTGTGCTTACGAGGAGTCGTGTGTCACTATGACAAAATAACTATTGTAGAGTGGTATTTGATCTGAGATTGTAGGTATCACTGCCGTAGGCAAAGTCAGTGTGGAGAAAGCTTTGTGACAAAATCAAATGACTTATTTTGAAAAATGTACACTTTTTATTATGTCCACTACAATGCTACACCCCTACATGGTATGCTAGATTTGTGCTGGTTTTTAATAACGCCATTGACGTTATTAGCGCTATAAATATATTTTTAAACGTTTTTTTTTCTATTCCAATTTTGATAATCAGCTGTCAAAACATATAAGAGCAAAAAAAGCCGAAGTCTGCTGATATTCCATCAAGGTGAACTGAGCTCGTGAGAACCAACACAACTGTAAAACTTTTTTTCTAAATCTGTGTTTGTTTTATTAGCGTTATTGCCATAATTAACATTGTCTATCTATTTCAGACTAAATTCTGTATGTGACTGATGACTGCTGACTGAATGGATGTCAAATCAAATCAAAGTAATCAAATCAAAAGCACTAATGTTTACTTTTTTGCAAAAAATAACATTACATTAGCTAATTTCTGGTGTAGATGCTAAAAACATCGAATTCAATGATTTCATTAATAAATAACAAGTTCAAGGTGTAACATGTCTGCAGAAGAAGACGTACTGTCGACCCATATTGAAAATGTCGACGTCAATATTGAAAATGGATCGAACAGCGAGAAAAGCAGCGATTCTGGCATCGAGACAACGGAGGGCTATTCTGAGACGTTCCCAACGTCCTCTGACTCCGACACATCACCCATTAAAAGCAGCATCACCGACCAGGAATACGTCGAAGAGTTTGCTACGAACGAAGGAACTCCTGTTAAATGTGAGAGCTTAGACCACACCTTGTCCAATCCAGTCCTTAATACAAAAGATGATAATACCATCACAAATTTACTCAATTGCGACGAGTCATCTCCCTCCAAAGTTAAAAACGTTATCAAAGGTTCTGCTGAAGCAACCAGCGAAATAACTAACAATACAAACTTTAATAAAACAAATATGCTTAAAGAAAAAGGATTAGAAATCTACAGCAGTCTAGCAACGTCGACAACAAGCTTAGATGATCAAAATTCTAAAACGAATTTATTATGTAAGTCACCATATAGTCGTAGTGCCGAAAACATATTAACCATTGACAAATCTAGTTTAAATTCTAGTGCAAATAATTTAGACAAGGAGGAAATTTTGTCACAATTTATGATGCAGAAAAACAAAGTCAGCTCTATTCACAAAATCCCTGAGAATCTACCTTTGACCAGTATGAAGACTGACACTAAAGCTTATGAAAATGTATCCAATATTGACAGTCGGTATCCTCGTATACCTAAAGAAATTTTATCTCAAGATATAGGCAGCATTGTAAAAAACGTCCATGGTATATTCTCCTCAGTCAGTGGCAGTCTTAAATATGCTTACAATCAGCGCTCAGCTCAGAAACCCGTTAAAAATTCAAAACCTGCGCTGAATGGCAAAGTCATGAAAGACATTTTTGAAGACGAAACAACTGACAACAATATAAGAGATAAAGAAAAACACCAGCATGTGTTTGACTTGACTACAAATTCAAATATAGCTAACATACCATTTACAATAGAGAATCAAGATGATGTTCAAGAACGCACTATCCAATCTTCAGATGCAAAGAAAGATGTGATAAAACTTCAAGTTGAGATGCTTGAAAGATTGTTATTTGAACAGAGAAAAGAAAACGCATCTTTGAAAGAACGGATTAAACAGCAGGGTGACGATTTGCATGAGAAAGATCAAGCATTTAAAGAGCTGGAGGTTAAATTAGATTTGGTAAGTCATTTTTTTAAATTTCCACTACTCCAATTCAAAGAAATATTCACCTCAGAAAAAGCAGGATGTAGCTGTGCCGTGGACATGGCTGTGCCTACATGAATATGTAAACAGTTTTTAATACTAAGAAGCCCTATGTATTTCCATGTTTCAAGTCCACAAATTGTTCGATCTTTTAGCTATCGAGTGGTATAGTTTTATTTTTGATGTACAGGATAGATAATTAGATATGTAACTGCAGCACTAAACTGTATCTCTTGAATTTGTCATCATCAGTTTTTTTGAATAGCCTTCCACTACGGAGGCAAATTCAAAGACATTCATGTCAATACAAATATAATAACACTATGTGTTTGAGTCCCACCCAGGACAAACATTTTGTGGTAGGTATATACAGATGTTAGTTCTATGTCTGGGTCTTCTATATGTATTACTAGCAGACCCGGCCACGCATTCCTGTGCCAAATTGAACACACATGTGTAACATGAAATAAATTGTAGCGCATATGAAACATTTAGACTTTTAACGTAGCGCCATCTATTGGATACTTACTCAATCTAGTTAATAAATTAACTTACACCGCCATCTATTAGAATTTTATGGAACTCGCATAATTATATGTTTAGTATAATATGTAGGTATAATTATATACCTCTTTGTCATATAAAAATTGCGATTATAAATCCAATCTCTCAAGTTGGTCTAAACTGCACATAGCATGCAAGATTTGGTTAAGATCGGTTCAGTATTTGAGGAGTTCATCGCAAACAAACAACGTGAAACGAAATTTTGGTATATATAGGTTATAAGTATGTAAAAAAAGATTGTCTATTCATTATCTAACTTCTATAGTACAAGATTTGCTAGTAGTTTGGGGTCAGTATTTACCTTATCTAATTAGTATACAGACCAATTACTGTGACCAAACTATACCACCACAGGGCTTTGGCACAATTAACAGAAAATACAAGTACATTTATTGAGTTGACGCTTCAATAGGTACTAGGAATATGTCGAGAAAGGACTCAAAGAATAGTTTGATGTGTTATAGTATCCATTTTGGTATGGCATGATGCAATATTTGTGTAGAGATAACAGCTTTGTGGTCGTGCGGTCCTATCACACGACGGAAGGCGTGGGTTCAAATTCCAACAATTAGCATGAGGTGCCGGTGGAAAACATTGTGAGGTAGCTAAAAGTTTTTTTTTTTTTTTAATTCAATATAGGTTTGCGTTTGACCACACTCTGCCTGATGTTAAGCAGTAATGCGGTCTAGGATGGAACACGCTTACCTAGAAGAAACCTATTTACTCTAGATTTGAAGACACCCATATTGTACCTAACAGGGAACACAGACTCCGGCAAAGAGTTCTACAACCTCGCTGTGCGAATAAAAAATGTGGAATCAAAACGTTTTGTGCGTACATGGGGAACATCCACCATGCACGGATGACGTTTTGGTCGCGTTTGTCTGGCCGTCCGGTAGTAGAATGGTGCAGGGGGAACCAAATTGTGCAATTCAAGCACTCTCCGAAATGTATTCGGTAAAAAACCGAAAGCTAGCAACTCTACGTCGATGCTCAAGGCTTTGAAGCCGAGACTCCAAATGGTTTCTAGTACTCTGCTGGCTTGCTACTATCCCCAAGATAAAACAGAGTTTTAACACTAACCTAACAGGGTGTTCCGGCAATCTCACTTGAGAACCAGCTTTATTCCAGGTGTGTTTATAATCTTTAACCACATTGTCGTTTAACATCAGGTTTTATTTGGTCAGACACCTAACCAGTCAAACATAAATAAAACTGTATTAGTTTTTTTTTTTTATGTAATAGTTATGTGACGAACGAGACGCTCTCCTGATGTTAAGAGATAACGCCTGTCCATGACCATTGCAGTGATGCACAGAACTTTGAGTAGTAAAACAAAGTCCAGGGCATCGCTGCCTTGGCGCTCATTACTTTGAGACTAGATGGTTAGTCTCAATAGCCCTGTAATTTCGCTAGCTGCAGTACCCTTCAAACCGGAACACAGTAATGTTTACACACTACTGCTTGGCGGCAGAATATCTGGTACTGCGGCGGTACCTACCTAGACGACCTCCTGCTAAGGAAATCTACCACCAAGTAAAGTATTTAGTATTTTATCTGCGACCATACTTTGGTTTTCATAGATGGGTAAACGGGTAGAGCAAGCGGAACGTGAGAAGAATGCGGCAGTAATGCGTTATGCGAGCGTGGAATGCGCCGCGATTGAGGCCCGGCGCGTCGCTGACACAGCGTCAGCCGCCGAGACGGCAGCGAAGGCCGAGACTGAACTACTGAACAACAAGCTGAAAAGTGCCCATAGCGAAAAACATAGGATCATCCAGCTTTATGATGATAAGGTAAAACACAACATTTATTTTAACTGGACTAACAAATTATTTGATTTGATTTTTAAATCTCTTGACATAAAAACTTCTTGATTCTTTATTGACAGCATATGTAAAATCAGCGTTTGTAGCGATGATAGCTCAGTGGCTAGCGCGGTCGGTTCGCATGCCGAAGGGCGTGGGTTCAAACCCCAACAATGAGCGTGAGCTGCCGGTGAAGGAAAAACATCGTGAGGAAACCATAGCGTGGTGGTAGGACACTTTATAGTACTCAGCTGGCTAGCTACCACCCTCAAGTTGAAAATCTGCCGCCAAACATCTAACGGTGTGTTCCGGCAGCCTCACTTGAGAGCCAGTTCCATTTCAGACTAGGTGTGCTTGTGTGTGTGGTGTGTGTTGCCGTGGTGGTGCCGGCGTAAGAATTGTACCCCACCTTCTAAGAGTAAGAGTTCTTCTTGAGTCGGCTAAGGGATGTAATACGGAAGATGGGCAGCAGCGTCTTCCTTGAACAATCACACCTAACTGCGCTCGCCAACCTGCCTGCCAAGCGTGGCGAGTATTGGCAAAACCTCCCCAGGAGGAGGCCTATGTCCAGCAGTGGACGTTCTATGGCTGATGATGATGATCATTGAAGGCTGAGAATTTTTGTTGTCTCGCTTAAATGCACTTGACTTACATACATACATACCTACTTGACTTACATTAGTGTATCACGCCTATGAAGACTAATCAATTGTACCGGTAACTTGTTGACAGTGTCATGAGTTGCAAAACTCTGAGCGGGAAATCGCTAAGGTGAGAGAAGATGTTAAAGAGTTGGAAGGAAGACTCAAATGGACGCAGAGCAAGCTGCGCATGGAAATGGACGCTTACAAGGTTAGATATCTCTTTAATATATCTATATATTTGACTAGCTGCGCCCCACGGTTTTACCCGCGTGGTGATGGATGATGATGATGAAAAGTCACTAATCTTATATAGCCTGCATCTCAAAATCCTTTTTTAGGGGATGCCTACGTCATAGTAGCTTTATGCATGCAAAGTCTCAGCCCGATCGGTTTAAAATTGACAAAGTTTCATACAAACTTTCATCCCCTATTTTATCCCCTTGGGGGTAGAATTAATCAAAATCCTTTCTTAGCGGATGCCTACGTCATAACATCTACCTGCATGCCAAATTTCAGCCCGATCCGTCCAGTGGTTTGGGCTGTGCGTTGATAGATCACTATGTCAGTCAGTCAGTCAGTCAGTCACCTTTGAGCTATATATATTTAGAGATATATCTGTTTACTAACTGCGAACCATTTAATGTGTCAAAATAATGAACACCAAAGCAGCAATGCCCTGAACTTTATTTTGTTACTCAAAGTTTTGCTAACGCTGCAATGGACAGTCGTTAATTCTTACCTACAGATTTTTTTTGAGCGATTAGTTTTAATGAATACTATTTCCTGATGGTCACACTAATTATACTATAAAAGCAAAAGTTTGCGAGTTGTATGTTTGTTACTTCTTCACGCTCAAGTGGTTGGACTAATTTTGATGAAATTTGCTATAAATAACAATAATGTTACAGGTGTGTCTCTTACTTACAAAAAAATCTTACAATTACAATTTGAGTAAATTATGATACAATGAAATTATTAAGTTTAATATTCTTCTTTGTTTTTGGCATCACACTTTGTGTAGGTATTTGCCAGTGTCAAGTATATCGATAATTTGAACATTAGTTCTTTTACAGCAGTATATTAAGATAGATCAAGTTAAATAAGTCACACAAAGTCATAGTTGAGTCCATAGTGGTTGAGTTTTGGAAGCAACACGAAAAATCATGTCTCACCATATTATACCACTTTCTAAAGCTCGCCCGAGTAATTAAGTACTTTTTGAATTTAAAAAAAACATACATATAAACACTTGGTTAAAAGACATTAACACAAAGTTTTGGAAAATCATACAACGCAACGTCATGATTTTTCCGCGTTCCCGCCAAAACTTGTTTATATTCCTCGCGTGGTTTTAATGAAAAGTTAAGGTACTTGATAATAGATGGCGCCCCTGAGAGTCCTAAGTTTATTATTCTGTGGTTTGCTTTTTTTTTCGTCGTATTCGACTTCGCACTTTGTACCAATCATCCAAAGTCAACTATTTTTGTTCACATCTCTACATACTTCCCGCCTGTACGCTTAGATCTTTTAAACTACGCAACGGATTTTAATGCTGTTTCCATCAATAGAGTGATTCAAGAGGAAGGTTTATATGTATAATACATGCATATGCACCACATTAGTGTCTACATTGCTCCCTTGCTAAGCCTGAGCGGGTCGCTAGTTTATAATAAAATACTACTGCTTACAGGAAAGTTCGGATCGTACAGAAAAGCTGACGCAGCAAATTGCCGAATTAGAATCTAACAAAGAAGCCGCCCTCACCAACGCAACGGACTCCGCTAAGGCTAAACAACTTGGTAATAATGATATGATTGGCACCTAACGTAAGCTTGTCATAAATAACGGAAAAACAAACGTAAGCCATGATAGCTCAGTGGTTAGCGGGGTCGGTTCGCATGCCTAAGAACGTGGTTTCAAACCCCAACAATGAGCTTGAGCTGCCGGTGAAGGAAAACATCGCGAGGAAACCATAGCAGGACACTTTCTAGTACTCGGCTGGCTAGCTACCACCCTCAACTTGAAAATCTGCATCTAACGGTGTGTTCCGGCAGCCTCACTTGAGAGCTAGTTCCATTTCAGGCTAGGTGTGTTTATCACGACCATACCGTCACTTAACATCAGGTGAGCTATGGCAGTGTGGACACTTAGCCTGTCAGCTATAAAAAACAACACGAAGTCATAATAAAAAAAATAAACGAAGTATTTTTTATTTTATTTTTAGAGTCAGAATTAAAGGAATGTCGAGCCGCCTTAATACTTTGCCGCCACGAAAAAGAAGAAATAGATAGGCGGCACTCTTCTATCTCACAGCAGCTGGACACGTGTAAGAAAGAGAGGGACGATGCTTGTATGTCACTCGTGGACGCTACTATGGAGGTAAGATAGAATCAGTCTTATTCCTATCAAAATATGGTACAAAATTGACTCAATCTTCTATCTTCTTCTATTATGCAAATGAAAAAAAGAGATGGGCGATCTGTATTCATTACTTCTCAAGATTGATATGCAAATAAGTCTTATTTACCTCAAAGTATGAACTAAAATAGTGTGTTTGTTAAGCATACATACATACATATATAAGAATATAGAATAACCTAAAGTGTAATTTACATTATATATGTAAATACCAGCAGACCCGGCCACGCGTTGCTGTGGCCATTACACGCGTGTAACGTGAAATAAATTGTAGCGCATATGAAACGTTTGGACTTTTAACGTAGCGCCATCTATTGGATACTTACTCAATCCAGTTAATAAATTACCTTACACCGCCATCTATTAGAATTTTATGGAACTCACAGATAATTCTATAGACCAGGGGTCGGCAACCTTTTGAAAGGCAGGGGCCACAAGGAGGCATAATAAAGTAAAAGCGGGCCTCAATTGTAATAATAACTCTAGAAGCTTAATATACCCATAATTGGTAATATCCCACAGAATGGATAGAAAAAATTAAAATGCTATTAAAAATTGACAAAATAAAGGCAATATAATTATTTTACTTATAATTTTAACATCTTCTAACTAGAATCTATAATAATTTAGATATTTATGACTAATTTACAAAACAATCACGGGCCGCAAGCAGAACTTCCGCGGGCTGCGCGTTGCCGACCGCTGCTATAGACTATAGACTAATTATATTTTATGGAACTCACAGATTCTAATTATACCTCTTTGTTGTATAATAAACAAATAATTTGCAATAAATGTTATGTGTGTATGTGTAATAATGTTAAGTGACGGTGTGGTCATAATGGTCAACGTCGATGGTAAACACACGTAACCTAAAAAGTGACACAGCCTATGGTTTTTTATTTGATAAAATTTATTTATTTATGGTATGTTTTTTTCTCTTGATTATGACTTTTCGTATATCCCAATTCTAAACAGACTTTAATTTAAAATCTTTCTATTTTCAGGTAGAAAAGTTGAAAATTAGCAATTTGAGGCTGGAAGAGGAAGCGGCTGAGCTCGCTGCGCTCCGGGCTAAAGCTGCCTTAGCGGACACCCTTAGCGGACAACTGCAAAGGTAGCAATTATTAACACGTTATTTATATGAACGTTACTAAGTGTTTTCACAAATTATTTCTGTGGGACTTAGTTTATTCTGTAAACAAAGAAAAAGCATCAAGAACCAATTTGATTTTATTTGAAAGAATACTTTTAGCACAAATTAATACTTCTTTCTTATCTATATATGGGCTGACAGTTTGAACATTAGCAATATTCAATGACATGTTAGTTAGTGGTCATATGAAACGTATAAAGAAATAAAATCGAAACAAATAAAAAAAAAAAAAAAAGAAATCCTTGGTTAAAGTTTTTCCTACAACTCCAGAATGTATGGACAGCGCGCAGCCTTACGCGCCGAGCTAGCGCAAGACATAACTACCATACGTAGACTGCGTGGTAACTGTTGTCTAATCTGTGCCCGCGCGCGACTACCATGTCATTTTCGGTGCGCGTGATTTGATTTGCGCGTGTCCGTATTTTTGTGTTTGCTCAGGATAATTAGGACAAATATTAACCACCTATTTTATTGTATTATTTGAAACGACAATCGAATACTGAACCCCCTGTATCAATATCAGTTTGAACATCAGCAAATGTATTGCTGATGTTCAAACTGTCACGGTGTATATATAAAATCATATTTGCTCAGCTAGAAACAATCTATTTCTCCTTTTCCTGTATCGTTTCCAATGTTCTTTCGACGACCTATTTAAAAGTGTTACTGCTGTCAGAGGGACTACTCGAAACGCATCCAGAATATCGAGTAAAAGATACATGTAGAAATCATAAACAGCTCCTGATAAACTGTCGCAAATAAGATAAACTATTATATGAACGTCACCAAGTATAGCTACGCCAAGAAGCGAAGCGGTTTTGCCTCTACGCTTTGACATTTCCGACTTATAACACGACATGACAGACGTAACTATTTTAACATACAAAACTATTGAAACTACCACGATGATTATTAAACAATGTCTGACATTAATTATAAACAAATAATCTTCTTCGAAAATGATTTTATTCGTTTGCCCCAGAACGGTAACAACACCGGACATTGCAAACGCAGAAATGGTTACAATCCGTTTTTCGTAACTAATTTTTCCATTAAAAATTAACACCAGTCTCAAATAAGCGAGTGCGATTGCGTTAAAAGACCAGCATACGTTTATAGACAGCAGTATTGCGTGTGTAGTTTGTAAATATTCTTTGGATATATCGTTGAATTCGATTCGAAAATTGACCAACCACCATATAATATTAACAGTGCCGAAAATTACTTGGTTAACACTTATGTAATTCTGTAAAGATCTCCATGGTTTCATCAAATACCACGCTATTAATACTAGTGTAGAACACAAAATGGATACAACAGTTCCCAATGAAAATATTATATACTTTGAATAGTTGTTGTAATAAACATCGTTTGTCCAGTTTGTCGTGTTATTCATAGTACCTGGATGACCGAGCTTTGCACGGATAAAACGACGTTTTCTGAAAATGAAACCTAGCTAGATCAATTTATCGCCCCCGAAACCCCCTGGATACAAAATTTCATGAAAATCGTTGGAGCCGTTTCCGAGATTCAGCATATATATATATATATACAAGAATTGCTCGTTTAAAGATATAGATTTGAATTGTTGCGTCTAGTTTAATTTATAGATGTGGGCTCTTGTCTAGTTGTTTGTTATCGAATCTGTTTCGCTCTTTTGAATCAATTTTTACTTATATTATTTGTACCAGGTTTCACTTGACTCACTAGGAATTTGTCAGAGAATTTTGCACTTTATTTTACTTGAGACTAGATTGAGTGATGATATACGTATGGCTGGCAGTGGCTGGAAGCGAAAAGCGGAAGATCGGGTTGAGGGGCGTGTCCTAGGAGAGACTTATGTCCAGCAGTGGACTATGCAAGGTTGATGATGATTTTACTTGAGTTTAATCCGCTTATGCTGTATTACGCTACAAGTCTGTCCAAGACTTTGATATATAAAAATTCTTTAATTAAAAAAAATAATAATTAGGCGTCATTTAGCCCTAAGTCCGCATAAAGAGTTTGTACACTTCAAGTCAGTTTAAAATATTTTGCACTTAATTTCACCTTAAAACTTTGACAGGACACATCAGTTATACAAAACAGTTTACGCTTCTCTTTAGGCCCGTGCATTCAAATCTTCGATAATCCGAGGCATTACAACGTGGTTTCATTCAGAGGCATTTGTATTTTAATTAATTCCAAGTGAAGACCTTTACGTTTTATTCAAATAGAAGACCTTGGTATTATACACGAAGGCAGTTCCAGATAATCCAAGGGCTTCATGCTTTTTGCACTCCACAATACAAAACTTTATGACATGAATTAACTTCAAGCTGGTCCGACACTTTAACCCGACGACACACTAGGACATATAAGTTTAAGACCAGCCGACAATCTGACTCTGCGGTCCGGACTTGCGGCCTAATTACAATTTTAGTCAATCTGTTTTAATTGACTCATGAGTCATTTATTTATTCAGACTCCAAGTTGGACCTTTTTGCTTTATATCAGACCTGTGATTTCGTATTTTATACTCTCAAGTCAGTCAGAGACATTTGCGCTATGCACTCCAAATCAATCCGAGGCCTTTGCGCTTTTACACTCCAAGTCAGTCTAAGACCTTTGTGCTTTTTCACTCCAAGTCAGTCTGAGACTTTTGCGCTTTACATTTCAAGTCAATCTGAGCTCTTTGCGTTTCACTTCACTTCAAATCTGTTCAGAGTTTTCTAGTAAGTCCATCTTTGCTTCACATCTCTTCAAACAGAACCACCACATCGTGTGCTGCCTAACCATAATTAGTGATCATTATTTTTTAAATCAATCTAATCTAACCTCATTAATATACACTATCTACGCAAGTATAATAAATATGTGTAGTTTGTATGTATGTATGTCGCTTAAATAGAATCTTAAAAGGTCGGAAACGTATTTATAGTGCCCCTGGTATTGCAAATATCCATAGAAGACGGTGATTGCTTACCATCAGGCGACTCGACATGAATATTTTTTTTTAATGTAAAAGTAATCTGACGAACGAGTCATTCTCCTGATGGTATGAGATATCCCTGTCCATGGCCATTGCAGCGATACACAGAACTTTGAGTAGCAAAACAAAGTCCAGGGCATCGCTGCTTTGGCGCTCATTACTTTGAGACTTTCGATGGTTAGTCTCAACAGCCCTGTAATTTCGCTAGCTGCAGTACCCTTCAAACCGGAACACAGTAATGTTTACACCCTACTGCTTGGCGGCAGAATATCTGGTACTGCGGTGGTACCTAGGCGACCTCCTGTTCAAGAAATTGTGAGTGAAACCGCGAAACGCAACTAAACTTCTCTTAATGCTCAGCGCACTAATATCGGAGAATTAAAAAACCCAGGATAGAAGGTAATATCCAAAACTAGAAATCAGATTAAAAAGAAACGCCAATAGAAAGTTATAGAATCTAAGTTTTGTACACGATACAAGCAAAAGCGGCGACAAAACTTAGTATATATATCATTATTTTTTATTTACAAACAACTTCATTATATTTAATGTAGTAATTAATTAATTCTTGTTTAATCACGTGCGTTGACCATGTTTTTTTTTAAATTATTGAAGGGCTTGCATTTGACCGCCATCTCGCATGATGTTAAGCGAAGATGCGGTCTACGGTGGAGCACGCTCGCCTGGAAGGAACCGATTCACTCGCGACTTGAAGGCACCCAGATTGTATCTATCAGGGAACACCCACTCGGCCAAGAAATTCCATTGTTGATTGATTGATTGATTAATTGATTGATGTTTAATAAGTCTCATTACTGTACTTATTTAGCAGATATATGAAATGGTACCGTTTGGTTTAAAAACTTAGATTAGTGCGGTTCTCATCGCCTATAATCTGATTTCAGAGAATCGGAGCGAGCTATGCAAGCGGAGGAAGCGCTGTCGTCCGCTCGCGCGCTCGCCGAAACGTGCGCGAGACGCGAAGCTGCGGCCTTAGAACACGCCGCCAAACTGACGCACCAACACGTGGCCTCGCGTCACGGGACACAACAATATGAAGCTAAGGTAATATTCAAACTAGGGTTCCACATCGAGATGCGTGGAGAGTAAAATGAGACAAAACTTAATATTCAATGACATCACGGTACGGATGCTGGATCCATCGTGTTGTAAGATTATTTACTACATTAACTAACTTCTTAGTAGTCGGTTAGTGGTAGATATCCTTAGCAGGAGGTCGTCTAGGTATATTATCAGGACGAGCGAAGAGAGCCCTATCACTACACCTATCCCACAACATGAGCATTTTATTTTATTTATTTTATTTTATTTATTTTATTTTTATTTTCTTAGGGAAACATACAGTGCTTATGATTAAATAAATTAACATGAGCGATAACTACACACCATTTATATGTTTCCACTTATGAATGTCTATTTTACACTTGTTTCACTTTTTGATTGTTTTACACTTGTTACAGCTATTTTACACCTTGTGGGAACTAGACAACCAGAGAATAGAAATAATAATAATTATACACAAGAAAAAGTTCAAACTGCACCAAACCAGTTCTTAGAGGACGTAGTTTTAAGTTCATGTATGGGAGTATTAAAAATATCAAAATCAGGGAAATAGTCTAAATTGTTAATATAGTTTGCTGATCTTATAAAGAAAGAGTTCCGTCTGTAATTTGTAGAACAAAGAGGAATATGATGTCCTGCGAGACGTCTTACAGACTTCGTAGGGACTTTCAAGTTTATTAAAGAAAGGAGATGAGGAGAATCAATTTGACATTGAGCGATTTTAGATAGTAACACGATATCTGCTATTTTGCGTCTCTCACAGAGAGGAAGCATATGGTGTCGGCTGCATCTCAATTCATAGCTACTGTCATGTTTTTTGCACCTAAATTGGAGATATCTCAAGAAGCTGCGTTGAATAGATTCTAGTCTGTTAATGTATTTATAGTACTGTGGGCTCCAAATTTGGGAGCAATATTCGAGAATGCTACGCACATAAGAGCAATAGAGAACTTTAAGTAGTTTGATGCTATTGAATTGGGAGCTTGACCTTTTAATGAAGCCCATGATTTTATAAGCCTTATTTGAAATAAAGTCAACATGTTTTTCATATGATAATTTCGAGTCGTGGATTACCCCTAAGTCACGTACTTCGTCCTGTTTCTTTAAATCTTGACCCTTAAGCTTATATATAAATTTCGTTATATTAGATTTACGTGTGAATGTTATCGAGTGGCATTTAGCAACATTAAGGTCTAATTTATTCAGCTGACAATATTCTTCAAATCTTAGGAGGTCTTGCTGCAAATGATGACAATCAGTAGGATTATGGATTTGATTAAAAATTTTCATGTCGTCAGCATATAGAAGGAAATTGGAGTATTTAAAGCAAGAATTTATGTCATTCACAAAGAAGTTAAACAGCAAAGGGCCCAGTAAAGAGCCTTGGGGCACCCCTGACGGCACATAGTTCCAAGAAGATGAATACCCATTTAGAACTATCGCTTGAGATCTATTCGCAATGTAAGAGGAAAACCACCTATATAAATTACCGTGAATACCGGCAGAGAAAAGTTTTTGTAGCAGCAAAATGTGATCAATTCGATCAAACGCTTTGCTATAGTCAGTAAATATAGCATCTACTTGCCCCCCTGCATCCATGCTCAAAGTCGTAAAGTCAATAAATGTCAATAGATTTGAGGTTGTTGAACGATTTTTAAGGAAACCATGCTGTTCTTGAATAAATGTCCCTGATAATGCATCATAAACTTGAGTATATACTAATCGTTCAAATATCTTTGCAAAAATACATAATTTAGTTATTGGCCTATAATTTTTAACATCGTTTTTATTGCCAGCTTTATGAATCGGGGTCACAAAAGCAGATTTCCAAATTTTTGGTACAATACCTTCGTTAACAGAACGCTGGAATAATAATACAAGCGGGGTTGTTAGTGCCTCTGAACAATTCATGATGAATATTGGTGGTAATTTATCAGGCCCAGCTCCTTTGGTAAGATCTAACGACTTTAAGAGTCGAAACAATGCATCAGGTGTTATTTCTATATTGCAAATAGTTTTACTATGACAAGGGTCTGTCTGTAGCGAGGTGGACTGAGTACTATGAACACTAGATGGAGAGAGAAATGTGGACTGGAAATAGTCGGAAAAAAGAAGGCATACGCCTTCTCCAGAGGTAGCCGTTTTCCCTTCATATGTCATGGAAGAAGGCAGAGTATTAGGATTATTTTTATTATATTTAATAAATGACCAAAATAATTTCGGGTTTTTTACTATGGACTATGTTTTTGTGGTACACTTTACTGAAAAACTATCACGCCTATAGATTTGTGCTTTAACATAGTAATTTAACTTCATATCTAGATGTGTTATCTGTCAAAAAAATAATAATTTTATAACCATAAAAAATGAACATTAACAATTTTGTATTCATTGGATAGAATGTTATTGTACTACTAACGTCATCTGTTAGAAAACCAAAGAGTTAACATCGCTGCAACAGAAAAAAAATTAAAAAAAAAACTGTCTTAAAAATTATTATCCGTTAGAAAAACTACGCGAGCCCTCACAAAGCTCAGCTTTTGGCTAGTTGTGGTGTCATTGCTGCCAATCTGTAGTGTTTTTTTTAAATGGTAAAGTAATCAGTCGAACGAGACGAAAACTGCATGTATAAAATTCTCAATGTTCTCAAAGATTTGTGAAGGTTGACCCGTACTTGACAAGTGTTCAAGTAATTTAAAAGGTACCAAAGATTAATAGATGGAGACTGATCAACAAGCCGAGATTCCTACATCGCGCAAGCGTTTGTCGCACATAGATTAATGCCCTTTTGGACTTTGATTTGTAAAATTGCGAACCTAGAGGTATCCGAATAGGAACCCTAAACGGAGCAAATAAACCAGTGTTTATTTCTCAAAAAGTGCATTAATCAGTTTGTAGCCGAAACATCGCTCGGGGGTTTAAGCGAGATAGCTAGCTTGTTCAACAAGAGTGGCGGACTGTGGCTTACTATTCTCACAATTTTATTATGGAAACTGACGTGGTCTTGACACACTTGACACTATACTCCGTCTCAGCTTTGTCTCCATGATGAAGGCCACCGGATGTGGCCGAAACTATAGTCGGAGTTTCCGATAAAATTATACGTGAGTAATCCTGCATAAATAAAACAAAAATATTCTCACAATGAGAAGAGTGGGTCAGTTTATAAATCAAGGCAGCTAGCAAAATCACGGGCTGTTGAGACTAACCATCGAATGTCTCAAAATAATAACCACCAAAGCAGCGATACCCTGGACTTTGTTTTGTTACTCAAAGTTCTGTGTATGGTCATGGACAGGCGTTATCTTTTACCATCAGGAGATCGACCCATTCGTCTGATTACTTAAAAAAACTTGGAAAATACAGTAATTGTTAGACAATCGTAGCTTCCAGACATTTTATTATATTTGTATTTTTTTTTTATGGCTGACATGCTATGTGTTTGACCACAGCTCTCCTGATGTTAAGTGACGGTGTGGTCGAAGATGGTAAAGCACACCTAGCCTGGAATGGAACTGGCTCTCAAGTGAGGCTGCCGGAACACACCGTTAGATGCTTGGCGGCAGTTTTTCAACTTGAGGGTGGTAGCTAGCCAGTCGAGTACTAGAAACCCTACCACCACGCAAATGTTAATGATATTATTTGATAATTACTCTTTTAAAAACTGACTATGTTTTTAGGCGCAAGCTTTGTCAGCCGATAACGCATCATTGCGTGAGCGAGTGACGGCCCTAGAGTCAGAGTGTGCCAGTCTTCAAGCAGCCCTGAGTGACGAAACTGAACGACGGAACAAAGAAAACAGAGTGCTTGCTAGAAAGGTAACCCGGTCAAATTGGTAATTGGTCATAAGTGATAAAAAATCAAATCAATTAAGATCTTGGTATTACAGATTTCACTGTATTTGTATGCTATGATTCCAGGTAGCAGAATTGACTGAGGAAGTAGCGGAGGCGAACAAAAAACTCGAATGGGAAAAGGGAGAGAATGGAGTGTTGAAGAAAAAACATGCGAGTGCCATAAAAGTGAGTCTTTAGGATGCTATTTGATTATTGTCTTAGTTTTCGTTGTGACACCAATATATTATGTGTGTTCTTTTGCGACTTCCTTTACCATTTTTGACCTCACTGTTACTTAACGTCAGATAAGCCTACCGGGTAGGTCGTAGAGTACTTTCTGGTACTCGGCTGGCTAGCTACCACCCTCAAGTTGAAAATCTGCCGCCAAGCATCTAACAGTGTGTTCCGGCAGCCTCGCTTTAAAGCCAGTTCTATTCCAGGCTAGGTATTATACCATCTTCGACCACACCGTCACTTAACATCTAGCCTGTCATTTATTTAAAAAAAAACACTTGCTGTGCCTCGCTTGCGTTTTTCGGGCAGGATTTTTTAAATGGTTGAAAAGCTAGGTGTTTGACCACAGTGCATCTGATGTTAAGTGACGGTTTGGTCAAAGATGGTAAAAATACCTAGCCTGGAATGGAACTGGCTCTCAAGTGATGCTGCCTGAACACACCGTTAGATGCTTGGCGGCAGATTTTCAACTTGAGGGTGGTAGCTAGCCAGCCGAGTACTAGAAAGTACCCTACCACCACGCTATGGTTTCCTCACGATGTTTTCCTTCACCGGCAGCGCAAGGTGTTAGAAGTCGGTATGTTTAATTATTTTCTGACTTTTACTTCTGTTTTTGACTTGACTTTCTATTGTACTTTTTAGAATAATAATAATATGATGTTGTATCGACGAGCATTGTCCCGATAGTTGTCACGGTGAACGGTCTTGTAGCGAAGAGTCTCGACCGACATCTTAAGAGACTCTCGCTAGACGGTTGCGTCAAGGGTCAGATCCAAAAGGCAGTGATCCTAGACACGGCGCGCATTGTTAGGAGGTTTCTCTCTCTGCACCCTGGCCACCGGCAGCTTGTGCCCAGCTGCCGGCGGCACCCTAATTTTTAAGTTTTTTATATTATTTGTGTTTTATCTATCTATATCTTTAAACGAGCAATTCTTATATAGTATATATTCTGAATCTCGGAAACGGCTCCAACGATTTTCATGAAATTTTGTATGCAGGGGGTTTCGGGGGCGATAAATCGATCTAGCTAGGTTTCATTTTCAGAAAACGTCGTTTTATCCGTGTTTTCAGCCGAGCATATGTATTAAATGTAACAAAAAAAACTTGTTAAGAAATAAATAACTGAAGTTTATAATATCGTTAATTCAGGCATAAAAATAATCCCATATAATAAAAATATCATGAATAATAATCCCACGCTACATTTTTCGTTTTCAGGAACTTAACCGAGAGTTGCAACGAGCTCTAAAACGTTGCGAGCAGTTAGAAGCTAAGCTTCCGCCTCCTGATGCGCCTTCCACTAGGACAGGTATGGATATTACGAGTATTCACTATTTCGAACGAAAATATAGTGCGTACTACCCATGAACATTGACAGAATATCAATATTTTCAAACGAAAATAAGTTTTTGGCAGGAAAAAAATTCAATACCCGAGAGGCAGTAAAAAGTGCCTGATTTTTTCAACTGATTTTTTCAAGGGCATCAATAAACTGCCACTGCATCGGCAAAGATGCATCTATTACAACGGTGATTGATTAACAGAAAAAAAAATAGGAAAAAAAAACGTTTTTTTTTTTAAATATATACCGGCAATTTCATAGACCTAATATTTTTGTTTGAAACTAGTGTACAATAAGACTTTTAATGCTAAAAAATGTGTTAACAGTCATCCAGACGGTAATAGAGAATTATTCAATTTATCTAAAATAAATTGCGTGATGGTAGAGTACTTTCTAGTAATCTACTGGCTAGCTACCACCCTCAAATTGAAAATCTACCACCAAGCATCTAACGATGTATTCCGGCAGCCTCACTTGAGAGCCAGTTCCATTCCAGGCTAGGTGTGCTTTACCATCGACCACACCGTCACTTAACATCATGTGAGATGCGGTCAAACACCTAGCCCGTCAGCCATAAAAAAAAATGATTTTGAATAATTATGTATTAAAATTGCAAAAGTCTAAAATTTACATTAAAAAACATCGTATAACATACAGGTTCAATAACGTCTCTAAGCAGCGTGGAGAGTGCTCAGACGGAAGACAGACTGCAGAACGGCCATGCGGACATTCCCGATATACAGGTAACAAAAGTCAAGCTTATGACCCTGTGTAATATGATCACAGTAATATTATATAGCATTATGTATAAGTACTCCATCTAGGAACTCAGCACAATGCTCGAAGACTTCAGTCGAGTTTCTCAACGGGTGGGTCTTAAAATGAACATGGACAAAACGAAGGTAATGTTGAATGCCCATGTTGTGCCCACCCCAATATCAGTTGGGAGCTCGGTTCTTGAAGTTGTTGACAAGTACATTTACCTAGGACAAGCAGTCCAACTAGGTAGGTCCAACTTCGAGAAAGAGGTCAATCCAACTCGGCTGGGCAGCGTTCGGAAAACTGCGCAGCGTTTTCTCGTCCGAATTACCTCAGTGCCTCAAGTCGAAAGTCTTCGACCAGTGTGTGTTACCAGTGATGACTTATGGCGACGAAACGTGGTCTCTGACTATGTGCCTTCTTGATAAGCTCAAAGACGCACAACGAGCTATGGAGAGGGCTACGCTCGGAGTTTCCCTACGAGATCGAATCAGAAATGAGGAGACCCGTAGAAGAACCAAAGTAGCCGACATAGCCCAACGGATTAGCAAGTTGAAGTGGCAGTGGGCAGGGCACATGGCACGCAGAACTGATGGCCGATGGAGCTGCAAAGTTCTGGAGTGGAGACCACGGACCGGCAAGCGCAGCGTAGGACGTCCACCCACAAGGTGGACAGACGACCTCATAAAGACCGCAGGAACGCGCTGGATGCGAGCCGCTTCCAACCGGTCTTTATGGAAGTCAATGGGCTCCCCCATTGAATTCCATATATATAATTGATATCCATATCCTATGTCCATCAGTGGACGTCCTACGGCTGAAATGATGATGATGAATATTATAAAAGCGAAAGTATGTACGTTTGTTACTTCTTCACGCTTTGTTGGCTTCATAGATTTGGATGAAATTCGGAATACAGATAGGTTAGGTTACACCCTAAATTAATATATAGGTACTTTTTATCCCGGGACTGAAATTGGGAAGCGCAGTTAGTTTGAAATTATTTTTTTCTCGGTCGGAAACTTTTTTGAATATTTTTGATAAAAAACAAATTTTTACTCCGACTGTATTTACACGCCGCCAGGAGCGTTCGCAAAACAATGCGGTAAGATTTTAAATATTTAATTTTTTGTTTACAGATTAAATTCCCAAGTTTATTTGGAAAACTATTTCCTAAGGTTAGATTCTTAGTTAAAAGTATAGAAATAATTCACGAGTAAATCGAATAATTCAAGTATTCATTTATAGTGTAAAATAATTCAAGTGTAAATTTATGGCATAAAAAAATCATCTAACACTATCCCACAACCTGAGCATTTTTGTGGTACACTTTACTGAAAAACTATCACGTCTATAGATCTGTGCTGTAACATTGTAATTTAACTGAATAACTAGATGTGTTATCTGTCAAAGAAAATATAATTTTATAACCATAAAATAAAAAATACATTAACAATTTTGTATTCATTGGATAGAATGTTATTGTACTACTATCGCCATCTATTAGAAAACCAAAGAGTTAACATCGCTGCAACAGAACTCAACTCAATACTCAAATACATCGTAGTTAATCTACTTAATACTAGATGACACCACTAGAATCAGGTTGTAAAATAATGGCGTATCAGTGTTCCCAACTTGTAGGTTTTTAGTATAATAATTAAAATAAAAAAAAACTGTCTTAAAAATTATTACCCGTTAGAAAAACTACTACTACTACTACTCTCACAAAGGTCAGCTTTTTGCTAGTAAACGTGTAAATTTGTTTAATTAACTGGCATAATTAGATAGATATTGTAGTAAGTCTAACGAAGTCGTTAGTATTTTTTGTTTTACTGACGCGGGATTATACACGATTAATTTTATCGCATACTCACGTCTCTCTTCACGTGCGTGGCGCGTAGTGCGAAGCAAGACGAGGCCGCGCGCGCGTTGTACACAGCGTTGTCTCCATGATAAAGGCCACCGGATGTGGCCGAAACTATAGTCGGAGTTTCCGATATAATTAAACGTGAGTAATCCCGCATAAGTAAAACGAAACTGTGTCAAAACCACGTCAGTTTCCATAATAAAATAAAATCGTTAGTATCGTTTGTTTTCCACATCTAGTTTTTTTTATTTTTTTTTTATTTTTTTATGTAACAGTAGTGAGACGAACGTGACGCTCTCCTGATGTTAAGAGATGACCATTGCAGCGATACACAGAACTTTGAGTAGTAAAACAAAGTCCAGGGCATCGCTGCCTTGGCGCTCATTACTTTGAGACTAGATGGTTAGTCTCAATAGCCCTGTAATTTCGCTAGCTGCAGTACCCTTCAAACCGGAACACAGTAATGTTTACACACTACTGCTTGGCGGCAGAATATCTGGTGCTGCGGTGGTACCTACCTAGACGACCTCCTGCTAAGGAAATCTACCACCAAGTAAAGTACAAAATAACTTGATATCACATATGTACCTATACCTATAGTTACGTCTCAGCTCGTCCACTACTTGAAAATTAACGCCATGTCGAACGACGGACGGACGCATCCTCTAAGTGGACGTGGAGTTTTTTTTTAAATGTCTGACAAGCTAGGTGTTTGACCACAACTCATCTGATGTTAAGTGACGGTGTGGTCGAAGATGGTAAAGCACACCTAGCCTGGAATGGACCTGACTCTCAAGTGAGGTTGCCGGAACACACCGTTAGATGCTTGGCGGTAGATTTTCAACTTGAGGGTGGTAGCTAGCCAGCCGAGTCCTAGAGAGTACCCTACCACCACGATATGGTTTCCTCACGATGTTTTGGGGTTTGAACCCACGCCCTTCGGCATACGAACCGACCGCGCTAACCACTGAGCTATCATCGCTAACGTATAAAACGTCGTAAACGTATTATTTACTAACGTATATTCTTGTGTTCTTTCGAGTGTCAACTATGTTTGTAAATTGTGGTGTGTTTGTACGTATGCCAGTGCATACGCATGCGTGCTTGGGTATCTATGTGTGTGCGTGCGTATGCCTGTGCATACGCATGTGTGCTTGTGTGTCTATGTGTGTGCGAGCGTGTGTCTTATTAGCTCTATTTATTATTATGATACACAATGAATGATTAAATGACAATTATATATTAAATTGATGAATGATTACCTACCAGGTTGCTCCACAAACAACTAATTGGTTTTATGAGACATTCTGGGTTCCGTATGTATGTTTGTGAGTTTCTTTATTCGACCATAACATGCATATATATGCTTAAACAGATTTGATCGTATGGGGATGGTTATATTTTTTTAAATTTCCTTTTTAGTGGGCACTGGTGTTTTTTTAATTTTCTTAATTAAGCTTGTTTGTTGTAGGTCCGCGAACCAGACCGTCAAGCGTTAATAGAACGAATAGTCTCCTTGCAAAGAGCGGCGGCGAGACGCGCAGAACGATGCGAGTTTCTAGAAGAACATTCCAAGCAGTTGACCAACGAGTTGAGAAACAAATCGCGTCTTTTAAGGCATATGTTGAGTAATATGCCCGCTGGAGCTGTCGCCTCAGAAGATCGGGACTTGAACAAGGTAAAATGGCATTTATTTTTAAATAATTTCAACTAACAGCTTGTAGAAATACTATAATTTTCTACAAGAACATGCAATTACACATGCTACCCGATCGTCTTGGAAGATCGGGACTTGAATGAGGTAAAAAATTACACATGCTACCCGATCGTCTCAGAAGATCGGGACTTGAATGAGGTAAAATGATATTTATGGCTAAAGAATTTCTGTATCATTTAGTTTGTAGAAATGCTACAATTTTCTAGAAGAACATGCAATTACACATGCTACCCGATCGTCTCGGAAGATCGGGACTTGAATGAGGTAAAATGATATTTATGGCTAAAGAATTTCAGTATAATTTAGCTTGTAGAAATGCTACAATTTTCTAGAAGAACATGCAATTACACATGCTACCCGATCGTCTTGAAAGATCGGGACTTGCAACAAGGTAAAATGTGTTTATTGCAGAATGAAATTTGGTATAATTTGACTTGTAGAAATGCTACAAATTTCTAGAATTATGTACATTCCAAATAGTGTAATCAATGTATTGCTCGATATGAGTATATAATTGTTGTTGTTTTTACTCATGCTGCATTTTAGACTGTGAAGAAGTTAACAAAGGTAAGTTATCGTTAGAAACTTTGCAACATCCTAAGTGACACTGGCTATATTTTTAGGGTTCCGTACCTCAAAAGGTAAAAAAAGAACCCTTATAAGATCACTCTCTTGTCCGTGTGTCCGTCTGTCTGTCCGTCCGTGTGTCACCACCGACTTTCTCAGGAACGGGTGGACCTAGCAAGTTGAAATTTATTCCAGATACTGAGGTCTATAGTCCCTATTATTATAGTACTAGCTGTTACCCGCGACTTCGTCCGCGTGGAATTTAACAAAAAAATATATTTTAGATAATTCACACTATATCTTTATAATTTATAGCCTATGTATAATTCTGATGTGTAAGCTATATCATTGTAAAGTTTCATCAAAATCCATTCAGTAGTTTTTGCGTGAAAGAGTAACAAACATACATCCATACATTCTTACATTCTTACAAACTTTCGCGTTTATAATATTGGTAGGAGAGTAGGAAATATAAAAATCAAGGTCCTGAGTCAACACGATAAAAAGATATGGGCAAATTTAGATTTTCGCGAAGACTTGTAAGTACCAAAATTTACCTTAATTTTCAACTTTTTAAATTTTTCGGAATTTTCTCTTTACTTGTGCTGTAAGATCAAAATTTACAATTCTAGGTCAACTGCAAGTACCCTATAATTTTTGGGTCGAAAACTTATATGGTAGTTCCCGTTGACCTAGAATCACGAAATTTGGTAGCTATGGTGGGATACTTTCTAGTACTCCGCTGACTACCACACGAGAGTTTGTATCTGTCGCCAAGCATCTAACGGTGTGTGCCGGCAGCCTTACTTGAGAGCCAGTTTCACTCTAGGCTACAGGCACACCGTCACTTAACATCAGTTTTAAGGTGTAACTTCAATGTTTCAGAAGGAGATAGCCCGGCTGGGCGGTGGCGCTATGGCCGCCGTGTGGGGCGGAGACCCAGCCGGCATGACGCTGGAACTCTCGTTAGAAATGAACACGCGGCTTCAAGCTGTGTTGGAAGACACGTTACTTAAGAACATTACACTCAAGGTGAGAACAACTAGCGTCTCTCTCTCTCTCTCTCTCTTTCTCTCTCTCTCTCTTTCTCTCTCTCTCTCTCTTTCTCTCTCTCTTTCTCTCTCTCTCTCTCTCTCTTTGGGGTTCTCTGACATAATGATCAGAGACCTTATTTATCGTTTGAGTTTTGGTGGGAACGCGGTAAGAGTCGTGTCGCCATTGTATTTTTTTTCCAAAACTAGTGTTTTTTCCACTGTTTATGTATAAAAATAGTGGTGTTTTATTCATAAAGTGCCGAATTACAAGCGCGAGTGTGGGATAGTGATATAATGCGGTGAAACATTACTTCGTGTTGCTTCCAAAACTCCATCGAAGCTTATAGTAAAGTCGCCTCTACTTTACTACGGCATGAGTGGACTTGACCAAGACTGGACTTTGACTGTAACTATAGATATTAGACATGAATTGTAAAAACCGAAGACGACGCAGTATGGCTTTACAGCGTTAGCCTGCCTGATGGAACAAATTAAATAAATTAAATTTATTCATCTTACTGAAGTTTATGAATGTACTTGGTTGTAGATAACTATTTATTGTTCACATCAAAAATATTAAATATTGAGAATAGTGCAGCAACTGACGGCATTATCGCTTAAACCGAGCTCTTCCAGGCAACCATAGTGATTTGTGGTAACAGTAAAAGTATCGCCTAACAGTCAAACATCCTGACTGGGTTCAATTATAGAGTTTAAAAAAAAAATATTATTTTTTGTGCCCGCTGTCAAAGTTTTTTATAATACAGTAGTTTTGGCTTCGTACATCCTGTATTTGCATTTACATGTTTAATTTTCTCACTTTTTCAGGAAAACATTGATACACTGGGAGCAGAAATATCGAGACTAAAAGAGAAATACGCCGAAACAAAATGATGTTAAATGGACGAAAGTCTTTTTTCGGTGATTCCCTTTTTGCTGTTTGGACAGAAAATATTATGATCGTAAAATGTATTGTATTAAAAAGTCATAGATAGAAAAAAAATACAAATTCAAGTTACGTAACTTAGCGCGGCTTGTTGATTTTTAAGTTGGTTCAGTTTCGACGTCAATGCATTAGAAAGAGCATATACACGAAATGCTGTATATGTCGCAGGTAGGGATTGAATACCGGGATACCAGACCGATTTTTCTCCGGTATTTCAATACCGGTATTCTTAGACAATACCGAAATTTCGGTATTTAAGAAAAAAGGTTTCACAGACAGATTTCACCTTTTTTGTTTCATTCTTACATGTATTGTAATCCCTAAATTGACCATAATGTTATTTTTAGAACAATGAGTTTAACTTCATCGTCGAGATCAGAAAACAATAAAATGAAGAAAAAAAAGATATTTTTTCAAGATTCGATTGATACAAAATTGAGGTCATGTGATTTTTTTTCTGTAAAAACTATAATTTCGGTATTAACTAATCGTTGACTTGTTAAATTTAACCAAGAAAAATAAATTGTTATAACAAATGAAAACGACAAACTTATAACAACTATAGCAAATAACAAATGGAACAAAACGAACTAAATTTAATAAACAATCTTGAATAATTGTAACATATTTGATGCATCAAAACCAAAACCCGCGTCAAAAGTTCCATGCATTTCCATTGCGTATTGTGCTATTTGTTATTGTTTATTAATTTAAACAAATTTTAATTATCATAATACCGGTATCCCGGTATAGTTTAGGTACAATACCGAAATACCGGTATTGAAAAACACCACCGGTATTGCAATCCCTAGTCGCGGGCAATTTGTATGATACCGCTTTTTACAAACGGCTTCGTCTGTTTAAAAACACCCGTTTGAAATATGCCGCAGGCAAATTGACAACTCGTTCTATCTTATGATATCAATATTGCTTGTTATTGTGGAATGATTATCATAAAACTTAGGTCACACTTAGGTACCTATCAAGAATTAAAATAAGAGTTAATTAATACATACTTAAGTCCTTCTCAAGTATTTAAAATATTAAATTACTTAACAAAAACAACATTTGAACTGATGGCATTACATACAAAACAATTAATACTTTTATAAACAGTAAGTAGGAATACTTCTTGGCCGCGGCATTTTGTAAACAGCGTTTGAATGTTGTGGCATTTTATATAGTGATAAGGCAATTGACAATTTGCCTTCGGCATTTCAAGACTGCGTTTTTAAACGGACGACGCCGTTTGTAAAAAGCGAAATCGTACAAATTGCCTGCGACATATTCATTTATTTTAACTGTTTTGACTACGTAGATGTCTGCCAAATATCCTGCCGTCAAGCAGTAGTGTGTAAACATTACTGTGCTCCGGTTTGAAGGGTCTGCAGCGACGTTACAGGGCTGTTGAGACTAACCATCGAATGTCTCTAAGTAATGAGCGTCAAAGCAGCGATGCCCTGAACTTTAGTTTGTTACTCAAAGTTCTTAGTTTTTAATTTGATATTGGCATATCGAGGACCATTCCACGCGAATTAAAAAAAAAAAAAAAAAATCTAGGAAAGCGCTGCGTTCGTTTTTTTTAAATTTAAACAGCATTGTGACGAACGCGACGCTCTACTACTGGTAAGAGATAACGCATGCCCATGACCATTGCAGAACACAGAACTTTGAGTAACAAAACAAAGTCCAGGGCATCGCTGCTTTGGCGCTCATTACTTTGAGACTCACGATGGTTAATCTTAAAAGCCCGGTAATTTTGCTTGCTGCAGTACCCTTCAAACCGGACCACAGTAATGTTTACACACTACTGCTTGGTGGGAGAATACTGCTAAGGAGATCTACCGCCAAATAATCGTCCGTCGAGTTACCTATCTTGCATTATTGTATCAATTTATTATTATTTAAGACTTCATGGATTCCTACATGGTTTTGGTTAAAAAATATTTATTGGCATTTTTAGGATATTCAATAAAACATTCCGATTTAATTTACCGCCTAAATTTATTGTAATGTTTTTTTACAAACTGACTTTTTTTTAATTTTAAACATGGACAATGGACAATGGACATGGACGTAGTAACTGTTATCTAATCTGTGACCGCGCGCGACTACCATGTCATTGTCGGTGCGCGTGATTTGAGTGTCCGTATTTTTGTGTTTGCTCAGGATAATTAGGACAAATATTAACCACCTATTTCTTTTTATTATTTGGAACGACAATCGTGTACTGAACCCCCTGTATCAATATTGCTGATGTTCAAACTGTCACGGTGTATATGATTTAATATATATCTGAAATATTTCGTTCCGTATTTTACGATCTTTTTTCAAAGTGTGAATAGGGACTTCAAAGGTAGCTAACGCATTGACAATGCCCCGGTGTTTGTGTCCATAGGCGGCGGTGACCACTTACCATCAGGTGGCCAGTCGCTTGTTTGCCACTTTTTCGCATAAAAAGAGACCTATAAGTTTCGTCCAGACTACCGCGTTCCTTATTATATTTTTAACACAAAGTTTTGTCTGAATTTGTAGTTGATTATAAGTTAATTAACTTAGCCCAAACAGGGTTATTTAACTTAAAATTATGAACAACTTTTACTATAGAAACAACTGTGCGATATATTTTGTTGAATGCAAATGACTTTTTAGTATGAAAGCTTATCATATTTTTGCCCCGATTTCTAAAGCTTCCAAGGGATTATTGCAGTGAAACAACTTTTTCTATAGGCACAACTCTGATATCGAAAAACATTCAGTTGTTTTTTTTCGCAATTTCTGAGTTGTTCCCATAGTAAAAGTTGTTTATTTTTTTAAATACGGATTGGGTTTGCATTTGAACATGCTTGGTGTTAAGCAGGATGCAGTCTAAGATGAAGCACGCTTATCTAGAAAAAAAACTGTTTACTCTGGATTTGATACCCAAATTATACTTTGCGGGAAAAACAAACGCTGGCAAAGAGTTCCACATCCTCGCTGTACGTATTAAGAATGTGGAATCGAAGCGTTTAATCCGGACGTGGGGAATGTCCACCATGTATGGCTGGCGCTTAGGCTGTGCTTAGTTAGGGCTTTGGGCGTTATAATAAAAACTACAAGCCAAGCAAAAAATCACTTTTATCTAGTAAAAGTTGTTCAATTCTCCTTTTCGAGTTATTACATCGTATGCTTTATTACGAAATAACCTTGATGAAACGTTGATTGAAATCCTTGTCGTATTGTACCTTCCTATTAATGTATTGTGCAAATGTGTGTCATATGTATAAATATAAAACGTATGTGTGTTTGTGCTGACTGTGTATGTAAGGGGCAATGCAATTTTATGGATTTTTATGTTACAAAAGATTTTTTTTAAATATAATTCTTTTAATGTTGCCATCTATGATTCTTTAATTATTGCTGAAAATGATATGGTGCTTTTAGTTCCGCATAAAAGAGTAAAAATTAAATATATATTCTAGAATTTACAAATAATATCAATAAACACAAACTTTTTTTTTTTTTGTAGTTAAACAAACCGCCAAGCATAGTGTTATTACTGTGTTCCGGTTTGAAGTGTACTGCAGCTAGCGAATTCACAGGGCTGTTGAGACTAACCAAGTAGCGATTTTGTAGCGATGATAGCTCAGTGGTTAGCGCGGTAGGTTCGCATGCTGAAGGGCGTGGGTTCAAGCTCCAACAATGAGCTTGAGCTGACGGTGAAGTAAAACATCGTTAGGAAACCAAAGCGTGGTGCTAGGGCACTTTCTAGTACTCGGCTGGCTAGCTATCACCCTCAAGTTGAAAATCTGCCGCCAAGTATCTAACGGTGTGTTCCGGCAGCCTCACTTGAGAGCCAGTTCCATTCCAGGCTAGGTGTGCTTTACTATCTTCGACCACACCGTCACTTAACATTAGGTGAGCTGTGGTCAAACACCTAGCCTGTCAGCCATAAATAAAAATAAAGTCTCAATGTAATGAGCGTCAAAGCAGCGATGCCCTGGATTTTGTTTTCTTACTCAACTTTCTGTGTATCGCTGCAATGGTCATGGACAGGCGTTCAACACTTACCATCACGAGAGCGTCTCATTAAATTTACATTTAAAAAAAAACTGCATTCGCCTCGAAATAAATCATAGTTATGATATTTAATTTTTACTCTTTCTGTTGTGTTACGTGATCAAATAAAAGCATCAATAAGGCAAACTGGAGAAAAAAAATATTTGTGTGTTTCTAACAACAAAGGAACGATGACTAACAAAGATTTCTCACAAATCATAAAAGCAGATTCCAAAGACAATTGTTTTTATTCTGAGTTCGTGTATAAAAAAACAATAATAAATCTTTTTATTACAATATATGAGACAGAAAAACTTATGATGTTATGATTTATTGAACAAAAAAAATATGTTATTTTGTTCAGTTTCAAGTTGTACATAATTATGTATAATTTGATTTTGTTTTATCGCCGAAACGCAGCGTTTAGCGGGGCTCTAAACTATATTCTAGATTAAATGTTACGTAAGGGGTTCAATTATTACGTAAGCACCTAAAGGACCTTTGTTTTGCTTATATTGAGGTTAACTGAAAGGTAATAGCGTCGGTTATTGTCATATAAATTATACTGATTGTTTATTTTCCTTAAATCCTCTCTGTGCTTAGGTTATCGGGAAGATCTCGCTTAGGGATAAGGCGCTAGTTCATAACACACATATATACACACGCACACACCCACACGCACGCGCAGACACACTAACACACAACACACACCCAAACACACTCTTATTGCTATAATTATTAGCCTAAATGTAGATACTGCTTAAGAAATGGATATCTGAAGGATATTATATATAAATTTTTATTTATTAATTGTAGCGACGATAGCTCAGTGGTTAGCGCGGTCGGTTCGCATGCCGAAGAGCGTGGGTTCGAACCCCAACAATGAGCTTGAACTTCCGGTGAAGGAAAACATCGTGAGGAAACCATAGCGTGGTGGTAGAGTACTAGTACTCGGCTGGCTAGCTACCACCCTCAAGCTGAAAATCTGCCGCCAAGCATCTAACGGTGTGTTCCGGCAGCCTCACTTGAGAGCCAGTTCCATTCCAGGCTAGGTGTTCTTTACCATCTTCGACCACACCATCACTTAACATCAGATGAGTTGTGGTCAAACAACTAGCCTATCAGCCATAAAAAAATAATTATATAAAGAATTTTAGTTAAACCAATGCTTACGTAAGAATGGGGGGGGGGGGGGGGGGATTTGTATGATCTTTACTTACTTTTGCTGACAAGGGGGAGGGAGGGGTTAATGATTACTATAATACTGCTTACGTAATACTTGAACGAACTCTAATTATTGTGTATTATTTTATAGTATTAATCAAAAGTACCTACCTACCTAATTTCAAGTAATTCAGTACGAAATCTATCTAAAAATTGTCTTGGTAGAAGTTAAACGAAACATAGTCGCATAATTGAAACAAAAATTTGTTAATTCTTTTTATTTTGTACTAAAACTTCATCTCTTTGCTTTATATGTGTTAGGTTTTAACAGCAAACACTATTTCGATAGATTTCGTACTACACCTACTAGACTACGGGTTTTATTTAAAACCCTAGGATAACTTTGACTAATATTAACACTTCTTACGAGTGAAAACTTGACAGAAAAATTTCAGTGCATTATTTAAGAATTGTTTGACATAAAAAAAAATTAAATCCTTTTTTTATTTAGCCCAATAGGCCAAATACATTATTTATATAGCCAGAACATTATGAATAATGTCCTAATACTAATCGCTTGGTCGGGATATTACGAATAATATCCTGATAATCTCATGGCCTAGACATTATGAATAATCTTGTATTAATCACATGGTCTAACATTATGAATAATGTTCTAGTAATCACATGGTCTGGACATTATGAATGATGTCCTAAAAATAACTTTGATTGGGCATTATGAATAATATTTTAATAATCACATGGTTTGGACATTATGAATAATGTTATAATATGCACATGATCTAGACATTATAAATAATGTTCTAGTAATTACATGGTCTGGACATTATGAATGATGTCCTAATCATAACTTGGATTGAGCATTATGAATAATATTTTAATAATCACATGGTCTGGACATTATGAATAATGTTATAATATGCACATGATCTAGACATTATGAATAATGTTCTAGTAATTACATGGCCTGGACATTATGAATGATGTCCTAATAATAACTTGGATTGGTCATTATGAATAATATTTTAATAATCACGTGGTTTGGACATTATGAATAATGTTCTAGTAATTACATGGTCTGGACATGATGTTTTATAATTTAAACGAATATATTGTTTTCCAATCAATTACAACTCTTATTTCTGTCGATAAAGGTTGTTGTTTATCGACAGTCCGCCATCTTTGTTGACCTTTCTGGAGAAGTTGGAAAAAAACTAGGCTTTATATCTTTATGTATCTAGATATACTTTCTCGGAGCAGTGTATAGTGAAAGTATTGTAATTGTGTATTATTGTTGTTTATGAGATTAACAAGTATTGTTGTGGTATTCGAAAGTCTAAGGTGCCGTGGTTACGTTATCTCAAAATATATTTTGAGCATTCTGTTGGATTTTTATTTCGATTACAGGTATTTTGAAACAGAATTGTGATTAGCCTAAGGCTGGTCAAAGCCAGGCCCGCGGCTCACAAAGTGGCCCGTCAAGGCATTCATTTGCCCGCTAACGTGTTGATCCGCCAGCCGGCTAATAACGCAACGCGGCGATAGTTGACAGCCCTGTTGGCTCATTGGTAGTATGTCTGCCTGAGCTGTAGAGCGTGGGTTCGATTCCCGCCAAGGACAAATGTTTGCTTGGTATAAACAAATGTTTGTTCTATGTCTGGGTGTTCTGTATGTATGTGGTGGTGGCAACAGTTGTTAGCGCGGTCGGTTCGGATGGGACATGGGTTCAAACCCCAACAATGAGTTGGAGCTGCCGGTGAAGGAAAACATCGTGAGGAAACCATAGCGTGGTGGTAGGGTACTTTCTAGTACTCGGCTGGCTAGCTACCACCCTCAAGTTGAAAATCTGCCACCGAGCATGTAACGGTGTTCTTGCAGCCTCACTTGAGAGCCAGTTCCATTCCAGGCTAGCCTTAACCATCATCGACCACACCGTCACTTAACATCAGGTGAGCTGTGGACAAACACCCAGCCTGTCAACCATAAAATAAAAAAAGAGATTATTGAATTACAAGTAATTATAATTCTTTTTATATTTTATGTCTGTCATTTTCATTATATTGACCGCGTACCCTTTGAATATAGTTGCATAACTCCTGCAGTTTTTACTTGAAATGGCAAAATAAATAAAAGTAATTACCTTTTTTTTTATGGCTGACAGGCTAGGTGTTTGACCACAACTCACCTGATGTTAAGTGACGGTGTGGTCGAAGATGGGAAAGCACACCTAGCCTGGAATGGAACTGGCTCTCAAGTGAGGCTGCCGGAACACACCGTTAGATGCTCGGCGGCAGTTTTTCAACTTGAGAGTGGTAGCTAGTCAGCCGAGTACTAGAAAGTACCCTACCACCACGCTATGGTTTCCTCACGATGTTTTCCTTCACCGGCAGCTCAAACTCATTGTTGGGGTTTGAACTCACGCCCTTCGGCATGCGAACCGACCGCGCTTACCACTGAGCTATCATCGCTACATAAACCTACACTTAGCTTCGTCTACTTTAATATAGTAAAGGATTATTTAAAAAAAAGGAGCAATAAATAATACAACACAAAATATATGTACAAAAATCAATATTTTAATGACACAATCACAGATGCTTATTCTTAAAACTACTTAAAACTATTGTCGGTGAGAAATTTTCAATCAAAATATTTTTAACAAATGCTTTGGTTGCGCTGCGTACGCCAAGGCATGACGGCAGAACAATGAAATAAGTAGGTAGTTGGTAAGTTTTAATTTTTAGGGAGTTGTAACTTATTGTATACTAAACCCGCAGCGTTACTAAAATTGTAACAAAAAAAAAAACAGAATTCATTTGGTTTTCTCATGGATGCCATTGTCAGAACACGCGCGAAGCACCAGCTTTCAAATATAAAAAAAAATCATCAAAATCGGTTCACCCAATTGTCTATTATCTATATAAAAAAAAACAATCGAATTGAGATCCTCCTCCTTTTTTTTGAAGTTGGTTAAAAAGTAGCATGTGTTAATCCAGAGTGTCGGCTAAATGCATACCAAATTTCATCATTATTGGAACTTCCGTTTGAACGTGAAGAAGTAAGAAATATTAGTAGAATAACTTATTTCACTTGATTTTTCATCTTAAAACAAAAAACATATATATATAAAACACTGGTAAAATGCACAAAGTGGTATGCCAAAAGCAAAGAGAAATAAAAAGCATGAAGTTCTAAGTTTTGCTCCGCGACAAGAGATGGCAGCACTTTGTATGTAAATATGTACTTCGTTACTCTGCAACAGATGGCGCCACTTGATACAAATGTTGCCGACTGAATCCGCGGTTGCAGTTGTTATTCAAGCATGTTAGACTTCAATTTCGCTTCAACACCATCATTGGCTTCTTTATCTTAAAAGTATCGATCAGTTCCTGCAAAAAGAATTGTTTGTATATCTTTTTTCTCTCGTATTACATAACAATGAGCGTGTTAAAGAACTTTACAAACAACTATTCCGTAAAAAAATGTACGTGGCGTGTTTGGTGGTGTTTTGTAGCTCAGTGATTAACGTGTCGATTCGCACACCGAAGGGCGAGAGTTCAGACCTCAATAATGAGCTTAAAGCTGCCGGTAAAGGAAAACATCGTAAGGAAACCATAGTAAGGTGGTAGAGACGCTCTCTGGTATGAGATAACGCCTGTCCATGACCATTGCAGCGATACACAGAACTTTGAGTAACAAAACAGGGCATCGCTGCTTTGACGCTCATTGCTTTAAGACTTACGATGGTTAGTCTCAACAGCCCTGTAATTTCGCTAGCTGTAGTACCCTTCAAACCGGAACACAGTTTTTTCTTTATAAAACGTTGAGTTACATACACATTATAAAGAAACAGAGCAAAATTGTGATATTCCTTCTTTCGCAAGATGGACAAGACATCCCGTTTAAACTTTGTAAATTTCAGGTTTTAAATATGTCTATTGAGCCATGATCCGCTAAGATATCGTTGTATTGGCGACACATTCTAACCAGTACCTAAATAATAAATAATAATAAATAAATATTGTAGGACACATTACACACAGCGCCATCTGACCCCAAATTAAGCAGAGCTTGTGTGATGGAAGTCAGATAACTGATAGAATACATAAATACTTTTTTTTTGTTTGTAAATACATACTTATAATACATACAGAACACCCAGACACAGAACAAATATTTGTTTATACCAAACAAACATTTGTCCTTGGCGGGAATCAAACCCACGCCCTACAGCTCAGGCAGACATACTCCCAATGAGCCAACAGGGCTGTCAATTCTAACCAGTGGGTTATATAAAGAGGTGTTGTTTGTGTTGACTCTCATAGAAAAGATTCCTGTGTGAGGGTAGCGAGATTTAGGCTTGGTATTAAAATGTATGTTTGAGAGAAGAGAAGAGGAGTCTATCTGGGAGTGAATAATTTTGAATAAGCAAGTGAAATCCAGGTATGTACGACGCGTCTCAAGTGATAACATCCTAAACGTAGCCAATCTTTCCGATTATGAACGTAGTTGAGGATTAAGACCGAGTCTGTATAGTCGGTATTTTTAATTAGACGAAGTCAACTGACGTTTACTGTGTTGTCAGTTTTTGATGAAATAAAAATAGTGTTGTGTCAAAGTGAACGATTGAAAAAAATCCTGAATGAATGAAATTGTCTCGATTGTCTAGTGAATAGTTAGTGTGCCGAACTGCCGATATCGGGTACGGGGTTCGAATTTTAGTCATGCTTTGTACATACCAACGAGTTTTCGACGACTACGTTCCTATAGTATCTACCTATACTGAATACCGAGTGTTTTAAACCTAGAGTTTCAATTTTGATACCAATCTTTTAAACCGAATGTTCACATTACTATTAGTTTTTTTTTATAGGTTGGCTGTTCGTATTTTACTGTTGTATAATATTCTTTCCAACGAAATTTAAAAAAAAAACAAATGTCATTATTGTTTTTTTTTTTAATTATATAAAAGGGGAAGACCCAGTACCAACAGTCGACAAGACACTACAGTACCTTCTAAAAGACCCCGGACGGGTGTTCAAGTATTACCCTCTACTGACGTGCGTTGCGTTTGTATTGGTCATGAAAAAATGTTTATGGATTCTAGAAATAAGTGTAAATTTAATAATTGTAGGAAACTTACCTCCTGGTTCTGTAAAAAGTGTAAAGTGTCGTTATGCGATAATAAAAACAATCAATGTTTCGCATTATTTCATGCATATGTATATTTGATTTCTTCATGGCCTTAATGCCTGAAGTATCAAAATTGATACCTGTTTTTTTTCTTCTAAATAAATATGTAAAATAAATATTGTGATTTTTTTTAGCTATTTTTCTCTTCATCTAGACCTTCAAGCAAACACAATAATATTTTTAAAAATCACTTTCGTAAATCAGGCTACTAAGGGTTAAGGAAAACATTGCGAGGGAACTTGTAAGACTGTCCTATTTTTAATACATCATGTAGTTGAAACTATAGATGTATAAAATATAACAATTATAGGTAGGTAATGAAAATAAAAAAACATCGCTTAATACATAATATCATTCATCTGATTGAACGAGAACTGAACGCATTACTATAAATATGGCAACATTATTTTACAAAGTGACATTTGCTACTGTCAGTTGGCTTCGTCTAATTAAAAATACGACTTATAGGAGAGTATATTTAGACACTTAGATTGTACACGTTCGATACGTTTAGTGTGGATATTATAATGTGGAGACCATATGACAGAATTGTATATCTGCTGAAATAGCTATATAAGAAGTAGCTCAAGTCACTCTTGAGCTTCATAACGGTTAGTATGTATACAGATTTTATACGGATTTTCTGCCAAATTAGACATACGGATATTATACGGATTTATCAATACACCAAACGGATTTCGCTTCGAATATGGTTGGCAACACTGGCTCAAATTGTTCACTTTGGTTTTACATTTCGTTCGAGCAACATCAAGTCTGGAAGATAAATAAGAAGAAATATACAGTCAACTTTAATCAATTGGAAAAATGGTTTTATTGAGAAGAACCCATTAGAATTATTACATTCAGCTTGCTTGATGGTTCAAGCCCGACGGGCCTACTGAGCAAAACACCACCTAGCCATAGCTGCTACGCCACTGTAAAAGGAGGAGGCTTACAGCTACAGTGTTACCTTCCACCGCGGCATGTCTATGGAGACGATGAACTGGTTCTCGTCGCCGACGTCCTGTTCCTGCTGCGAGCTGGGCACTGGCGTGATAAAGGGTAACTCGTATTCCTCGTCTGGAGACAAACATTCCCTCGTCATCAATTGCGATGGTCACACTACAGCAGAGGGTGTCAGATTGGATTTTCAAGTTTTAGAGGCATTTGAGATGTGGATTCTACGTAAGATGTTCAAAATTCCTTGGTTTCACATCAAATGCCAAGGTTCTAGAAATGGCTAACCACAAAAGCGAGCTGATGTCAATAGTCATGAGACGGTGACGACGGTGAGATGTAGCGATAATAGCTCAGTGGTTAGCACGGTCGGTACGCATGCCGAAGGGCGTGGGTTCAAACCCCAACAATGACCTTGAGTTACCGATGAAGGATAACATCGTCAGGAAACCATAGCATGGTGGTAGCACTTTCTAGTACTCGGCTGGCTAGCTACCACCCTCAAGTTGAAAATCTGCCGCCAAGCATCTAACGGTGTATTCCGGCAGCCTCACTTGAGAGCCAGTTCCATTCCAGGCTAGGTGTGCTTTACCATCGACCACACCGACACTTAATATCAGGTGAGCTGTGGTCAAACACCTAGCCTGTCAGTGATAAAAAAAAGACGGAAAGTCGCCTTCTTCGGGCATTTACAAAGAGGATCCCTATATGACTTTCCATGGTTCAAGGGTGCGAACGCCCCAGACGGTAGTGGCTAGACGACATCAAGGAGTGGACTGGACTGAACTATCAGCTTTAACAAGAAATTTTGCCTGCTGACTTCAATATGAAGATGGCACTTAATGATGGTACGGTTTTACATGGGGCTTTTAATCTGTCTCAAAGGGATTAGACAGAGTTTTCAATGAAAGCTCCCAGGTGGCTTGACTTTTTCCGACACTTCCAACAATTATCATCATATTTCAACCAATTTACACAAAACCTTGACAAATTATATACCTAAACCTTCCTCGTGAATCACTCTATCCATTGGTGAAACTCGCATGATAATCCGTTTAGTAGTTTTTAAGTTTATCGCAAACAGATAGCAGACGACTTTGTTTTATAATATGTAGTGATTTAGGGTCGAATCTAGAGAGTATTTTTAAAATATGTTGTATGTAATAGTAATGAGGCAATCATGACGCTCTCCTGATGGTAGAAGATAACGCATGTCCATGACTATTGCAGCGATACACAGAACTTTGAGTAGTAAAACAAAGTCCAAGGCATCGCTGCCTAATCCCTTTGAGATAGATCAAAAGCCTTGTGTAAATCCATGCGCAGCTGGAGCGGGTCGCTAAAAACTAAATAAATTTAAAATTTAAAATCCCCCTACGCTATTAAATCATTTTGGAAAAGATTTGATACTCTTACACTGCTGGACCGATATTAACCAAAACCACCGCAAGGAAACTGGCTGTCAAATAAAAAAAGCCGCATCGAAATCGGTCCATCCGTTTGAGAGCTACGATGCCACAGACAGACACACACGCACACACACAGACACACACAGTGAGACAGACATCGACGTCAAATTTATAACACCACTCTTTTGTGTCGGGGGTTAAAAATATATAATAGTATATACATAAGTTTTCTGTACTTTACCTAAGTACTATACATAAGTGTTCTGTACTATTTATTTAATCAAATTATCCGCATACATTGCGGAATTATACTAATGATAAAAAAGAATATTTAAAAAAAAACTATAAACTAACAAACAAATTATTATCTTATTACATTAAATAGAAATTTTAAAAAAACAAAATGAAAGCCTTAATTCAAAATGTGAATAGAGAAGAAAATAATAATAATAATAACAACAATAATAATAATAAAATTGAAATAAAATAAATTTTGTCCAATAAAATAATTTTTGTTTGTTTTAGTCTATACTTTCTTTCAATCTAATATTTATAAAAAATATTCAGAGTTTCTTACCAAGACTTATAGCCACCATGCCGTCTCTCACTAGGAAGGAGACATGGTAGATGTTCTCGACGGTGCGGCTGAAGCTGTCCGGGTCCAGCACCACGTGGAAGTAGCTCAGGGGAGTGTTGTCGTTGTTGCGGTAAGTCTTCGTGATGAACCTGTTCACTCGACTGACCATCTCGCTGCCTTCTTCTACTTTGTCTAACCTGAAAGTGACAGCCTAGTCATTTGACCACGATGATGTCACGCTGTGGACGAAAATGATAAACGCTCTCAAGCGAGTTCCATTCCAGGGTAGGTGTGCTTCACCATCTTCGACCACACCGTCACTTAACATCAGGTGAGTTGTGGTCAAACACCTAGCCTGTCAGACATTAAAAAAAAGCGAGGCTGCCAAAACACACTGTCTGGTGCTTTTTGGGTTCCGTACCCAAAGGGTAAAACGGGACCCTATTACTAAGACTCCGCTGTCCGTCCGTCTGTCTGTCCGTCTGTCAGGCTGTATCTCATAAACCGTGATAGTTAGACAGTTGAAATTTTCACAAATGATGTATTTCTGTTGCCACTATAAAAACAAATATTAAACAAGTAAAATTTTAACAAAAAAAATAACCGACTGCATAAGGTTTTCTCATGGACGTCATTGTTAGAACCGGACCAAATTGAAATGGGACCACACGGGAAGCACCAGCTTTCAATTAAAAAAAGAATCATCAAAATCGGTTTACCCAGTCGAAAGTGTAAAGGTAACAAACATTTTAAAAAAACACGTCGAATTGAGTACCTCCTCCTTTTTCGAAGTCGGTTAAAAACAGAATAAAATAAATATTTAAGAGTACCCGTAATACTTACTTGTCGACTGCCTCAGGTGCTGTGAGAGTGGCAGCTTGCTGGCGCTCGACGCGGCGTCTCACGGCGCGCGGTCGTTGCTCCGGCGGCGTGGGGGCGAAGCTCCCGAACAGGCTCAACATCGAAGGCACTTCCTTGGGCAACGTGAAGAACCAGAAATCTGGGTTCTCTTTCTATGGATAGAAATCACCGTTAGGTATTACCACCCCACTCCGAAATATCCTGAATAGAGATTGTAATTCTAACTAGTCCGTAAGGGCCGGCGCTCACCGGCGGAGTGGCACGGCATGACACAGCAGGTTGTGCTGCGGCATCCCGCGGCGTTCCGTGGCATCCTGCTGAAAGCCCAGGCACTCTGGCATCAATCAGTTTTGCTTTTTCAGTGTGAATAACAAAAAAACGCTCGCGAGTGCGTCTTCTCCCTCCCTTGCGCTCAGACTGCGCCCCATTAACCGAAATGACCGCTGCACAAGTTTCAACCTTATTTCAACTAGCTTAGCAATCATAATTCCTAGACATAAATTGACCCATACGTCTCGCGGGATGCAATGGCGCGCCGCAGCAACCCGTAGAATGAAACGGCATGACTCGTCATGCCGCAGCATCCCGCGGTACGTCGCTTCATCGTGGTATCGAAATAAAGTAAAATGAATTCTAAACTCATTGAAATAAGATTGAAAATTACTTGATTAGTAATAAAATCTTTTGCCATGACACGCCGTGCCGTGCTGTCACTGAGCGCCGGCCCTTACGCGGCTAAAAGTGGCATCACCATCTAGATCATATCATATATCAGTACCTGGATGACCGAGCCTTGCTCGGCTGAAAACACGGATAAAACGACGTTTCCTAAAAATGAAACCTAGCTAGATCGATTTATCGCCCCCGAAACCCCCTGCATACAAAATTTCATGAAAATCGTTGGAGTTGAAAAAATGGTAGATCTGGACTGCCTCGCAACCCCGGATATAGTATTTTTACCAACATGGGCAGAAATTTGATAGTGGCGACCCCCCCCCCCCCCCCCTCTCCAGCGTAAAAAATAAATAGCTTAAAAATCTCACAATATATTTCTATGTACCTATTTATTTTTGTACCTATTTTGTAGCGATGATAGCTCAGTGGTTTGCGCGGTCGGTTCGCATGCCGAAGGGCGTGGATTCAACAATGAGCTGCTGGTGAAGGAAAACATCGTGAGGAAACAATAGCGTAGTGGTAGGGTACTTTCTGGTACTCGGCTGGCTAGCTACCACCCTCAAGTTGAAAATCTGCCGCCAAGCATCAAACGGTGTGTTCCGGCAGCTTCAATTGAGAGCCAGTTTAATTCCAGGCTAGGTGTGCTTTACTACACCACACCAACAACACAACTATCTAGACTTAGAGAGCAATTCATTAATCTCATTATATTTTTTAAAAAAACTTCGTTTTTGTGTAGTTGGGTAAAAAGGAAGTTTGACTGCCCTGTTACCTCATTTAGTACTTCAAGAGCTGTAGAGTGTGGGTTCAGTTCCCACCAGGACAAACATTTGTGTGACGATTAATGTGTTATGTCTGGGTGTTCTGTACATATTATCAGTATGTATTTACAAACAAAAAACTGTAATTTTATGAGTTATCCGGTTTCCATCGTTCAAGCTTTGCTAAGTTTGGGGCTAGATGGCGCTATGTGAAATGTCCTTCGATATTTATTTTTTATTTAAGTGCCACTCACGATATGCTGTGCGAGCTCGTGTCTATCATAAGTGTTGACGTTTCCGCTGACAGCTTCTGCGCAGCGAACGGATAGGTCGCTAGTAGCCCGCAGCACCTTAGAGTCTAAATAACCTTCACCTGTCAAACAAGAATTTTCATATGTCAAACAAGATTTTTTATTTGTCAAACAAGATTTTTTGTTTCCTATCAAACAAGATCTTTTTGTTATCTATCAAACAAGATTTTTTCGTTACCTGTTAAACAAGATTTTTTGTCTGACAAACAATCATTTTTGTTACCTATCAAACAAGATCTTTTCATTACTTGCCAAACAAGATTTTTTGTTACCTATCAAACAAGATCTTTTCGTTACCTGTCAAACAAGAATTTTTATCTGTCAAGCAATAATTTTTGTTACCTATCAAACAAGATCTTTTCATTACCTGCCAAACAAGATTTTTTGTTACCTATCAAATAATATCTTTTCGTTACCTGTTAAACAAGAATTTTTATCTGTCAAACAAGAATTTTTGTTACCTATCAAACAAGATCTTTTCCTTACCTGTTAGCCCAGGCTATTACAATCTCAACAATACCATCACTTAGCAGTAGGTGAGCTATACAGCTAGCCTGTCAACTACAAAAATAACATTTACCAGGATGTTTGACTCTCTCTTCAACGCTGCCCTCAGCAAGCAGTCCCTGAGCTTCCTTCACCGCTTTGGATGTTTTGTCCATACGTGTGACATTGTTGTAATCTTCTTCTTCTGTAAATTATTAAACATATGAATTAAATCAGAATAACGTTGTAGCCTATGTTTTAATTTAGGGTGGTATCTCCATACAATTTCATCAAAATTGATCCAGCCGTTTGAGCGCGAAGATGTAACAAACATACAAACAAACTTACACATACAAACTTTCGCCTTTATAATATTAGTGTGATATATGTATAGTTCATTTAACAGCTCTTGGATTATATTAGTTTCCGTGTGAGAACCGGCAAAATAGGAAATTTAAAGGTACCTAATGTTGATAAATCTTCCAGTAGAACTCTATACCGCAATTTGCGATCATGACTTCCCAAACTTGTGCGGGAGGCTTGGGTGCCGTTTAAAGACATTTTGCAATTAATTTCTTAGTTTACTTGAACTTGAAAAAGAGAGAATAATATAAATATAACAAAATAATATCGTCTACCGCGCTTTGTTGTTTTGTTTTTGTCTTTTTGACATCCAGAGACCAGAATAATATAATCACTGTCAATGTCAATGGGCTCCACCGACGTCAATTTTATTATCCATTTATTATGTGCAATCTGCAATAGGGTATTGGCTCGAACACGAAAAAAAAACAAATATTTTCGCAACTTGTTATATTTTATATGCGAAAACCCACTATGTTATTATTTGTCTGAGTGTAAACTATAAATAAAGTGCCAAATACACGCATAGATATAAGAAATTAACATAACTCTTTTTCATGTCTTGCAAAGTTACTATTACTTCGCTAGATAGTATTTAGACTGTCATTTGTAACCAATAACTTGCTATACTTGATATAAGTTTCAATACTAAAATGTAATGTTAAAAATGAAAGAAAAAACTGTATCAGAACGAGCATGTTACTCAGCTACTCTCTTCCAACTCCTAATCTACCATACAGAATATTTTGAAGTTTTACATTGAAATACTTGCTACTGGCTGATATACAAAGTGCGATACTAAAAACGATAAAGAAAAAACCCACTACTTTGTCTATGATACTCGGCAAGAAAGAAAAACGCCGGTGCTACCAACTTAGGGTTTTTCTCCCTAAGTTTAGGGGGTTAATAAGTCAGGTGGGATTTTTTTAGGTATGTTATATTTTTAGGGATTTTTTATGTATATTTTTTAATAATAAAAATAAAGGTATAAATATATAGAGCCTGAAGTAATTCAATCTAGCCAATTATATTTATTTGTTGACCTAGCGGTTTAGTGACATCTAGTACAGTTCCTTATTACTAAGTATGCGGAGTTGAATAGAAAATAAACGTCATCATAGTGTTTACCATAAACATAAGACGCAAGATATTAGAACTACTCTGTGGTGACTGGTGGTTTTTTTTTTTCTCTTTCTTCTTGGCATCGCACTCTGTGCATTCTGCCAGTTTCAATGTTTCTATATTTTGAGAGTAGTCTTCATTTTTCAGCTTCTTTATCATCTATAGGTTCAGTCAAAGTCTAGTCTTGATCAAGTCCAGTCGGTCCCAGTCAAATCAAGTCATGCCTAAGTAAAGTAGTGGCGACTTTACTATAAGCTTCTGGATGGAGTTAAGCAACACGAAAAGTCATGTTAAGCGAGTGTGGGGGAATGATATAATGTGTTTTAACCACATTATATCATTCCCCCACACTCGCGCTTGTAATTCGGCACTTTATAAATAAAACACCACTATTTTTATGCATAAAAACTCGAAAAAACACTATTTTAGCAAAAAATGCAATGGGGCTACACGACGCTCACCGCATTCCCGCCAAAACTCCGACTGGTGGTTAAGTTGTTTATGCTTACTAGAAATACGTTGATTGTTATTTACTTGATTAATTTAATTTCGTTATTGTACTGCTGTGTACCAGGTGTATTGTAATCAGTTCGTTAATTATGCCCAAAAAAAGAAAAAATACAGTCAAAAGTACACGAAGATTTGAGAAACAGATCCAGATATTTTAAAAGAAAATGAACATAAATTGGAAGTATTAAATAATGTATAAATAAAAAATATTAAAGAACATTTCAGTTTTTTTTATAATTGATAAATTATCATTATTTTTTGATTAATATTATTTTTTTAGAGGGATTTACAAGTAATTGTTATGATTTTAGGGGATTTTAACATAAGCTTTAGGGAGAAATATTTTTAAGAGTTGGTAGCACTGAAAAGCGCTGCCGTTGTATATATTATGTAGATTTTATATAGAAAAAGCCAGGATTTATGTCTTTACTTTGCTTTTATTAAAAACCTAAAAGAAAAGCAAAGTGCGTGGTCGAAAATAAATTAGTGTCTATTTTATTTCGCTTTTGTCCCAGTTTCGGGACTTATAAGACTCTCTTCGGGAGAATTTGTTTTCAGCATGGTATCACAGGCCACAGCGGACTATGCAATTTTTATTGTAAGAAACGGAGTGTGGTGGTTGATCGGTTGTTTTAAAGACAAATAGGTTTTATGAATTTAAGTTATAATTAACATAAAAAATATATTATTGTGTATTTCATGTTAAATGGTGTGTAAATAAATTATCAATTAATTGTTAATCAAATGTTTATGTGAGTGTCAGAAACTTTGTAACTGGTAAGGTTAGGATTGTATTATAAAGATAGAATTTCTATAGTAAATGGATTCCCCGCCTGCACAAGAAGTAACAGAACTCTTAAAACAATGGGAGGAGCAACACACAACACCTCCATACGACCCTATTCCTACTTTGACCAGGTAAGCTATTGTTTTGATTCGAGAAACGTCAAAACACATTGATAGTAAAAATTTGTAAGTAGCCGCACATGTGGTTGAATAACAGCGATTTATTGCACAAATTACGCTAAAGTTGAGCAATCTAGACTTTTCTCAGATATCTGTAACGATTCTGAATTTATAAAATAACGATAATAGTCATGTAGCTAGGAGTCGTTGGTCCACTTACCAATGCAAACAAGCTATTTACAGGACGGAAAAAATATCATCTACTTCCAGGCATATCTTACCTTGGCATTATTTCACAAATCACCAGTTTAACTTATAAAGTATACAATTTCGGAGGTAATAACTCAAAGTGCTGTTGTTATTTGGAAATGACTAATATTATCTGGAAGCACCGCGGTATACATACATCATATCTAAACATACATCACTAACAGGGATTCCCAAACTATTTATGACAAGAGACCCCTTTTCCAAAATGAACTGATACCTCAGACCCCCATAGCCCCCTTAGCCAAATTGCTTTAAACTCTAGTTTTTGATACAAGGGGCTTACCAATTTAAAAACTTTGTGGTTGGTTAAGTAAGTAAATTATTAAATAAAGAAAATAAATATAATAATATAATGACTGTTAATATATATTAACAGTATATATAAATAAATAAATAACAAATTGGTACATATATCACAACTTATACAGTATCTTGAAAGTTTCAAATGACAACTTGTACTAAATAATAGGGGTTCAATTTTTAGACCTTCTCAATAACCAAAATCAGTTTTTGTTTACGACCCCTGGGAAACCAATATCTACCCCTTTATCAATCACTTTCGGAATCCCTGCTCTGACACATTTCACTCTAACCTATAGTTTGAATAAAATAATGATAAATAATCATAAAATAAAATCAGTGTACCTCAACATTGAACTGTACTTCTTACCAAAGTGTTTTAGATCCATCTAAAAATATACAATTATGTGTCTAAATTAAAGAGCAACAAATTCAAGAGCATAGGTGCAAAAGAAAATTATTTTGAATTTTTTGATACGAGCATGAAGGTGAAAGTTAATACATATTTAAAGAGACCCCTTAAATCTATATGTAAAATAATAATAATATGTATGTTGACTTGCACAATCGCATTAGGGAAACCCTGTGAGGATGGTGTGGAATATTGTAAATATATAAATAAATGTAGGTTGCAAGACCTAGGCAGTGTACTGCTTACTGTTCCTGCATTTTATGCCACAAACGCAAAATATTCACCCCTAGCCACGTGCCTAGTTTGCCTTAGGGATAATCTGTCGCCAAGCACCTAACAATGTGTTCCGGCAACCTCACTTGAAAGCCAATTCCATTCTAGGCAAGGCATGTTTACCGTCTTCAACCACACTAATCACTAACAACAGATGTGCTATGGTCAAACACCTAGCTTGTCAACCATAAAACAAAACTAGCCTGCTTTCAAACTTTAAAAAAAGCGCCACACAAATAGCTAGAAATAATGTGTTCTTAATATGTCACAGTATAGTCTAATTCTAATCCTATGTGGGGGTAATAAGATCTAAAATGAAGTGCTAGTGATTTTGCACAATACACACATGCTAGCCATATGTCAATGATATTATTAGTTGAAAGTTGAACTTTTTCTCATTTTAAAACTTTTTCTTTTTGGTTGAATTTCAATAATCATTATTATTAATTAAATTAGATACTAAATTTTAAAAAAATATCTTATAAAATGAATACCACGATGCAATAGATAGCTTTTTTTTATTTTTATGGTTTTGTTTTTTATGGCTAGGTGTTGGACCACAACTCACTTGATGTTAAGTGACGGTGTGGTCAAAGATGGTAAAGCACACCTAGCCTGATAGACCTTGTTTTTGGCTCTCAAAGTTCTGTGCATTATTCTGTGTGCTTGTAGCGATGATAGCCCAGTGATTAGCGCGGTCGGTTCGCGAAAGGCATGGGTTCAAACCCCAATAATGAGCTTGAGCTACTGGTGAAGGAAAACGTGAGGAAACCATATGGTGGTGGGTACTTTCTAGTACTCGGCTGGCTAGCTACCACCGTCAAGTTGAAAATCTGCCACTAAGCATCTAACGGTGTGTTCCGGCAACCGCACTTGAGAGCCAGTTCCATTTCAGACCAGGTGTGCTTTACCATCTCTCTTAGCAACAGGAGAGCGTCTCGTTCGTCTCATTACTTTTACATAAACAAACAATAAGAAATTTCGTATAGACAGCTGAATTTATTACCTATTTTGCATAGTCAGGTAAAAAGATATTTTGTCAATATAATCGTTCTAGGGTGGATTCAATTTACGATGGTTTGTTTCATTTATTTCAGGATAGCAGAGATAATAGAAACAGAGACAGAAAATTTCCTGAAGAAAGATCCGGACCCATTTGATGAACGGCATCCGTCCCGGACGGATCCAGAGTGTGCATTGGGCCATGCGCTGAAAGTTATATTTAAGAAAGATAACTTTATGACCAAGGTAATATGATGAACTGTATGATAATAATTTGACTACCCTATTTGCTTATTTCATAGTAGTTCTGCTTCTTGAGCTGAAGGGTGTGTGTACGATTCCCACCCAGTTTTAGCAATTTAGATAGCTTTATGTGAAATGTCCATATTGTCCAGTGATATACGAATAATAATAGTCTTTGATATAATATATTTGATACTCGAAAACGTCAAATATAGCGCGTGCGAGACCGACTCGCACTTGGCCGGTTTTTATTATTTTTACAGAAGGTTTGACATGTATTATACAGTACATTCTAATTAAACTTTTATATTAGTATAGAAATTCAATGTTTTCAAAGTTTTTTTCAAGTCACCAAAATAAATTGCACCTCATTTATTATTTTATTGTAAAAAATTAAAAGTTACTTTATTGTCAACAGTTGGTAAACGACTACGTGCGAGACACGTACTACTCTCGTCAGAACATCACCGGACGTGACGTGTTCAAGTTGAATGTGTGTGCGTGCCGCCTGACGTTAGACCTCATGCCTGGCTTGGAGATGTCGGTCGTATTTCAGGTAAAAAAAAATGAATTATATATCTACGTTTCTTTATTACAAGACTGCCCAAAAAAGGCCAATATAAAATATCTAAATCTAAATGTCAAAATAATAAAACTATACAAATGTCACATGTTGCGACATGTTTGCGGATGAGTGGACGAGCATGCAGTTGAAGTGTTTGGAATACTGTGAGATGATAGCGGGAAAGAAAAAGGATATGGATGATGATGATGAATAGGAGTTTCTGTGTCAGTGTGACTTTGACTTTTGGTAAATTATTAATATTATTATTGTTATGACTATTTTTTTTTTTTTTATTTCTTTTCATTTTGACATTATTATTATTTTTTACAATTTTAATTATTAGGTATATTTTATTTAATATTTGCTGATTGATAATTATAATTCTGTTTGTATTTGTAATTCTAATTTTATGACATTTTTATTTCTAGATAAACTGTTTATTATAATTTTAAGACTACTGTAATTGGCGATTGTCGTTTAATCTAAATAAATAAATGTCAATGTCAAAAATGTCAAATTGTCAATGTGTCTCTTTTTCCCAGGACAACGAGTTGCTGATTCAACGTCTATCGACATGGGCCACGTCGTCACCAGAGCCGTTGCAGAGCTACGCGACCGGACTGCTGGCCGCAGCCATGGAAGTCCACGAGATCGCGACCAACTTCAGGTTAGACAACATTTTTTTTTATTATTGACAATTTGGCTTGTGCAGGAACGCGGAAAAGTCGTGTTGCTGCATTATATTTTTTTCTTAAACTTATATTTTTTCAAGTCATGGTCATAGTTTTTATTGATAAAATCAGTTACAAATTAAAATAATTTAATATTAAAAAAATTAATTAAATTACAATATAAAAAGGTCCATCTCAAATAACTATTAAAAATAAATTAAATCATATTACAATAAAAATACAGTCAAATTATAATTAACTAATTTAATATTGAAAACAAAATTATACGACTTTTAATCTCATCATGTCATCGAACCTTTAGTAGCGATGATAGCTCAGTGGTTAGCGCGGTCGGTTCGCACGCCGAAGGGCGTGGGTTCAAACCCCAACAATGAGCTTGAGCTGCCGGTGAAGGAAAACATCGTGAGGAAACCATAGCGTGGTGGTAGGGTACTTTCACTTGAAAGCCAGTTCCATTCCAGGCTAGATGTGCTTTACCATCTTCGACCACACCGTCACTTAACATCAGGTGAGCTGTGGTCAAACACCTAGCCTGTCAGCCGTAAAAAAAAACCTAGGATTGATAATTTTCGATACTTACCTATGAGTTACTATAAGAATTTAACATATTAGTATAAAAAACCATCAGACAACCGGTGAATCTGTTTGACTTTTATACTGCGAAATTAAGTGAGCTTCCTCTAGAATCTGCCGCCCCTAGGACGCTGCCGCCCCTAGGCCGCGGCCTATATGGCCTACAGACAAATCCAGGACTGTGAAGGTTTATAGTTTATCTTCATATACAGGGTTTATAAGCCTGGAAAACATAAACATCAAGCATATAACCCTGTATATGTTCATCAATGTTTTTTATCATCTCCCTTAATATAGAGGGAATTCCTTACAGGGACACGAACGCGGCGCTGGTCCCGCTAATGTTAAAGAGGCTACATGAATCAACAAGAAGTCAAGAAGACAAAGTAAGTAACAAACAGCTTCTTTAGCATCAAAGTTAAATATAAAGTACCTGGATGACCGAGCTTTGCTCGGTATTTTAAAGAAGGAATTTAAAAAAAAGTGAAAAAAAACTTATCATTTTTCTGGACTCGAACCGGGGTCTTCTGATTAGACCGTCCGATTTCCCAACTGAGCTAATTATAAACTTGTACATGGCGGCGAAATTTACCTTTGTATTATAATGATATTGTAGCAGTTTTTCATTGAAAAAAAAACACGGATAAAACAACGTTTTCTAGAAATGAAACATAGTTAAATCGATTTATCGACCCCGAAACCACCTGCATACTAAATTTCATGAAAATCGTTCAAGCCGTTTCCGAGATTCAGAATATATATATATATATATATATATACACAACAAGTATATATATATATATATATATATATATATATATATACAAGAATTGCTCGTTTAAAGATATAGATACACTTACCTATATACTATTGCAAAAAGCAGCCATATTAAATACTTGTAGTGTCCGCAAATTTTTGTCATCAGATCAGCCCACCATAAATTAATATCCTTGTTTTTGCTTGGCCAAAAGCCCGCATAAACAGCAATGCTACCTCGGAAACGAGAAATCTCTAAAGAGTAAAGATAAATAATAATAATAATGGTCAGGCGTCACCTCTTACCATGAACGTACACCTCTTACCATGATTTGGGACGAGTTTTGCTCCAACTCGAAAACTAACAATCTAACAAGGTAAAGGTTTCTTGTTCGCTTCTTTACTTTACCTCAAAAAGATTGAAGTGAACGAAAGATCAAAGTGATCACTTTATTTCCTAGTTTTAAGTATGTTTATAATTTGTGACGTGTGACGTGTCCAAGAGTCCTGTAAGGTCTAAAGGAAATAAAGCACTTTGAGTTTTGAGTTTTTGAGTTTTGAACGGAGCGTCGCGTTCGTCTCATTAGAACAGAAGAAATTAGTCAGGGGTCGTGACCCCAGAATATATACCGACCTCTCCGACTTGACGAGCCGATGCGACGGCGTTACTAGTTGGTCTTTCTTTTTATTAACCCCCGACGCAAAAAGAGGGGTGTTATAAAGTTTGATGTCGATGTCTGTCTTTTTTTATTGCTGACAGGCTAGGTGTTTGACCACAACTCACCTGATGTTAAGTGATGGTGTCGTCGAAGATGGTAAAGTACACTTAGCCTGGAATGGAGCTGGCTCTCAAGTGAGGCTGCCGGAACACACCGTTAGATGTTTGGCGGCATATTTTCAACTTGAGGGTGGTAGCTAGCCAGTCGAGATAGTACCCTAGCACCACGCTATGGTTTCCTCACGATGTTTTCCTTCACCGGCAGCTCAAGCTCATTGTTGGGGTTTGAACCCACGCCCTTCGGCATTCGAACCGACCGCGCTAAACACTGAGCTATCATCCCTTTGCTGTCTGTCTGAGTGTGTGTGTGTCTGTCTGTGGAGTCGTAGCTCTCAAACGGATGGACCGATTTCGATGCGGGTTTTTTCATTTGAAAGCCAGTTTCCTTGCGGTGGTTCTTAGCTATGTTTGGTTAATTGCATAGAAAGTTTTTTCCAACGAAGATCCAACGTGCTGTGGATAATTTGCGTCGAAATTTATCTATGTTTGAATAGGTGAACATGGCAACATGGTAAATTAACTCTTATTGTCAGCAGCAAACGAACCAAAATACAGTGACGCCACCGAATCAGACGCGCCACTTCGCTCGCTTCGATAAGAAAAGGGGCGGCGATATCAGATGCAACGGACCATGCAACGGTAAGCTTTTGTAGCGATGATAGCTCAGTGGTTAGCGCGGTCGGTTCGCATGCCGAAGGGCGTGGGTTCAAACCCCAACAATGAGCTTGAGCTGTCGGTGAAGGAAAACATCGTGAGGAAACCATAGCGTGGTGGAATACTTTCTAGTACTCGGCTGGCTAGCTACCACCCTCAAGTTGAAAATCTGCCGACAAGCATCTAACGGTGTGTTCCGGCAGCCTCACTTGAAAGCCAGTTCCATTCCAGGCTAGGTGTGCTTTACCATCTTCGACCACACCGTCACTTAACATCAGGTGTGGTCAAACACCAAACCTGTCAGCTATAAAAAAAAAAGACTGACAACAGAGTGATACTATAAGGGTTCCGTATTTTTTCCTTTTGAGAACGGAACTCTAAAAAAGTTAAGAGCTGTCTTAATTTTTTCTTTTGGACAGCTGATACCTCTTCATCTCCAGCCCATCTAAGTCTCTTGTGTGAGTAACTTGCAGAATCTTAAGCTTAAGTTTAAAGTCATAATTCCACTTCAGATCGTGATAAAGACGAAGGCGGGGGGAATGAAGCCATGCTGGTGGACGAAACGCCGCCGAACAAGGATCCGCAGACACCCGTCAAGAATAGTAACAGTGAGTACTCTTACAACATATCATCAATCATCGTACATTGACGGAAATATTATTTTCATTATTCATATTTTTAATTCATTTGAAATTAATAGTAGCCGCCATAACTTAAACACAAGAAATAAAGATAAAATTGTGACACCTAGATTCAGGTTATCTAAAGCTAATAAGTCTTTTCTCGGGAATTGCGTTAGATTCTATAATAAAATCCCACTTGATGTAACTAAAATGTCCTATAATAAATTCAAAGATTTTATAAAGCAGAGGTTAATTGACAAAACCTACTATAAGGTGGCTCATTACGTGGAAGACAGGAATATATGGTTGTTGTAGCTTCTCTCTGCACTTGCATCCCCCTGGCTAAGTGACAATTGTAGTAAGCATAATGTATGTATTAATATTTATAACTGTACCTACCTAATATGAAAAGAAAGATCCACAAAAAATAAATGCCTTGCTGAGTTTCTTGCCGGAGTCTTCTCAGTTGAAGTGTAATTACGAGCCGGTGGTAGATTCAAACATGTAACTTAACGTTCATAAGTGCCTTGCCAGGGCCTAAACTGAATAAATGACTTTTTGATTTTGATTTGATTTTGAATGATCACTTATTTGCAAAACACTATACGATACAACAAAGAAAACTACAGACAATACACAATTCTTCCTCAAATTCCTCCTTCTGCTCATTCCAATGTTTCCAACAGCACTTCTTTTACTGTTGAAGTTGTCTTGCTTTGGAATTCACTTGCTTCCAGTATCAGACAAGCTTATTCTGTTAATATATTTAATAATTTAGTATACAAACATTATTTATCTTCATCCTAATGTATATCTTATACCTTTAAACGAGCAATTCTTGTCTATATATATTATATACATATATGTAATCTAGATCTCGGGAACGGCTCCAACGATTTTCATGAAATTTAGTATGCAGGGAGTTTCGGGGGCGAAAAATCGATCTAGCTAAGTTTCATTTTCAGAAAACGTCGTTTTGTGTTTTCAGGCAATGAACCAAAAGTCAACGAGGTACTTTGTATTTTATATGTACTCGTATATATCTATTGTATGTTTTTTTAATTTATAGTGAGTATGTTTTTCTGTTTGTATATATATATATATATATAAATACTAATTGCGCCCAGCGGTTTTTATTTTTATTTTTTATATCTGCTAGGTATTTGACCACAACTCACCTGATGTTAAGTGACGGTGTGGTCGAAGATGGTAAACCACGCTTAGCCTGGAATAGAACTGGCTCTCAAGTGAGGCTCCCGGAACACACCGTTAGATGCTTGGCGGCAGATTTTCAACTTGAGGGTGGTAGCTAGCCAGCCGAGTACTAGAAAGTACTCCACCACGCTATGGTTTCCTCACGATGTTTTCCTTCACCGACAGCTCAAGCTCATTGTTGGGGTTTGAACCCACGCCCTTCGGCATGGAAACCGACCGCGCTAACCGCTGAGCTATCATCGCTATAAATTGGTATATTATAATGGTGATGCGGAACAGTATTCTGGCTTCTTCCGATAAGAGATTAGCCAGACTACGTTGCCTACGAGATCGCTTTTAGCGATAAGGTCGTTAGTTTTTACACCTATTAACTAGTTTATTTCTTCTGTATTATCTATGTTTAAGTGTGTACACACACATCATCATCCATAGGGAGTCCATAGACATAGGCCTCCTCCTGGGGAGGGGTTTTGCCAATACTCGCCACACTTGGCAGGCGGGTTGGCGAGCGCAGTTAGGTGTGATTGTTCAAGGAAGACGCTGCTGCCCATCTTCCGTATTACATCCCTTAGCCGACTCTTAAGGCAACCACGGGTAGAGAAGGTGGGGTGCAATTCTTACGCCGGCACCACCACGGCAAGTGTGTACGATAAAGAATAATTCATCATTCATACGTCCATCAAGTTGAGGTTGATTTTGAAAGACAATTCGTTCTCCAAGCTTATTATGTGATCCAGGTATTGTGGTTTCTTCCCCCGAGCACTGGGGCATGATGTCCCCGCCGGCGCCCCCGCCGCCCGTGCTGCCACCCCCTCCCGCGCACCACGAGACCTCCTCCAACTCCAGCTGGGCGGAAATGGAAACATACGTCATAGGTAATATGACTATATTATTTGCGAATTGCTCTTTAATTCTATAAAACTAGTCAACTAACAAAATACCCCCAATTATAATTGGAAAATAGTTTCTGGCAAATTAAACTATTTTTAACCCCCGACGCAAAAAGAAGGGTGTTATAAGTTTGACGTCGATGTCTGTCTGTCTGTGTGTGTAGCTCTCGAACGGATGGACCGATTTCGATGCGGTTTTTTTCATTTGAAAGCCAGTTTCCTTGCGGTGGTTATGTTTGGTTAATTGCATAGGGTTTTTTTTTTAATTTTTAATTTATTTGTTTATATACGGAATAGGTTCGCGAATGACCATATCTTGCCTGATGTTAATAAGCAACGATGTGGTCTAGGATGGAAATTCATATAAGTAATTTTATGGGAAACAGATTCTGGCAAAGAGTTCCATAAACTTCTTTAAAATGTTTTTGTAGCGATGATAGCTCAGTGGCTAGCGCTGTTGGTTCACACGCCGAAGAGCGTGGGTTCACAACAATGAGGTTGAAGGAAAACATCGTGACGAAACCATAGCGTGGTGGTAGGGTACTTTCTAGTACTCGGCTGGCTAGCTACCCTCAAGTTGAAAATCTGCCGCCAAGCATCTAACGGTGTGTTCCGGCAGCTTCTCTTGAGAGCCAGGTCCATTCCAGGCTAAGTATGCTTCACCATCTTCGACCACACCGTCACTTAACATCAGGTGAGCTGTGGTGAAACACCTTGCTTGACAACTATTTAAAAAAACCGGCCAAATGCGAGTCGGACTCGCGCACGAAGGGTTCCGTACCATTATCTATAAGAAAGGCAAGAAAATTGCGTTTGTTGTAGTAGTAGCCCCCCTTAAATATTTATTTTATTTTGTTTTTAGTATTTGTTGTTACAGCGGCAACAGAAATACATAATTTGTGAAAATTTCAACTCTCTAGCTATCGCGGTTCTTGTGATACAGCCTGGTGACAGACAGACGGACGGACAGACAGACAGACAGCGAAGTCTTAGTAATAGGGTCCCGTTTTTACCCTTTAAGTACGGAACCCTAAAAAGTAAAAGTAGGTATGTAATCAAAAAACTTCAATAAATTTGAAAGTTTGACAGGTTGATGGACATGCGTTTTTATGGTTGACAAGCTAGGTGTTTGACCACAGCTCACCTGATGTTAAATGACGGTGTGGTTGAAGATGGCGAACTCACCTAGTTTAAAATGGAACTGGCTCTCAAGTGTGGCTACCGGAACACACGGTTAGATGTTTGGCTTGCCTTTACGCACTAAGTTTTTTAATGTGTACATTTCAGGTAACATACAGATCCACCCTCCAACAGACGCCACCAAACAAATGCTTATATTGAGATACCTCACACCGATGGGCGAATATCAAGAGGTAAGGAATATTTTTAACCGACTCCAAAAAGGAGGAGGTTCTCAACTTGATTGTTTTTTTTTTGTGTGTACACCAATTACGCTGATATTTATGATCCGATTTGCGTGATTCTTCTTTAGTTTGATGCGAAATAGTTGCCATTTGGTCCCATAAACATTTAACACAGTTTGGCCCAGTTGTTTTCATTTTATGAACATATTTGTTTACGTGGACGATGTAATTGTCTTTGGCAGGACGTTTTTGAATCTTATCAAGTCTAGCTAGACTCATACTGTTCAAGTGTTTCTTGGCGTGAACATAAATTAACTAAAAATTGAAAATAAACAAACTTACAAAAATAAAACCGACTTCAAGAAAAAAACACCAGCACTAAAAAGCGAAAAATGGCAAAAAAAAAAGGTAGGGCACAAACTGCCGGTGGTTAGGGCTGCAGAGCGAGGAACCTCCTAACTATGTGTGCCGTGTCTAGGATCATTGCCTTTTGGATCTGACCCTTGACGCAACCGTCTAGCGAGAGTCTCTTAAGATGATGGTCGAGACTATTCACTATAAATAAATAAATAAATATTGTAGGACACATTACACACAGCGTCATCTGATCCCAAACTAAGCAGAGCTTGTGTGATGGAAGTCAGATAACTGATAGAATACATAAATACTTTTTTTTTGTAAATACATAATATAATACATACAGAACACCCAGACACAGAACAAGCATTTGTTTATAACATAAAATGTTTGTCCTTGGCGGGAATCGAACCCACGCCCTACAGCTCAGGCAGACATACTCCCAATGAGCCAAAAGGGCTGTTTACCGTTATAAGACCGTTTACCGTGACTATCGGGACAATGATCGTCGAATCAACATCTAGCATGACAGTTATTTCGTGAGCCAAGTCAAAGTTTATTATTATTACGAAAAAAGTTGTTTCTGTGTGAAGCAGAGGCGAGTCTCTAGTACCATATAAAACAAAAATGTAGTAAAAGTTATTGTTATATGTTCTCAGTTCCTATCACACGTGTTCGAGCAAAATGCACTAGGCCTTATAATAGGGTATCTAAACGTGCGGGAGTCCAGAGATTCGCGTCTCGCCTTCGAAGCCCTGAAGTACCTAGCAGCGCTACTGTGCCACAAGAAGTTCTCCATAGACTTTATCAACACGGGCGGCCTACAGGTAAATTGTACACATTTAAATTAAACTTACATATACATACACACACACACACACACACACAGACGCGCGGGCGCACACGCACACACCCAAACACATTTAATATATCCACAAATTTTCAAATATCCCTTTTCTTACAATGGAAACTGACGTATTACTTTACTTGATGGTAGATCTCCTTAGCACGAGGTCGTCTAGGTAGGTACCACCGCAGTACCACATACTCAGCAAACATTACTGTGTTCTGGTTGGAAGGATACTGTAGCTAGCGAAATTACGGGGCTGTTGAAACTACCCATCGAAGTTCTCAAAGTAATGAACGCCAAAGCAGCGATGCCTTGGACTTTGTTTTGTTACTCAAAGTTCTATGTATCAGATATGTACGAAATCGGTCCTGCCGTTTGAGAGTGAAGAAGTGAACAAACAAACATACTTACAAGCTTTCGCCTGTATAATATTAGTGTGATGAGGCCGCTAGTTAAACCAATGTTCACCTAAGCATAGAAGGGGGGAGTAAGAGCTTTGCTTACTTTTGCTGACAAGGAGGGGTTATTATTTACTAAAATTCGCTTACGTAATACTTGAATAGATATGAGGTGATATGTGTGTTATGACGAGCTATGGAGAGGGCTATGCTCGGAGTTTCCCTACGAGATCGAATCAGAAATGAGGAGATCCGTAGGCGAACTAAAGTAGCCGACATAGCCCAGCGGATTAGCAAGTTGAAGTGGCAGTGGGCAGGGCACATAGCACGCAGAACCGATGGCCGATGGGGCTGCAAAGTTCTGGAGTGGAGACCACGGACCGGCAAGCGCAGCGTAGGACGTCCACCCACAAGGTGGACAGACGACCTCGTAAAGACCGCAGGAACGCGCTGGATGCGAGCCGCTTCCAACCGGACTTTATGGAAATCAATGGGAGAGGCCTATGTCCAGCAGTGGACGTCATACGGCTGATGGTGATGATATGTGTGTGTGTGTATGTGATTGATTTTAAGGTGACGATTTACTTTAAAAATTCTCTCTGTACGATTTTGCAGAAATTCTTAGAAGTGCCCCGTCCGTCGGTGGCTGCGACGGGCGTGTCGATATGCCTCTACTACCTGGCGTACTGCGAAGACGCGATGGAGCGTGTCTGCCTGCTGCCACGGCGGATCACGCAGGACTTGGTCAAGTAAATACATTGTTCGATAAATACACTTTATAATCGATTTTAGCAATACCTAGAACAACACCATTATTGTCACTTATATTTCTTATTTTCTTATATTATACTTTCAGGTTGATCGAATTTCAAAAACTGGTTAATACATGAAAAAGGTTTCTTCAAAAATGTGTTAATTTTTGCGGTTTCAAAAGCCAGTTAATATTTGACGCTAATGGCGTCTGAATGGCGTCATGCCGTGTCTTTGATTTTCTGAGGTGACAAATCATAAATGAGTTTATTTAAAAAAAAAAACTTGTATTTTGCGATTTCAAAAGCCAGTTAATATTAGACGTGAATGGCGTCTGAATGACGTCATACCGTGTATTTGATTGTCTTAGGAGAATAATAAAATAGGAGCTTATTAAAAAAAATTACGTCTGTACTTTTAATTACGATAACAAAAGCCAGTGAAATTTTGACGCGAGTGGGGTCTGAATGACGTCATACCGTGTCTTTGATTGTCTTAGATGATAAGTAAAAAATTCACTAACTTAAAAAAAATATTACGTTTGTACTTTACGATTTCAAAAGCCGGGGAAATTTGACGCGATTGGCGTCTGGATGACGTCATACCGTGTTTTTGATTGTCTGAGGTGATGCTAGATCATAATTTGATATGTTTCAGATACGCACTATGGCTTCTCGAATGTTCGCACGACTCTGGCCGGTGTCACGCGACTATGTTTTTCGGATTATCCTTCCAGTTCAGAGTCATACTAGAAGAGTTTGACAATCAGGTACGTTTTTTTACCACATAAAAGTGACATTTTACTAGGTGGTAGATATTAGTTGGAGGTTGTTATTGAAAAAGGTAATCACATTTTACCTGGAACGACGCCTGAATCTCGATTGAAGTTGCCGGAACACACCGTTAAGCATTGTACTGGATACCCTATCACCGTGCAATGGCTTTCTCGCGATGTTTTTTTCATCACCCATGCCCATGTTATTTCCTCTCAAATATTATTATCATTATGTCCATTCGAACTATCTTAATTGAATCCAAAATTGGTATAATTTTATTGATTCCAAAATTGGTATTATTTCGTTGAGTCCAAAACGTTATTGATTCCAAAATTGGTATCATTTTCTTTAGTTCAACATTGGTATTATGTTATAGAATCCAATATTGGTATCATTTTGTCAAGTTCAAAATTGGTATCATTTGTTGATTCCAAAATTGTTAGCATGTTCTTAAGTCTAACATTGTCATCATGTTATTGAATCCAAAATTCGTATCATTTTGCTAAATTCCAAATTGGTGTTATTTTGCCGAGTCCAAAATTGTTAGTTGTTAAGTCTAAAATTGGTGTCATGTATTATGATGTGGAGTTCGATTTAGGTAGCAGTATTCTTATATTTTCAGGACGGTCTCCGCAAACTGTACAATGTGATATCAACGCTCCCGATACTGGGTACTGACGAGGAGGAATCTCGCTTGTCTGAAGACGAAACCTGCGCTGCCAGGCAAATCGTGAGACACGTCTGCGTCGCGCTAAGAAGGTATATCGTTATACCAATTTAATTAATATGTACCTACGAACAAAATAACTATAATAATAACACTATCCCACAACCTGAGCATTTTTGTGGTATACTTTACTGAAAAACTATCACGCCTATAGATTTGTGCTTTAGCATAGTAATTTAACTTCATATCTAGATGTGTTATCTGTCAAAAAATTATATTTTTATAACCATTAAAAAAAATGAACATTAACAATTTGGTATTTATTGAATAGAATGTTATTCTACTGCTAACGCCATCTATTAGAAAACCAAAGAGTTAACATCGCTGCAACAGAACTAAACTCAATACTCAATTACATCGTAGTTAATCTACTTAATACTAGATGACACTACTACACAGCACGACATAATTTCACTAGAAGAAAAATTTAGTTTTATCAACAATATTTCCACATATTTAAACTTTATAAGCGCACGGGTTGTCATGTTGTGGTCTACTATTCGGACCAAAGAGGACACGATGCACAGAGACAGTGCGAGGTTGCCATTCCGACAATAGCTATCTCTTTTACTCAACATGACGATCCGCGTAGAAGACGAAGAAACAAAATAATGGCATAAGAATGACCGGCGGAACGGCAACGTTTTATGGTTCTGTCTACTGATTATTCGTCTAAGGCTAAAAACATAAATATTCTTTTTGGATTTGCCGTAGTCTGATAAAAAAATAGTTTTGTCTTAACTTTGAGAACTTTGAGTAGCAAAACAAAGTCCAGGGCATCGCTGTTTTGGCGTTCATTACTTTGAGACTTTCGATGGTTAGTCTCAACAGCCCTGTAATTTCGCTAGCTGCGGTACCCTTCAAACCGGAACACAGTAATGTTTGCTTGGGAGTTTTGACGGGAACGCGGAAAGAGTCGTGTCGTGATTTTTTCCAAAACTAGTGTTTGTTCGAGTGTTTATGTATAAAAATAGTGGTGTTTTATTCAGAAAGTGCTGAATTACAAGCACGAGTGTGGAAAAGTGATATAATGCGGTGAAACATGACTTTGCGTGATGCTTCCAAAACTCCATCGAAGCTTATAGTAAAGCCGCCACTACTTTACTAAAGCATGACTAGATTTTACTGGCACGGGCTAGACTTGACTAAGACTGAACTTTGACTATAAAGATAAAGTAGCTGAAGACTGCACACAAAATACAGAAACATTGAAACTGGCAGAATGCAGAGAGTGCGATGCCAAAAAGAAAAAGGAAATTTTTTTTTGCTTTTCGTCATAATATCTGGTACTGCGGTGGTATCTACTTAGATGACCTCCCCCTAAGGAGATGTACCACTAAGTGCCTGTATATATTGTGTTTGCAGGTACTTTGAAGCGCATCTGAGGCTTAGGGCGGCTCAGGTCGCGCGCCAGCACGGCGACAGCGTGCCAGAACCACCACCGTACAAGGTACTGACCACCATAGAGATAATAATCGAAAAATAAACTTACTTTACAAAGTATTATTATACATGCTAGGTACCTACTGATCTGTTTGAAGTCGGTGCTTAGCCTAGCCTAGGTGCCGGTGCTTGGGACCGACTTCAAACAGATCAGTAGGTACCTAGCAGGTATAATAATACTTTGTAAAGTAAGTTTATTTTTCGCTTTTTAGTGCTGATGTTTTTTTCTTAAAGTCTGTTATACTTTTTCCTATTTTAAAGTTTGTTTCTTTTTAAAAATTTTGTTAATTTATGTTCACGCCAAACACTTGAACAGTATGAGTCTGGCTAGACTCGCCAAGATTCAAAAACGTCCCGCCAAAGACAATTACATCGTCCACGTAATCTCTGTCATTTAGAAAACACATGTTTTTTTTATGCCACAGGTGGCAATGATGCTGACGAGTTCCCTGATGGTAAGCAATCACCGTCGCCTATGGATATCTCAGAGGCACTACAAATACGTTGCACATCTTTTATGATTCTATTAACACGCCTTTTGAAGAACCCAATGTTGTAACTATGTTGTTATTATGTTTTACAACTAGAGCAAAGACAGCGTTAATGAGCAATAATGTAGTGAGCATTGCTCCAATATATACAATACTAACTGACCCGCTGAACTTCGTATCACATAAAATTGATTTGAAAAGTTATTTTAGAGGGTATTACAACTACACGCCGACAGATGTCAAATTAAATAGTAATGTTTTGTGACACTTGACGACATCTAGTGCATAGCATGTTATTTTATAGCTTTTCTTTGGATTTTCTCTATTATTTTTCCTTTTAAACATTCCCTGAACTATAGCGAAGAAAACAAAAAACAATATACTCAAATTTGTCAAGCCGTTTTTGAGTTTTAGCGAGACTAACGGCGATTCATCTAAATATATATAACTCAAAGGTGACTGACTGACTGACATAGTGATCTATCAACGCACAGCCAAACCACTGGACGGATCGGGCTGAAATTTGGCATGCAGGTAGATGTTATGACGTAGGCATCCGCTAAGAAAGGATTTTGAATAATTCTACCCCCAAGGGGATGAAAGTTTGTATGAAACTTTGTCAATTTTAAACCGATCGGGCTGAGACTTTGCATGTAACAGATTAGCCACATATATACATATGTGTTTGTTATTGCTTATTTATATTAGAATAAGTTAAACATTAGTCTATTTGTTGTACAAACTATTTCAAATGTATTGTTTGGTTTAATAATTGCCGGTGAAGGAAAACATCGTGAGGAAACCATAGCGTGGTGGTAGGGTACTTTTTAGAACTCGGCTGGCTAGCTACCACCCTCAAGTTGAAAATCTACCGCCAAGCATCTAACGGTGTGTTCCGGCAGCCTCACTTGAGAGCCAGTTACATTCCAGGCTAGGTGTGCTTTACCATCTTCGACCACACTATCACTTAACATCAGGTGAGCTGTAGTCAAACACCAAGCCAGTATAACATTAAAAAAAAAACTCACTGACTGACAGATAACGCACAGCCTAAACTGCTGGTCGCAGATACTTGAAGTTTGGAGGGTGTATTTGTCTTGAGAAAGGATTTTTTGTAATTCAACCCTTAAGGGGGTAAAAATGGGTGAAAACGTTTGTATGAAAGTCCTTTGTTTTTTAACTTATAGTTCTGAAAATTAGTATTTGGATAGTCCATTCAAAAATAAAAATAATGCGTTCAATATTTTTTGAAAGGGACGACTTAAGGGGTTGAAATTGGGGATGAAACTTTCTATGAAAAGTTATTTATTTTTGAAGCTACAGTGATGAAAATTGGTATTTGTATAGACTTTTTAAAATGAAATTATGCCACAATAAGGCTTTTTGTTAGGGTTAATTTAAAGGGGTGAAAATGGGGAAGAAAATTTGTTTCAGAACTTCTTTATTTCCGAAATCACATTCGTAAAACCAATAAATATTACCTATTTTCTTTAAAAAATGATATTGCAATTATTAAATATTATTCATATTCTACATCCCACTTCCCACTAATGTTATAAATGTGAAAGTTTGGATGGATGTTTGCTACTCAATCACGCCAGAACGGCTGAACGGATCTGGATGAAATTTTACATATGGATCTTTTAGGCCTTGGAATAAATACTTATACTTTTCATGATCATCATCTTCCATCACCACGCGGGTAAAACCGCGGGGCGCAGCTAGTTTCTGATAAATAAAGAACTTTGAAAAACAAAAAATCCAGACTAAGATTAAAAGTCAGACGATCACTCAACTTGTATGCGATAACTTATATTTTAATATGAGTCTTTATTTAAAAAATCATTAATCATTTTCAGGCATCAAAATCATCCCCAGAGGAGATTCAAGAACAAATCGAACTCATCCAGAGCGTTTCGTGGTCCCGCTGGTCGCCCGTGGACGAGCTGGTGGAGCTGGGAGGAGTTTCCCTCCTGCTGCAAGTGATAGGGTTCTCCTACGAGTGGAACTTTAATGGGAGGTATTGTAGTTTCGACCTTGCGTCTTGTAGACTATTTCTATAAATGTCACACTATTATTATAAAGGCAAAAGTTTGCGAGTGTGTTTGTATGTTTATTACTTTGTCAAACGGCTGTACCAATTTTGATGAAATTTGGTATGGAGGTAGCTGACACTCTCTCACTGACACACAGATTACTTTTTATCCCGAAAAAAAAAAATGTTTACGTGTAAACAGCGGGTAACACCGCGGGACGTAGCTAGTATTAAATATATCTACGTTTGTCCACCAACTCATCTGATGGAAAGTGAAGTTGCGGTCGAGGACGTAGCACGTTGATCTATGAGAAATATTTTAGATATTTAATAGAACTCCGAAATGACGTTCCACAGACACCAGAGTCCGTGACCTTTGTCAACTTTGAATTACAATTTTATTTTTTATTATTTACAATATATGAAGAGGAAAGTTAGTCAAGTTACGCGTGGGTTCAAACCCACCCCTGCCCACGCTTTGTAGCGATGATAGCTCAGTGGTTAGCGCGGCCGGTTCGCATGTCGAAGGGTGTGGGTTCAAACCCCAATTGGTTAGTGTAATTCTCAAATTTTGCACTATGATGGAAATTATCGTACGATGGTACACTACTATCGCAGTCATGAAATCGTACATGTACCTATATATTTAGTACGATAATTATTATTGAGGTGTTGTAGTCCATCGAGAAACGTGCTAAGAAACTCATTAGCAATAAAATAACGATATTAAGAACGAAACGTTTTACGATTGTCTAGAGTTAGATACGACTTAAACACTGTCTAAATTTAAACAACGGGCATAGCTAGTTTAACCGATGTCTAAGTTCTAATGTCAACCAAATAACTGTCAACAGAGAATTGACCATTACTACTTTTTGCTGTAAACATTGTGATCGTGGTGAAATTAGCAGTATCTTTTTCGTATTTCTTTTGAAAAATAGTTTTGAATACGATTACGAATACGATACCTATGGATATTATAGAAATTATTGATTTTATCGACGATATGGATTTAGAGGACCTTGAATTCATGGATCGCTTTCGCTTTTTCTTTATTTACTGTTTTATTATTCATATTGACTTTTTAACTTCGTGTTAAAACAAAATAATTATGATTCAAGACCGGTACAATACAAACAGCAACAGGCTTCAATCCAAATCCCAGTAGATGTCATGGCTGTCATTAGTCAGTTTTTTTTTTACTTTTGAGCGATACGTTCCATTTCTTTCCATGAGATCAATTCACTATAGCGTTACATTACGTTTTTGTTTGAACTTAACTTAATAGCATTAATTTAATAATTAAAATAGTATTTAATTTCATTATTAACTATATTTTGACTTACATACTAACAGTTTGTAACATCCCTCATCTGACGGCCTTTTTATTTAATTTTAAGTTAGTTTAGTTTTCTCTAGATGTCTATAAATAATAATGACAGAACTAACAGTTGTAATGAAATAATTGTTCAGAAAATCATGTACCTACTCTCACGCGATCTGCGTAACATGGAAGCGAAAGAACGGAACTACCTGAACTAAAAAAAAGGTTGAACGAATGTTTTATGGTGTTGCCAAGATTTATGAGTTAGACATTGTTTAGAAAGACACTCGCTAAACACAGTTTTGTGGTAACAAAAGTTAAACATGCGTTAAACATGTGTTTATCTTTTAGACAGTGTTTAGCTAAACATTTGTTGGACCACTGTTTTATCTGTCTTTTGTAGTAAGACTGTATGAGTCTAGCTAGACTCGATAAGATTCAAAAACGTCTTGCCAAAGACAATAATATCGCCCACGTAAACAAAAATATGTTCATTAAATGAAAACAACTGGGCCAAACGATGTTTTTTTTTTTTTTTTATAGCTGCCAGGCTAGGTGTTTGACCACAGCTCACCAGATGTTAAGTGACGGTGTGGTCGAAGACGGTAAAGCACACCTAGCCTGGAATGAAACTGGCTCTCAAGTGAGGTTGCCGGAACACACCGTTAGATGCTTGGCGGCAGATTTTCAACTTGAGGGTGGTAGCTAGCCAGCCGAGTACTAGAAAGTACCCTACCACCACGCTATGGTTTCCTCACGATGTTTTCCTTCACCGGCAGCTCATTGCTCATTGTCGTTAAATTTTTATGGGACCAAATGGCAACTATTCCGCATCAAACTAAATCACGTAAATCGGATCATAAATCTCAGCGTAATCAGTGTACATACATTTAAAAAAAAAAATAAGTTGAGAACCTCCGTTTTTTTGGAAGTCGGTTAAAAATAATGCATGGTCGGATATTCCTCCTTAATAGATCTATAAAAAAGTCCGCGGTGGCATATATCTATGTTTTAAGTATAGCTTACTATACCCATTCTTACTACCCGTGTGAAGCCGGGGCGGGTCGCTGGTCAATTATATAATTTAGTATGATATAGTGTAATTTTTTTACAGATCGGAGACGGTGCGATCTGCTCTTGACATAGTGTCTGTTTGCTGCGTTGCCCCGAGAGTCCAACTACTGCTTACCGAGAAGATCGACATGAGGGATTCGGAACTCACTACTGGAGTCAATATTGTACTAGGTAAGTAAAGATAAATGATAAAGATTTATTTATATGACATAATTTATTACATTATTGCATTTATTGAATTATTTTATTGTTTTGACTTTTGAATTTAATTGAATTTTTTATTTTTGAATTTTATTTTATGACTTTTGTATTTAATTTGAATTGTATATGTGACATTTTGATTTTATAATAATAATAATAATATGTACCTATGTATGTTGACTTGCACCATCGCATTAGGGAACCCCTGTGAGGATGGTGTAAACTGTTGTAAATAAATAAATTATTTTCAATAACATGAGTATGATATATGATGACCTGTTCTGAAGCAGCCAGGGAGCTTTTCAATTATGTGAGTCGCCTCAAGTGACCTACTTTGATTTTTTTGTGTGTATGCAGAGGAGTGAATGTGTGTATGAGAGAGTGTGTATAAGTATGTGTTATGTCTAGGTATTATTTTATTAATTTTTACTTATAAGAAATACTTAAGAAAACACGATGGGACTGCCATGTGTATGTCACAAAAGTCCCTTAAATAAAAAGGAATAAAAAAAATATATATGATGTCCGTAACTAAATTTATGATTTTCATGCTATGCCTGAAGTACAAACTTTTGATGGCAACACAATATTAGCAGTAATTTACGTTTTTAAATAGGTTTTTTTTATTTATTTAAACAATTTGAAGTAAGAACATTAAAAATTATTGAAATAAAAAAAAAATACATTGTTACATAAAAATTAAAAAAATAAATTGTTAAATTATGGAAATCAATAACAATAATAAAATGTCAATGGAATTACAATATCAATAAAATTATAAATGTCAATATAATAAATAAAATGTCAATGAAATTATAATGTCAATAAAATTAATAGAATGTCAATATAAAAATTAAAAATATACACATTGTTAAAATTTGACAATTAAAAATTCATTAATTTTATAATAGATTTTTTGGACTAACAGTTGTTTCAATTTTATTTTAAATGGAACAGGTTTTAGATGTCTTATTGGCTTTGGTATAGTATTGTAAATGATAAATACGAGGCTTGTGTTGTAGCTGATAGCTCAGTGATTAGTGCGGTCGGTTCAAATGCTAAACGTGGGTTCAAACCCCAACAATGAGATTGAGCTGCCGGTAAATGCACACCTAGCCGGGGATGGAAGTGGCTCTCAAGTGAGGCTGCCGGAACACGGCAGATTTTCTATTTGAGGGTGGTAGGCTAGCTAGCCGAGTACTAGAAAGTACCCACCATAATGTTCTCACACACGATGTTTTCCGTCACCGGCAGCTCAAGCTCATTGTTGGGGTTTGAACCCACGCCCTTCGGCATGCGAACCTACCGCGCTAACCACTGAGCCATCATCGCTAAAAATACTATTTTAATTATTATATTTTATCCAATGTTTGCACACCCAATTCTGGGTTTAAATATGGTCTAACCGCCTTTTAAATTAATGTACCAACATTTTGACACCAGTACTTAGCAAATAAATTAAATATTTTGATTTTGTTCCGCGTAACTCTGTTTAAATTTTAGTGATTCGAGTGTTATCGTTTTCTCGGCTGCTTCTTCTTCTATTCTTCTTCTTCTATCTACTTTTTTGCTTAAAAATAACTATTATCGTTTTCGTCAGGCGCTGCGGATGGAGAGATAGTTCCGGAGCCCGAAGTGCAGAAGGCGGCGCTCAATTTGCTCGTCAACTGCGTATGCGCTCCTGTCCATAGGGTATGTTCAAGTAATTTCTAAATACCTTTTCTATTAATTATGTCTGTCTGTCCGTGTGTCACCACCGATTTTCTCAGGAACGGGAGGACACAGCAAGTTGAAATTTATAACAGACTAGCTGTGCCCTGCGGTTTCACCCGCGCTAGATGCCTACGTCATAGTAGCTTTATGCATGCAAATTCTCAGCCCGAACGGTTTAAAATTGAAAAAGTTTCATACAAACTTTCATCCCCTATTTTATCCCCTTGGGGGTAGAATTAATCAAAATCCTTTCTTAGCGGATGCCTACGTCATAACATCTACCTGCATGCCAAATTTCAGCCCGATCCGTCCAGTGGTTTGGGCTGTGCGTTGATAGATCACTATGTCAGTCAGTCAGTCACCTTTGAGTTATGTATATTTAGATAGATACTGAAGTCTATAGTCCCTAGTAGGTGTATAAAAATCAAGGTCCAGAGTCAACACGATAAAAATATAAATTTAGATTTTCGCGAAAACTTTAAAGTACCAAAATTTAACTTAATTTTCAACTTTTTTTATTTTTCTTGCTTTTAACCAAAATTGACAATCCTAGGTCAACCGGAAGTACCCTATAGGTTTTTGGTCGAAAACCTATATGGTAGTTCCCATTGACTTAGAATCACGAAATTTGGCAAAAAGCAAGTTCTTACAGCACAAATAAAAGAAAAAATCCAAAAAATAAAAAAGTTGTAAATTAATGGTTATACATATATACATACATCACACACACACACACACATCATCAGCCATAGGACGTCCACTGCTGGACATAGGCCTCCTCCTGGCGGGGTTTTGCCAATACTCGTCAAGCTTGGCAGGCGGGTTGGCGAGCGCAGTTAGGTGTGATTGTTCAAGGAAGACGCTGCTGCCCATCTTCCGGATTACATCCCTTAGCCGACTCTTAAGGCAACCACGGGTAGAGAGGGTGGGTTACTATACATACATAGTTGAAGCCGATTAAGATAGTAATCTGAATTGTATGTGTGATGTACTGTAGTTTATTAAGGTAGTTAGAAATATATAAACTTGTGTGTACCTACATTTTATGTTTAATAAATCAGTCTTGTATCCAGTGCTATGGTAGTTTTACTCATCACTTACATTGGCGCAGTCTAAAGGTTTTTACGTCGTAATTAGTAAAAATGCCGTACGGAAAGTTACATGAATTTGATATTCATGGGCGGGCGAGTTGGTGCGCATACGTACGACTCGTAGAACAGTTTATTTTACTGAATGAAATTAAGACTGAGCTGCGAGTCGCCATGTTGGTAACACACGTCGGAGCCGCCACGTACGACCTCATGTGTGACCTCTGCTCACCACATCATCCGGAGAATAAGAACTTCGAGGAGCTGGTGGCGTTGGTGCGTGACCACCTAGAACCGAAGCGTTCCGAGATTGCCGAACGGCATATATTTCGACAACGGCGACAGGCAGAAAGCGAAAACGTCGGCACATTCTTGCAAACTCTAAAACACCTCGCGACCCACTGTAACTTTGGGTCGTCGCTGGAGGAGAACTTGAGGGATCAGTTTGTGTCCGGCCTGCACAGCGAGGAAATGCGATCTCGTCTGTTCGCCGAACCTACGCTGGACTACCGGAGAGCAGTGGAGCTGGCGCTGGCTCTGGAGGCGGCCGAGCGGCACGCGGAAACCGCGGCCGCGGGCGGCGTCGTCCTTGGAGCGCCGGGCTCAGCGGATGTAGGACTCGGGCAGGGCGGAAACGGGCTGCATCGGGTGGCGACGGCCGACACGGCGGGCCGCACCCGGGGGCGCAGTACCTCTTGCTGGCGTTGTGGAAAAGCTAACCACGCGCCGAATAAGTGTCGTTATAAGTTTTATTCATGTAATAAATGCAGTGAAAAGGGGCATTTGGCCCTTAAGTGTCCTAAAAGTGTGAAAATCAATAACAGGGGTGAGTCGAAATTCCAAAATTACATCGAAACAGATAGTGATGCGAGTGACGGATTATATCATTTCTCCGTGTCAGCAGGAACAAACCGTAAGGACGATCCTTATAACTTAGAACTTAAAGTCGAGAATAGAAACTGTTTGTTCGAATTAGATACAGGTAGTAAAATATCGGCAGTGTCAAAACAATTTTACGATGAGCATCTATGTCATTTGCCTATAATTAAAGACGAAGCTAAGTTTCGCTCATACTCGGGCGGTGAGATCGTGCCTCTCGGTCGCGTCGAGGTGACCGTGGCGCGAGGGAGCGAGACCACCATTTTACCTCTTTTTATTATCGCAAATGGCGCGAAACCTTTAATGGGTCGGCTTTGGATGCGCAAATTGAACGTAAAATCTATAAACATTTTTAATATGACTGAAAATGGCGATCCCGTAACCACACATCTAAGATTACGATTTCCAGAGGTGTTTAAAGACGGGTTAGGAACATTTAAAACTGAGATTAAGTTATATCTCAAAGACACTGAGCCGATCTTTTACAAAGCTCGTCCGATACCACTAGCGATGCGAATACCTGTTGAGCGCGAAATACAGCGCTTAGTATCAGAGTCCGTGATAGTGCAGGTCGAAAGGTCGGACTACGGTACGCCGATCGTAGCTGTTATCAAGCGAGACGGCTCTATTCGTATATGCGGCGACTACAAGGTAACGGTAAATCCGAAGCTGAAAGATGTGCATTACCCATTGCCGCGCATTGAACAGTTATTCGCAGCGCTAAGCGGCGGGGAGCAGTACACAAAATTAGACTTAAGAAATGCATACCTACAATTAATTTTACACGAAGAGTCACAACCACTCACCGCTATTACCACACACGTCGGCGTATTTGTCTACCGAAGGGTGCCCTTCGGCTTAAAATGTTTACCAGAAATGTTTCAGAAATTAATCGAAGAGACGTTGTGTGGAATAGACAATGTTGTATGTTTTATTGATGATATATGTATAACAGGGGCTAATAGGGAAGTTCACATGAAAAACTTAAAGGCTGTGCTATCTAGACTGCAGGAAGCTGGCTTACGCATAAAATTTAATAAGTGCGAATTTTTTAAAAATGAAGTTTGCTATCTCGGTTATAGAATAAATCGAAATGGACTACATACCGATGAAACAAAAGTGGCGGCAATAGCAAATTTACCCACTCCTGAAAGCGTGTCCCAGTTGCGGGCGGCACTCGGATTGGTAAATTATTACTCGCGTTTTTTAAAAAATGTTAGTACTATATTGCACCCACTTTACTCGCTGTTAGCTAAGGGCGTGCATTGGGAGTGGACGGAGGCGTGCCGTCAGGCATTTGAAAGCATAAAGGAGCAGCTGGTGAGCGGACCGGCTCTGGCACACTACGAGCCGCAGCTCCCTCTGGTCCTGGCGTGCGACAGCTCCGAGTACGGGCTGGGCGCGGTACTCTCGCACGTGTACCCCGACGGTAGCGAGCGCATCGTGTGCTGCGCCTCGCGCACACTCAACGCCGCCGAGCGGAAGTACAGTCAAATCGACAAGGAGGCGCTCGCCATCGTGTACGGGGTCACGCGCCATCATCAGTACGTGTTCGGACGAAAGTTCAAGTTACGCAGTGACCATAAACCACTCACATACATATTCGGTCCCAAACACGGGATCCCGCAGACGGCCGCTAGTCGTCTACAGAGGTACGCGGTACGGCTCGCCGCATATGACTTTGACATAACTTTCGTGCCGACCGAGAAGAACGGTAACGCGGATGGTTTATCGCGCCTGCCTCTCGCCGCCGCCGACGGTAAGCTGAAGACGAGCGTAGAAGAGGCGGCTTATATTCATTATGTAGAAGAGACGTTCCCCTTGAGCCACCGGGACGTAGCGAAAGAGACCATGAGGGATAGCATGCTGAGCAAAATTTATGGATACATAATAAGCGGTTGGCCGGATGGGACGGAAATCGAAAGTGAAAAGTCGTATTTTTACCGAAAAGAGGCTCTGCAGGTCGATCATGGGTGTATCGTATGGGGATACAGAATTGTCATACCGAGAAACTTACGTAAACACATCATAGAGGACATCCACGAGGGTCACGTGGGCGTGGTCCGCATGAAACAAATAGCTAGAAATTACGTGTGGTGGCCGTCGCTAGAGGAGGAGATACAGGAGCGCGCTCGCACGTGCGGCGCATGTCGCGCCGTGCGCGACGCGCCGCCGCACGTGCCACCCGCGCCCTATCTCTGGCCGCAGGATCCGTGGGCGCGCCTGCACGCCGACTTCCTTCACTACACTGGTAAATGTTACTTGGTCGTCATAGACGCGCATTCAAAGTGGATAGAGGTGACCGCCATGTCCGCGGGCACGTCGGCCGAACCGGTGATCGGTAAGTTCAGAGAAATGTTTGCCAGATTCGGGGTTCCGAAGCAGCTGGTGACAGATGGGGGCCCGCCGTTTAAATCCGCCAAACTGGAAATGTACCTAGAAAAGAATGGTGTTCAGCACATCCTGACGGCGCCATATCATCCCGCAAGCAACGGCGCAGCGGAAAACGCTGTTAAGACTATTAAGAAGGTAATGAAGAAGGCCACGGCCGACGGAGAGCAGGTGGACGCCGCTCTGAACAAATTCCTGTTGCAATATCGAAACAGCTCGCATAGCAGCACGCAGAAAGAGCCTGCGGTTGCGATGTTGGGGCGGCGGCTGCGCACACGGCTCGATCAATTGCGCGCGCCGAGCGCGGCGCAGTGCGCAGCCGCAGCTCAGCACACGCAAGTCGCGCACGCGGGAGGAACACAGCGACACTTCGCCGCGGGAGACACCGTGCTAGTCAGAAATTACTCTAAGCAAGGTCAAAAATGGAAAGAAGGAACAGTTACAGAGCGTACGGGCTCTGTTACCTACAGAGTGACCACCGAGGGGAACGACAGATCGACTACCAAACATGCCGATCAGCTGTTGCCTAACAGGTCGAAGCGTTACTCGTGGGCGTTAGGAGCAGGTGAGGAATCTGCCGATTGTGACCGAGACTCTGTCAAAGACACGGTGCAGTCGACGCCGGGTCTGCCGGCTGGCACGGCCGGCGCGGCTTCGGCGCCAGGTACGCCTGCCCGGGCAGAGCCTATCGAGCAGCGCGGTTCGACTCCCGAGCCGTGTAAACACACACCCGAAGGTATTCCTACGCCCAATCGCCCCACCCTTCGCCCACGTAAAACAAAACTAAATTATAGACATTTATTAAACCTCGTATGATGGGGTACTGAGATTGTCCAATCATATCTACGCATATATACATATAACATATATATATAGGTATGCAATACACGTACCTACAGTCCTAGATGTCTAAGGCCTTAATTTTTTTTTTTTCTCTCTTGTTTTTATAGCCCACCTAGGAATCTATACTTACCATTTATAAGTACCAGTAGATAGTTAATCCTTACTTATAAGAAAAATAAATATGTTATTTTATTAAGGTAGTTAGAAATCCAGCTGATGTAACTATATAATATACTTACTATTAGTTACCATACTTTTAAAGCCTAATTATTTTTCTAAATTCTAAATTAAAGTTCATATGTATCATTTAAGCTATATAGTCAATTTTTTTTAATAAGAGGGGAAGTGTGATGTACTGTAGTTTATTAAGGTAGTTAGAAATATATAAACTTGTGTGTACCTACATTTTATGTTTAATAAATCAGTCTTGTATCCAGTGCTATGGTAGTTTTACTCATCACTTACAGTATGGACGGTCAATTTATTATGGCGGTATAATGGGTAGGTACGCAACCGTCGGAGCACGAGTTCGACTCGCACTTGACCGATTTTTGGTCTATGAATCCACACCTTTTGGAGCACGATGCTCGCTGTGCTATCATCACTAGATTCATAATATCTGTGTTATGTTTGTTAGACAGGAACGTCGACCACACGTTTCTCAATATCTGGTTCCACGAAAAAAAAGACCGCCCTCAGATCGTACGAAGACGTCATACAAAAAGTTTGGGAAAGCGTGCGGACGAACAACGGAATTATGGTAAGAAACTTTTTTTTTAATTTCAATTTTTTTTTTTAACGCTGACAGTCTATGTGTTTGAACACAACTCACCTGATGTTAAGTGACGATGTGGTCGAAGATGGTAAAGCACACCTAGCCTGGAATAGAACTGGCACTCAAGTGAGGCTGCCGGAACACACCGTTAGATGCTTGGCGGCAGATTTTCAACTTGAGGGTGGTAGCTAACCAGCCGAGTACTAGAAAGTACCCTACCACCACGCTATGGTTTCCTCACGATGTGTTCCTTCACCGACAGCTCAAGCTCATTGTTGGGGTTTGAACCCACGCCCTTCGGCATGCGAACCGACCGCGCTAACCACTGAGCTATCATCGCTACAAAAATAATTCTTAACTTAATTCTTTCCGCGCTTTCACTTACATTTTCTGGAATATCCGAGATTTTTTTACAGATAATTTGTACAATTGAAGCGATTATCCTAAAGATATAATTTTTTAATCCAAAATACAGTGGAGCATCTTACATCCGTACATCGACCAACAGAATAAACAATCCAATATGATAATCATAAATATATTTTGTTAATATACCTAATTAGAATTTGTAATGACTTATTACTAGTTAAATAGTCTCTTAATTTGGCTTTAATTGTAAGGCTTTTTGTTCATGAAGAGAATAGATATCGGGAGAACCCATTGGTTTCCGAAATATCACCAGTTTGGGTTCATATTAATGTGTCCAAAATGAATGCCAAATAAATTGATTACATATGTTTTTTTTTTTAGTTTGAAACAATCACAAATGGCATAAAATATAAGTAATCACAAATGGCATAAAATATAAATAATCACAAATGTCATAAAATATAATATAATAAACACTCATAAAATTAAATTTATTTATTGATATAAAGACGACTATTCTAATCAATTATCTCTATCTCATAATTCTTATTCTTATCTATCTACAAAAAATATATCTTCGGATGCCAAAATAAATTAGGTTTATAAATGTCAAAAAGGTTATACAAATATCAAACCACATACACATATAACTCTCTCTCGATCTATCTCGTTCTCTCTCTCTCTCTCTTTCTCTCTCTCTCTCTCTCTCTCTCTCTCTCTCTCTCTCACACACACATCGCGTACACAAACTTTCGCTTCCATTATATCAGTAAACTGATATAGAGTTGCATCTAAAGTAACAGAACTTCATCGTTTGTTAGGTGCTGCTATCGTTAATGATGATAAAGTCTCCCATCACGGACGCAGACCGGTTACGCGGGCTGGCTTGTCGCGCGCTGGTCGGCCTGGCGCGCTGCCCTACAGTGCGCCAGATCATATCCAAACTGCCTCTCTTCACCACCGAGCAGATACAAGGTATGTACCCAGTAAAACATGCATCTAGCAATACATACATCCAATAATACGTGCACCTAGTAAAATATGCACCCTGCAATCCATGCATCCAGTTAGTCCCAGTTATACATGCACCCTGTTAATCCCAGATTGGACAATACATGTACCCAACAATACATGCAACCTAGCGATGCATACACCCAGTAATGTGTGCACCCTGTTAGTTCAAGTTATACATACACCCAGCAATACATGCACCCAGCAATACATGCACCCAACAATACATGGAACCTAGCGATACATGCACCCAACAATACATGGAACCTAGCGATACATGCACCCAGTAATGTGTGCACCCTGTTAGTCCAAGTTATACATACACCCAGAAATATATGCACCCAGCAATACATTCACCCAGTAATACATGTATCCAACAAACCATGCGCTCAATAATAAATGCATTTTAATCTTTTAGTATAGAAACTGGGGGCGTACCGTGAGCTCTTATTGCCATTCAAGTAAAGAGATCATGACAAAATCATGCGGCGCCAAAACTTATAGCGTTGCCAAATTACGTTACGCGCAGCCATTATCATTATTATCTAACTTGAAAAAGAGCTATCGTTACTGCCGTTGGATTTTTTTAACCTTACTAAGCTCTAATATACCACCCAAAAGCTGAGCTTTGTGAAAGCTCGCGTAGTTTTTCTAACGGGTAATAATTTTCAAAACAGTTTTTTTTTTAATTTAGTTTAGTTCTGTTGCAGCGATGTTAACTCTTTGGTTTTCTAGCAGATAGCGTTAGTAGTACAATAACATTTTATCCAATGAATACAAAATTGTTAATGTTCATTATTTTGAAAGCTTATAAAAATATATTTTTTTGACAGATAACACATCTAGATATGAAGTTAAATTACTATGTTAAAGCACAAATCTATAGGCGTGATAGTTTTTCAGTAAAGTGTACCACAAAAATGCTCAGGTTGTGGGATAGTGATAGGGCTCTCTTCGCTCGCCCTGATAAAACAAAAATATTGTTACAGTATTAATGCGAGAGCCGATTCTGCAAGAGAAGCGCCAGGAGCACTGTATGTTCCAAATGTATGCTCTGGAACTGTTGGAGCGAGTCAGCGGCAAGAGCAAACACAGGGGACCAGAGTTCGAGACCTCACTTGCTAACATACACAGAGTGAGTATAACACACATACCGAGTACAACATACACAGACTGAGTATAACACTGACTGAGTATAATACGGCTGATCTCAGGGATCATGCAGACATGGAGCGGGAGCGGAGGGCTCTGTCCGTGAGAGCTAACATGATAGCTCGCAGGTTTGCACGGTGTTCTAATGAGGTCAAAATTACGCTCTTTCGAGCGTATTGTACATCGCTCTATACGTGCAGCCTGTGGGCTAATTACACAAATAAGGACTGCAGCGGCCTCCGCGTCCAATATAATAACGCATTCAGGGCGGTGATGGGGCTGCCCCGGTACTGCAGCGCCTCGGGTATGTTCGCGGAAGCACGAACTGACTGCTTTCACGCGACTATGCGCAAACGGGGCGCGTCCTTGGTGCGGAGAGTGCGGGCCAGCTCCAACACCGTCCTGATGATGATTGCCGACAGACTAGATTGCCCTTTCCTTCGGCATTGCTGCAACAGGCATGTTGCAGTTCCAATGTCGAAGAGAATATATAATTGATTATCTTAATGACTTATTTTATTGTTATTTTTGTTGACTTTGAATTAATTATTTCTGACATGATTTATATTTATGTATTTTTGACATTTTATTTTGAATTGAATTTTGTAATGATTGTAATTTTAACATTATGGGTTAAAAGGCCTGAAATAAATGAATTTTAATTTAAATTTTTTAATAAACATACACAGAGTGAGTATAAGCTACACAGACTGAGTATAACATACAGAGACTGAGTACAACATATACAGACTGAGTACTCATAATAATGAACTACTTTTACTATTAGCACAACGCATATGGCAAGTAAAATTTTCTATAAAACCTGATTTTAGAGTTATGCCCATAGTAAAAGTTGGTCATAATGGTGACTAAATGATCATCTTACGGCTTACCATCCCTCATCATTGTTTATAACCGTGTATGACTGTTTCAGTCGAACGTGGTGGCCCAAACTCGCATCAACTACAACGAGCATCAGTTGCTGCAGTTGGTGGCGGCGCACCTGACCGCGCGCGGGCTGTCCGAGTCGGCCGCCACGCTGCGGCGCGAGGCACTGCTACCGCTGGCCGCGCCGCGCGCCGCGCCCGTGTACGCGCCGCCACCTCCCACCGTCTACACGCCTTCCACGCCTGTGCGGGTGAGTACACGGCACTAGACGCCTTCCACGCCTGTGCGGGTGAGTACACGGCACTAGATGCCTTCCACGCCTGTGCGGGTGAGTACACGTCGCTACACGCCTTCCACGCCTGTGCGGGTGAGTACACGTCGCTACACGCCTTCCACGCCTGTGCGGGTGAGTACACGTCGCTACACGCCTTCCACGCCTGTGCGGGTGAGTACACGTCGCTACACGCCTTCCACGCCTGTGCGGGTGAGTACACGTCGCTACACGCCTTCCACGCCTGTGCGGGTGAGTACACGTCGCTACACGCCTTCCACGCCTGTGCGGGTGAGTACACGTCGCTACACGCCTTCCACGCCTGTGCGGGTGAGTACACGTCGCTACACGCCTTCCACGCCTGTGCGGGTGAGTACACGTCGCTACACGCCTTCCACGCCTGTGCGGGTGAGTACACGTCGCTACACGCGCAGACACCTCAAGCGCTGAATATTAGTGCAGCATGCAAGACCCCACACGGGGCCTGCGACTTTGTTTTATACTATTTAGAGATGAGAAATAATGTATCGATATATCGTATCAGCAGGGTCGCGTGTCGGTGACGCGCACCAGCAGTGTTGGCTCCATCCATCGCGAGACAGACCTGAATACTTCCCTCAACACGTCTACCAACCACGTCGACGAAGCTCCTTCTACGCCACATGTCATCAAACTACGGTATGCATTCATCTCTTTTTTACCCGACTGCCAAGGAAGGGTTGTGTTTTTCGTGCGTATCTTGTATGTATACATATAAATTTCTTTATAACCTCATATCTTCCAAACCTAAGCAACGTCTTATAGCACAGATAACGGAATAATTGTGAAAAGCATAAATTTCCATTTAAAAAAAATACCATAACTTTTACTTATATACCTACAGGTTTGTACGGGATCCTCGGTGCGCGAGTCCGACTCACACTTGGCCGGTTTTTTTTTTAATTTTGACGATTCGTGTCTCTTTTTTTTGCGTTTTTGATATTGCGCGTCTAAATGGTATTTATTTTGTTTTAGGAAAGTCCAAAGTCAGCAACACGCGGCGGTGGCGGGGCCCGGCGCGTCGGAGCACCGGCGCTCGCTACAAAAACAAATAAGCGTCACCACGGGAGATTCCTCGAACAACTTACAACACAGGTGCAAATCACGTATTACGCCTTATCACACACACACACACACACACACACACACACACACACACACACACATACACACACAAACACACGCTCACAGAGACTCACAAACACACAACACACACACACAGAAGTAGAATAAATACAATTTTTGGTCATTCATTGTGTTCAAGCGTTAAGTTGGGAGATCGTTTGGGTGCCAATATTTTACATTTAAAACCTTATACTTTATTAGCTGTGCCCCGCGGTTTCACCCGCGCTTGATGCCTACGTCATAGTAGCTTTATGCATGCAAAGTCTCAGCCCGATCGGTTTCATTGACAAAGTTTCATACCAACTTTCATCCCCTATTTTATCCCCTTGGGGGTAGAATTAATCAAAATCCTTTCTTAGCGGATGCCTACGTCATAACATCTACCTGCATGCCAAATTTCAGCCCGATCCGTCCAGTGGTTTGGGTTGTGCGTTGATAGATCACTATGTCAGTCAGTCAGTCACCTTTGAGTTATATATATTTAGATTTCAGCTTGTTTTGCTCTATTCCAGGGTTACACTGCACTCCATTATCACTGAATATCTGTACAATCAACACGCACTCTGCAAGAACCCTGTCGTCACGTGTCCGCAGTTCAACCTCTTCGAGTGAGTAACCATTATTTATACAGCGTCATACTGACTGGAATGCAACTGGCTCTCAAGTGAGGCTGATGGAACACAGTATTAGGTGCAGCGATGCCCTGGACTTTGCTTTGTTACTAAAAGTTCTGTGTATCGCTGCAATGGCCATGGACATGCGTTATCTCTTACCATCAGGAGAGCGTTTAGTTCTTCACATTAAATTTAGGTAAAAAATACTTTTTTTTTGGTTGGTCAGTACTAGGTGTTTGATCACAGCCTCATCTGATATTAAGTTTTTTTTTATGGTTGGCCTGATAGGTGTTTGACCACAGCTTACCTGATGTTAAGTGCCGGTGTGGTCGAAGATGGTAAAGCACACCTAGCTTGGAATGGAACTGGCTCTCAAGTGAGCCTGCCGGAACACACCGCTAGATGCTTGGCGGCAGATTTTCAACTTGAGGGTGGTAGCTAGCCAGCCGAGTACTAGAAAGTACCCTACCACCACGCTATGGTTTCCTCATGATGTTGTCCTTCACCGGCAGCTCAAGCTCATTGTTGGGGTTTGAACCCACGCCCTTCGGCATGCGAACCGACCGCGCTAACCACTGAGCTATCGTCGCTAAAATCAACTTTACTATCTACTTTTTTTGGCTTTTGTGTTATCACTTATCTCTTATTTATTTTACCAATAAACAGCTGTTCGTTTAATAAATAGTACCTGGATGACCGAGCTATGCTCGGTTTTTCATTGCCTGAAAACACGGATAAAACGATGTTTTCTGAAAATGAAACCTAGCTAGATCGATTTATCGCCCCCGAAACCCCCTGCATACTAAATTTCATGAAAATCGTTGGAGCCGTTTTCGGGATTCAGATTATATATTATATACATATATACAAGAATTGCTCATTTAAAGGTATTAAGATAGATTAGATAAAATAACAAAGCGTTTGTTACTCAGACATCACAAATGCCCGGACCCGCGTCCCGCCGCGTCCGTGTTCGCTACACGGCCGGCGCTGAACGTGTGCGCACGCGTGGTGCGGCGCGCGCTCGGCGTGACGGCGGGCTGCCGGCGCGCGGACGCGAGACTTGTTCACTCCCACTTCGCGCCCACCAGAACGCTGCGTCTTCAAGACGACGAGGCTTACTTCACTCACACGATCTTCCACGTAAGTACTCGTGCACAAGAGATCTCAACTTACCTATAAGGGAACTCAACTCGCTTACAAGAGAACTCAACTTGCTTACAAGAGAACTCAACTCGCTTACAAGAGAACTCAACTCTCTTACAAGAGAACTCAACTCGCTTACAAGAGAACTCAACTCGCTTACAAGAAAACTCAACTCGCTTACAAGAAAACTCAACTCGCTTACAAGAGACTTGCTATATCTCTTTTAATGTGGCTGGCTAGATGAAAACTATCTAAACTGTCTAGGTACTGAGGAATTTAATAGTCCCTTAAATAACATATATAAAAATCAGTTTTTTTTTATATGAATTTTAATAGATATTCCTATATTCCTACAAAAAATTAGCTTAAAAATCCCGCCGGATTGAATACAATGCTGGATTGCAATCCCTATACCGCATCTCACGTTACCTGTGTCTGTGCAGCCCGCGAAACAGCAGCTGCTGGCAGCGACTTCCTCCGGCGACATCCGGATATTCAACCTGTTCAGCGGCGCCGAGGAGAACTCTTATCAAGTGCACGAATCCTACATATATCACATGCAAGTGAGTACTTTTACTTAGTGGTAGATTTCCTTAGCAGGAGGTCGTCTAGGTAGGTACCATCGCAGTACCAGATCAAGCAGTAGTGTGTAAACATTAGTGTGTTCCGGTTTGAAGGGTACTGCAGCTAGCGAAATTACAGGGCTATTGAGACTAACCATCTAGTCTCAAAGTAATGAGCGTCAAGGCAGCGATGCCCTGGACTTTATTTTGCTACTCAAAGTTCTGTGTATCGCTGCAATGGTCATGGACAGGCGTTATCTCTTAACATCAGGAGAGCGTCTCGTTCGTCTCATTACAGTTACATTAAAAAAAAGTACCGAAGCTATAATTACATCTATTCACTTTTTTTTTTTCTGGCATCGGCCATTTTGCATGTACGCACTTATTCAATCCACATTATTCGCACAGCGAAGATGTGGAATTCTTTGCCGGATTTTGTGTTTCCCAAAAAGTACAATATGAGTGTTTTCAAATCAAGAGTAAACAGGTTCCATCTAGGGAAACGTGTTCCATCCTAGACCACAACGTTGCTTATCATCAGACAGGATGTGGACAAACGGGAAAATATTACGAATAAAAAAAATAATGCCTGTATTGGGTATTTTTATTGTTTCAAATTTATCATGAAAAATCAAGTAAAATAAATCTAAATTACAGTCAAAGTCATACATAGTAAATCAGAGTCAAGTCCGGTCCATACCTTTCTATATTTCTATTCTAGAGCCACAGTTCTTATGTCTAAGCTAGTTCGCCCACACATTTTACTTAGTAGCAAGCTCCTTAGCAAGAGGTCGTCTAAGTTACCAAGCAGTAGTGTGTAAACATCACTGTGTTCCGGTTTGAAGGGTACTGCAGCTAGCGCAATTACAGGGCTGTTGAGACTAACCATCGAAAGTCTCAAAGTAATGAGCGCCAAAGCAGCGATGCCCTGGACTTTGTTATACTACTCAAAGTTCTGTGTATCGCAATGGTCATGGACAGGCGTTATCTCTTACCATTAAGAGTCTCAATACTTTTCCATAAAAAAAATACACCGTCGCTTCTATCAGTTGAGTTGTGTGGTCAAACACCTAGTCTAGTCTGTCTATCAAATGACTGTGGTTGCAGGCAAGCAGGGACGGGAACTTACTGCTGGCGTCCGCCACCACGCCGTGGAGACCTCTGTCGGCCCTTTGGAACATTAAAGAATTCGATTTAAAGTAAGTAATGATTTCATCTCATATAAGTGTTTTTAAACTATTGAATCGAACCTCAGCTCTCGTAATGTGAGCTTATTACTACTGTGTTCCAGTTACATTCCAGGCTAGGTGTGCTTTACCATCTTCGACCACACCGTCACTTAACTCACCTGATGTGGTCAAATACATAGCCTGTCAGCCATAAAAAAAAAAAAAAACAAAAACAACTTCAAACTAGTTTCTTTTTGCATGCCGAAAGGTCAAGTATGGAGATCTTTATTGTAGCCTTTCCATCTATAACTGTACCCATATTTAAGCAATAAATGAATTATGAATTAACTTTTCGTGTTGCTTCCAAAACTCCATCGAAGTCAAGTCGCCACTACTTTACTAAGGCATGACTAGATTTGACTGGCACGGACTGGACTTTGACTGTAACTGTAGATGTTAGACATGAATTACAAAAACCGAAGACGGGGTATTATGACTTTACAGCTTTAATCCACCTGACGGGGCAATTTTTTTTATTTTTTTTATATCATGTATGCCGTTACCTTTATTTCAGATTTCAACTAGACAATGAGGAATACGTAGAGTTTTCCAAAGTGACCGACGAGCGTATCATCGGCACGCGCGGGGAGAAAGCTACCATCTTCGACGTGCGCTCGGGACGCGAACTGATGACTCTAACGCCAGCCATCAGTAACCAATATGCCAAGAATCGAGCCACTTTCAACCCTACCGACGAACTCGTGCTCTCAGGTGCGCCGATATATAAAGTTTCATTGTACGAAACCCCCTTTTTGGTTTAGTTTGGTGTACGAATCGCCTTTTCGGCTTAGTTCAGTCTACGAAACTCCCCTTTCGGCTTCGTTCAGTGTACGAAACCCCCTTTTCGGCTTACTTCCGTGTACGAAACCCCCTTTTCGGCTTAGTTCAGTGTACGTAACCCCCCTTTTCGGTTTAGTTCTATGTATGAAACCTCCCTTTTCGGCTTATTTCAGTGTACGAAACCTCCTTATCGGCTTAGTTGAGTGTACGAAACCACTTTTCGGCTTAGTTCAGTGTACCAAAAACAAACAAAAAAACTAGTAATCATATTTTTGACAGGAACTATTGCTGCTTCAATATTTAAAAAAACCGGTTCCAGTAGACATGTCACGTAGCGCCATCTAGCCACAAACAAAGCAAAGATTTACTGAAGTTTTTTTTTAAATTACAAATGGGCTTGCTTTTGACCGCCAACTCGCCAGATGTTGAGCGATGGAGATTGTATCTATCAAGGAACACCCACTCGGGCAGTAAATTCCATTGTTTAGCAGTTCGTACAATGAAGGTAGATTCGAACAGCTTAGTTCGAGTTTTTGGAATATGACCATGAAAGGCTAGATGGCGCTGTTTGACATATACTTCAATACATATTATGTATTTGACTTTTCCAATCAAATTGTATGTGTTAAAAGTTATGTATCGTTGTCCACAGATGGCGTGCTATGGGATGTTAATACGGGGAAAGAAATACACAAATTCGACAAACTGAATCAAACGCATAGCGGTGTATTTCATCCGAACGGTTTAGAGGTAAATATTCTTTTTCTTTGTTTATGGCATCGCACTTTGTCCATTTTGCCAGTGTCAAGTATTTAGATAAAGTATTTTATTATAAATTAAGTGAGTTTGTATTCTAGTACTTCGTTATTTTTGTTTGTAGCGTTTTCAAACTCCCAGTAAATATTCTTTATTAAAACGTTCACATCCACACATCCTCAGCCATAGGACGTCCACTGCTGGACATAGGCCTCCTCCTAGGGGTGTTTTGCCAATACTCGCCACGCTTGGCAGGCGGGTTGGCGAGCGCAGTTAGGTGTGATTGTTCAAAGAAGACGCTGCTGCCCATCTTCCGGATTACATCCCTTAGCCGACTTACGGCAACCACGGGTAGAGAGGGTGGGGTACAATTCTTACGCTTGTACCACCACGGCTAAAACTAAAACGATAATTTTTTCTCAAAACTACCTTTAAAAGGGGTGCAAGTTTGTATGAGGATCAATTATTTTTTTTACCTTATAAAATGTCCAAAATTTCAGGTAATATCAAACACGGAAGTTTGGGATCTGAGAACGTTCCACTTACTGAGAACGGTGCCTACGCTGGACAAGTCAGAGGTAAGCAACCATTCAACTGCCAATAAAAACAAAACTTCCGCCTACCCACTGTTTTTTAAAAATTTAATAGTATTGAGATGAACAATACGCTCTCTAGATGGTAAGAGATAACGTCTGTCCATGACCATTGCAGCGATACAGAACTTTGTGTAGCTAAACAAATTCCAAAATAATTTACTTAGTACTAAATCTCCTTAACAGAAGGTCGTCTAGGTGTGTACCACCGCAGTACCAGATATTCTGCCGCCAAGCAGTAGTGTGTAAACATTACTGTGTTATGGTTTTTGAGTCTAACCATCGTATGTTAGTAGCGATGCGATAGCGATGATGGTTCAGTGGTTAGCGCGGTAGGTTCGCATGCCGAAGGGCGTGGGTTCAAACCCTAACAATGAGCTTGAGCTGCCGGTGAAGGAAAACATAGCGTGGTGGTAGGGTACTTTCTAGTACTCGGCTGGCTAGCTACCACCCTCAAGTAGAAAAACTGCCGCCAAGCATCTAACGGTGTGTTCCGGCAGCCTCACTTGAGAGCCAGTTCCATTCCAGGCTAGGTGTGCTTTACCATCTCCGAACACACCGTCACTTAACATCAGGTGAGCTGTGGTCAAACAACAAGTCTATCAGCCATTTAAAAAAAAATGTCTCAAAGGAATGACCGTCAAAATAGCAATGCCTTGGACTTTGTTTTGCTATTCAAACTTCTGTGTATAGCTGCAATGGTCATGGACAGGCGTTATCTCTTACCATCAGGGGTGTGTCTCGTTCGTCTCATTACTTTTACAATTAATTATCCTATTTTATGTTTGTAGGTGATCTTCAACCAATCATGCAACGTACTGTACGCAGTCTGCAGCGATCAAGACGCGGAGGAACGCTCTCAGTTCGACACAAGCTTTAAGACTCTGGACCCTTACGACTACTCTAGTATAGGTAACTATTATACTTGCTTTCATTTTTTTTTTCTCTTTCTTCTTGGCATTGCACTCTGTGTATTCTGCCAGTTTCAATGTTTCTATATTTTGTGAGTAGTCTTCATTTTCAGCTTCTTTATCATCTATAGTTACAGTCAGTCTAGTCTTGATCAAGTCCAGTCGGTCCCAGTCAAATCGAGTCATGCCTTAGTAAGGTAGTGGCGACTTTACTATAAGCTTCTGGATGGAGTTTTGGAAGCAACACGAAAAGACATGTTTAACCACATTATATCATTCTCCCACACTCGCGATGTAATTCGGCACTTTATAAATAAAACACTACTATTTTTATGCATAAATACTCGAAAAACACTAGTTTTAGAAAAAAATACAATGGGTCGACACGACGCTCACCGCGTTCCCGCTAAAACTCCTTGTTTGCATTGCTTGCGACCCAGGACAAGGATTTTTTTTTTCATTCTTGGCACCGCATTCTGTGCATTTTGCCAGTTTCAATGTTTCTGTATTTTGTGTGCAGTCTTCAGTTTTCAGCTTTATTTTTATAGTCGAAATCCAGTCTGTGCTAGTCAAATCTAGTCATGCTTTAGTAAAGTAGTGGCGACTTTACTATAAGCTTCGATGGAGTTTTGGAAGTAACACGAAAAGTCATGTTTCACCGCATTATATCACTTTCCCACACTTGCGCTTCTAATTCGGCACTTTATGAATAAAACATCACTATTTTTAGACATGGACACTCGAAAAAAACACTAGTTTTGGAAACTAGTCTCTCGACATCAGCGTTTTGTTCGTTTCATTACTTTAATATAAAAAAAAATCTCTATTAATACTGTTATATCGGGTGTATCTCTAAACGAGGGACTTATTTTAAGAGGGTGTTCAGGAAGCGATACTGAACTCAAATACGTAACAAAAACAATTCCTTAAAATTTTACCAAATAGTCCCACAAACTGATGTACGACAAGACACCAACAAATCCAAGTAGGTATAAACAAACCGGGGCGCAAGCTATCTGTGCGTACACGGCGCGCGGCGCGACTGAGGGGGCACGGGCGGGGGGGTAGGGGGGGGGGGACCTCTGTACATACCTACTCACCTGTTTTAGTGACCATGAGTGTTTCGGTTCAAAATTTGGACAACAATATCTTTTTAATGCTGGCGTAAATACTTTTAATTTTTTTTTTTCCGAACCATATAAATCTACATTATGACGTCTTTAAATATGTCCCTCCTTTAGAGAAACATGCTGTATAATGTTTAATAGTAATGTATGTATGTATGTTGTTCTCCAGCCACGATAGACGTGAAGAGGAACATCTACTCGCTGTCGGTGTCCCGGCTCGGCACGCAGATCTCACTGGTGGAGAACATGGGCGACTTCGAGCAGATGCAGGAGTCCTGCGTCAAGGTGTACGACGTCGGCAGGAGCCGCGACCACGACGACGACGCGGTACCTATTCTCTCTCTCTCTCTCTCACACACACACACACACACATGCAAACTCAAAGAATGAAAAGAAAGATCCACAAATAAAAAATGCCTTGCTGAGTTTCTTGCCGGAGTCTTCTCAGTTGAAGTGTAATTACGAGCCGGTGGTAGATTCAAACATGTAACCGTTCATAAGTGCCTTACCAGGGCCTGAACTGAATAAATGACTTTTTGATTTTGAAAGTTTCAAAGTAATGAGCGCCAAAGTAGTGATACCCTGGAATTTATTTTGCTACACAAAGTCCTATATTTGATGTGAAATATATGATTTATTATTATTAGTAGTATCCTACCATACCTGCCTTGCCTACCATACCTACCATACTTATATGCTAACAACCATAGGAAGCCTTACAATGTTATCCTTCGTCGGTAGCTCAAGCTCATCGTCTTCGGAACTTAATTAGATTTGACAAACAGTGTAGGAAATAATTTATATTCAACCTTATAGAATGATTATTGAAACCAAAAAAAACCCGATTGAAAAAAAGAACCATATGAAGTTTAAAAAAAAAACTGGTCAAGTGCGAGTCGAACTCGTGCGCCGAGGGTTCCGTACCTACCCATTATACCGCCGTAATAAAATTGGTATCAATTTTATTATGATATTTTATTATAAGTACCTGGATGAGCGAGCTTTATACCCTTAGCTTAAAGTTGATTTTAGTTTGAAACTAAAATACAGCTCTATTACAACATAATAAATGCGTGCCGTTCGCAGGAGGAAGACGAAGAAGAGGAATTAGCTGGAGCTTCGGAGAACGACGACGGCTCCGACTCCGGCTCCGACAATGAAGACGAAGGTGAATCATATTAAATAAATGACGTGTTATCGACGTAATAAACGACGTGTTATCGACGTGTTATCGACGTAATAAACGACGTAATAAACCACTTGTTAGCGACGTAATAAACGACGTGTTAGCGACGTAATAAACGACTTGTTAGCGACTTAATAAACGACGCGTTAGCGACGTAATAAATGACGTGATATCAAAGTGTTCTCAAAGATGTGTACCCGCACTTGGCCAGCATGGTGGATGAGAAGAGAACACTTTATGAATAAAACACCACACATTTTTATACACAAACATTTACTTGGTGATAGATTTCCTTAGCAGGAGGTCGTCTAGGTAGGTACCACCGCAGTACCTGATATTCAGCCGCCAAGCAGTAGTGTGTAAACACTACTGTGTTCCGGTTTGAAGGCTGCAGCTAGCGAAATTACAGCGCTGTTGAGACTAATCATCTAGTCCCAAATAAATGAGCGCCAAGGCAGCGATGCCCTGGACGTTGTTTTGTTACACAAAGTTCTGTGTATCGCTGCAATGGTCATGGACAGGCGTTATCTCTTAACATCAGGAGAGCGTCTCGTTCGTCTCATTATAAATGTTACATTACATGTTACATTTTAAAAAAAACCTAGTTTTGGAAAAAATACAATGGGGCGACACGACTCTTTACACGTTTTTTTTTTTTTTTTTATGTCTGACAGGCTTGGTGTTTGACCACAACTCACCTGATTTTAAGTGACGGTGTGGTCGAAGACGGTAAAGCACACCTAGCCTGGAATGGAACGTTCCCGTCAAAACCCCGCGGGCCGCCTTGTGTCGTAAATTAATTCGCGTTAAGTTTCAGCGGCCTCCTTGATACGCAACGCGGTGATGGAGCTCGGCTCCGGCGCCAGCTCCGACGACTCGGAGCCCGAGGACGAGCGCCCGCGGCGGCGCATGCGCACCAGGCGACGGGTCAGTACGACGATAGCTCAGTGATTACAGCGGTCATTTCATACGCTGATCGGCGTGGGTTCAAACCCCAACAATGAGCTTGAGCTGCCGGTGAATGAAAATATCGATGAGGGTACTTTGAAATTTGTAATTCTGCCGCTAATGGTGTTCCGACAGCCTCACTTGAGAACTAATTCCTATTCCAAGATAGAGTGTTTTCTATCTTGACACCTTCATCATTTTGTAGAGATGATAGCTCAGTGGTTAGCGCGGTCGGTTCACACGCTGAAGAGCGTTGGTTCAAACCCCAACGATGAGCTTGAGCTGCCGGTGAAGGAAAACATCGTATGGAAACCATAGCATGGTGGTAGAAAATTTTCTGGTGCTCAACTGGCTAGCTACTACCCTCAAATTAAAAATCTGCCGCCAAGTACGTAACGGTGTGGTCCGGCAGCCTCGCTTGAGAGCCAGTTTCATTCTAGGCTAAGTGTGCTTTACCATCTTCGACCACACCGTCACTTGACATCAAGTGGGCAGTGATAGCTTGCCAACCAAAAAAAACTAGCTATGCCCCGTGGTATTACCCGCAAAAAAAATCGGGATAAAAAGTAGCCTAAGTGTTAGTTGTGAGCTACCTTCACACCAAATTTCAACAAAATTTGTCAAGCCGTTTGAGCGTGAAGAAGTAACAAACATATTCACAAACTTTCGCCTTTATAATACTAGCTACGCCCCGCGGTTTAACCCCCGCGGTGATGGATCATGATGATCATGATGATAAAAACTATCCTATGTTTTATTCCAGGGTCTAAAGTATCTACATGCAAAATTTCATCCAGATCCGTTCAGCTGTTCTGGCGTGATTGAGTAACAAACATCCATCCCTCCATCCATCCATCCCTCCCTCCATCCATCCATCCCTCCCTCCATCCATCCATCCATCCCTCCCTCCATCCATCCATCCATCCCTCCCTCCCTCCATCCATCCATCCCTCCCTCCATCCATCCATCCATCCCTCCCTCCCTCCATCCATCCATCCCTCCCTCCATCCATCCATCCATCCCTCCATCCCTCCATTCATCCTTCCACCCTTCCATCCAAACTTTCACATTTATAATATTAGTGAGATTAATGTGATTGCGAGTATGACCGTCGGCTTAACACTGCCTTTACGCGGAACCTTGTTTTAACCTCGGCGAGGTTTAATGGTGTGTGTTTTAATACGAAAAATTGTAAAATATTATTAAATAAATAAAAAAAAAAAAAAAAAAAAACATTAATCGTATCGTGTGTGTTCGCAGGCGGCGGAACCACAGAGCAGCGATAGTGACAGAGACGTCGACCTCGCGGACATCATCGAGTTTTGAACCCTAGAACAATGCAATAAATGGCTTGAATCCTTTACTAAATATGACGTTTTATTTATAGTATCTGGGTGACCGAGCTTTGCTCGGCTGAAAACACGGATAAAACGAAGTTTTTTAACAATGAAACCTAACTTGATCGATTTTTATCCCCCCTCCATACTAAATTTCATGAAAATCGTTGGAGCCGTTTTCGAGATTCAGATTATATATATATATATATATATATATACAATAATTGCTCGTTTAAAGGCATTAGATAGATAAATTATAATTATATAACTCACGACCCGCCCCAGCTTCGCAAGGGTGCAATTTATTTTGACGATGAGAATAGAATATTTCATTGGCCTTATACACAGAATATAACAATATATTATTATACCGCCTTATAACTACGTCAGATTCAATAGCTGTGCGTCATTAAAAAAAAAAAAACCTTATCGGGCGGGCTAAAGTTGTAAAGCCATACTGCCTCATCTTCAGTTTTTGCAATTCATGTCTAACATCTATAGTTACAGTCAAAGTCCAGTCCGTGTCAGTCAATTCCAGTCATGCCTTAGTAAAGTAGTGGTGACTTTAATTAAGCTTTAATGGTGTTTTGGAAGCAACATGAAAAGTCATGTTTCACCGCATTATATGATTTTCCCACACTCGTGCTTTCTAATTTAATACTTTATGAATAAAACACCACTATTTTTATACATAAACACTCGAAAAAACACTAGTTTTGCAAAATGGGTCGACACTACAATTTCTTCGTTCCTGCCAAAACTCACCCGTTAAAGGATTTTTTTTTCGCTTTCTTCTTGGCATCGCACTCTGTGCATTCTGCCAGTTTCAATGTTTCTATATTTTGTGAGTAGTCCCCATTTTTCAGCTTCTTTATCATCTATAGTGCTTTAGTAAAGTAGTGGCGACTTTACTATAAGCTTCTGGATGGAGTTTTGGAAGCAACACGAAAAGTACAATCAGACTCGACGAAGGTTTGCATTATTCTCTATCGCATAAACTAAATGCTAAGGGCATATGAAACTAAAGTTCATGACGAAAAAAACAGTGGACTCAGAGAAAGCGCCACCTAGCATTTTGATAGAAAAATGTTGAGTGTCGCTACTCGCCAATAGATAGCGCTAGTTAACCACGACAAAATATTTTGTAATAATAAAATTTGATAGCACGAGATTTTCTGTAAGACAACTCCGACAATTTTATTTTGGTCAAAGAGCCACAAAACCCTAATCACTTAAGCTCCCGATTGAAATCATTCAACATCATCTAAAGTTATTTCATGTCTGATTACATGCTTACTAGATACTTACGTAGGTATATACTAATAAATTTAAATAAAATAACTTTATCTAAAAGGCTTCAACGGGAATAGTTCCCAAAACGCTGGCCCCATTGTCGCGTTTTATCTTTGTACAAAATAGAGGCCAGCATTTTGGTCCCGTGTGGTGTCGAAATGCCAAGCCTTTGAATATTTAGAAAGAAAGAATGAAAATAATTTTATTTTGTAACACCGCCTAATTACAAAAACAAACAAATAGAGAGAGACAGTTACAAAATAGAGGCTCATCTCATCATAATGCTGGTCACACTAAGCGGTATTCCCAGAGCTGGGCTTCCGTTGAGCTCTTGTAGGTCAAACAAATACAGATAAAAATATTAAAAACAATTCACCAAAAACAAATACCTAGGGTAGACCGAGGCGAATCGGATCAATTATTTTTTGAGTAAGTTTATGAAAATCATACTTGAATGTAACTTGTTGTTTGTGTTTATATGTAACTTTTATTGTCAAAATGGTAATCAGTAACAATCTAGCTACGTGTAAAACATTTCTAAACTAAAATTGTTCATAAATTCTCCAAAATATTAACTAAAAACTTGAAAGAGAGAAATATCGATAGATAGATAGATATTTATAGCGATGATAGCATGGTCGGTTCGCATGCCGAAGGGCGTGGGTTCAAACCCCAACAATAAGCTTGAGCTGTCGGTGAAGGAAAACATCGTGAGGAAACCATAGCGTGGTGGTAGAGTACTTTCTAGTACTCGGCTAGCTAGCTACCACCCTCAAGTAGAAAATCTGCCGCCAAGCATCTAACGGTGTGTTCCGGCAGCCTCACTTGAGAGCCAGTTCCATTCCAGGCTAGGTGTGCATTACCATCTTCGACCACACCTTCACTTAACATCAGGTGAGTTGTGGTCAAACACCAAGCCTGTCAGCTATAAAAAAAATATATCCGAATCGCCTCAATTTTAGGGGTGAATGGGATCATACATGACAATTAACTAAATCAATATTTTCTTAACATTATAAGCTTTGGAATCATTAACAATGTTTAAGTAATGAACAATAAGATCAATATATTAATTACTAGCATATAAATCACATATATACGGGCCATGTTCTCCTCCCAGATCAGCACGTTTTTCGTTTCACCATTCTTCGCCTGCGATGATGATGATGTCAATCCTTACTCTTAACAGCCCTTCTGGTTTGCGAATAATTAATTCCTTATTTGTTTTCATAATGCGATGAAACCAGTCCTGACCAGCCATTCTTATTTTTCTGATAAAATTGTGTTATATTTTTTGACGTTCTGCATATTTACGAACTGCTTTCGGTGTAATTCTGAAGCCGACTCGCTAAGTGCAGTAAACGGTCTACTAAAATCTGTTCAGCATTTTCATCTAAGGCTAGCTGTCCACCACGTGCCTTAATTACACCTCTGGAGAAAGAGACTCTTCTTTGTAAATCTCTGTAGCCCGACGTAAAGCTAGCTCTTTGGCCACTACTTTTTTTGCGGCTACTATAATTTTTGCTTAGGACCTTTCTCCCGCATTTATCTTTCTTTTGTATGTGCGAATCATCTACAATGAAATAAAAATGCATCATTAACACCGGATATAAAATAAATCATTTTAAAGCAGTGATACGATTCGCCCCCCAGGTCGCGATCCGAATCACCCCATATTTAAAGATTTTGAAATAATTATTTTACATATTAACCTATAATATTATGCGTAAAAACTAAAATGTTTTCAAAAATAGGCCCCTTCCCAATGAATATATGCTATATAGCTCAAAGTGTTTACACAAATCCTTAGAATGACACTAAAAATGCAGGTCGCAGTACGGCGTGCTAAGTTTGTCTGTTCGAAATCGGCATTCGCAATTTTGTTTTTTTTTTATGTGTCCATTTTAGGGTTGCGTGACTTTCAGAGTGAACTGAAATAGTTTCATTTAGAAGCCTCAGCCTTTCACTTCAAGTTTCAGTCAGTTTTGCTGCGTAAATAAAAGTAGTGTATGACGTAATTTTGTTTTAACTGTAGTCCTCATGACTGATTTTTCTAGGGTTTTTTCAGTATGTTATTTCATTATTATATAGTGTATTCATTTCAGAAGCCGCCTGTAAAACAATCGTAGATGTTTTTAGAGAATCAGAGGTCACATCGGCGTTGGCCGCTAACTTCACAAAAAAGTCATCTTATTTGGCAGCAAAATTTGGCTGCCAAGTTCACACCGGTGAATCGAAATACTATACCGATGATGGGAGATGCGGGGTGGGAGGAGGTCTTATGACGCCAGTCGCTTGAGTTCCATGTCAACGCTTTATTCAAAATATTAACGAATTTCTTATTTTGATCCGATTCGCCCACTGATCCTATTCGCCTCGGTCTACCCTACTATAGTTCTCGGTTCCCATGGTCGGAAAGTCCAATTCCAAAAGGCTCAAAGGGTGCGCCGGCCTTATTCTAGAGTTCTGGAAAGATATCACGGTGGCAAAGTATCAATGTAACGTATTATGGGTACCTAGGTAACTAAGGAGCCGAAACGTGGCCACTCACAGTGGGAATGGACCTCAAGTTCAAACTTTTAAAGTCGCTGAGCAAACTATACAATATATAAACTTACTATAACTTTATGGTAGATTTCTTAAATATGAGATCGTCAAGGTAGATACCACCGCAGTAGGCACCTACTATATATTCTGTTGCTAAACTACAGCCTAGGAACTAAAGGGGGACAAACCTGGGCACATGCCCCGGGTGGCTGCTTCAGGGGGCGTCGAAATCATAATATAGGTACCTACTTAACATGCTAAAAAGAAAGCTTGTTTCACAAAGCGCCTAGCATCCAGCGCACGTTGTTCTATATATTAAGTATTTAATTGATTTGAAAACGCCAGCTGGTTTTGCAACATATATGCGAACGTTCGAGTTTTTGTGTTCATAGCGAACAAGGGCCCAAGTGAACTGTAGTACCTTGTAGCACCTAGCTTATAACTTTGATGGTAAGAGATAACGGCTGTCCATGACCATTGCAGCGATACACAGAACTAATTTTAGTAAAAACTAATTGAAGTAAATCAAAGTCCAAGGCATCGCTGCTTTGGCGCTCATTACTTTGAAACTTTTGATGGTTAGTCTCAGAAGTTCGCTAGCCGCAGTACCCTTCAAACTGGAACACAGTAATGTTTACACACTACTGCTTTATTAGGGACAGAATATCTGGTATTGCGGTGGTACCTACCTAGACGACCTAAGAAGACCTACCACCAAGTAAAAGTCATGTGGGCGAGATGAAAATGAAAGAAATAATTAAGTTCATATTATAATGCAGTTTAATCCAATATCATTCAAAGATAATATGTTTGAAATATCACAATTTGTTTAGTTCAATATTTGACAAAAAAATTAAACTAAATCTAAAAAATAATTATAAATTACATACCTACATATAAGTAAGATTTTTATAATAGTCACAAAACACGCCAACCAAAACTCTATGCAATGGGTACTTAACTAGTTAAAAACAAGCGTTCCTTGGAACCTATTCTTTACTTAATTCGGACAGCCAGGAGCTCTAAAAAGCGACACTGCTTTATGGCTGATATTCCAAAAACTAAAACTAAGCGGTTTGTTTCCACCTTCTTCATACGTACTGCTAGATATTGGAGTTTGCTGCCCGAGTGGGTGTTCCCTGATAGATGCAATCTGGGTGCCTTCAAGTCGCGAGTGAATCGGTTCCTTCCAGGCGAGCGTGCTCCAACATAGACCGCATCTTCGCTTAACATCAGGCGAGATGGCGGTCAAACGCAAGCCTATATGTTATTAAAAAAAAAAGAAACAACCAATTACATTAATTTTATAATTTTAATCGTTTCATGTATACAAGATTGTCTGTGCTACCACTGTGTATATTCTATAATGACTGTTAGCTCATTTGGTAAAGTTCTGTTTTCAGAGTTGAAGGGCATAGGTTCGATTCCCACTATATTCTGTAGCGATGATTCGCATGCCGAAGGGCGTGGGTTCAAACCCCAACAATGAGCTTGAGCTGCCGGTGAAGGAAAACATCGTGAGGAAACCATAGCATGGTGGTAGGGTACTTTCCAGTACCTACTCGGCTGGCTAGCTACCACCCTCAAGTTGAAAGTCTACCCCCAAGCATCTAACGGTGTGTTCCGGCAGCTTCACTTGAGAGCCAGTACCATTCCAGGCTAGGTGTGCCTTACCATCTTCGAGCACACTGTCAATTAACATCAGGCGAGCTGTGGTCAAACACGTAGCCTGTCAACAATTATAAATAAAAAAAACTCGGGACTAACACTGTCGCTTCCCGCCGTCTGTACGCTTAGATCTTTAAAACTACGCAACGGATATTAATGTCGTCAATAGACATAGTGATTCAAGAGGAAGGTTTATATGTATAATACATGCATATGCACCACATTAGTATCTACATTACACCCGTACGAAGCCGGGGCGGGTCGCTAGTGTTAAATAAAATCCGTAACAAAATTTAAGTCTTGTAATATTTCACTTAAAAATTAAAATTAATCCTACATTATGTATTTCCATTAAATTTTTCTTCAAAAACGTATTTACATTTAAAATAGGGATTGATAAAATAAATATTAACAGCTTATAAACGAATAGCATCTCAATATAACTGCTAAATTAATGTATGTACAGTTAGGACTAGTTTACTCCGATGTCAATGGCACTTAATTCACAAGTCTTATAACTTAATATCCATTAGGTATGGTACAGGTGACAGCTCAAATACATTCAATAATACAACAGGCGAACTATGTGTTTAGTAAAGGCTCTAAACTGAAGCACTTTTCAAAATCGTGCTATGACATTGCAGCGAGGCAATAAATTAAAAACCGGCCAAGTGCGAGTCGGACTCGCGCATGAAGGGTTCCGTACCATTATCTATGAAAAGGGCAAAAAAATCGCGTTTGTTGTATGGGATTAAAAAAATAATTTTATTTGTTTTTAGTATTTGTTGTTATAGCGGCAACAGAAATACATAATTTGTGCAAAGTTCAACTTTCTAGCTATCGCGGTTCTTGAGATACAGCCTGGTGACAGACAGACGGGCGGACAGACAGACATTTTGTTTGTCCGCCCATTTGTTACGCATTTGTTACTAGTATTATAGTTTCAGCCTCATCCAGTGGCCTTCTTCAAGGAGTCAAAGCTAAGAGTACAAAGCGCGTGCCACCTTTTCTTGATTCGTAAAAACGTGAGTATCAAAAAGTATTATTGTTTTTGGCAATTTATGGTTTACTAATTTTTTTAGTAATAAAACCTATTTTGACGGATTTACTTGATAGAACATTAACAAGTTTTTGTGAAAAAGGTTTGGTATTTTTTAAATTGCAGTTAATTTAACAAGGACAGCAACATTTTTAATAAATTTAGATATGGTAACAAAGCCTTCAGAGCAGATCTTAGTACACAGTAATATTTGTTTGATGCAAATTTTGTTCTATAGATTGCAGTAGCTATAATAAGTTAGTAGCGTTTTAGTGGAAGCCATTAATTTATTTTTCTATGATAAAATAATTAGTGGAAATTAACGCAATCAAACTACATCTTCGGATTAGTTTGAACTTTGACTTTGTCTTCTAAGATGTTTATAATCAATAGTATTAGCATATCTAGGTACCTACAACTAAGACTGCGTTTTTTTTTTAAAAGCTAATTATTGTCCTACACTTTGATATTTTGGCTCCTAAAGCCTTAGATATTATTCCATTTTACAAAATTATCACTAAAAATATACATATATAGAAAAAGTTTAAGAGACCAGTGTCTACAATAATTGGTTTTATAATTAATAAAAATATAGACATGTCAAACTAGGCAATACTAAAGTTTACTTAACTATACAAATATTTGGGATATTAATAACATTGTTATAATTATTTTCAAACCACATCTCTAATTGATACAAAAATTATACTTAATTTCAGTAAAGTATATATACAAAATTATTTTACAATTAATTACGGCTAAAATAGGCAATTTTTACATCATAAGTAATTTAACTTTGTTATTTTTTTAAAACAAAATTGGAAGTTAAATTATTATATGTTGTTCGTTTATAACTGCTATCACAATTTGTAGCAAACTGTTATTGCTATTTTGGATTGCATGCTTTTTTTAATTTATTCTTGGTCTTGGATATGGATTGCATGTGATAAAAATTAATTGCAAGATAAAGAAAAACAATGAGTTTGGTTTAAATTTAAATTAAAAAAAAAAAAACTAAAAGTAGAATTGCTCTTAACTATTGACTCAAGTTTCTAAGAGTTGATTTAAGACTACTAATTAAACAGAGGAACAAGAAGAATAATTAGTTGACTGATGTCAAAATAGTCCGTGTACATAGTTAGTTAAAAAAAAACATACGAATAAATTGAGAACGTTGTTTGTTTACAACCGACTTCAAGGACGAGGAATGCTCTCCATTCTACCCGTATTTTATGAAGTTTTTTTAATAAAATCAATGAGTTTGCTTATCTCTTTTTTCTTTTTTTATTTGTCAATGCACAAACTCGTTTACGCCGCCTCCGTGGTGGTGAAATTGCTGCGTATTATCTACAATAACGCTCGTGTATCCTTCCTGCACGGCTGGACTGGCCGCCATCTTGCCGAAACTCCCGCCAAAATCTTCCAACGGTCGGCCATTTTGTTGACCGTTGTTGTAAAAACTTATCAAATTAGTGTAATTATACTGATTCGGGTCTGAACCTTCAACGGATGAACAGGATGATGAGCTGGCGGAAAATGGACGCTGATTTTGAGGGTAGACGTAATTCTGTTGTATTTCCGTTTCCGGGTAGCTTTCGTAGAATATGTCTTGGTAGTTGTGCTGGTGGTAATCTTCTTGGTTATCGTAGGGGGGGATGGCAGGGAGGGAATATTCTGTGTAGGGGTAGCTTCCTGCAAGATAAATTATTTTAATTCAATACAATATTTTGTTAATAACACAAAATTACAAGTCATATTTGAATACATGTAAGTACATAATTATATAGCACTAACTGTTACCGATGATTTCATCCGCGTGTAATTTAACAATTAATGAATAAAATGATGAATGAATACATGCATGAATGAATGGACGGATGAATGAATGAATAAATTATTTAATGGATGATTGAATGCATAAATGAATATATAACCTTTTCAATAAAATCAGATATAAAAAATATTCTATAGTTAATCTTGGTAATTAGCAACTATTTATGTGTACCAAATTTCATTCAAACCCGTTCAGCCGTTTTTGAGTGATTGAGTAACAAACATAAAATATATTTTTTTTGTACAATTGCTAGTAGATACTTAAGATATTATTTTTTAAATTACGTAAATCATTCTGGAAGGAGGAAAGGGAGGCCTTTGCCCAGCGGTGGGACTCTACAGACTGAAAAACGAAAGTAATTAAATAATCTCTTCATATACTAAAGATCTTTTCTTACCAGTAGAATCTCCGTTGAATTCTGTGTCGTTGGTGAGAGGGGCTAGTTTCTCGTGCCGGAGAGAAGTGGCGACGGGCGGCGGTGATGGCTTCACCTTAGGAGGCCCTTGCTCCAAGTTCAAGATAAGATGCTTCTCTTCGATGTCGCTGAAAAATACAAATTATTGTTACCATATGTTTAAAAACATTAGTTTTTACAGTTAATATTCATAAAAAACCGACGAATTGAGAATCTACTCCTTTTTTGAAGTCGGTTAAAAAGAGGGTGACATACCTGAGTACGTAGTTAACGGAGACGATGCAGTGAGGCCTGGAGGAGCGTGAGTTGTGCACGATGGTAGCGTAGCTCTGCATCCACACCCAACCGCCAGCTTTTGTCAGGAAGCGGTAGTACCGAGACGTCACTTGCCCTTTTGTTAGCACTGCAATATAAACCAGTATTTTTATAAGTATTCCTACTTTGTAGCTATGATAGCTCAGGGTTAGCGCCGGGCGTGGGTTCAAACCCCAACAATGAGCTTGAGCTGCCGGTGAAGGAAAACATCGCGAGGAAACCATAGAGTGGTGGTAGGGTACTTTCTACTACTCGGCTGGCTAGCTACCACCTTCTAATTGGAAAGCTGGCCAAGCATCTAACGGTGTGTTCCTGCAAGCTCAATTGAGAGCCAGTACCATTCCAGGATACCATCTTCGACCCCACCGTCACTTAACATCAGATGAGCTGTGGTCTAACACCTAGACTGTCGACCATAAAAAAAAACACCTGGCAAGTTTTTTTTTATAATTATCAAACTAGCGCTTATGGATTGCTATGTATTATGTTGCTTATGTATTTATTTTTTAATTATTATTATTTCTTTTTAGTGTTACAACATCTCCCGTCTGCTCTTTATTTTATATCGTTTTTCCATTATTGGTTGCCTGGAAGACATCGCTTTTAGCGATAAGACCGCCACTTGTAGCACTAGCTCATAAGATTATTTTGATTTCTGTACTCTTTTTCTTCTTTTTCGCGCAACATCCTGCACGTCCGCAAGCAGCAAATCCCGCAAATTCATTCAAAATTGCCGCACTAAATACACTTCGCAGTGCGTTGTGCGACGTGAATTGCCGCTCTAAATACACTTCGCAGCGAATTGTGCGACGTGAATTGCCGCACTAAATACACTTCGCAGTGCGTTGTGCGACGTAAATTGCCGCACTAAATACATTTCGCAGCGAATTGTGCGACGTAAATTGCCGTAATGTTGCCGCTCAGTCGTTTGTTTTGCATTTTGTATTGCACACGCTTACACTTATTTAAACATAATATTATAGATTTCTCTATTTTGTAAAAAAGCACCCTTATTTATTATTTATTTATTTATTTATTTATTTAATCCAATTAGAACCGTATACATTGCGAATTAAACTAATGATAAAAATTGAACATAAAATTTAACTATAAACTAACGAAACTAATTATTACATTAAACATAAATTAAAAAAAAAAAAAAAAAAAAAAAAAAAGCCTTAATTAAAAAATAATAATAATAATAACAATGGTCATAATAATAATAAAATTAAAATAAAATAAATTTTAAAAATAATAATAATATCAACACGTGATTACTTGCAAACAGTAGATTGCCTTTTTAAGGTTGTCTCACAATGTTTGAGACAATCGGCCATTATATCTCTCCACTCGCCCGCAAACAGGTCGCATTCGGGCTTAAAATCCAAAAGAGCGTTGAGGGTAGCAAGGGAGCGCGGTATTGGCGAACTCTTGTGCGCAACTGTTCTACACGACGGCACAGCAAATAATTTGTGTTTCCTACACCGACGATAGTTGTCCGGCACATACAGGCGACTAAGTTGCTCAGTTAACTCTGGTGCATCGACTTGTCCCCGCAGAATTTTACACATTGTCCCAAGCTGGTCATAGGCTCTCCTAACTTCTAAAGAATTGTATCCCAGAGTACCGTGCAAAAAATCTGTTGGATACATATAAGGATAATATCCAAACTTCCGCTTGTAGAGGTATCTGAGGAAGGCTTTTTGAACCTTCTCCAACATTAGAGTGTATTTGTCCTCATGCGGATGCCAAATACATGCGCAGGCCTCTAGTTTGCTACGAACCAAGGCACTGAAGATGAGCTTAATAACTTCAATGTTTTGAAATCCTCGAGAGTTCCGAAGCACAAAACCTAGTCGACCATAGGACTCCTTGAGAACCGTGACTATATGACTATTGAACGTGAGTTCACGATCAAACGAGACACCCAAATCCTTTGCTGATGTTACACGCGATATTATATCCTGACCCAACTTGTAATGAAATTCGATCGGGTGACGCTTGCGCCCAAAAGTCATTTGGATGCACTTTGACGAGTTGAACTCCATCTTGTTCTTAACACTCCATTCGTATACTTTATCTATATCTTTCTGCAGCCTGAAACAGTCTTCTATTGTTTTAATCTCCGTGTATAGTTTCAAGTCATCAGCATACAAAAGACACTTTGTATACTCTATGACTGTGGGAAGGTCATTTATCATTAATGTAAAAAGCAAGGGGCCAACGACCGATCCCTGGCTGACTCCAGAACGCGTGTGATAAGGTGAAGAGTCATAAAGGCCCAGCCGTACAAACTGCTGGCGATCACGAAGGAAATCTGCCATGAAACGAAGGAAACCCGGCGTTAGTCCTAAAGCACTGAGCTTTTCCAGAAGAATGTCGTTGTTGACCCTGTCAAACGCCTTCCGAAAGTCAAAATACAGTACATCCACTTGTGTGCCACAATCGAGTTTGGAAGAAATATAGTCCACTAGCGTCAGTAAGTTGGTATGTACTGATCTTTTCTTCCTAAACCCATGCTGTTCATTACACAAGAATGGCTCAATTTCCCTGTACAGCTTTCGATGGAGGACATGCTCAAATACTTTTGCCATGGTCGGCAATACAGCTATCGGGCGATACTCCTCAACTGACTCTTTATTAGAATTTTTAGGGATTGGAGTTACTCGTGAAAGCTTCCATTGAGACGGGTAAATCCCATTCTGTAGCGAGAGATTAAACAAGTGGCAAAGTGGATGCACCAGGATGGTTTTCGCTTCCTTGAGGAACCACGGAGGTATACAATCTGGCCCAATTGAGCTACCGGGTTTCAACTTGTTAATTCCCAGAGTAACATCCCAGGCCGTTATTTGAGGTACATGAACATAATTGGCTGAGGAGGATAAGTCCCTGTTCGAGGTGCATACCGCATTCAACTCGGGCAACTCATCCAGAAAAACGCTGGAGAAAAACTCTGCAAAAGCCCCAGAAGCCTGCCTTCCACAAAAAGTAGCACCCATATAAACGACGTTAGGCTCGAATCCACCTTTAGACCGCAGACCCGAAATGTGACGCCAAAACTCCCGAGGATTTATCCTAATGTTGCTCTCTATACTAGAGATATATGATTCGTAAGCCTTTAAAGTACGGGACTTTAGCTGAGCTCTTATGCTAGAAAATAATTCATAAGCCTCAACAGAATTAGTACGCTTCCAGTTGCGATGAAGCCTAAGTTTCAGTTTTGTATCATCTATTATATCCCTTGTAAACCAGACCGGATACCGCGACACTACCGAACAGCCACGCCTCTTTTTTGGAACGCATGCATCAAAAATGTCGTAAATATTGTCATACAATTTCTGTGTACTCAGACAGACGCTATTAAGCCCGTAAAAATCACTCCAAGATACCTTAGAAAGTTTCTCAAGCATTAAACTACGATTGCCATTTTTAAAATTCCAGTCTTTGCTTGGATCTATATTACTAGGCTCAATGCGTTCTGAATGACGAGAACTAACAATTTGTATATTAATATCGAGAGGGGGATGGTGCACGTCTATTTTCACAATATTTTCCGCTGCCTCGACGCTAACAACACGAGCGCCCATGCTCTTGCGGATCAGCACTACATCTAACATTCTACCATTAACATTCGGCACAGCATTATTTTCACATAAATTACAATATGACATAAAATAAGAGTAGTAATTATTTACATTTAAGGATGCAGTATATAAATTTAAATCTCCAAAAATTAGAACAGTCCCTTTAAGGTCATTTATAAAACTTTCTACCTTACAGAACCATTTCATATAAAAGTCATCAGTAGCATTTGATTTAATATAAATAACGCAAACATAGACTTTGTGACCATGCCATATAAAACTGGTCCATAAGTCCTCTCCACCTCCTACAGATTCATATTCCGTGTGCCGACGTAGCACGATTGGAGCGCGCGCACTCAGTAGTGCACCTCCACACGGTGTATCTCTGTCTCGCCGCAGTACACTCCAGTTGCCGTCGACTACTTCGGAGTCGGCTAACGAGCTATCTAAATAAGTTTCCGTCGCTGCAACCAAATCATGCTCCAGTAATAACAAGTTGTTACGCCATTCCGGCAATTTACTTTTAAGCCCGCGAACGTTTTGGTAGTATACAAATAAGGTAGATTTATTATACTGCCGTTGCCGTATTAGAGGGTTGCTCGCGAAAGGGCTGGTGACTACTGGTACGTACCGAACTAGAATTAGCACCTAAGTGTCTTGGTGATTTCCTATAGTTGACCCAGGCTCTGATACGGGCGTTAATTGGCCACACATCAATAGAAAAGCAAGTCTCGTAGAATTCAACTGGTACTCCTATTTTATAGGATTTATATTCTCCTTTCGCAGTAAGTTCTTCCACTACGCAAAGTCCGTTATGGCAAAGTTGTCTTAAGTATTGACGCACATCTTCGACACCTGATGCCATATTCCACAAATGAATGTATTTCCTAGGTTCTACCGCTTTTAACGACGTCACTAAGGGCCCAGCTGCACCACACATGGAAGTAATCCGCCGCTTTTTCTCTTTGTTCACCTCAGTCCACTGCTGGGCATCACCCTCCAGGCTCTTCACAGACTCCTGTTCTGCATAGTTTCCAAAGGAGTGGCTTGGGGAGAGGCTAACTAATTGCTGCTCAACAGCTGGAGAGTGTCTGACCTGGGACTCTTTCTTCTTCTGTGTCTTATTTGGCGCTTCACTAATTGGTTTATTAGGCTGACTCTTCGTAACAGATGAATGATGATGCTTAGCCGTTATAGTGATTGCTGATACAGGTTCAGCCTGAGAGGACACAGTTAGTAACTCAGAGGTTTGATGGTGAGGTTCTACAATAGCACTCAAGCATTGCCTATTAGTGCTAATTTCAAATGTTTTCATACTGTCTAAAAGGTTTTCCACTTGAAAGGTATATTTCTCCATTGACGTCTCATAGCTTGTTATGATAGACACCGACTTAGCCAACTTTTTTTCATAGTCCGCAACTATGGAGACTGATTTACGGAGCATGCATTCATAATCTGCTATCAGGATATTGGACTTGACAAGCTGTTCTCTTATTAATGTAATTTCATGACGCAGCTCACGAACTTCAGCTGTTAGACCTTGTGTACTAGTTGTGTTGACAACCTCTTCTGACTGTTTGTTTACTGGTTTCTGTCGGACAGTCACATAACAATCTCGATGTTTCTTGGCACCAACCGGGGTAGAACTATTATCCCCGCCCACTTTAGATGAACATTGACATTCGGGGCAGACCCATGCCTCTTTAGTGAGATTTTTTCCGCTTATACATAAGAGATGATAACATTTACTGCAGTCCGATATAGTGCAGCCCAAATACTCATCTTCTGCTAATATTTTAAGGCGGCATGCTGAGCAGTCCATGATAACTGATTATTGTACTACAGAAATCCTTGCGCAGTGACTCTGGGTTGTTTATGAGTTATATGTTTTTATTTTTTTATTTTTTTATACAATTTTATTTGCAAAGAAGGTAGAATACGCACAGCCGATGTCGAGCGGCCGAGCGCCGGCAAGCGATGACTCAACGCTCTCACGTGTGCGGTACACTAGATCAGCTAACCAACCGTTGACTTAAAACTTTTGTAGTTTTTCCCTTGTTCATAGCAAATCCAGATACGTGATTAGCTACTATACAATAATAACCTTCTGTAAAATTTGCAAATAAAATGTTCTTGTTTTTGAAAAAAAGTCTTATTTATAGTGAGAAACCTTATAATTATTTCTATTAACGTGAAACAATTAATCGTCCTTAGTGTGGTGGTGCCGGCGTAAGAATAGTACCCCACCCTCTCTACCCGTGGTTGCCGTAAGAGTCGGCTAAGAAGATGGGCAGCAGCGTCTTCCTTGAACAATCACATCTAACTGCGCTCGCCAACCCGCCTGCCAAGCGTGGCGAGTATTGGCAAAACCCCCCCAGGAGGAGGCCTATGTCCAACAGTGGACGTCCTATAGCTGATGATGATGATGATGAGTAAGATATACATTTTTTTATCATTTAAGGGTTAAGAGCCACTAGAACTAAGTTAAGAAATAAAAAAGAGAAGATAAGGTATAGTTAGAAGATGTTTATACTGACGTGTACAATGTGAATATCTCATGTGTAAGATGTCGGTGCCGTGGATGTAGTGGTAGAGCGTCTTCTCGATCAGGTCCTGGGGTTCATAACCCGTCAGCGACGCCACCCTGTCAACAAACAAATTAATCATTACCAATCACGCTGATGTTGGTTTTTATTTTATTTATGTTTTATCTTGGAGGTATATTCCCGTAGCAGGAGGTCGTCTCGTTCGTCTCATTACTTTAGATAACGTATATATAGTCCAGGGCATCGCTGCTTTGGCGCATAAACGTAGGACAATACACACAGCGCCATCCGACCCCAAACTAAGCAAAGTCTATGGAAGTCAAATAACTGATAGAATACATAATGTCCTAGACATATCTGTCGCAGAACCGATAATCGCTGGGGTAGACGTGTTCTAGAATGGAGACCGTGAATTGGCAAATATAGCGCAGGACTCCCTGAGACTCGATGGAGTGACGATATACGTAGGACAGCTGCCGGTGGATAGAAGCGAAAATCCTAAGATCGGGCTGAGTGGCGTGTCTTGGGAGAGGCCTATGTCCAACAGTGGACTTAGATATGCTGATGATGATAATAATGACGATGATGATGATGATAGATACTTCTTGTTTGTTTTATTTCAGAGAATGTGCTACTGAGCTGTACGGCCTTATACTTCCATCCCCTTTTTACTACAGGACAAGTAGTGCGACGGCCCACTACCACCCATACATACATAGTGGAATTTCCTTGGGTACCAAACGTTTTGACTCTACGTTTCTTATCCGTACGGCCAAGGAATGGAACAAGCTGCCGGCTTCCTTGTTTCCTGAGAGATATAATCTAGATCTTTTCAAGGCGAGAGTGAATAGGTATCTTCTAAGTCTGCGTACTTTATCTTCGACCACATCATCGCTTTCCGTCAGGCGAGCTGGAGGTCAAACGTGGACTTATCCGTATAAAAAAAAACATACTTATACATTACTTTGAGACTTTCGTTGGTTAGTCTCAACAGCACTGTAATTTATTGGGTACACCCAGAAGTTAATCATAATGAAAAACGTCGCAATTATGGAACTACTCCAAAACTAGACCCTTACAAATTGTCCGTAAAACAATCAATTAGCTAACATACGAAATCCGACCCTACCGAGGGGAGACATTGTTTTTCATCCCAAAAAACTGATGACTAAAGAATAAAGCTTTTGTCGCTTGCGTCAATTAACTCTAGAGGGCTTGATCACTCGACGACGTGGGCAAAGTGCATCGATAGGGGTGCATGGGGTAAGTTCGTGTACGTAGTTGGATTGTAACCTTTAAACGTAGTTTTAGATGTTTTTTTTATGGCTGACAGGCTTGGTGTTTGATCACAGCTTAACTGATGTTAAGTGACGGTGTGGTCGAAAATGGTAAAGCACACCTAGCCTGGAATGGAACTGGCTCTCAAGTGAGGCTGCCGGAACACAGCGTTAGATGTTTGGCGGCAGATTTTCAACTTGAGGGTCGTAGCTAGCCAGCCGAGTACTAGAAAGTACCCTACCACCACGCTATGGTTTCCTCACGATGTTTTCCTTCACCGCTTCATCGTCATCGTTTGAATTTATGTTTTTAGGGTACCGTACACAAAGGGTAAAACGGGACCCTATTACTAAGACTCCGCTGTCCGTCTGTCACCAGGCTGTATCTCATGAACTGTGATAGTTAGACAGTTGAAATTTTCACAGATGATGTATTTCTGTTGCCGCTATATTGTTATACTAAAGAATACAATAAAATAAATATTTAAAAGGGCTCCCATACAACAAACGTGATTTTTTTTTCCGTTTTTATAGATAAAGGTAAGGAACCCTTCGTGCGCGAGTTCGACTCGCACATGGCCGGTATTTTTCGCACTTAGTTATGTGTTAAGTATTTTATATTATCAAGTAAAATAACTATTTGTCATCGTCGCAAAAAAAAGTATGTTCTCAGAGAAAAGAAAAAAAAAATGTTTTCAAAAGTATTTTTTAAAGAAAATAAAAAAGTATCATGTCATCGAAAAAAAAAAACTTTAACAGAAGTATTTTTTTAAGGAAAGAAAACAGTATCATGTCTAAGAAAAGAATCTTTTCAAAAGTAGTAGTAATATTTTCTTGTCTTTAAAAATAAAATACAATAAAATATTATCATCTCAAAGAAAAGAAAAAACTGTTTTTCAGAGAACATATGAAAGTATCTTCTAATAGAAAAAAGTGTCTTCTCAGAACAAAGAGATGATATCTTCTCAGAGATAAGAAAATATCTTACCTTCCTTGGTAACTAGTTGCAAGAGTTAATTTTTAAATGAGTTCGTATTCACGACTCTCAATTGTTCTTTTACAACACATTACCTAAACCTATTTACCTAAACCTAGTCCAATACTGCTTTGAGGACTAAAATATCTGGCAATTCATATCGCACAAGAAGCAAGCATCCACCGGATGTGACGTATGCTGTGAAGGGTAACGAGCGCCAATTATCGATAAGGGCGCTAGGAAATGCTTTGCTTCAACACCCTCGGGAACACGGGAGACGTAGAGTGGACAAGTTCGGATTTTTAACGTTTTAAGTGATCGATATAAAATAATTTTGACAGGCTTTTTTTTTCATTTTTATAGCGTTGATAGATCAGTGGTTAGCGTGGTCGGTTCGCATGCCGAAGGGCGTGGGTTCAAACCTCAACAATGAGCTTGAGCTGTCGGTGAAGGAAAACATCGTGAGGAAACCATAGCGTGGTGGTAGAGTACTTTCTAGTACTCGACTGGCTAGCTACCACCAAGCATGTAACGGTGTGTTTCGGCAGCCTCACCGTCACTTAACATCAGGTGAGTTGTGGTCAAACACCAAGGTTGTCAGCTATAAAAAAAGGTAAATTTGAAAAGGACATCACGCCAAAATATTTATTTATAATAAACTAGATGCGTCCTGCGGTGTTACCCGCTGTTGCCACGTGAACACTACATTTTTCGGATTAAAATAGTAGCCTATATGTTAATCCAGGGTGTTAGCTACCTTCATACCAATTTTCATGAAAATTACTCCAGCCGTTTGAGCGTGAAGAAGTAACAAACAAACTCGCAAACTTCCACCTTTGTAACATTAGTGAGATAGCCTAGGTATTATAGAATTTAAAAACAAAAAATCATACTGAATTTAAAAAAAAGACAAAAACATTTCTTTGAAAATAATCCATTTTACAAATTAAGTAAATACTAGCTGTGCCCCGCGGCTTTACCCGCGCTATATGCCTACGTCATAGTAGCTTTATGCATGCAAAGTCTCAGCCCAAACGGTTTAAAATTGACAAATTTTCATACAAAGTTCCCCTATTTTATCCCCTTGGGGGTAGAATTAATCAAAATCCTTTCTTAGTGGATGCCTACGTCATAACATCTACCTGCATGCCAAATTTCAGCCGATCCGTCCAGTGGTTTGGACTGTGCGTTGATAGATCACTATGTCAGTCAGTCAGTCACCTTTGAGTTATACGAAGAAGATAGAAAAGAGATATATCCTCATGTATTTGTTACACATAAACAGAGCCTGCACTGTACATAGAAGTATGTTTGTTGTTGTTAACTTAATAATTAATTATATGGCTTCATTTATTCAAAGTAATTGTAAGTTTTTATTTTGTAATAAATGATTTTTAGCATTATTGTTATTTATGGCCAATAAATATTACTGATTACAAATTTAAAAGTAAAAAAGTTCCGTAAATAAAATGGAATAGAAATATCAAACGGAACCCATTGTAACTTAACAGAAACGCGTTCGCAACAAACGATATTTTCATTCTAAGCACAACTGATTTCACAGAATTGTTGCATCATCAATGTTCCGGCGACTCCACGGACATCTGTGTGCTGACGGTGCGGAAACAAGGCGGAAGGGAATCTCCTTGTTACGAGTTTCGACACGTACAGACAAAATGTAGCTGTGTTTTATATTTCGACTAGCTGGCTCCCGTGGCTTCGCACGCTGTTTTACGCACCGTATAAAAACATAAATATCTTATTGATATCACCAAAATAAGTCATATTTAAATAAAATACTAGCCAAAAGCTGAGCTTTGTGAGGGCTCGCATAGTTTTTCTAACGGGTAATATAATTTTTAAGACAGTTTTTTTTAAATTTAGTTTTGTTGCAGCGATGTTAACTCTTTGGTTTTCTAACAGATGGCGTTAGTAGTACAATAACATTGTATCAATGAATACATTTTTTTATGTTTAAAAATTATTATTTTTTTGTCAGATAACACATCAAGATATGAAGTTAAATTATTATGTTAAAGCACAAATCTAAAGGCGTGATAGTTTTTCAGTAAAGTGTACCACAAAAATGCTCAGGTTATGGGATAGTGATAGGGCTCTCTTCGCTCGCCCTGATTATTTCATTAAGTAAGTACTATTCTTATGCCGTAATTTTCGTAAAACGAATTATACTTATCAAATGTTATTGAATAAAACAATCCTAAAAACAATCGATCCTATCTCCATAAAGCTATCATCAAAAGTGTCATATTCTGACCATCTGTTGCTCAGGTGTGTTCCATTTTGCATATCAATGTTATGGAATTCGACACCGCGGCTCTATGCTTTCTTGGTACTTTATCTATCATCTAGGAGTACTATTTGTTATTTTAGACTAGCTTTTTAATGCGATTTTACCCACTAAGTTGTGTTTTTCGCGTTTTGAATTAGTATTTCTATTCCCCCTAGCACACGCCGTGAATAAAATTGTCTTTCCCCGCGTGGAATCGGGATTAAGATAAAATATTAAATTAAAAACCGGCCAAGTGCGAGTCGGACTACTTAGTAAGTAAAAGTTATGGTATTTTTTTTAATAGTAATTTATGCTTTTCCCAATTTTTCCTTTATCTGTGCTATAAGACGTTGCTTCGTACCAAATTTCAAGATTCTGAGTTCACGGGAAGTACCCTGTAGGCTTTGATTCCCTTGCGAGTGCCGAAAATTTGCAGCATTAACGTCTGTATCTTTTGATTGCGTTGGCTTAGAAGTTTGATTTTTTCACAGCTCCAACGGACAATAGACCTGAGTATTTGATATGAATTTCAGCTTGATACCTCCACGCGTTCCTGAGAAAAAGGGTCTTGACAGACAGACGTACAACAAAGTGATCCTATTAGGGTTCCGTTTCTTCCAAACCGAGGTACGGAACCCTAAAAATGAAAGTTTTTAAGTTATATAAGTTTTAAATTAGTATTTCTAACCACAGTAGGCTGTGTGGATATAATAAGTCGTTTTTTCCTTGGGTACGTACCAAACGTTTTGAGTCTACGTTTCTCATCCGTACGGCCAAGGAATGGAACAAGCTGCCGGCTTCCTTGTTTCCTGAGAGATATAATCTAGATCTTTTTAATGTGTATATAAGTAGGTATCTTCTAAGTCTGCGTGCATCATCATCGACCATATCATCGCTTACCACCAGGCGAGTTGGTGGTCAAACGGCGGACTTATCCGTATTTAAAATATAAACATATACCTATATTTAAATAAATAAATATTGGAGGACATTTTCACACAGCGCCATCTAGCTCCAAACTAAGCAAAGCTTGTACTGTGAAAACCAGACAGCTGACAGAATACTTAAATACTTTTTTTTGTAAATACTTATAAAAAACACAGACAACAAATATCTATGTTAGTCACACAAATATTAGTCTTTTTTGTCAAGCTTGACAAGCTAGGTGTTTGACCACAGCTCACCTGATCTTAAGTAACGATACGATCGAAGATGGTAAACAAACCTGGCCTGGAATGGAATTGGCTCTCAAGTGAGACTCCCGGAATACACCGTTTGATGCTTGTGGGCAGATTTTCAACTTGAGGTTGGTAGCTAACCAGCCGAGTACCAGAAAATACTCTACCACCATGTTATGTTTTTCCTTTATAGCTCAAGCTCATTGTTAAGGTTTGAACCCATGCCCTTCGGCATGTGAGCCGACCGCGCTACCCATTGAACTATCGTCGCTACACTCAGCGTTACCATTTATACGGATTTTTCAACTCTCACATGAAAACGGATTTTTAAGCGGATTTAAAACACATACTATGTACCTACCTGCATTTAACATAAAACAATGATTTATTGTCTGAGGAAGCTTACGAACGCATTGTATTTTACTGCCATCAGTCTTGTCGCTTCAAATAATTTATATATTTTATAATAATTTAGGGCAGAAACTTCTATAACTGAATTATTCCAATGCACGTAAACTCAGTTTATTCACAATACCTATCTGATTTTATTCAGGTTCCACTTATGATATCATCATCATCATCATCATCGTCAGCCATAGGACGTCCACTGCTGGATATAGGCCTCCTCCTGAGGGGAGGTTTTGCCAATACTCGCCACGCTTGGCAGGCGGGTTGGCGAGCGCAGTTAGGTGTGATTGTTCAAAGAAGACGCTGCTGCCCATCTTCCGGATTACATCCCTTAGCCGACTCTTACGACAACCACGGGTAGAGAGGGTGGGGTACAATTCTTACGCCGGCACCACCACGGCAATGATATATGAAACCTTATTTTACAAGATTTTTGAGTTTTACGCATTCCGAGAGAGTGAGTGGGAGAGAGCGTTAAAGGCGGGTAGAGGGGGGCCACTGGTAAGACACAAGATAACTGCGCTCATACAAACAAATTTGTATCATTCTATCTCTGACTCGCGGCGCAATATCTACCCCTTCCCTGCTGAAATAGCAAGATAAAACGTAGCTCAAGTCACTCTTCAGCTTCATAACGGTTAGTATGCATGCGGATTTATCAAGACCTCAAACGGATTTTGCTTGGAATATGGTTGGCAGCACTGGCTACATGCTCTTCAGCCCTCAAAGCAGAACTTTACTAAAAGAGAATTAATGCTAACATGCAGTCTAACAGCAGCAAACAAATTCAAACAGCATTTGAGTTTCCTAAACATATTTTTATGATAACTACTTATTTCTACATATAGCTCCATACAGCGACGCATTCCAAGAAAGCTGCATAGGAACAATGCGCGCCACGAGTCGTGGTTCCATTGTCACACGGCTATTTTACTTTCTAGATCCATGTCAAAGACCTTTGAGAGGCACATTAACTCTGACTTAGAGCTCAGCAATTAAGATGGGGATACACAATACACATGCCAGTCAATCGGGAAAGTAGCTGGCATGAACTGTCATGTACGAGTAACTGGCACACTGCGGATACATTTGCAAGTAATACTGGCATGCAAGTTGTGCCCTTCCATGCCAGTATTACCATCGCGTATACACAGGACAGTTCGTGAGAGTCACTCGTACCTGCCTATTCTTGCGCGCCAAAGATGGATAACAATCGAAGTGAATTAAACAAAATCGTGTTGTTACTAGCAATTGAATGTGTAGCTATTCTTATAGTCATGAATTTTAATGAGAGATAAAAAGAAAAAACGAAGACGGGTTTGGGTAAGAGATTGGATTAGTAGAAGGGAAGATTTTGGAGCAAGTAGTAGTCTGCTTAAGAAATGCGTCAAAAACATCATGATGGTTACAGAAACCATTTGAGAATACTCCCAGAGCAATTTGATGAAAATTTGACTGGCATGCCCGTAGCTGTCGCGTCTGTTCACACGTGTAAAAGTATTCGAAGTATTGTTCACGTGCTGACATTTTTTTAATAGAAGATAACGTTTATATTGCCGTGGTGGCGCCGGCGTAAGAATTGTACCCCACCCTCTCTACCCGTGGTTGCCGTAAGAGTCGGCTAAGGGATGTAATCCGGAAGATGGGCAGCAGCGTCTCCCTTGAACAATCACACCTACCTGCGCTCGCCAACCCGACTGCCAAGCGAGGCGAGTATTGACAAATATCGTAACATTCAGCGATGATAGTCCAGTGGTTAGCGCGTGGGTTCAAACCCTAACAATGAGCTTGAGCTGCCGGTGAAGGAAAACATCGTGAGCAAACCATAGGTTTCCTCACGATGTTTTCCGAGCCGAGCATCTAACGGTGTGTTCCGGCAGCCTCACATAAAAGCAAGCTAAGTGTTTTGACAACAGCCCATGTGATTCTAAGTGACGGTGTGGTGGGAGATGCTATACGCATCTGAAATAAAACCAGCTCTTAAGTGAAGCTACCAGAACACACCGTTAGATGCTTGGTGGCAGATTTTCAACTTGAGGGTGGTAGCTAGCCAGCTGAGTAGGTACTAGATAGTACCCTACCACAGTATCTCGCAACGTTTTCTTTCACCGGCAACTCAAACTCATTGTTGGGATTTGAATACACGCCCTTTTTTTCTCATTCTTCTTGGCATCGCTCTTTGTGCATTCTGCCAGTTTCAATGTTTCTGTATTTTGTGTGCAGTCCTCAGCTTCTTTATCTTTGTAATCAAAGTCCAGTCTTGGTCGAGTCTAGTCCGTACCAGTCAAATCTAGTCATGGTTTAGTAAAGTATTGGTAACTTTACTAGAAGGCTACACCGCTTTCTTTATACATAAATACATAAAAAAAATACAATGAGGCGAGACGAGTCTTTCCGTCTTCCCGTCAAAACTCCAACACGCCCTTTAGCGTGCGGACCGAACGCGCTAACCACTAAACTATTATAGCCATAAAGTAAAAACTAAAACGGTATGGCACGTGTTAAAATAAAATTAATCATTAGTAATGGACTCGGTTCCCGTGGCAAGTTCAACGTTTATAGCTCGCGGCAATCACCGTGAAACGGTGTGGACTCACAATGGACGGTTAGGGCTTCGCGGAACTACGCGGAGCCCTACGTAGGGTGCGAGCGGTAAGGACTCATTGCACATTCTGCACCTTCAGACCTAAAGGTGGATATATACCAGTCCGCCCCGTTTTTACAAACTTGCCCACTGTTGGGCGCAGGTTTCTTAAAGATATATAAACTCTTTATTGTTAGCACTAAAATTACAAAATTGAAATAGAAACATTTCAAATATAGCGTAACGACTGGCGGCCTTATCGCTTAAGTGATTTCTTCCAAGCAATACAAGTTAATGCCAATATGTGCTTGTAAGCACATATTTCCAAACTGATATGATAAATGTGAAAGTTTGGATGTTTGTAAGTCAATCACGGAAAAACGGCTGAACGGATTTGGATGAAAGTTGGTATAGTTTATTACCTGGATTAACATAGATATAGGACACTTTTTATATCGGAAAAATTTTATGCTCGTATGGGATTATCAAAAAATGTAATACTGGACGTATTCACTTGAAATAGATGCGTCTTATGGACATTCAGGGATAAAACTTATTCTTTGTTTCTAATAATAAAATAGCTAATAATTGCCATAATAATTGCCGTGGTGGTACCGGCGTAAGAATAGTACCCCACCCTCTCTAACCGTGGTTGCCGTAAGAGTCGGCTAAGGGATGTAATCCGGAAGATGGGCAGCAGCGTCTTCCTTGAACAATCACAACTAACTGCGCTCGCCAACCCGCCTGCCAAGCGAGGCGAGTATTGGCAAAACCCCCCCAGGAGGCCTATGTGCAGCAGTGGACGACCTATGGCTGATGATGATGATAAATAAAACAGCGCAAGTTTCAAGACTTATGGTTATTAGATACTTACACCATGTTTTATTTCTCTCTGAACCTAATTCTAAAGTTAACGCGAATGAAGGCGCTTATAAGCTATTGTTAAAATATTTCATTGTTAGCCATGTAATTACAACAAATATTTCAAAATTCATTAATGTTATTTCTTTATAAGATAGAGGGCATTGGCTTTCGAAACACGGTATGCAGGATAATACGCGTAGGGTGTATTTAGCTGAGAGTCATTGTACCTACTCATTACTATTGACAAAGCCTACTATAAGGTGGCTCATTACGTGGAAGACAGGAATATAAATGGTTATAGTAGCTTCTCTCTGCACTTGCATCCCCCTGGCTAAGTGACAATTGTAGTAAGCATAATGTATGTATTAATATTTATAACTGTAAATTCTAACCTAATATGAAAAGAAAGATCCACAAAAAAAATGCCTTGCTGAGTTTCTTGCCGGAGTCTTCTCAGTTGAAGTGTAATTACGAGCCGGCGGTAGATTCAAACATGTAACTTAACGTTCATAAGTGCCTTACCAGGGCCTAAACTGAATAAATGACTTTTTGATTTGATTTTGATTATGAAAAACTTCTTTTTTTTAACTTATTTTAATGCAATGAGACGATCGAGACGCTCTCCAAATGGTAAAAGATAACGCCTGTCCATGACCATTGCAGCGATACACAGAACAAAATAAAGTCCAGGGCATCGCTGCTTTGGCGTTCATTGATTGTTTTTAAATATTAATGGAAATATGATTTATAACTTTGGTGATATCAATAAAATATTTGGACATGCATGCTAACTTGTCTGTGCAACATAAAGCAGCGATCATAATAATGTATTTTTTTTTCGTTTATACCACGCGACTTCAAAAAATGCTAAAATATAAATATCGTAGGACACGTTACACACAGCGCCATCTGACCCCAAACTAAGCAGAGCTTGTGTGATGGAAGTCAGATAACTGATAGGATACATAAATACTTTTTTTTTTGTAAATACATACTTATAATACATACAGAACACCCAGACACAGAACAAATATTTGTTTATACCAAACAAACATTTGTCTGTGGCGGGAATCGGACCCACGCCCTACAGCTCAGCCCTACCCAAATAAAAAAACTTCTAATTTTGCTAAAAATTTACCTATGGCTTAAGATTGAAATTAAGTAAAGAATAACTAAAAAGCCAAAAAAATATATACGGCTTCACGGTACACTACGAGTTTAACAAAAACAACTTTAACAAGGTTCATGGCGTAACTCAAGTCAAATGGATTACACGCATGCGCCGAACTGCAAAGAAATAACAGTTGTTCGTATATTCAATTATCTCTTATATGTATAATTATTATAAGAATTGTATTGACAAGCGACTTTGCATCCTATTATCCTATCCAAGCAGTAGTGTGTAAACATTACTGGGTTCTGATTGGAAGGGTACTATTGGGTGCAGCTAGCGAAATTACAGGGTTTTTTTTTATGGCTAGGTGCTTGACCACAACTCACCTGATGTTAAGTGATGGTGTGGTCGAAGATGGTAAAGCACACCTAGCTTGGAATGGAACTGGCTCTCAAGTGAGGCTGCCGAAATACACCGTTAAATGCTTGGCGGAAGATTTTCAACTTGAGGGTGGTAGCTAGCCAGCCGAGTACTAGAAAGTACCCTACCACCACGCTATGGTTTCCTCACGATGTTTTCCTTCACCGGCAGCTCAAGCTCATTGTTGGGGTTTGAACCCACGCCCTTCGGCATGCGAGCCTACCGCGTTAACCACTAAGCCATCATCGCTACAAACAAACCAACTTGACATATTAGCATTTATTGAAGCTTGATAGGGAAAGATGTACCCGAGGCACACATACCTGGCGTCCAGGAAGATGAGGCGCATGTCCAGCGAGGCGCGGAACATAAACATGTTGGAGTGGAGCTTCACCTCGGTGACGGCAGAGGGCGGTAGTGAATGCCCCACGGCTATCAGCCCCAGTGGGGCAGAACCCTCGCCGAAGCGACGCGCGCGCAAGTACCCTGAGCAGTGGATCACCTACGAAAATAAAACACATTATACCACTTGCAAATACTATAGAATAAAGCTTAATCTACAATGGCGCGGTCTGCGGTAAAGGCCGTTTTAGTCATAAATAAAATAAAAAAAATATTGTAACGCTGACTGTGAGGTGTTTGACCACAGCTTACCTGATGTTAAGCGACGGTGTGGTCGAAGATGGTAAAGCACACCTAGCCTGGAATGGAACTGGCTCTCAAATGAAGCTGCCGGAACACACCGTTAGATACTTGGCGGCAGATTTTCAACTTGAGGGTGGTAGCTAGCCAGCTGAATACTAGAAAGTACCCTACCACCACGCTATAGTTTCCTTTACGATGTTTTCCTTCACTAGCAGCTAAAGCTCATTGTTGGGGTTTGAACCCACGCCCTTCGCATGCGAACCGACCGCGCTAACCACTTAGCTATCATCGCTACAAACTAAATATACTAAACTATACTATAAAATAAAGCTTACTCTTTTCTGACGCGGTCTGCGGTAAAGGCGGTTTTGGCTATAGATCAAAATGGACGAACACAGTGAAAACTTATTTCTGAAGATCGTTGAATGAGCGCCGGAACTCAATACGCCTCAGTCGTTCTCTAGCCGTCGCAAGCGCGTTTCGTTTGTTTCATTACATTCACAAAAAGTTTACGATGGCGCGGATTTTAGACGCTCCGAAAGGCATCACAATTTGGTAAATGTGAAGCTTAGGATAAAAAGTCTGTGTTAATTAAGTGTGCCAGCTACCTCCATACCAAATTTTATTAAAATTGGTCCAGCATTTTGAGCGTGAAGAAGTATTAAACATACAAACTTTCACCTTTACAATATTAGGGTGATGTATAATTATATATATATATATATATATGTATATCTAGATAAAGTATTAAAAACTTAACCCTCCACCCATCTTGCGTATCTATTTAGTCGGCTAGGGTAAAACACTAAACATATACGAAAAGCATTTTATAACCCCAATCTCAAAGATTAACAATCAAAACACGTCCCCACACGTTGCCCCAAACTGGACCATGCGACCCTAAAAGCAATAGCTCAGTGCTATAATCCCCAAAATGCGACAAGATTTATAGGATTATGGCTAATCCAGAACAATTACCAGTGTAGTGCGCGAATACCCTTATAGTTAACCCTTGGTAAACGTAAAATGCGAACAACATCACAGAGATTATATTCTATAGAGATGCCTAAAGATACAGCGATTGACTCAACTGTATGCGCTCTAAAATACCGTAAAATCATAATTTGTCCGCAATAAACGTGAAAGTACGTATTAAATTAAAAATCTATAACCCGACTGCAATTAAAATAGCTATAATTAAAGGAACTTTTTAAACCAATTTATTATTCCTAATTAAATTTAAACATACAAACTTATATGCCTTTATTTAAATACACTACTTGATAGGTTTTTTAATTAATGTATTTCTATTTCGCGCCCAAATTCCACCATCATGATTTTTTTTAAACCACCCTCGGAAGTCACTTGGTTTATTGAGGCGATTCTAACGAAACCGTGATTGTCGTAATCTATTTGGCCGTTTGAAAGATACGAAGTTATAAAGAAATTTACATACTCGTACATAAAATATAAATATAAAATATAAATATCATAGGACACATTACACACAGCGCCATCTGACCCCAAACTAAGCAGAGCTTGTGTGATGGAAGTCAGATAACTGATAGAATACATAAATACTTTTTTTTTCTAAATACATACTTATAATACATACAGAACACCCAGACACAGAACAAACATTTGTTTATACCAAACAAACATTTGTCCTTGGCGGGAATCGAACCCACGCCCTACAGCTCAGGCAGACATACTCCCAATGAGCCAACAGGGCTGTCAAATAAACGTACACACATACAAGATACGCACGAAAAACATAACCCTTACTTGGCAGGCGGGTAAAAAAGGTCGACATTGGCAATTGTTTTTAAACAGTAGCAAAATTTACATTATTGAAGCACGCGTTAATTTGGAATTTAAAACATTTTGAGCTTTTTCAAGAATCTATTCTAGAAAGTTTATCATAAGATACTTTTTAAATATTTTTGACAGGTAGAAACTAACTTAAAACATAGGTAACATACATAATACAAAATAATATATTGCTTGAAAAATATCAAAAGCTGAAAGTAAATAAAATACTTTAAAATAAATAGAGATCAAGTAAAATAAGTTACAGCAGTCTAGTTGAAAGACCGTTTGGCTTCCAATCTGGAGGTCCTGGGTTCGTATCCCACGGCGCGCAACTCTGTTTTTTTTTTAAGTTATGTGCGTGTTGCCAATGACTTCAAATGGTGATGGAAAACATCGTGAGGATATATAAATACATGTCTAAGAGTTCCTAAAAAAATGTTCTCTAATATATATCATAGGACACATTACACACAGCGCCATCTGACCCCAAACTAAGCAGAGCTTGTGTGATGGAAGTCAGATAACTGATAGGATACATAAATACTATTTTTTTTTGTAAATACATACTTATAATACATACAGAACACCCAGACACAGAACAATAATTTGTTTATACCATAAAATGTTTGTCCTTGGCTGGAATCGAACCCACGCCCTACAGCACAGGCAGACATGCTACCAATGAGCCAACAGAGCTGTCAGATATGTATGAAGTCTGCCAACCTGCATTTAGCCAGCGGGGTGGTTTTACCCTTCTCACAATAAGAAGTCACCCGCGCCCAGCAGTGGGAGATTTTATAAAAACAGGCCTTATTCGGTTTCGGAAACAGAGATCGATGCATTCGATATTTACCATAATATAAATTTACGAACATTATCGTTCGCTTACATATGGAAGCTAAACTTATTATGTGTATTTAAACGGAGGGAAGACTGTATCACAAGGATGACTGAACCATTCCCGAGTTGGGCATCTCTATAGAATATTACCTCTATGGACTCGACAATAATCCCTCTAACAATTACTAGCGTGGTGCGCGGATACCCTTAACCCTTAGCAAAACATGCTCAATTGAATTTATTTGAATAATAGAAGTACTGGTGAGTAATTTGAATAAGAAAAGTATAGGTGTGCAGAATGGTTTATATCATACTAGCCACCCGCTCCGCTTTCGCATGTACATATCTCTACTATAGTATAAAACAAAGTAGCTTCCCGCCGTCTGTAGGCTTAGATCTATTAAACTACGCAACGGATTTTAATGCGGCTTCCATCAATAGACAGAGTGAGTCAAGAGGAAGATTTACATGTATAATACATGGATATGTACCACATTAATATCTACATTGCACCCGTGCAAAGCCGGGGCGGGTCGCTTATATCAAAGTTTTGTCTCACCTTGTACCCAGATGTCGTGAGTCCAGCGTTCCTTTTCGCGAGCACACACTTCATTCTGATGAAGAAAGCTCTCTCGCATTCTATATCCACTGTGGGACCCCAGGAACCTCCCACTGGGTATCTGGGAAAAGAATTGTTTATAATATAAATATCTAGCTAGTCGCGTCGATAGTGTTTTTTATTTGATAAGACCTAGAATAGAATAGAACAGAATGGAGCATAATGGAACAGAATGGAACAGAATGGAACAGAATGGAACAGAATGGAACAGAATGGAACAGTGTTCATAGGTCTGATCGAGTCGTAATTTGGTATTCTGTTACTTGTGTCAGTTTCCTTTTAAATTTAGGTATATCTACTTGTATAAATTTTATACTTACCCTAATGAAGGATACTGGTGTCCAAGGTAGGAGTGCGGATGCTGTAGGCTGAGTACAGCGCTCATCTCCTCGTGATCTGATTGGTGAATGTATTCATATATGGAGTTGCCAGTCAGTTCCACCTAAAATATTAGCCTTTGTTAGAACAAATTTTATGTAGAAGAGAACTTCAGAACATAGAAGTGTGTTGCAAATCGGGCGGCGATACCCGTCGCAGGGTACTCGAGATTATATTTTACAAAACTGCAACACATGCTATCATCAAAACACCGGAATTCTAGCGGAACATCTTTAAAAAGAGGTTCATTATTTTATTACGGAAACTGACGTGGTTTTGACATAAATTTTGTTTACTTACGCGGAATTACTAATGTTCAATTTTTTTTATGGCTGACAGGCTAGGTGTTTGACCACAGCTCACCTGATGTCAAGTGACGATGTGGTCGAAGATGGTAAAGCACACCTAGCCTGGAATGCAACTGGCACTCAAGTGCGGCTGCCGGAACACACCGTTAGATGCTTGGCGGCAGATTTTCAACTTGAGGGTGGTAACTAGCCAGCCGAGTACTAGAACGTACCCTACCACCAAGCTATGGTTTCCTTCACCGGCAGCTCAAGCTCATTGTTGGGGTTTGAACCCACGCCCTTCGGCATGCTAACCGACCACGCTAACCACTGAGCTATCATCGTTATTTTTTTTTATCGGATATGGTTTTTGGTACCTGGACGACCTCCTGTTAAGGAAATCTATCCCCAAGTAAAATATCTATAGAAGTAGAAGTAACATATAGTGAACCTGAGGCACAATTATAACTTTACACAACATTTTTATAAAATAACTGATAGTTTATTGAAAGTATAGTTATATAGTTTGTATATATGGAACAGCCGACTTTTTTCGCGAATTCATCCTAAGCTTATAAGCCCGTATACATTGTAAGCAGACCTGACTAAGTCCAAGATGCACAGACGCTGTTTCGCTGATGTACATAATCTTGCCGTCTGGAGCCACGACGAAGATGAACCCGTCCAGGGTCTGCAGGAGGTGGGAGCCTAGCTCGCGGATGGAGAGCTCCCGGGGCTGCGGTGGCGGCGGCGCGGCGCCCCAAGCGTCGCCGAGACCTGGGCAGACCACTGGTCAGGTTAAAGACTTAGGAAATAATTATTGTGTTAAAATTTGTATTTTTTTTTGTTCAGTGTAAGCTGAGCCTTTTACACTATGTGCTGCTATATTTTGGGGCTCAACTTATAGTGTATCATTATTTTTTTCATATTTTTGTAATTTTTCTAAACCGATTTTAATAAAACTAAGTTTAAACAAAAACTAAGTGTTGCTCAGAACTCTATAGTAGGGTGGGTGCACCAGTGCCACACCAGGAACCAGCTTACACCAGGAACCTACATTACAAAAACCGCTATTAAATCCGTGACATAATTTCTAAATTAATCGTGTACAAACAGATAGAAAGACCTACAAAAATTTAGAAAATTGATTATGCGTATAAAAAAACTTGATATTGGCAAAATGCACAAAGTGCTAGGTCAAAATGAAGAAAAAAAGAGCCCTACTCACCGTCAGGAAAAACCTGGCGCATTTTCAAGTAGCTCGTTGTCAGTCTGATAACGGACGCCTTGTCGAGCTGCGAAGTGATCGCAGAAGGCAGGGGCAAGAGCTTGGCGAGCTCCAAGAACTCTGCGTTTTCCTTCTCACGCCGCGAGCGAGCCGCGTTTTTGCTTTTTTCTTTCATTATGGCCGCCGCGTACGGGTGATGCCGCACGTTCTCCTTGCGGCAGGCTGGTGAAAAAAAAAAACTCATAACTCTATGGAACTTCAAAAGAAAGAGGTGTATGCAAAACTGATAATATGTGTGTTTTTATAAAGTAATAAGAGGAACATAATGCTTTCGGAATTGTAAGAGATAACGCCTGTCCATGACCACTGCAGCAGTATACAGAAATTTGAGTTTTAAAAAACAAAGTCCAGGGCAAATGAAACACAGCGATGTTTATACAATATTTTTTGGCGGCAGAATATCTATCCAAATATAATTTAAAAAAAAAAGTTAGCCTTAAATCTAAATTTTCACTGCACAATTCTTGACCTACCCCATTAAACCTAAATTATACATTCAAAAAATTTGCATTACCCCTGCTAACGACTAAATATAAATATTTATGACACTACACATTGCGCCTTGCCACTCGAGATATAAAAAAAAATAGACCAGAGAGAAAAATCAACGTGTTTTGGCGGGAAAACAACATTCTTCGTGAATTATTCATTCATGTCCTTAATTCTAATAAATTGGCGGATTACCTTTTTGGAAATATTGGGGAGTGGCGGGATCGTAAGTAATAGATATAAATATATACTTGTAATAAGAATTACGAGCTGTTTTTTGCATCGTGTAAGTTTTCTGAGAAACCAATTTCAAGTAGAGTTGAGTGCAATATCTTTTTATAAAATACTTATTTTTTGTTCTTTTTCTTGTAAGAACTACTTTAAGAAAAAAATATTACTAAAAATCTATATATTCACAATACCTGAAATAATAGGTGATTTTAGCTACTTAAAGGCATTTTTTTTATTTAAATTATAAGCGACCTTTATATAATTTCATTTAGTTTGGAATACTTAATATGTAATATTTATTAAAACATCTAGAGAAAACTAAACTAACTTAAAATTAAATAAAAAGGCCGTCAGATGAGGGATATGTGGCCAGAATGCTGGCAGCATTGCCACGTTGGATGGCAATGCTAAGCTTTTGACCAAAGTAGATGCCAGCATTCTGGTCACCTGAAGCCTCCTTTAAACGTTTGGCCAGGTCCCGATACAGATCGTGAGCGGCCGGCCCCCACGGTCCTAAAGTTTCAACCCCAAACGGCACAAACAAGTACATTCTATCTAAATAGCTATATTTGTGCCCTTTGAGGTTTTCGGCTTTAGATGCGGCAGCACCAGCTTGTCCCGAAGTCACAGAAAGATGAGACGGCGCCAAGGTGTCGACACATGTGGCATCCCACACCAGAGGCCGTCCCATCTTCCATGGAATACTTTAAGTATTTTAAGGTTTAATTGCCAATAAATAAATAACAAATTAGAATGGCTCTTGCCAATTCATTAAATAAAATTATAAATTTATAATAGACATAAAACGAGTGTCAATAACATTAAAAAAATCAACAAAAACGAAAATTGGAATTCAATAAACATAGAATCCTAAAAGTGTTAAATAAAACATGTAGAACAAAATAATTATTATACTTAACGTGTAAAATAGGGTAAGAACTTTTATAACATGCCTAGTATCTACTTACATACATAAGTGTAAGATTAGAAAAAAAAATAGAGCTAGAAGTGCATTTGTATGTTCAAAATCGCGTTCCGTGTACACAAACCCATAAATTCTAAACGTGAGTAGGCCATTAACGACTGCTACCATTTGATTGGAATTCGCGTTCGAATTTTGAACTTAACATTCGTTTATTTTTGTTTTGGCTGCGTGCTCAAATGGAATCTAGCTAATTTTCACAACTACCTACATAGTTGTACTGAAAATTTTAATTTTGTAGCAAGAAAAGTGGAATAATCATACTTTTATGTTCTTATCAGAATATTTTAACCTAACACACTTACATTATAAAATAGGAAAATATGTCTGTTTGTATGTATGTATGTTTGTTGTTCACGCTGTAACGGCTGGACGGATTGGGATGAAATTTTAAATGCACATAGTTATATACTCTGAATTACAACTTACAATTTCCGAATTCAATAACTTCAGACGGTGAAGGAAAATATCGTGAAAAAAAAAGTTTTCAAAGATGTGTGAAGTCTGCCAACTCGCACTTCGTGGCCCTTACCCTCACAATGAGAAGAGGCGCAGTAGTTGGATAGTTTATAAAAAACAAATCCGATTCCAAATTATATTTCTACGTTTATGATACTGGCTAGCTATCAACGCAACGAACCAATTTTTTTTAAAGTAGCTTTGAAAAATTTTTGCAGTGTGCAAAAATTTTACTTACGAAAATCCATATCTATCTCCGTCGTGTATTTGCTAAACACCTTTTTGCACGGATATTTCATAATTTTAAAATTAAATAAAAACTTAGAAATATGAGATCGATTTCAGACAAAAAAAAAATGGCGCACTTTACACGATCAGTTTTAAAAAAATATATATATAAGTTGCACCTTACACGATCAGTTTCAATCGCTTACTGGCAGGTTAAGAAGAATACACCTTCCTTCCTATGTCCGATTTGAAAAAAAAATACAACAAAAAAAAGAACAACGACAGGTACAATAGGGATTGACAAAAGTGTGGCCCGCATCGATTTGACAGGCGACGTTGCGTATCGATTGATTCGTATTGTATATCGATAAGGTAGAAACCGTTAAAAGATATTGCAATAACATTTGAAAAATACTTATCGATAATTTTTTATCAAATTGTTAAGAATATAGAGGGGATAGCATATCATACATACATATTGTAATTTTAACATTATGGGTTAAAAGGCCTGAAATAAATGTATTTTTTTTTTTTTTTTTATATCAATCTGCGAGAAACGATAAAAAATATCGAAAGTTGGATAACGCCTCTAGTGGAAGGAAATGGAAAATGTTTTTCTTTATAGATTTGACAATCATTTATGCACTACTTGATTCTTGCTTATGCTATATGCCAGAGCCACTGTAGACCGTAAGTAAGTAATAAGTAGGTAAATCTGTAATAATTATATGCTACTTTAGTTAACACAACCTGTCGTTTTACCGAGCCCTATAATTACCAAGGTTGCCTGGAAGAGATCGCTTTAAGCGATAAGGCCTCCGATTGTTGCACTTGATTTTTTTTTATATATTTATTTGCAATAACATGAGTAAAATCATTGTGTGCCTGGCGGTGTTACCCACTAAATTTTTTTGGGATAAAAAGTACCAAAATCAAAATCAAAAAGTCATTTATTCAGTTTAGGCCCTGGCAAGGCACTTATGAACGTTAAGTTACATTGAATCTACCACCGGCTCGTAATTACACTTCAACTGAGAAGACTCCGGCAAGAAACTCAGCAAGGCATTTTTTTGTGGATCTTTCTTTTCATATTAGGTTACAGTTTACAGTTATAAATATTAATAGATTACAAATACCCTAATTGTTAATGCAGGTTAGCTACCTCCATACCAAATTTTAACAAAATTGATCCAGCCGTGAGTGTGAAGAAATAACAAACATACAAACACACTCACAAACTTTCGCCTTTATATTAAATAATAATTATTTTATCCGACTACTCAAGAGAGAAGGTTCTGTAATGTCACATCACGTTCATGTCTAAAATTATATTGAATTGGGCGTTTTGAAACGCGGAAAAAATTGTGTGTTTTATTTACATATAACTAGCGACCCGCCCCGGCTCGCACGGGTGCAATGTAGATACTAATCTGGTGCATATGCATGTATTACACATATAAACCTTCCTCTTGAATCACTCTGTCTATTGATAGAAACCGCATTAAAGTCCGTTGCGTAGTTTAAAAGATCTAAGCGTACAGACGGCGGGAAGCCACTTTGTTTTTTACTTTGTACAGAAACTTCGAATTACCTACTTGTGAGAGTTTGGGATATGATATATTACGGTGACACATAACTCCGTCGAAACTTCTTTATAAAGTCATCAATATTTAATATTGTACTAGGTCATGACCGGATTTGACTTTAACTTATTTTATATGACTGTAAATAAGACTTATTTCATTTGATTTTTACGCTGGCAAATGTGAAAAATTGAAATGCCAAAAACAAAGAAAAAAATCATACTGGCCGTATAAAAATCCAAAAAAAAAACAAACCACAAACAACGAATCTTTTTTCAAAGCAATATTGTAACGACATTCGCGAGGACTCTTCAAGATTCAAATTTCGAATTGTTAATTTTTTCCGCATCTCATGTTCGCGCTGCCCTTTTCTTTGCGCCAAGATGGCAGTAGATATGCAAAACTTCTATTCAAAGATCGGTTGTAGTGATTTTTGTCCTTTTGAATGTGATTGAAGAGTGTGCCCGCGCATAATAACACTTTAAACATGGCTCTCAACAGTTTTACGATCATATATAGTGTCTATGGACTGATAAGTTACGTTTTTAATTTAGCCGTCTAGCACGGATACATAGAAATTTGCAAAACTTTATTTTTTATATGTTACGTTACGTTTGACCGCCATCTCACCTGATGTTAAGTGATGGTGCGGTCTAAGATGAAGCACGCTTGCAAAATGGGGGCGTCCAGTAAAATCGCATTTTATTTTTGGAGGGGGAGGGGTATTTATTAGGGAGAACGTCACATCAACTTTTACTTTATTGTAATATACATTACGATATATGCAATTTTTTGGAGTTAAGGGTTTATGCTATTTCTATATTAAGGCTGTTAACAATTATTATTTATTATCGCGCAAATCTCATGTGGAGGAGGGGGAGGGGAAGCTTTATTCCTCATCCAAATCCGTTACAATCATACGTACCTACATTTAAACAGACAGACAGTGTGATCACTATTCGTAGCGATACACAAACGCAAACGGATCTATTTAGCAAAAAAAATATTTGTAAAAAGCTTTCACTAGATTCAATAATAGTTACTTATAATCACCCCCTTTAAAACAATACGGTGACGCGTGGGACCACCGCCGCGGCCCGGACTCCCGGATCCTTGTAATAATCCCGCTTCGCACGTGTGCGGTGGCGTAAGGGGAGGAAGTGATTTGTACAGACTGTATAAAAACTTTTTGGTACAGAACTCATTGGAGTCGAGATTGCAGAACAAAGGTTAACGTAGATGGTAGGAAAGAAATAGATTTCAACTTTTGAAAATAGAATGAGGACCGATTTTTGTTTTTGAAACCATAGACAACAAGAGACTTTTCAGTATTTTCAATGAGCAATGACATACCTAGTTACAGTGCAAGCTGCGTTTATGTGTTACACAAATATGAGGGTTCCGAGAACCATATCGACATATATTCATTTAATTTGTGAAACGGATTGCTTTCAAAGAAATGTACAAGTGTTTTTATACAATTCTGTATGATTTAATTCTATAATACAGCTTGGAAATATTATATATTAATATTTTGGCGTGACGGCCCTGCTTTTCAACCTTACCTAATTTAGTCCATTGCACAACCAGCTTTTTTTTGTTTCGGAACTCATATTGATGCTGATCTTTGTTCTTTGGAAAATTTGCTCCGTGTATTTCTAGTATGCTATTGTGTATGTACAGTGATGTCACTGTCATACTTTTGTTAGTTTTAAAGTATTTTTTGTGCGGAACGTTTTTTTTTAAATAATTAAATATTCTAATAGGTCTCTTTTGACATCTTAACACTTTTATAATATTAACTGCGTTGCCCCATATCATAACTGCGTTTAGAAGAGCTTAGTTTTTCTAGATGTCTGATGTTAAAGATTACATACCATATGTAAGAGCTTTTGTTAAAAAAAAACCAAAGCTACAAGGAAAGTGATAAAAATAATAAGACACCACAGATGTCACTTTCACTATACTAATCCAACCTCCGTAATTGGATAACTGCGCCTCTAAACGATTTAGGGAGCTTACGGAACCCAAAAATTTGTAATCATTATGTAAAAGCCATTAGAAAATTACAGCCGTTGCCTCATCGTGAGAAAGGATGGAAACACAATCCAAAAAAAACCTTTTTATTCCTTTGGCAACTGAAAAAAGTTTTTGTTTCCTTTTTTTTCATCTCAGGCATGGTGATAATGTAATTGTTTCTGGCCGCAAAGACGGACGCACGTGTCTATGGTCGGTTTTGCTTGTTTACTTTTTTTTTGTGAACATAGTAAAGACACCTGTAGTGTCATTCTGCCATTCATAAAATATTTTTACAGTACAAACTTTTTAGAGAGTTAAGTGGGAGAGCCACTTACGTATTTTCTGAAGAAAATTTATAAGTTTCTAAGGAGAACATTTTAGTTCCGTAAATAGCCATTTTTACGGAGAGGTTTTGTCGCAGTATAATGGCTTGGTAATTTGCGTTCGTCCGTGGGAAAGACGGAATGACAAATTCTTAGTTTGATGACTCACTGAATATTACATTTTTATTTATGTAGAAATAATGAATTGTTTTCTGAATGCATTTTATATATCATACAAGTTATGTGTAAATAGAAATAGTCATGTTTTTGTTATCTCTATACTTTGATATTCTTATTATGGACAAGGTAATTTTTTTTTTATCTTTAATGATAAATTATTACTTATTTATTGCTTCAAAAAAAGCTAATGTTAGATTTACTAAGTGACGATAACAATGTTGAGTAATTATTTTTGAAACTTGTATTTAAATCGATACAAGCGACCTTCCCCGGTTTCATACGGAGAAATATGTTTTTGGCAACTTGAATATAAAACATTGTCTAAATTATTGTAAAACCGTATCAAAAATCGAAATAAGTAGGCTTTTTTATGTAAAAGTAATGAGACGAACGAGACGCTCTTCTGATGGTAAGAGATAAAGCATGAACATTGCTGACTTTGACATAACTTTGAGTAACAAAACAAAGTCCAGAGCATCGCTGCTTTGGCGCTCATTACTTTGAGACTTTCGATGGTTAGTCTCAACAGCCCTGTAAGCCGAAGATAGGGTTGACTGGCGTGTCCTGGGAGAGACTTATGTCCAGCAGTGGACTATGCTGGGTTGTTGATGATGATGAACGAGTGGCTTTGCATCTTACTATGGTCACACTAATATTCTAAAGGAGAAAGTTTGTGAGTGTGTTTGTATGTTTGTTACTTCTTTACACTCAAATGGTAGGACCAATTTTGATGAAATTTGATATGAAGGTAGCTGACACCCTGGATTAACACATAGGCTACTTTTTATCCCAAGCGCAGTGAGCGTAGCGGAATCCTTTAGCCCGGAACACAGTAATGCTTACACACTACTGCTTGTCTGCAGAATATCTGGTGCTGCGGTGGTACCTACCTACCTAACCAGTGCAATGGTCATGAGCAGGCGTTATCTCTTACCATCAGGAAAACATACCGTTCGTGTAGTGTAAAAAAAAAACTGTTGTCATTTTTCTTGCCACATATTTTTGATAATGTATATAGATATATACAAACAATATCTACACTATGATTTTTCTTTTTCAATTCATAAAGTTCACCTTTTTTTTTATTTCAATGATTATTGCTTGTAACAGACGTGACCGTTCAAAAGAGTTGTAAGTTGAAACTCACACCTCTAAACCTATTAAAAAAAATCTCATTCATAAATAGTTTAGCAATTTATTTTCTCACTTCGATTCCCACGCGAGTAAAACAAGTGTAAAATTAAAAAAAAACACAATGTTGTGTTACACAAAAACACAAATTTTGAATCTATACGCTACATTCGATGACGAAAAGACTTTTCGCTCTTATCATTACAACAAAAAGGTCGAATATTGCTTCAAAATGGTATTAAAATAAATTGTCGTGTTCTATGATGTTCTTTGTTTAAATTGGTGACAGTGACAGGTCCTAAATAGCGGGAGTGCTTTGTTTTGCGCGGGAACGGGAGACGTACAAAGAGTTCTTCATCTTTAGTATTATTATATTATCTGTGACATTTTAACTACTGCTTACTGCTTTTGCGTGGATTGAGGATACATTTTTACCCGATCACACAAAATAGAAGGTTATTATTTTATCAATGTTATGCGTGGACAAAGTAATAAAGCGCCAAAACTTTCTTACTCTAAAGTTCTGAGTACCATTGCGATGGTTATGGGCAGTAGCAATAGCATATTAATTCGCGAGAATTAGATCGATACTATTTAAAAAAAATACCTACTACGTTATCGCTTCAGCGACAGATATGACCAGCTCTTTGCCACTTCAGCTTGCTAATGGTAGTGATTAGTGCGGTTGTAGCAACGATAGCAGTGGTTAACGTGGTCGGTTCACACGCGGAAGTGGGTTCAAACCCCAACAATGAACTTGAGCTGCCGGTGAAGGAAAACATGGGGAAACGAAAAAAACGGAAAAGCATGGTGGTAGGGTATTTTATAGTACTCGGCTACCGTTCTAAAGTAGAAAATCTGCCGCCAAGCATCTAACGGTGTGTTCCGGCAGCCTCACTAAGAACCAGTACCATTCCAAGCTAGGTGTGCTTTACCATCTTCGACCACACCATCACTTAACATCAGGTGAGCTGTGGTCAAATACCTTGTAAACCATGTCTGTGACTTTAGCTCTCTGGCGAATTACTTTGTGCTGGATACGAGCCCTTAGAAAAAAGCTCTGTCCATACATATTTCTATTATTTACGTAAATCTCGTTAATTAGTAAGATAACCCTACGGAAGAGCGTTTCGTTCATCTCATTAAAATAATATAAAAATCAGGATGTCCGCATTTTTTTAGAAAAAAAAAAAAAAAACAAATGTCCCTTAATTTTTCTCATTTTTTATTTTCTTTCGTAGTCTGTTAACTGTCTGTCTGTTTGTTATTGCTTTAGACAAAACCCATAGCCAAGAATAATTTAAAAAAAAAATTGAAAAAAAAATTGAAGAGGTAATTGCCATATTAGGTACGTTAAGCTATTGCGTTGTATATCCTTCGAACTGATAATTTGGGGCCCGCAAGCGTCGTCAGTCAAAATAGCTTCACCATCGACAAAACAACAGAAAACGTTTAACATAAAACCCTCCAGATGTTCGAAGAGGATTAAGGAGCCCTACTCATAATGCCTAAAGCCACTACATTCTAATCCCGGTATTACCAACATTACAAAATAAATATATTGCCAGTGAAAAAAATATGTGATTTACGCGCGCTTCCTCTGAGTTAGTGGTGTTTTCTCACCTTTGCCTACTGGATTATTTGGCGTGCTTTTTTTTCGAACAAACTTTATTTTGTAACTGGCGACCCGCTCCGGCATCGTTAGGTCTATAAATTTCCGGGAATAAATCTTTTTAATGACAGTAAAAATTGTGTCAAAATTCGTTGTGTGGTTTAGAAGAAGTAAGCGGAGAAACATACAGACGCGGAGAGCGAACTGATGAACTTTATCACTTAAAATTGTCTTATAACGTAAACTTCATTACTTTAAATGTAATTGGTTTCATACAACCGCACGCAGGGGCGGAGCAAGAGTTCATGGGGCCCTGGTCTAACACAACCTGCATAAATAATAGTCAACCATATGCTATTTTCACTACCTGTTTACGATAATGTGTATCAGATACACGGTTTAGGAAAAATAGGGGGGAAACAATATGTTGAAGAATATATACCTTGGACAGATAATCTGTACACATTACCTAACAACAAAAGAAATAAATAATAAAGCACAGTTAGCATAGAAACGATACTAGTCCTTAAGAGAAGTCTTTAAAAACCCTCAGGTACCTCTCAAAGCAAAGAAAAAAATATTCCACTTATGTATTTTACCCGTCTTGACTTATGGATGTCAAACATGGGGCCTAACAAAACAGAATATAGGATAGCTTGAGAAATGCCAACACAGTATGAAACGAAGTATGCTGAACGTTAAATCTTCTTAAATATATATAACTCAAAGGTGACTCACATAGTGATCTATCAACGCACAGCCCAAACCACTGGACGGATCGGGCTGAAATTTGGCATGCAGGTAGATGTTATGACGTAGGCATCCGCTAAGAAAGGATTTTGATTAATTCTACCCCCAAGGGGATAAAATAGGGGATGAAAATTTGTATGAAACTTTGTCAATTTTACACCGATCGGGCTGAGACTTTGCATGCATAAAGCTACTATGACGTAGGCATCTAGCGCGGGTGAAACCGCGGGGCACAGCTAGTATTGTATAAAGAAATTAAAGTGAAGGGCGGCCACATGATCAGAGATAAGAAAGAAAAATGGGCTAAAGACGTAACGGAATGGTATCCAAGACAAAATAAGAGAAAGAAATTAAGACAACGTACAAAATGGGAAGACGATATCCGGAAAAAGGCAGATGTTACGTGGAGAAGGATGACTCATAATAGGAAAGAATGGCAAGCTCTTGGCGAGGCCTTTGCGAAGCCGCAAGACAATATCACTACCGGTGACACATAATTAAATTTAAATTATATTCCATATATATTTTATAACATTGTTAAATAAAGGCTATTATCATATTATTAATACCGCATAAGTAAAACAAAAATGTACTAGAAAGTACCTCACATCACACGTCAACAGCCATAGGACGTCCACTACTGGATATAGGCCTCCTCCTGGGGGGTTTATGCCAATACTAGCTACGCTTGGGTTGGCGAGCGCAATTAGGTGTGATTGTTCAAGGAAGACGCTGCTGCCCATCTTCCGGATTACAACCCTTAGCCGACTCTTGCAACCACGGGTAAAGAGGGTGGGGTACAATTCTTACGCCGGCACCACCACGGCTAAGAAGTACCTACCACCATGATATTCAGCAGCTCAAACTCATTGTTGGGGGTTGAACCCACGCCCTTTGTAGTGTGAATCGACTGAGTTATTCTAGCTACAATATAGTATACCACAGTTAGTACCGTTACATAATTTATAGCCAAACTAAGCACATGTAGTTAGAAACTATGTCATCGAACAACTATGCAGCGATAGCCAACATTGTTGCGCGAACGTGACAGCGAAGTAAATACTAGAGCCATGGCTTTAAAGCACGTACGGCTAATGAACACTGGATTACGGCTACTTTGTATCCAATTAGGGATCCTGACTATGAAAGTAATATCGGATCAACCCTGTTTTGATAAACCATACTAGCAGCACGATCCAACTGAGTTAGCACGATGGAATCACACGCTGAAAAGCGTGGGTTCATACTCCAACAATAAGCTTGAGCTTTGAAGGAAAACGTCGTAAGAAAACCAAAGCTTGATGGTAGGGTATTTTCTAGTACTCAGCTGGCTAACTGCACAACCCTGAAGTTGAAAATCTGCCGCCATGCATATAGCAGTGTATTCAGGCAGCCTCACTTGAGAGCTAGTGCCATTTCAGATTAAGTGTATGATATTTAAAATAAAAAAACGGCCAAGTGCGAGTCGGACTCGTGCACCGAGGGTTCCGTACAAACCTGTGGGTATATAAGTAAAAATTATGGTGTTTTTTTAAGGTAATTTATTCTTTTCGCAACTTTTACTTTATCTGTGCTATAAGACGTTGCTTCGTACCAAATTTCAAGATTCTAAGTTCAAGGGAAGTACCCTGTAGGTTTCGATTCCCATGCGAGTGTCGAAAATTTGCAGCATAAACGGCTGTATCTTTTGATTGCGTTGGCTTAAAAGTTTGATATTTTCACAGCTCTAAGGAACAGTAGACTTGGGTATTTGATATGAATTTTAGCTTGATACCTCCACGCGTTCCTGAGAAAAAAGTCTTGACAGACAGACGGACAACAAAGTGATCCTATAAGGGTTCCGTTTTTTCCTTTTGAGGTACAGAACCCTAAAAATAACTTTATTTGACTTTTAAAATAATCCCTCCTCTCTTCTAAACGTTGCTGTGCCCTACAGGGCCCATATTTGACTATGCACTTTATACTACTTTGTATTTACTATATAACATCTTGTACTGTATGGAAGCAATAAATATCTTGAGTCTTAATTAGACGTGAGTAATCTCGCATAAGTTTTTTTTTATTTTTATTGTTGACCGGCTAGATATTTAACCACAACCACAAGTCACTTGATATTAAGCGACGGTGTGGTCGACGATGGTAAAGCACATCTAGCCTGGAATGGAACTGGCTCTCAAGTGAAGCTGCCGGAACACACCGTTAGATGCTTGGCGGCAGATTTTTAACTTGATGGGTGGTAGCTAGCCAGCCGAGTACTACAAAGTACCCTACTAAAAATTTGTGAAAAACCACGTCAGTTGCCATAGTAAAACATGGAACCATCAAATAAAAATACCACGTCACTCGCTTGACCAAATACTGAATGCTATACTTGGCCGCGCTACGCAATGACTAATTTACACAAACTTTACTCGATTTCAGTGTTCTGTTTATTAGTTTTCTTGTTACGGAAAACTATATTAAAAATTTTAAGTTTGCATAATAAGCAACGGTAATATAAATATTTATTGTTCTCATCAATTACATGCAATAACATAATCGACTGCCCTGTTGGTTCATTTGGTAAAGTTCTGCTTCGAGAGTTGATGGGCGCAGGTTCTATTCCCAGTCAGGATAAAAAAAAAAATCTTTTATGTCTGACAGGCTAGTTTTTTGACCACAGCTCACCTGATGTTAAGTGACGGTGTGGTCGAAGATGGTAAAGCACACCTAGCCTGGAATGGAACTGGCTCTCAAGTGAGGCTGCCGGAACACACCGTTAGATGCTTGGCGGCAGATTTTCAACTTGAGGGTGGTAGCTAGCCAGCCGAGTACTAGAAAGTACCCTACCACCACGCCATGGTTTCCTCACGATGTTTTCCTTCACCGGCAGCTCAAGCTCATTGTTGAGGTTTGAACCCACACCCTTCGGCATGCGAACCTACCGCACTAACCACTGAGCCATCATCGCTAACATTTGTGTGACTAACATAGATGTATGTTCTGTGTCTGGGAGTTCTGTATTGTAAGAATGTATTCATAAAAAAAGTATTTAACTATTCTATAAGCTGTCTGGATCCAAAAATGTCCTCCAATATTTATGATTTTATTTAACTAGCGGAAGAATTGGCGGACTTATCGCTACAAGCGATCTCTTTCAAGCATCCTAAGTTTATAAAGGATTTACAGTAATTTAAGGACGGGGCGTGCTGATAAGAAAAAACATTTTAAACATACATATGTAAGACAAACATATCTATCTATATTTTATTTTATTTAACATGGAAAACGAACAGCTGCTAACTGGTAAAATAAATAGGAGATAAGTGATAACACAAAAGCCAAAAAGTTTTCACTTGTGCTAACTACATTAAGTTTTAAGTGCCCCCAGCCCGCACTGCGCGGGGACAGATATAAGAATACCATATTATTATACAACTATAAATATAAAGTGGATGACCGAGCTTTGCTCGGCTGAAAACACGGATATACCAACGTTTTCTAAAAATAAAACCTAGCTAGATCGATTAATCGCCCCCGAATCTGCATACTAAATTTCATGAAAATCGAGATTCAGAGTATATTAAATTAAATTAAATTAAATTATATTTATTGAGTCAAAAAAACGGTCCAGCCAATTACATTCAAAACTCACAAGAAATTACATAAAAATTTAAATAAAAAGCAAAATACAATAATTAGAAATTTTTGAAAACAATGTCAAATAGTTACAATAACAAAAAATAATAATAATAAAAATTACATGTGTCACGAAAAAAAAAAAATAGATATTAAAAGTCCAAATTGTCATCCGAGCCTGGATTGGTGTTATTGCATCGGTCCCACTGGTCAGTTAAATTTTCACAATATATTTGGAAACATGCAATAATTGACCTCCAGTTGTCAAATACAATGTCAAGTTCAGTGTTGGCAGCGAGGAGTGCATTGAGGTGTCGGCGGGTGCGAACTAAAGGCGACATAGAGCGCGCCACAGTGCGACCGCTGTCTACGTGAAACAAGGGATGCGGCCGACCGCGCCTGTTTGCCGGGATCCCTGGCTTGTCAGCCACAAACAACGTGCAGAGGAGATTGTGCAGGTCCATAGAATCGACCGCTCCTCTGAGCACTTTGCAACATATACTGAGTTGGTCGATTAATCGCCTCACTTCCAGCGAGTTATAGCCAAGCTGGCCGAGCAAAAATATATATATATATACATTATACATACCTATACAAGAATTGCTCGTTTAAAGATATTAGATTAAGAATTTAAACAAAATGTTAAATTAAAAACAGATAAATAAATAATAAATTGACAACATAAGCCTCATTGAAGTTTTATAAAATTTTCATTGCAAATTTTTTCTTATTATATGATATCAATAAGTACCTACTTTAAAACAATATATATTACACGTATACGTCTATATATTATACTAGCGACCCGCCCCCGCTTCGCACGGGTGCAGTCTAGATATTAATGTGGTGCATATGCATGTATTATACATATATACCTTCTTCTTCAACTACTCTATCTATTTTAAAAAAACCGCATCAAAATCCGTTGCGTAGTTTTAAAGATTTAAGCATACATAGGGATATAGGGACAGAGAAAGCGACTTTTTTGTTTTACTTATGCGGGATTACTCACGTTTACATGTTAAATTACTTGTAATTATACCTTTTTTTATTGACACTTAATCATAGTGCCGTGGTGGTGCCGGCGTAAGAATTGTACCCCACCCTCTCTACCCGTAATTGCCGTAAGAGTCGGCTAAGGGATGTAATCCGGAAGATGGGCAGCAGCGTCTTGCTTGAACAATCACACCTAATTGCGCTCGCCAACCCGCCTGCCAAGCGTGGCGAGTATTGGCAAAACCCAGGAGGAGGCCTATGTCCAGCAGTGGACGTCCTATGGCTGATTATGTGATGTGATGATGTGATACGAGTTTTTGGCAATGAATAAGAAAAAAAGAAAATTTTGTAGCGATGATAGCTCAGTGGTTAGCGCGGTCGGCTTGCATGCCGAAGGGCGTGGGTTCAAACCCCAACAATGAGCTTGAGTTGCCGGTGAAGGAAAACATCGTGAGGAAACCATAGCGTGGTGGTAGGGCACTCTCTAGTACTCGGCTGGCTAGCTACCACACGAGAGTTGAAAATCTGCCGCCAAGCATCTAACGGTGTGTTCCGGCAACCTCACTTGAGAGCCAGTTCCATTCCAGGCAAGGTGTGCTTTACTATCTTCGACCACACCGTCACTTAATATCAGGTGAGTTGTGGTGAAACAAATAGCAGGTAAACCATTAAAAAAAAAAAACACCTGAATTTCGCCGCGTTACATTTTATGTGCTCATAAGGAATAAAAGGCTGCAATCGCTTTTATTACACACTACAACGATTTTACGACACAATTCCGTCGAATCCAAAATTGTAAAAACCCACGTCAAAAGTTTGCGTGCATGCCGTCACGCGTCTCATAGACACGCGGCATTCGACAAACTGTTCTAGTTTACACTATAATCCCGTCTAATGGCGAATTCGTGACTACCAGAATGCACACCGGTGCAATAAAAACAAATATAGATCCAAACCATAGAGATTCATGATCCAAACACAACAAATAAAAAGAAAAAATGTCAAAAACGCCCGCCATGTTCGACGCCCTCACGTTCATTTCCCGCCAAATCTTTACAGATCGTTTTAGTACGTGACGTTTGGGGGTTTTTGAACGAGTTTCGATTTTTTTTTATTTTATCTAAATTTGAACAAATGAGGCTGATTTTTGAACTAAGTTTTTTTTTTTAAATTATGTTATGGATATGTTTGTGTAAATATGTTTTCTTGATATAGGCACCTGCCTTCATTTACTTGTTCGAGTGCACTTTTCATTCATAAATATCAACTAGATATTTGTTCCGAGTTGTGACCTGACGACCTCTGTATCTTCACGACCCTTTCATCTGTTTGACGTAGCTATATTGTATTATTATTATTAGGTATTGGATTGCCTTAATTTCATAGGTATTTGGATCAACCGCTCGTTAGTTTATTAACTAACTATTATTTGTAAGTAATTATGATTATTTTGACATTTTACTTTATTTACAATATTTTTAGGGTTCCGTACCTAAAGGGTAAAACGGGACCCTATTACTAAGACTCCGCTGTCCGTCCTTCTGTCACCAGGCCGTATCTCATGAACTTAGACAGTTGAAATTTTCACACATGATATATAAGATGGTATATAAGATATATCCGTTGCCGCTATAACAACAAATACTAAAAAACATAATAAAAAAATATTTAAAGGTGGCCATATTGGCCCATACAACAGACATGATTTTTTGCCGTTTTTACAGAACCCTTCGTGCGCGAGTCCGACTCGCACTTGGCCAGTTTTTTTTTCATATTGACATATTTTATACTGACAATATTTATTATTTTTATATTGACATACATTATTTTGATATTTTGTTTTTTATTCATTGGCATATGTAATCTGTGTTTTACAACTTTTTTAAAATAATATTTCGGAATTTGACTTATAATATTGGTGTTATCAATATTTATATATGTAACTATTTAGAAAAATCAGCTTTCTGTTGTTCTTCAACCCCTTTTCAAATGGTACATACCATCTTATTTTTTTTAATTAAAAATATTTAGCGATTATTAATTGATTTTTACATTTTTTTGCATTTTTCATATACAAATAAATCGCTGCTACCGAGCTGCTAGCTAGGATAAACTCCTGTATTACAGCAGACAGCTAACTTAACAAAAGCTTCAAGAGACAATGGATGCCATTTTTAACAAAAGTTTTGTATATAAATATTTTTACAGTATTTTGATTTAGAAATAATGGATATAATTTTAATTAATACGTCTTAATATTAGAGGTTACTTTAACATTATTTTCTATTAAAATATTATTGTAATTTTTCAGTTTAAGTTCAATGCCTTATAAAATATTATCACATTATCTTTAGCGGAAAATTAAAACATGATCCAAAAAAACTATCTACAAATTACATCCTAACATATGATATATTTTAATTAATTTTAAAAAGAAGAAAAAAGTCTTAAAAATAATAACACAAACAAAAAAAAAATACATATCTTAAACTAAAACTGTAATATTGTGTAATATGACCTCTCGGGATGTGTAATGTATGTGTGTGTGTGTGTGTGTGTGTGTATGTGAGGATGTGTACCTTGATTGCTTGAAGACATTTTTATTCAATAACCTTTAAAAGATTTTCCGTTTCGATGTAATTTAATGTCTTTTGAGCCAACTTGTATATTTAAATTTATGGAGATATTGTTTTTATTTCGCAATTTTGAAGTTATGCATTTAGTAAAACAAAATCTTAAAAAGATTAGTACCTACACCCCAAGCTCTGTATATAGTAATGAATATCTATATTTTCAAGATATAATTTTGCGACATATTTATCCCATAATTTTCGCAAAAACCATTTTTTAAAACAACAGACTTCAACGGCATCCTCATTTTCCGTAGTTTTCTTAGATTTCTTTGCTACAATTTTTGTAAGTTATTTTGAAGTTGATGAATATTTGTTTGCTAAAAAATATTATTTACGACGCGTCTTTTACATGCCATTTTTCAATTTTCAATGAATTGTTCCGCCATTCCCGGAAAATATGATTTTTATAATAACACTCACGTGTGTCAATTTTGGCCTAGCCTTGCCATCAAGACTGCTACACTAATAGCCATAAAACAAAACAGACAAATAATACGATTCAATTATTTTTATTTATTCACAAAAATAGGGTTATATACATATGTATATCTTACAATAGGATCTATAGAAGTTCTGTTTATTTTGCAGTAGCTCAACATATAAACATACTTTAAAGTTAAAAAATTAAAGTATTACATATCAATATGAAAAGAAAAAGTTAGTTTTTTTTTATAAAATGTCATTTTTTATTTTAAAAGGTTTTTTTAATATTAGGCATTGATATTTATTACTAAGTATTGTTTTACATTTCCAAATTCCAACATGACATTTGCAACATTTACTATTTCAGAGCATTTTTATTTATTGACATTTAAATTTGACATTTCTGAATTCTGCTATTTTTTTTTATGGCTGACAGGCTAGGTGTTTGACCACAGCTCACCTGATGTTAAGTGACGGTGTGGTCGAAGATGGTAAAGCACACCTAGCCTGGAATGGAACTGGCTCTCAAGTGAGGCTGCCGGAACACACCGTTAGATGCTTGGCGGCAGATTTTTAACTTGAGGGTGGTAGCTAGCCAGCCGAGTACTAGAGAATACCCTACCACCACGCTATGGTTTCCTCACGATGTTTTTCCTTCACCGGCAGCTCAAGCTCATTGTTCGGGTTTGAACCCACGCCCTTCAGCATGCGAACCAACCGCGCTTACCACTGAGCCATCATCGCTAAATCGCTAATTGCCATGTTTTGTTCACTCTATGTTCAGTTATTGTCTTTCGCATGCCGTAACGTCATGTGTGGCGCTCTTTCTCACGTGAAATTTACTTTCTTAGTTTGGAAATAAATTTAAAGACGTATGCACACCAAAATGTAATTACACCACTCGATAGCTAAAGGATCAAATAATTCGTTTCGTTGAGGACTTAAAATAAGTATGTTCAAAAATTATTACGACATTCATATAATACCTACGCTCAAACAGCCTTGTCAAAGATACACCCCGATTATTTTCATTAAAAAAACGGCATTAAGCTGTACCCATATATGCAATAAATGAATTACGATTTTTATAAATGCCAAGCTTTGTGCTAGCGATATATATACATACCTACATTACGTAATTGGATAATACGGAATAGAACGGTTAAGATGGCTAAAGCTCTAAATGGATTGTCAATCATTAGTCTAAGAAACAGGTTTAAAACTGGATCATCCAGTTCACATGCCACTGATAAAAAGAAAAAAAACACATAAATTTCTTAGAAAGGAGGTTCTATAGTCGGCCATTTTTCTTTCATACTTTTTTTTCTTATTTATCTATGGACAAGATGGCTACCGTCTCGCGCGCTGTTTGACAAGTCAATACAAAGTGAGAATTTTGTTTGTTTTCTTTTTTCTTATGGGAATCGTTTGGTTCCGTAGGAAACGTGATTGTAATGTTGATATAGTTAAGGCAGTGTTAAATAAGATTAAATAGTGTCGCTCTTGATTTTTGGTCAATATAAAAACAAACTGTAAATATAGACACACCCACATTCTATAAAAATTGTGTATAATACCTAAATACTTGAATTCCGTTGCATTCTTAACTTTTTATCAAATCAAATCAAATCAAAAAGTCATTTATTCAGTTTAGGCCCTGGTAAGGCACTTATGAACGTTAAGTTACATGTTTGAATCTACCACCGGCTCGTAATTACACTTCAACTGAGAAGACTCCGGCAAGAAACTCAGCAAGGCTTTTTTTGTGGATCTTTCTTTTCATATTAGGTTACAGTTTACAGTTATAAATATTAATACATACATTATGCATACTGCAATTGTCACTTAGCCAGGGGGATGCAAGCGCAGAGAGAAGCTACTACAACCATATATTCCTGTCTTCCACGTAATGAGCCACCTTATAGTAGGCTTTGTCAATATTATGATGTATTAGTGTCATATTTATGTTGAAATACGATAAAAATATGTTTTGCGTAGAACAAATAAGCCGTTTACCTATACGAGTAGATAGCTTCAAAGTTCCCATGTGCGCACTAAGCGCTTCTAATCCATATTCTTTATTCGCACAGTAAAAATGTAGGCGTAATTCATCCTAGACCACATCTTAGCTTAACCACAGAATACACAATAGTATAGACGAGTTGGCGGTCAAACTCAAGCCTATCATTCGTGCCAATAGGAGCGCCGTCCCTATTTTATTTCTTGCCTAGAAGAAACCGATTCACTCTCGACTTGAAGGCACCTCAATTGTATCTAACAGGGAACTCCCGGGCAGCAAATTCCATTGTTTAGTTAATCGTACAATGAAGGTAGATTAGAACCGTTTCGCGTTTTAACTGCTTTTCTCCTATATTTTTCTACCTCTTAGTTTTTTTTTTTTGTGGTCGACAGGCTAGTTGTTTGACCACAGCTCACCTGATGTTAAGTGACGGTGTGGTCGATGATGGCTAAGTACATCTAGCCTGGAATGGAACTGGCTCTCAAGTGAGGCTGCCGGAACACACCGTTAGATGCTTGGCGGCTGATTTTCAACTTAAGCTAGCCAGCCGAGTACTAGAAAGTACCCTACCACCACGCTATGGTTTCCTCACGATGTTTTCCTTCACCGGCAGCTCAAGCTCATTGTTGGGGTTTGAACCCACGCCCTTCGGCATGCGAACCGACCGTGCTAACCACTGAGCTATCATCGCTACCGAATTTCCAGTTGTCCAGTAAAAAATTACCAGTTTCTTTCTATCTATATCTTTAAACGAGCAATTCTTGTACCTATATATATATATATATATATATATTCTGAATCTCGGAAACGGCTCCAACGATTTTCATGAAACTTTGTATCCAGGGGGTTTCGGGGGCGAAAAATCGATCTAGCTAGGTTTCATTTTCAGAAAACGTCGTTTTATCCATGTTTTCAGCCGAGCAATGCTCGGTCATCCAGGTTCTTTTTCTTTATGTGAGGTAATAAAGAAATTTACATACAAACAAGATACGCGCGTAAAACATAACCCTTCCTTAGCAGTCGGGTAATTATTTTTTACACTATTTAAAAGAAATAGGCTGTACCCTAAAGCAATCTAGTAATTACCATTCCTGATGGCCGTGCTAATGGGATGAAACTGTTCATAAGCAAGACAAGGCGTAAAACATTCAATTGGTCTTAAAAAATAAACTAACCCTTAACACTACAACTTAAAGCTCAGTTTAATTTTACAGCTTTTGTTAAAAGCGCGCTCGTATGAAGCTAGAAATGTATTTCAAATTTAAGCTTTAATACAAAGATGTAAGGTTTGAAACGGTTTTAATGGTATTATTGACCACCTGCATAACCTAAGGCTTTTTTAATTATATGCAAATAACTGGTAATGTGTTTGGTAAGATTTTTACGTAAACGGGCCGATGTTTACTCTTTGAAAGCTTTTGCGAACTTATTGTATGAAATACTTACCATTTAATTTACTTGGTAATAGATATTCTTAGCAGCATGTCGTCTTGGTATCACCGCAGTACCAAATATTCTGCCGCCAAGCAGTAGTGTGTAAACATAATTGTGTTCCGGTTTGAAGGGTACTGCAGCTAGCGAAGTTACAGAGCTGTTGAGACTAACCATCGAAAGTCTCAAAGTAATGAGCGCCAAAGCAGCGATGCCTTGGATTTTGTTAATCAAAGTTTTTTGTATCGCTGCAATGCTAATGGGCATGCGTTATCTCTTACCATCAAGATAATGTATCATTCTTCTTTTTACATCTATTTCTTTGTAGCGATGATAGCTCAGTGGTTAGCGTAGTCGGTTCACATGCCGAACACAGGCGTGAGTTCAAACCCCAACAATAAGCTTGAGCTCCCGGTGAAGCAAAACATCGTGAGGAAGCCATAGCGTGGTGGTAGGGTACTTTCTAGTACTCGGCTGGCTAGCTACCACCATCAAGTTGAAAATCTGCCGCCAAGCATCTAACGGTGTGTTCTGGCAGCCTTATTTGAGAGCCAGTTCCATTCCAGGCTAGGTGTGTTTACCATCTTCGACCACACCGTCACTTAACATCTAACATTTAACTTATGGTTAGTATATAAATTTATTGGGTCGTCTGTCCACCTTGTGGGTGGACGTCCTACGCTGCGCTTGCCGGTCCGTGGTCTCCACTCCAGAACTTTGCAGCCCCATCGGCCATCGGTTCTGCGTGCTATGTGCCCTGCCCACTGCCACTTTAACTTGCTAATCCGCTGGGCTATTTCGGTTACATTAGTTCGTCTACGGACGGACCTAATAACCGCAGGAACGCGCTGGAAGCGAGCCGCTTCCAACCGGTCTTTATGGAAGTTAATGGGGGAGGCATATGTCCAGCAGTGGACGTCTTACGGCTGAGATGATTGATATAGATTTAGTCACGTCATCAGCTGGACATAGGCCTCCTCCTCGGGAGGTTTTGCCAATACTCGACACGCTTGGCAGGCGGATTGGCGAGCGCAGTTAGGTGTGATTGTTCAAGAAAGACGCTGCTGCCCATCTTCCGTATTACATCCCTTAGCCGACTCTTACGGCAACCACGGGTAGAGAGTGTGGGGTACTATTAACGCCGGCAACACCACGGCAAATAGATTTAATAAATAGTCAAAATAAAAAATACATTTATATTAAATAATTAATCAGTCAAATCCAGAATTTTAACGACATTCAGTCCAAAAATAATCCCGCCCTGACTGTACCTGGTGCAAAGGGACTCATGAGGCTGGCAGCATTCCCGCGTCGGATAGAAATGGCCAGCCTTTGCACCATAAACGAGCAGGAACGAGGGTCACCACACCACAGGGTTCACCACACTGATATCTTACACGTCGCTAGCGTGAAAAGAAAGATCCACAAAAAAAAATGCCTTGCTGAGTTTCTTGCCGGAGTCTTCTCAGTTGAAGTGTAATTACGAGCCGGTGGTAGATTCAAACATGTAACTTAACGTTCATAAGTGCCTAAACTGAATAAATGACTTTTTGATTTTGATTTTTTATTAGTTAAATTAAAAAAATATAAATATTATAGAATATAGATAGATGGTAACTTTTTTCTGTTTTTTTTTTTTAATCTTGTTCTATTCTTTCTATATAGGTATATAAAATCAAAATCGATGTTCATTGCTAAGCGCATAATAATTTATTGTTAAACCGATTAAGTAAGCTTCTATGTACACGACTGCCGTACTGATTGTAAGTTTCTTTATGTATGTATGGGTATGGTAGTATGGGGTATCGTTAGAATTCCTACATCAACCCGAGAGACACTAGCTATTTTTAGGGTTCCGTACCCAAAGGGTAAAAACGGGAACCTATTACTAAGACTTCGCTGTCTGTCTGTCACCAGGCTGTATCTCAAGAACCGCGATAGCTAGACTAGAAATTTCACAAATTATGTATTTCTGTTGCCGCTATAACAACAAATACTAAAAACAAAATAAAATAAATATTTAAGGGGGGCTCCCATACAACAAACGCGTTTTATTTGGCGTTTTTATAGATAATGGTACAGAACTCTTCGTGCTCGAGTCCGACTCGCACATGACCGCTTTTTTTACTTCTTTCTTATTTAAATATGGTAGTGATTCTTCGTATAAAGTTCACATATATGCGAAGGCAAAAGCATCGCACCGCATCGGATACGGAGGGCTAGGAATTTTGCAAAATATTTTTTGTCCAATATTAGCATAGTTTTTCTCTAGTTTCTATAGTTGCCAAGGGTACTGAAATACTGTGTTTCCATCACATCCTAAGCTTCCATAACAATACTTAGTAATCAAAATCCTTAAAAAACCTTTGCCATTGTTACTGATTTCAGTTCCTACGATTTTGTTGAAAAAAAATTGTTTTCTGTTTTTTTAAACTTTGTCCATCAGTTAGCTGATATTAAGTGACGGTGTGGCTACGAATAACAATAATAGTATATTATTATTTGTGTGTGGTGTGGTCTTTTTCATTATTCCAATTTAATTAAGGGGCTTGTGTGAAACCCTCATGGCAGAACCATCGTATTTTCTACAATGTATTTTTCAACTAAAATTAAAAAAATTGTACCTACACACTAAATAATCAAGGTGGGTGAGGGTGGTTGCTAGACAACCGAGTGATAGAAAGTGTATTACTACAATGGTATAGTATAGTTTCCTCACGATGTTTATTTATTGGAAATACAAAAAATAGGTTTAAGGTGATTTATAAAAAAAAACTTTTTAGAGAAAGTATTTAAGGATTCTATCAGTTATTTTACTTTCATAGCACAAGCTTTGCTTAGTTTGGGCGCTGTGTGTAATGTCCTACAATATTTAAATAAATAAAAATGTATTAATGCTTTGTAAATGACTCAGAACTTCACCTGTGTCGAGTAAATAAGTTGATTATATTTATGTACTTAGATGATTAATTATACATGACTCATTTTTAGTCAACTATTTCTTTGTTTCTTTTATAAACGCTTACCTCCATTCTTTTCGCTTTTCATTGTGATAATCCTATGACACGAAAATCACTCAACACAAAGCCACTGATCACTAAAAAAAAAGAACAAGAAAAGAAATTGTCTATGAAATAAAAAAAGCAAAAGCGCGGGAAGCGAGGCGCGTCCTGTCACCTCTCAATTATACTGATATAAAAAAACAATTGCAAGATTTCTAATTGGCTGCAAATTCGTCTTCCGTGTTTTAAAATCAATGTCAAAGATTCGCGCCGTCAGCGTTCGCGCCATGCGCCTTTGTGGTTATTTGTAGGTATAATGCATAGAGGTTACATGCACACATTGTTATTGGCCCCGATATAGATAAAGGTTTGCATAATATGTTTCGTTTTCTTGTGACACACGACCTTGATAAAAATGTTGAGTTATTATTGGAAATTTAGTTTTCAGAATGAGTTTAGCTGAGGTAGTTTGCCTGAGTAACGATAAGCATTTCTCAATCACCAAATACATTAATACATAGTACCTACATACTAACACACACATGTATAAACAAATTATACACAGATATGTACATCCATAACACACAGCACACGTACACACTTGTGTTTTGAAAATGTTATTAACTATACAGTTTTGCCGTGGTGGTGCCGACGTCAGAATAGTACCCCACCTTCTCTACCCGTGGTTGACGTAAGAGTCGGCTAAGGGATGTAATCCGGAAGATGGGCAGCAGCGTCTTCCTTGAACAATCACACCTAACTGCGCTCGCCAACCCGCCTGCCAAGCGTGGCGAGTATTGGCAAAACCCCCCCAGGAAGAGGCCTATGTCCAGCAGTGGACGTCCTATGGCTGATGATGATAATGATGATCTTCCACAGTTCTGATAGAGTCAAAATATGGCATTAATAATAATATAACTCTTTGTTGTTTACATCAATTACAAACAATTATAACAATAAAAACTTATCATTAGTGGAACAATTGGCGGCCTTATCGCTAAGAGCGATTGATTGATTGGGGCGTTGATTCTGTTGTCGGTTTCTTTATTAAATTTAAACTTGTTAATTCCGTCAACATATGTAACTTAAACTCGGTGGTGTCATGTTATGGCATTAGGTCAAAAGATATTATTCTTATTTAAAAATTTAAAAGCAATGAGTCGAACGAGGCTCTCTCCTGATGGTAAGAAATAACGCCTGTCCATGACCATTGCAGCGATACACTGAATTTTGAGTAGTAAAACAAAGTCCATCGCTGCTTTAACGCTCATTACTTTGAGACATTCGATGGTTAGTCTCAACAGCCCTGTTATTTCGCTGCAGTAGGTACCCTTCAAACCGCAACACAGTAATGTTTACACACTACTGCTTGGCGGTAGAATATCTGGCACTGCGGTGGTACCTACCTAAACGACCTGCTAGTGCATAAAAATTTGATTTGATTGTCTATATACTAAGTATAACCAAAATTTAATGCTCCAACTTTTGCCTTCAAAATAGCATTTCCTTGCCAAAACGAAACATGCGATTGTCTCTGTCTATTGATTTAGATCTAGAATGGGAGGAGATACGCCCCCCGCTCCGCCTCTATACATCTGCCTCTAGCTAATTTTACCGACAAAACATCGATTATTTAACATCGTATGGTACTTTTTTAATCGATCCGATACTGTTACCCTGTTACCTCATTTCATAGTTACTCATGTAATCTGGGTGTCTTCAAGTCGAGAGTGAATCGGCATCTTCTAGGCAAGCGTGCTCCATCTTAGACCGCATCATCACTTAACATCAGGAGAGATGACGGTCAAACGTAAACCTATCTATAATTAAAAAAAAACTGCTTCCTAAGCTGCGGGGCGTGGGTCTAATTCCAACCGAAACAAACCTGTATTTGTGTCGTATACACGGCTGTGTGTTTCGAACTCAAGAAATCTTTCGGATTTCCATGTTTTAAGTCCTCGCTTCACGTGACGAATTCTTTGATCCTTCATCTATCGAGTGGCGTATTTTGTATTTAGATGATAGACATGTATTTAGATGTACATTGAACTATTAACGAAAAACTTTAAAATATTTTCACTCTAGCAGTATACATATACAAATATTTCAAATTGTTTTGTTGGATATAGCCATGGACTCAAGATGATAAAGTTTGTATGTTTTATTAATATAATTAATCGTTTTTTTTATGTTTTGATCGATATTGATTTATTAGTAAATCATTTAATTGGAAATAAACCTGATTTCGTAATTTAAAATTGCAAAATATGTGACCTCCGCCTGGGAGGGGGGAGTCTCACTAATGTAACCAGCTGTGACAAGGACGGGTGAGGGGTCAAAAAATCATGAAATTCGTGTGATGCAATTTGTAGACGGCCCCTTAACATCAGGTGAGCTGCGGTCAAACACCGGGCCAGTCTATCACATAAAAAAATATTGATGTGTTTTTATAACTTTACTTACATCACAATTCGCGTCTGTCATATCGTCTAGCCAAAATAAAAATAAAAAAAACAACAGACCTACATTCATTTACGGTCTACTACGGCAGCAACCGATAATTCGCCCCGCGCTTTCCGTGTCACGTACCATAGACAATCGGCACCGATTCCGACCTCTTTTGTCCGAGTCTGATTTATTACTTGTCACCGTTGAATCTCGAACGCTTATTGGTGAATGTGTTATTTTCGAATAGAGAATGCGTTTTGATAAATGAACATTGCGATTATGTAATTTTGTAGGTAGATTACTACATCCGTCTTCACGCTCATTCATTAGATTATCTGTGACAGATTTTCTGTAGAGTTCATAGAAATGAAGTTCTATAAAAAGACCAAAAGAAGTCGCCCAAAAGACGCTTCAGAAAAATGATCGCAACATATTATGTAACTCAAGTTTTTATTTTATTTGAATGTAATAAGACGATCAGTACGCTCTCCTGATGTTAAGAGATAACGCATGACTATTGCAGCGATACACAGAACTTTGAATAATAAAACAAAGTTCAAGACATCTTCCTCTTGAATCACTCTGTCTATTGATGGAAACCGCATTAGAATCCGTTGTGTAGTTTAAAAGATCTAAGCTTACAGACGTCGGGAAGCGACTTTGTTTTATATGTAGAGGAACATCCTAACCAGCTAGTTGCCCAGCTCACACTACCAGAATGTCTGAATGGACTGAAAAGACGCAGGACCTTGGAACTGGGCAGCAGTAACTGAGCCATTCTAGCAGGAAAATGTTTCTGATGGGAAATATCTGTACCCGACCGTTATCTGCTCTGCCATGATTTTTTTTAAATGCTTCTTCTAAAAAAAAATGTAGAGAAGATGATTTAGCATTCGTAACGTTTCTAAGATCGAAAATAAATCTTGACATACAATCATATTAAAATTTAAATAATTTTAGTGAATCGGTAATTTTCTGGGCGAGCGTGCTCCACTGCAGGCTGCAAATTCCTCGTTCATTCAACATGAGGTGAGATATCAATCAAATGCAAGATTATTAATTTAAAAAAAAAATGCTTATTAGTAGTTACTTACCTACCTACAATTAATTTAGACGACACCGTCATAATTTTTTCTTATTCTGTCCTTAATTCTTTCATCTCAAATTTTCTAGTGAGAACGATCAACCGCAAGCAAATTACATTATTAAAAAAGTATAAGTACTTTAAAACATAACTCCTTTCTTAATACCTACATAAAAAAATGCTTTACGAACTATGTAGTTCTAATAAGTGTTTAATACAGCCTTTTTATTACCCATTAAAAGAGTTAAAACTTACTATAACATGGTACGAGTTAGCTAGAGAAACATTTACCCTCAATAAAAAGCGAAGTGTCATAATTAACGTGTTTTCGTCATCTATCGGCGTAGACAAAGGAGGTTCGATTATTCCGACTCACGTACTGGCTGTTTCGAACGCTATTCAACTCTATATTGTTTATGGTATAACGATTCCAGCTTATGTAAACGATAATTTTTATTATAATTGTCGGATACATAAAATGAATTTATATCCGAATAGTGTGTGTGTGTACTGTTCAAAAATGTACCCAGCCGTGTCCATCAAAAAAGTTGACCATAACTGTAAAAAATTTATTCATTTGATTTTATCGCGATTTATTTTAGTAGTGCCCAAAGTAAATGTTGATTAATACAAAGACTCCCTTTCATCGTGCAAACATGTTAAAAAAATGTTCGCGCGTGTTACCTATATTGTGGTCTGTCTGACAAAACTCAAGGTCATATGACAAAAATTTGTCACCTACTGATTTATCAACAAATAAAGCTGAATATTTATCAAGCATATTATAAGTTTCACACAGATTATAAAAAAGTACAGATAGAATAATGTTCTGTAGAAAATGAATGACTTTTTTTTTTTTTTTATAGCTGACAGGCTAGGTGTTTGACCACAACTCACCTGATGTTAAGTGACGGTGTGGTCGAAGATGGTAAAGCACACCTTGCCTGGAATAGAACTGGCTCTCAAGTGAGGCTACCGGAACACACCGTTAGATGCTTGGCCGCAGATTTTCAACTTGAGGGTAGCTAGCCAGCCGAGTACTAGAAAGTACCCTACCACCACGCACTTCTTGGCCCTACATTTTTTCTTGTCCCACACGGACTTACTACGTGCGGTAATACATCTTAATGCTTCAAGGTATTCATGTGCGTGTCGTTCATGTAATACAAGCGTAAATTGTAGGGCTAACGGGTCACTCATTTTTATACTTAGTTATAGTAGTTTGTAGTAGTTGCCGTGGTGGTACCGGCGTAAGAATAGTACCCCACCCTCTCTACCCGTGGTTGCCGTAAGAGTCGGCTAAGGGATGTAATCCGGAAGATGGGCAGCAGCGTCTTCCTTGAACAATCACACCTAACTGCGCTCGCCAACCCGCCTGCCAAGCGTGGCGAGTATTAGCAAAACCCCCCCAGGAGGAGGCCTATGTCCAGCAGTGGACGTCCTATGGCTGATGATGATGATGTGATAGTAGTTTTACTAAATGAAGATATTTGATGAATTTCTACTACTCGGTACTTTCTAATACTCGGCTGGCTGGCAACCAATGAAGATATTTGATGAATTTCTACTACTCGGTACTTTCTAATACTCGGCTGGCTGGCAACCACACGATAGTTCAAAATTTCTCGCCTTGAATAACACCGTGTTCTGACAACAGCCTTGAGAGCCAGTGCCATTCCAGGTTAGGTATGTTTACAATCTTTGACCACACCGTCATTGAACATCAGATGAGATGTCGTCAAACACCTTTAAACACATTAAAAAAATCTACACCAGACAGAATCGGCCAGAGGTGGCAGTTTAAAATGCAAAAGCTAAAATCGCAGCTCAAAACTCTAAAATCTGTTCAAAATGCCGCGACTTATTGTTGCCACAGCGTCTACGCAAGCCATATCAATGTGGGGCTTGCTTAAATTCTATGGTCATAGGGTTTTACTTATAAACATTGCTGAAAATTAATCATGTGCCTTCTTCTCGCCATCTTGCCTACGTGAATTGTAACGAGTAGAAATTAAGCAGGCTATTTTATGAATTATTAAAGTAACGTAAGCAATAATTATAAGTAAAGCCTTTTGCATGTAGGTACGTTAGGCCCTGGAATAAGACATAGGATACTTTCCATCATCATCATCATACATCATAGTAAATTAGTAATGGGTAGGTCGCTCGCCAACCCGCCTGCCAAGCGTGGCGAGTATTGGCAAAACCCCCCCAGGAGGAGGCCTATGTCCAGCAGTGGACGACCTATGGCTGATGATGATGATAATGAATGGGTTGGTAATGGGAGAAGACTCCTACAATAAAAAATTGTTGTACATATTTTAACTACACGCATAAAATATCTTAATCTATTTGTGTGTTGTAAGGCCTCGCATATATATAGTTATGAAAGTTGTAGGACCGAGAAATTCACCCATTTTACACAACATTAGGTATATCTGTACTTCGTTTTTGTAATCTGTGTCGATAGTACATATTTAGTATAAAAATACCTGAGTCAGAAATCACATTGTGTTGTTAGGTGAATCATTCAAATTTCGAGACCTAGTGACCTACTGACTTTGACCTACTATAGATATACTACCTAACGTTTAGCTGGCATAGTAATTCTGAAGTAGACAATAAAATTAGTCAGTTTCTACTAGTTAGTTACCTAAGTTATATCAACGCTAAATTTGCTAGTCTATCGGTCTTCTATCAAATATATTTTGGTTTGCGCCACTCAGCCCGATCATCGACTTGCCGCTTCTAGCAATTGTCAGCTGCCTTACGCATATCGTCACTCCACCTTATCCTAGGGCGTCCTACTCCGATTCGTCGTTTTCACTCAAGAATACGTTTACCTACGCAACGGTTTCTTTTTAATGGTTGATAAACTAGGTGTTTGAACACAGCTCACGTGTCAAGTGACGGTGTAATTGAAGATGGTAACGCATACCTTGCCTGCATGGAATGGAACTGGCTCTCAAGTGAGGTTGCCGGAACACACCGTTAGGTGCTTGGCGGCAGATGTTCAACTTGAGGGTGGTAGCTAGCCAGCCGAGTACTAAAAAGTACTTTGCCAGCGTGCTATGGTTTCCTCACAATGTGTTCCTTTACCGGCAGCTCGAGCTCATTGTTGGGGTTTAAACCCACGGCCGTCGGCGTGCGAAACGATCGCGCTAACCACTAAGCTATCATCACTTAGGTTTGTATCAACAGCCCTGTAATTTCGTTAGCTGTAAGTTATGTACAAAAGCAACTTTTCCATTTATAACCGACTTCAAAAAGAGGAAGATTCTCAATTTGAGCCGTATCTTTGTGTCACCAACCACTCTGAGCATAAAATTTAAGTTATTCCAATACCAAAGATCTCTTTCATTATATTTTATTTATGTCTATGCATAAAGCCCGTTAAAAAGAACATCGCTCAAATTCGAATTTAGAATCAATCCGTTCCACCCATATCCACCGGGGGTGTCGACGCTCGCTCCCTATTGGCTGAAAGAAGGGTGGCGGCGGGTATAACCGCCCAATGACAGCTTTTCCCGCGAACGTGCTTTATCTCCAGCCAGCACCCCACGGCTCTAAAGTTGTGTTTACGCTGCGTTTCAATTGTTTGTCGTTTTAATTGATGTTCGTTTTTTAAAAAGGTGAGGGCGCTCGATTTCTTTTTTTTTAGGTGAGGCTTAGTATCGGATGTCGGGCTTGAAGTGGATAGGAGAGTGATAAATTGTATCGATTACAAAAAACTAGTAACTACAGTGCAACCTCGATATAACAAAGCTGACGAGAATTAGAAAATAATAGTTATAACAAAAAAAAAAGTTGAAATGAGGTTTGTTATATAGAGGTTAGGTTGTTTTAAGAATCATTTTAACAAGGTAAGAAAACTTGTTTATTAAGATTCAAGATTTTATTGTCGAATGTAGGTATAGTGAAGATTTAAAAGAGATTCGCGACTTTTTTTAAATGTGACGAACGATGTTAGGTGATAACGCCTGTCCATGACCATTGCAGCGATACACAGAACTTTGAGTAGCAAAACAAAGTCCAGGGCATCGCTGCTTTGACGCTCATTACTTTGAAACTTTCGATGGTTAGTCTCAACAGCGCTGTAATTTCGCTAGCTGCAGTAGGTACCCTTGAAACCGGAATGTAACGAAACAGTAATGTTTACACACTACTGCTTGGCGCCAGAATATCTGGTGCTGCGGTGGGAGCTACCTAGACGACCTCTTGCTAAGGAGATCTACCACCAAGTAAGTAATAAGTTTCATTCCAGCTTAAGTGTGTTTACCATCTTCGACTACATCGTCACTTAACATCAGGTGAGGTGTGGCCAAACACTAGCAAGAAAAAACGGCGCCGGCAGCGGGCCAGGTTGAAGCTGCCAGCGGTAATGGCTGCAGAATCAGAAAGGAATCTTTGATAACGCGAGCTGTGTTATGGTTTGGATCTCTATCTAACCCTTGACCCAACCGCCTAGCGAAAGCCTCATGAGGTGTCGGTCGAGCCTAGGCTCTTAGCTATTAGACCATTCACTGTGACGACAATCTGGACAATGATCGTCGAATCAATATCCCACGAGGCAGTTTTTCAAGTTATTCAGTAACTATCAAATATATTTTGTGAACACGCAATGTGTTACTATTTTCTTGTGTTTTTGTATCTCTACATAGTATAAAACAAAGTGGCTTCCTGCCGTCTGTACGCTTAGATCTTTTAAAATACGCAACGGATTTTAATACGATTTCCATCAATATATAGACAAAGTGATTCAAGAGGAAGGTTTATATGTATAATACATGCATATGTACCACATTAGTATCTACATTACACCCGAGCGAAGGGGTGGGTTGCTTGTTTTTGAAAATTGGTAGAAAATGCATTAGAATTAAATTGTTCTATTGTTATTATTTGGACATAACTGTAATAAAGAAATAGATATACACTTGACCGAATTTATTTAATTGAACGACTGAGTGTATTTAAATCGATATAAAATCGATTAAATAAGTTTGTAAAAAACCCAACTTAACTGTGACACTCAATAAATCTGAATCCGTTGACCTTTTAATAGCGGTCACACTTAAAACAAAGAACAAAAGCTGTATTTCAAATTCAGAATCGTTTGAACGAGGCCGTTGGAACGAAGCTTTGTTTTTTCATGGTGTTCGATTTTCAAACGGACAATTTTAGTGATGTAGGTATGTAATTTGCAAGTAATTTTATCCGGATTTAGTATGAAATTAAAAACTGTTTTTTTTTTTAATGTTGAAGTAATGATATAAACGAGACGCTCTCGCGATGGTAAGAGATATCGCCTGTCCATGACTATTGCAGCCATACATAGAACTTTAAATAGCAAAATATAGTCAAGAGTCTTGTATCATATACTACATACAGAGTAAGTAATTGATGAAATGTCTTTGAAAATGTTTGTTGATAAGTTGTATAATTATAAAATGTATACAATTTTCAAATTTTAGCAAGAAAGCTAGTTTAAGTACCGGCTCTGTGGAGAACTACGTGAACGATACAAAAATGTATGGAAAATAGAAAATCGAGAATAAATAAAATTACTTTAAGACTCACGTAAATGAATATGCTATACCCACTGTTTTGATATAAGAATCTCGAATTTACCGTTTAGGCTAATAGCTACGTAGTTAATGAATATTATATTACACTTAAATAAAATAAAAAATATTGCACGACCTTTTCACACAAAGTCAAAAGCTTTATTTGCATGACAACAGGTGCAAAAAGGTCTTAAATATAATTGTTTGCGTCTATTGTCAACCATTACTATGTGCAAATTTATTTATTGATTAATTAAAATGTACATTGATTACTATTTGATTCTACACATAAAAATTACAAATTATGTCTATTAAAGATTCATTATTACATTAAGAAAATAATTAATTATATTACATTCATTACACAGCGGCAACTATAGCCTCAAACTCAGCAAAGCTTGTGCCATAGGAAACCAGGTAGCTGATAGAACACTTTTAAATACTTTTTTTTTGGTAAATACATACTTATAATGCATACAGAATACCTAAACACAGAACAAACATTTATCGTCATATAAATGTTTGTTCTAGTGGGAATCAAACCCACAAATGAGCAACAAGAATGAGCTAAGAAGCTAAATTTTGTACCCATTTCTAACTCAACGACTTTCTTTTAATTTTAGAATGAATAAATAAAAAAAAAACTTGAAACATTTATTCAGCGCCATCACACACCAAAATATTTTGTTTTTTTTTGGGTGACTGGCTACATATTTGACCACAGTTCACTTGATGTTAAGTGACGGTGTGGACGAAGATGTTTATTACACCTAGCCTGAAATGGAATTATTAGACCTAATTAACAATTATTACCGTAGGATAACGGATGACACCGCATTGTGCTCGAGTAGATTAAAAACTTCCGAACAAAATAGCCGGATTCACCACAGCGAAAAGTCAGGCTGAATTTAACCGGACTTTTCGCAGCACTAGTCGACATTCGAGACTGTTTTGACGTTGCGACTGGCGAGTTATGTTTTTAATTTTTATTTTTTATTGCACTGGCCGCTGCGCCGTGACTGATGTCAATAATAAAGGTTCAGCTGGCTTGTTTATGGTTTTAAGAATTCAATTGTAGAAATGGGTAAGTGAAGCTTTCTTTCGTCTAATTTTAATTTTAGAATATAAAGAAAAGCTAGTGCTTGTTTATGGTTTTAGCAATTCAATTCTGGAATGGATAAGTGAAACTTTCTTTCGTCTCATTTTATATTCTATTATTTCTGATAAATAATTCTAGGTAAAAGCAAACGCGGGCTTGTGAAATTGCCGACAGCATGGGAAGACGGCATTTTGTAGCAATAATATAGTTCAGCGGTTAGCGCGATCGGTTCATACGCCGTGGGTTCAAACCCCAGTAATGAGCTTGAGCTGCCTAAGTTGAAAATCTGTCGCCAAGCATCTAACGGTGTGTTCCGGAAGCCCTACTTGACGAGTCAGTTCCATTACAAGCTTTTGTGCTTATCATCTCCGACCACGCCATCACTTAACATCAGGTGAACTGTGGCCAAACACACAGCTCGTCAATAAAAAAAAAACTTATTAACTTTGACAACGATTAGTGATGAGATTGAAAGCTATATGAAAACTAAATAAATTAAAAATACTGTTGTCCTTGTCAAATGGATTGTAATGATAAATACAGCAATATTTTTAGTAATTAACTATTTTTACCCGACTGCCAAGGAAGGGTTATGTTTTTCGCGCGTATCTTGTATGTATGTAAATTTCTTTATTACCTCGTATCTTCCAAACGGCCGAATGGATTACGACAATTAATTAAGGTACTTATCATTAAGAGGTATGAGGTATCGTTCGTCTCAATAACCCAAGTGTCCGTAAAGCGCACTTAGTTTAAAAAAAACAATATGGTGGATTTTAGACGCGAAATAATAATTTGTTAATAGAAAAAAAATAACCAAACATATCAATAGGGTATCTAAATAAAGGCAATTAATAGAGGATTACAAAAATATACATAAGTTATACCCATATGTTTATAATTAATTAGTAATAAGAAACATTTTTTTTTTTAAATCCTTTAATTATAGCTATTTTAATCGCAGTCGGGTTATTGATTTTTTAAACTCTTCAGCTTGATTAATTTTTAAAAACTGGTCTTTGTAATGACGAAATCTTTCTGTATGATATAATATATAAGGAGTCTTTAGATACAAAGTAGCTGGCTGCATCTGGGTTTCGACAACAAGCTAACAAATAAGTTAAGAAGGGCAGTCAAATTTAAAAAAAAAACACGTTCAAGTGCGAGTCAGACTCGCCCACCGCGGGTTCCGTACAAACTAGATAAATAGTAATAAAGACCCCATTTCTTTGTGATTAAATTATAAATATACAGTTTTCAGATTTTTGTGTGTGCTATAAGATAATGCTTCTTACCAAATTTCAAAGTTCTAGGTCAACGGGAAGAACCCTATAGGTTTTGATTCCCTTGTGAGTGTCGAAATATGCGGTTTTTCGTGACATAAGCGGCTATAACTTTTTTAACGATAACTGACAAGTTTTTTTTTTACAGCTGCAAGGATCTATAGGTCTGCGATTATGGTTTTAATTACAACTCGATATCTCTACGCGTTCCCGAGATAGAAGGTCTTGACAGACGGACAACAAAGTGATCCTATAAGGGTTCCATTTTTTCCTTTTGAGGTACGGAACCCTAAAAAAAGGAGGTACACTATTTAACAAATAGTGTACCTCCTTTTTTATTTACTTTGTAATTTGTTACTAAATTTGTTATTACATGCAATCATAAAGGATTAACAAATACACTTTTAACATAATTAACTTTTAACTTTTATATTGGCGAGAATAAAAATTTAAAAAATTGTTTCATTTTTTATTTTCGAAATAGTGCCTATATAAATAATGCCTATTTTTTTTTAAAAAAGTTCTTTCTTTTTTCTTTTCTTTTTATAACGCCAATTAGACTTGGATGATTTTAAGAGAATAACTATAAAAAATATATATATAAGTACCTTACTGGACTCCAACAAGAATTGTAACACTTTTACACAGACAAAATACATTATACATTCTTTTCAAATAATTTGACACGTATATGTTTTTCACTTCACTTTTTATAGAACACAGATTAGTTAACATTCTTTAAAGATAAAACTCTATATGATTTTAGAGGGTGCCGATTATTAAAAAAAAAACACTTTTCGATTCACTGGCCACCGATAAAAAATAAAATCCAATATACATTAATGGAGTCCGTTTACTTTAACACTGGCAAACGATAAAAAAATAAAATCTGATTCAAATTTCGAGTCACGAAACACTAAGTTTACAATTACTCTATTTAAATAAAATAGTTATTCAAATCGCTAATTTTTACGTGATACCATTAATATAATTTTAATATTCGAATTCGAAATTCGAATAATTAAGTTTTTAAAATGGTGGCGTTATCGCGTGACGATCGCGGTAGTTTGACTGACAGGCGCGAGAGCTTTCGCCCCCTCGCTCCCGGAGGCACAGGGAGGCTGGGAGGGACAGGGAGGGGCTAATCCCGAACACAGGGGATAGACACGTAGATAATAAGTACGAATAGAGTTTGACACGCATTTTAATGTACCTGTGGAATCGTTTCATTTGCCATTGGAAGTATTCTATTAGGAAATTGTTGTTGAACTAAAAGAAGGTACCAGTAGGTCCGTTTTACTGGATATTCTGCCGCCAAGCAGTAGTGTATAAACATTACTGTGTTCCAGTTTAAAGGGTTACTGCAGCTAGCGAAATTACACGGCTGGTTGAGACTAAATTAATGAGCGCCAAAGCAGCGATGCCCTAACTCTTTTTCGTCACTCAAAGTTCAGTGTATCGCTGCAATGGTCATGGACAGGAGTAATTTCTTACCATCAAAAGAGCGTTACATTATTACAATATCTAAATATATATAACTCAAAGGTGACTGACTGACTGACTGACTGACTGACTGACTGACTGACTGACTGACATAGTGATCTATCAACGCACAGCCCAAACCACTGGACGGATCGGGCTGAAATTTGGCATGCAGGTAGATGTTATGACGTAGGCATCCGCTAAGAAAGGATTTTGATTAATTCTACCCCCAAGGGGATAAAATAGGGGATGAAAGTTTGTATGAAACTTTGTCAATTTTATACCTATCGGGCTGAGACTTTGCATGCATAAAGCTACTATGATGTAGGTATCTAGCGCGAGTGAAACCGCGGGGCACAGCTAGTATACTATAAACAAGATGCTTTCGTCTTATGTAAAAGCAATATTATTTCCTTAGGAATATTTATAACCTGGATCATCTCAAGGTCAGATTAATGACGTCTCTTAAAATCATCCACTGACGTCCCGCTTGGGGTGTTTTATGTATTCCTCCCTCCCAGCATCTACCCGAGATTTTTGTAGCGATGATAGCTCAGTGATTAGCGCGGTCGGTTCGCATGCCGAAGGGCGTGGGTTCCAACAATGAGCTTGAGCTGAAGGAAAACATCGTGAGGAAACCATAGCGTGGTGGCAGGGTTCGTTCTAGTACTCGGCTGACTAGCTACCACCCTCAAGTTGAAAATCTGCCGCCAAGCATCTAACAGTGTGTTCCGTCAGCCTCACTTGAGAGCCAGTTCCATTCTAGGCTACGTGTGCTTTACTATCTTCAACCACACCGTCACTTAACATCATGTGAGCTGTGGTCAAACAACTAGCCTGTCAGCCATAAAAAAGAAAAAAAAAACTCAAAGGGATTATTTCGTAAGCGTTTTCGATGAAAGCTCCCAGGTGGCTTGACTTTTTCCAACACTCCCAATAATCAACATATTTCAACCAATTTATATTAAACCTTGACAAATTATATACCTGAATCTTCATCATGAATCATTCTATCTATTGGTGAAATCAGCATGATAATCCGTTTAGTAGTTTTTAAGTTTATCACGATCAGATAGACAGACAGACGCGGCGGACGACTTTGTATTATAATATGTATATATATATATATAGTGATTGAAAAATAAAAGACAAATAAACGACTGTAAATCTACAATCATAAACTTCATGTTGCTAAGCTTGAACACGGTTAGGTTTAAGGTATTATGGTTTAAATATCAAACTACTCAACCGATTTCTCATGTAATTTCTATGGGACCAATCTGAACACGTATCCTTTAAATATATATATAAAACACATTATACGCCCCTATAAAATTTGAGGGTTGCCCTCGATTTTTCTGGATCCCATCATCAGATCCTAACTTGGTGCCAATGGGACCACCTGAGAAGTACCCATACCCTTTTAAACAAAAATATATATTACTTCAAAAAAGGAGGTTCTCAATTCGTCGGATTTTTAAAAAAATCATCATCAGCCATAGATTATACACTACTGGACTAGGCCTCCTCCTGGGGAAGTTTTGCCAATACTCGCCACGCTTGGCAGGCGGGTTGGCGAGCGCAGTTAGGTGTGATTGTTCAAGGAAGACGCTGCTGCCCATCTTCCGGATTACATCCCTTAGCCGACTCTTACGGCAACCACGGGTAGAGATTGTACAATTCTAACGCCGGCACGGCATTTTTTTTTTTATGTTCATCGATTATTCAAAGGTGCCTAAACTGATTTGGAAAATTCTTTTTTGTTACAAAGGGTCCCATTTAAATTTTATCGAAATCGGTTGACTGGTTTAAAATGAACAAAAATCTAAAAATTGTGTACGTCGATGATATTTCCGTTTACTCCGAAACCTCGCAGTTTCATTGGAGCGGTGCGTTTAGTTGGCCTAAGAGTCATTGAGTTGGTTTTTTTAAATTGTAAATTTATTACATAAGTGCTTTCATAAAAAATAAATGATTTCTTTAAAATCGTTATGATAACAACAGAAGCAAATTTTCCAATATTTTTTTTAAATTAATTAGTTAGTACTTATACGTGGTTGACCGTTTTTAATTGCCTAAAAACACGGATAAAACGACGTTTCCTAAAAATGAAACCTAGCTAGATCGATTTATCGCTCCCGAAACCCCCTGGATACAAAATTTCATGAAAATCGTTGGAGCCGTTTCCGAGATTCAGAAAACGTCGTTTTATCCATGTTTTCAGCCGAGCAATGCTCGGTCAACCAGGTACTAGGTATATATATATATATATACAAGAATTGCTCGTTTAAAGATATTAGATATCAAAATCACGACATACAGAACTCAGACTAAAAATTCGTATTGACTTGTGAATTAAGACAAACTTCTCGTTGATTTAACAATCACCTTGAATTTAAGTACTTATCTATTAGATTAAGGCACAGATTACCTCATTACCGACATACCAATCCATTCATTACCAAAACTGGAATAAAATATCGATTCTTCACAACCAACGCAATACAAACATCTCGATACTAAACCAGTTTTAAACAGAATGGAAAAAAAAATTGATTTGCATGACGTTTGCCTCTTCCCGCCTACCGCGCGGCGCGGCGCGCTATTGGCGGGACCGGAACCAATGGCTCCGAAGGTCATGCCGCTATCATTTTTAAATATACCTACGGCTATCTATTTATGGATTTGGCTATGCACTTTTTTTTGCGTTTGCCTCTAAATATTTTTAGCTATTTTACAGTGTGTAATGAATTATCGCGTGATCAATCTCTACATAGTAAAAAACAAAGTCATCCCCGCCGTCTGTACGCTTAGATCTTTTAAACTACGCAACGGATTTTAATGCGGTTTCCATCAATAGACAGAGTGATTAAAGAGGAAGGTTTATATGTACAATACAGGCATATGCACCGCATTGGTATCTACATTGCACCCGTGCGAAGCCGGGGCGGGTTTAGTAAAAAATAGAACTTTACATACCGAATTTACGTACGAAATTCGTTTTTGGATAAAGTAGCCTGTCTGTTATCAAGAAACATTATATAAACATTTGAATACTCATCAAAATCATAAAGTTTTTTTCTTCTAATTAGAATGTATTAGAATTTAATCCGCCGTCAAACTTTCCTGAGGTAAGCATTCTGGGACACCTAAATATACCTACGAGACCGTAGTCCACCACGCTGGCCAAGTGCGGTCTGGCAGCCTTCGCACATCTTCGAGAACTTCTTTATGAACTTTACTCACGATGTTTACCTTCACCGTTTGAAGTTAACGACAATGCGCATATAATTTAGAAAGACAAGTGCGTGCCGTGGAATTCGAACCCAGGACCTCCAGACTCGAAGCCAGGCGGTCTCTCAACTAGGACGGTGAAACTTCTAATCACACTATCCCACTAATATTATAAATAAATGTGAAAGTTTGAAAAAATCACAAATATAATGATGGGTGGCATTTTTGTAAAGGGTAGTAGGTACCTACCTACCTAATACTTATTATTAGGTACCTACTACCCTTTCATAAATGTATCCACACTTAGGTATATACTTAGTATCTGGGCGAGCGAGTTTTGCTCTGTATATAAAATTTAAAACTCAGAAAATCGTGTTTTCCTAAAGATGAAACTTAAATCGATATTTACCCCCAAAAACCTCCCATGTTAATTCATCTCGCTCGCTCGCCCCATTGATTCCCCCGGCAATCAATTCAGATACTTTCATAACTTTAGATATGTTTTAAAACCAGCTGGCGTTTTAAAATCAAATGAATAATCCATAGAACAACGTGCGCTGGACGCTAGGCGCTTTGTGAAACTTTCTTTTCAAGGTACATTATGATTTTGGCGCCCCCTGAAGCTGCCGGCCGGGGCAGATGCCCCGTTTTGCCCCCCTCTAGATCCGGGGCTGAACTATAGAGGTACCTACTTACAATCTGCAGCCTCATTAAACTTATCTAACATTAATTGCAGTGCTTGACACCTCGGGCGTCATTTTGTCGCAAATTGAACTAATTTGTTTCCCTCCTCGCTTCATTTAGTTGTCTCCCCTTTTCGACCGGGGTAGGGCGAATTTACCGGACCACACAAAAAGAAGCGCTGTTGAACATACTTATTTTGTTCTAGCGAGAACTCGGAAAAATCTTTTTTTTTTTTATAGTGACAGTTATGCTTTTCTGATGGTAAAACATCATCAGCCATAGGACGTCCACTGCTGGACATAGGCCTCCTCCTGGGGTTTTGCCAATACTCGTCACGCTTGGCAGGCGGGTTGGCGAGCGCAGTTAGGTGTGATTGTTCAAGGAAGACGCTGCTGCCCATCTTCCGGATTACATCCCTTAGCCGACTCTTACGGCAACCGCGGGTAGAGAGGGTGGGGTACTATTCTTACGCCGGTACCACCATGGCAAATGAACCTGATGGTAAAAGCTAACGCCTAACTATTGCAGCGATATTCAAAACTTTGAATAGTAAAATAAAGTCCAAGGCATTGCTGCTTTAGCGCTCATTACTTAGAGACTTTCGTTGGTTACCCTTTAAACCGAAACACAGTAATGTTTACACACTACTGCTTGGCAGAATATCTGGTACTGCGGTGGTACCTACCTAGACGACCACCTTCTAATCGAGATCCATCACTAAGTAGGTACTCCTTAAACGATATAAAATGTTTTGAAAATAGGATATATTGATGGCGGCAGTTTTTTTTTTATGGCTCACAGATTTGGTGTTTGACCACAGCTCACCTGATGTTAAATGACGGTGTGGTCGAAGATGGTAAAGCACACCTAGCGTGGAATGGAACTGGCTCTCAAGGGAGGCTGCCGGAACACACCGTTAGATACTTGGCGGCAGATTTTCAACTTGAAGGTGGTAGCTAGCCAGCCGAGTACTAGAAAGTACCCTACCACCACGCTATGGTTTCCTCACGATGTTTTCCTTCACCGGCAGCTCAAGCTCATTGTTGGGGTTTGCACCCACGCCTTTCGGCATGCGAACCTACCGCACTAACCACTGAGCCATCATCGCTGTAAAAGACAAAACAGTAACTAGACATTGCTTCTTTTGATTGTCAATAATTTTCGTGCTAACATAAATCTCACAAATTAATATGTTAGAGGCACTGGTGTTTTGTGCATCGATGCACGGCTAAGCTTACATCACCATCCGAAAGAGATGAATCTTAGAAATAATGACGCAGCCGACCTTTGGTGTGCAATTTAAATATAACAAAGCCATTTAAGAAGCGTGTTGATACGCCATACTTGAATGGTACTAGGAAGTGGTCAAGGGATGAGCAAACGGCAGGCGCGGACTCAGGATTTAATTCCGGGGGTCATTCATATTTTTCTTTTTTTAGTGATTTGGCAGGCTTAGTGTTTTTCCATAGCTCATTTGATGTTAAGTGGCTATGTTGTCGAAAATCGTAACAAACCTGCCTGAAATGGAACTGGCTCTCAAGTGTGGTTATCGGAACACACTGTTAGTTAAACAACATGAAAAGTTATGTTTCACCACATTATATCACATATTCCTACTTTTAAGAATAAGGCAAAGAGGAGATCAATAGGGTGAATAAAGAAATATGTCGTTATCGTACAGTATTAATATACATTCACCTTTATAGACAATATTATTTTAAAGTAGAATACACAAAAAAAATCTAACAACGCTATTAAAATGTTTATTTCTCTGGAATAATAACAATACCGTGACATGCCGCTCCGTCAAAAAACAACAGCGCCAATTATCGCCCGGTCGTTAGCGGCACGTGGCGCCGTGTGAGATCGCCCCTTTATTCTGTTTTTAAAAATATGTTTTTGATCTTATGGATTTATAAATTACTAGCTGAATGTCCGGTATAAACTTCGTACCCAGTGCTGCCTCTCTGCCTTGGCTCTAATATTTAGCTAAGTAGGTACTTATGTACATGAAGTCAGTTAATTAAAAAAAAAAAACATCTAGAGCGGTTCAGCTGTTTCCCAAGTTACTCTCCGACGAATATCATTTGATTTTATTCAAACTTGAGGAACATAAAATTATACAAACACAAACTTTAACAGCTTTTTAATGTAATCATAGATAGGTCATATATTTAATTAACATTCCAAATTATATTCCAATAGGTACGTAAAACACTTTACCATACATACAAATAAATAAATAAATTAATTATATTAATAAAGTGCGATAAATTGAGACATTCCTGTATTGAGATACTTACAAGGTATTTATTTTTCTTTGTTTTTGGCATCTCACTTTTTGCATTTGCCAGTACGATTATTTCGATATTTTAAAAATATTTTATTGTTTACAAGCTTCTGCCTGGATTTCCACTGGAGCAATTAATATTGGCGACTTAATTGAACATTGAATTTCTCTACTTTTATAAAAGTTTAATTTGGATGTATATAAATATGTATAGGTCATTAAAAATATGCCAAGGAGTCATTAAAAATATGCCAACAACTTTTACATTGGAACCAATCCTAAAATCATGTTTTTTTTTAAATATTTTTATATTTCTAGATCGATGAATTTTTGTAATAATAGAAGTGGAAAATCTACGCTAAAACTGAGGCGTTTTATTAATATTTTTCTTAATTACCTATTATAATTATTTTCGCGGCAGCCTTGTCTTGAACTGCCTCATTCTAATATAAAATGTGAAGTTATAATTGATCATTTTTCCACACCACAGGATTCAAATTAATGGCGGCACGCGCTGCGCTATGCTATTGTAAAATGCCAACAATTTATCTTTGAATGTTCAAATTAAGAACTAAAATTTTCCCACAGAAACATGCCAGTGATGTGTTGTAAATACAATAGTGGCGCCCCTATTCAACTCCTTACATAATTTGGTCTTGACACTAGTATTTTTTTTTCGCATTCTCTGGCATACCGCTGTGAAATCATTTTTACATTTGTCGCCGCGGGTAATATGGGTGGAGCTTGGGAAAATACTGGATTTTATCATCGTTGTTATCATGAGTATTCAAATCTAATTAAAATTAAAATGCTACATTTCTATTTAAACCATTTTTATGGATTGACATAACTACATTTTTAAGAAGATAGTTGACTAAGATTTAAAAGTACGAAAAGTAGTTGTAACACAACACATCATTTGTAATTTTGTATTGTTGTTTGTTGTAGTAGTTGTGTGAACAATAATATAAGTATAGTTATGTTATTATTAAATAGAATAATTTCCTGATTATTTATTAGGTAATCTAACTATATAACTATGCAATAAAAATCAAGGCCCAAAAGTATGGTAACTTAAAATAAATAGATAATATATATATATTATTAGTTCATATATATATATGAAACACGCTGTCATAGTAGTTTGATCTAAATATTACAATTATAAATTTTATTGAAATACAACTCAATCGAATCAAAATAGCCGCTTAAATCCAATTTAGACCTAGCGACATCTAGTAAAAGTTAAGTATAGTAGTTCTATAAACAGTCAATAGATGTCAGGATAATTCATTGTGGATATTCGTGTTTTCACTACTCGACAACAGGTGGCAGATAGAAAGAATTTCCCAAAAATGACACTAAATGACAGCAACACTACTCAACAACAGATGGCAGTACAAGTCCATGTATATATAAATAAAATTCATTTAATTCAATTTCGCTTCAAAATTGTTTCTAACATAACTTGCATGAACATTCACAAACTAATTCAACTTTGTCTCGCATAATTTATACTATACTAGCGACCCGCCCCGGCTTCGCGCGGGTGTAATGTAGATATAGATATATATATATGCACATATTATACATGTAGACCTTCCTCTTGAATCACACTCTGTCTATTGACGAAACCCGCATTAAAATCCGTTGCGTAGTTTAAAAAATCTAAGTGTTCCCACATGATAGTTTACAACTTTACAACAAAAATATAAACAAGCTTTCAAAACTGTATCTTAATCAAAACAAAATCTGTTCTTTCTTGAAACTAGTGCGTAGCAGAACTATTTAACTCATAAAACCTAAATGAAACATAAGCTAAACAATGGAAAATTGCTGCCTGAGGGTGTTCCCCAATAGATAGTTTGGGTACCTTTAAGTTGTCCTCCATCATAGACCACATCTTCGCTTAACATCAGACAGAGGCTTTACTTAATATAAATTTTATAATAGGAAAATGAATAAAAGAAAACTAATTATTCTTATATTTAATCTTAACTTAATTAGACACATTATCCTTAGAAAGCTAGTTTCTTCATTAGCAGATACATGTGCTGATCTACTTCAAAACCGTGCAAGTTGTTAGCATCACCCTGGAGTCTCATAAGCAACCCTCCGAAAGACACATAAGCAGCTAAGCGAGATGCTGGCTCCAATGCTCCTTCATCTCCTTCTATCCTGGAATAATAGAGAAAGTGATGGTTAATGGCATATAATCAGCATTAACAGCTAAGTTCCAATAACTTTTGTTTTTTTAATTCTGTTTATTTATATATTTTCAACATATTTTGCTAAAAACAAATATTACCTACTGGTAGCGTCCCTAGGCAAAGCTGTATCAAGACAGCTTATATACCCGATTACAAATATTGCGACTACTATTAGTAATATACTGTTGTAAAGATAAAACTTTGAATAAAGTGAAATGAGATAAGTGGTAAACAAATACAAAAAGCTAACCTATAAACTTTTCCAGACATGACATATTCGAAGCTGTCTGCACGATTTCCTTCGGTTTCTAGAGGGTTCCATTCGCCCCCGTCAGGGTAACCGTTCTCTCTTAGGGTTGTAGCTAGAACCAATCTAAACTTATCTCCCAGTTCCATTGGATATATCCATGAATTTATGTCAAGTATCAAGTCCATTTTAAACGACTCTGATTCACAATGAAGTCGGCTACAACGATCGAATTTTTTGCCTTCTGGGTCCATGTCTTTCACGTTAAAAATATCTTCAAATAGTACGCCCGCCATGGTGTTTTAAGTAAATTATTACAAAATTGTAGAAGTCAACAATATCACGTCGTGCTAATTGTTTTGGTTTGAAATTATGATGACAACTTGACAAGTTACAAATGACAATTTTGGTTAAAAATTACAATAACATTTTTTTTTTTCTTCGGGTGTATAGTATTAGGTATTTGCCAGCGAAGTGAAAGACAAGATTTATATCATACGATATAAATATGACTTATGCCATGAATAAGTCCAAGTCCAAGTTATATCCCCATCAAAAGCAAAGACGTGATTAGGTTTCACCAAACTATTTAATCAACATGAGATAAATTTATGAATTCACTGGTCTACATTCGTGCTTGTTATATATTACGTGCTAATTTTACAATTTATCAAAGTAATAAAAACACAAGTTTGCGAAAATAGCAAGATTAACTTAAATTTACATAAAACCACTTAGAGTAAATATAAAATTTGTACGAATAAAATACTTGCACTGGCAAATAGACATAATGTACCATAATTCTACCTGAAGAAAAAAAAACAATCACGGGTACTGCCATCTGACGGAATCTTTACAAAACCCGCTTCCACTTTTTCCAAAGCAAACTTGGTGTTCACTGTGTTCAGTTTGGTTTGCTTTGGACAAAAAAAATAACCTCAAACATTTGACTTGCACGTGTTGATTAAATGCGCATTTAAATATTAACTAATCTTCAAGTAGTGCTCCGTAATTAGGGCATTGGACTCATTTGGACAACTTGCCTAATCGTGCCAAGTGCGTTTGTTGTGTGTAAAACAAAGGTTTCAGTTACTAACAATGACTGAAGCTTTGCAACCCGGCTCGGAAGTATTTTCTGACAAGAAGAAGAAGAAAAACAAGGGAGAAGTTTCGCTAGGACAGTATCAGAAGCTAGGTGACTTTAAAATCGAACCTACTGAGAGCGTATCCAAGTTAGATACGGCTTACTGGCCTCTGTTACTCAAGAATTTCGATCGCCTCAATGTGCGTACTAACCACTACACGCCGCTTCCTTTTGGACATTCTCCCCTGAAGCGCCCTATCGTCGATTACATCAAATCGGGATTCATCAACGTCGATAAACCGAGCAATCCCAGTTCTCACGAAGTCGTATCATGGATCAAACGGATCCTAAAAGTCGAAAAAACTGGCCACTCGGGCACTCTAGATCCGAAGGTAACAGGATGCCTCATCGTTTGCATAGACAAAGCGACTCGCCTCGTCAAATCTCAACAAAATGCTGGTAAAGAATATGTGGCAGTTTTCAGTTTACATTCTGCAGTAGAAAGCATCAAAAAAGTGACACAAGGGCTAGAAAAACTCCGGGGAGCGCTCTTTCAGCGTCCCCCTCTAATATCGGCTGTCAAACGTCAGCTAAGAGTCAGGTCTGTGTATGACAGCAAACTGCTAGATTTTGATCAGGAGCGCAATATTGGTGTGTTCTGGGTTAGCTGTGAGGCTGGGTCGTACATTCGTACCATGTGTGTCCATTTGGGGTTGATGCTTGGCGTGGGTGGCCAGATGATCGAGCTAAGACGTGTCCGTTCTGGTATTCAAGGTGAAAAAGAAGGTATGGTAACTATGCACGATATATTAGACGCACAATGGGCATATGAAAACCACAAGGACGAAACATACATGCGAAGAGTAGTAAAGCCTCTGGAAGGCCTCTTAGTAGCACACAAACGTATCTTCATCAAAGACAGTGCAGTCAACGCTGTATGCTACGGTGCAAAGGTCCTGTTACCTGGTATATTACGTTATGAAGATGGGATTGAAATTAACCAAGAAATTGTTATAGTGACAACGAAAGGTGAAGCGGTAGCCTTAGCAATAGCATTGATGACAACGTCTACAATGGCTTCATGCGACCATGGAGTGGCAGCTAAACTAAAGCGAGTTATTATGGAACGAGACACATATCCTAGAAAATGGGGTCTGGGACCGAAAGCATCACAGAAGAAAATGCTCATACAACAAGGAAAGTTGGACAAGTTTGGCAAACCTAATGAGAATACACCAAAAGAATGGCTGACGAGCTATGTCGATCATAATAAGGGTGTGAAGAAAGAGGTAAGAATTGTTATACATATCAGGGAACAATATTGCTGTTTTCTGTACATTATTGATCTCAATTTATCATAAGAAGCTTATAAAAGTCACGGTACAATAAAAAAAACTTAAAACTAACATTAAACAGATAATATCTCTACTATTAATTCTATTCCAGGCGGAGAATGGTGACGCTGAAATAGAGGAAGGCAGCAGGAAGAGAACGGCGAGCACAGCCAATGCAGAGGACCTAAATAATTCTACAGATGCCAAGTCAGAGAAGAAAAAGAAAAAGAAGAAGCGTGACAGCGAGGCAGTGTGAGTAAATAAGTATTTTTCATTGATATGGGCAAGATAAATCAAGTATGATGGAATAATTTAAAATTTTGGAGGTTAGTCCACAACCCTGAAGTATTGATGTGTAGTTTTTTCTACATATCCATATAAACCATCAAAACAATAGCAATAAATGTCATGCAATAAAACTCACGAGTACTCATACATATTGATACTTCAGGTTAGAAAGGGTGTAAGGGCCAAAATACAAACTTTACAGGAGAAGGAAAGAATGCGAGCCAAAAAATCGTTGATGGTTAAGTTTTATTGACAATGCATATTTATGGTAAGCATTACCTGACCAACCTGATTGGCTCCAGATGAAGGGACTCTTCAATAGTCAACATTATAGACACAAAAGTTAATATTATATTTTACATTAACAATACAATCTAAAAAACAGAAATACATCATCTGTGAAAATTTCAACTGTCTAACTATCACGGTTCATGAGATACAGCCTGGTGACAGAAGGACAGCGGAGTCTTAGTAATAGGGTCCTGTTTTACCCTTTAGGTATGGCTGTCTTTTTTAGTTTTAGGAACCCTAAAAAAGACAGCTGTGTGGGGTTTGAACCCAAACCTCCAGATTAAAAAAAAAATATTATTAAATAATAAATATTTAATATTTCCAGAGCGGAAAGTGCAGACACAACAATGGCCGACACGACTACAGAACAAGCAGAAGAAGAGGTGTCAATAAAGAAGGACAAAAAGAAGAAGAAGAAGAAGGACAAAGATCAGGAAAGGCAAGACGAGTGAAGAATACAGATGTATATTAATTAGGCTAATCAATAACTGTAGACATAAGAGATGAATGATTTTTATGCTTCTGTGTTACGAATACCTGATGACAAAGAGAGATAAGAGGAATTCCGACTAGCAATTTAAGTCAAATACACATTTTTCATTCATTAGTAGCAAGCAGTAGTGTGTAAACATTACAGTGTTGTGGTTTGAAAGGTACAGACGATAAACAATATTTGAGTAATAAGCGATAAAGCAGCTATGACCTGGACCCTGACTTACTATAAGGGCTGACTATGACCTCACTATAAGGGTTGGTCCTTCCTTATTACCATATAAAATTGTTTCCTTGAAACGGTTTGAATTACTTACCTCACTTGCTAGATTTAACTATAAATATTAATTGCTATATTATCTACATATAATATACGGGCTGGCAGTTTAAACATTAGCAATATTCAAAGACATGTTAGTTAGTGGTCATATAAAACGTATGAAGAAATAAAATCGAAACAAATAAAATAAAAAACGAAGAAAACCTTGGTTAAAGTTTTTCCCAAGACTCCAGAATGTATGGACAGCGCGCAGCCTCATGCACCGAGCTAGCGCAAGACATAACTACCACACGTAGACTGCGGGGGAACTGTTGTCTAATCTGTGCCCGCGCGCGACTACCATGTCATTTTCGGTGCGCGTGATTTGAGTGTCCGTATTTTTGTTTGCTCAGGATAATTGGGTCATATACTAACCACCTATTTTTTATTATTATTTGGAACGACAATCGAGTACTGAACCCCCTGTATCTATATTGTTAATGTTCAAACTTTCACGGTGTATATCATTGCCCAGTGAAAGTAATGCATTTTGCCAAAATTTTTGATAGCAAGAAGCTTCTTGTAAATAAGCTGTGGTCGAACCATAATGAGACTGAAAAGTTTCACCGAAGTAACTATAGATTAATCTATTAATTTTACATGCAAACAAAGATTATTTTGTAACACAATCCCTAACAGCAAAGGCACAATACTGAATAAGAAGTTCATTTTTTTCAGAACAACTTTTTTTATTAACGCAAGAGTAGGCTATTAACTTGCTGACCGGCCTAAGATGAACTACTTTTCTTAGTGTACTTTATCTGTACTGTGAATCTAGCGTATTAATTTGCGAATATTATGAAACATGTAACTCTCTTAAATTGATGTACTAGCTCATCTATATATCAGAACCACTCAAATATCAGTCTCTCCTCACACACAAGCCCCGAGTGCTGCACATTCAAGGCATAATGCAGTAAGATATAAAGGGTAACAAGCTTTGGATATACTAAACCAAAAGAGGGTTATACTTTATTTTGAATAGCATTCACTAAGAAAATAAAAAAAAAAAACTTTTTGTCAAAGGTCAAAGACCTTTTTTTTTCTTGATTTCATGGTTGTGTTCATAGTGAAAGTTTTTCACTATCATTTTCTAATAATTAATTAATTATTTTCGGCAAACTTATGAACCCTCTATATTGGTATACCTACGTACTTAGAACATAATCCAAACACTGTTCAACTAAACTGCAGAGCAATATATATAACTTGTACACTACTTCACGTAGCGATCCTTTAGTAATCTATGATTACAACAAAAATACTAATTTAGTGTATAAATTAGTAATTTTAATTCTCTGTCATACAAAATGTTCCATAGACAAAGTCATCTACAGAACAAAAATGAAGATTATGTTGGCCGATTTGCACACAATTTGTACTGAAGTTCTCTTTGAAGAATTGGTTAGCGTTATGCTCAAATCCGTGCCGTTTATATGAAATTTACCTTGTCACATGGCAATTATCCTTATAATGCAAACTACTATAGATAATAATGTTGAATTCCTTAATCAATAAGAGTTATTTTTGTATTGTTAGAAATAAATCCTCTTAGTTTGCCTTTAAGTTAAAATGTTTCTGTATCGTATTTGTAAGAGAAAAATTAAATGAGATGTTTTAAAAGAACTGTTTTCTTTTTTATTGAACCCATAACAGCATCTCTACAAATATATTTTTTGTTATTTAGTTAAACAAAAAATATAAATATGAATATAAACAGACTGAATAAAATAGCTATAATTAAAGGAAAAAACTTTTTAAACCTATGAATATATAGACTAAAGAGTTTCTAGATTCAAGATATTCATTGCATCCATACAGTATTTTTTTATGGTTGACAGGCTAGTTGTTTAACCACAGCTCGCCTGATAGTGACGTTGTGGTCGAAGATGGTAAAGCACACCTAGCCTGGAATGGAAATGGCTCTCAAGCGCGGCTGCTAGAACACAGATGCTTGACGGCAGATTTTCAACTTGAGGGTGGTAGCTAGCCAGCCGAGTAATAGAAAGTACCCTACCACCACGCTATGGTTTCCTCACAATGTTTTCCTTCACAGGCAACTCAAGCTTATTGTTGGGGCTTGAGCCCACGCCCTTCGGCATGCGAACAGACCGCGCTAACCACTGAGCTATCATCGCTATAGATGTTTTATATACAAAAATGGTTTGTTTGCAATTTAGAAGGCTTTAGTTGACTGTTCTAGGCCTATTAAAAATGTTGCTATCTTTTAAATTGCAGTTCATTAGACGAGGACAACAACATTATTAATAAGTTGACATCTATCAACTAAATCTTTGAAAAATGCTTTTTTCGCCATTATTTCCTGAAGTTGGTCCTAATATTATCCAGAGCGAGTTGGTAGCGCTGTAGTGGCGGTGGCTTAAAAATATAAGAGCAAATAAATAAGAAAACATTTAAAAAATGGTAAGACAACATTTTATAAATATTTAGTGTGACGTCCTTCCGAGCGACGGAATCTAACACGGTTTTCGCGCTCATTCCAGAAAACCGTTGCGTACAACTGACTCTCACGATCAAGACCACTTATCTACATTACATCAAGCAAACGCTCTTAACGTAAATAATGTTTGAGTTGCCAACTCGACGCACATAATAAAATTTTAACTACTCTGCTCTGCCGAAACGAAAACTTCAAAACGGCAAATCCATCGGTCGCTCAAAGCCAGAAATTTCAAAAAGGGGAAAGAAAAACATAATGTCAAACAATTCGATTTGTTTTGCTCCTGCCTGAGTGTCTTCTGTTTATTTAAAATGTTTTCTTTGTTTAAATTGCATGATGCGATATTGTTTTTGAAAGCTAAAAGCTTAGAATAAAAATATGTCTTCGAAGAATACAGTGCCCGAGGGCGAACGATATACGTACGACTACTTTTTTCTGGATTATGTCTGTAGACTGTGTTGGGGAGCTGATGGTGTCATAGAATTATCATCTTTTAGCACAAAAACTATCGAAAACAATGCTACTGTAGCAGAAAAGATACAAGAATACATTGGCATCGATGTCACGACCTATAGCCATCCGAAGAAAGTGTGTTCAAAGTGTTTGAACGAAATTGAAATATTCATCGAATTCAAACGTTTTTGCCATGAAACTAACAGAAAACTTCTTGGTATACTTGAAAAAGGTTCAGTATCCCAGGAACTTGCTCACGTTGAGATAGGTAGTAAAAGAAAATTGGATGATCCGATTGTAAAAGAAGAATCTGAAATAGATTTTTGTAATTTGGCTATAGATGAATCAATTGAAGATTTATTCGATGATTTGCCTCTATCTTGTGAAGATAATAGAAATGTAGACAGGCCAGTGAGAAAAAAGAGAATAAAAAGGGCAAATTATTGTAATTTCTGTCGTTTAAATTTGGAATCTGTTGAAAAGTTAACGCAGCACAATTTGGAATGCCACGGTATTGACGAAAATGGAGTTTTTAAGTGTTTTGGATGTGAGAAAAAATTTAGTAATGTTAAAAAAAGGCTTAGACATGAATCTGAAACATGTAAAGAGCTAAAATGTGGTTATAAATGTAGTATTTGTGATAGATTTTTGCCTAAACGCAAGTTATATGAACATCATATGAGAGCTCATAGGGAAAATCAAGAAATAAACTTGCCAGATGATATTTACAAATGTGACAAATGCTTAAAGGCCTTTGAAAATACTGAATATTTGAGAGAACACATGCTGACTCATTATCAGAAGGAAAAGAAAACGTATGTCTGTGATGTATGTACCATTATTTTTTGTATTTTTAAGGCGACAAGAGACTGTATAACATTATGGTATATTTTAGGACTGATTATTTGTATCAATTGTAATTGTTACTCAATAATCAATCTTTGTTTTACTTGTTTTTTTAACAAATCAAATGTTTGTACTGCAGAACTATTGATTTTATCGCCTAGTGGCACCATCTAGAATTAAGCTACTAAACTACCTTTATTGTTTAAACATCTTAAAATGCTAATAGGCGCCATCTAGAGTTGATGAATGAACAAACACAACTGTTAGGAATTTATTTATACATATAAAAATATTGTGTCATGGTGTTTGTGGTTGGACTCCTCTGAAATGGCTTGATTTTTATGAAATTTTGTATGTGTACTTGGTAGGTATGAGGTCGTCTTTTATTTTAATAGAAATAGGCTGACATTAGACCACTATCTCACCTGATGTTAAGTGAGGTCGTAAAGTATATTTTATACTGCTACTTTATCCCAAAAAATATAGCGGGAACACTTGGGGGCAGCTAGTATCCATATACAAATGTATATCCAAAGAATGCCTAAAGGGTTACCATTACTAAGCTTGTCATCTGTGCAACTTATTTGAACCTAATTTTCCTTAAACAGAACATTTGGTCCAGTTTGACGAATACTAAATCTAGCAAAATTGCAGGGCTTTTTAACCATTGAATATCTCGGACAGCAGCTATGCCCTGAATATTGTTACTCAAAGTTCTGGGTGCCAATGCAATGAACATGGGCAATCATTGTCAATTACTATCAGGAGTATATTTTGTTTGTTCCTTCATCTGCAATACCAGATATGCTGCCGCTAGTGTGTGTAAACATTACTGTGTTCCGGTTTGAAGGGTACTGCAGCTAGCGAAAGCTAGCTATTGAGACTAACCATTGAAATTCTCAAAGTAAGGAGTGCCAAAGCAGCGATGCCTTTGACCTTGTTTTGACACTCAAATTTCTATGTATCGATGCAATAGTCGTTATCTCTTGCTCTTCTCATTACTATTACATAATTAAAAAAAACTAAAAATGTTCATTAGTAGTAAGACTTGAAATAAAATTGAATAAAAGCTTCAGATATTTATTTTTATTCTTAGATCTGTGGTAGAGTTTTCACGCGCCGAGACTACTTGTACAAACACAAGTTGGTACACGAAGGTGGGAAGCACCAGAAATGTCCACACTGCGACTACAGAACTGTCCAGAAGTCTTCGCTAAATGTGCACATCAGGTAAACTATTTATTGAGGTTGAATATTGACAATAATAAATGTATATGTCAATAATATAATGTCACACTAATTAACATAACAAATGCCAAGATTTGACTTATTTGTTACTTCTTTATACCTACTTGTCTTATTTTGTGCTTATTATATATTACTTTTTTATTACTTTCTGGGCAATGGATTTTTTTTTAAATCTTATTTTATCTTATCTTATTACATAAATAATATTTGCTTCTATGTTTTTATTTCTGTTTTATAGGACTAACAAATTAGAAATTATATTTTTAGTAAACAAATAGAATTTTGAAACCACGTAATGAATTTGGATGAAATTAGAAATATAGACGCCTTTTAGCATGCCTTAGATTTTATTAAGGTGCTGTAGGTAATCAAAATACTTTTTACCAATCTTTTTTACAAAGTGTTAATAAGTTAATAAGTCGCAAATATTTTAAATTTGTAAATAATATGCTCTTGATTATATATATATTTTTTATTTCTGACAGGCTCGGTGTTTGACCTCAACTCACCTGATGTTAAGTGACGATGTGGTCTAAGATGGTAAAACACACCTAGCCTGGAATGGAACTGGCTCTCAAGTGAGGCTGCCGGAACACCGTTAGATGCTTGGCGGCAGATTTTCAACTTGAGGGTAGCTAGCCAGCCGAGTACTAGAAAGTACCCTACCACCACGCTATGGTTTCCTCACGATGTTTTCCTTCACCGGCAGCTCAAGCTCATTGTTGGGATTCGAACCCACGCTCAACTACCACCCTCAAGTTGAAAATCTGCCGCCAAGCATCTAACGGTGTGTTCCGGCAGCCTCACTTGAAAGCCAGTACCTTTCCAAACTAGGTGTGCTTTACCATTTTTTACACCGTCACTTAACATCAGATGAGCTGTTGTCAAACACCTGGCTTATCAGCTATAAAAAAATACTTCATTATTGGCACACACCGTTTTCTACTTGTTCTTGAATTGAGCCTCAAAGATTGCGTGTACTGTAACTGAACATAAGAAATCCAAATGAAACAGGAAGCACACTGGCGAACGTCCTTACCCATGCGACATATGCCCTCATCGCTGCGTCACCAGCTCCAACCTGCGGGAGCATCGCAAACGGCATTTCGGCATCAAGGCTTTTGAGGTATGTGAGCTCTTATTAGAACGGAGTTCATTATCGTTCTCATTTGTTTGCGGCTCGACCGAAAAATGTACAACAATGGATAACGACACCAAAAACTGACATCTTTTGCAGTGATTTTTGAGGCACTCGCCGATCATCTAATAAACTAAAACTTTCTTCAATTGAATCAGCTTGCCGTTAATTTTGAGGATAGCAAGAATAAACTTATAATTTAAAAAAACTTGCTCAGAACTTCGTGTTGTAAAACAAAGTCCAGGGCATCGCTGCTTTGACGTTCATTACTTTGAGACTTTCGATGGTTAGTCTCAACAGCCCTGTAATTTATTTCTTTTTTGACTTATTTATTTATTTATTTATTTATTTAATTCAATTGCCCACTGTGCTTACAGAGAATCCAAAGCGCACAGTGGGCTAGATTACATACATTTACAAATACTTAAATTTATAGTAATTCGAACTTGAATATGTCTTTGTGTTTGTTTCCGTAAAGGGAGGCAGTTCAGAAAACTGATGATAAATTTGAGGGATACAGTTTTTGTTGTAGCTACATATCTACCACCTGCATACTCGATAGCTAAAGGATCTAAAAATTCGTTACTTTAAGTGAGGACTAGAAACATGGAAATCCGAAGCACTTCTTAGTGTTCAAAAATGAACATGTGTTCACGTACACACGACACTAACACACTCCGATTGTTTTATAAGAAATACATTTACTTTTAGCGTGCTTGCCTAATTGCTTGATAGCAAACGAATCGATCTAGAGGTCAACAAACAGCTGGGATCAACCAAAATGAAAAGACGTGCTCTCATCGGGTTTTTTTAAGGTTGACATAAAGTTACTAATCCTATAGAAAATTAAGACTTGCTACCTTCTGCTGGTGTTCAAGGCTTAAAGGTTTAGCACTAAGTTGCGTTTTTTTACTTAAATAAGTGATAAACTATCGACACCCCACCAGTGCCTCTAGCATACCAATTTGAGAAAATTACTTGAACACAAGTATATAAAAAAAGCAGTTTCCATTTACTCCCATCAGAGACGTCTCACTTCCCATACATTTTTCAATCCTTTGCATAGTACGTAAATCTGGTACATTAATGTTACCCCTCTGATGGTAAGTGGTCGTCGCCGTTTATGGACCCCTACTACAAATGAAGCATTATCAATACATTAACCTACCTTTTATATTTCAGTGTAAGTTATGCGAAAAGAAATTCGGCTACAAAATAAGTCTCGAAGAACACATGTCCGCAGTGCACGCGCAGTCGGAAACACATGTTTGTGCACAATGTGGCGCCACGTATTCGCGCTTCCGAGGCTTGCGTCGCCATCTCTTAGCAAAGCACGGGAAAAAAGTGAAAAAAGTCAAAGATAATCTCATAGAAGTACAAAATAGCCAAGTGAAATTGATGAAAAATCATGTGGATCTCGAGAGCAATGGAACGGAAATCCAAAAATGTCATATGGAAGTTCCAAATACTCAAATAGAGCTCCAAACTAATGGAGAAGTCCAGAGTGAAGCTAAAGATAGCGAGAAAATAGCATTTTTCGAAGAGAAAAACTGTTCCGTGGTTCGAACAATAGATGGCGCTGGGTTTCTGAGTTCCCGTATTATAACATAAGGCGGCCCCCAGACCTACAATAACATCGTGCAGTACATTTTATCTCTAAATATATAACTCAAAGGTGACTGACTGACTGACATAGTGATCTATCAACGCACAGCCCAAACCACTGGACGGATCGGGCTGAAATTTGGCATGCAGGTAGATGTTATGACGTAGGCATCCGCTAAGAAAGGATTTTGATTAATTCTACCCCCAAGGGGATAAAATAGGGGATGAAAGTTTGTATGAAACTTTGTCAATTTTAAACCGATCGGGCTGAGACTTTGCATGCATAAAGCTACTATGACGTAGGCATCTAGCGCGGGTGTAATCGCGGGGCACAGCTAGTTGTACAATAAGATTGAAAGGTGCTTTGAATCCAAACGATCAATTGCACAAAAATACGAAGTGCTCAATGTTTTCGTGTTCAATTGGAGCAACATGTCCGAACAAGATGCAGCTGCAGCTGTAGTGTTGCTGCTTAAGGCTAAACATAAACGAACACGTCGCTGGTGTAAAGAGTCAAGAAAAGACAGAAATTCACTCACGAAAATCTTTTAAAATACTTGATGTTAAGTGAGAAGGCGGACTTCAAAAACTAAGTCCAGTGGACTTGGAACAGTTTCAGGAGCTACTAGAATTGGTTACACATTGTTACAAAAAAATAAATAATAAATAAATATCGTAGGACACGTTACACACAGCGCCATCTGACCCCAAACTAAGCAGAGCTTGTGTGATGGAAGTCAGATAACTGATAGGATACATATTTTTTTTTTTTTGTAAATACATACTTATAATAAGTACATACAGAACACCCAGACACAGAACAAACGTTTGCAAACAAGTTATAGCGATATTTAAGGCGCTCCCAGGAGCTCATAGCTCATGTTTTAATAACTCAGTTTGTGTTCGAAGTATATATTTTTAGTAAAATTTATCTAACTTAACTACAATTTTTAAATATCCATTCGAAATATTCCTTAATATCTAAATATAAAAAACTTAAAAGTCAAGTAAATTAAAATAATAACAAGTATATTTTTTTATGGCTATCAAGCTAGGTGTTTGACCACAAGTCACCTGATGTTAAGTGACGGTGTGGTCGAAGATGGCAAAGCACACCTAGCCTGGAATGGAACTGGCTTTTAAGTGAGGCTGGCGGAACACACCGTTTGATGCTTGGCGGCTGGTTTTCAACTTGAGGGTGGTAGCTAGCCAGCCGAGTACTAGAAAGTACCCTACCACCACGCTATGGTTTCCACACGATGTTTTCCTTCACCGGCAGCTCAAGCTCATTGCTGGGGTTTGAACCCACGCCCTTCGGCATACGAACCTACCGCACTAACCACTGAGCATAGCTACAAAATATCTTCACGCTGCAGTAACCACTTGTCGACACGTGTAGAGGTTACACGAGGCATCCTCAAGACGCTCCAAAGCGCTCGAATTGTAGTTTTAAGCGGAAATACATTAAATATATGTCTTGAACACTCAATATGAACCGCAAAATAAGCCCTGAATCAATCAATTAACTCTGTTACCAAACTTATTCCGAAGTACACGGTGTCGTGTTTAGTGCAGCAAAAAGTGACAATTACGCGACGATATTGTAATTTGTGCGATTCATTTATTTGAAAACTAGCTGTTATCCGCGACCGCGTGGTATTTAACAAAGAGTTTCAGTTTGCAGTATAAAAAGTACTCTGTATGTTAATCCAGACCATAAACTATATGTTTGCCAAATTTCATCCGCATCCTCTATCTGTGTACTTCCTTCTCCGTTGTCGGGGAGGTAGGGAGTCGGACTCGAGGTGGGGCCCGCGTTACCGAGGTAGGGCTCTAGGGGCAAACTGTCCCCTAGGGGGGGAGATCTCGATGCCCAGAGATCTGGGCGGAGCCTCAAGCACTCAATCCGCATCCATTAAGTATCAAACATCCACCCGTCAGAAACTTTCACATTTATAATATCCAGCTTAAGTTATGTATAAGCTATAAAGTTATGTACTTACCCCAGGAATGAGTTCGCTGATCGTTCGTAAATATATTATTATATAAGCTAATGTTTTTTATTTTAAATACTTATTATTATATACCAATAAAATATGAATTGACTCACGATGTTTTCCTTCACTGGCAGCTAAAGCTCATTGTTGGAGTTTAAACCCACACCGTTCGGCGTGTGAACCGACCGTGAACATCGCTACAAAATTAATTACACTGTATATGTTACTTAAAATAATAAACACTTCACAACAGTGGGTGTTACGTAGGTGGCGAGGATGGTAAACAGCTAACCTAAAAATGAGGTGTAATTATTAACACAGGCTCGATACTCGAGGATGATCACAATAATATTACTAGAAGATTAGGGTCACGGAATACCATTAGGTACCAGAGAATGGGGGTTACGGAATACCATTAGGTATAGAAAATGGGGGTCACGGAATACCATTACTAGAAAATGGGAGTCACGGAATACCATTACTAGAAAATTGGGGTCACGGAATACCATTACTAGAAAATGGGGGTCAAGGGATACCATTACTAGAAAATGGGGGTCAAGGGATACTATTACTAGAAAATGGGGATCACGGAATACCATTACTAGAAAATGGGGGGTCACAGAATACCATTATTAGGAAGTGCTGGTACATAATAAAATTATTTTAGTAAGTAGGAATTTAACCTATTAAGACAGGTAAAATATGTAATTCCCTATGACAATTATCTGATGACCCCTTGAGGTGACTAATGAGGTTGTTACAATAAAAAGAATGATTTTTTTACACATATATTTGTAGATATTCCAATATGATTCATTACATTATTTATATTCTAACATCTTCACATATAGACAAGCTTCTGTTAAGTTCCATTACATATACAATACTTATTCATGGTAAATGTATTTTTCCACGCTCTATCGTTAATTTGGCCATGAGGTCGACCCCGGCTCCATTATTTCCCACTGCGTTCTGGGTCACGAATACGTCTCCCTCGACATTCGATTGGCACATATTTACAATTATTAATAACGTAAAACAATATAGGGGGAGATACGTAAGGATCACAAACATTCGCAAAGTTAAGATTATACCACAGAAAAGTTAATAGTGCATGTACTTTGAATAGCGCGGAAATCCGCGCGAGTGCCGAGGCTGAGGAAAGCAGTCAACTGAGACATTTGAAAATTAGGTATTTCACCAAGCTATTTTTAGACCGATTTTAGTATTTCTTTTAACAAGTAAATAAGAAGGATGTGTTCTTTGCCTGTGCGTTTTATTTTTTTAAGATTATGTCTATGAGATTGGGAATTTGGACGTTGAAACACAGCGTTGAAACTAGGTAAATTTTAAAATTGTTTAAGATTCCTAGCTCTTATAAAAAAACATATATCAAAAAATCAAAACAGAGGGGTATGAAACTAGCAAGCGTCTACTTCCTAACTAAAAATTATTGCTCTAGTATTAAAATCCTGGAAGGAAAATGGGGAAAACGTTTGTATGAAGAAAATGACGACTTGTTTCCTCAGAAAAACTTTAAAACAAAATCAAAGTTGATTATAGGTATGTAGGTATTAATTTTTTTCCTTTAGTTTCTTACGTAATAAATATTAACAAGGGGGAAGGGGGTCGGCCTATTATTTTTTCTTACATAGGAGGGTTGGGTCAAAAACTGTCAAAACTCGTCTTACGTAAGAAATGAATGGCTGTTAATAAAAATCGTCACTCCACACTTAGGACCTCTGTGCAGGGTCGCCATGAAATGTTGGGTTGGTTGGTTATAATCCAAAAAGGAATCAAGTTTATTCACGTACAATCATTACATTGAATAAATTAGGTTATGTAACTATAGTAACTTATGTAGCTATAGTAGTATCTAAGTGCACACACGCGCAGACATACATACTTATATATAATGCACACTACATTAAATTAAATAGTAAAGTAGTGGCGATTTTACTATAAGCTTCATTAGAGTTTTGGAAGCAACACGAAAAGTCCATGTTTCACGACATTTTATCACTTTCCCCCACTCGCGTACGTAACAAGTCACTTTCTCAAAACATCATTTTGTTTCTCAAAAAAAAAAACAGTTTTGGAAAAATTTAAAATATGTTAAAATGGGCTCAAATAAGTCCTGATAAACTTTTACTACTATTTTTTTTAAATTTTAATTTAAAAAAACAATGTAACGTAACGCGTTGCTCGGAAATCCCTCCCACCCCTGTAGTACTTAAAAAACTTCGCATGCTTATTAAAGCTAAAAGTGTGTTGTACTTATAACATAACCATAAGACCACGTGTAACCACAGTTCAACACGATTAAACAACTTGAACGCATCGTAATGTTTTACAAGACCCCCCCCCTTCCCCCAAAATACGTTACATAATACCTAATTGCTTGTATGTTTCTTGTTGGCAAAAGCATACTACACAGTAAGTGAATAAATTACTGAAAAAATAAATTTAATTAGGACATTAATATTACTATTATTTTTTTATTTTTTATTTTATTCATATCATCAGCCATAGGACGTTCACGGCTGCACATAGGCCTCCTCCTTGGGGGGGTTTGCCAATACTCGCCACGCTTGGCAGGCGGGTTGGCGAGCGCAGTTAGGTGTGATTGTTCAAGGAAGACGCTGCTGCCCATCTTCCGGATTACATCCCTTAGCCGACTCTTACGGCAACCACGGGTAGAGAGGGTGGGGTATACTATTTATTATTTTGTGACATTAATATTATTAACTTTTTTGACATTTATTTATTTATATACTTTTTGACATCTTATTTTTAATGGTAATAAATGTTTAGCTAAACAATGTTGCACGCCGGAAGGTAGTCTGTGGTGTACTTTGCTCATTTTTTGTTTTATATCTGTATCATACCCATAGCGCAAATAAATGAATTATTTCCCTGCGCCCTCTTTTGGAGCTACCGCGCCAAGTTCTATGTAACTATTGTGATCATCGTTGGTCATTTTGATTTCTTGTCCATGTTTAATTAAATTATGACTTCTTAAATACTGGAAGCGACGGTACTGCAGGCCGCATTGTTTGCAGGTGTATTTCTTGAGTCCTTTGTGTACTGTCAGTACATGGTCATCTAATTGTTGCTTATTTTTATAATTTTCGTTACATATCTCGCACTGGAATGAACAATAATTTACAGAAATTTTAATTAAACTTCAACTTTTCCTTCCTGGCTTCTGCGGTGCTGCCACAATTTTGCCAATGTCTTGTGTACCTAATTATTATTTTCTATTTGGCGCAAGTTGTCCTGTAATACTTTTTTTTTAATTATTTTGTTAGTGGTTACCTTCATTATTTATTTACATCTACTGCAGGGGTACTATGCCCGTTCAAGTATTACGTAAGCACCAAAGGGGGGGTATTTACTTTGCATAGCACGCATAGGAGAGGGAAGTAAGAGCTATGCTTACTTTTGCTGACAAGGGGGAGGGAGAGGTTAATCATTATTTAATTCTGCTTACGTAATATTCGAATGGTCCCAAGGAACAAAACACAAAACGTCACGGCACAGAAAATATATACAAAAACCCAATAAAAATCAAGATTGAGCTTATTACTTTGATAAATTTACTTCGCGCGTGCAAATAAATTCAATTATTATATTTGCGTAAATACATGTCAGGTCGAAAATAAAAAAAGTAGGCATCTCTATATTCAGCCTTTAGTAGGCGTGCAAAATACAAATAGAATTTAAAATAATAACTAAATCAAAATAATTTTAGTAGTATATACCTAGTATTCATCTAAATCAAATTAGTCATAAGCTTAAAAATAAAATAAATGTCAAAATATAACTTACCTACAATGTCAAATGTCAGAAAAATACGAAACAATAATAAATTATTATTACCACTCAAACATTCTTGTCAAGTAAGAAATCAGGTATTGAGTAGTACATTATCAAGGAGCATAAAGCGCAACAAATTAAAAAAAAGTCAAAAACAAAATATAAATAATTTATTGATAACACCATTGTTACAAGTCAATTCCGTAATATCATTTCAAATATAATCATTAAACAAAATGTCAAAATATACAAACACAATATAATAAAATGTCATAATTAATCAAAGTCATGTCAAAGTCAATATTGTCAATATGATAAAATAACAATTTTAACAAAAGGTCAATGCCTCAAGTTCGTCTAAAATTAACACAGCCAAAGCTCGAGCTGTTTAGAAATAACTGTGTCCATTTATGTTTTACTTATGCGGGACTATAGTTACGGCCACATACGGTGGCCTTCATTATAGAGACAGAGCTGAGGACGCGCGCGCGTTGTATCAGTTCTGTGGCCGAAACTATAGTCTGAGTTTCCGATAAAATTAAACGTGAGTAATCCCACATAAGTAAAACAAAACATGTGTCAAAACCACGTCAGTTTCCATAGTAATACAACTGAACATGGCTACTTTGATTTTTAATTCTCTTACAGGAGAATTTGCTGATCTGCCATCTTTGTGCACAGTTAAAATGTTGGCTGGTTAGTGTTCCTATGGTGTTGAAGGATTACATGTTTACGAATGGGCTAATTTAAATTTTATACATAATCAAAAACAAAGTTAATAATAATATAAAACTAAAATAAATAATTAACAAAATTAAAATGTCAATGAAAAGAATAACAGATAATAATTAAATTGTGACATTGAGAGTGTTCCCCAAATTATTACTTAGATTTATTTAACTTGAATTTACATCAATTACTTGATAATATTGTAATACTTGACAACGGCAAATAGGTCGAAGCCAAGAATAAAGAAGAAGATAATTTGTAGATTTGGAGGTAATCAGTAACATATGATTATGTTCTCTTTTGTAATGATTACTTAAACTACCTTGTACAATTTGCCAGCTAAATGAAGTTTACGATGTTTGTTGTAATTTGAACTGGTGGCAGATGTAAAGGGACATCGATCACAGAGGTATGGCCGTTCTCCGGTATGGATTCTGAAACATATATAATTTAATTGGAACTTACCGAGTCACTAAATACAGGGTCATAAGCTTGGAGTGTATTGCTGAAAGGGGGTCATTGTATTCATAATTATAAATCACTTTTAGTTTGGTCACAATTTAGTTTTTTTTTTTCTGTACAACAAGCCCCTTTATCTGGTAATTTATCTCAGCATAATCTAGCTGGCTAGATTGACAGCACCAGACTGACGTCGTAACTGTATTTCACAACTACCCTCATTCCAGGACATAACAAACCCCTTTCGGGTCAGTACACCAGTAACCCAGTATTTATTACAAATAACTCACCTCATATGCTCAGTAAGGTAGTCAGACTGAGTGGCACGGTAATCACATTGTGGGCATTTGAGTTGTTTAGGATTTGTGTGTATTAACATATGCCTGCGTAGATACGCTTCTGTCTTAAATGATCCACCGCATCTCTGAAAAATTATGCAATTGTTATGTCCATTACATTTAAATTTATAAAACAATGTAATAGGCTTAATTTCAATCCAGTATACATTTTACAGATCTGTGTGTGGTTCTTCGTGGTAAAGCTCCTTATAAGATTGTATAGGTTGGTACCACCGCAGTACCAGATATTGTGCCACCAAGCATTATAGTGTAAACATTACTGTGTTCCAGTTCGAACTGTACTACAGCTAGCGAAATTATGGGGCTTGAGGCTAACCATCGAAGGTCGGACAGGCATTATCTCTAGCCATTAGGACAGCAACCTTCAAGTTGAAATTTTGCCACTAAGCATCTATTTGACAGCTACACTTGAGGGCCAGTTTCATCGCAGTCTATGTGTGTTAACCATCTCTGACCACACCGTCACTTAGCATGATATGAACTGTGGTCAAAAACAAAAATCAAAATATATTTATTTGCTAAAAACCTAGCCAACCATAAAAACCGCTTTAAGAGATGATACATGCATGAGAAAGATAATTTTTTTACGGTTGACAGGCTCTGTGATTGACCACAGCTCACCTGATGTTAAGTGACGGTGTGGTCGAAGATGGTAAAGCACCTGGAATGGTACAAATTTACAAATAGGGACATGTCCGGCGAGATGACATTGTTAAATAAACAATTTTAAATTTGACTGTTACCTAATTAACTAGACTGTTACCTAATTAATTAGAGTGGAGACCACGAATTGGCAAACGTAGTGTAGGACGACCTGAGACTCGATGGAGTGACGATATACGTGGGATAGCTGGTGGTGGATGGAAGCGAAAAACCGAGGATCGGGCTGAGTGGCGTGTCTTAGGAGAGGCCTATGTCCAGCAGTGGACTACAAAAGGCTGATGATGACCTAATTAACTAACATTTATAGACATTGACATTAAATTAGAATAAATATAATTTGCTTCAAATTGACATGAAATTAAAATAAGTATGTCATAATTATGTTTAATTAAATGATTGAATGCCCGATAGAGGTAGACTGTTGGCACAATTTTTGCAAGAACACCTATCATGATATTTCATAGATCAGTATTCAATAAATATATCTGAATCTGGGCATTATAGTAGCACCCAGAACTTAAAAATATTAATTAGCATCAAAATAATTAGTTTGTAATACCAACCTTGCAATTTAATTTAGGTTTATGTTTGTCATCACTATGAAATTTTAAAAGCTGTTCATTATGAACTCTCATGTGAGATTCTAATTCCTCACTCGTAGGTAAAGATTTATGGCAAATGTTACAGATTAATGTGTTAACATCACACGGTTGTCGCTCAGGATTTGGTTTGTCAGTGCTACTTGTAAATGTTTCCTTAAGCGATTCACCTCTTGCCTCTTGCATCTCAACAAGATTCTTATCTTGTTTAGTAAAATCTAAATTTGTGTTGTCACCATCCTTCGTTATAATCTCTATTTCCTCGTCCAATTCTATTATAGATTGTTCATGTGTTTTCTCTTTATCAACTGCCAGTTCTGGGTTTTTCTCTTTTACATTCACAGGGAAGTCCACCGTATCTAATTTCTGATATTGTAAGCTATTCGAGAAGATGGTTTTTAGCTTCTTGTCATTTTCTTGACAGAATCGCTTATACTCGATAAAAGTTTTTATTTCAGTTAGGCAATTTAAGCACACAGTTTTTGGAATGTTTGTTTCAGTAACATCAATGCCAATGCATTCTAATATTTGTTCGGATATTGTGGGTTCATTTTCGATAGAAATTATACTGCTGGTATTGCTCCAACACAATCTGCATACTTTATTTTGACAAAAATCTTCATATGTATGCTCTGTATTTCTTTGGAAAGAACTTCTCCAAGACATACTTAATGTTACAAATAAGCGGGAATCCTAAGTTTAATTATGAGCGCCTTTCTCTTAGTAGCGATGCACTGAAACCTAGATCAAGGAACGCGAATTTTTTTATCACCAAAAACTTTTTGTTTTAATTAGATACGTTTATCGTGTGAGTTTTTTTAATAGAAATCATTTTCACGCGCTTTAATTCGACTCGAAGACCAGCATAAATGTTATAGGTATATTCACAAACAATTACAGATGAAATTAATACAATTACCTGCTAACATAAATAGGTATATAAGATAATAATCTTATATATTTATCGTGCGCTAACATGTATTTCTGCAGGTATGTACGAAGAAACAATAAACTAATTTAATTTATCAAATCGGAATGTACATACAAGCTGATTTGTTATTGTTTTGAAATGTTTTTTCCTTCCTGAATCCTGACCTTCCTCTATATTAGAAATATTAGAATAAATCAATATAACGTTTTCGGCGTCGCACTTTATGCATTTGCCAGTCTACAGTATGTGTGTGTTTGCAGTGTGTGTGTGTTTGTATGCCTTCGATATTTTTATGAAAAATCAGGTTGTACAATGATTGCAACAATTTTATTTTTTGTATTCAGTCATTTATTCATTGTAGTGTTTGATCTGAGATTGCCGTAGTAGAGAGGACCTTAAAGTCAAGCTTCAAAAAACCACTTCTTTTTTTTGGCATCGGACTTTGTATATATTGCCAGTGTTAAGTATTTGCCATGGTGGTGCCGGCGTAAAAATTGTACCCTCTCTACCCGTGGTTGCCGTAAGAGTCGGCTAAGGGATGTAATCCGGAAGATGGGCAGCAGCGTCTTCCTTGAACAATCACACCTAACTGCGCTCGCCAACCCGCCTGTCAAGCGTGGCGAGTATTGGCAAAACCCCCCCAGGAGGAGGCCTATGTCCAGCTTTAGTACAGGAAAACTTTGTGAGAAAACCATAGTATGGTGGTACTTTCTATAAAATGAGACATTTTTTTTATTCATAAATTAATATATTTCTGATAAAAAGACAAAAAACATAAAAAAAAATGTCAAAAACCGCCTTGAACGTCCAGCGAAATGGCGGCCAAAAATGTAATTATGTTCCACTCTGCGTAACAAGCCCCAGTTTATATTTATTCACTCTTTTGAATCCAGCATCGTTTATCTCAAAATAATCTTCTCTGACTTTTTTGATGACCTTCCTATGTTTCACCAGTATGTGTTTCCTTAGATGTTCGAAGCGGAAATATAGGGCTCCACAGCGTTTGCACATGTTTTCCTTCTTCCCTTGGTGAGCAGACGTGATGTGTTCCTTTAGAGATCTTTTGTACATATATTCTTTGTTGCAAATTTGACACTGCAATAAAAATAGATTGAAGTTTCTTGTTTTAATCTGTTTAAGTATTACGTAAGCACCGAAGGCGGGGTTAGAGCGCAGGCATGGGGGGACAGTTGTAGCCGAAACTATGGGCAGAGTATCCAGCGTTAATTAAATGTAAAATAACCTTCTGTGGTACCACGATAAACGAGTTTTTTTTTTGGCTGACAGGCTAGGTGTTTTCAGCTCACCTGATGTTAAGTGACGGTGTGGTCGAAGATGGTAAAGCACACATAGCCTGGAATGGAACTGGCTCTCAAGTGAGGCTGCCGGAACACACCGTTAGATGCTTGGCGGCAGATTTTCAACTTGAGGGTGGTAGCTAGCCAGCCGAGTACTAGAAAGTACTCTACCACCACACTATGGTTTCCTCATGATGTTTTCCTTCACCGACAGCTCAAGCTCAATGTTGGGGTTTGAACCCACGCCCTTTAACATGCGAACCTACCGCGCTAACCACTGAACCATCACCGCTACGAAAACTTTATAAATTTCATTTAATCCGTTCCTTGCTCGTACTTCAAAGCAATTTTCCCCATTGAAATTAATTGAAATGCTATTAATCCATTCCAGCTCCCAAAACACCACCTCAGTTGTTTTTGTTAAATATTTTTGAATAAGAAAAATGTGTTTACAAGAAGAAACATTTATCTATAAATAACAAATAGGTTAACATCCCACTAATATTATAAATGTGAAAGTTTGGATGGATGTTTGTTACTCAATCACGCCAGAACGGCTGAACGGATCTGGATGAAATTTTGCTTACGGAAACGCTTAACACTGTATATATGAACTTTTAGTTAACCAGTAAAATAACCTGTTTAATTGTTGATTATTATTAGTTTCTTGGCTTGATTTAGCCATTTAGTTAGTTAAAATAAACCTAGATGGCGCTGATCGCCTTTCAAACTCGCTATCGTTTGGTTTACATAATTTTAAGCCTTCTTTAGTGTATTTCCAACTAGTGTGTGATTGAATAAACAATATTCGCTACCTCGCTCTATTTCATTTAACGAATCTTAGGGTTTAGTACATAACCTTTATGCTCTGAGTTAAAAAAAGAGGGTACCTTATAAGCCCTTATTCCCAGATGTGTGGTGTTAATATGTCGCCTTAGATTAGAGCTAGTGACACAGGTATATGGGCAACGATCGCAAGCATACGGCCTCTCTCCAGTATGCAATCTGTGGAACATAGATAAAATTTACATACATGAGAGTTTTTGGCGGGAACGCGGTAAGCGTCGTGTCGCTCCATTGTATTTTTTTCCAAAATTAGTGTTTTTTCGAGTGTTTATGTATAAAAATAGTGGTGTTTTATTCATTGTGTCGAATTACAAGCGCGAGTGTGGGAAAGTGATATAATATGGTGAAACATGACTTTTCGTGTTGCATCCAAAACCCCATCGAAGCTAATAGTAAAGTCGCCACTACTTTACTGAGGCATGACTTGATTTGACTGACACAAACTGGACTTGACCAAGACTGGGCTTTGACTATATTAACTATAGATGTAAGACAAAAATTGCAAAAACGGAAGATAAGTGAAGTGCTGTAATTCCAAATAAAGACATGGTTCAAGAGCCACTGCAGCCAGACCATAAATATTTAAAAAAAAATTGACATACATGACATAAGCTGTCCACGTGACATTCGTATCCACAGCTTATGTCAATCGCTGATAAAATATTAATTTGTCTTGGCTCTAAAGTGAGACAACCGAAATATACTTTTTTTATGATGATAAGTGACGGTGTGGTCGAAGACACCTAGCCTGGAATAGAACTGGCTCTCGAGTGAGGCTACCGGAACACACCGTTAGGTACTTGGCGATAGATTTTCAACTTGAGGGTGGTAACTAGCCAGCAGAGTACTAGAAAATACCCTACCACCATGCTATGGTTTCCTTCACCATCAACTCGATCTTATTGTTGAGGTTTCAACCCACGCCCATCAGTGTGTGAACCGACCGCGCTAACTACTGAGTCATCGCTACAAATTGTCATTTACTTATGTCAATCCCATACAATTGGATTTTTCTATTAGCGTTATCGCTAATCGAATGTTACTTTATCTAGGCTCCCTAGTCTGAAACAGAACTGGCTCTCAAGTGAGGTTTCCGGAATACACTGTTAGGAAAATGCACCGGCTTCGGCTAGTTAGGACAGCCTTTCTGTGTAACCTTGTAAGTAAAAACGTTAATCTTACCTGATATGGTAAACGAGTGAAGTTTTCAATGTCGCATGGTAGTCACAGTGAGGGCACTTCAGTTGTTTGTTACTTGTATGAATAAGCATATGCTCGCTTAAACTCTTTTTATTTTTCAACACTCGACCACATGTCTGAAAAGGGAAAAATATTAATGAGTAAAAAAACTGGTAATCTAGGGCCTTACTAATAACCGTTGTTAATCAATGCTTAAAATGATTCTAGCTGTTTATGTAGCTGTTGTGACATTTACGTGTAAAAGCATAACAGGCCACTTTAAGGCCTATAATAAAATTCTTATAAAAAAATACTAATGACCCTCTAAACATAGACCAATACTTTTGTAAAATAAATATTATTAATTTATTTTTCATAAGCATCAATATATTTATTTATATTACTACAAGAAACACAAGCTAGTGTTAGTAACTTAGCTTAGTTCGAAAATCCGAAGCTCAATTGATTACATTAAAATCACTGAATTGTAGAAAAAATTTATTAATTAATAAGAATACATGTTTTATGGCAAATAAATTATTTGATTTGACAACACTTCAACAACCTGTGTGTGCGAGTAAGTGAGCGTGTGTGACTGTGTGTGTATGTGAGAGTGTGTGCGCGAGTGAGCGAGTGTGTGTGTGAGTATGGTGCAACTATAATGTAAGCACCAAAGGAGGTCATCGCTTTAATTATTTTCAACGACATGGGGAAGGGGGCGGGGATGGTCTTCTGAATGGTGCTTACAATATTTACTAATTTACTTTTTTAAATGTTCACATAAGCATAGATGATTGTGCTTTCACTGAAAATGGGGGAAGAGTAGAAGTAGTAGAGTAGAAAATTTCTTAACATTAAAAGTGTCTAGAACTTCCAACAATAAATTACTAAAATTCAGGCTACATAATACTTGTGCAGTCCTAAGTTATATTTTCAGTGGCTATACATACCTCACACACATATTTCATCTCCTTCCTATGTACTGCCATGTGTTTTCTCCAATCTAAGTGAACTTTAAACGTCTCCGAACAAATTTCACATTTGTAAACTTTGCTTTTCTGCTCCTCGCACTTTCCTCTCACATGACATTTCGCTCTCCGAGTTGGCACACATTTGCAGCAACTACTACAGCTGTATTCCATTGTATCTTTACACAGTTTTAATTTGTGCTCAAATGTATTATTACATCCATAGCATTCGAATGTCCCGATATCGTTTTTGTGTACTTCTTCATTGTGCTTTATTATCTCTTCTGTAGAGTCAAATATTAAACTGCACACGGAGCAGTAATTATCTTTAGGAAACTCGCTATCGTCATCACATTCAAAATCTGAAGCCGCCTTTTCTAATTTTATATTTAGTTTTTTATCGAGTAATTTTTTAGGTTCTCTCTTAAAAATTGTTTCATAGTTTTTCTCCGATTTGACTTTGGATAAGGGGCTATTTGATAGAATAATTTTAAGCTTCCGATCTGCTTCTTGACATAGCTTTTTGAATCTTATAAAGCTTTCAATTTTTATCAGACAAAGTGAGCAGACTGTCTTTGGGGTCCCTGCAGTTATATCAACACCAATGTATTCCAGTATTTTTTCAGATGTTGGCGTGTCGTGTTCTATAGATTTTGTGATATTTGTTGTGCTCCAACACAGTCTGCATATATTGTCTTGGCAGAAGTAGTCATATGTATACTTTCTATTGTTCAAAAATGTACTTCTGGAAGACATTCTTGCAGCTGCTTTCGAAGGGTTGTTATTTGGTTCTATTTCCTTTTTAGTGCATGACACTGAAACTGATTTAGGAATGTATTTTTACATAGTTTAGTTAATTAAATTCAGCGTTTAGTCAACTAATTTTATAGAATTGATTACAGTAAAAAGACACTAAATTAAATTAAATTCATAAAACATTTCTAAATTAATTGATTTTTGTTTAACTTATATAGGATTATTTATGTGTTGTTTTATGTTTAATAAGTTTAGGTAATAATATGTTCTTTGACGAGTTTAATGTGTGGTTGTGTGTGTGGGTGTATGTATGTGTATTTCTGTGTGTGTGTGAGTGTGGGCACCTTTGTGCTGGGAACGATTAGTGGCGGGTATATTTTAGCTGATATCATTGAAAAATTAAAAAAATATTAAATTATTTGATCAAAACGTGAAAAAGAATAGTTTTTAGTTTTAATTAATCCTGCCTAATTAAATTTATAAATTTTACATACCAGTTTGTCCATTTCCTTCCAATTCTATCATTAATTTTGGACCACTCGGTACATCTGTAAAGAATATAAACATATTTTAACATTTTACTTTTAGAGGCAATACCAAATTACACCAAATAATTACAACTGACTAACATAAAGTCCAAGGCATTGGATTGTTGGTACTTCATTTAAGAAATTTGGTTGTTACTAGGTATTGTAAATGTCATGGTTACTAGCATTAACCCGGAACACAGTTATGTCTACACAAAGCTTGGTGGCAGAATATCTTAACTTTTTTTTAATGTTTGATAGCCTAGGTGTTTGACCACTGCTCACTTGATGTTAAGTGATGGTATGGTTGAAGATAGTGAACACATCTAGCCTAAAATGGAACTGGCTGTCAAGTGAGCCTGTTAGAACACACCGTTAGGTAGTTGGATGCAGACTTTCACTTTAAGAGTGGTCCCTAGCCAGCAGAAAAGAAAGATTTTTTTTATTTTATCTCTGACAGGCTACTCAACTCACCTGATGTTAAGTGACGGTGTGGTCGAAAATGGTAAAGCGCACCTAGCCTGGAATGGAACTGGCTCTCAAGTGAGGCTGCCGGAACACACTTTTAGATGCTTGGCGGCAGATTTTCAACTTGAGGGTGGTAGCTAGCCAGCCGAGTACTAGAAAGTACCCTACCACCACGCAAAATGTATAGTTTCCTCACAATGTTTTCCTTCACCGGCAGCTTAAGCTCATACTGCAGTAATACTTACTCAAACAACCACATGAAACCAAGAACAGAGACCTAAATATAATTAGTAACATAGTCAAAATATAGCGAACCTTGCAATTCCTGACCAACCGAGTCATTGTCTTGACTTGTAGAGCTTAAGTCCTCTTGCAGTATCGACATAGCGGGCCCTTCAGTTGTGCTAGGCCGAGTTTGTTTCAAGGCCTTTTTTCTCTTTGAAGATTTCATGTCTTGCCATGTCTGAAAAAGTCTTTAAGTCGGCATAAGTTACATTTTACATCCCAATAAGAGGTCATCTGTATATTATGTCTTATGTTGAGGGTTTGGCATTGTGTGACAAGCTAGATGAGTCATATGCACCACCTCAAGTTACCACCTCTGACAAGAATGGAGGAAGGCTCTAAGTGTTATGAAACTCATGTGACATAATTTATAGATGGCCCATATAATTTTTTTTTACAAACTAAACATGCTCTTTTTTCACACAATTCTGACAATGTGGTCGAATATTTATATAATAATTTGACTAAGTACATCTGTGGGTATACTTAGTCAAATTACTTTACTTGAGTCTTACCAGAGGTCTTTGGACAACAAAAAGATTTAATTATTTATTTATGGGTGGCTATGAGTTTGACTACAGCATACTTAAGTTGAGTGATGATGAAGTCACAGATGGTAAACACCTGAGCCTGGAATAGGAACTGGCTCTCAAGATACGGTGCCTAATTACCCCAATAGGTGCTTCATAGCAGATGTTCAACTTCATCTATACTCAATACTCAATACTTTTTATTATTCTTCACTTTATGTTCCTTCACTGGCAGCTCAAGCTCATTGTTGAAATTTGAACCCACAACCTTTAGCATAAAATCTAAATCAAAAGTACTAGAATATGTATCTTAGAGCAGCCAATAAGATTATTCAAGAGTTGCATGGATTGGTTTCCTTAGATCATCATTCGCAGTTACGCCACAATGGCACTGGGTTACCACAATTTCATACCTCTCTATCAATCATCATTACCAAATACACAATGATCACATATTTTTCGTGTTTTTTCTTTTCCAAAACTTGCCAATGTATGAATATTATAAAATAATTTACATTCACTATTTATAGATGAAATTTGATATATGGAATGAAATCATAACATCTTTTACAACTTAGTTTCACCACTTACCATAGTTCCTAAAACACGAACATTCTCTTATCATGTACTAAAAAGTAAAATTATAGAAGCAGAGAACGAAATATAATTGATGAACAATACATATATTTTTCTGTATGAATGAATAAAAGCAACTCGTGAGGTTCCACCTATTCGTGGGAATCGTTTGATCAACATGTTACACTACTTTAGACGGTAACATTAAGACATTTTTTAAAGAAACCAAACGTGAATCTTGCCCTAAAACTTACTTTGCGCCATTCCATCCAAGTCTTTACAGCACCGGGTATGCTATTAAGTTCTTCAGCGATGTCGTTCCACCTTTTTTCTGCTTCATACTTACTGAAAGAAGTAGAATATTTTCCATTTGATAAATCGACATCGCTTTCCAGGCGAGATACCAGTCTCGCTTTTTGTTCAGTTGTGGGGTACGGTTTTCTTGTTCTTATATTATTATCTGGAATATTCATAGCACACCGTAAGCCAAACTATCTTATTACAATGAGAATATTATATTTATTTGATATTATTTGTTTAAGACACCACAGGCCACAGATTACTACAATTATCGACATACATACTATACAATAATCTGTCTATTCTGTCTAATGTCTATACCTGTCTATACTATTGAGTATTGACAGGTCAATGATTTTTTGAGGTTGAAAATGAAAATAATCTTCTTGTTCTTTATTTTTGGCGTCGCACTTTATGCATAAGACTGTGTGAAGTGTTTCGCTTTATGCAGGTATTTAATGTTATATCAAGTTTTTTAAATAACTCTAAGCCACAGTCAATGTCACACAAAATCTGTCTTGGTTTAATCCAGTTATTTATGATATTAGTAAAGTAGTAGTGATTTGATTTCACGCTTCGATGAAATTTTGGAAGTAACATGAACAATCATGCTTAACTAAATTATATCAGTTTTACACACTCGCGCAACTAATTCAGCCTTTTATGAATAAAACACTACCATTTTAATACATGAACAGTCGAAAAACATAAGTTAAATCTACTAATGAATTTGCCACTATTTAACTTTACTCCTACCTTGACTTACTTTGTGTGAATTGTGAATTTGACTCAGATTTATATTTTTATAGTATATATAACCATATTTAGTATGTATTGTCTAAGTTCGATCACTTTAAATTAAATAGTTGAAATGTTAAGTGCTTATCATTGGCAAAATGCAAATTGACAGCACACGACCAATAGAAATAAAAAAAGTTGAATGGAAAGATAAAATTGTCTATAAATAAATAAATATTATCTAGTACATAGTAAATATGTATTCTGCATTAATCAGGGATCCCCCAAGTTCCAGTGGAAATGGGGTTGTATCTGACAACAATAGTGATATTGACTCTGTCTACTCCAGCAATATTTTAGAGCTCATTCGGGCTTTAACTAAGCTGCTTCATGATTCATCTGTACCGTCCAACGTTGCCCAAATTTTGTCTTCCTCTTCTTCTAAATATGTTCTTGATGGCTCCGTCTCTGGGGCTGCAATGGAACTGTCAAAGTCTTTCAAGTAAGAAAACTGATCTTTTATATTTAATTTCTAAATTTAAACCTACTCTTATTGCCATTTCTGAAACATGGCTTCGGCCTAATTCCTTTTTTAAGGTTCCTGGCTATCTTTGTTTCAGAGATGACAAAGCGGACGGGTATGGTGGTGCCGCTATACTTGTCTGTAATTCTGTAAATACTTGTCTTGTTCATTTTCCATCTTCTGTCTTATCTAGTAACTTCTCGATTGTTGCTGTTAAGTTTAAAAACATTACTTTTATTTCATTGTATATTCCTAGACCTTCTTTTGATATATTTCATAAAATTCTCAATGCCTTATCGCTCATTAAATGTCCTTTTATTATTATGGGTGATTTTAATATCCATCACCCTGTTTGGGGTTGTGAGGCCTCAGACTCTTTGGCTAATCTTGTGTTTAATATCATGGATAATAAGGGTTTGTGTTTACTCAACACTGGTTCTCCTACTCGTCGTACAAAACCGTCTGAACGAATTAGTGCCGTCGACCTTACTTTAGTGTCAGCCAGTGTAGCTCCTTCAATGTCATGGAAAACTTTATCTTCTTGTTTTGGTAGTGATCATTATCCAATCCTTATTGGCCTGCCTTTTTCTAAAGTTGAGCCTACTCCATTCAAACCTTTGTTACAGTATAATCTTAACAGTAAGTCTCGCTCTGATGAATGGTCTAAGTATTCTATGTATTTAGAAGAATCTGCCTCTACTCTTCCTGCTATTTCTCTCCATTCTTTGAGTCATTGTCTTGAATCTCTTATAAATTGTATTCATTCGGCTGCAAAACACTCATTTCCCATTAAAATTCATGACGTAAAAAGGCACAGGTCTCCCCCGTGGTGGGATCAAGAGTGCACGATTGCAGTTTCCAAAAGAAAAGATGCTGAAATAAAATACTGTAAAAGCATGACAGTCGAAAATTATGATCATTTGATAAAAGTTTGTGCTGATACTAAACAAATTCTCCAGTTAAAAAAGTCAGAGGGGTGGAAAAATTTCTGCTCAACTATTTCCCCTAATGTTCATTCTACCTTTGTATGGAAATCAATCCGGCTATATCGTGGTTCGTTCAGGGAAACTTCGCCTCCATTCCCTAGTTGCGAGATTTGGTATGAAAAATTTATGGATAGATTAGCTCCCTCATTTGTTCCCAATTTTAGTAATTTTTTGTTATGTAGTTCTTCGGTTCATGATGATAGCTTTACTCCTTTTTCTATGCAGGAATTGCGCAATGTTTTATCTTCTCTTAAAGACTCTTCCCCTGGGCCAGATGGGATTCCTTACTCTTTTTTTGTAAATGCTGGTGACAATATATTAAGTTATTGTCTTAAAATGATAAATCAAATGTTGGATTTAGGATATGTCCCAACTTCACTGAAATCTCAAATTATTATTCCAGTGTTGAAGCCTGGTAAAGACCCTGAAGAAGCCATTAATTACCGTCCAATTGCCATGTCTTCAGTCTTAACGAAGATTGTGGAACACCTGATTAAAAATCGTCTTGAGTGGTTCATTGAGAGTAGGAATATCCTTCCAAACTCTCAGTATGGTTTTCGAAAAGGTAGGGGGACTTTAGATAGTTTGTCAATTCTTGTTACTGATATCAGACTATCTTTTTCTAGGAATGAGTCCCTTGTTGCTGCCTTTGTGGATATATGCTCCGCTTATGACAATGTTGATCTTTCAATTCTTAAAAACAAGATGGAAAGTGTGTCTATTCCTAGAAAGATTATTAATTTTATACTTCTTTTATTTTTGGATCGTTCTGCTCATCTTAGGATTGGGGATGAAATTAAAGCTTCTAGAATTTTGAATAAAGGTCTTCCTCAAGGCTCTGTGTTGAGTCCTCTTCTCTTTAACCTTTACACTTATGATCTAGTTGGCTCTGTTTTACCTTACTGTCGTATTTTGCAATATGCTGATGATTTGGTTTTGTATATTGCTGATCGTAGCATATCAAGTTCAGCTCTTAAATTATCTGAAGCTCTTGTTTCATTGAATACTTGGCTATTCAATAATGGTCTAGATATAGCTCCTCAAAAAAGTTCGGTTGTTTTATTTACAAGAAAACGGTTGAAACCAAGACTTGATATATTTGTTGGTGACGCTAGGATTCCTGTGGTAAATGAAATTAAATTTTTGGGTCTCGTTTTAGACAGTAAGCTTAACTTTTCATCCCATATAAAACATATTTCAGTTAAATGTGAAAAAAATCTTAATATTTTGAGATGTTTGGCTGGTGTCTGGTGGGGTGCTCACCCTTTTTACTTGAGGTTAATTTATAATGCTATTATTCGTAGTGTTATGGATTATGCTTCCTTTTTATATGAACCAGCTTGTAAAAAGGTGCTCAATTCTCTGGATTTAATTCAGGCAAGAGCTTTACGTATTATATTAGGAGCAATGAAGTCAACTCCTAAAAATGCTATGCAGGTGGAAGGCGCTAAGCCTCCTTTGGATTTGAGGCGGCAATATTTATCGGATATGTTCCTGTTTCGTTTGTTTCAGTTTTCTTCACACCCCCTTTTCCCTAAGCTGCAGCTTTTACGCAATTATATGTCTCTGGCTTATTGGAATTGTAAAAAACCTCCTTGTTTGGTTGTGAGCTATATTAAAATTATGAGTCTGAAGTTCCCAACCCATAGAACCCTTAAAATTGCTTTATTTGATTTTGACTATGATTCTATATTATTTGAACCCATTTTACATCTGAATTTGGGTATAGTGAAAGGAGATCCCTTTGCCAATAAACACTTTATTAGAATTAAAGAAAGCATTTGGCCTGACTGGCATTACATTTTCACAGATGCTTCTAAACTATATCAAGGTGGATGCGTTGGTGTTGGGTTATTTCACCAAAATTATGAAATAGTTCAAAAGATTAAGTGTCCTCCTGAAACTTCTGTCTTTGTTGGTGAATGCAGGGGAATTATGGAGGCCATCAATTATGTTTTACTATTTAAACTGAATAAATGTGTTATTTTCTCTGACTCCTTGAGTGCTCTTCAAGCATTCCAGAGTAACCCTTTCAAAAATGGTGCTAGAAACTGGATCATTTTTCAATGTAAAAAGCTTCTGCTGAGATGCTACTCTTTAGGTTATTCTGTTCACATGGCTTGGATTCCTGGTCATAGCAATATTCCTGGTAATGAAAGGGCTGATGTAATTGCAAGGGAGGCAGTTGTCTGTGGCGATAAGGTCCCTTTTAAAAACTATCCTCAGGATCTTTTATTGCTTCCAACTCATTATTTAAAACGTGGGTGGATGAAACGCTGGTCGGTAAGTAGTAAGCGTACAGGTCTTAATTTCTTTAAATATCAACCCGAAATTCTATTGAAACCTTGGTTCTCCAAATTCAAATTCAGCAGAATGGTCATATCCGCAATATCGAGAATGAGATTTGGCCATTGTTCTTGTAATTCTCATCTTAAAAAAATCAAAATAAAGGATTCTTCATTATGTGAATGCGGTTTAGATAAAGAAGACCTTAATCATATTTTCTTTTCTTGTCCTAAGTTCGACCATAGTGTAATATATTCATTTTTATTGTATTATAAATTTCCATTACCTGTTCATATAGATAATATTTTGTGTGATATAAATTCTTTTTCTATTCTTTTAATTTCTGAGTTTATATTTTTAAATAAGATTAAATTATAATTTTTTTTTTTCTCTTTCCTTTTTTTCCTGTTATCTTTATTTTCCATGTATCTTCATTTGTATTATTTTCTCTCATTCTTGTAATATATTAGCTTTGTTTGTGTTTGTTTGTATATATATATAATAAAATTGTGTGTATATAGTATTAAGATATTTTCCTTTTTATTAGTTCTAAATTCAAAATTTTAAACGTCGTTTTAACTTGTCACTGGCAAAAATGTTAAATCAATTGCCATTAAAAAAAAAAAATAAAAAAAAAATAAAAAAAAAAACACTTTCACTGTACAAAGAGATATGATAATAAGTTAACAAATCCTCGGAGATTAGAAATATCTCTAAAAATGGGAAATACAAATACAGCAGAATTAGCTTAAGTCTGCGAAGTTATTAGCTATCAAAATAACGAAAACTCTTGTGCATAAACTGAATTCATTTAGTGATTTGGATCTTGGACTATTTCTATGAGAATGTTTAAGAAACGTTTAGATTTTGATGATGAAAAGTATACATATGAATACTTTTGTCAAGACAATGTGTGTAGGCTATGTTGGAGCGCAACCAACAGCATAAAGTCTTTCGAAAATAATTCTACATCTGCAGAACAAATACTAGAGTACACTGGCATAGATGTGACAACAGGAACTCCAAACAAAGCGTGCGATATTTGCCGAAATAAAATAAAAAATTTCATCAACTTTAAGAAATGCTGTCAAGAAGCTGAAAGAAAACTCAAAACCATCATCTCCAAAACTTTTAAAGAAAATCATCTAACAGTTTTAAGAAATGAAGTTGATTTCGATCTTAAAGTACAGACTGGAGAAGTGAAAAAAGATAAAAATGAAAGGCAGGTTGTAAAAAAAAAAAGGTATTCTAGTCTTGAAATAGCTGACCCTATTGATAATCACAATGATCTTCCAAAAGACGACAACTATTGCTACGTCTGTAATTTAAATTTGGACTGTAAAGAACAATTGACTAAACATAAAAAGAATTGTTCATACGAATGCAGTGAATATAAAAAACAGTTTACTAACAATGATCTTGATGAGCTTCTACATGAATACATAAATAAATTCAATTGTGATGTTTGTCAAAAAAAATTCTCAACTCACGAATTATTACAATTGCACAAGAGTGAACACGAGGACTCTGTAACAAATAAGCTTAGCAAATATGAGTGCATAAAATGTTCTATGATATTTAAAACTGATGCTATTCTTAGAAAACATATCCATACACATAAAAAAGTGACAAAAGTTGATAATAAAAAGGAGAAATCGGTCTGTGAGGTAGGTCATTATTAATATGATCAGTGTATATTTGTCCACTGCATGTTCAAGATGTATTGTATAAGCGTCAAATGGGGGTGGGGGGGTTTTGGGGTTTGAAATAGTGCCTACACCTGGCAACCCTTGTGTAGGCTTAACTGGCCCCTAATACTTGGTGGTAGATCTCATTAGCAAGAGATTGTCTAGGTAGGTACCACCATGTACCAGATATTCTGCCGCAAAGCTGTACTAAAAATTACTGTGTTCTGGTTTGAACAGTACTGCAGCAATGGAAGTCTCGAAGTGCCAAAGCACTGTTTAGCTATACAAAGTTTTATGTATTGCTGCAATGCTCATGGATAGGCGTTGTCTTTTATAATAAGGAGAGTGTCATGTTCCTCTCATTACTTTTACATTAGAAAAAAAATACAAACATATGTATGTACGTCAACCATATAAAAAAAACAATTCAAACATAACTAAAATCTTGATATGACTACATGGTATACTGAATAAGGGATGCTTTTTATAATTTTTGTCTGAATGTTGGTACAAAGTATATTCATAATCCTGTTCGAAGTGTTAATTGTGTTTCGCAACTTAAAGTTCTGGGTACGGCAAAAATGGTCATGGCCAGTTTCTAATGTTTTTTATTTTTTAGGTATGTGGCCAGGTATTCTCCAAAACTAGTATATATGTACATATGCTTATACACACCAATTATAAGGAGCTTAAGTGCCCGCACTGTGATTACCGAGCTACACAGCAAACTTCCCTCAATACACATATCAAGTGAGTTAAAGTTAATATTTTGAGTGGCATGGCTTTTTAAAGTATGACCAGGGTAGGCGTTTGACCACAGCTCACCTCATGTTAAGTGACTGTCTAGTTATAGATGGTAAACCCACCTAGAATGGAATGGACTCTTAAGTAAGGCTACCACAATACTGTTAAGTGCTTGGTGACAGATTTTTAATTTAAGGGAAATGGCTAACCAGCCGAGTATTAGAAAGTATGTTTTCCGTTAACATTTAAAGTTATATGCGTGCGGTATAGTGCGGTGTCGTGGTACTCGCACCGAGGGCCTCCAGATTGGAAGTCAGACAGCCTCCTAACCATCGTGCCGAAACTTCAGCCAGTTGCAGTAGCTTGTCAGTGATAATGTTTTTGAATAAAGCCGTATATTGCAGACTGCATACTGGAGAACGTCCATTCGCGTGCGACCAGTGCCCCTACAGGTGCGTCACCAGCTCCAACCTCAACAAGCATCGGAAAAGTCACACCGGCGTCAAGGAATTCACGGTAAAGAAAAAAAATAGGAAAATTCATTTACAAGTATTTATAAGGTGGCAGATATGGGTTGGTGTTTTGCTTTTGTGTTTTCTTTAATGCCCTCTTTTTTTTTTTTTACCACCGCCTTTGACCACCAACTCGCCTTATGGTAAGCGATGATGTGGTCGAAGATAAAGCACGCAGACTTAGAAGATACCTATTCACTTATTCACTCTGGCCTTGAAAAGATCTAGATTATATCTCACAGGACACAAGGAAGCCGACAGCTTTTTCCATTCCTTGGCCGTACGGATGAGAAACGTAGAGTCTGGTAGCCTAAGTGTTATTCCAGGGTGTCAGCTGCCTCCATACCAAATTTCATCAAAATTGGTCCAGCCGTTTGAGCGTAAAGAATTAACACACATACAAACACACACTCGCAAACTTTCGCCTTTATAATATTAGTGTATTTTTTCTTTTTTAATTGCTATTTAGTTAAGGGTCTTGTGATATCCACATAGCAGTCCCATCTTATTCTCTACAATTTTTTTTACAAGTAAAAAATAATAATAATACCTACACACAACACATACTTATACACACTCTCTCATACACATAATCACTCCCCTGCATACACACTAAAAAATCAAGGTACTCACACTGTCACTTGAGGCGACTCGCACAAATGTAACATATCAGTGTGTTATTTACTGGTATTTTTTCATTGCAGTGCCATATTTGTAAAAAAGGCTACAGACACAATGTGTCACTTAGAGACCATATAACATCGACCCACCAAGGAGACAAAAAACACAAATGCAAGCAATGCGATGCCCAGTACTTTTATTTCAAAGGTCTTCGGAAGCATATGTTGGTGAAACACGGCAAAAAGGTCAAAAAAGTCAAAGATGACTTTATAGAGGTGGACAGAGAGAGTTATACGAGAATGAAGAAAGGGAGATTCAAGGTGGAAGATAGTACAGGCTATGGAGAAGCTGGAACTGGCCATGGAGATGCAGAAATGGATCTTGAATAAGCGAGACTTAGCCATGGAACTTGACAACTTGAGGCGTTGGAGTCAATAGAGAAACATGCTGGGAAAGTCATCAGCAATGACTGGCTTGTTCAGAAAAGGCTCCAAAACTTGGCACATTGCAAAGTAACTTGTCTATTGGTTTTCTTTCAGATACCCTTCGGACGGTACATTTCAGATCTGCATGACCAAATTCCACCCTGCCCATTCTACTATCAGATAGCCAGGAGCTATAAAAATCGACACCACTTCGTGGTAGATGTTTCTAAAACTCAAAGTAACATTCGTCTCCATCAAATCCATCTTCGTTGTTCATCATCGAACTGCTGAGCAATGGAATGAAATTTGCTGCCCGAGTGGGTGTTCCCCGATAGACAGACTGTGGTAATGGAGAAGCTGAAATGGGCCATGGAAATGTAGAAATGGATCTTGAATAAGCGAGATTTAGCCAGGGAGAAGCCAGTTTCGATTGTTTTTTTCTGTACAAGCAATGACTTGCTTGTACAGAAAAAATCATTGACATAAAGTAGCTTGTCCGTCGGTTTTCTACTAGATACACAAAACAAACTTTTTATACTACAAACACCACAAACTGCCCTGTTAACTCATTTGGTATAGTTCTGCTTCGAAATCTGAAGGGCACATGAGTTTGATTCCGACTTAGGACTAACATTTGTGTGATGTAATAAAAATGTTTTAACATAAAAAAGTATTTAAGTATTCTATGTCAGCTGTCTGGTTCCCATAGTACATGTTTGCTTAGTTTGGGGCTAGATGGCGCTGCGTGAAATGTTCTCCAGTATTTATCAGGGCAAGCGAAGCGAGCCCTAACACTATTCCACAATCTGAGCATTTTTGTGGTACACTTTACTGAAAAACTATCACGCCTATAGATTTGTGCTTTAGCATAGTAATTTAATTTCATATCTAGATGTGTTTATATGTCAAAAAAATAATAATCTTATAACCATTAAAAAAAAATGAACATTAACAATTTTGTATTCATTGGATAGAATGTTATTGTACTACTAACGCTATCTGTTAGAAAACCAAAGAGTTAACATCGCTGCAACAGAACTAAACTCAATACTCAAATACATCGTATACTTAATACTAGATGACACCACTAAAATCAGGTTGTAAAATATGTAACAACTGTCTTAAAAATTATTACCTGTTAGAAAAACTACGCGAGCCCTCACAAAGCTCGGCTTTTTGCTAGTAATATCTCTATTCTAATATAATTCATACATCTACTTGGTGGTAGATCTAGGTAGATACCACCGCAGTACCAGATATTCCGACGCCAAGTAGTAGTGTGTAAACATTACTGTGTTCCGGTTAGAAGAAGGGTACTGCAGCGAAATTACAGGGCTGTTGAGACTAACCATCGAAAGACTCAAAGTAATGAGTGTCAAAGCAGTGATGTTTGTTTTGTTACTCAAAGTTCTGTGTGTCGCTGCAATGGTCATGGACAGGCGTTATCTCTTACCATCAGAAGAGAGTCTCGTTCGTCTCATTACTTTTACATTTAAAAAACATTGTTCAGAGAATAGCCGTGGACCTACCACCTACCTACCCTGCTATTCGACCACAGCTCACCCGATGTTAAGTGATGATGTGGTTGAAGATGGTAAAGCACATCTAGCTTGGAATGAAACTAGTTCTCAAGTGAAGCCGCCGAAACACATCGTTAGATACTTGGCGGTAGATTATTAACTTGAGTGTGGTAGCTAGCCAGCCGAGTACTAGAAAGTACCCTACCACCGCGCTATGGTTTCCACACGATGTTTTCTTTGCCGGCAGCTCAAGCTCATTGTTGAGGTTTGAACCCACGCCGTTCGGCGTGTGAATCGACCGCGCTTACCAGAGTTATCGTCGCTATAATACTACTCGATAAATGGCAATTGATGCGACTTTTTGCTCAAAAGTCAAACTTCAACTGTAGTGTAGAGTGTAAGTGCTAAGTATTAGTTTTGCTACTTGTTGATAGATGGCAGTTACTGACTTTTAAGGACGCAATAGCCAAGTGTGATCAAAAAAAAAACTAGTTTTCGTGGTTTTTGGCGAAAGGATCGTGTAGGATTATTAAAAAAAAATATTATACATAAGTATATATATTTATTTATAATTTTGTTTGTTTATTTATAAAAATAGTAGTGTTTTAATCGTAAAGTGCTGGATTACACATGTAAATACGCTAAAGCGATATAATGTAAAAAAAAACATTTTTTTTGTTTTTTTTTTTTAAGCAAATAAAAAAGTATTTATGTATTCTACCAGTTATCTGACTTCCATCACACAAACTCTGCTTAGTTTGCGGTCAGATGGCGCTGTGTGTAACGTGTCCTATGATATATTTTTTATTTAATGTAAAAGTAATGAGACGAACGATATGCTCTCCTGATGGTAAGAGACAACGCATGTCCATGGCTATTGCAGCGATATACAGTAGGTATCTACTTTGAGTAACAAAAAATACCAATCAAGTTGAGAACCTCCTCCTTTTTAAAATCGGTTAAAAACTAAGTCCAGGGCATCGCTGCTTTGGTGCTCATTACTTTGAGACTTTTCGATGGTTAGTCTCAACAGCCCTGTAATTTCTTTAGCTTTACCCTTCTAACCGGAACACTGTATTGTTTAGTACAGTTTACTGCTTAGTGGCAGATTATCCGGTCTTGCGGAAATACCTACCAAGACGATCTCCCGTTCAGGAGATATACCATTAAGTGTATAACAATAATATAATACATGAAACATAAACTTTCCGTGTTGCTTCTAAAACTCCATCGAACTTTATAGTAAAGTCACCACTTCTTTAATAGGGCATGGCTGGACTTAACCATGAATTGTTTTGTACGACTTTAATCGTGACTTATTTCACTCGATTTATCCAATACTTGTAAATATTTCACTGGCAAAAACACATCATTCGATACTAAAAACAAAAAAAAAAAGTTGTTATATGTACCTACATAATTTCGCTACTTGTTGCTAATGGCAGTTGCCTTTTAATTCAGGGACTCTATTATTAATAGCTTTGGCGGGAATGCATTGTACTTATTTCCCAATACTTGTGTACATGTTAAGTAATGGTGTTGATTTACGACTATATACAAAATCTATTGAGTTACCTACTGCACATAACTCATTGTTCACCTGCGACTTTGTAAAACATAATTTTCTCCAAATAAAACAAGATAATCTATTTATTTATAAGACTTTTATTTCATCTCATACAATAAGAACAAAAAAATAAAATTTCTCTATAACATTAAAACATTCGAGACCTACACATGCATACTTATTTCATAATTTATTTACATAAATATTATATTTTTACGAACATCTACAAATTCAAGTTTTAAAAAGTCAACTGTCAATGTCAATGTTTTACTCGACCTTAGTTTTGACGGGAAAGCGGAAAAGTCATGTTATAACATTATGATTTTTTAAGTAGTTGTTTTGAGTGTGGACAAGTGATATAATGTGGTGGAAAATGTCTTTTCATGTTGTTTACAAAACATAGAAGCTGCGTGTAGTGGTCACTATTCTACCAGGTCACAAAACCTTTCAGAGTGTAACGTTATATTTTTAAAGTAAAGGGAACGTTCAAACTTTACATAGAATTTGAGTTATTTTTTGCTTCAAAATTATTTGCCCACATACGCCAACAATTAAAAAATTATATCTTTTTTGACCATATTACATTTGTAACATTAATTAATGCACGATTTTTCCGTTATCCCGCTAAAGTTAAATGTGGTTTCGTTTTTTCAATTATTATTACACGATGGTGGCAGTCAACGTTTGCCTGCGATAAGTATTATACATTTTTCTATTATGGCCATTTCATTTTAAGCTTAAAAGACCAATTTTGAAGTCTTTAGTTGGCGATCTGAACTTACTGAAAATGTTGTTATCTTTTTCATTACAGTCCTTTAGAAAAGTCTCCAAATTTGGTCTTACTTTTTAATTTAAACTAGTCCTTTGCGACATAGCATCTTCACACACAAAAAAAATACTCACGAACAACGAAATTTTTTATATTCGTTTCGCCTCAAATGAACAATTTTTTTATATCACTGAGGTCCAGAACGATGGTAACGATTCTCTAGATACTAGACAAAATATTCGATCAACCTATCTGTTAATTTGTTGTGGAATACAACCTTTGACAGGCAATTTTTTTAAATATCTCTTGACATATAACATATCGTCGTTGAGCCTCAAACTAAACTAACTATATTCTTATTTTTGTTTGGAAAATGCCGATTATATGTAACGCCAACTAAAATAAAGAATTCTAACTTTGAATCGGTCTCAATCACTCTGCCCTGTTAGCTCAGTTGCTAGTAACTCTGTTATCTGAGCTGTGGGAAGGGGATTCTATTCTCAGTCAGGTAACATATTTTATTTGACGAACATAGACGTCTGTTCTGTGTCTGGCTGGATGTATATGTATGTATTTACATATAGAACAATAACTAATTAAAAATTAAACAGAAATCTATAAACTTTTATTTATTACATGCAAAATGCAATGAACGTACGCAAAATGTCACATTTTTTTTTTTCAATAGTTACCGGACTGCTATTTAAATGTTTTAATTAACAGATAAGTTGATCAGTTCAAATACTTACAAAAATACTAAGTTTGTATTCACTAAGCACTAAGGAATTAAGAGATTCTATAATATAACCCACCATATCTTAGGATAATCGCGCCAATGAAATCTAACCTTATTTGCAATGATATCCGAAAAAAAATTATATTGGCTTATAATTTTCGCATCCGCTTCGCTCACGCATTCGTGGTTGTGATTGGTTTGATTATGGCGACTCTATAAATTTTCCTTTCCTTATATGGCGAAAAGAATTGTAGTTACAAGCCAGAAAAAATAATGTCCAGCTGTGATTGGTGGGTTTACATTTAAAGGCTCCTGTTACACGATACGTCACGTTGTTTAACTTATATAATAGCGAAGCGATTTTTATGTTTTTTGTAGTTTTGTCGTCAATACATTTAGTTTTTTTTTCATGTAATTGTAATGAGATAAACGAGACGATTTCCTGATGGTAAGAGATAACGCCTGTCCAAGTGTCCACGACCATTACAGCGATACACAGAACTTCAGCAATAGCAAAATTAAGACCAGGGCATCGCTGCTTTGGTGCTCATTACTTTGATACTTTTGATGATTAGTATCAAGAGCCCTGTAATTTCTCTAGCTGCAGCACCAATCATCATCATCATTTATCTTTAAATTTCTGCCCTGATATGGCAAAATGCGGCTACGTGCAGAAAGTTGATTTCGAGAAAAACGCAAAAAGGCGGCAAACGTGATTTCTTGACCTGTGTGACAGATAGCGCAAATCGGTCTCTTGAGTTTAGTAGAGGACAAAATCTAGTATTTATTTTCATTAGCTTACGAGATACTACTAGATTTTGTCAAGAAATCACGTTTGCCACCTTTTTGCGTTTTTCTCGAAATCAACTTTCTGCACGTAGCCGCCTTTTGCCATATCAGGGCAGATTTGTTTCCATAGCGGGAGGCAATTTATTCATGTAGGTACACACAGCGAGTCCATGACTCTAACTTCGTTTTTTTTGACCAGACATTATAGATGTCTCCTCCATGTGTTGAATGCGCCGTTGCCTGGCGCAACGGATCGTGTGTTCAGGCCTTAAGCAAGTTCATTTCGCGTTTTATTTTCAAAGTAAGGCAATAATATTGCTTTCGTTTATAAACAGGAACCGTTTCAGTGTTTAAAATACAGTATCCCATATTGTTAGAACTTTTCTTGGTGCGGCTTGAGTGTATTTAAAGTAAAATTTGGTTAATTGCAGTCTAGTTTTTAATAGTTGCTCTCCTGACGGTAAGAAATAACGCCTGTCCAATTAAGCTTTGTGTATTTGGATCGAGATTTTGTCTTTTTACTTGTTTTTGAACACATCGAAAAGGTCTTCCGTTTTTTACATTCAATATGACAAGAACAGTAGATATCTAAAAGGACATTTCCAGCGTCTTATTTATAGATCAGTTTTCGATTGATTCAGATTCTACGTTCATTATATATTTTATATAAATTTCATTCCCCTTTTTTTAATTTCTTCGGTCATGACACGTTTATGCATTGTGCCAATTCTCATGTATTAAATACCTAGTTATGGAAGTCAAAATATAGCTTCAATGCCATTTTAAACATTACATCCCTATTCTACACAATCACAACATTCTACTTACAATAATTATTACTTTTAATATATCAATATATTACATGATATTGTCAAATAGAGGAACTTCGAATAAGATTTCTTATAAACTAGATATGCCGCCGATTCTATACCATTATTGATCTAAGACTAAGTTTTTTCTATAAGGTCAACTTGCAGAGGGCGCCAATTTTTTTTTCTTAATTAGCAATTATAGTTCCATCACTCACGGTAGCTTTACGAAAACAGATTTTACGATAATAAAAAGGTTGTAAATACATTCACAATTTATAAATACCAAAAAACCAGTGTGAAGGGGGTCTGTGTACCATGGTACCAAAAACAAAAATCGAAGTCTATCAACCCATTTACTATCGCAAAATCTGATTGGCAAGAAACGCATGTTATTTTGAAATTAGCTCCCTAAACAAGACGATCTGCTTTAAAACGTTAATGATTCACGCCATAGGATGTCCGTAGACCATAAATCTGGATCGCAAACCAGATTGCTGTGGATTAACGGACTGATACACTTTAAACCTGGATTATGATCACAGATCTGGATGTCGTTATCACGCTTCGCAATATAGACTGACCTTCTTACATATAAACGTAACTTAGCATTTTTTTAGTTGCCTAGTGCTTTGTCTTCTATCAAGTTTGACATTGTGTTAAATGAAATTCTGTCAAGTCAAGTATCAAGAAAAACAGTGAAGCACTATTTAACTAAAGCTTTAATTGCTTTAATTAATATTTTAAAAGTAACGGCGTGAATGTCTTTGGACTGTCATAGACTTTAAAAAGTCTATGGTCTGTACGCGGTCCATAGAGAATTATAGAATATAGAATTAATATCAATCTGAGCATTTTGGCGCCAATGAAAAAAAACATGTGGCCATTTTTTGTTTTTACAAAATCTTGTGCGTTTTTCTTTATATTGCAATTAACGTGGAATATTACTAATTAAGTACTCATTTATAGTTTTAACGTGCACGTACTTCATGTTGGCGACGTAACTCCATTAGCTTTTAATTATGGCGGTGTTTATTTTTACCCAATACAGTCAAATTTATCCGCGTATTTTGTAAGATTTATTTCAAAATGTTATACCCTCGTTAGATAAGTTATCTCTAAAATAGTTTGCAGCTGATATTATCAAATACCTTTAAGTAAAGTAAGTTATATACTGTAATAAGATTTGTTTCTTATATCCATTCTTTAATATATATTCCGCGAGAAAAGATTGCAGAAGTTTATATTTTTAGAAATCATTTTTTTTTTTTAAGTTTCTGGCACATAATACATTAGGTATATTATAAGTACCTATATTGTTTCTTACACAAGGGATAAATGAAACAATAGAGATACGTATAACTTAAAATGTTATAAGGGGCTATAAGCTTTGGGTGTGCTTAGCCGAAAGGGGAACCCGAATTGTTCTTATTAAAAATATATTATTATGAACAATTTCTACTCACAACGTTGAAATAGCGAAAAATTAATCACCTGCTCCCAATGAGTTTACTATACCCATAGAGTCACAAACGCACGAAATAAATGTCAGAACCAAAAGAGTGCACCGCTACGCAGTATGCACGCTTTTTGGTTAGTTGTAAGTCAACCGTGGACCGACTACAACGCCACGCCATGCCTAAATGCTCGGTAACAAACTGCTCAAATAACACAAATTACGTCCGTAAAAAGGATGGTGTTTCATATTTTAGGTACGTATTATAACAAATTAACGAATTTATGTTACCACAGTGTATGTTTCTATTTTATTTTAAATAATTTTAATTTTCTTGGCACAATTTAATGGTAACACGGCTACAGCGTGGCGATAGCCTGTTTCTCTTACACGCCAATCAAATAAGTAAGAGTAAACGAGACACATGGTATCGCCGTTTTGCTCAAGAGCGAAGCGTGTTCGAGAGAAGAGCTATGGCGTTCAAACGACAGTGAACACTATATCAAGACGTATAACATCTAATTTCGAAAAACATCTGTCAATGTGAACTATATAGTTGATGTATAGGTATGTAATACGGCGCTCGGACACTTTTTGACTGTTCTTACTTTGAGACTGTAACTCTATAGTATAGTAAAATCATTGCCTGCTCCATACATATATGAATAACCCTTTTTTGGCTTAGTACCCCACAAACTAAATACATTTTAGCGAAGCATGTTATCCTGCAAGAAATTTGCATCATATACCGTGAAGTAATATAAATTACCCCGTAATAAAGTTTCATATACCCCTCAAGTAACTTATCCCGTTTGGAGATATATTTCAAATACTTCTTAGTAAGGTAAGTTATCCCTCAAGAAGGCTTGCTTCATGTAGCCCCGACGTAGACATTTGCCCCACCAAGAACGTTGTGTGCACATTTTCACAGGTTTCAAGATGAAGCATTTCGTTTGGACGACGTTGAAAAAGAGTTTCCCCACCATATTGGAAACGGATGTGTCTGCCAGCTTCAAGCATGCGCGGAATCTGTAATAGAGAAATAAAACATGATTAAACGGAAAGTTAATATAGTGCTATTAATTATACTGGGATTTTACGACAGAATTAATTGAAAAGCAGGTTAACAGGTAACTGGTGGTTAGGGCTGCAGAGTAAGGAGCCTCCTTACAATACGCGCCGTGGCAATGATCATTGTCTTTTGCATCTGATCCTTGATACAACCGCTTATATAGAGTCTCTTAAGATGTTGGTCGAGGCTCTTCGTTTAAGGCCGTTGGTCGAGGCTCTTCGTTTAAGGCCGTTTACCGTGACGTCTATCGAGACGATGATCATCGAATCAACATGGCAGTTATCAAGGTACTGTTGAGCTGGTCTTTTTCTGTTTTCACGATATTCTGGTAATGTGTGCTGGTGATATTGACTTGCGCTGATGTTGGGTTCGGTCGGCTACCGGACCAAATGGTATTTAGTTTTAATATTCTTGTTTAGCTGTGAACAACTTGTAACTGCACATCTAGTACCTGTGTAGTAAATACAAGAATTTAAGCTTGGGGTGTATTAACCCGAAAGGACATCATTGTACTCAACATTATGACCATCTTTAACAGTTCACAATGTTTTTTTAAGATCAATGATATTTGAACAATTTTTTTTTAAACTTCAGGGTTGACAAAGTCAAAGCAACTTTACCCCCTTTCGCTTAATACATCCTAAGCTTACAACCCCATATGTATATTTACAAATAGTAGACGAAAGTGCATGCAATTGTGAACTGTCATAAAATGGCGGGAAATATTACTTCCCGCCATTTTAATGGCGTTTGCCCTAGTAATAAATGTTACCCCTATAAAACAAAGACTGTAATATTTAGTGGATCCACTAAAAACATTTAATAAGACACGCCTACACTTTTAACACCAACACTTCCAAGCAATAATAAAATTATTATATTTAAATTTAAAAAAAAAAACTAAAGATTTTATTTAATTTGTTCTATTTTTCAGTGGTCATGGACAGGCGTTATCTCTTACCATCAGTAAAGCTTCTCGTACGTCTCATTACTTGTAGAAAAAAAAAAACAGGTAGTCACGGGGACTGCCGACAGAAGTGAAAACTTAAAACACGTCACATTAGCATGTCGGTAACGCGAACCCATAAGTTTAGACAAATATACTATACATTGCCGTGGTGGTGCCGGCGTAAGAATAGTACCCCACCCTCTCTACCCGTGGTTGCCGTAAGAGTCGGCTAAGGGATGTAATCCGGAAGATGGGCAGCAGCGTCTTCCTTGAACAATCACACCTAACTGCGCTCGCCAACCCGCCCGCCAAGCGTGGCCCCCCAGGAGGAGGCCTATGTCCAGCAGTGGACGTCCTATAGCTGATGATGATGATATGAGTATATATAATCAAAGAAGTTTGACCCTTACAAAAAAAAACGCAAAAGTTTCACTTAAAAAAAACATCAGATAACATTAAAAAAAATACTTGATACTGGCAAAATGCACTCGTGCGTATATTATTCGGCACTTTTTTTTTATTTTTTTAATATGCAATGACATGTTTTTCGGTTCCGGTTAAAAACTTTTTTTTCTTTCTACAACCATAGGCAAATCTCCTTGGCGCATTTTTTTTTTTTTTATCTTTCTTCTTGGCATCGCACTCTGTGCATTCTGCCAGTTTCAATGTTTCTATATTTTGTGAGTAGTCTTCATTTTTCAGCTTCTTTATCATCTATAGTTACAGTCAAAGTCTAGTCTTGATCAAGTCCAGTCGGTCCCAGTCAAATCAAGTCATGCCTTAGTAAAGTAGTGGCGACTTTACTATAAGCTTCTGGATGGAGTTTTGGAAGCAACACGAAAAGTCACGTTTAACCACATTATATCATTCCCCCACACTCGCGCTTGTAATTCGGCACTTTATAAATAAAACACCACTATTTTTATGCATAAAAACTCGAAAAAACACTAGTTTTAGAAAAAAATGCAATGGGGCGACACGACGCTCACCGCGTTCCCGCCAAAACTCCCTTGGCGCATTTAATCAGTATGCGTGTAAACGTCAGTTGTGAGCGCAGTATTCGCGGCGATTTATGACAACTCGTAAAATTGGCGGGAAATGGTGACGCGGAGCAGTAAAGAGTAAAGAGCTGGAGATATTAGAATGTGAATATTGGAATATTTAATGGCCTCATAGGGACACGCCGATGTGCACTGACCAGCCCCCGAACTCTGAACGTCTTATTGCCATTCAACATATCGTTCACGTGCGACGACAGTGTCAAAAACCACAACTTTACAATAAAACGGGTTATAAACTTTTAAAGGAGCATATCTCTTAAATTAATGTCAAGATAGCTTTATTTAGTGATTAGGGTATAACTAATATTGAAATGAAATATCAAAAAGAAAAACCACATTTGGAAGTACCTAAATTAATTTCATTAAAGAGTTTGAAAAAAAAAGAGGAAAACTTATCACGTTGTTCCAAAAAAAAAAGTAAGTAGGTACATCCAGCGCAATCTGGAATCAGCAATCAGCAATCTGGCTACATCCTCTGATGGATTTTTAGATTAGGTTGTTTGTAAATTTGTTTTATTCAATAAAACATTTGTTAGATTTTTTGTAATTTACGTTTTAGCTAATTCTTTAAAAAGCACATTGTTTTTTTTTTTTTTCTAAAAAAAAAAAAAAAAAAAAAAAACAGATCAGAATTGCATTTAAACCATCAAGGGTCAAACTCAAACTTAAACTCAAAAACGGTCAGCCAATTTTATTTTTTGAAAGAATTTTATAATACATTGTAGAAGGTTCTTACGGAAAGAATAATTAAGAAAATTGGAAAATTTCAGTTTTTCAATAAATTCTACGCGGACGAAGTCGCGGGTAACAGCTAGTATACATATATAGAGAAGATAACGTTCGACGAAATTTTGACACAGTACCATCTAGCCCTAAAATAAGTAAAGCTTGTAATATTAAAACTAGATCGACTGATAGAATACGTTTGTAAGAACATACTTATAACATAACATACATATAAAACAACCGCTAAAAATAGCAGGTGCGAAAAACACCTCACAAACATAAATCAAAATTAACCCAATCACAAGCGAACGGACAAACATAATGCTAGCCATTATTATTGTTGTCCTACGGACCTTTCCACGCCGATAACCAAGAAAATAGTTATCTGCTACTTGCACCTAGTGCTGGGGTGTCGTCCGGCCAGTTATATACCGGCAGGCAGGAATCCGGCTTACTGAGAATGTAGATAAGCCGGAATATAGCCGGAAACTTGGAGAACACTACACTTTATTATATTCTAACAATAAATAAGGAACAGTGAACTACAAAGGAGCACTAAACTCTTTTGAATACTTTCTTAATTTGTTTCTATAGCCAGGGTCGGATCTATAAAGGGCTTCTTTGTTTGCAGCCCAGGGCCCCGTGGATATAAAGGCCCCCAGCCCCCATTGAAAGCAAAATACAGTGAAATTTTATGCTTATTTATGAAAAGAAACTTGTTATGATGTCAAATAACAGTGAGGTCTAAGATGGAACACCTAGCCTGGAATGGAACTGGCTCTTAAGTGAAGCTGCTGAAATATACCGTTAGATGCTTGGCGGTTGATTTTTAACATGAGGGTAGTTAGCCAGCCGAGTACTAGAAAGTACCAACATGCTAAGGTTTGCTCACGATGTTTTCCTTTACCGGCAGCTTTTTTAACTAGGTGGTAAAACTTTGCTCTGCTACTCAAAGTTTTGTGTATCGCTGCAATGGTCATGGACTGGCGTTATCTCTTACCATCAGGAGAACGCCATGTTCGTCTCATTACTTTCACATAAAAAAAAGCTCAAGCTCATTATTGGGATTTGAACCCACGCCCTTTGGCGTGTGAACGAACTTAATATATTGGTAATTGGTAACATTACGTAAGATGTTTTACGTAGGTATCCGGCCAAATTGCTATCCGCCCACACCTATTTTGAACGACAAAGAAGCTACCCCTGCGCCGTCATAATTTATGTTTTGTCAGACAACGTATTTAGCGATAGAAAGCATTATTCACACATTATAAATCCGGCGAAACGTCCTGATAAAGAGAATGTACGCATAAGAACAAGATGGCGGCGTCTGGTGACAGTTCTTTGACAGCGATTTAGGCGCGAAACTTGCGCGCGAAATGAGGTGAAAGCTCTCTTTTTTTTGAGTAGACACTTGGCTAGACGTTTTTCCTTTTCATATTTTTTCTGATGAAGTGTTTTCATTTTATGTATGTTCTTGAATTTTTCACTGCTCGACTTAAGAATCTTAAATGCAAGAGTTATGTACTGTCTTTTTACAAATTTTAAAAGTTTTTGTAACAACATACATATTAAAGGTCTCTTTGTTTCTTTATTTCTTTACTTATCAGGGGCCTGACAGTGTTGTATGCAGTCATATTTAATTAATGTTTTATGTATAGATAAGACAAAAAGACAACCACAAAAAGACAATTATGAAATGTTGTGAGACGAAAGGAACGCTCTCTTGATGGTAAGAGCTATCTCTTGTTCATAACTATAGCATAGGTACCTAGAACTTTGAGCAACAGAATAAAGTCCAGAGTTTCACTTCTTTGCCGTTAATTACTTTGAGACATTCGTTGGTTAGTCTCAACAACCCTTTATTGTCGCTAGCTGCATAGTAATGTTTACACTTTATGTGTAAAAATAAAAAGATGTCTAATGTTTATAGGGATCATGTATGTATGCGTATTTAGCAGGTGGGCGTATGGGGTATCGAAAGAATCCTTGCAAAACATCCCAAGAGAAACCGGCTATGACTTATTTTTTGCAAAAAATCAATATGGCTTCTATAAGGTTCCATTTATTAACACAGTCGCGTTTTTTGCTTCATTCAATAATAAATCACGTTAAACACAAATTATCAATGCCGTACTAGGACGTAATTCTCGAAATTTTCGGTTTTTTTATGTTGGTCCACCCGTTAAGTACCGTTTATAGTCCATGTTGTCCATTTGGGTGACATGTTTGTCACTGGCTTGCCACTAAGCCGCGAAATAAATCTTTTTATTAACAAGTAAGTATTCATTTTTAGGTACAAATAATATATCTCCTGATATAAAAAAATCGTTTTATCCTTCAAAAACAACTGCGAGTTATCTAAAGTTGCACAGTGAGAGCGGAAGTCGCGGACACCTGTTTAGTCTATGGTTTCCGCGCCATTACGCGCCCATTGAACCGAGCGCGCGATTTTCGAATTTCGAACGTCTTCGCACAAAATGGCGACGCCGTCAACTTGTCTAAACGGCCAGTGATAAGGATTGTTTTTTTTTTCTTTGAAATCGTCTGCCAGTTTCATTTGTTTTGTTTTTAATTAAATCCTTAACATAGCATACAACCATTTTTTATACATTTATATGTAACGAACAAAGATGTGTATGTATTAAAAGTGTTCACAGAATTTTTGTGACTTTAGGCAAGATAAAATTAAGTGAAAAGGCCAAGTCAAAAATATGTTACGGTCAAGTCTAGTTCATGTCTTAGTAAAGTAATGATATGTATACTAAAAGCTTCGAGAGAGTTTTGGAAACAACACAAAGAAACATGTGCCTCCACATTATATTACATAATTCGATACTTTATGAATAAAACACCACTATTTTCAAATATACTTGAAAAAACCACCAGTTTTAAGACGTAGTACAAATTGGTAATATAACTTTGCCGCGAAAAAATTAAGTCAAATATCTGGTCTTCATAGTACAAGCTTTGCTTAGTTTTTAGCTAGATGGCGCTGTGTGAACTGTCCACCGATATTTCTTTATATAAATGTAGAACTTGAATGAGTAAGTATCTATTTTCTATTTACAATTGATTAAAAAGACGAACGACTCGTTTTCATAATGGTAAGCGCCACGCTTACCTATTTACGAGTAGAAAGTGAATCTAAGTAGTTATGCCTCAGCGAACCGTTACGTTGCGTGGGATAGTGCAAGATCAGTGAGCTTAGGACGTCGTGATCTGACTCTAGAATTCTAGATTGTCTAAACAGATAATGTAAAGTAGATAACCGTAAGATTTAGCCGTTTATATTCTTAACAATAACTGGAGGAAGTAATGTCTAGTGATTTAAATTCAGAAGTAAGTTAGCATATAAAGAGTTTATAACACAAAATTTGAGAAAAAGAAAACGAATATTAGGCCACTACGAATAAAAAAAAAAGTTTCTTATAATTTGTCGTTAGAAAACAAAACTGTTAATTATAAAAGATTAAAATATGTTTTGGAAAATAGAGTTATTTAATCATAATCGTGAACATAAGGCAGAGAAACACGCCACGCGAAACATCGTTGACATTTTAGTAGAACAACTGGTATACAGATATGAGATGACATCACGTCACATACGTAAACTAAAAGATTATTAAATTACTAAGAAGTATTTATGTTTTTTTTTGACATTTTATTATATGGACAATTTTTTTTTATATTGACACATTTTTATGCGGGCATATTTTTTATTAATCCACATTTTTGCGTAAATAAACATCCAAATATCATATATCGAAGTATCTATAGGAAATTTGCCGTGGTGGTGCCGGCGTAAGAATAGTACCCCACCCTCTCTACCCGTGGTTGCCCTAAGAGTCGGCTAAGGGATGTAATCCAGAAGATGGGCAGCAGCGTCTTCCTTGAACAATCACACCTAACTGCGCTCGCCAACCCGCCTGTCAAGCGTGGCGAGTATTGGCAAAACCCCCCCAGGAGGAGGCCTATGTCTAGCACTGGACGTCCTATGGCTGATGATGTATAGGAAAATAATGTAATGCCATGTAATTTTACCGCGTCCCTACCAAAATCTACAAAATACTTGTTTTTCTCTTTTATTTTTATTTAATTTGCCCCGTCGGGTATGCTAAAGCTGTAAAGCCATATTGCCTCGTCTTCGGTTTTTGCAATTTATGTCTAACATCTATAGGTCTGTCATAGTCCAGTCTTGGTCAAGTTCAGTCCGTGAGAGTAAAATCCAGTCAAGCCTGTAAAGTAGTGGCGACTTTACTATAAGCTTTGGAAGCAACACGAATAATCATGTTTCACCAAATCATATCACTTTCCCGCACTCGTGCTTGTAATTCGGCACGTTATGAAGAAAACACCACTATTTTTATACATAAACAAAAAACACTCGAAAAATAAAGTTTTGGAAAAAAAATACAATGGCTCGACAAGAGTCTCTGCGTTTCCGCCAAAACTCCTCTCTTTTAAGAAGTAAACGTAGACCCATAGACAAGCACAAGAATATTTTTATTTGTTCAAAGCCCGCGTAAGAAGTTAACAAGTTAAGCCCAAAGTGCACATCATGCGGGTAGAAACGAAAATACTCGGTTTAAGCTGACCGACCGATTCGCACTAACGAGACGAGAAACAAACGGAGGCAAGGGCGACCTACGCGGAGCAGTATAGGGTTCCGCCTCGTTTTACCTAGCTGTTGTTTTTTTGAGATCTTTATACACGCAAATCCGAAGGACTACTTAGTGTTTAAAAATGTACACGTGTTCACGTACACAAGGCCGTGTCCACGATTTTTTTAAATATTTACCACACGAATACAAATATATCTTTTTCGATTCACTGCCATTTTTAGTCAAGCCTTAGACTGTATATTGCCATATTTTTGTAGTTCTTTATGGTTCTTTACTTATTATTAAAAAAAAAAAAACTGAAGGTCAGTTACAAACGAAAAAAGAGAGTAAATAGAGATGATATTTTTTTTTATATATTTTAAATAGGTTCGCGCATGGCCACACCCTATGTGACGTTAACGTCTCTCCACTGCTTAAGCAGTGTCTAAGTTCACCGCGCTTACCTAGAAGAAACATATTTACTCTAGATTTGAAGACACCCATATTGTACCTAACAGGGAACACCGACTCCGGCAAAGTTCATGTTTTAAGTGAAACTAAGCGGCTTAAAAAAAACCTTGACTTTCTTGACTTCACTGTTCATGTTCAGTGGATACTTTTCAGTCATCATCAAATGAGATTTGGTCAGATACAGTTACGAAAGAAAGAATCAACCACTGGTCAATCACTTCTTCATTATGAATCAAGTTAAATAAGTGTAAATCACAGTTAAAATTACATATAGAAATCAAATCCGGTAATGCTTTAGTAAGGTAACTTTATTAAAAAGTTCGACGAAGTTTTGGAAGCAACGCGAAAAGATATTAGTGTTTCACTACGTTACATAACGTACACTTGCGCGTTTAGTTCGCCACTTTATGAATAAAGCGATACTATTTTTGTGCATAAACATAAAAATAGAAGTTTTGGATAATAATACAATGGCGATTTTTCAGCGTTCCCGTGAAAACTCCCTATCAATAGTTTTGTGATTTTAGCCGCGGAATCCTGAACGAAAACAAAAAAGGTTAGGTTAGCACTCTGTAGTGCGCGCTAATTCTTTTCGGGGTCCAAGTAAAGTCGTAATCCTTCTTTTGTTCTCTACCCGCATTGATTCGGTATTTGACGGCACTTGGACTGTAACTAAGCCACTTATGGCGTAGGGCTAGGGTTGCGAAAAATTCGCGATTGATATAACGATAGTTTTAAATTGTATTACAATTTTTAATACATTTTCATCGCAATATTGAGAATGTCATAATCGATGGAAGATCTCAGCAGGATGCTTATGCATATGCAGACCTTAATCGAGTTTCCCAACGGGTCATGGACAAAACGACGATAATGTCGAATACTGTGTTCATGTAATGTGGTCTGTCTACCCCAGTATCAGTTGGGAACTCGGTTCTTAAAGTTGTTGACATACATTTACTTAGGACAAGCAGTCCAACCAGGCAGGTCCAACTTCGAGAAGGAGGTCGTCGTCGAGTCCAACTCGGCTGGGTAGCGTTCGGAAAATTGCGTAACATTTTCTCGTCCAAATTACCGCAATGTTTCAAGCCGAAAGTCTTCGACCAGTGTGTGTTGTTAGTTATGGCTCTGGAATGTGTTCTCTGACTATAGGCCTTATCAGTAAGCTCAAAGTAGCACAACGAGCTATGGATATAGGGTATGCTCGGGATTTCTCTACGAGATCGATATCAAATATGAGGAGGTAAAATAACTAAAGTTGGTATTTATGAATGAAACACAACAACACACAAACACACACGTTTATACATTCATAAACACTGGAAGAAAAACGAGTTTTGGAATATCATACAATGCAGCGATATGACTTTACCGCGTTCTCGCCAAAACTTCAAAATGCTACCTTTTATCAACAACAACGATATCGTATCTCAATCAACAGTTCTGAAATAATTTAATATTTCCTTCCTAAACAAGCAGTCACTGCCGATTTTATCGATACTCGATTAGGTTTTATTTGGACGAGTCTCACCACTAGCATCTAAGGCAGCTTGACCAGAACTTTGCCAAATGAAGCGGGAGAGAGCGCGACTAGCCCGCCTCGGAATCAGCGTAGAGTAGACAAAAATAGAGAATTTTCAGGTTTGCTCGGTTCCCTTTTAACTCACCGCGTAATTGATGACATTTCATTCAGCTAAACTGCAGAGCAGTGCACCTTATTAACTAAGCCATAAAAATATTATATATAATTCAAAATATATATCATCATCATCTTCAGCCGTAGAACTTCCACTGCTGGACATAGGCCTCCCTCATTGATTTTCATAAAGACCGGTTGGAAGTGGCTCGCATCCAGCGCGTTCCTGCGGTCTTTATTAGATCGTCTGCCCACCTCGTGGGTGGACGTCCTACGCTGCGCTTGCCGGTCCGTGGTCTCCACTCCAGAACTTTGCAGCCCCATCGGCCATCAGTCCTGCGTGCTATGTGCCCTGCCCATTGCCACTTGAACTTGCTAATCCGCTGTACTATGTCAGCTACTTTAGTTCGTCTACAGATCTCCTCATTTCTGATTCGATCTCGTAGGGAAATTCCGAGCATAGCATCTCTACATAGCTCGTTGTGCGACTTTAAGCTTACTAAGAAGGCATACGGTCAGAGACCACGTTTTTGCGCCATAAGTCATCACTGGTAACACACACTCACACATTCGGACGAAAAAGAATGCACAGTTTTCCGAACGCTGTTCAGCCGAGTTGGATTCGACGACTGACCTCTTTCTCGAAGTTGGACCTACCTAGTTGGACTGCTTGTCCTAGATAAATGTACGTGTCAACAACTTCAAGAACCGAGTTCCCAACTGATACTGGGGTGGGCACAACATGGGCATTCAACATTACCTTCGTTTTGTCCATGTTCATTTTAAGCCCACCCGTTGAGAAACTCGATTGAGGTCTTCGAGCATTGTGCTGAGTTCCTCCAACGATTCTGCCATGACCACCATATCATCGGCAAACCGAAGGTGAGTGATGTATTCGCCATTAATATTGATGCCGAATCCTTTCCATTCCAGGAGCTTGAAGGCGTCTTTCACTGTGGCAGTAAACAGTTTCGGAGATATAACGTCTCCCTGTCTTATAAAATATAGATAAATAAATAAATACCTATAGCCTATTTGTTGATCCAGGGTGTCAGCAAATTTCATCAAATATGGTCCAGCCGTTTGAGCGTGAAGAAGTAACAAACATACAAACACTCATAAACTTTCGTCTTTATAATATTAGTGTGATAAATAAATATCAGTGGAACCACTTTGAAAACAATTTCTGCTAAATCTAATTGTCTCTGTTTATGAGTAGTCTGTGCGAGACCTGTGGGCGAACTAAAGTGCATACAAAGAGGTTAGACGCTCGTTAAGTGCGGCAAAAGCTTAGGACGGCGCTACGTTTCTTAGCATGTTGTGGTTTGCGAAATAAAAACGATTGATTTTATTTACTGACGCGAAGCGAAATCTCCTGTTACACTAGTCGATTGGACAAGGCGACTTCCAAATCCACTGGAAACTACAAAAATTAAAAAAAGTTGTAAATCTAGTAGTAGGTCATCTACGTAGGTTTCAGATATTCTACAGTCAAGCAGTAGTGTGTAAACACTACTGTGTGCCGGTTTGAATACTGCAGCTAGCGAAACAGTGCTGTAGAGACTAACCATTGAAAGTCTCAAAGTAATGAGCGTCAAAGCAGCGACGGACTTTATTTTACTACTCAAAGTTCTGTGTATCGCTGCAATGGTCATGGACAGGCGTTATCTCTCACCATCAGGAGAGCGTCTCGTTTGTCTCATAACTAATTACATTAAAAAAACAAGGATGAAAATAGAATCTACAGCTTGATCGTTGTTACTCGGAAGTACGCAAACTGAGAATAAAGTTCAAATTGGTCTAAGTTTTTCCTTTCTTATATATTGATAATGAATGTGGTGTTCGATTTATAAGTATTTTTTTGTTCATATACAAAACTAATGTTATTTTTAAGAAATAACTAAAATATAGCATTTTTTTTTAATTATTTTTTTTTTCATTCGCGACTACAAAAGATACCCAAATTGTACCTACCGGGAAATATCCACTTTGGTAGTGAATTTTAAGTTTGTACGATAAATCGAAGTTAGGTATTTTCGCTATTTGTAAATGTTTTTTTCCTTCCAGACAGATTTTTTTAAATATTTTTTTTTTTAATTTAAATAAAACGGAATAATATATTATGTTTTGTGGAGTATAATAGTCATCGATATATATATATACTGCTCTGCAGCTGAATTGATTAGGAATATATTTTATATCGGTCGAATAATTAAAAAAAAATCTTTTAAATTTTTGGTGTCTCACTTTACACATTCTGCCAGTGTCAAGTATTTGAATAGTTCAAGTTTGTAATGACTGAGCAAATCCAAGGCATGCTCTAATAAAGTTAATCTTTACTAAAAGCTTCAACAGAATTTTGACAACAAGACTAAGCGAAGAAACATGATTCAGCATTAAATCACGTGCCAACACAAGTAATAGCAATTTGGCACCATTAAAAAAAAAAAAAAAAGTTTTACAATGCTATTTGATATATTTTCGCTTTCCCGCTAAAACATAAACAACAAAATTGTACCTAGATTCTACTTTGTCGCGAAATACAATACTCGCTTGTTATAAGTACAATACAATAGCTTACAATACGTTTTCCGTTTTGACGACTTAGCTCAGTAGTAAATATATTGCCCACGTCTTGGTTAGGCTTTGTTATGGATTTTAAACAAACTAGCTAGGTTGTAAATTAAGTGCACAATAGATTTTGAACTAAAATTACTGACAAATTCGTGTTTGGTAGTTTACATTATATTTATTGACAACTTCGTATCCGGTGCGGTGAATGTACCACGAAGAAGTATCACCAACAATAAAAAAAAAAAAAATCTAATTCGGCTCTGCCGTTCTAAGGTTATTAGGTTCTCAGGTTTTTATTACAAAGAAGATAGATATATAAGTAAAAGAATAACTGCTTCTTATATTCTATGAAAATCTCTAAAAACAATCAATCATTATGATATAAAAACTCTAATTCTATCTCTTATACTATATCTAACTAACTCTAATAATATATCTAACTCTTTTTTTTTATTCAAAAAGTAAGGATAAGTGCAATTAATAAAAATAAGAAATTTACATTTATTTCTGTATATATTAAAATAGTTTTATTCTTTACTTACAAATCAAGCAGGCCTCAAACTAAGAATTTAAGAAAAGAAAAATCATAAAACAATATGGCGGCAATAAAACGGCGCGAAATGACTTTCCCGCCAAACGGCAGCTGTCAAGTGCATGCGCGGAGACCACTTGAATCGGTGCTTATCCGGTGCATCCGATAAAATATGCCGTTGTAAAGTGCCAGCCGATGCCAAAAACAAGGGAATCCGGGGCTTACTCTATTTATTTCTCCGCCACCTTGGAATTTTGTGGCCTAATTGTGATAGAGAATGTTCAAAGTGCTGGCTCAATACTTTTTGGAGACAATGTTTTTTTTTCTCTTTCTTCGTGGCATCGCACTCTGTGCATTCTGCCAGTTTCAAAGTTTCTATATTTTGTGAGTAGTCTTCATTTTTCAGCTTCTTTATCATCTATAGGTTCAGTCAAAGTCTAGTCTTGAATTCAAAGTCCAGTCGGTCCCAGTCAAATCAAGTCATGCCTTAGTAAAGTAGTGGCGACTTTACTATAAGCTTCTGGATGGAGTTTTGGAAGCAACACGAAAAGTCATGTTTAACCAGATTATATCATTCTCCCACACTCACGCTTGTAATTCGGCACTTTATAAATAAAACACCACTATTTTTATGCATAAAAACTCGAAAAAACACTAGTTTTAGAAAAAAATACAATGGGGTGACACGACGCTCACCGCGTTCCCGCCAAAAACCGGACACAATGTTGATGATCTCTATTTTAACAGTAAACGTTCATTGTTTTTGGTGTCACACTTTATGCATTTGCCAGTGACAAGTATTTCGTAAGATATATCATGTGAAATAAGTCCTAGTTACAGGTAATTGCACAAAGTCATGATCGAGTCCGGTCATATCCTAAAATGACCTGACCGAATATGTCACGCATAAGTTGTAATTACATTTTAAGTCGTTAAAGATGGTGGTCTTCATTCTTGGTCGCCACTTGTGGCAACATAAGATTCTTTTGTTTTTTATTTCTTGTGAGCGCAATAAAGGATTCTATCAATCTAAAGATTTTGTGAAAATGAATTGCGAAATTGTAGATAGCCAAGCACTTCCGGAGTTTTATTCCAGGCTAGGCGTGCTTTACCATCTACTGATCATACTGTTACTTAGGTTGTTGAGCATCAATCGTGAGCTGTGGTCAAACACATAGCATGTCAACCAAAAAAAAGAAAATAGGAAATATGTTTGTAGCGATGGTAGCTCAGTAGTTAGCGCGGTCGGTTCACACGCCGAACGGCATGGGTTCCAAACCCAACAAAAAGCTTGAGCTGCCGGTGAAGGAAAACATTGTGAGGAAACCATAGCGTGGTGGGGTACTTTCTAGTACTGGACAATTTACCGCTAAGCACTAAACGGTGCGTTCCGGCAGCCTCAATTGAGAGCCAGTTCCATTCAGGCTAGATGTGTGGTAAGCTATCACTCAATATCAGCTAAGCTGTGGTCAAATACACATAGCCTGTCAACAATAAAAAAAGTACACCTTTTTCATAGACAATTTTTTTAAGTAATTTTATCTCAATAAAATAGATTCGTCGAAACATAAAAAACATCCCTTATCTCGAATCCGATCGTAGATTCGATCTGGGAACGATTTTTGAAAGACCCAATCTTGTGAAAAAAAAAGTTCTTTTCAATGGTATTAACACCTAGTTAAAATAGTTTCGATGGCGTATTGCATCTTTTTTTTTGGCTCTGCAGGCATGTTCTGTTGCCATTAAAAAAAATAGGGTGAATTTATTGATTGCATTGTTGCATTATCTATCTATCTATATCTTTAAACGAGCAATTCTTGTATATATAAGTATATATATATTCTGAATCTCGGAAACGGCTCCAACGATTTTCATGAAATTTTGTACCCAGGGGGTTTCGGGAGCGGAAAATCGATCTAGCTAGGTTTCATTTTCAGAAAAGTCGTTTTGTCCGTGTTTTCAGCCGAGCAATGCTCGGTCAACCAGGTACTAATTTTAAAGTACGCGAAAAACAAAAAAGTTATGTGAGACTCTTTGATGTGAATACCGAAGTCTTGATTTTTTTTAAATAATTTACTGGGTTGATGTTAAGTTTTCCAAAGCTGGAATCAATTCAGATCATATATTTATTTTTATTTTTGACAGGCTATGTTTTTGACCACTGCTCACCTGATGTTAAGTGACGGTGTGGTCGAAGATGGTTAAGCACACCTGGGTTGGAATAGAACTGGCTTTCAAATGAAGCTGCCGGAACACACCGGCAGATTTTCAACTAGAGTGTGGTAGCTAGCCAGCCGAGTACTAGAAAGTACTCTACCACCATGCTATGGTTTCCTCAGAATGTTTTCACCGGCATCTCAAGCTTATAATGTATATAAATGAAAAATGACAACAACAATGCCTGTATCCAGAACTTTAGCAATATTAAAGTCTAGCTGTTAGCTGTCTGCTTCCCTTGTCTTAGTTTGGGGCTAGATGGCGCTTTGTGAAATGTCCTCCAATATTTATTTATATATTTCCCAGACGAACGATGCTGTAAAAATTCCACAGTCTTTTCAATCGACTAGTTATAACCACATCAAACACCAAGAACTAAATCAAATTAATAACATCATTGCCTCTCTACGGTTGTAAACTGCTATGTTTATTACATTACCACAGATTATCTGTATAGATCTGGTTTAATGGTGGAACTAAAAGTTTTTTATATTTATCTGTCCGTTTCCTAGAGAAAATGCGCTAGTGGCTCACTCGATAACTAGACTAATAATTTTGTGGGTTCGTATATTTCTTGCTTTGCTTCTCGGCAACAAACAAACAAACAGATATCGTTGAGAGCGCAGGAGAGGTGAATTTATGGACGCCAATTAGGCTAGCAGATACTATCGGGTTTTTGGATTTGATTTGGAACACAAATGTAGTGGAGTTGCTTTAGCTTCCTAAGAAAAAACATTACGGGAAATATTTCATTGAGTTTGAGACATATATTATGTTTTCTAATCAAAGTATTATTATTATATATATTAGTCCTGGATTTTTTAAAGTTCAAATTGAACATAATTTATCAAATATTATATTCATGTCAACGTTTTTTTTATAATAAATAAGTTTAAGTTAAGTGTTAAGTGATGATGCGGCCTAAGACGGAGCTTCCCTAGATATCTTGATTCCCTCTCGACTTGAAGACACCCAGATTACATCCAACGGGGAACACCCACTCAGGCAGCGCATTCCAATGTCTAACAGTTCGCACAATGAACGTATAATCAAATCATTTCGTTCGACGTGCTTGATCTTTGACCACATCTTCGTTTACCATCAATAGCGTTCATGGCGTAATTATGACAGAATATTCGTTTGTAAATCTCACAAAAAAATTACTTGTTAGCTTTTCAGGTCTCTAGTTCTAGATCCAATATTTCTTTAGGTTCTGCGGTCAAATGTCTGTCAGCATTTTTTTAATGTAACGCGACGACTCTTTACATTCCCTGTCCGTGCATCGAAACCCTTATCTAATTCGACGACACGGAGGTGAGATGCATTTTTATTCTATTTATTTCATTTATAACCCATTAATTCTATGCTTTGGTGTGGTGACCACGCATTACATATTTTTGCGGATATCTTTTTTAAATACCTAACTAATAATTATGTTTATCACCAGGTCTTAATCGCGCAAAAAAATACTATGAAATTGGTTTTGTTTATTTACCTCGATATTTCGGCCATGTTACAATGGTTGAGGTCACTAATTAAATGGAGTGCGTCGAATAAATGAGGGTGTAGCGATATCCTACCCTCATTTTGGTCTCATAAAAAAACTACTTTTCTGAAACTACACCGCGATACAAGCCGAATTCCGAGACGCCGACAATCTAAATCCATCTTCCCGGTTCTTACGAGTATGTGTTCAAGTTGCGAAAGTTTAAAATTAAACCTAACTGTTAGCATAAAACCGAAACTGTTTACCTTTTCACGACGAAACGGCCGCATAGATTTTGACGAAAATTTAAATGTTTATAGCAGCGGTTTTCAAACTTTTTTGGCGACGGAGCCCTTCCTGGAAGCGAAATATTTGAAGGAGCCGTAAAGTATTCAAAAACTGTTTTATGCGTATTTTTTATTGCCAGTTGAGTTAGTGTTGAACTGTTGACTAGCTCCTGGCTGAAATGCTGCACTCACATATTACGCATTCCACTCTTTTACACTTTTAGTTATTTTTTTAATTTTATGTTGGAATATTTAGATGTAGTTTTTTTTATTATGACCGGTATCTTTGCGGAGCCCTCACAGAGGTTTTGTGTCGGGTTTTTTTAGCGTGTTTAACATTGAAGATGGTAACCCTGTAATGTTCCATCACGACTTCGCGGCGGCATCTAGGGAACGTCTCTATTAATACTCCATGGTAATTGTTTAGAGACACTCCTTTCAGCTTCGGTATTTTTTTTATTGAATGCGATCAAAATCTTGATGACTTTTTATATTGATGTCCTTTTTGAAGTTAATGAACGTCATTTTAAAAAAATTAATATTACTTCTAAGTAACAGGCTACGGCTTACAAAAATCAGTTCAGACGTTTGAAGATTATCAGTTCATTTCTAGTTGTTTTTAAATGTGAATGTAATGAGACGAACAATATGCTCTCCTGATGGTAAGAGATGACGCATGTTATTACCATTGCAGCGATACATAGAACTTTGAGTAACAAAAGAAAACCCAGGGTATTGCTGCTTTGGCGCTCATTACTTTGAGACTAGATGGTTAGTCTCAACAGCTGTAATTTAGCTAGCTGCAACACCCTTTGAACTGAAAAACAGTAATTTTTACACACTATTGCTTAACCATCGAAAGTCTCAAAGTGATGATCTAAAGCAGCAATACTCTGGACTTTGTTTTACTTCTCAAAGTACCGTGTATCGCTGCAATGGTCATGGACAGGTGTTATTACCATCAGGGGAGCGCCTGGTTCGTCTCATTACTTCTATATGAAAAAAAATTGTCTTTACCATCTTCTAGCACATCGCCAACAAACATCAAATGAAAAACAGTCCATAAACACCAAGACATCTAACATCGAACCTACCTTTCATCGCAACGGCAATGCATGAGAGTGTTCACCCTCCAGTTGTACAAGCCATACTTCTTCTCCATTCCTCCAATCCAGAACGGGCATCGAAGGTCGTGGACCCTGCAGCAGCGGTCAGTTCTCGAGTACCCTCCGAGTTGGGAGTACCTAGTGGCAGAATACCCCTTGCCACACCATTTCGTTCCAGGAACCCGAAGAATCTCCATTGCGTTTCGTTTGGGTCTGTTGGAGATTTTTTTCTGTCACGTTTTGTTTTTTTTTTATTCGTGACCAGCCAGTATTTTCATTTATTTTTTTAATTTTGGTGAATTGTTGGTTAGCGTGCTATTTTTTTACACGACTGCAAATGAAGGTATATATGTATGTAAATTTCTTTATTACCTTGTATCTTCCAAACGGTCGAATGGATTATGACAATCAAAGTATTGTTAGATTCGTCTCATTAACCTAAAAATCCTTAACAGGTCGTTAAAAAAAAAGAAAAACAATATGGTGCATTTTTGGCGCGAAATAGTAAAAAGTACGTTAATTTAAAAAAAAATAACAAATCTATACAGTAGGGTATCTAAATAAAGGAAATTACAAAAATATATTGAAGTTATATGTTAAAATTTAATTAGAAATAATAAATTGGTTTAAAAAATCTTTCATTTATGTTATTCGCAGTTGGGTTATAGATTTTTTAAACTCTTTAGCTTGTTAAATTGTTAACCAGCCTTGAATTCAAGTCATTTTGGTCGTGTTGAATGAATGAATGAATGAATAACTCTTTATTGTACACACTTAAAATTACATAATACAGTGTTGCTATGTTTGTAATTAAATTATCCGATTGATTTAACAATTAATTCTGTACTAACTGCGCTGCGCTAAAAAGTAATGACAGCTAAACTTTTTTGGCACTTTGTGCATTTTGTCAGTGTCTAATATAATAAGTATCACTTTGTTGAAAATTAAGTTAAATGAGTCTGGAGTATTGGCGGGAACGCGGTGAGCGTCGTGTCGCCACATTGTATTTTTTTCCAAAAGTAGTGTTTTTTCGAGTTTTTATGCATAAAAATAGTGGTGTTTTATTAAAGTGCCGAATTACGAGCGCGATTGTGGGAGAATGATATAATGTGGTTAAGCATGACTTTTCGTGTTGCTTCCAAAACTCCATTCAGAAGCTTATAGTAAAGTCACCACTACTTTACTAAGGCATGACTTGATTTGACTGGGACCGACTGGACTTGATCAAGACTAGACTTTGACTGTAACTATAGATGATATAGAAGCTGAAAAATGAAGACTACTCACAAAATATAGAAACATTGAAACTGGCAGAATGCACAGAGTGCGACGCCAAGAAGAAAGAGGAAAAAAAAAAAATGAGTCTGAATTACAGTCAATGTCAAACAAACTACAGATAAGACTGAATATGTTTTGATGGCAATATACATATGTTTCGAATAATGAGCAATAAAAAAAAACAAGTCACTTTTGGCACTTATAATATTGCCAGATTTCAATTAATTAGAGTTAACCAAAGATATTTTTTTGCGTATCAAATTAAGAAATAAACAAAATTAAGGCGTGGTTGCGTCGTGGACACGGGCATGTGTATGTGGGTACATTTTTAGACACACAGAAATCCTTCGGATATCCTTGTTTCAAGTCCTCGCTTGACGTAATTAATTCTTTAATCATTTAGCTATCGAGTGGTGGCATTACATTTTGGATATAGATGATAGATATGTAGCTTCGCTACTTAACATCAGGTGAGCTGTGGTCAAACACCTAGCCTGTCAAAATATATCAAAACTAGGCGTTCTCGCCAAGATAACACGGTACGTCACAACAGCTGCTTTGTTTGTACAAAGGCAAGGTAAGATCGTGTATGGAGTACTGTTCGCACCTGTGGGACGGTTTTGCCAAATACCAGCTTCAGGCACTGGAGTCAGTCGAGAGGCGCGCTAAGAGGTTGATAGGCAATGATTTGCCTTTGAATGCTTTTGCTTTGATCAAGTCTTACCTGCAAAGCCTTGAGCATCGACGTTAGGTCTCCTGTCTATCGGCTTTCTACCGGATACACTTCGGGGATTGTGTCTTGGAGGTGCACGACTTGGTTCCCCCCGCCCCTTTTTATTACCGGTCGGTTAGACAAACGCGACCAAAGCGTCACCTGTACATGGTGGACGTTCCCCATGTGCGCACTAAGCGCTTCCAATCCACATTCTTTATTCGCACAGCAAGGATGTGGAACTCTTTGCTGGAGTCTGTGTTTCGCGAAAAGTAGTGAGTGTCTTCAAATCACGAGTAAGCAGGTTTCTTCTAGGTGTTCCAGCCTAGACCACATCGTTGCATAACATCAGGCAGGATGTGTTCAAATTCCGTATTTAAAAAAAAAAAAAAAAAATATTATTAGTTTTCTAAATTGCTTCGCGCATTTTGTTAAGGAAGCTTTAAACATGTTAAAAAGTTTCACACATTCCTATAAGTTCAATGGCGGTTGAAATTCATTACCTCTTCCCGTTTTTATTAATTTTCTATCCTACGCGCCTCTAAAGAGGACCACCAACGTTAGTTTTTATGATTTGGAGAATTATTAATCGTAAATGTGAGTGGAGAGTCGTTGTAAATCTTATAGAATACAGGGATGGATTAGCCCCTTTAGTGCGTCTAGCTTTTGGGATAAAAATTTAGTAACAAACTTATTTATAGAAAAAATATCATTACTAAAACTAGCTGATTGCAGCGTCACTTACTGGGTTCAATTTTAAACCAGCCAGGGAGTCAAAACACACAAAAACATTTAACAAAATCAGTCCAGTCTTTTTCGTATTTTTACGAGACTAACGCCCGGAGATTTATTTTTATTTGTATACTAGCGACCCGCCCCGGCTTCGCACGGGTAGTAAGAATGGGCATAGTAAGCGGTATATGCCACCGCGGACTTTTTTGTAGATCTATAAAAGAGGAATATCCCACCATGCATTATTTTATTATACCTCAAAAGGATTAGGCGATTCGATGAAAGCTCCCAGGTGGCTTGACTTTTTCCGACACTTTCAACAATTATCACCATATTTTAACCAATTTACGCAAAATCTTAACAAATTATATACATAAACCTTCCTCATGAATCACTATATCTATTGGTAAAACTCGCATGATAATCCGTTCAGTAGTTTATGGCAGCCTAAGACCGTCTGACTTCCAATCAGAAGGTCCTGAGTTCGGATCCCACGGCACGCACCTATCTTTTCTAAGTGCGCATTGCTGAGCTGACTTCAAACAGTGAAAGAAATCCGTCCCAGTCCATTCCCAGCAGTGGGACAGTTTTATAAAAACAGGACTGAAAAATGATTCTCATTTAGCATTAGGTTTCGGTTCATGTCGGTTCCGCTGTATTCCTTAAGCTTGCATCACAAGCCTCTTCTCCCTATACCCCCCTAATTAAGTCTAAATACCAACCTGTCTATATCACCGGCGCTATAAAGCATGTTGCTAACACTGTAATGACCATAGAGTTTTAACAGCTTAAGTGCGTTACTCTGGTATAGTGAAAACCAATTAATAGGTTTAGAAGTAAAATGATTTATATGTATTTTTTTTACATTGAACTAATCCTGCGTTTGGTCACGACAGGCCCATGAGTTAGTACTAAGTACTTAGTACCTACATAAGAATTAACCAATTGCCATTTTGTCAAAAATCTGCTTTCGATAATGTGCACTAGGAATTTATACGGTTTAGGTATAAATAGGGCAATCAACTAGTTTATTTATTTATTTAGGATGATTTAGCTTAGCTCAAACGGCAACAGAGACATTATTAAAAAAGAAATCAACCGATAATGTGTAGTTACATTTGATAAATTAATTATAGAGCAATATTTTTGCATCTGTGCGCCGCAAATTCCTTTATTTGGTCATCACATTGTAAGTCCTTTGTTAAATCACAATTTACGGAGAGTACTGATAAATGATTTAGTCGATAGTTTGACATTGTTGTCCAATATTAGTTTTCAATATACGAAATCCTGGAGAAAGAGCGTTCCGATTCACTGATAAAAACATTTTAAGATATTATAATAATTAGGGAAAACATCAACAAGTTTCTTTTCATAAATTAGCATAAAAAGTGTGTGTTTGTGTGTGTGCGTGAGAGTCTGTGTTTGTTATATATTTACATGATTACAACCATTAGTATGGCATAGGTAAGTTTTTAACTTATTTCTACCCATATACCATAACCAATGCCAAAACCATTAAAAAAACAAAACACCACCGAACACTTTAAAAGCAATAAAAAATCTCACCACATATAGTCTCTTTATACAATAACCTTCACATATAATGTTTATTTAACAATTAAGAAAAATCAGAATTAAAATCATGCTTATAAAATTTTCGAACGAATTTTCTTAATCTTGCAAAAATAAAACTCCCCATAAAATTGATGTTGCCAAGTTATATCTTAAAACCACTTTATAATTATTTTAAGCTTTCATTGCACTATCAGCATGTAATTGCTTAAAAAATAAAAAGTCAAAGTTTATTAGACCTGGCAACACCGCCCAAAAACAAAACAAAAAACTAACCTCCTATCGCATCGACAGTGCGAAATTGTGTACGGTCTGAAGTTGAAATAGCCAAATCTTCTTCTAAACTGCCCTATGTTCAAGCGGCAGTTGTCGTGAGCCCTACAACATTTGTCTTCTGTTCTGTCGAGTCCAAGCTCGTTGTAATCTTCGGCTAACTGGCCCGCGCCGCACCATTTTGTCCCAGGAAGGATAAAATTTTCTCTGAACGAACGACGCGACCTGTTTTTCAAATCAAAATTTTTTGGTGTTGATTGATGGTCTTTTGTTTATCAAAATAAAATAAAAAGTTCTTGATGCTATTAAGCCAATATTTTTGCTTAATTAAAATGGATAAAAGCTGTCGAATTAGTCAAAATAGTATTTAACTTCAAATGAATGTGTTAGACAATAGACATGGTTGTAATGAAAAAAAAAACGAATGATTAGGTGCCAAAATGAAAAAAAAAAAAAAGATGGATACAACATAATCTTGTATGTCGATTTATGATTGAAAAAAGTATTAATAAATAACGATTGAGCTGATGAATTATCTTTAAAACCAATGAATGATATGAGTAACGATTATAAATATTTATGAACAGAAAGTATTTTAAGTTTCATTGATAAGGTATTAATAACGGAAAGTCGAAATAAAAATGTATACACGACAGAGTTTAAGGTTATATGAAATAAAAATGTTACCTATAAAAAAAATAGATTATTTAGTAGTTGAGGTTTTAGCATAATTATGTATTTGCAAAAATTACGAATTATCATCACCGTATTATTCTATTAACTTTTAAAACTTGTGTTTTTTTTAAATTGTATATGTATTTATAGACTGTTGACAAAATTGACAATAAAAAGTATTTTCAGGTTACTTTCAAAGCTCTTTAAAAACGAAGTTTCTAATACAGTTGGCTTTACTTTATTAGGATATTACTGAACTTGCCCTTGACTTACTTAAACTTAGTTAAGTTGCTTTTCAAGAAATACTTGAAACATTCGAAATAGTTGATACTGGAAAAACGCATAAAGTGCAAAGACAAAAATAAAGAAAAAAAAATTTGACAGCCCGTCTGGCGGGAGTAAAAATAATTAACATATTATTTCCAGTTGTTCGCATCTTGCTAACGGAGAGTAATTTGCACAGGCACAACCAAGTAGCCAGGATCATCCATCAGCAACTTATTCTTCAATAAGACCTTATCAAGTCTGAGGTGCCGTACTATAGGTAAGTAGGCACCAGCGCCAGTTCTCGAAAATGGCCGTGCTTTGCTTTGATCGATCTATCATCACGGACAGGATTATTGTCGACAATAAGCTTGTCCTGGTGGTCGACCGGGCCCGACGAGGCAGTGTCGTAAGCTCAAGAGGGGTTTCAATTTTTTTTGTCTTGCTTCAGATAGCTTGACAAATTATCCACCTTATCCACTAAGCAAAATAATCTTATCCACATTTAAATAGAATACTAAAAAGATTTTCATATCTCTTTTTTCTATTAAAATATTGTTTTACTTATTCACGATTAGGGGTTATTTTATTACGTAAGACAATTTAGGTGGTCGACAATGACTTATTATTTCTTACAAAGTGTCGATAGTTCTTACGTAAGATCAAAAAATGCGCAAAGTTAAGATTATACATAATATACGTAAAGATGGTTTTATTAATAAAGAAAAACTTTAAAACAAAACTAAAGTTGATTATGTATTAATTTTTTCCTTTAGATTCTTACGTAATAAATATTAAACAGGGGAAGGGGGTCGGCCTATTAAAAAAAACTTAAAAGTCGGATACTTCGACTATAGTTTCCGCCACATCCGGTGGCCTTTTTAATGGAGACAAAGCTGAATACAACGCGCGCGTGGCATCGTCTTGCGTGCGAATGAAGACGAGTCCGCGCCACCAAAAGGCCTCCGGATGTGGCTGAAAGTATAATCTAAGTATACGACATAATTAATCCCACATAAGTATGCGGGATTACTCACGTTTAACGTAAAACAAAAATGTTTCAAAACCACGTCAGTTTCTATAGTAAAATATTAAATTATTGATTTCGAAACACACAAAAGTTGAGGTACCGCTTTTGGGCTTAGTCATAAGAGAGCGCCTATCCCTATACGATAACCATTGCAGCCCCAGAACTTTGAGTAACAAAACAAAGTCCAGGGCATTGGTGATTTGGCGCTCAATACTTTGAGGCATTCGATGGTCAGTCTCAACAGCCCTGGAATGTCAGTACAGTCCTCTTCAAACCGGAACACAATAACGTACCTAATAAGCAAACCTAAATTAAATTGATTCCGTGTAGTAAACGTCCATTGAAAACATCATTCACTTATTCTGTACCTACTTATTGTAATAAGACGTGTAGACGGTGCAAATAACTTAGTCGTAGAATAGTAATGAGGAAAGGTCACTGCGTTCAACTTTCGTAACAATGAACTATATTTACAAATTACAATATTCAAACCTTTGATTCAGATAGAATTACAAAACATTCATTGATCATCCAAAATGTAATTAAACCACTCGATAGCTAAAGAAGCCAGGTACCTAGGTAGCCCTGTTGACCCATTCGAACATTGATAAATTTCAACGCAGGGGCGTCTACAGCACGATGAATCTGTGCAGCAATAAAAAGAAAGACTAACTAGTAACGCCGTCGCACCGGCTCGTCAAGTCTGAGAGGTCGGTATACATTCTGGGGCCCGCGGTCTACAATCGCGTACCCGCTTCCGTCCGGGATGCACCTTGGGATGCAACTTCAGAATTAAGCTGAGATCTTCGCTGCTAGAAACCTTCTTTTATGAAATTGACGAGTATTTACTCGACTGCCAATGAAGGATTATATTTTTTGCGCGTATCTTGTATGTATGTATGTAAATTTCTTTATTACCTCGTTTCTTCCAAACGGCCGAATGGATTACGACAATTAAGGTATCGATAGATTCGTCTTAATAATCCAAGTATTCATAGATAGGTGTTTGATATTGTAATACATTGTTAATAAATAAAAAAACCTATCAAGTGGGGTATCTAAATAAAGGAAATTAAAAAGGGATTACAAAAGTATATCGAAGTTATATGTTTAAATTTAATTAGGTCTAATAAATTGGTTTAAAATTTTTTTTTCCTTAAATTATAGCTATTTTATTCGCAGTTGGGTTATGGATTTTTTATACTCTTCAGCCTGTTTAAACTGCTTCTGGACGCGATGGAATGCATCCCGAATGGAAGCGGGTACGCGGTTGTAGACCGCGGGCCCCAGAATGAATACCGACCTCTTCGACTTGACGAGCCGATGCGACGGCATTTCCAGTTGGTCTTTTTTATTATTACGAAGATCTAACGTACTGTGGACATCTCTGATATTCAAACGGTGTCGTCCGATAGTAAAACTGACGAAGCGTATTCTCCAAAATGCATCTGATGAAGAACCAATAAACTAACCACTTCACGTCGGTGGAAAACCTAGTTCAAATAAGGGAATCGTCATTGATGCCCTTCATTCTTAGAACTCCAACGCCTCAAGATTAATTTTACTTTTGCGATAATCAGTGTGAGTCAAGGAGGGACATCAAAAATAATGCTACAACGTTCTAAATTAAACGTGAGAAGTTTCAAAAGTCCAAGAACATAGTTTGTTATATTGACGTAGACAACACTTTATTTATGTCCTATAAAGCAATAAACTTAGGGAATAAAAACTCTTTTGTCTTTTTTTGGCAAAATTAGGCAGTTTTTTGTTTAGCTAGAAGCATCTGTCGTTTATGATATTTGATCTGTGGGAACGAACTGAATTGTATTAAAAAAAATCGCAATGAAAATACTGGCTGGTGACGGGTCGTGTGATTTCGTGCATTTGAAATTTAGAATTTCGGTGTTGCCATGAAACGAAAATGTTCCCAAACCTTGTGGAATAATTGAAATAAGGATACCATAACAATAAATAAGTTACCATGATGATCATAAATGAAAAGAAGTTAAGAGTTTATCGACAATAAGAATGATTGTAATGTCTTTTTCTGACCGCGACATCGTGATGAAACTATAGCATGGTGGTAAGGTACTATATCTAGTACTCGGCTATCTAGCTACCACACGAGAGATGAAATTCTGATGCTAAGCACCTAACGATATGTTCTGGCATCCTCACTTGAGAGACAGTTCTAACCCAGATTAGGTGCGCTTTCCCATCTCCGACCACACCGTCACTTAACATCAGCTGTGGTCAAATACTTATCAACCAATAAAAACTTCGAACTTCTAAATAGCCAATTCCATTACAGGCTAGATGTGTTAACTAATTTCGATCACACTGTCACTTAACGTCAGGTGAGCTGTGGTCAAAACACCTGTCAAGCATAACTTAATGAAAAATTTACAGTTTTTTTTTAATGCAGTCCATTAAACATAGACGGCAACACTGAAGTTTTCAAAATTAGTTTCAATCCGTTTACATAAATATTATAAATAATAAAAATAAAATAAAAACATCGAAATTATAAACATACCTACCTAGCGAGTGAAACCCCACCGATTTTTGTATTGCTCTCTATCATATATTTCATCTCTTCATGCCTTTTCAAGCATTCCATTTTCAAATTGTCATAGTTCATCCAGCTAGCGACGTCTGGCGGCAATCTCTCACTTTTTCTCAATATTCTAACCGTTACGTTTCCAAAATGGCGGTAAAACTTTTCCATATTCGAATTTTCTCGGGAGCTGTCAAAATTATCTTCCGTACTATTTGTTTTCTGTAACATTCTATAGTTTTCTTCGTCAAGGGCTAATTTTAATTCTTTCCTTAGAGTTTTAAGGAAATTTCTGGCTGATTTCCCTTGAGTTATGTATTCGCAATCTTGTATGTCGCCATTTTGATTGTAAATAACTTGAACAAGATGGCGGCCGTCGGTCAGCTGGCGTAGTCTTAGGCCGTTGCTGAAACAAAAGAGAAATGCTGTCAATAAATAAATAAATTGCCAAATAAATGCGGTGGATAATGACGTCATGTTCCGGCAGCCTCACTTGAGAGCCAGTACCATTACAGGGTAGGTGTGCTTTACCACCTTCGACCACACCGTCACTTAACATCAGATGAGCTGTGGACCTAGCCTGCCAACCATAATTTTGTTTATTTAAGAAATAGCAAAAAATCTGCTGTTCTTGACATTTGGTCAAGCGTCGATAAACTTTTTTCATAGAACAGCTGATTTTAGAGTTATGCCCAAAGTTGTGCGTAATGAAATACAGTGACACCCTTTCGGATAAGTAAACACCAAGCTTATAACCCTGCTTAAAACATTATCTTTTATCACTGTATTACATCTATGAATGTTTTTTACGTATATAAAAAAATATATTTAAAAGATTATAAAAAGTAAGTCATTTGACATACGAATACTCGTATATCACACTTTTAAACCGGAAGTGATTGCATCATTAAACTTATTACTTCCAGATAGAACACACCTATAAAAATATGTTGCATTTCCAAGCTACCCGTAATTAAGCAACGCCTCATTCATGTCGTTGAATCGTTAAAATAAATAAGATTCTTATCAAAATCGCTTTAAAGTTATGATACAATTAATTTTTATTTATTTTGTTATCAATAATCTATAAATTTTCGATGAAAGCGAAACAACATTATTAAAAACAAATAAAAGGTAATGTCGGAGATTCACCTGCGTTTTCCGGGTTAAAAATCAATCTATATATTATGTGTTAATCCAGGGTATAAGTTATTTCCATACTCTTCCAAATCCGTCAAACCGTTATAGTGCGAAAAAGTTACATATTATATATTTTTTAAAATACAAATTGGCTTGCGTTTGACCGCCAACTCGCCTGATGTTAAGCGAAAATACGGTCTACGGTGGAGCACGCTCGCCTAGAAGAAACCGATTCAATCGCGAAATGAAGGGTGCCTTCATTGAACAAAAAAATTAAAAAAAAGATATATATAAAGTTTTGCGTTTATAGTTTTAGTGCTTTGATACTGGCAGAAAGAGCAAAGTGTTATACCAAAAATAAGGAAAAAAAATAATTAACCGCACATTGTAGCTGAACGTCTGTGGGTATGTTTTGGCGGGAACGCGGAAAGAGTCGTGTCGCCCCATTGTATTTTTTTCCAAAACTAGTGTTTTTTTGAGTGTTTATTATGTATAAAAATAGTGATGTTTTATTCATAAAGCGCCGAATTACAAGCGCGATTGTGGGACAGTGATATAATGTGGTGAAGCATGACTTTTCCTGTTGCATCCAAATCTCCATCGAAGCTTATAGTATTATAGTCGCCACTACTTTACTAGGCATGACTGGATTTGACTGGCACGGACTGGACTTTGACTATAGAGATAAAAAAGCTGAAATCTGAAGACTCAACACAAAATACAGAAACATTAAAACTGGCAGAATGCACAGAGTGCGACGCCAAGAAGAAAGAGAAAAAAAGCAACTGTCAGCGTCAAAATGGCTAAACAAATGTTTTCATTTATTGTCAATTGCCATTCTACAGCTAGTCCAGCGTAGAAGATAGATGTCAGTACTTAATCGGGTAATTCAACCTCATACTTATAACAACGCTATTAATATACAATACCCCAAATGTTGTAATGGGACCTTGCAAATTCCCAATCGAATTCCAAGGGTCCATGAGACCCCACTCACAAAATAACTACATTTATCTGAGGGCGGCCAAATGGTGGAACTAAATCTTTCTCTATGAGTTTTTCGGTTATGTTCAAAAACACAATAGTGGCTCCCCAATTTCAAACTTTAAAAATAAATTGGTCGCCCTGTGAAATGCATTCTAAACAAATCACGGTTCGTTTAACCGATTCTCGACGCTTGTGGTGTCTTTAAAATTTTATGTTTGTGTTTACTCGTACAGTCGCGAGCGACACAATTCAATCACAAAACCTAAGAACATTTTTTTTTTTATAATTCATCGGCATATGGATACGTAGTTCTTAATGCCAAATCTTTATATTTACTTCGGTTTTTGTAATTGATGTCTAACATTTTTAGTTAAAGTTAAAGTCTTTTTTTTATAAGAAATAGGGTTACGTTTGACCGCCATCTCACCTGATGATGCGGTCTAAGATGGAGCACGCTTGTCTAGAAGATACCGATTCATTCTCGAATAGACGACATTCAGATTATATCCATCGGGGAACACCCACTCAGGCAGCGCATTTCACTGTCTAGCAGTCCGCACAATGAACGTGGAATCAAATCGTTTTGTTCGAGTTTTTGGAACGTCGTGAAACAATGAAATGATGTCGCTTTTTGCTCAATTTCAGTCCGTGTCTGTTGAGTCTAGTTATGCCTTAGTAGAGAAGTGTCAACTTTACTATAAGTGTCCAACCACAAAACCTAAGAACAAGAAGATTTTTTATATTATCCATTGACAAATGGATACGGAGTCCTTAATGCTTAATCTTCATATGCACTTCGGTTTTTGCAATTTATGTTTAACGTCTTTAGTTAAAGTCAAAGCCCAGTCTTAGTCACGTTCAGTCCGTGCCGGTCGAGCCCAGTCATGCCTTAGTAAAGTAGTGGCAATTTTACTAAAAGCGTCGTTGGAATTTTGGAACGTTATATACTTTCCCACAGTTGCGCTTGTAATTCAGCACTTTATGAATAAAACACCACTATTTTATACATAAACACTCGAAATAACACTAATTTTAGGATAAAATTACATTGAAATAAAAATTAACAAAATATGCGTCTATCATAAGAGTTTGCCGTGGTGGTGCCGGCGTAAGAATTATACCCCACCTTTTCTACCCGTGGTTGCCGTAAGAGTCGGCTAAGGGATGTAATACGGAAGATGGGCAGCAGCGTCTTCCTTGAACAATCACACCTAACTGCGCTCGCCAACCCGCCTGCCAAGCGTGGCGAGTATTGGCAAAACCCCTCCCCAGGAGGAGGCCTATGTCCAGCAGTGGACTTCCTATAGCTGATGATGTGATAAGAGTCCAGTCCGGCGCAGTGCATATGTTTTTTTATGTATATGCAATGAGGCGGCATGATCTCCTGATGGCAAAAGATAACGCATGTTCATGACTATTACAGCAGTACACAGATGATAGCTGAGTGGTTAGCGCGGACGATTCACAAGCCGAAGGGCGTGGGTTGAAATCCCAACAATGAGCTTGAGCTGCCGGTTAAGGAAAACACCGTAAGGAAACCATGGTGGTAGGGTATTTTCTAATACTCGGCTGGCTAGCTACTACCCTCAAGTTCAAATCTGCTGTCAAGCAACTAACGGTATGTTCTAGCAGCCTCACTTGAGAACCAGTTTCATTCCAGGCTATGTGTGCTTTACCATCTTCGAACACACCGTCACTTTACATCACGTGAGTTATGTCAACCATTTAAAAAAAGTAACGAGAAGAGAAGCAAATCACTTGATAACCCGACTGTACTTGTTAGGGGCGCAGTGACGCTAATGTGCACTGAACATGCCTTACTGCTCTCTCTATACATTTAATCCAATTTGTGTTTGACTGTACTTTTAGGGTGCAGATTTGCTACCCTCAAAATTATATTGGACAACCAATTGGAAATGATATTTAATACTCTTTTATAATTTACTTTGTTATATATATATATATGTGCCGTGGTGGTGCCGGCGTAAGAATTGTACCCTACGTTCTCTACCCGTGGTTGTCGTAAGAGTCGGCTAAGGGATGTAATCCGGAAGATGGGCAGCAGCGTCTTCCTTGAACAATCACACCTAATTGCTCTCGCCAACCCGCCTGCCAAGCGTGGCGAGTATTGGTAAAACCCCTCCCCAGGAAGAGGTCTATGTCCAGCAGTGGACGTCCTATGGGTGATGATGTGATGTGATGTGATAAATATCAACGAATTGGTGGTAGATTTCCTTAGCAGGAGGTCGTCTAGGTAGGTACAACCGCAGTACCAGATATTCTGCCGCCAAGCAGTAGTGTGTAAACATTACTGTGTTCCGGTTTGAAGGGTACTGCAGCTAGCGAAATTACAGAGTGTTGAGACTAAAGTCTCGAAGTAATGAGCGCCAAAGCAGCTATGCCCTGGACTTTGTTTAATAACTCAAAGTTCTGTGTATCGCTGCAATGGTCATGGACAGGCGTTATCTCTTACCATCAGGAGAGCGTTTAGTTCAACTAATTAATTTTACAAATATTTCGTCGGTCCTTAAACTAGGCCTTTGTTTTGGGCGCCCTGTGACTATGTTTTCGGATTGTATTGCGCTGCGAGCTGTCTTTTTCTATGGTTGACAAGAATGACAAGCAAGGTGTTTAACCACAGTTCACCTGATGTTAAGTGACGGTGTGGTCGAAGATGGTATAGCAAACCTAGCCTTGAATGGAACTGGCTCTCAAATGCAAGAACACACCGTTAGGTGCTTGTCGGCAGATTTTAAACTTGATGGTGGTAGCTAGCCAGCCGAGTACTAGAAAGTACCCTACCACCACGCTGTTTTCCTTCACCGGCAGCTCAGGCTCATTGTTGGGGTTTGAATCCACGCCCTTCGGCATGCGAACCTACCGCGCTAACCACTGAGCTATAAACGCTACAAAACACCGCTATCACTTACATCGCTATATCGTTGGACATTACACACAGCGCCATCTGACCGCAAACTAAGCAAACTTGTACTATGGCAGTCAGATAACTGATAGAATACTTAAATACTTTTTTGGTAAAGACATAGAGAACACCCCGACACAGAACAAACATTTTTGTTATATCACAAAATTCTTGTCATTGGTGGAAATCTAACCCACGCCCTACGGCTCTGAGCCAACTCGGCAGTCATTACTTTGAGACTCGATGGTTAGTCTCAACAGCCCTGTAATTTCGCTAGCTGCAGTACCCTTCAAACCGGGACACAGTAATGTTTTCACACTACAGCTTGGCGGCAGAATAACTATTTGTAGCGATGATAGCTCAGTGGTTAGCACGGTCAGTTCACACCCCGAAGCGCGTGAGTTCAAACCCCAACAATGAGCTTGAGCCGCCGGTGAAGGAAAACATCGTGAGGAAACTATAACGTGATAGTAGGATATTTTCGAGCACTGGTTAGCTAGCTACCACCATCAAGTTGAAAATCTGCCGCTAAGCATCTAACGGTGTGTTCCGGCAGCCACACTTGAGAGCCAGTTTCATTCCGGGCTTGGTGTGCTTTACCATCTTCGACCACACCGTCACTTAACATCAGGTGAGCTGTCGTCAAACAACTAGCCCGTACACCATAAAATAAATAAATAATAAAATAAATTTATTAATTTATTTAAAGCAGCGATGCCCTGGACTTTGTTTTACTACTCAAAGTTCTTTGTATAGCTCCAATGGTCATGGACAGGCGTTATCTTATACCATCAGGAGAGCGTTTCGTACGTTTCATTACTTTTACATAAAAAAAATGACAAGACAAAGAAGTATGTGCGAAACAGCCAACCAACCTGCGTAATTGTTCTGTAATTCCTGACGTTAAAATGACAGAAAAAATATTTTTTTTTTGGATTATTCGATTTCGTATTATGTCACTTTACGAAAATTTTAATTTATTAATTATGTAAATTGATAATATTTATTGTGGAGGACTAAATATATATAAATATAATTATTTTTACATAAGTAAAATATTTGTATTGTGTCCGTAACTAAATTGATGCTTCATGTTATAGGTACCTACAAATTTGAGATGGCAACACAATATTAGTCGTAATCAACAGCGGCTGAAAGACTAGTATCCAAGGCCAAGAATAAAATTAAAAAATAAATAATCATACGACTTTTTTACGTCATAAAATTTAAACTTATAAAATGAAAAAATATAGTAAAAAATAAAATATACATCACTACATATTATAAAACAAATTCGTCTGCCACATCTGTCTGTCTGTCTGTTCGCGAAAAACTTAAAAATTACTAAGCGGATTATCATGCGAGTTTCACCAATAGATGAGTGATTCATGAGGAAGGTTTAGGTATATAATTTGTCAAGGTTTTGTGTAAATTTGTTGAAAAATGATGATAATAATTGTTGGAAGTGTCGGAAAAAGTCAAGCCACTTGGGAGCACTCATCGAAAACGCTGCCTAATTCCTTTATCCTTATCCTATATTAAATGGGTAGGAATCAAACCCACGTCCTACAACTCTTGAAGCAGATATACCAAATATCTACTAAATTTGGTACCAAATATATACTACCAAATGACGAAATAGGGCAGTCAATGTTTAGGGAGTACAAAGTTATTTAATCTTTTTGAGATCTATTACAAATTAAAATTCTGTATTTTTTTATTTTTTGATACTGACAAGCTTGGTGTTTGACCACATCTCACCTGATGTTAAGTGACGGTGTGGTCGAAGATGGGAAAGCACACCTAGCCTGGAATGGAACTGGCTCTCAAGTGAGGCTGCCGGAACACACCGTTAGATGCTTGGCGGCAGATTTTCTGTATGTATGTACTTAGATATTGCGTAGTAGATGCCATGCATGGTCTCTCGATTCTTTCAACTCTCCTTTCTCTCATTCTCCATGGAATCGATTCGTTCAACTCAACTGTAGAGCAGTGTATACACCTTGTTCACTGCTTATCTGATCGATGTGCAGCTTCCTTGCAAATGCACTCCAGTTCATCCAACCAGATATTTATCGCAGTAACAAATTATTGAATAAAAATGTCATTAGATCTTTCCCCGGGGATGATAATCTATTAGTCAATGCTCTCTGAGGGTGACATCAAGGGGTGGGTGGATGTCGTTGCCATTATGGAAGTATTTGAATAAATAGCATACTTTTCATAACTCAATATGAAGAATATAGGTACATATATAATAAAATAAGTAAATAAGGAACTCCAAAAAAAAAGAAGTTTTACTTTTTTACTGTACTTAGAGATAATAATTATGTAGATGATATACGAGCACCTACTAGATAAAACACTTGCCGTGGTGGTGCCGGCGTAAGAATTGTACCCCACCTTCTCTACCCGTGGTTGCCGTAAGAGTCGGCTAAGGGATGTAATCCGGAAGATGGGCAGCAGCGTCTTCCTTGAACAATTACACCAAACTGCGCTCGCCAACTTGACTGCCAAGCGTGGCGAGTATTGGCAAAACCCCCCCAGGAGGAGGACTATGTCCAGCAGTCCTATGGCTGATGTTGTTATATACTAAATGCTAAAAAATAATTCGGTTGGTCTTAGATATCATCGTACTACTATCCTCAATCTAGGACATTGATCAGACAAAGAAATAAAATCTTGGGGCGTTTCATAACCTGAGTATATAAGTAAATAGCATTTATCATGACACGAGCGTCCCGCCTTGGCTTCGCACGGGTAGTGAGAATGGGTATAGTAAGCTATCCTTAAAAGGTAGATATATGCCACCGCGGACTTTTTTGTAGATCTATAAAAGAGGAATATCCCACCATGCGTTGTTTTGTTATATCTCAAAGGGATTAGACAGCGTTTTCGATGAAAGCTCCAAGTGGCTTCCGACACTTCCAATTTCAACCAATTTACACAAAACCTTGACAAATTATATTCCTAAACCTTCCTCATGAATCACTCTATCTATTGGTGAAACTAGCATGATAATCTGTTCAGTAGTTATTAAGATAATCGAGAACAGATAGTAGACGGACGACTTTGTTGTATAATATGATGAGGGGCATAAATATGAAATCTGGTATTTTGTGCCGCTTATTTCCATCCATCTTAGATTTGGTATTTGTCATAGTGTACAGTGGTGTACTAGTCAAGTCCTTTCATTTGATACCCATGTTAAAGGAATTGTCAAAAAATATGTAATCCGCCATCTTGGATTTGGACTGAATATATTAAATTGTGGAGTTTTGGCGGGAACGTGGAAAGAGTCGCCCCATTGTATTTTTTTTTACAAAACTAGTGTTTTTTCGAGGAGCGACACGACTCTTTCCATGTTCCCGCCAAAACTCAGTGTACTAGTTCTATAGAGGTTCTAACAAATACACAACTAGCGCCACCTACGGCGGTACGGCTAATCTTTATTGCTCGAGAAGCAGGGACCGCAGACGGATTGCGGCCGGCGCTTCGACACTTGCTCGCAGTTCTGTGCTCCTGGTACCTACTTAGTTTCAATAGCAACACTTGTCCGAAAGTTTTCAATATTCTCTATCAAACAATTTTTTTAATCAAAAGTTAAGTTTCGTTAGCCTTGTTGGGATGTCTGGCTTCCAATTTGGAGGTTCTGGGTTAGAATTCCACGGCACGTACATCTGTCTTAAGACGCTCCTGGCCATTTAAACGTCGAACAAGAATCCACATTGTTCTATGACAAAGTATATTTTTTTACTGTGGGTAAAAATATATGTTATTTTTAAGCATATCTTTCATTTGGTCAGCCCATCTGATACATGAAATCATTAACTTCGCTCGATCGAAAAAAATTCCAAAGTTACCTCTATTTCAAAAAACAGAATCCACATACGACTAATTCTAGCTATTTAATTATTTTTTGATAATTCTTAAAATATTACGAAAATATTGCTTGACAATTTCAAACGGTGACGGAAAATATCGTCAGGAAACCTTAATGACAGAATTTAAAAAAATTATTCAAAGATGTGTCAAACAACAAAGTAATCAAAACAAGAATAAAAGTTCTTACAGTATAGTTTTAGGTTTTAATACTTAGCCATAATATTTACAATGTATATAAAAGGTTGCATGCAATGAGTATTGTTTTCAATACGCATAAGAATGTGCATTCCAAGATTTCTAAATACAACTTTGTAATAAAAAAGAAAATAAAAAAACTTTATGGAAAAGAGTTGCCATGTGAAAGGTTTATTTTTCACTCTCCCGACTAGTTAAAGCATAAACCTTCCTCTTGAATCACTCTGTCTATTGATGGAAACCGCATTAAAATCAGTTGCGTAGTTTAAAAGATCTAAGCGCACAGACGATGGGAAGCGACTTTGTTTTATACTATGTAGAGACTAGCGACCCGCCCCGGCTTCGTACGGGTGCAAATAGATACTTATGTGGTGCATGTGTATGTATTATACATATAAGCCTTCCTCTTGAATCACTCTGTCTATTGATGAAAACCGCATTAAAATCCGTTGCGTAGCTTTAAAGATCTTAAGCGTACAGACGGCACGCGGCAGGAAACAAGCCAGCTACCCGAGTACCAGGAAGTGACCCCACCACAATGCTTTGGTTTCTTAACGATGTTTTCCTTCACCGGCAGGTCAAGCTCATTATTGGGGGTTTTTAATATAAAGTACTAGTTAATGTGTACATCAGAAGCAGATCAGCTAATTCCAACCAGCACTCGATGACGAGTATGACGTATGTGCCAGCCATCGTCTTCCTCGACCATATCTGAGGGAAGAGAGCGACTCGACACACGACGCCGCTGCTAGAAGCCTTTGATGGTGAGCGTGAATGCTCGAATTCACCTTCTCTCGGGGCGATTAAAATGTAAATCATTATTGTTGTAAATTTGAACGCATACCTTTTTGCGTGCGAAGTTGCGAACCAACCACGCTAAGGGAACGTACCCATACGTGACCCGTTCTGAGAGGGGGGGGGAGGGGGTCTTCAAAATAATACGCTTGGTCAGTATGGGTTCTTAGTTTCTCGTCACGTAGTCAATACCCTGGAAATCTCGTGCTTTCTTGAGCTATATTTAAATATGGCGCGCAACGTTTAGCGCTAATTAGGGTTCCGTATCTAAAGGGTAAAACGGGACCCTATTACTAAGACTCCGCTGTCCGTCTGTCACCAGGCTGTATCTCATGAACTGTGATAATTAGACAGTTAAAATTTTCACAGATGATGTATTTCTGTTGCCGCTATAACAACAAATACTAAAAAACAGATTAAAATATATATTTAAGGGGGATCCCATACAACAAATCTGATTTATCTGCTCGTTTTTGCTCGATATTGATAACGGCAACAGGTAGACGCTTGAAATATTCACTTTAAAAATAAATTATTAAATTAAAATAAAACAAATATTTAAGGGGGCTCCCCATACAACAGACATGATATTTTTTGCCGTTTTTGTAGATAATGGTACGGAACCCTTCGTGCGCGAGTCCGACTCACACTAGGCTGGTTTTTTCTCACAGGTGGCAACACTGACAGTTTGTAGTGCCAGTGCAGTGTGCAGTTGCCAAGCAAGTCGACGAGAATTCGTGCCGATACAAAAAAATTACTTTCTGTCGGCAAAAAATAATTTAAAACCATATTTGTAAATTACTACATGAAAACTAGAGAGGGAGTGGGAAAGGGGGGTTTGTGGGGGGTTTTTTTGGCGTATACCACGGGTGGTCACCGAAGGGAATCATTTTATCTTGCAAAGTGCGGCGTCCATTCATTAATTTATAATAAATTATCGATTGCCAGTCATAAATAAATCTATCATACCACAAAGAAGTCGATGTTTTAAGATTAATGATCTAAACTCATGGTAAAGACAAAGCTGTATTTTCTTTAAGAAATTCATTTCTTGTTATGTTTTGTTCCTGGTTCTGTATTACTTTACTGTATTGTTCCATTTTGTTAACTGAAATATTATCTTTGTAATGTGCTGATCGGTCAATGTAAGTATCTATTGTACCTTGTATAGGTAGGTATGTAACTATAATCAATTTTGACTTATGACTTTGATTGATTTTGATTTCAATTTTATTATATCTTAGTTCGTGTTGTAAGTAGAAACGAAGTGAAAAGAATAAGCTACGAAGTTTTAAAAACTATGTCTATACTTCGGAAAAACACATTTTGGGGCCAAAACTCCATCATTATGTTTTTTTTTTATGGTTGTCAGGCTAAGTGTTTAACTACAGCTTATGTATTACGTGACGGTGTGGTCGTAGGTGGTAAACACACCTAGCTTGGAATGGAACTGGCTCACAAGTGAGGCTACCGGAACACACTGTTAGATGCTTGGCAGCAGATTTTCAACTTGAGGGTGGTAGCTAGCCAGCCGAGTACTAGAAAATACCCTACCACTACGCTACTATGGTTTCCTCACAATGTTTCCTTCACCGGCAGCTCAATCTTATTGTAGGGGTTTGAACCCACGTTCTTCATGCGTTTGTTCAGTTTTGCCAATTTTTGCTAAAACTGTTTTGATTGTTTTTAATTTTAACTTAATTTTTTGTGTATTTTCTTTGTTGAAGTTTTCTTTAATTAACTTTGACGAGTTAAAAAATTTGACATTCACTAGTGAGCCTTTCGTGACGTCACCGTACGGCCTCATCATAAGACCAGCGCTGTTGGCAGATGGCCAAACAGCATCGTTGCTGAGATGAGGCCTGTTTTGCGGCATCCTATATGTTTTTACCACTAAGTAGTTTAGTTCTTATTGTTAAGAAGTGTGATGTCTCAAAATAAAAAATAAAAACTTTTTCATTGTCTTCAAAAACTGTCATCAGTTCGCCTTGCAACGTGTCCTGCCCAGCTACCTTGAGGTTCATAACTACGATACTACTACGGCCGAGGTAGACGGCATAACGAGAGCGGTCTATACCCAGCAGTGGGATAAAGATATCCCACATCATATAATAGATTTGTAGCGATGATAGCTCAGTGGTTAGCGTGGTCGGTTCGCATGCCAAAGGGCGTGGGTTCAAACCCCAACAATGAGCTTGAGATGCCGGTGAAGGAAAACATCATGAGGATACCATAGCGTGGTTGTAGGGTACTTTCTAGTACTCGGCTGGCTACCACCTTCAAGTTGAAAATCTGCAGACAAGCATCAAACGGTGTGTTCCGGCAGCCTCACTTGAGAGCCAGTTCTATTTCAGGCTAGGTGTGCTTTACCATCTTCGACCACACCGTCACTTAACATCAGGTGAGTTGTGATCAAAAACCTAGCCTGTCAGCCATGAAAAAAGAAAAAAAAAAGAAAGCTTTGGATGATGATGATGATGAAATTCTACGCGGGTAACACCTAGTTTAAAATAAAATTATAATTATATAATAAGGAAAAAGAATATCGGTAAATTAGACACAAACAAAAAAAAAATGGCGGATCTTTTTGGTTTGTAACTGTTTCTTTCGCTTGATATTTCGTAAAGATAGATTAGGATCAGAGTTTTTGGGGGAAAAATAAAATTTTTGATGGGCCAATAAGATTACTGGATTATGTCATGAATGGGATCATTCGAATTCGGAGTTCGTTCGCGCCAAGCAGCGAAAAAAAATTGTAACAAAAACTTAGTGCTTTGAACTTGCGGTGCGTTAAAATGTTGCTGAATGCTATTGTAACTGTCAATTGCTGGTACACTAAACATACAATTTATTTTTTATTTATCTTCTTTTTTCGATATTTTTGGCATCGTAATAATATTATTATAACTCAGATTTTGGAATATAGGTAGTCTATAATGTTATTTGGTTGTTTTTTTTACGCCTTTGTGGTTGGTCTCCTTAGCAGGAAGTCGTTTAAGTAGGTACCACCGCAATACCAGATATTCTGCCGCCAAGCAGTAGTGTGTAAACATTACTGTTTTGGTTTGAATGGTATTACAGCTAGTGAAATTACAGGGCTATTGAGACTAACCATCGAAAGTCTCAAAATAATGAGCGTCAAAGCAGTGATGCCCCGGACTTTGTTTTACTACTCAAAGTTCTGTATATTGCTGCAATGGTCATGGACAGGCGTTATCTCTTTCTAACAGGAGAGCTTATCATATAATTGTCCATGTATAAGCCAGAATTTTATACGATTCTAAATAAATAAAAAAAAAATATGTGTTCGTGAAAAATATTGTACACATAAATTTTTTAACAAAGTCCATTGCGTTTCCTTGTTTCAAGTTCTCTCTCAAGCAACGAATTCTTTAATCAGATTTTTGTTTCCATTTGTGTTTTCCATAGTAAAATAAATGTAATAAAAATTAATGTTCAAATCATAAGAAAGCTATATATTTTGTACAGAACCTCTAAAGCGCAAGTTCAATTTGCAGTTGGTCTGACACGACATTTTAGCACCACTGTGACCGTAAGCTTTTTGTTGTGACTCACCGAAACCAAATACAAAAAAAAAAGTTCCGATTCCAATACAATGACTCCATAGCGCTGGGCTGTGCACATTGTTCTAGACTTCACAAGGTCACAAAATGTAGAACTTCAAGTCTTAAAATATGATGCTAAATATTTTTAGTGTTCATCTTCAAAAGTCTTGTTTGACACTATTAGACGCTGTCCTATACGAAATTAAAGCTTCCGACTTTATTTATTGTGTATGCAAACTTACTATGTAAGTAGCTCTTATAGCGATGATAGCTCAGTGGTTGGTGCGATCGGTTCGCACGCCGAAGGGCGTAGGTTCAAACCCCATCAATGAGCTTGAGCTTCCGGTGAGGAAACCATAGCATGGTGGTAGGGTATTTCTAGTACTCGGCTAGCTAGCTACCACTTTCAAGTTGAAAATCTGCCGCCAAGCATCTGTGTTCCGGCAGCCTTACTTGAGAGCCAGTTCTATTGCAGGCTAGATATGTTTACCATCTTTAATGCCTATTCGTCTTGTGAACTGTAGTACATTATCTGAATGTTAAAAAATATTCAATTTACTTTAAATGTTAGTTTTATTTACCTATGACCGTTATTCCTGCTGTAAGTTTCCCGCGCGAATCGCAAGGGAATCCATTTTGAAAGTTTGACGTTTGGAGGTCTGTCCGCAAATGGACGCCGTAATCTTGTTGACAGTTGCAGACTTAGGTTTAGACGAGCTGTATTGCCTAGGCATTCTCACCTACCCGCAAAATTATAAATTATTACATTCTTATTGAGTCGATGTTTTGTAGCGATGATAGCTCAGTGGTTAGCGCGGTCGGTTCGCATGCCGAAGGGCGTGGGTTCAAACCCCAACAATGAGCTTGAGATTCCGGTGAAGGAAAACATCGTGAGCAAACCATAGCGTGGTGGTAGCTCATTACGTGGAAGACAGGAATATATGGTTGTTGTAGCTTCTCTCTGCACTTGCATCCCCCTGGCTAAGTAACAATTGTAGTAAGCATAATGTATGTATTAATATTTATAACTGTAAATTGTAACCTAATATGAAAAGAAAGATCCACAAAAAAAGCCTTGCTGAGTTTCTTGCCGGAGTCTTCTCAGTTGAAGTGTAATTACGAGCCGGTGGTAGATTCAAGTGCCTTACCAGGGCCTAAACTGGATAAATGACTTTTTGATTTTGATTTTTGATTGAAACACCCAGCCTGTCAACTAAAAAAAACATGTTCCTTTTAAATTTTTACACGACTGCCCAATAAAAGGAATTGTGTAATGGTTTCATGTATGTGAGTTTTATTTTAAACCTAGCCTATCAACAATAACAAGTCTTGTGGCATATAGGCTACGTCTCATGTATAGAGCTTTTTAGAAATCTTCAGATACTACCGTTGCCGTGTGAGCTTATTTACCCGGTAGCCCTATTCACCCACACGAACATTGATAAATTTCAACGCAGGGGCGTCCACAGCACCGGCTCGTCAGGTCGGAGAGGTCGGTATACATTCTGGGGCCCGCGGTCTACAACCGCATACCCGCCTCCGTCCGGGATGCACCGCGCCACCGCGTGCTTCAGAACCAAGTTAAGATCTTGGCTGCTAAAGACCTTATTTTATGACATTGACGAGTATTTCAAACTAAAAGATTATTAAATTACTAATAAGTAATTATGTTTTTTTTGGCATATTATTATATTGTCAATATTTTTACATTGACATATTTTACATTGACAATATTTTTTATATTGAAATGTTTGTAAGTATATTTTGATTTGTAACCCCCGACGCAAAAAGAGGGGTGTTATAAGTTTGACGTCGATGCTGTCTGTCTGTCTGTCTGTGTGTATGTCTATCTGTAGCATTGTAGCTCTCAAACGGATGGACCGATTTCGATGCGGTTTTTTTCATTTGAAAGCCAGTTTCCTTGCGGTGGTTTGGTTGATTGCGTAGGGGGTATTTAAATATTTAATTTAATTATCGTTATCATTCATTAACATGTAATCAGTGTTTTAAAACTCTTATAATGATATATTTGAAATGATATTACGGAATTAACTTGTAACATTGGTGATGTCAATAAAAATATATATATATATATATATATTTTATATATAGTTATATATATACATATTATATTTGTATTTTGTAGGTTCTTATCGTGCAAAAAATCATACAAAAAGGCACAACATAGAATTGTGCCTAAATCACCAAAGTTAAGCACCGAAATGTCGACAGTTTTGGATGGGTAGCCGCGAGTGTTCCATAGAAGAGATACAATCAAATTTTAATTAAACAAGTGAAAATTTTAGTTCAATTTTCGCTCAAAACGCACGCCTGAGTTCGCTGTACGCTAGGTTCTTATGAATTGATACTAATTGGTCTGCGCACGCGATTCTCTTGCGTGATGTTGGATCATTGATAGATGTTCAAACTTTGACCAGGGACGCATTCAGGGGTAATATAAAAATAAATTTTAGAGAGGCGGGAAGTTATTAAGGAACATTTCTGCATATGCGCATTTGTACATTTATCTAGTACCTACCGGGCTAGACAAGACCTACTTATATAAACAAATATAGAAATATTGTAAATATTTTGAGAACTTGAAAACGGCTCTAAGCTAATTCGATGAAATTTGCTATAGGAACGCAGTTTCCGAGTTTTTAATTAGACAACATTTTCATAGTTACCCAGATACTATCTTAGAGTTTTATATGTGTATAGTTTAATTGGTAAATTTTTTCTTTATTTTTTGCATCTGGTTTTGTATGCAGTGCCAAGTAGGTATTTGATATTTTCAAGTGTCGTATTTATTGAAAATCAAGTAACATTAGTCTTAGCTACTGTCAAAGCCAAATAAAGTAAGTCATAGTTAAGTTCAGGCCATGTCCTAGTAAAGTAGTGGAGGCTTCACAAACTACCACGAAATTTCGGAAACAACTCGAGAAGTTTTTATAAAAGACATCTTAACATTATAACGTTTGCTCATTCTCGTTAACATAATTCGCCTCTATATTAATTTTAAAAAACACTATTTCAAAAAGAAATATTTGGCAAAACATAAGTTTTGGCATAAAATGCAACGATATGATGTTTCCGCCAAATTATGATAATAAATGCAAATCTCTAGCAAAATCTCTTTATAATCTACTAAAAGACCTCGGCCTACCAAAAATAAATTATCTATTGTTGAAAAGAGTATTCGAATCAGCGTTGGTTGGCCACCAACTCGCCTGATAAAAAGCGATGGTGCGGCCAAAAAGCACGTTGATCTACAAGGAACTCATTCATTCTACCCTTAAACGTAAGTAGTATGAATTTATTAAAAGTCATTATTGAAAGCCCTATATCCCGTCCTGATTACATCTCTGGTATACATTCATGGCAACACGGTTATTCACATATTTACAGTTAGGCATCGTAAGTAGTTTTATGTATGTACGTCATCACATGTAAGTAGACAGGGATTGCGTTTTGTCCTATCTTGGTGCATCTCAGAATACCTAATCATTAGTTTAACTGTGTGTCAAATCTTACTTTTGATTTAAATAAAAAGTAACGAAAAATAAAAATCGTAATTAGTAGGAAATGGTATTTAAAAAAAACAAAGAAACCGAAACCCTAAACAAACTATCTGTCAAATCCGTCAATTTCAAATCCCGCATTCTCGCGTGAAACACAATTCCGCGCTGTCAATCGTTTCAAATTAGGAACGCGCTTGAAGTGACGTTTCCTGTTGCTTTTTTAATTAGCCCTATACGGCCAGTGTCAAAATTTTCAAAGTTAAATGAAAGTTGGTCTTTAGTAACGGGATCTGTAGAGTTGATCATGAGTATACAATGTCTAAAAAAAGTATATCTTTTTTTCTTCGGCCATAGTACGTTCGCACATTTCGCTAATACTCAATGTAAAAAAATAATTATTGTTATTGGGTTGGTTTTTTTTATTGTTTACAGGTTAGGTGTTTGACCACAGCTCACTTGATGTTAAGTGATGGTCTGGTCGAAGATGGTAAAGCATATTTAGCCTGGAATAGAACTGGCTGCTGGAACACACCGTTACGATGCTTGGCGGCAGATTTTCAACTTGAGGGTGGTAGCTAGCCAGCCGAGTACTAGAAAGTACCCTACCACCACGCTATGGTTTCCTCACGATGTTTTCCTTCAACGGTTGCTCAAGCTCATTGTTGGTATTTGAACCCACGCCCTTCGGCATGCGAACCTACCGCGCTAACCACTGAGCCATCATCTACAAAGACTTATCACTAAAAGTGATCACAACCATACGATGTTACCTACTCATTATACATTTCGATTATGTTTTCTTAGTTTCAGATTTTAAAACAGCAGATAATGTATCTGGAGAAAACTCACAAAAGGTACCCAGAAACATCTCACCAAAGACATACCAACAAACAAAAGCCGACCCAAAACAAAACAAATCATTTTTAATTAAAATCCTAAAGAGCCGTTTCCATTAGCCAACGTGTCAATTAATATCGATATCTAATAACATCGATAACACGAAGCGATCATTCGAATAACTTTTTAAACTCCCACATCTATTGCGCCGAAAAAAAAAAGTGCTGTCTATGTCTGCAGTTGGACAAACTTAATCTGTAGAGTTAAATGGAGCCACTATCGTTATAGCTGAACGAAACAGAATGGCTTCTTAGAGAAAATTTTAGTTTAAGATTTGACCAACCCTTCTTATAAGATTGCTCTGTACGAAATTTAAGAGAAAGCAATATGTTAGAGATTTTGCAATTCAAAAGTCATGCATTAATTCATTATTTATAAAGGCGAATAATTGAAGCTGAATTACCTAACAGTAGCTGGCATACAATTAATGGTTTATTGCGAAAGTCTTCACCGATACGTGATATTTGCAAAAATATATTATAGTACTTTTTTTAGGGTTCCGTATCTCAAAAGGAAATAAAAATAAACCTTATAGCGACCGTTCTCAAACTTTTTTGGTGATGGAGCACTTCCTGAAAACTAAATATTTGACTGAGTCCTAAAGTAATCAAACACTATTTTATGTGTATTTTTAACCCCCGACGCAAAAAGAGGGTTGTTATAAGTTTGACGTCGATGTCTGTCTGTCTGTGGCATCGTAGTTCTCAACCGGATGGACCGATTTCGATGTGTTTTTTTTTTCATTTGAAAGCCAGTTTTCTTGCGATGGTTCTTAGCTATGTTTGGCTAATTGCGTAGGGGCTTTTTAAATTTTTTAATTTATTGTCAATTGAGTCAGTATTGAACTGTTGACTACGCTCCTGGCTGAAATATCTCACTCACATACCTATTACGCACTCCACTACTACTCTTTTCACTTTTAGTTACTTTCTAACTTTATATTGGAATATTTAGATATATAGTAACTGCAGTGCAATCTCGATATAACAAAGCTGAAGGGAAATAAAAAACAGTCGTTATACAAAGTAATTTGTTACAACGAGGTTTGTTATACAGAGGTTATCTTAGTCTAAAATTCTTTTTAACAAGATAAGATTTTTTTAATTATTTCACATCACATCACTTCATCAGCCATAGGTCGTGCACTGCTGGACATGGGCCTCCTCCTGGGGGGGTTTTGCCAACACTCGCCACGCTTGGCAGGCGGGTTGGCGAGCTCAGTTAGGTGTGATTGTTCAAGGAAGACCCTGCTGCCCATCTTCCGGATTACATCCCTTAGCCGACTCTTACGGCAACCACGGGTAGAGAGGGTGGGGTACTATTCTTACGCCGGCACCACCACGGTAAATCTTATAACATTTTATTATTTATCTGTTAATATTACGATTCTTCTACTTACCCTGTTATAGTGAACGGTAGGATACGATATGTAAAGGTTATAAGTTGACATAATCGTTAAATAGAGACAAATAATACTTTCTATTTATATTGGGCAATGATGCATAATTCGTTATAATGAGGTTTTTGATAAGAAGTATTCGTAATGTAAAGGCATATTTTGTATTTACTCTTACGGACAGTTCCAGGGGATTTCAAAGAATTTGTTAAATCGAGGTTCATTATATTAAGGTTACACTGTATTTAGTTTTTGTTTTTATTAGGCTTCGGGTCACTCTTAGGGTTCCGTGGAGGCCACTTGGAGTATGGCGGCCCTATAGGGTCACTTTGTTGTCCGTCTGTCACGACCTTTTATCTCGGGAACGCGTGGAGATATCGAGTTGAAATTAAAACCATATACATATTACATATAACATATTACATATTAAATCTATAGACCCTTGCAGCTGTGAAAAAATCAAACTTCTCAGTTATCGTAAAAAAAAGTTACAGCCGTTTATATCGCAATATAAGAACAAAAAACAATATTAACATTTTTTAAAATATGTTAAATAATTATTTAATAGAAAAGGGTTATCTTAATATGTTCTTAAATGATAAAATTTAAATATTTGTATTTTATTTTGCGACCTACTCACTTAATTTTATTATTTTATGTTGACTTGTGATTGTAATTAATGTTTTTAGTGTGATTTTTAATTTGGTGTGTTTTGTTTTCTTGTAATTTTGACATTTTTATTTTATTACTTGACCTACTCACCTAATTTTAGTATTTTATGTTGACTTGCGATTGTAATTAATGTTTTTAGTGTGATTTTAATTTGGTGTGTTTTGGTTTGTTTTTGTAATTTTGACATTTAATTTTATTGTAATGAATTATTAGATTTAATTAGAAAATAATAACTATGTCTATAAACCTTTCCAGGGTAGAAACTAGAGAATATCTTTAAAAATAATAATATCTGTATGTACCTAATTTCATAGACAAATAAAATTCATAATAAAACTACATATTTCGACACTCACAAGGGAATCAAAACCTATTTAGAACAATAAAATTTGGCTAGAAGCATTGTCTTATTGAACGTAAAGGAAAAAAATCAAAACTACATTTTTAATTTAATCATAAAAAACAGCGCGGAGGTATTTGAGACTAACAATCGAATGTCTTAATGAGCGTTAATGCAGCGATTAACTTTTTTTTGTTACTCAAAGTTCTGTGTATCGCTATGACCGACGGTCAAGGTAACAAATCAAGTCATGCCTTAGTAAAGTAGTGGCGACTTTACTATAAGCTTCTGGATGGAGTTTTGGAAGCAACACGAAAAGACATGTTTAACCACATTATATCATTCTCCCACACTCGCACTTATAATTCGGCACTTTATAAATAAAACGCCACTATTTTTATGCACAAAAACTCGAAAAAACACTAGTTTTAGAAAAAAATACAATGGGATGAGACGACGCTCACCGCGTTCCCGCCAAAACTCATTTCTCTTACCATTAGATAGTTTCGTGGGTCCTTAAAAAAAAGTAAAGTACATAAAAAAAGTTTTAGATCATAATTCTGCCTATTTAAAGATGTAAAGGCTGCTCAGAGATCCATTGCGAGATTAAGCCGTGTGCATGCGCACTCACACGGCACAGCCCTTTGTCATTTATCGGATAGACTAAAGTAGACACGTCCTTTTGTTTTTTTTTTTATTGATTCGGACTTTACTTTGCGGAAGTTCGTTTTGAGTGTTCAGGGTATGTGTTTATAGTGTATTTCCGCTTAAAAGTCGTTTTGGTCATCACATCATCAGCCATCATTTAAGACGTCCACTGCTGGACATAGGCCTCCTCTTGGGGGGGTTTTGCCAATACTCGCCACGCTTGGCAGGCGGTTTGGCGAGCGCAATTAGGTGTGATTATTCAAGGAAGACGCCGTTGCCCATTTTCCGGATTACATCCCTTAGCCGACTCTTACGGCTACCACGGGTAGAGAGGGTGGGGTACTATTCTTACGCCGGCACCACCACGGCAATAATTCGTTATAACAGTGAGGAGAAATTTATTAAAAAAATAACTAACCTGACAACAATTTTTAAATATCCATCCGAAATGTATACCTTAATATTTATATCTAAAATCCGATGTAAGCTTTAAATCTAAATAAATTAAGAATTATCGAGTCAAAACGTCTTGGTGATGCCTCGTGTAAAGGCGATACACGTGTCGGCAACTGGTTACTGCAGCGAGAAGAGGTTATATACAAATACCTACTTGTGGTTATTTTAATTTATTAAGATTAGGCATGAGTTTTTGTCATATTTTAGTTTTAGACATTAAAGTATGTGTGCATTTGTTTTGGATAATTCTCCGGTCCAAAACTTTGTGTATTATATTTCGAATATAGCCTATACATATATTTTTATTATTTCAGTGCTTCTTTTAAAATAATCATCACAGTCAAATATCATCATCATAAAATAATCATAATCATCATCATAAAAAATTAATCTATCATAAACTCACTGCTGAATATAGGAATCTCCCATGAATCACCTCTTAGCCAGATGTATTATTTACGTTAGCGATGATAGCTTAGTGATTAGCGTAGTCGGTTCGCGCACCGATGTGCGTAAGTCAAAACTCAATGAGCTTGAGATGCCGGTGAAGGAAAACATCGTTACGAAATCATAGCATGGTGGTAAGGTAGGTACTTTCTAGTACTCGACTGGCTAGCTACCACACTTATGTTGAAAATCTGCCGCCAAGCATCTAAAGGTGTGTTTCGGCAGCCTCACTTGAGAGCCAATTCCATTCCAGGCTATGTGTGATTACCATTTTCGACCTCACCGTCACTAAACATCAGGTGAGCTATGGTTAAACAACTAGCCTGTCAACCGTAAAAAAATCCAAAAAGTGTGTTTTTTCATAAAGCGCTGAATTACATGTGATAATGATATAAAAATATAACTTTTCATTTTGCATTTAAAACTTCATCGAAATTTGTAGTAAAGTCACAACAACTTCACAACGACTGTGGACCACAATTTACTTTGTGTGACTTAGACACTTGGCACTGGCAAAAGCACTAAGAGCGAACACAAAAATTAAAATAGAAGAAAAAATATTAAAGTCATGTCCATATTTATCTGTCTGTAATAATAGAAGTATCAACAACGCGGTCAGCTAAAGGGCTCACTTCGAGGACAACTGTGCGCTTTTTAATGCAGCGCAGTGTAAGAAACACTATCGCTGCCCCGCGGATCTCCCCGCGTTTTACAAAAAGAATGAGAATTGGTTAAATTTTCTAAGCTATCTCGGTGGTGTTGAGTGCAGATCTATCTATTACAACAAGTGATAGATCATAGACTACCACGCTGACAAAATGCGAATTGGCATACTTCACACACCTCCGAGAACTTTTTTTTGAACTCTAGGCCTTTTTAGGAATCCGTACCTCAAAAGAAAAAAACGGACCCCTTATAGGATCACTTTGTTGTCCGTCTGTCTGTCAAGATCCTTTTTCTCAGGAACGCGTGGAGGTATCAAGCTGAAATTCATATCAAATTCTCAGGTCTACTGTCCCTTGGAGCTGTGAAAAACTTCTAAGCTAACGCAATCAAAAGACTTTAAGACTGCCTTTTATGCTGCAAATTTTTGACACTCGCAAGGGAATCAAAACCTACAGGGTACTTCCCGTGAACTCAGAATCTTGAAATTTGGTACGAAGCAATGTCTTATAGCACAGATAAAGGAAAAATTACGAAAAGCATAAATTACCATTAAAAAAAAAATACTATAACTTTTACTTATATACCTACAGGTTTGTACGGCACCCTCGGTGCGCGAGTCCAACTCGCACTTGGCCGGTTTTTTAATGATGTTTTCCTTCACCATTTGAAGTTAGCGGTAATACGCACATAACTTAGAAAAGACAGAGGTGCGTGCCGTGGGATTCGAACCCAAGACCTACAAATTAGAAGCCAAAGGTTTCTACGCTGCCTATATAACAAAAAAGTGTAGATGAAAAAGACCTCGAAACTAGTAGCAAAATACCGAATTATAAATACTCGAGTAAATCTGTTGTTTACCGTGGGGGTGCCGGCGTAAGAATAGTACCCCACCCTCTCTACCCGTGGTTGCCGTAAGAGTCGGCTAAGGGATGTAATCCGGAAGATGTGCAGCAGCGTCTTCCTTGAACAATCACACCTAAGTGCGCTCGCCAATCCGCCTGCCAAGCGTGGCGAGCATTGGCAAAACCCCCCCAGGAGGAGGCCTAAGTCCAGCAGTGGACGTCCTATGGCTGATGATTTGTGATGTGAGTAAACATGGAGGAACTCAAATCCATCCATCGACTTGAAAGGAGCTTATAAACTTCAAACGGTCAAACAGATTTGAAAATAAATTTAGTATGCAGGGGGTTTCGGGGGCGATAAATCGACTAGCTAGGTTTCATTTTTAGAAAAGTCGTTTTATCCGATTTTTCAGCTGAGCAAAGCTCGGTCATCCAGGTACTTTGTCATTAACAGAGAATATCACACCACAAGAATTTTGACTAAAAATCCGCCGTGTTACTTTTAAACGCGTCACGTTACATGTTTGTGTGCTCTTAGCGAATAATTACCCTTTTATATTGTCCCATTACTTTTACATTAAATAAACTAGCGAATATTCATTCTGTGGTAGGTATAGCCGTGAACACCATAAAGCATTCAACTCATATATTCGGTACAAGTGTCTTGACTGATCATAAAAAATACGCTTCATCATGTTCAATAAAAAAGTAATTGGCTCAATAGGTTACGGATTTTTTGTTGCGAACTAATTTTGGCAAGGCTTAATAGAAAGTGAATTGTTTTCCTGAGTCTTTTTTAGGGTTCTGTACTTCAAAAGGAAGAAAAACGGAACCCTTATAGGATCACTTTGTTGTCCGTCTATCAAGACCTTCTATCACGGCAACGCGTGGAGGTATCGAGTTGAAATTAAAACTATATACGCAAATCTGTAGTTATTGCAGCTGTGAAAAAAATCAAACTTCTCTGTTACTGTAAAAAAAGTTACAATCGTTTATGTCGCAAAAATACCGCATATTTCGATACTCAAGTGAATCAAAACTTAGAGGATACTTCCTGTTAACCTAGAACTATAAAATTGGCAAGAAGCATTGTCTTATAGTACACTTATAGTAACATATACGAAAATTGTAAATTTTTAATTTAATCACAAAAAAATAGGGTTTTTATGCAAGGAGGGTCCAAATTTTAAAGTGAGTTAACCGTATTATGTGGATTATCATATGAAAAAGTTTCGGTAGCAAGCTAAAAAAGGTTTTTGTTTATTTTTATTAGTGTATGATATTTAATTTTCGGTTTATAACGAAAAATGTAAAAAAATATATAAACTTTAACACTCGATTTCCGAACTATTTAATATATTATCTACTATTTTGTAGGGAATCCTCGGTGAGCAAGTTTGAATCGCAATTGTCCGTATTTTTTTAAAGTCACAATAGGAGCATATGAAAAAGTTACTACTATTTTGTACGGGACCCTCGGTGGGCGACTCGCAATTGTCCATGTTTTTTTTAAATTTTGTCTTATTTATAACGGAACTGGCGACCCGCTCTGGCTTCGCACGGCTGCAATTTGTTGTGACAAATTACAAAATATTGAATTTTGAGTCTAGTTAGGATGTGTTGTATAACTTTCATTAAAAAAAAAAAAAATACAGTGAGAAAGATATTAAAATCTGTTGCGTGCTTTAAAAGAAGTAAGCGGAGAAACAGAGACGTGGACAGCAACATTGTTTTATAATATTTAGATGAACTATTAGAGAAGAAAATAAGAGATATTAACGACAAAAACTCGAACTAAACGGTTCGATTCCACTTTCATAGTACGAACCGCTAAACAATAGAATTTGCTGCCCGAGTGGGCGTTCTCCGTTAGACGCAATCTGGGTGCCTAAACTGTTTTTTTTTTCTTTCTAGGCAAGCGTGTTCTATTGTAGATCGAGTAACGATGTGTCGATTTATAACTATTAATAAGGAAACAGAGTCTGTTTTGGATAATTTTATATTTATAATATTTCTTAGGTTCCCCAATTCACTCCCGATTCTGGCTGCGAGTGTGACCAGTCGCATAAAAATCTCCTCCACAACCATGCTCTTAGTGTTGTCACACGAAATATTATGCGACTGAACAGTTTTAATTAGATAAATGAGTTCTTATTAGATAACGTTATTATACATTAGTTTAGCCAATTACAACACCAATGTTCAATCGAATATAATACAAATAATGCTGTCTCTAACAATCGCATCTTTGCTTAACATCAGGCGAGATGGCGGTCAAACGCAAGCCTATGCATGTTCAGAGGAAACTGAAAAAGGGCTAAATTTAATTATTTTTTTCAGTTTTGTTTTAGTTATTGCACTTACTATATTTTTCTACGGGCATTTTTATATTTTCAAGTATGTATAAGATGAAAAATCAAGCGAAATAAATTTGAGTCGCTGTCAGTCATAAAAAGTAAAAGTTAATTCTAGTTCGTGTCTAAGATAGTGGCATTGTTACTGTAATATTCGAAGGACTTTTGGAAGCAAAACAAGAAAAAAACAAAATTTCTGACATTTACTTACTTTCCAATACTGGTGCAATTGATATACCTACATATCAAACTAAACTATTTTAATACATGAAAATTCGAAATAACTCATGTTTCGAAAACATAATACAATGCGACGACACGATTTTTTGTGCTCCAACCGTACTTTAGTACTTTAATTTTCTTTTATCAAGGAGCTTGATTGAGTATACTTTTTCGATATCTGATTTTTTCCTCACCTGCCAGTGTTCGTAATCTCCCGCCTTTTGTCTATGCTCACCGGGGCACGCATTTGAAATGAGAACAAAACGTTTGACAGGTTTTTTTTTTTGGCGGGAAACGTTCAACTTGATAGGCGGGAATTTTTCTGTTACTTAAAAATAATTGATATATATCTTAAATAGTGGTCAGGAGGGAGTAATTTGTATATATTTTTATTCTTAGTTTATTAGTTCGTGTATATTTTCATTTTTCGGTAAGTTTCATACATTTCTCACTTAATTATGGAGGAGCCCCCTGACCCAGGGGGCTCTGTTCCTCAGCCTTCGCGTTTTGTTACAATATCAAACGAGTCAGGCATGGAAACAGATACTTCATCTGCTTCCAACCGCAAGCTGAAACGCCCTCGCACTACTAAAATATGTCGCCATTGCAATAAACGCAGACGAAGCCGTGGCTCCTCTGCAGAAGTTAAGGATACAGATTGCGCATGTGACTCCGCCGAAACTACTATTGACAATCCCAAACCGATTAATTTAAATATTGACCAGACAACCCGCCCGCAACCTTCACCTATAGGTAGGGTAACTTATGAAAATACAGACGCGGCTCCTTACATTGTTCATATTCAACGTGAACAAGTAAATCCGAATGATAATACGACTCTGCACCCTATTGCCTTTGGGAAATTTCTGCAAAAGCAAAATTTTGATGGTATTGTAAATGGTAGCTTAAAAAAAATTGGTCGAAACCGAATATCCCTTGCTTTCACGCACTTTGATAAAGCCAACAATTTCCTAAGCCATCATAGCCTCAAAAAGAATAACTGGAAGGCATTCATACCCACTTTCAATGTTACTCGCATGGGTATTGTTAGGGGAGTACCTGCAGAGTGGTCTCCAGAAGAAGTATTAGACAATATAAATGTGCCTTTTGGATGCGGTAAGATTTTAAAAATTAGACGGTTAAATTTTAAGTCATCTGTAGACGGCTCCCCAATGTGGAAGCCATCTCAAACAGTGATTCTGACTTTTGATGGACAAGTCTTACCTAAACGAATTTACATGTGCTACAATGCTCTACCGGTTGAATTATATATCTTCCCAACTGTTCAGTGTTACTCATGTTCAAGGTTTGGACACACAAAGGCACTATGCAGATCTAAGCCCCGTTGTTACAAGTGTGGACAAGCTCACACAGGTGAAACCTGTTACATTAGTGAAGACAAGGCCACTTGCTGTCTCTGCTCAGGGTCCCATTTTGCCACAAGCAAATGTTGCCCAGAGTTGGACAGGCAGAAACGTATAAAACGTTCCATGGCTGAGTCATGTGTCTCATATACTGAAGCGAGCAAGTTACATGCACCTGTGGTGCGTTCCTTTTCCGACATTACTGCAAGCCGTCCAGCATCAAACAGAATTCAACCCCCATCTCATTCATCTCCCACGATATCATACAGAAAAACCGTTACTCGACAGCCACACTCACCACACCAATTTTCCAAAGGCTATGACCGCTCAGCTCACCAAGAACTTGTAAAAGATTATGACATGCCATGCCTTACTAATGGGCTTGCTTGCAAGCCAAATTCCTCACATACTGAGGAACAGTCTATTATTGAAATAATTATGACTTTAATAAGCACCCTTTCACAGTCCACAATAATAAAATCAGACCACGCTGCACCAATAATTGAATCTTTAAAAAAAATCATATACATCCATAATGGATGTACATCAGAAAAACACTGTGAACAGTAATTATGCTTCGGCAGTTCCAATGCACTACCCTCATGTGGTGTTGCAGTGGAACTGTCGCAGCGCTAATGATAAGAAGCAAGAACTTATTTACCTAGCCAATAAGTATGACCCATCAATAATTGCCTTATCAGAAACTTGGTTTAGGCCAGGTTCTGTTTTTAAATTAAAAGGTTACTCCTGTCTTAGAGAAGACAGAAGTGATAGATATGCAGGAGTAGCACTCCTCATTAAGAACAATATTGTGTATAATTATATCCAACTTCCTCCACACAATAATTTCACTATAGTAGCTGCCCTTATCACTGGTATATGTTTTGTGTCAATATATATTGCCAAACCATCTTCTACTTCATTCCAGGAACTTAGTAACATCCTTCAGGTCTTACCTAGGCCCTTAATATTATTAGGAGACTTTAACTCTCACCACAGGTGCTTTGGTAGTACTAAATCTGATAGCAATGGAGAAGAACTTCTGAATTTAATTAATGAACATAATCTCTGCATTCTCAACACAGGTTCACCTACACGTCGCACAATTTTCAACCAACATCAGAGTTCTGTAGACCTATCTATTACAACACCTTCCCTGGCCGCTTCCCTTACATGGTACACACTCTCTTCTACTTTTTATAGTGATCATTTCCCCATAGTTATTTCTTTTCCAGGTAAAAAATCTAGAACCCTTCCACCGAAACCTAGATTTAAATATAGGCTGATAGAAAATAATTGGCAAAGTTTTAAAAACCACATAGAGGATAACATAATGAACTTACCTAAAGACACTTTAAATGTAGAGTTATGTTCTCAAGAGTTTTCTAAGCTCATGATTGGAGCAGCCGATTCTAGTTTTCCAGTTAAAAATGCTTCTAAGGGCAAAATACCTTCTCCTCCCTGGTGGGATAATGAGTGTACTTTGGCTACTAAGAAAAGGAAAGAGGCAGAAAAAGTTTATAATTTAAACATGACAAATGATAACTTCAATAGTTTAATGGATATTATATCAGAAACAAAAAAACTTTTAAAAGATAAACGCTTTCAAGGCTGGAGAAAGTTTTGCAGTTCCATCTCTCCAAGAACACCTTCCTCAGTCATGTGGACAAATATTAAACGTTTTCGTTCAGGGATAGCTCAGAATACTTTTAATACAATTCCACCGTCTTTAGCCGAAGATTTTTTGAATAACTTAGCACCTTCTTTTGTACCAGAACAAGACTTAGTTCAGATTTCTTCAAGTTCAAATAATTCATTCCTTAGTTCAGCTTTCACTCTGGAAGAGCTTAAAGGTGTCCTGTCTTATGTTAAGGACTCGGCTCCTGGAGAAGATGGGATTCCTTATTCTTTCTTTTCCCATCTTGGAGAAAATGGTCTACTTTACTATTTGAAGATTGTGAATTCTGTGATTCTGACAGGTGACGTTCCGGAATCTTGGAAGTCACAAACAGTGTTGCCTATATTAAAACCCAACAAAGAACCATCCGAAGCTTCCTCATACCGACCCATAGCTTTATCTCCAGTTATAGCAAAAGTAGCAGAACACCTTATCAAAAATAGGCTAGAATGGTTTTTGGAAAGCAACAATTTACTCGCAGGGTCACAGTTCGGTTTCAGGAAAGGGAAAAGCACCATGGACAGCACTGGTATATTGATATCGGACATTCGGCTAGCATTTACTCAAAATGAATCTGTAGTCGCCGCATTCATAGATATCAAATCAGCCTATGATAATGTTTGCCTGTCAATATTAAAGAAAAAGTTACTTAGATTACAAGTTCCACAAAACCTTATTAGTTTTATCATAAATTTTTTATCTGGTCGCTTAATAACAATTAATGGTTCTAGCAGAAAACTCTGGAGAGGGCTCCCACAGGGGTCGGTGCTCAGCCCTATCCTTTATAACGTTTATACGCATGACCTAGAAAATTCATTGTCTGGAACCTCTAAAATTCTACAATATGCTGATGATGTGGTGATTTATAGTTGTAATAACTCAATTCATAACGCCTGTGTCTCAGTATCTACGTCATTAGACCTTCTTAAGATCTGGTTAGACAAAAACGGACTAGATTTATCTGTATCTAAGAGCTGTGCGCTACTTTTCTCTAGAAAACGTATGCCTCCTCCAATAACTTTAAAATACAATAGTAAACCTATTCCTGTTAAATCACAAATAAAATTTTTAGGCCTAATTTTAGATTCCAAACTCTCGGGAAAACCACATTGTGAATACGTGTCAGAAAAATGTGAACGTGCTCTAAACATCCTTAGATGCCTGTCAGGTGTCTGGTGGGGGGCGCACCCTTTCTCATTAAAACTAGTTTACAATGCATTGATCAGGAGTGTTTTGGATTACGGAACATTTTTGCTGGAACCCTCTAGCGTCGCTGGAATGAACGAACTAGATGCCATTCAAGCTAAAGCTCTTAGAATTGTAACTGGGGCTATGAAATCTAGCCCAATTAACGCCCTTCAGGTCGAATGCGTTGATCCGCCTCTTAAATTTCGTAGGCAGTTTTTAGCAGATAGATTTTTTTATCGCATTCTACAGTTTTCAAATCATCCATTAATTATCAAAACTCAACAACTATCAGTTCTAGTCGATTCATCTCCTTACTGGACTAACAAATCATTGCCACATCTTGTTATTAGTTACAGATCTTATAAAAATATATCTGCACCGACACACCGTTCATTTCGTTTCCCACTCTTTGAAACACACTTTAGATCCCTCATTATCATTCCGGATATCCATGTAAACACTGGTATTTTAAAAGGTGACACAAATGCCAACACCTATTTTAAAGCTGTAATTGAAGAGCGCTGGCCTGGTTGGCATCAAATCTACTGTGATGCCTCAAAGCATACATCAAACCGTAATGTCGGTGTTGGTATATATCATCCTCAATACAATATTGTACAAAAAATTAAATTTCCACCTGAAACTTCAATATTCACAGGTGAATGTTTTGGTATTTTTATGGCCTTACAATATACACTGTTACTGAAACTTCCCAAAGCTGTTATATTCTCAGACTCTATGAGCGCACTGAAAGCTTTGGCGAAGTTCCCGTTTAAGACCAATATCTTCTCTCCAATAATTATTAAGTCTAGGGAAATGTTAGAGAAATGCGCAAGTAAGGGTTATTCTGTTTCTTTTGCCTGGATTCCCAGTCACAGCGGTATAGTTGGCAATGAAAGAGCAGACGAGTTGGCAAATGAGGCAATAGATTGCGGAGACATTTTTTATTTCAAAAATTACACTCAAGACTTGGCTGCTCTTCCTAAGCTTCTCCTCAAGGAATCTTGGGGAGAAGCATGGACAAGTAGTAGCCAGGTAAAAGGCAAATATTACCATTCCATTCAGCCCGAAATTCCGAGCAAGCCGTGGTTTTTTAAATCAAGGCTTAGTAAAAGAGCCACGTCTGTGTTGATACGAATGCGATTGGGTCACATGTGCAGTCCTGCTCACCTTGCTCGTTTTCGCATTATTGACGACGATACTTGTGAATGTGGGGAAGATGTTGGTAACGAAGACCATATTTTCCTCAGCTGCCCATTGTACGATCATACTCCATTATATAATAGTTTATCGGTTCTAGAAATTCCATTCCCCACTAGTGTAAAGTGCTTGCTTCTTACTCATTCCATTCATATTTATAAGATACTAGCTTTATTCATCGAAGCTAATGATGTAAAATTGTAGAATATGTAAATAGTAGTAGATTTAGAATAGTCGTTAAGTTATTGTAAATAATTCTATTAATATATTTTTTTTTTTCCTTTCATGTACATATTGCGACATTTTATCCATCCCCTCTGACCATTTCCATAATCACTTCCCTTCATCCTTAATTTTGTTTGACGATCCTTACGTTTCCCCATAAAAAAATATTAAAAAAAAAAAAAACGTCCTGATACACCTAACTCTCCTTCTCCGTCTTGTTACGTTCCCTAACCTCACTCAATAAAGAAGCAAAAAAGGAAAACGAAGAGAAACTTGACACTGGCAAATGCACAGAAAGTGCGACGCCAATTCCTATTAGTAGGAATAAGAAGAAAAAAAAAAAAAAAAAAAAAAAAAAAACGTTTGACAGCCGCCGCGTTTACAAGCTCGTTTAATAATAAATTATCTGTGAAAATGACAGCTGTTGGCGGGAAAATGATGGGCTATTTTTGGCGCGCATTTTCGAACGTAGAATTTAAGAAGTAGATGCCGTGGGTACGTACATTTTTGTTTTCTTTTTTCATTTCGGCAAAAACTAAAACATAACATTTGTATTTTTTCGAGAGTTTATCGATTAAAAATCGTGATGTTTTATTCATAAACATTACGTAGTAGGAAAGTGATATATTGTAAAACACAACTTTTTGTGTTGTTTCCGAAATTCCATAGAAGCTTGTACAAAACCACCACTAACTTTTTTTTATTTAACTTCAGGAAGGCTAAATCTGTAAAGCCATACTTTCTTCGGTTTTTGCAATTCATGTCTAACATCTATAGTTACAATCAAAATCCAGTCTTGGCAAAGTCTAGTCCGTGCCAGTTAAATCCAGTCACGTGTTAAGTACTGGTGATTTACTATAACCTTCTATGGAGTTTTGGAAGCAACACGAAAAGTCATGTTTTACCACATTATATCACTTTCCCACCGCGCTTGCCATTCGACACTTTATGAATAGTACCTGGATGGCCGAGCTTTGCTCGTCTAAAAACACGGGTAAAACGACTTTTTCTAAAAGTAAAACCTAGCTAGATCGATTTATCGCCCCTGAAACCCCCTGCATATTAAATTTCATGAAAATCTTTGGAGGCGTTTCCGAGATTCAGAATACATATATATATATATATATATATATATACAAGAATTGCTCGTTTAAAGGTATTAGATTACATAAAAACCATTATTATTTTTACACATCAACACTAGAACAAACACTAGTTTAAAAAAAAAAAAAAACTTTCCGCGTTCCCGCCAAAACTCCAGTAACTGACGTGTTTTATTTTTATTGTTCACTAATTTTGTCATATACTTCGATTATAGTTTCGGCTTCATCCGATGACCTTCTTCATGGAGATAAAAATGAATACATGCTCGGCCTCGTCTTGCTTCGCACTGGATATTCTTTCCAGCAATTAAATATATTATTAGTGATATCTGTAAAACTTTTTTAATCTGTGTTAATAAGTTATAAATAAGATCAAAGTAATAATAATTAGGTAATTACTAAAATTTACAGCGCGCTTTGAATCTAGACCAAGCCGTTTAAACTAAAGATATTGCCAATAAATCATTATGTATGTCAGTCCGTATATTTTTTTCATAATTAGCACAAATGATTGTAAATCATTCTGTATCTTTGCCGATTTTATTTTTTAGGCCAATTACATGGAAACAAATATAAATCGAAGGTTTAGTATATTTTTGCGAGATTCTTGTACTACGTGAAAGATAGGAAAATGTTTGACAAGTGGGACAGCGCCCCTGACGGAAGTGAATGGAAACTGCTTTTTATTATAATTTGAATTTATTTTTACTTTATTTTACATAGACAACAAATGGCTTTTTAATAGCATCAATATTGGTTATGCAAGGCCTAAATATTGTTGTACCTGTTTGGCGGTAGATTTTCAACTTGAGTGTGGTAGCTAGCCATCCGACTACTAGAAAGTACCCTACCACCTATGGCTTCCTCACGTTTTCCTTCACCGGCAGCTCAAGCTTATTGTTGAGGTTTGAACCCACGCCCTTCGGTTTGTGTACCGACCGCGCTAACCTCTGAGCTATCATCGCTACATATATTCTAAGAATTAGTTAATTAAATGTATTTGGATTCATTTAATGGCTATTGTTAATTAATTTAAAATAAATAATTTTCCTTTATAAATTGTGATGTCATAGATGAACTTATATCTGTATATAAAGGCTTCGTCAAATAGAATGCGTACTTCGCACGTTTTAGTATGACGCAAATATTATGAAATGAACTTGCGTTTGACTTCTATCTGCGAATATACGGTCAAATCACGTTTGCCTAGAAAAACCGTTTCAATCGCGACTTGAACGCACCCAGATTGTACCTATCCGGAAATATTCACAAACACACACAAATTTTGTGATGTGAAATTACAATGACGCGACCAATAGAGCGTCGCATAGCGGTAGCTTATTTCTCTTTGACAGATGTCACCTGAAAAAGTACATGACAAGCCGTAAAGTTTTGACAGGAGCGCAAAGAAATATCGCTACTTTGTTGTTATTTGTCAGTTATGTTTTTTTATTAAATAATTATTGTATGCATTTTGTCATTGCATAACGATAGCAGAGAGATTTCTGTTTGATAGATATTAATTGACAGTACAAGACATAGCAATGATGTGGAGGGTTTTAACAGGAGCGCGAAGAAATCATATTGTTGATTTGTTGTTATATATGCTATGATTTCCTCACGAAGTTTTCCTTCAGCTCAAGCTCATTGTCGGAGTTTGAACCCACACCCTTCAGCGTGTGAACCGACCGCGCTTACCACTGAGCTATCATCGCTATATTAAAAAATATAAAATTCTAAAATATTCGACATAAAACAAATAGTATAAATAAATTTAGCTCCATAGCCTCCTGAACTAGTCAAAGACTGTGTCAGGAGCCAGTGGCTTCTCCTATTACATGAAATGTCTAACAAAACAATAGTGAGAAATGAGTTAATTAATTTTAAATTTATATAAAGTTGACAGTGTTGCCAAAAATAAATATTAAAGAAAAAAAATATAGCTAGGTTTCATTTTTAGAAAACGTCGTTTTATCCGTGTTTTAGCCGAGCAAAGCTCGGTCATCCAGGTACTAAAAGTTTATGTAAAGAACAGCGTTTAGGTAAAAAATACTTAATGAAATTATTTTCTTTAAAGTATATTTGACCGAGCCTTTATGTATAGACGTTCATAGAATATTGTTTTAGATGAAACAGCTGGTGGTATTACTAACACAGATTCCAACTACCATGATTCGCGAAATACGCCGTATGATACAAAAACAAACATGTTCTTGTTAGTGTGCGTCACGGCCAAGTGCATAGTGAGTGTTCCAGATATTTTAAACTACAGTTTCTTGATTAATATACGTAAATATATTTATGATGGTATCGCTAATGCTGAAACATCTTTCCTCCGCCCATACAGTTTGACAGCCCTGTTGGCTCATTGATAGTAAATCTGCTTTAACTCCTGATGTTGAGAGATAACGCCTATCCATGACCATTGCAGCGATATACAGAATTTTGAGTAGCTTAAAGTCCAGGGCATCGCTGCTTTGGCGCTCATTACTTTGAGACTTTCGATGGTTAGTCTCAACAGCCCAGTAATTTCGCTAGCTGCAGTACCCTTCAAACCGGAACACAGTAATGTTTACACACTACTGCTAGTTGGTATAATAGATTCTTGTTCTCATTCCTTGCGTAAAGACCCTATTTTTTGTGAGTTTTTGGATTTTTTCAGGCTGTATCTCATGAACCGTGATAGTTAGACAGTTGAAATTTTCACAGATGATGTATTTCTGTTGCCGCTATAACAACCAATACTAAAAAACAGACTAAAAATATATTTAAGGGGGCTCCCATACAACAGACATGATTTTTATAGATAATGGTACTGAACCCTTCGTGCGCGAGTCCGACTCGCACTTGGCCGGCGTTTTTTTACAAACACCTTCCTTAGAACACTTAGGGTTTTAAGACGAAGTTTGGAAGATACGAGGTAATAAAGAAATTTACGTACATACAAGACGCGCGCGAACATAAACCTTCCTTGACAGTCGGGCAAAAATCCTTACACTGGTCCGGTCTAACATATTTTTGACTGTTTTTGATAAAATAACACATTATACTTTGTGTGGCACAAAAATCTTGGAGCACGATCCCGACTCGCACTTGGCCAGTTTCATTTTCCTGCAGGTACCTCAAAGCTTACAACACTACGGTTATAGCGCACGTTTACCAAGTTAACTTTATTAATCTAATTAAAACCGAGTTATTTTCGGATCAAAGTTTGGAAGCTATTTTATTTTTAGGTATAAAATCGCTTTACCTATAATTGTTTACGTGTAGTTGTTTCCTTGTACCAAGGGATCATGTTTCTATATCCTCATTCCAATTGTTTAATTCGTATTGTACCTAGAAAATAAATGTATACTAAGATCATCTTGATTGTTCTATAAGATGAAGGTCGTTAGTGACGATTTTAATGGTAAAAAAATGTTAGATTTTTATTTCTTGTTGACAGGCTAGATGTTTGACCACAGCTCACTTGATGTTAAGTGACGGTGTGGTCGAAGATGGTAATACCTAGCTGGGAATAGAACTTGATCTTAAGCGAGGCTGGCTGAAACATTGTTAGGTGGTTTGCGTTTGATTTTTAATTTAAGGGTGGTAGATAGCCAGCCGAGTACTAGAATGTACTCTACCACCATGATTTGTGATTTTTTCCTTCACCGACAGCTCAGGCTCATTGTTAGGGTTTGAACGCACACCCTACAGCGTGTGAACCGATCCGCGTTAATCACTGAGCTATCAATAAATATTGATTAAGACAATGCCTCTAGTGTAGACGCCGTCTCTTTCTGTGACGGGCTGGTGCTAAAGCCTTAAAAAAACCTCAAACGACACAAAAATAGTTATTTAGATAGAAAGTAATTGTTTGTGCCGTTTAGCGTTGAAACTTTAGGTCCGTGGGGGCCGCTCACGATCTATAAAAAGACCTGCTTCACATTTGAGACATGACTTATGTCACCTAGGCCAAAAATTCTAAAGTTTTTAAATTTTTTGTCTGCTTGTCTGTGCGTTTGTGTACGCTAATCTCAGAAACGGCTCAACCGATTTAAATGCGGTTTCCACTGTGGCAAGCTTATTTCATGTTTTTTTTAATGGAGACGAACAAGACGCTCTCCTGGTGGAAAGAGATAACGCCTGTCCATGACCATTACAGCGTTACACAGAACTTTGTGTAGTACAACAAAATTCAGGGCATCACTGCTTTGGTGTTATTACTTTGAGACTTTTGATGGTTAGTCTCAACGGGCCTGTAATTTCGCTAGCTGCAGTACCCTTCAAGCTGGAACACTGCTTGGCGGTAGAATACCTGGTACTGTGGTGGTATCTACCGAGACGACCTCCCGCTAAGGAAATTTACTACCTTTGTATGTTTTATTCCAATCGGTTTACAAAATGATACGCCCTATTCTAGAAACGCGCTTCGGACGATTTAGAAACATAATAATTTCGTCCATATCGAGCATCCAGGCAGAGGGAGTTGCGTGCACAACTAGTCATCATCATCAGCCATAGGACGTCTACTGCTGGACATAGGTCTCCTAAAAAAAAATCCTAATAGGTCTATAAAAAAATTTTTTTTGTTATCTTACTGTGTTGGCCTGTTTGTTGTCATTATGTTATTGTGTAAGTCTTCTGTTTTGTCTTATTTAGTTTTGTTGTTGGTGATTATGTTTTTATTGTATTCATTTTTTTAGTCCTACTAGGGCTCACCGGAAGGCCAGCGCTGGTCATACCACCTAGTATGGCCAGCATTATGCTGAGGTGAGTCCTATTTTGTATGTAACTGTTAGTCCTTTGTTTGTTTGTTTTATGGTTTTTTTTGGTGTTATGTACAAAATAAAATTATTTTCTTTCTTTCTTTCTTTCTTTCCTCCTGGGGGGGTTTTGCCAATACTCGCCACGCTTGGCAGGCGGGTTGGCGAGCGCAGTTAGGTGTGATTGTTCAAGGAAGACGCTGCTGCCCATCTTCCGGATTACATCCATTAGCCGACTCTTACGGCAACCACAGGTAGAGAGGGTGGGGTGCTATTCTTACGCACCACCACGGCAAACTAGTATGTACATAAAATTACTTATTTGAGTTTTGAAATAAAAGTGGAGTATCTAATTAACAAGGTATATCGCAGGCAATTTGTATGATTTCGCTTTTTACAAACGGCGTTGTCCTTTTACACTTGACAGCCCTGTTGGCTCATTGGGAGTATGTCTGCCTGAGCTGTGGGGCGTGGGTTCGATTCCCGCTAAGGACAAATGTTTGTTTGGTATAAACAAATGTTTGTTCTGTGTCTGGGTGTTCTGTATGTATTATAAGTATGTATTTACAAAAAAAAAAGTATTTATGTATTCTATCAGTTATCTGACTTCCATCACACAAGCTCTGCTTAGTTTGGGGTCAGATGGCGCTGTGTGTAATGTGTCCTACAATATTTATATTTATATTTATATTAAAAACACTTGCAGTTTTGAAATGCCGAAGGCAAATTGTAAATTGCCTGTCATTGTATAAAATGCCACAACATTTGATGGACAATTCTAACGCTGCTTACAAATTGCCGCGTCACATTGAAGTATTCAACTAATATTATAAATGCGAATGTGTGTTTGTTTTGTTATGCCTTCAAACGTTTGTTTGTTACTTAACAGATCTGGGTGGAATTTTAGGTAAACTAGGTAGGTACTTTTGACTCTGGAATAAGACATAAGATACTTATCATCAACATCATCATCCATCCCCACGCGGGTAAAAACGCGGGGCGCAGCTAGTTGTTTATAAAAGATTAATTATTGTTATTGTTGTTTGTAGCGATGATAGCTCAGTAGTTAGCGCGGTCGGTTCACATGCCGGAGGGCGTGGGTTCAAACCCCAACAATGAGCTTGAGCTACCGGTGAAGGAAACATCGTGAGGAAACCATAGCGTGGCGGTAGAGTACTTTCTAGTACTCGGCTGGCTAGCTACCACCCTCAAGTTGAAAATCTGCCGCCAAGCATCTAACGGTGTGTTCCGGCAGCCTCACTTGAGAGCCAGTTCCATTCCAAGCTAGGTGTGCTTTTCCCATCTTCGACCACACCGTCACTTAACATCAGGTGAGTTGTGGTCAAACACCTAGCCTGTCAGACATAAAAAATAAAATGTATGTCATTTTATAAGTTCAAAAATTGTTTTTTAAGTACTTTAATATTTTAAAAGAGCACATATTAATTTACTCCTATTTTAAGTCTTAGCACCCGATTGCTAAAATAAAGTCTGATTAGTTCAACATGTGTTTTATGATGGTCATCCTACAATAACAATCAACGTTGAAATTGAACAACTTTTCAAATTTCTTTCGGCATTTCAAATCTGCGAGTGTTTTTCGACGGGCAATGCCGTTTGTTAAAAGCGAAATCATACCAATTGCCTGCGAAATTTACACTGCTCGGCAGTTGAACTGAATGAAATAATTGTTGGGATTACTTAGTCATTTGTATCATCTTTGTAAATCTAAAAATGTTGAGTATATTTTCAGTTGCATCACAGCGTGCATCTTACAGTCGGGAAGCGAATTATTTATCACCATATTATATCGTCCACTTGCGACGACAGTGTGACATCTCCAATTATACGATGTTTCGTTTTATTGATATTCTGAATCGCGATCTCGCGTTCTCACATCATCAGCTATAGGAAGTCCACTGCTGGACATAGGCCTCCTCCTGGGGAGGGGTTTTGCCAATACTCGCCACGCTTGGCAGGCGGGTTGGTGAGCGCAGTTAGGTGTGATTGTTCAAGGAAGACGCTGCTGCCCATTTTCCGTATTACATCCCTTAGCCGACTCTTACGGCAACCACGGGTAAAGAAGGTGTGGTACAATTCTTATGCCAGCACCACCACGGCATTCTCGCGTTCTATTATCTACAATAAACAACAAAGAAAAGAGAGAAAGGACAAAATATCACGATATAGCGCTGTCTCGCTTGGTGATCTAGTTGGCTTCGACACAGTGACAGTTCAGGTGTCACCTAAGCTTCGAGGTGTTGTGAAGTGCTCTCAAACAAACATAAATGAAGTTAAGTTAGCAGTTAGTTTACTTCCTTATGTGTTTTTTTTTAATATGTCATTTTAATATTAGTTATACTGTAATCACTTCATACATAATAAAGCTATCTTGACAACAATTTAAAAGTTATGCTGATTAAAAAGTTTAAAAGCAGTTTTCTGTAAAATTATGGTTTTTGAGATGTCACACTGTCGTCGCAAGTGGACGATATGTAGTAATCAGTATGACACGTATTATGCAAGTAAAAATGTCTATTCTTAGATTCAATCGAACAGTTGTCGCGAAGCTGTGCCAAGAACACAGAATAAACACTAATACATCTAGAGATAGATTGTAGATTGAAATCTCGAAATATTATACTACTAGTGCTGCTATTAGTACTAAAACTGCTGCGTGTTACTCGCTACATTTTTTCGGGATAAAATGTAGCCTATGTGTTAATCCAGGGTTTCAGCTACCTCCATACCAAGATTCATCAAAATTGGTAAAGCCGTTTGAGCTTGAAGAAGTAACAAACATACGAACGAACTTACACTCACAAACTTTCGCCTTTATAATATTAGTGTGATTATAGAACTAATTCGCTGTACGCGTCTGTCTGTCCCTCCACTTGTTTCTTCGCTGATTACCTACTAACATAACATACTGGACAAATCCCATAAAAAAAAATGTAATGTGTGTGTTAGTGCGTGATTTTTGGTGAGTGGGTGTGGGTGTGTGCGAGCGTATGTGTGTGTGTGTGATACATTTTTTTTATGTAAACTACGTACACACGGCGGGAAGCGACTTTGTTTTATACTATGTAGTGATAAGGAGTGTGTGTGAGTGTGTGATATTTTTTTTAAAATGTAAACATCTAAAGCCGAAAACCTCAAAGGGCACAAATATAGCTATTTAGATAGAATGTACTTGTTTGTGCCGTTTGGGGTTGAAACTTTAGGGCCGTGGGGGCCGGCCGCTCACGATCTGTATCGGGACCTGGCCAAACGTTTAATGGAGGCTTCAGGTGACCAGAATGCTGGCATCTACTTTGGTCAAAAGCTTAGCATTGCCATCCAACGTGGCAATGCTGCCAGCATTCTGGCCACATATCCCTCATCTGACGGCCTTTTTATTTAATTTTAAGTTAGGAACACTTATATGTAATGTCATTACTAAAAATGTAAACTACGTTCTCACCGCGTGAAGCGACTTTGTTTTATACTGTGTAGTGATAAGACAATTTAAGACTGATTCCCTTTCCGGCTAACCCTGAGTCGTGTCGGCTACTGTAAAAGCAAACCAAATGCAATGTTTACTTGTAAATCTGTTTCTGAATGGACTGCGAGAAGATATGTTCCTTGCTCACCGTTAAACAACGAGAATAGAACCCGCACCGTGCTTAATGGGTGACCGGGATCATGTGTTATTCATATTATGAAATAAGAGATTTAACTACTTAACAGCCGGGATATATTACATTATAGACTTAAGCATCGTTATAGACTTAAGGACATAACGATCTTATATTATGACTTATATACCATGAAAATATGTAACCCTGTAAAATATGTCTCTGCAAAATAAATGATTTGAATTTGAATTTGAATTTGAAAAGGTATACGATGCTGAAAGATTTTTTTAAATGATTGACGAGCTAGGTGATTGACCACAGCTCACCTGATGTTAAGTGACGGTAGAGTTGAAGATGGTAAAGCATATTTAGCCTGGAATAGAACTGGCTGCTGGAACACACTGTTAGATGCTTGGCGGCAGATTTTCAACTTGAGGGTGGTAGCTAGCCAGTCGAGTACTAGAAAGTACCCTACCACCACTCTATGGTTTCCTCACGATGTTTTCCATCACCGGCAGCTCAAGCTCATTGTTGGGTTTGAACCCACACCCTTCCACGTATGAAACGACCTCGCTAACCACTGAGCTATCATCGCTGCGAACCTCATTGATACCTTCTTCTTCTTTGTTTTTGGCGTCGCATTTTATGCATCTGCCAGTCAAAGTCACATAAAACAAGTCTTATTGTTAGTCGAGTCCGGTCAAGCCCAAGTAGTGACTTAGCTACAAGCTTCAGCAAATTATGAATTACGTTCGATTATAAAAATACATTTTGGAAAAGTTATATTTCTACGCGTTCCAGACAAAATTATTTTTGAAGATCGGCTTTGAGATTCCATCAGAAAAATACATAAATAATGTCCTTTTTTATTTTGTAAAACAATGTAATTGAGTTTTTTTCCAGTAAAATTGAGAAACACATCAAAAATGTAAGTTTAGAAATTGGCGTAACCACCACATTATTGCTCCGCTAAAAGAGACCCTATGTCACTCAACATTAGACTAACGATTCACTGCTGTAAAATAAAACATAAGAGTGCAGATTTTCCTGTTAAAAGATACTAGATCATAGACAGATTAAACATTATTTACCTATATTTTGAAATGCTTATTCAAACATAATAAAGAATACGTAATGCATTTTAAATAAAAACAATGATGAAACTTAAGCGGTTTTTTTATCGTTTTTGGCATCACACCTTGTGTATTTGTCCAGAGAGTATTTTAATATTTTCAGTGTTAATTTTTTTAAATTAAAATATATTTTTTTTGTTGTATAAATCTTTTCATAAAATTACAAGACCCGAATACTTGTCGGTAGATCTACTTATTTCATTTTGATGATTTCTGATTTTGATATGTTCCGGTTTGAAGAGTACTGCAGCTAGCGAAATTACAAGGCTGTTGAGACTAACCATCTAATGTCTCAAAGTAATGAGCGCTAAATCAGCGATGTCCTGGACTTTGTTTTGTTACACAAAGTTCTGTGTATCGCCGCTATGATCATGGACAGGCGTTATCTCTTACCATCAGGAGAGCGTCTCGTTTGTTTGTTTATTTTACACAAAAAAAAAATATTTAAGAAAATAAGAAGGGAGCTGGTAAATTCATTTAAATTTAGGCAGCTGGCATAAACACAAAACGTAAGACACCACATTTCTATTCTAGCAACAAAAAAAAACTAGCAGCAACTTACCCATCAGCGCCAACATAAGTTTCCTTAGCAGTGATTCCATTAAAATGTACTCTGTTTTCTACCTCTCCATCCATTAACACATCACTCATAACAAAGTTTACAATATCCTTATTTAAATGCCGCCTTAAATACCTAATCTCACTGAGTTTTTCTTTATCATAACGATGACGTTTGTGCCTTAAATGCTTAACCGTTATGTCACTGTCAACTTTAAAAATTGGGTAAGAACTGTATGGATTCTGTGTCTTTTCACTCGAGAACGATTCCGAATCCGAAATATTTAAAATGTTCAGTTGTTTTTGACTTAAATGCAGTTCTAAATTCATATTTGAAAGTTTTAATTCGCTATCACTAGCCAGTTGCGTTTCGCGCGCTGGACTGGGAATTACTGAAATGTCATTGTCATTCTCATTTTCACAGTTTGTGCTGCCGAGGAGAAATAGAATGAGTAGAGGTGTCTTGAACATTTTGCCCCAAGATATTAAGCGTGCCATGTTGGATTTTTTCTTCGGTTTTGGCGGTTTTAGCTCCATCGTAGATCTGAAATAAAAAGAATATTATCTTTTAAGATGTTTTATAGTTATTATAGTAACGTTTTTTATTTGCTTAGCGAGGTTGTAGAACTCTCTGCCGTAGTTTGTGTTAGGTACAATATGGGTGTCTTCAAATCTACAGTAAATAGGTTTATTTTAGGTAAGCGTGGTCCATCTTAGACCGCTCTACAGAAACATCTGATATAGGTAGTATGATCAAGCGCGGACCTATTTTGAATTAAATAAACCTTATTCGAACCGAATTCATATATTTTTTTATTTCATACAAAAAATACTGTTTTATATTTTTTTTTATTGACCCTTTGACTATCCTGTTAGCTCATTGGTAGTGTATCTGCTTCAAGACCTGTAGAGTCTGGGTTCAATTCCCACCAGGACAAACATATGTGACGATAAATGTTTTTTCTGTGTCTGGATGTATACCATAAGTATGTATTTACTAAAAGTTTTTTTTATTATGGCTCATAGGCTAGGTGTTTGACCACAGCTCACCTGATGTTAAGTAACGGTATGGTGGAAGATGGTAAACTCATCTAGCCTGAAATGGAACTGGCTCTCAAGTGAGGCTGCCGGAACACACCGTTAGATGCTTGGCGGCAGATTTTCAACTTGAGGGTGGTAGCTAGCCAGCCGAGTACTAGAGAATACTCTACCACCATACAACGCATAAAATATGTAAGTATTCTATTAGTTATCTGGTTCCAATAGTACAAGCTTTGCTTAGTTTGGGGCTAGATGGCGCTGTGTGTAATGTCCTACGATATTTATTTGTTAGGCCTAATATTTTTTTTATTTACTATAAAAATACATATTCATATAAATAAAGGAAAATTGAAAACGTTGCAGACCTTTATGACCAGTCGTGTAAAAAAAAATACTCGACTCAACAAAGCTTAGATTCATATTTCTAGAGCCCATATTTTCTGTATATGATGCGTCTACATATTTTGTAACTAGAAACTATAAGTTTCAAATGCAATGGTTTCAAATGCAAACTCAAATGGATAAGGAGCATTCCATTAGTCATGTGATTCAAAAGCGTGCAAATTTAAACTTCGAAACCTCTCTGAAAAGAAAAATTATATTCTAAATAAAACAAAACAGTATTTATTTTAGTTAAAACTATTTATTAATCAACAATTTAATTATGAAAATAATCATCTGTAATGGCACAAATACTTTGAATTTAAAAAATACAATGGCAGTCAAAATGCGTACACTTACGCGTGCGCGTAGGGTAACTGTGCGCAGTGGTGGGGGTAAGTGTACGCCGCATAAATCAACAACATTTTGAGTTGTTGTCATACTCAAAAGCTTATTATTTTAACATTACTGAAACATAATTAGATAGTTACTCTAATTATGTTTCAGTAACGTATAAATTGAAAAAAATAATCAAATGAGTACCAACAAAGATATTAATATCATAATTAATAAAGTTACTTATTTATCAGCACGAAAATACCATATTCAAAACCGATGCACTATTCGTACCACCAGCTATCACAATCGCTACATTTTATCCAGTCTTCAGTCGGTGGATATATATCTCTATCTATATAAAGGACAGTAATATTTATTCTCCGTATTTTCGCGCACACTTTCACGATATGCTTGTGCGTACTCTTATCACCCACCCATTAAATAGGGACTTTGTCAAAAATTTTATTTATTGCATAACTCAGGTAATTCTAGCACTGTTCATTTTAAACCCTTAAAACATGCAAATACCGATGACAATTATAAGATTTTATAAAAGTATACACAACTACAAAAGATTACACTGTATATATGTTAAAATATCTTAAGAAATTAGACAAAGTAATTTCATTATCATCATCTTTTCAGCCGTAGGACGTCCACTGCTGGACATAGGCCTCCCTCATTGATCCCCGTCGTGCGGGGTACTGAAGAGGGGGATGCCGTCTCTTAATTATAAACAGTTGCTGAGATACTTAGTGTGCGCACACTTATCCGCTGCGTACACTTGACCCACATGACTCTATTACATGGCGCCAAGTTGCGTACCTGTTTTATTTGCCTTGTGGTGGCATCAAGTAGGCGGAAAATAACAAGTGAGCTGTGTTCAAACTTGCGGTTTTGTAGCGATGATAGCTCAATGGTTAGTGCGGCCGGTTTACACGCCGAAGGGCGTAGGTTTAAACCCCAACAATGAGCTTAAGCTGCCGGTGAAAATATTGTGCGGAAACCTTAACATGGTGGTGGTATTTTCTAGTCCTCGGCTGGCTAGCTTCCACGCTCAAGTTGAAAATCTGCAAAGCACCTAACGGTGTGTTCCGGCTTCCTCACTAAACAGAGCCTGTTTTTAGAAAATTTGTTTTATTTTTTTGAAACTATTTGGGCGTTCTGTATATATCATAAGTATGTAGGTATATATTTACAAAAATATATACCTACATCAGCAATATTGATGCAGAGGGTTCAGTACACGATTGCCGTTCCAAATAATAAAAAAATAGGTGGTTCATATTTGACCTAATTATCCTGAGCAAAGACAAAAATACGGACACTCAAATTACGCGCACCGAAAATGACATGGTCATGCGCGCGGTCCCAGATTAGATAACAGTTACTAAGTAGTCTACGTATGGTAGTTATGTCTTGCGCTAGCTCGGCGCGTAAGGCTGCGCGCTGTCTATACATTCTGGAGTCTTAGGAAAAACTTTAACCAAGGTTTTCTTAGTTTTTTTTTTGTATATGTTTCGATTTTATTTCTTTATACGTTTCATATGACAAAAGACATGTTGTCTTTGAATATTGCTAATGTTCAAACTGACAGCCCGTATAAGTATTCTATAAGTTATCTAATTCCCATAGTACAAGCTTTGCTTAGTGTGGGGCTAAGATGACGCTGTGTATAAAGTAGCGATGATAGCTCAGTAGTTAGCGCGGTCGGTTCGCATGCCGAAGGGCGTGGGTTCAAACCCCAACAATGAGTTTGAGCTGTCGTTGAAGGAAAACATCGTGAGGAAACCATAGCGTGGTGGTAGAGTAATTTCTAGTACTCGGCTGGCTAGCTACCACCCTCAAGTTGAAAATCTGCCGCCAAGCTTCTAACAGTGTGTTCCGGCAGCCTCACTTGAGAGCCAGTTCTTTTCCAGGCTAGTTGTGCTTTACCATCTTCGACCACACCGTCACCTAACATCGGGTGAGTTGTGGCCAAACACCTAGCCTGTCAGCCATAAAAAAAGTACTACGATTTTTTTTTATTAGAAAAAGCGAGGTGCATACACTGCTCTGCAGTTGAACTAAACGAAGCGAGAGTCGAATGAATTGAATGTTACTACGTATTTAATTGACATACGCATATTTTTTGACATATTGTGAAAGCTTGACCGATCAATGGGATAGATGTAAAGAACGTAACAGCTCTATCACTTTTGACGATGTTTTTTACTGATAGTAGCATTATTGACAGTAGAGCTTTTTTTTTTTTTGACATACCATAATATTATTATTCCAGTTATTTATTTTTAACTTAATTTTTAAATTTTTTACCTTAAATATATATAAAAAAAAGACAAATAATATAAAAAACTTAAAAATTAGGGTGCCGCCGGCAGCGGGGCAGGGCTCAAGCTGCCGGTGGTTAGGGCTGCAGAGTGAGGAACCTCCTAACAATGCGCGCCGTATCAAGGATCACCGCCTTTTGGATCTGACCCTTGACCCAACCGTCTAGCGAGAGTCTCTTAAGATGTTGGTCGAGACTCTTCGCTATAAGACCGTTCACTGTGACGACTATCGGCACAATGATCGTCGAATCAACATCCCACATGGCAGTTATCTCGTGAGCCAAGTCAAGGTACTTGCTAAGCTTGTCCTTCTCGGCCTTCACGAGATTCTCGTCATGTGGGATGGTAATGTCGACGAGCACTGCCCGGCGTTGGGTTCGGTTATTATTATTATTATTATTGTTTGTTTATATTATTATTATAATTAGATTGTGAATTGAGTTGAAATTAATATTGTTACGTTCTGTTTTGTGTGCTAGGAAATAAATAAATTGTGATTTTTGTGACATAAAATGCTTCTATCGTTTTTGTGTCAATAAAATAATTTGAATTTGAATTTGAATTTAACACGTCGTTAAAGCCGTAGTAGTACATTTTACATTACCGCTCATTACTTTGTTAAATTAATCAATAATGAAAATGTAAGAAATCGTCAACATATTAATGAATGCTGATTTATTTCTGTGACAACACCGTCAGAATACAATTTCTAACATGTCATTGAAAACTTTAAGATATCGATCTTATGCATATAGAAATAGGGGTGCCTGCGTAAAATGACGTTAAATCGTACGACATGCTACTGTATTATTTATTCTGTGACCGTGCTCCGATTTTGCTGACACATTTTGAGTTAGTTTATATCGTAAAAGAAATATTATACTATAAAGTTGAGCTAACTAACAATGAGATTGAGCTGCCGGTGAAGGAAAACATCATGAGGATGTGGTGGTAGGGTACTTTCTAGTACTCGGCTGGCTAGCTACCACCCTCAATTTAAAAATCTGCCGCTAAGCACCTAACGGTGTGCTTCCAGGCTAGGTGTGCTTTACCATCTACAACCACACCGTCACTTAACATCAGATGAGCTGTGGTCAAACACCTAGCTTGTCAAACATAAAAAATGCATGTTATAAACTCCGGATAACAGTACTAGAAGCTTATTTAGTCTGTTACAGAATAAAAATTAAGCTAGTCCTATAAATTGTATGAGCGCCCATAAAACTCGGAGGACTATCTTAATTGGCGTCAACTATGTACATATGTATGGGGACACCCTTTAATTTTAAACTTTTTTTTATTTTTTGTAATTTTACCCTTTATTTGTGGTGTAAGCTTTTTGCCAAATTTCGTGATTCTAATTCAACGGGAACTACCATATAGGTTTTCGACCCAAAACCTATAGGGTACTTCCGGTTGACCTAGAATTGACAATTTTGGTTAAAAGCGAGGTCTTACAGCACAAGTAAAGGGAAAATACCAAAAAATAAAAAAATAAAAAAATTAAGGTATTTTTTTTTTATAGCTGACGGCCTTGGTGTTTTCCACAACTCACCTGATGTTGACGGTGTGGTCGAAGATGGTAAAACACACCCAGCCTGGAATGGAACTGGCTCTCAAGTGAGGCTGGCGGAACACACCGTTAGATGCTTGGCGGCAGATTTTCAACTTGAGGGTGGTAGCTAGCCAGCCGAGTACTAGAAAGTACTCTACCACCACGCTATGGTTTCCTCACGATGTTTTCCTTCACCGACAGCTCAAGCTCATTGTTGGGGTTTGAACCCACGTCCTTCGGCATGCAAACCGACCACACCACTGAGTTATCATCGCTATAAATAAATAATTTTGGTACTTACAAGTTTTCGCGAAAATTAAATTTGCCCATATCTTTCGTATTGACTCAGGACCTTGATTTTTATACCTCAGTATCTGGTATAAATTTCAACTTGCTAGGTCCACCCTTTCCTGAGAAAATCGGTGATGACACACAGACAGACAGACAGACAAGAATATCTATTGGTGGTCACTCTATCTATTGGCGAAACTCGCATGATAATCCGTTCAGTAGTTTTTAAGTTTATCGCGAACAGACAGACAGAAGCGGCGTACGACTTTGGTGATAAAAAAACCCGAATTGGATTTGAATTCACTTTAGGCCTTAAGCATTTCGTCATGCCAATTTACGATAGTAGCTACCGTAATTAAAAATAAAATGATTTTCGTGTACTATACGTCATTAGATTAGAGGATGCTGTTATCGGGGAAAACCTTGCAGTTATCAATCAAGATAATGTGTACGTAACTGTGGGACACACTTAAATTAGAGCTGATAAAATCATTCTTTAACCGACTACGATATTTGCCGTGGTGGTGCCGGTGTAAGAATAGTACCCCACCCTCTCTACCCGTGGTTGCCGTAAGGGTCGGCTAAGGGATGTAATCCGGAAGATGGGCAGCAGCGTCTTCCTTGAACAATCACACCTAACTGCGCTCGCCAACCCGCCTGCCAAGCGTGGCGAGTGTTGGTAAAACTCCCCCAGGAGGAGGTCTGTGTCCAGCAGTGGACGTTCTATGGCACATGTGTGTGTGAACCGACTACGCAAAAAAAGGTTGAAAGCAGTTTAAGTATGTAGGTTTATCACTCAACTCATATTAGAAAAACCAGCCGTAGTATATACATTGCACCCGTGCGAAGCCGGGGCGGGTCGCAAGTCTCTACATAGTATACAACAAAGTCGCCGTCGTCTGTACGCTTAAATCTTTAAAACTACTCAACGGATTTTAATGCGGTTTCCATCAATAGACAGAGTGATTCAAGAGGAAGGTTTATATGTATAATACATGCATATGCACCACATTAGTATCTACATTGCACCCGTGCGAAGCCGGGTCCCTTGTAATATATAATTTACAGATGTATGTTGCGCTCTGCAAATTTATGATTAAAAAAAAATAGATAATCGCCCGGTTCAAATGGGTGTTGGATCAGAATGAAACGTGAATACTTGGTTTTTAACCATCCGTGGATTTTAAATCGGGCGTTTACCTATCTCACTGACATTGACATTCAGATAATAGCGAGAGCTATCGGATAAAATCGAGATAATTAACTCGCAAGGGCCAGCTCCACCACCATCCGATAGATTATGCCGGACTGTTAGATATAAAAATTATAAATGCAACATGTACAGACTATGCAAAGTTTACACTCTCTGTCACAAGTAGATAGTTCAATATCTTACTAGCTCTCTTTTCCGTCCTTGTTAACGCACTTACAACGGTATTTTTTAAATGTCGCCAACCCGCCTGCCAAGCATGGCGTGCATTGGTAAAACCCCCCCTAGCGTTGTCACAAAAGTTTCAGGAATCGAAGTCATCTACAGAACAGAACAGAACAAATTTGTTGGCCATTTTGTATATACTTTGTTTTAAAATCTGTTATAAAACTAGGTAAATAGAATTCGTTGTCTGTCTGTATTTCTTTTACCAGTAAAAGGGAAATCTTCATAAAATATGTGTTAGGACTTTATAATGACTTAGGTAATGGTTGTTTTTTAATGAGTAAGTAATGAGACGAACGAGCCACTCTCCTGATGGTAAGAGATAACGCCTGTCCATGATTATTGCAGCGATATCCAGAGCTTTGAGTAGCTCAAAGCCCAAAGCCTAGGGCGTCGTTGCTTTGGCGCTTATTACTTTGTGACTTTCGATGGTTAGTCTCAACAGTTCTGTAATTGCGCTAGCAGCAGTACCCTTCAAACCGGAACCCAGTAATGTTTACACACTACTGCTTGGCGGCAGATTACCTGACACTGCGGTAGTTTCTATCTAGACGACCCCCTGCTAAGGAGATCTACTACCAAGTAATAAATATTGTAACAAAATTAAAAATAAATTGTAAAAGCTGGAAAAGAGCAAGCCTGATTTGCACGTCCTTAATTCCGTCCGAAGTATGTATTAATCTTATAAATTTACTTATCAGACAGATGTGAAACCGGCCCGTGTTAATATGATTTTAATTATAATGTGACATCTGTTTTTGACATTTATTGCGTAACTATCTACTGACGACAAATTCGCTTAAGGTATTTTTTTTTATCAAAAGTGAATTTAAATTAAAACTAAGTATTGCGTGCGTGCAATGTTCTTGCAAGTACTGCCTTCCTGAAAACGAAGTAGGTATTTGACACAGCCTTAAAGTAATCAAAAACTGTTTTTGTGTATTTTTTATTGTCAGTTGAGTCAGTGTTAAGCTGTTGACTATGCTTCTGGCTGAAATGTCAAATGTCAGCCCTCAAAAAAGGTTGTGGTCACAGCCATCCGGAAATCGGCCAAGTGCGAGTCAGAGTATGAAAGGAGATGTTTACAAAACGTAAACATCTCCTAATAAAGTACAAATATATGACGCTCTGACCAAGATTTTTTACAGGTCCACGTGGGCAAAGCCGTGGGGCGAACACTATTGAATTAATAAACCTAAAAAAAGTTTGTTAGCTCATGAAATTTACAATGTAAATGTGTGTTTGTTTGCACACCACAGTGTTACATTTAGATTCTAAGCTACAGAACATAAAAAAATGCAATGAAATATTTAGTGAAATATACAATAAATAATAAAATTTTATTTAGGTGCTTTTTACTTAAGTTACAAATTCAAAGCTTATGTTTTTTTTTCTTGATGATTTCATCGATATTCAGGTTCACATCTTTGTTTAAATTTGGGAGAGCTAGCTCGGATAATCTTTCTTGTGTCATTGAGGCACGCAACGAAGATCGAAGTGAATCTGTGAAGAGTAGAAAACGTTCTATCTGCGGTAGATATGTTGAGCGGGAGAGTTGCCAGTAAGTATTTGTAAGACAATTTTTATGTTACAAATCTTGGTCGAATGCTTTAGTTAATTATTTCAGCCTGTCTACTTCAATAGACCGTGAAACTCTGACGTCACAAGTATATTAGGGTTGTGGGCATGCCCATCGTTTTGCATGGCGGTAGGGCACTTTCTAGTACTCGGTTGGCTAGCTAAAAATATACTGCCAAGCACCTAACGGTGTGTTCCGGCAACCTCACTTGAGAGCCAGTTCCATTCCAGGCTAGGTGTGCTTTAACATCTTCGATCACACCGTCACTTAACATCAGGTGAGCTGTGGTCATATCTCTCATTCATGTATAGTTGCCTCAGGATGTTTTCTTTCACCGTTTGAAGTTATCAGCATACACATATAACTTGTGAAAAAGACAGGGGTGCGCGCCGTGGGATTTGAACCCAGGACATCCAGACTGAAAGTCTGACGGTCTCCCAACTAGACTGGAAAATTTGTTAAACTTAATAATACAATTCACATCATTACATCATCAGCCATCGTCGTCCACAGCTGGACACAGGCCTCCTCCTGGGGGGGTTTTGCCAATACTCGCCACGCTTGGCAGGCGGGTTGGCGAGCGCAGTTAGGTGTGATTGTTCAAGGAAGACGCTGCTGCCCATCTTCCGGATCACATCCTTTAGCCGACTCTTACGGCAACCACGGGTAGAGAGGGTGGGGTACTATTCTTACGCCGGCACCATCGCGGCAATACAATTATTAAAATTATAATAATTATCATTTATTACAATTTCTTAAGTAGGTACATAATATTTTCTTTTACGCGTGCTGTGTGCGTATCTAGAAGGGCGTATATTTTGTGATTGTAAAGCAATTCTTGTATACGTCCAGTTTCGTAAACCTATTAATAAAAAAAAATATCTAATCTAATCTATCTAATACCTTTAAACGAGCTATTCTTGTATATATATACATATATAATCTGGATCTCTGAAACGGCTCCAACGATTTTCATGAAATTTAGTATGCAGGGGGTTTCGGGGGCGATAAGTCGATCTAGCTAGGTTTCATTTTTAGAAAACGTCGTTTTATCCGTGTTTTCAGCCGAGCATAGCTCGGTCATCCAGGTACTGTTACTAAATACTGAATAATTTCATAATACTCAAGTTAAAATCTTCGACCATTTTCTAGGTTAGTATTTGTAAATCCGAACAGAAAATAGAATTGATTACGTCACTATTATGAACTTTATCTAAAACTAGCTTACGTCCTCCATTTCGTCCGCATTGACCCAAGAATGGGGTCCGAAGAGAAATTAAACATAAAATTAATATTTACTATTACAAATATTTTATATCAGAATGTTTTTTTTAATTCAATAGTGTGATCATGTGTGTTGGTAATATACAATTTCGTCAAATATATTTATTATTATTTATTAATCCATAATATTTATTATTATATAAATAATTAAGAAAAACGATAACGAACAAATAAGAGAAAAAATAGATTTTGTAGAGTTCAATAGAAGAACTAAGACTTCTAATTCAAATATGTATGTTTCTTTTGTTATGTTTGACATGTTAAGTGTTTGACCACAGCTCACCTGATGTAAAGTGACGGTGTAGTCCAAGATGGTAAAGAATGCCTAGCCTGGAATGGCACTGGTTCGCAAGAGTTTGCAATCCTAGCATTATTTTATCGTAACATTATTTTACGTAATTAAAGACACATCCCTAACGCATATGATGTAAATAAATACGCATTATTTGATTATGGACAAGTACGTAATCAAAGTACGCATTAAAAAAATAGTTAACTAGTATAATTAATTCTGCTGACCTGTGAGAGTTCCAGTTTTAAAGGAACTTAATCCATTTTTCAAATAATCTTCAATACGACGAAAAACACTGGCCACAGACACACGCGAATAAAAAAAAAGTAAAAATAATTGTCTATTGTTTTTCGAAAAATGTTCGATTTATGAATTGGTGTTTTGGAAAGTTGCCGCGTAAAGTTTTGGCGGGAACTGGCGACGTCTCGCCCCAGCGAAGTCAAGCTTGGTACTGAGGTATGCCGTTGCCAACTAACTAATGCAATACTATATAAAGTATATCGTGTAGTATGGACGGTTTTAGAATTATATGTAGCAATTTTTTTTTCTCTTTCTTCTTGGCATCTTACTCTGTGCATTCTTTCAGTTTAAATGTTTCTGTATTTTGTGTGCAGTCTTCAGTTTACCTATCTTATTGTCAAAGTCCAGTCCTTGCCAGTCAAATCCAATCATGCCTTGGTAAAGCAGTGGTGACTTTAAGCTTCGATGGAGTTTTGGAAGCAACACGAAAAGTCATGTTTTGTCACATTATATCACTTTCCCACACTCGCGCTTGGAATTCGGTACTTTATGAATAAAACTACAATTTTTATACATAAATACTCGAAAAAACATTAGTTTTGGAAAATAATACAATGGGGCGACACGACTCTTTCCGCGTTCCCGCCAAAACTTCTGTATAGCTATAGATGTAACTAATATATTCTAATGGGTACATGACTATATCCTTAGGGTATATTAGACCGAAACGGGGCTTAAACAATTTTTAGTAATGCCACTACATTGAAATCATAAAAAAAAATGCTGTCCCTCATTACATCTCAAGTTTATAGTCTTGTATTATATCACTTCGAAGCCTAGATATTGATTTAACTGCTCTATTAGCTCATTTGGTAAAGTTCTGCTTCGAGAACTGAAGGGCGTGGGTTCGATTCCCACTCAGGACTAACACATGCGTGACTAGCATAGATGTTGGTTCTGTGTCTGTGTGTTCTGTATGTATTTACAAAAAAACAAGTATTTAAGTATTCTGTCAGCTGTCTGGTTCCCGTGGTTCAAGCTTTGCTTAATTTGGACCTAGATGGCGCTGTGTGACATGCCCTCCAATATGTATTTATTTTATTTGAACTTTGCGTATTTAATTGCATAACTCTGTTTACATAAATATACAAACATTAAAATATTAAGAATATAAAGGCATTAATAAACGTAATTTCAAATTTATATCTGCCTATACACTACCGGTCCATAATTTTTTAACCGACTTCAAAAAGGAGGAGGTTCTCAACTTATTTTATTACAAATAGGCTTACGTTTGTACACTATCTACACTTGTTGAGTGTCTTCAAATCAAGAGTAAACACGTTCCTTCTAGGTAAGCGTGTTTCATCCTAGACCACATCGTTGCTTAATATCAGGCAGGATGTGGTCAAACGCGAACCTATTACTTAAATAATAAATATATCATAGGACACGTTACACACAGCGCCATCTGACTCCAAACTAAGCAGAGCTTGTGTGATGGAAGTCAGATAACTGATAGAATACATAAATACTTTTTTTGTAAATAAATACTTATAATACATACAGAACACCCAGACACAGAACAAACATTTGTTTATAATATAAAATGTTTGTCCTTGGCGGGAATCAAACCCACGCCCTACAGCTCGGGCAGACATACTACCAGCCAACAGGGTTGTCAAAAAAACTTATAAAACAATCTTAACCATATCTTGTTAGTGTCGCGCATCCATCAAGTACTACAACTTCGCAACACTTAATCATCTTTTAGTACTATAACTTGTTTAATAGTTGAGTTTTGAAAGTGTCCATACTGTTATTTGATTCGGTAATAACGTAAGATCGTACGATTGTGGCATTGAGATCTCTGAAGGAATCGCAGGTGAAACACAAGAAAGCGGTCACCACGTGCTTTTACATTATTTTAATTAAATTTTAATGTATACATTTTTATGGTTCCGTACCTAAAAATGAAAACGGAACTTTTATAGGATTTGATGTCCGTCTGCCCGTCTGTCAAAATGGACAAAATATGTATCAGCTAAATCAGCAAATTTCTATCAGAAAATAATCTTTTTAGGGTTCCGTACCACAAAAGGAAAAAACGGAATCCTTGTAGAATCACTTTGATGTCTGTTTGTCCGTCTGTCAAAACGGTCAAAATTTATGAAATATGGATCAGTTAAATCAGCAAATTACTATCACATCATCAGCCATAGGAAGTCCACTGCTGGACATAGGCCTCGACTAGGACGACATAGGACTGGACTAGTTAGGTGTGATTGTTCAAGGAAGACGCTGCTGCCCATCTTCCGGATTACATCCCTTAGCCGACTCTTACGGCAACCACGGGTAGAGAGGGTGGGGTACAATTCTTACGCCGGCACCACCACGGCTAATTACTATCAGAAAATCTTTATAAGATCACTTTTATGTCCGTCTGTCAAGAACTTCTATCTCGGCAACGAGTGGTGGTATCGAGTTGAAATTAAAACCATATTCACAAATCTGTAGTCCCTTGCAGCTGCAAAACAATCAAACGTCTCAGTTATCGTAAAAATAAGTTACAGCCGTTTATTTAGCAAAAAACCGTATATTTCGACACTCACAAGGGAATCAAAACCTATAGGGTACTTCCCGTTGACTTAAAACCATGAAATTTGGCAAGAAGCCTTGTCTTATAGTACAAATAAAGGAAAACATTTGGAACTGTTCATTTTTAATTTAATCACAAAAAAATAGGGGCTTTAAGCAAGATATGAAGGTCCAATATGTACAGTGAGTTAATCGTGTCATATGAAAGAGCTTTATTAGCACAAGTTAAAACAGGTTTTTAATTATTTTTACGATGTTTAATTTTTAATGTAAAAAAAAAACTTCAACACTCGATTTCCAAACTGTTTATCATACCTACTAGTTTATACTGAACCCACGGTGGGCAAGTCTGACTCGCATTTGGTCATGTTTTTTTTAATTTTAAATAGGTTTGCGTTTGACCACGCCCTACTTGGTGTTAAGCAGGACGTAGTCTAATATGAACACTTACCTAAAAAAAACGGTTTACTCTACATTTAAATATACCCAAATTGTATTTTGAGGTAAAAACAAAGTTCCACATCCTCCATCCTATAACAGAACTGGCGAACAGTACCGTGTGTAATATTACACGAACAATTTGAAGCCACTTTTGACCCCCTCATAACTCAAAAACTATTTCACATAAACATGTCTTTGGCTCATAATTATATTGAGATTTGCGAGATACAATTTGATTTTCATTAAATACTTGAAAATAATGGCAAACGCATGAAGTGTGATGACTAAATAAGAAGAAAGAACCGAACCGAATAAATTAAAAAAAAAAAGTGTAAAAAATTATTTTGGCTGGAATGCGAAAAAATTATTTGTTTCCAAAACTTGTTGTATTTGTGGAATCTCACTTTAAATCTTCGTTTACTTCGTTTCAAATTAGCAAAAGGTCTTCTGGGCAGGTTCCACCGCAGTACCAGATATCCTGCCGTGAAGCAGTAGTGTGTAAACATACCTGTATTCCGCTTTGAAGGGTACTACTGCGAAATTACAGGGCTGTTGAGACTATCGAATGTTCCAAAGTAATGACCGCCAAAGCAGCGAAACCCCGGACTTTGTTTACTCAAAGTTCTGTGTATCGCTGAAATGGCGATGATAGCTCAGTGGTTAGCGTGGTCGGTTCGCATGCCGAAGGGCGTGGGTTCAAACACCAACAATGAGCTTTAGCTGTCGGTGAAGGAAAACATCGTGAGGAAACCATAGCGTGGTGGTAGGGTACTTTCTAGTACTCGGCTGGCTAGCTACCACCCTCAAGTTGAAAATCTGCCGCCAAGCATCTAACGGAGTGTTCCGGCAGCCTCACTTGAGAGCCAGTTCCATTCCAGACTAGGTGTGCTTTACCATTTTCGCCCACACCGTCACTTAACATCAGGTGAGTTGTGGTCAATCACCAAGTCTGTCAGCTATTAAAAAAAATGGTCATGGAAGTGTTATCTCTTACCATCAGGAAAACGTCTCGTTCGTCTCATTACTTTTAAAGTACCTGGTTGACCGAGCCTTGCTCGGCTGAAAACACGGATAAAACGACGTTTACTGAAAATGAAACCTAGCTAGATCGATTTATCGCTCCCGAAACCCCCTGCATACTAAATTTCATGAAAATCGTTGGAGCCGTTTCTGGGATTCAGATTATATATATACATATATACAAGAATGCTCGTCTAAAGGTACTAGATTAGATTTAAAAAAATATTGCTGCAGTGTCTAGTGTTAAAAAGGCCAGTGTTCAACAAGAGTCGTCCATTATTATCAGGTGAGCAGTAGCCAATTACTTAGCCCGTCAACTATAAAAAGGCAGGCCGCCTCATTTTGATATTTCGGCGAAAGGTTACATTTGCGCAAGAAGCTGCAAAGGCAGCTTTTCACAGTAAAATTGTAACTTACCTTTCAATAGGCACTTTTTAATAACAGGTTATTGAGGTAACTTATTATTACGGCTGCTGTTTTGAATGCAGTCTGGATACACGAGGTGATAAGCTTAGGGTATAAACCTAAAGGGGCAGCCCCGGATCTTGGCCTTACTTTACAAACCTTTCAAAAATAAAAATAAAAATTAAAAAAAAAATTGGTCTCACATTTATGCATATCGGCAATCGATACAATACCGCATGAATGGACGCAACCTAAGAATATCGCAAATTGTAAAAGAGTGGTCTAAAGCATCGATACAATGCCTCCCTATAATTATATTGGACCGAGAATGCAACGGGACAGTTACCAAACCAACTCAGACAGAACAGCGAGTTTTTGCATTGCGGTCACAGTATAAAGAACACAGTAAGGCGATTCAAGGTTAATTTATTTGTTAGAATATGGTTTAGTGTCTTATAACTATTTAGTAGCGATGATAGCTCAGTGGTTAGCGCGGTCGGTTCGCATGCCGAAGGGCGTGGGTTCAAACCCCAACAATGAGCTTGAGCTGCGGGTGAAGGAAAACATCGTGAGGAAACCATAGCATAACCATAGTAGGGTATTCTCTAGTACTCGGCTGGCTAGCTACCACCCTCATGTCGAAAATATGCCGCCAAACATCTGACGGTGTGTTCCGGCAGCCTCACTTGGGAGCCAGTTCCATTCCAGGCTAGGTGCACACCGTCACATAACATCAAGTGACTAATAAGACTTTTCTCGAGAATTGCGTTAGATTCTATAATAAAATCCCACTTGAGGTAACTAAAATGTCCTATAATAAATTCAAAGATTTTATAAAGCAGAGGTTAATTGACAAAGCCTACTATAAGGTGGCTCATTACGTGAAAGACTGGAATATATGATTGTTGTAGCTTCTCTCTGCACTTGCATCCCCCTGGCTAAGTGACAATTGTAGTAAGCATAATGTATTAATATATAATATACTGTAAACTGTAACCTAATATGAAAAGATAGATCCACAAAAAAAATGCCTTGTTGAGTTTCTTGCCGGAGTCTTCTCAGTTGAAGTGTAATTACGAGCCGGTGGTAGATTCAAACATGTAACTTAACGTTCATAAGTGCCTTACCAAACTGAATAAATGACTTTATGATTTTGACAAGAGAAAGAAAAAAACATGTTTAATTGCATTTTAAATTATTTAAAGAGAAAAACATATTACTGAAATATAATAAAGTGGTTTTACTGCGAAATGTTGATTAACTGTGTCACCCACATACCATGGTTACTGAAGACGGGCGAAAAATATTTCACTGCATATTTTTAGACATGTCACCTCATGCCACGTCTAACGTCGTCTGACAATAGATCTGTGGTATATGTAATATCGTCTTTTATTTAGTTTTCATAAGTCACTAACAACATTGGCGAGTTTTTGGCGGGAACGCGGTGAGCGTCGTGTCGCCCCATTGTATTTTTTTCTCAAAACTAGTGTTTTTTCGAGTTTTTATGCATAAAAATAGTGATGTTTTATTTATAAAGTGCCGAATTACAAGCGCGAGTGTGGGAGAATGATATAATGTGGTTAAACATGACTTTTCATGTTGCTTCCCAAACTCCATCCAGAAGCTTATAGTAAAGTCGCCACTACTTTACTAAGGCATGACTTGACTGGGACCGACTGGACTTGATCAAGACTAGACTTTGACTGTAACTATAGATGATTGAAAAATGAAGACTTCTCACAAAATATAGAATCATTGAAACTGGCAGAATGCACAGAGTGCGATGCCAAGAAGAAAGAGAAAAAAAAACAACATTGGCGGGAATGCGAAAAAAACATTAAAAGTAATAAGACGAATAAAACGCTCTCCTGAAGTTAAGAGGTAACGCCTGTCCATGACCATTGCAGCGATACACAGAACTTTGAGTAGCAAAACAAACAGCCCACCACTGCTTTGGCGCTCATTACTATTTTTTAATGATGGTTGTTTAACTATTGTATACACCAAACATTATACAATACAGAAGAAATAAACTTCATTAACTGGTGTAACAACTGGCGACCTTATCGCTAAAAACAATCTCTTCTAGGCAACCTTAGGATGCAAAGGATCAGAGGAAGAGAGAGGGGGTGTGTCAGTAATAAGTAGAAGATATCAGGATCACATACGCGCGAGTATTTCGGCACTATTTTATTAGGGTTCCGTACCCAAAGGGTAAAACGGGTTGTCCGTCCGTCTGTCGCCAGGTTGTATCTCATGAACCGTGATAGTTAGACAGTTGAAATTTTCACAGATGATGTATTTCTGTTGCCGCTATAACAACAAATACTAAAAAACAGAATAAACTTTTTTGTTGTTTTTATAGATAATGATACGGAACCCTTCGTGCGCGAGACCGACTTGCACTTGGCCGGTTGTTTATATAAACGTTGGAAAAAACATAACTTTTGGAAAATTGTACAATATACAATATATAATATACCTATAATGCGGCAAGACGATTTTTTTTTATTGCTTACAGGCTAGGTGTTTGACCACAACTCACCTGATGTTAAGTGACGGTGTAGTTGAAGATGGTAAAACACACCTAGCCTAGAATGGAACTGGCTCTCAAGTGAGGCTATCGGAACGCACTGTTAGATGCTTGGCGGCAGATTTTCAACTTGAGGGTGGTAGCTAGCCAGTCGAGTACTAGAAAGTACCACCACGCTATGGTTTCCTAACGATGTTTTCCTTCACCGGCAGCTCAAGCTCATTGTTGGGGCTTGAACTCACGCCCTTTGGCATGCGAACCGACCGCACTAACCACTGAGCTATCATCGCTACAAAACTTTACGATCTAAATTTTATAACTCCCGCTACAACTCTTATACGCTCCCCAGTCGTCTATGACTTCATTTTCTCTGTTACTGACTAAAAAGCAAAAGGTGAATCTAATTCACTTTTAAAACGTCTGTTACCTACCTGTCTCTACTCTTTAACAATGGCTTACAACTTTAACAATACAGCAATTCATGCAAAAAGATGTACAATTTCATTCAAAGAGGCATCAATATCATTCTACTTGAGCGCCCGCCATGTTACTTTTGTTTTTTTTTTTATATCTTTTTTTTTAATTCTCTCCGACTTATTTGGTGCGGCATCTTTAACTGGACGTCGATACTCTAGGGTTATTTTTAGGGTACCGTTAAATATTGTGATTAAAATCTTTAAAATTTCGTGTCAAGTTGTTTGTCCGCGATGAAATCCTCAACTACTGAACCGATTTTAACCAAATCTTGCACACTGTGTACAGTTTGATTCAACTTGAGAGATAGGACAGTTTATATCTCAATTTATAATCGCAATATTTTTTCTTTTGCAAATTATTTGTTTATTATACGACAAAGAGGTATAATTATCTGTGAGTTCCATAAAATTCTAATAGATGGCGGTGTAAAGTAATTTATTAACTGGATTGCGTAAGTATCCAATAGATGGAGCTACGTTAAAAGTCCAAACGTAGATATAACAAAACAATGCATGGTGAGATATTCCTCTTTTATAGATGTACCTACTAAAAAGTCCGCGATGGCATATACCTACCTACCTTACTGTACCCATTCTTACTACCCGTGCGAAGCCGGGGCGAGTCGCTAGTTATATTTATTTTGTAATTAACGTTGTACCTACTTTTTGAACTTGATAACTTGTCTGATCCTTTTTAGTCCTTCATATCGTTTTCATTTAGGGTTATTAACATTGAGTTTCCCCGTTGTAAACGCAAAAAGAAAATATGCGAATTGGCAGAATACACAAACGTGCCAAGGCTGAAGAATAAATTTAAAAAAGTCTTAAAATTTATGAATGAAGTTTTTCTATTCCTGGGAACACGAAATAATTAGTCACCGTATTGTACCTATTATTTTTCAAAGCTTGTGTTTTTTCTAGTGTTTTTAATGGATAAAAATAAGAGATTTTTATTTATAAAATACAGAATTACGTGCACGAGTTTTGCTAAATGTTGTTAGACGTATCTTTTCGTTTTTAACTGACTTCAAAAAAGGAGGAGGTTCTCAATTTGTATACTGTTTTTTAAATTATTGTTACCTCAGAACTTTCGACTGGGTGAACCGATTTTAATGACTCTTTGGTCATGGACAATGGACATGCATTATATCTCGCCTCATTTCTTTTCCATAAAAAAAAAACCTTGTCGGTGACTTATTCTCTGGCGAATTACTTCGTTCCGGATACGATACCTCAATGTAACGCCAACCATAGCACTTGCCATAACTCGTAGAGCTCGTTAATATAATACTCCATATTAATTTCGCCCTGTAACGAATATTCACGCGGACAAAGCCACGGGTATAGCTAGACAATAATAATTTTATCCAGAACCCCTGTCCGAAATAAAATTCTATCTTTGATCTTTGAGAAGCGCCCTTGCCATATTTATTATCAGACAATTGTCACCTTTGTATGTATTGGTATCTCTGCTTGGTTCTCACGTGGATGGGTTGTATGATTGTATGACACCTTTTGTATGGGTGGCAAAATGACTGAATGATTTAGCCTACCCTACTTATAGTACAGGGTGTGTCTAATCTTCAACAGGGTTGCGCGAAACAGTTACCAAGTTGTTTAGTTTTTAGGGTTCCGTACCCAAAGGGTAAAAATGGGACCCTATTACTAAGACTTCGCTGTCTGTCTGTCTGTCCGTCTGTCTGTCACCAGGCTGTATCTCAGGAACCGCGATAGCTAGACAGTTGAAATTTTCACAAATTATGTATTTCTGTTGCCGCTATAACAACAAATACTAAAAACAAAATAAATATTTAAGGGGGGCTCCCATACAACAAACGCGATTTTTTTGCCTTTTTCATAGACGGTACGGAACCCTTCGTGCACGAGTCCGACTTGCACTTGGCCGGTTTTTTCATAAAAGTAATAAGGGCATCGTTGCTTTGGCGCTCATTACTTTGAGACTTCCGATGGTTAGTCTCAACAGCCCTGTAATTTCGCTAGCTGCAGTAGCAGTACCCTTCAACCCGGAACACAGTAATATTTACACACTACAACTTGGCGGCAGAATATCATCATTTCAATATATATCAATTGGTGGCAGATCCCGTCTGCCAAGCGTGGCGAGTATTGGCAAAACCCTCCCAGGAGGCCTATGTCCAGCAGTGGACGTCCTATGGCTGATGATATGATTATGTGAAGTAAAACAAATATGTGTTAAAACCACGTCGGTTCCCATAGTAAAAAACAAACTTATTGTTTTGTTATAGAAAAGCCATGAAAGCTCAGTGATTAGCGCGGTCGGATCACTCGCTGGATATCCTAGGTACAAATCCCAACAATGAGTTAAAGCTACCAGTCAACGAAAATATCGCGAAGAAACAATAGCAGGTTTTTTTATAATTGACAGGCTAGGTGCTTGACTATAGCTCACTTGATGTTAAGTGACGGTATGGTCGAAGATGGTAAACACATCTAGTCAAGAATAAAATTGGTCCTCAAAGTCAAAAGAAAGTAATTTGACACCAAGTCAACACAGATGTCGATCCAGCCTGTATATTATGGCCAAGGGCCCAGGTAGCGCTTATTTACAGATCACTCACACAGGATCGTCTTGACAAACGTTAAATATATTCGAAAAGTCAACAATACTTAGACAAAATATGAAGGGTCATTAAAAGGCGGAATTTAAAAAAAAAACTTAAGTTTTTTTTCATTACTGGACGGTTAGACACGGCCAAAGCGCCATCCGAGTTTTGGCGGGAACGCGGTGAGCGTCGTGTCGCCCCATTGTATTTTTTTCTAAAACTAGTGTTTTATCGAGTTTTTATGCATAAAAATAGTGGTGTTTTATTTATAAAGTGCCGAATTACAAGCGCGAGTGTGGGTGAATGATATAATGTGGTTAAACATGACTTTTCGTGTTGCTTCCAAAACTCCATCCAGAAGCTTATAGTAAAGTTGCCACTACTTTACTAAGGCATGACTTGATTTGACTGGGACCGACTGGACTTGATCAAGACTAGACTTTGACTGTAACTATAGATGATAAAGAAGCTGAAAAATACTACTCACAAAATATAGAAACATTGAAACTGGCAGAATGCACAAAGTGCGATGCCAAGAAGAAAGAGAAAAAAAAGCGCCATCTGTACAAAGTGGACATTCTCTACGTACCTTTCGTTAAATTTTAATATCTTTGTATATAAAACCTCTTTCTATAACTCCTCTTTCATTCTGAAGCTGTTAAATGAACAATATTGAACATTATGTAAAAGTAATAAGACGAACGAGACGCTCTTCTGATGGTAAGAGACACCTGTCAATGACGATTGCAGCGATACACAGAACTTTGTGCAGTAAAACAAAGGTCATCACTGCTTTGGCGCTCATTACTTTAAGACATTTGATGGTTAGTCGCAATAGCCCCGTAATTTCGCTAGCCGCAGTACCCTTCAAACCGGAATACAGTAATGTTTACACACTACTGCTTGGCGGCAGAATATCTAGTACTACGATAGTACGTAAGTAGACGAAGGAAATCTACCACCAAGTAATACAATATGGGTGCCTTCAAGTCGCGAGTGAATCGGTTTCTTCTAGGCGAGCGTGCTCCACCGTAGACCGCCTCGTCGCTTAAAACAGGCGAGTTGGCGGTCAAACACAAACCTAGGTATACGTCAATAAAAAATCGTGGAAATAAAATTGTTATTGTAATTCGTGGAATGAGCTTCCCGCAGAAATTCAGAGGGCTAAAACACTTGTAGTTTTCAAGGGTATAGTTAAGCTGCACTTCCTAATGTTATACCTTCGCAATTCGCCAATTGATATCTCATCTTATATGTTTATGTATAGTAACATATGTAAACGTATATCTATAGGTATATATATATCAATAAGCTTGTTAGCGATGCGCTCATTATTTATGTAGGTAGTGTAAAATAGTATATAAGTTAATTTTAAGATATGGGTAGGCTGCGGATTCTTCGTAGATTCGATAGGACGTCCACTGCTGGACGTAGGCCTCCTCCTGGGGGGGTTTTGCCAATACTCGCCACGCTTGGCAGGCGGGTTGGCGAGCACAGTTAGGTGTGATTGTTCAAGGAAGACGCTGCTGCCCATCTTCCGGATTACATCCCTTAGCCGACTCTTACGGCAACCACGGGTAGAGAAGGTGGGGTACTATTCTTACGCCGGCATCACCACGGGTAATTAATATGTTGTCCCCCAATTTTGTTATCATCAGTTTTCTGAGTTCCCGCTATGGACGCAAATTTAAACTATTATTCACGTTAAAACTTGCAATTTCTAAATAGCCTGTCATTGCCACAAGTGACTCTTGATGGATATTGATAGTCAATTGACTGTCTGATGGAATAATATGCGTAACAACTAATGTTTTGTGTTGGTACCGATGATTGACTCAATAAAATCTCGGTTTTGTTTAAGAGTATGTATAAAAAGTCTTCGAAATAAACGAGTTTATTTGCAGAAGGAATCTTCGAAACTTCTCAATTACCTTAGACTTACATACAAGAACGCGTGAAAAACATAACCCTTACTTGGCAGTCGGGTAAAAATCGTGAAACTTAACTTTTATCATATTACTAGCTGTGCTCCGCGGTTTTACCCGCGTGGTGATGGATGATGATAGTAAAAAGTATCCTATGTTTTATTCCAGGGCCTAAAGTATCTACATGCATAATCTCATTCAGATCCGTTCAGCCGTTCTGGCGTGAATGAGTAACAAACATCAATCCATCCAACCTTTCACATTTATAATATTAGTGGGATTAAGTTAATAATTAACTAAGCCGGAATATATGTCACACAAAGAGGTTTTATAATAACTCAATACAAGTTTAATACAGCTATCTATATGTTAACAAAGTTTCCTTGTATGCGATCTGATAAGATGACATAATTACGGGCAAAATACTTTTATTATAAACAAGTTTCGCCTGCCGTTTCGTCTGCTATTTCGTGATTATTTTTTTTATATATGTATATAACTTCATCACTCACTACTACATAGTATTAAACAAAGTAGCTTTCTCTGTCCCTATATCCCTATGTATGCTTAAATCTTTAAAACTACGCAACGGATTTTGATGCGGTTTTTTTAATAGATAGAGTGATTGAAGAGGAAGGTTTATATGTATAATAACATCCATTAAATAGTGGAGAAATACTGTTATTTTTGAGGTTTATACCCGTGCGGAGCCGGAGCGGGCTGCTAGTATACAATATAAATGTTGTAAGTTTTGGTTGGGATATCGTCTGGCTTCCATTCTGGATCTGGATAATGTATAACACTGACGACATCCTGTTAAAATGATTTGCCTAATGATTTAAACGACGTTTTCTAAAAATGAAACCTAGCTAGATCGATTTATCGCCCCTGCATACTAAATTTCATGAAAATCGTTGAAGCCGTTCCCGAGATTCAGATTATTATATATACAAGAATTGCTCGTTTAAAGGTATTAGATTAGATGTATAGATATGACAAGATAAATTATTTTAAATGTAATTAATTACTTGACATTGTGAATGACATTACATTAACTTGACTTTTTATATTTATATGGACTTTTGGTATTTATTTATTTTATTTTATGGCTGACAGGCTAGGTGTTTGACCACAACTCTCCTGATGTTAAGTGACGGTGTGGTCGAAGATGGTAAAGCACACCTAGCCTGGAATAGAACTGGCTCTCAAGTGAGGCTGCCGGAACACACCGTTAGATGCTTGGCGGTAGATTTTCAACTTGAGGGTGGTAGCTAGCCAGCCGAGTACTAGAAAGTACCCTACCACCACGCTATGGTTTCCTCACGATGTTTTCCTTCACCGGCAGCTCAAGCTCATTGTTGGGGTTTGAACCCACGCCCTTCGGCATGCGAACCGACCGCGCTAACCACTGAGCTATCATCGCTACAAAATCGTATCGTAATCGTATTTAATTATTATTGGCCTAAATGGGCGTAGCATGTTAACACGTTTTTTTATAATAAAATATTTTAAATTTATTAAAAAGTACCGGTCATAAAAAATGTCACTCGTTATACAAATATATTTGTGAGTTTTTTAAATCTATTTATCTTAAATGTTAGAAAAAGAGGGTGACACTATTAATGATCTGCTAATTATAATTTCGAGGAACCAAACAAATAAGCAGACTCGAAATAAGATCTAATTATATAATTTAGTGATTACATAGTGTAGTTGCAAAACTTGCAAAGTGATGTCTACACAAGTCGATACCGGAACGAATTATATCGACAGAAATCGGAATTAGTGACAAGCAAGTCTTCATTGTTGTATAGCAATGAAGACTTGCTCTAATAAAACAGATGGTCAGAACCATATGGGAACCCCGTTAGCCATCATTGATCTCTATATTGTCCACTTGCGATGACAGTGTGACATCTCGAATTATACGTTTTTTCGTTTTACTGATATTCTGAATCGCGATCTTGCGTTCTTATCTCTAAAAAAATCGATAAAATCATTTAAAATGAGCAGCAGTTTTAATACTTGCTCAAAGAAGTACCAGATTGTCGTTCAACCTCGTTTCTATGCTATAAAATCACCTATTTTGAGATATCTATTTTTTTATTTTCAATAACATTTATGATTATCCATTCCATCTAACTCGCTGGAGCTACTATGCCAGCGATCCAGAGCCTCGCTGGGTTGGGTCGAGACTCGAGTAGACGCTAGTAGGGGGAAATGCACAAAACACCCCAAGCGGGACGTCAGTGCATGACCTATCGCCCCCACTTTGAATAAGAATAAAAAAGAGTTTTGGCGGGAACGCGGAAAGAGTCGTGTTGCCCCATTGAATTTTTTCCAAAACTAGTATTTTTTCGAGTGTTTATGTATCAAAATAGTGGTGTTTTATTCATAAAGTGCCGATTTACAAGCGCGAGTGTGGGAAAGTGATATAATGTGGTGAAACATAACTTTTCGTGTTGCTTCCAAAACTCATAGTAAAGTCGCCACTACTTTACTAAGGCATGACTGACACGGATTGGACTTGACCAAGACTGGACTTTGACTATAAAGATAAAGAAGCTGAAAACTGAAGACTGCACACAAAATACAGAAACATTGAAACTGGCAGAATGCACAGAGTGCGATGCCAAGAAGAAAGAAAAGAAAGAAAGAATAAGAATCCGATTTGCTCCGGGCGTCAAATACAGAGATACGTTTTTTCATATATTTATAGTTCAATTACTCATTGTAGGCTAATAAAATCAATTTCCTTAAGCTTGTCATTAGTAATTGCACTGTAATTGAAAGAAAAAACGTACCTAACACATTTAAAATATGATGCTCTGAACAAACCTAATCACGAGGTAATAGCAGGACCGCAAAAAAATTATATGTAAAGAAATGCTGCGTTGAATTAACAGAATTATTTTTCAAACCTTGTGCTGTTTCGAGTGTTTCTGCTATAATACAATCTCGCAATTTCTTTTTATATTGTGTTTCCGGACGTAGGAAAAATCATGAGTGTTGGAATAATTTACAAACGTGCTATCGCCGAAGAATAAAAAAGAAAAAGAAATTTCGCAAATTGATTTAAAACCCTCCTGCGCGTAGTACATAAGAAAACATGAGAATTGGCAGAATGCACGAACGTGCTATGGCCGAAGATACAAAGGAAAAAAAATGTACTACACATAAAAAAGTTTTTAATAAAATCTAAGATATTTCAGGTAAAAATATTTAAACATGCAATAAAAAACTAATCGAACTCTTTTGGCGCTATCATTTGCAAAGTAGGTCGCCTTTCATTTTCTTCCGAGCAAGGCTGACGAATGAAGTGCGAAGAGAATTATTTTTAAAACTTGTTATTATTTTTCAGTCAGGAAGCTTCGGTAGCGTGATTAGTAGATCGTCTGGCTTCCAATCTGGAGGTTCTGGGTTCAAATCCCACGGCATGCACTTTTCTGATGCATCTTTTCTGAGTTATGTGCGTATTGCCGCTAACTTCAAACGGTGAAGGAAAACATCTTAAGGAACACTTTCGTAAGAAAATTCTCGAAAATGTCTGAAATCTACCAACCTGTACTTGGCTAGCATGATTGACTAAGGCCATACCCTACTTACAATGAGAAGAAGCCCACGCCCGGCAGTGGGACACTTGGTTCTCGTTATACATAAACTTCGAGTGTTTATGTATAACATACAATGCGACTACTGGACTTGTCCGCTTCCCGCCAGAACTCTAACACATTTTAGAATCGTGTGCTGCCATCTACCAGCGAATAGTGTATTTATATATTGCGAATTGCAACCACGTAACCGTGAGTTTTGGCGGGAACGCGGAGAGTAATGTCGCCCCATTGTATTTTTTCCAAAACTTGTGTATTTTCGAGTGTTTATTTATAACAATAGTGGTGTTTTATTCATAAAGTGCCGAATTACAAGCGCGAGTGTGGGAAGAAGATTTTATGTGGTGAATCATGACTTTTTGTGTCGCTTTCAAATCTCTATCGAAGCTTAGTAAAGTCACCACTACTTTACTAAGGCAAGACTAGATTTGACTGGCGCGGATTGGACTTGACCAAGACTGGACTTTGACTGTAAAGATAAACAAACCTGAAAAATGAAGACTGTACACAAAATACAGAAACATTGAAACTGGCAGAATACACAGAGTGCGATGCCAAGAAGAAAGAGAAAAAAACCCGTAGCCGTAGGATTTTTCTTTGTATTAGTTTTACTAGTCCCCGGTAGATGGCACTAAATTGCAATAAAAATCGTTTTAGTTTCAAGGTTAGTGGTTATTTGTTAACTCTGTTTCAAGCCAAAACATTTTTTTTTGCCTAAACATTATTAATAATTGAATTGGTTTATTGAAAGAAATAATAATCTCTGCTGTCATTCGAAATTAAGGGTCGGCCAAGAACGGCGACATCATCGTTTTGGGCGACCTTCTTTACAATGTAATAAAATAATCATTTTTGTTCTAAGTATAGCTTTGAAATTATACATTTTAAATTATTTAAGAAAATCCGTCAATAGTAAAAAAAAATGGCGGAATTTTGGAGCGAAATAGTAATATGTTAAAAAAACTTAAATACAAACTTATCAAGTAGGGTATCTAAATAAAAGACATTAAAAGAGTTACAAAAATATATTGAAGTTATGTTTTTTAATTAGGAATAATAAATTGGTTTAAAAAAAAATCCTTTAATTATAGCTATTTTATTCGCAGTCGGGTTATTGATGTTTTAAACTGTTCAGCTTGTTGCTAATGATATTTACATAATTAATTATTAGAAAACAAAAAGATAATAAAATTTGAACAGAGTAGTAGATTGGCTAAACAAAAATAGTTTAAAAGTGAATCTCGATATAACTACAATGTTAATTCGAAACTTCAAAGCCTTAGTATAGAGTATTGAGATAAGCATAATATAAAAGAAACCAATTTATTAACATTTCTCTGAATTACTATAGATAACAACTAACTGGAAATCTCATGTGGACAAAGTATGTTCCAAACTCAGCGGTTGAGTTTTGGCGGGAACGCGAGAAGAGTCGGGTCGCCCCATTTTTTTTCCTTTCTTCTTGGCATCGCACTCTGTGCATTCTGCCAGTTTCAATGTTTCTGTATTTTATGTGCAGTCTTCGGTATTCATCTTCTTTATTTTAAGTGTCACTCCATTGTACTTTTTTCCAAAACTACTTTTTTTTAAATAGATAAGTTTGCGTTTGACCGCCATCTCGCCTGATGTTAAGCGAAGATGCGGTCCACAGTGGAGCACGCTCGAAGAAGAAACCGATTCACTCGCGACTTGAAGGCACCCAGATTGTATCTATCAGGGAACACCCACTCGGGCAGCAAATTCCATTGTGTAGCGATTCGTACAATGAAAGTAGATTCAAACCGTTAACTTAACCATAAGACCTTAAGTAACCACAATTTAACGTGAATAAATGACTTGAAACAGTTTATTTCAGACTCATTCTTAGATCAGTCCATAACAAAATAGATTAAAATAAATAACAGTAAAAGTAATACCTATTTAAAATGACAGTTAAATACAAATTTTAGTAATTGTTTTAATAATATAATTACATTCACAAGAAAAATAAATAAATATATGTATATTTTAGTGTTTTTTACATTAATTGTGTTGTATAAGGTTCAAGTAGATACAAGTTGCAATCGTACAAAAGATTATTACAAATTAAATAACTTGCAGAAAAAATAAATCATTGACACATGTAAAATTTTTGGTGGGGACGCATACAAAGCTTTATTTATAAAAATTACAAATTATACAAATTATCGAAATACGCTAGCTATATGCACAAAATCTGATGCCAAAACAAAAAAAAAAAATGTAACTTTTTTTCTTTCGTCTTTCGTGTCTTCGGCTTATGCTTCCGAATCTTTATTTCTTCTGTTCCACGCATAAATCCCGATGCCAATGGCGACGACCCCTATTACGACCCCACCGACGAGGACTGCGCCACCACCAGAGCACGCTACAGAGACGGTACAAGCCACCGCTCTCGCTGTGGCATAGCCACTACCTCTCGCACGGAAACGAGACATGCCGAAGACCTGAAAAAAAAACAATAAGCCTCATCGTGAAAGGAGAATTTAACAACATTGAAATATTATAGAGTTTTGGCGAGAACACGATAAACGTCGTGTCGCCCATTGATATTTTTTTCAAATTTTAGTGTTTTTCGAGTGGTATAAAAATAGTGGTTTTATTTATAAAGTGCCGAATTACAAGCACGAGTGTGGGAAAGTGATATAATGCGGTGAAACATGAATTTTTGTGTTGCTTCCAAAACTCCATCGAAACTTATAGTAAAGACGCCACTTTACTAAAGCATGACTAGATATAAGATATGAATTGCAAAAAACGAAAGACAAGGCAGTATGGCTTTATAGCTTTAGCCTCCCCAAAAGGGTAAATTGATTAAAAATAAAATAAAATAAGAAATATTATGTCTAACGTAAGAGGTTTTTTGGCAGGAGCGCGGAAAGAATTGTGTCGCCCCATTGTATTTTTTTTTCATGTTTTTACATAGACATATGTATAAAAATAATGGTGCTTTATTAAAAAAAAGTGCCGAATTACAAGCGCGAGTTATATAATGCGGTGAAACATGACTTTTCGTGTTGCTTTTAAAACTTCATCGAAGCGTAAAGTCACCACTACGTTACTAAAGCATGACTAGATTTGACTTGACCAAGATTGGACTTTGCTGACGGCCTGGACTTGACCAAGACTGGACTTTGACTATAAAGATAATGAAGCTGAAAACTGAAGACTGCACACAAAATACAGAAACATTGAAACTGACAGAATGCACAGAGTGCGATGCCAAGATGAAAAAAAAAAGTAACTTAGTACCAAGCGCCCGCGCTAACTATCGCTAAATCGCCTTTCAACCAAGATGGCGGCCCGAGCGACCACACCATGAAGCTATATAGCTTCATGGACCACACCTCGAGGTCGCAAACTTAGACTTTCCATCAGAGTACCAACCTAAACGACATATTTAAAAAAAAAAACATACACCTTGTTCACTACTCCATGAAAACACATTTATTTAATGAATAACCTAAGAATTTCGTAACATTATACAGGAATTACTTCACTTTAAACATATTAAACGTCACTTAAATAATCACGCAGTGGGTTGACCATTTTGCACACACTTCTTTATAATAAACTAGCGAACCGCCCCGGCTTCGCACGGGTGTAATGTAGATACTAACGTGGTGCATTAGCCAGCGTTTGCAATGTAAACGCACAAAAACATGTGTTTTACATCACATTACAAATCTTTGAAATTCTCGGTTTTTCTTCACTGAAATATACATAAAAACCTTCCTCTTGAATCACTGTCTATTAATGGAAACCGCATTGCACGTGTGTGTGTGTGTGTGTGTGAGAGAGAGTCTGTGCGTGTGTGTGTGTGCTCAAAGCAATTTTTTTAAATTATTAGTTATTTCTCCGTATCTAAATGTGTTAGTGTTTGCAAATATTTGAAGAATTTACTAATTTTTGTTAGTTCCGAAATTCTTTGCTACGTACAATTAGATATATAAAATCCTTGCTGTCATAATTGATTAGGATATAATAGATAATGGGAACAGCGGGAAATACCTACCTATCATAATAATTTCCTAATTAACAGTTCTGGGACGAACAAAACGCTCTCCTGATAACGCCTGTCATTATTGCAACGGTAAGTACCTACTCGGATCATTGAGTAACAAAGCAAAAGAAATCGAGAAAAGAAGAAAATATTTTTATATAATCGTTGTAACTCACCAATTTATTGCGACAGTATAATAAATTTTGCAATATTTGCAGTTACAAAAAAAACTATTATTTAAAAAAACGCAATTTCAGACGTGCCAGCCGACGCCCCGTTTTCTTTATTCCATGTCCGCAGATTACTGAGGTTAAATTGGATTTCTCAGAACCTAGTCTATACAAAAACTACCTATATGACTAATAGTTTTTGTTTGTAGAAGAGTTATACGGTTCTTTTTGGAACTAACGGACTTTGTATAAGATATGCGAATATAGCGCCGTTTCTGACGGTTGAACTTATACATACTGAGTAGCAATCACTACCATTTAAATAAGATACAATATGCTAATATAGTCGTATACTGCACACACAACCAAACATATTTTAAGCAATCAAATAATGTACGGTCAATATTATGCGACCAATAATGCGAAGCCACAGATAAGTTTTGGCGGGAAAGCGGCAAAGTCGTTTGGCCGTATTATATTATTTTGCGAAAAGTGCATTTTTTTTTTAAATCAAATTGTTTTATTGGAATAGTTAATTGCTAGGAAATAAAATGAGACAAACTAACTGCGTGACGGGCATCAACGCCCTCCTCCGTATATTAGGTTATGATAAATATTATTAGGGTTGTTATGATAAATATAAAAATTAGGAACAGGTTTTCATAAAATAACTTATTTTAGATTAAGAAATAAAAATTTGAGACAAAAATGCTATGAGGAAATCTGAAAATCTAGGTCTCTATAGTATAGGTATATATATAGTATATCTATTTCACTAATAAGAAAACAATGTAATACTTAATATGTATGTGTGCTATTATTATTTATGCTTTAACGATACATATACGTATATATTGTATATATATCCCGGGCAGCTTGAGCCCTGTCCCGCATCTGGCAGCACTATATTCAATTCAATTGATTTAGTTACACATATGAGTAAACTTAAAACAGTTGTAATTCGACCTGTCAGCATGCAAAAAGTACGAAGAAAGCTGAGTTTGTTTATACCAACTTTTAAAAAATTAGGTTCTAATTGTTTAGTTAATATATTTACTAGCTTACGCCAGCGACTTCGTCGGCGTTGAGTTAAGAATTGTCCCTAATCATCTAGCGGTATGAAATACGACCTGTTCTCACTATACATTTTTTTTTATAAACATAGTCTAGCCGTTTTGGAGGAGTGCGACTACACACAAACACCGTGAAACGAGATTTTTATTACATACATACTAGCTGACCCAGGGAACTTTGTATCGCCTTACAGTCAATGACATACCGACAGCAGCGCCACCTAACGGGTCCCATTGTGTTTACAAATCATCCACGAGCCCATAGACACAGAAAATGTTATCCAAATCGATCCAGCCGCTTAGGAGGAGTTAGGTGACAAACACACGTACAGAAAATTAAATACTTATATTAAGAAGATGTATAGAGATATTTTAACATAAAGTAAAAATTACACTAAAGAAACATAAACTAAAAATTGCACTAAAATTTGCTTCATTTACATTTAAAAAAAAAACAATATTACTAAGCACACGCAATAATGGATGTATATTATTGGTCTTGTATTATTTTAGTCGTGTATTATTACCTCCGGTAGCGTTCTATAATTCGCGATTGTGGCTCCTTTTTATCTCGAGAGTATGTACGTATACCTATAGACTATTAATAGGTATAAATTTAAACATAATATGACGCTCCAGACTGAATTTATAAGCCACACTTGTGAATTGACTTAGCGCAGACTACAACGTACGCGCATTCTTAGACAGAAAAGCATTTTCTAAATACAAAAAAACATTGGTCACTCTTTTATTTTCACTCTTCAATTAATTTAACGGTGAGTCGTATTTATACACTTACAAATGGGTACTTAACTTAGTTTATATAATATTGAAACACAAATATTAGGGTGTGGTACTTACTCACACTGATTTTCAGTTATCAAAATCATCTTTTGTTTGAAAAAATAACATAAAGTTCTGTTTATCGCTGCAATGGTCATGGAAATGCGTTATCTCTTACCATCAGGAAAGCGTCTCGTTCGTCTCATGAGTTTAGTTGAGGGTCGTATAACAATTTTTTTATTGTAATTTTATTTTATTGTAATTGTAAATTCACTTGAAGGAAATATTTCCTTCAAGTGAATTCATTACTTATACATAAAAAATAAAGAAAAAATCTGCCGAGCACCTAACTATGTTTCGGAAGCCGCACTTGAGCCAGTTCCATTCTAGGCTAGGTTATGTTCATCTTCGGCCACACCGTGCCTTGACATTAGGTGAGCTGTGGTTAAACACCTAGCCTGCCAAGCATAAAAATAGCATCGTAGAACTTGGTTTAGCAGGAAGTCGTCCAAGCAGGTATCACTGCGGTACCAGATATTTTTCTCATCATCATCATCATCACCATCATCATCAGCCGTATGACGTCCACTGCTGGACATAGGCCTCCCCCATTGATTTCCATAAAGACCGATATAAAAAAATCTTTCACGAATAGAATTCAACATTATCACTGAGTAACATACCTACATACATATATTGGTATATTATTAATCGAGTTAAATTAGGTTGGTCTTGAGACTGATTAGTCCTTTCACATCATCATCCTCAGCCACAGGACGTCTACTGCTGGACACAGGCCTCCTCCTGGGGGGGTGTGCCAATACTCGCCACGCTTGGCAGGCGGGTTGGCGAGCGTAGTTAGGTGTGATTGTTCGAGGAAGACGCTGCTGCCCATCTTCCGGATTACATTCCTTAGCCGACTCTTACGACAACCACGGGTAGAGAGGGTGGTACTACTTATTCTTACGCGGGCACCACCACGGCAAATTAGTCCTTTAATACTTATTTATTTATGGCAAAGAAAGATAAAGGTACACTGTCAAATCATAATAAAAAATTATATATAGACTCTTAAGGCGAGTTATCAAAATGGCTCAACTGATAGTGATTATTATCAATGGAATTGTGTCGAAAACATTGTCGCGGGACTTCACCTTTCACAATCCAAGTTCTCTGATTATAGTATGCAAAAATGCAATCAGATTATTTGCTAAAAATAACAATGTGTAATTGCAGATTAGATATAAGTCATTCGGTAGGTAAAAAAAAACTTTACTGATTCCAAAACCATTTGAACTAAAAAACTGAAGATTGCAAACAAAATATAGAAACATTGAAACTGGCAGAATGCACAGTCATGAAGAAAAAAAAAACTGGATTTTCTCCAAAACCGTTTGCCAGACATATTAGAAGATCGTGGCTCGAATAACTTACAGGGGCTTTTTTTTATCGCTGACTACCTAGTTGTTTGACAACAGCTCACCTGTTGCTAAGTGACGGTGTGGTCGAAGATGGTAAAGCACACCTAGCCTGGAATGGAACTGGCTCTCAAGTGAGGCTGCTGGAACACACCGTTAGATGCTTGGCGGCAGATTTTCAACTTGAGGGTGGTAGCTAGCCAGCCGAGTACTTGAAAGTACCCTACCACCACGCTATGGTTTCCTCACGATGTTTTCCTTCACCGGCAGCTCAGGCTCATTGTTGGGGTTTGAACCTACACCCTTCGGCATGCGAACATCCCGCCCATATAAAAAATATCGTAGGACATTACACACGGCGCCATCTGACTTTAACAATTACGAAATTAAGCAAAGCTTGTACTATGGAAGTCAGATAACTGATTGAATAAGTACTCAAACTTAACTTACATACCTAAAATACATACAAAATACCTAGACACAGAATAAACATTTGTTTATACCACAAAATGTTTGTGCTGGGTGGGAATCGAACCCACACCCTACAACTCTTAAAGCAGATATACCTACAACCAATGAGTCAACAGGGCTGTCTTACAAACAAAGTGAACAAAGAAATACGTCTGTAGTTGCTCCTTACGAAGGAACTTGAAAAACAAAACACATACCAGATAATACCAGAAATTCTGCCGCCAAGCAGTAGTTTGTAAACATTACAGTGTTCCGGTTTGAAAGGTACTGCAGCTAGCGTAAACACTGGGCTGTCGAGACTAACCATCTATTTCAAAGTAATGAGCGCCAAATCAGCGACGCCCTGGACTTTGTTTTGCTACTCAAAGTTCTGTGTATCGTAGCAATGGTCATGGACAGGCGTTATTTTTTAAGAACAGGAGAACGTCCCGATCGTCTCGTATTTTTTTTTTAAAGCATAAAAATTTTGTTTGCCCTATTTTAACCGAATTAAAAAAAGGAGGAGGTTCTCAATTCGTCGGAATCCTTTTTTTAAATATATGTTGACTGATTTATTCGAAGACGCCTAAAACGATTTGGAAAATTATTTCTTTGTTTTAAAGGCTTCCCAGGTAGTCCCGCTTAAATTTTAACGATATCAGACGAGCGCTTTTTAAAAAATCAATAAAAATCTAAAAATTGAAATCATCGATGATATTATTGTATACTCCGAAACCTCGCTGTTTCGTTTCGTTGGAATCGTTTTTTTTTAATTGTAAATTGGCCTATTACGAGGCTGCTGCCCATAGTATATCAAAAAGCTTGGTTTTTTTATAATAATTGTATCTTTGTTCCAGTGTACCAGATGGCTCTGTTCCTAGAAAGTACTGCTGTCGTTACGGCAACGTCTAAGACTAGCACCATAACCCTGGCCTGCTTCGGAGGGACCACTTTGTTTCTGACTGGGTTCATCATTGGCGTCGTAGCTGGTGTGGCGCTCACTGTATACCTGATAAACAAAACCAAACCTTCGCGAGCTTAAGATAACCTTATCAACAAATGCTTAAAAAGCTCTGTCTGTTGCAGTGCTATTGAGACTAACCATCTAATGTCTTAAAGCGCCAAAACAGCGATGTGTTTGATTTTGTTTTGTTACTCAATGTTCTGCGCGCCGCTGCTTTGGTCACGCGTCTTTCCATCCGAGCTGCTCTTATTACTTTAATATTTTTAAAAAGCAGGCTATTTAAGCATAGAATAACTTTTATGTTTATAAGTAAAACTTTAAGATGTTTGTTTCTGGGTCGCTTTAAGACGTTTCTAAATGGCAATTCCTAACAAGACAGTAACAAGGCAATTGAGCTCGGAAGCTCTTTGAAATTGTTTCGCCAAGCTGTCACTTCATGATTGCTTGGCGAAATGCTCCACAAATTCAAATCAATTTATCACAAATAAAAATAGTACATTAAAATACAAACTGCATCAATTCCATTTTATCCAGAAGTTGTGGACCCAGTATTTATTCCTATAGGAACAAATTGCACAATGCCTATAGGGTCTAATAAAAACCCGATAAATTTAATTGACTCACGTTCCCGCTCAATTTCAATTACACACTCCGTATTTAAATTTTATAATTACAGTTTGGCAATCAGCATAATGCGGCTTGGACTTACGCACCAAGAGTTCTGTAGACAGATACGACGACGGGTCGTCTCGCTGTAGTCGGAGTTGAAATGGGGGAGTTAAAGTCATCCATAGGTCCTTACCCCTTCCTAGTAGGCCAGGTGGACAATCGACCTCGCAGCAGCACCTTTTTGCCGAGGCTGGACGCTTAGGGAAACTGTCCCTAGAGAATATGGAGGGTGCGAGATTGATCGCGAACACCCTCTGGAATATTAGCCGCGTGGAATTTTGAGAGGGTCTCACCACTCTGTGCTGTCTTCTTCCTCTTTTGGGCTAGCCAGAAGGAGATCTTGGGTACGCCAAGTACGTAAGTAAGGGGACGAGTCAATGTTGTTCAGGTGGGATTGTGGTACGTTTTGTTTGCGCGGTCAAACGTGCTGCGTGAAAAAAAAAGCCACAAACTCCCGTAACTGCACATCCCGGATGATAATGTCATTGCGTACATACCGGCCGAGATCCCGAGATCATCCTCAGGTTGACGTTCTGCATCACCTGCATTCGAGCGTAGTGCGTACCATGCTGCGGCAGCGTAAGTGAGACGTGATCGGACTCACGTCATGAATATGCTGACTTTGGTCTTCACCGGCAGCAGCTGAGAACAGTGCGGAGCATCGCTTAAACGGACTTCGTCTATTAGACGGCGAATATCTGCGAGCGCAATCTCAACGCCTGATATAAGAGAACGATCAGGAACTTGATGGAGCCTAACGTTCTAGCCTCTAAGTTGCAATGGTGGCATATTGATCCTACGCTGTGAACGGGAGAGTAACGCGGTTGTCTTCCCCACATTGATAGCCACGCGCCATCTCACCGACTAGTTCGGTAGGATGTAGAGGACTCTCTGTATCATGTCTGTGGCGACGGTCGTACTGCGCATCGATGTGATGTACACGGTATTGTCCGCAAAGAAGGCGAGGGTGACTTCCCTTTCTCCTGGTAGAAGGTCCAGGTCGGGAAATTATCTGTGTTTAGACGGCGTAGAGGATGGGCGATGCGTAACTTCGCTGCGATACTCTTGCTGCGATGTGCCTGTATCCGGTGCTGACGTTCACAACGGACTCGTTTAACTGAACGGAAGGATGCCAAGACGCAGACGAGTGCTGGCGGCGACGTCGTGCGTAACTTCGCTGCGATACTCTTGCTGCGATGTGCCTGTATCCGGTGCTGACGTTCACGACGGACTCGTTTAACTGAACCGGAAGGATGCCAAGACGCAGACGAGTGCTGGCGGCGACGTCGTGCGTAACTTCGCTGCGATACTCTTGCTGCGATGTGCCTGTATCCGGTGCTGACGTTCACGACGGAGTCGTTTAACTGAACCGGAAGGATGCCAAGACGCAGACGAGTGCTGGCGGAGAAGTCGTGCGTAACTTCGCTGCGATACTCTTGCTGCGATGTGCCTGTATCCGGTGCTGACGTTCACGACGGAGTCGTTTAACTGAACCGGAAGGATGCCAAGACGCAGACGAGTGCTGGCGGCGACGTCGTGCGTAACTTCGCTGCGATACTCTTGCTGCGATGTGCCTGTATCCGGTGCTGACGTTCACGACGGAGTCGTTTAACTGAACCGGAAGGATGCCAAGACGCAGACGAGTGCTGGCGGCGACGTCGTGCGTAACTTCGCTGCGATACTCTTGCTGCGATGTGCCTGTATCCGGTGCTGACATTCACGACGGAGTCGTTTAACTGAACCGGAAGGATGCCAAGACGCAGACGAGTGCTGGCGGCGACGTCGTGCGTAACTTCGCTGCGATACTCTTGCTGCGATGTGCCTGTATCCGGTGCTGACGTTCACGACGGAGTCGTTTAACTGAACCGGAAGGATGCCAAGATGCAGACGAGTGCTGGCGGCGACGTCGTGCGTAACTTCGCTGCGATACTCTTGCTGCGATGTGCCTGTATCCGGTGCTGACGTTCACGACGGAGTCGTTTAACTGAACCGGAAGGATGCCAAGACGCAGACGAGTGCTGGCGGCGACGTCGTGCGTAACTTCGCTGCGATACTCTTGCTGCGATGTGCCTGTATCCGGTGCTGACATTCACGACGGAGTCGTTTAACTGAACCGGAAGGATGCCAAGACGCAGACGAGTGCTGGCGGCGACGTCGTGCGTAACTTCGCTGCGATACTCTTGCTGCGATGTGCCTGTATCCGGTGCTGACGTTCACGACGGAGTCGTTTAACTGAACCGGAAGGATGCCAAGATGCAGACGAGTGCTAGCAGCGTCGTTGTGCGCATCATCTTGTGGATAAGACCTTCGTGCCACACCCAGTTGTAGGCCTTCTCGATGTCCAGAAAAACGGCAACGGGGTGTCTCTCCATATTCTCCGCTTGTGTGTGGTGGTAGAGCACACCCGTCACGAGTTGCGGGTTCAGTCTCTGCAGTAGCAACCGCTCAGACAGCTTCGTGACGTGTGGATGAAGTGTTGTGGGGCGGTAGCTAGCTGGCGTCACCTCCTTCCAACGGAGTAGCCGACGTCTGAAGGTACTCTGACACTTCCTTCGTGACTCGCTTATTTTTGTTTCCCAAGCCATCTTCTGAGACCTTTACTGGGATCAGAACTGACCTTCCAAGTAGTAACAAAGAGTTAATATTGTGATATACGAGTAAAACTTTAAAACAAAGGTGTACATAATGGCCAACTACGTTTTTTTTATCTTAGATAAAAAATAAGATAATTCTTTATTGTTCAAGCCAGACATAAGGTACAATAAAACAATTTCGTATTGTGATATGAAATCCTTAATTTTAGCACTAAATTAGTTAATGATTTTTGTGCTGCTGAACAGTGTGCTTTGCAGTTTAGTTGAACTAAATTATTGTTTGGATCAGATCATCTAATGCGCTAATGGGTACTTAAACCACATTAGATTTTCTATTCGACTTTATTAAACAACAATTAACAACAACAACATTAACAACAATAACATTTTATTGTGATACATGTCAAGCTAAATAATTTGCATACCGAAAGGTAGTTTATGGTGTTCTTCGATTTTATTCTTTGTTTACATCTGCACTATACCCATAGCGCAAGTAAATGGATTATTATTTAAAAAAAACAACAACAATAAACATAGAACACAAAATTGTTAATGTTGTTCAATTAACAGCATTAACAATTAATGTTGTTCAATTAACAACATTAACAATTAATGTTGTTAAATTAACAACATTAACAATTGTCCTAGGACACCAAATTGCTACAATTGTCAACGGAAGTAGGTATCTTACATGCAAAATTTTAAATTGATATATCGACTGTATAGAACTAGCTCAGTACTTATATTAAAATTGAGCTCTAAAATTTATAAATACAGCCAATCAAAGCGTCTTAAAAACTGGTTACTTATATTGTATAGTTATATGTAAGTATGTATTACAATATTTTTAAGTGATTATTACGTCTTTATTATTTTTTCTTTAATTGTTTATTGTTTGTATATAATATAAATATGTAAATAAAAAATATTTCTAGTTGTTTAATTTATTTTAAATACACATATACACTTTTTCATGAAGGGCCATGAAAAAAAGTTTTTTTTTTGTATCTGACGGTCTAGTCACCTATCTATGGACAGACGCTTTCTCTTATCATAAACGTTCTAAATTTTGCAAATTGATATTCATAATTAGAGCCCTCTCCCCCAAACTGGACTTTTGGACGGAATGCGGACAACACAGAGGACATCGCCCACGTCGCCCACGCCTCGACTTCTGGTGAACTTCAAGAAATGGCCCGAAATACAGCGAAAGCCACGGTTAGTATTCCAGCTAGAACACTGATGACAACTGCAGTCCCACAACCCATGATGGAGACAGTACAAACTGTCGCTGTTCCTGTCATGAAGACAGTGGCTTTCATCTTGAATTTATTCTCCGAGCTGAAACCAAAAACATTAGTTTTTTTTTAAATATATACGTAATCTTTTTGTAATCTATACAAATAACATAATTAAAAAAGTTACAAATACTCAAATGCCTAATATTTTTTTCAATAACATTAAAGTCTGTGTCACTGATGTGTCTGTGGGATTATGTAAGGATTCCAACGATACCCCTCGCATTCATCCAGGTATTAAGTTATGATGGAATAATAAAAACTCACATATAGGTACATATACTACATATTAGATATGCAGGCAATTTGTACGATTCCGCTTTTTACAAACGGCGTCGTCCATTGAAAAGCACTCGCAGTACTAGAAAGTAGCCTACCACCATGCTATGGTTTTCTCACGATGTTTTCCTACACCTCAAGCTCATTGTAAGGGGTTTGAACCCACGCCCGTGTAAACCGTCCGTGCTATCATTGCTACAATTATTATCATGAATTGCGCACCAAATATTATAATATACTTTTGTATATTTACCTCGTCATTTCGATCGTCACAATAGCCGTGGTCACGACCTAAGTTAAAAATGCGGCTCGTCTTCTAGAAAAATTACGAGTGTTGTCAAACACACAATAAACCACACCCTCCACACTAGTTTAGAACAACTAGTTTATATTTAAAATATCAGCAAAATGCCTAACGTCTGTACCTATAGGCTGAAGTATTTAATCTACTGCTTCGATTAGATAATTTTGATAGCCAAATATTATTTTTATATGCTTTTATTTAGCTTGCAATGTTTGTTATTTTGTTTAAATCAAATCTTGGAAGTTGAATTAGAACCATTTCTCACCGGGTCTGTGCCCAAATTGAACACACGCGTGTAACGTGAAATAAATTGTAGTGTATATGAAACGTTTGGACTTTTAACGTAGCGCCATCTGTTGGATACTTACTCAATACAGTTAATAAATTACCTTACACCGCCATCTATTAGAATTTTATTGAACTCTCAGATAATTATACCTTTGTTGCAAAATAATTTGCAATAAAAAATATTGCGATTATAAATTGAGATATAAACTATCCTATCTCTCAAGTTGGATCAAACTGCACACAGTGTGCAAGATTTGATTAAAATCGGTTCAGTAGTTGAGGAACAAACGCGCATCGGAACATCGCGGACAAACAACGTGACACGAAATTTTTATATATAGAGATTAATTAGCAGGATGTGTTGTGTGCTATTCATAAAAATAAAACAAAATAGGAACTTTTTTGTACCAATTTATTAAATAAAACTAATTTAACTAAATATATTTTTATGGTTGACAGACTAGGTGTTTGACCACAACTCCCTGATGTTTAGTGACGGTGTGGTCGAAGATGGTAAATACACCTAGCCTGTAATGGAACTGGCTCTCAAGTGAGGCTGCCGGATCGCACCGTTAACTAAGTGCTTTGCGGCAGAATTTCAACTTGAGGGTGGTAGCTAGCCAGCCGAGTACTAGAAAGTACCCTACCACCACGCTATGGTTTCCTCATTTACCTCTTCATCTAATTTATCTTGCTAATTTTTCTTCACTTTCTTAGAACTTCCCCGACACAAACTGACAACGAACTTAGCTAATTTCTTTAATAATAAATATAGTAAAACTAGAATACAAAGAACGAATGCTGCTATATCCAGCATACACCTTTGGTACCATGAATAGTTGAGGGCTTGCGATTTTAAGTGGTGGGCTCCTGGAAAAAGAGAAATATGTATTTAGTTAAACAAGTTAGAAATTGTAGCGATTAATGGCTCAGAGGTGAGTGAAGGGGAACATCGTAATGAAACCATTGAATTTATCCAACCAAGGCTTGATTTTAATTGAGTTGAGTTGAGTTGAGTTGTGAGGTGTGAGGTGTGAGGTGTGAGGTGTGAGGTGAGGTGAGGTGAGTTGAGTTGAGTTAAATTACATACATCATTTAGCTTGACATCTTTTTTTTTATGGCTGACAGGTTTTGTGTTTGACCACACCTCACTTGATGTGTCGGTTGTCAAATGACGGTGTGGACGAAGATAGTAAACACATTTGGAATGGAACTGGTGATTACTGGTGTACCTTTGCTTGCTATTGCCACTTCGATGTAGTGCGAGATAAGCTTCGATGGCGCCACCGGTCGGTTCCTGAACAACCCTGAGAGATACTTCGCTTGTTTGTAGTATCTGTAACAATCGATAGCCATAGATAATTCATTTATTTGATTGATTAACAGATGTAAACTTTTTGGCGGAACCGCGCACGGCCGCTTTGTTTTATTTTCCAAACAAATGTTTTTTTTTTCATGTTTTAGTTTATTCACAAAATTAATCGTATTATATTCATAAAGTGCCAAGCGCGCGCGAGCCTGGGAAAGTAATATAATGTGGCAAAACATGACTTTTCGTGTAGTTGCCAAGACTCCATCGAAAATTGGAGTAAGAAGGAAATTGAAAGAGATAACACATCTACAAGATGTTGTGACCGCCCCGGACGAGCTTGGGTCATGGCTATGAAACTCGGGAATCTATTCCGACGGCTGTTGGATGCCTGTCTAGAGACGGATCGGTTTCCGAGGCTGTGGAAGACGGGTCGATTACAATCATTGTATAATATTGTAGCGATACACATAACTTTGAGTAGCAAAACAAAGTCCAGGACATCGCTGCTTTGACGCTCATTACTTTGAGACATTCGACGGCTAGTCTCAACAAGCCTCTAATTTCGCTAGCTGCAGTACCCTTCAAACGGGAACACAGTAATGTTTACACACTACCGCTTACCTACATAGACGAAATCCTGCTAAGGCGATACTACACATATTATAAAATACTTTAAAACATCAAATTACTCGACGATGGCAAATACACAAAGTGTGATGCCAGAAACAAAAAAAAAGAAGCAGAAGATCTCACCTGTCAGTTCCGAGAATTTCATTCAGCGCTGGCCTAAGTTGACTTGCCATCGTATCAAAGTCGTAATCTAGTTTTATGGCATAACCTGCGCGGGCCGCTCGATTGGCGTTTGCTGGTTGATCGCCGTACAGGGGAATGGAGATGAGAGGAATGCCGTGGTAAATTGCCTCGATGTTGCTGAGGATCCCACCGTGGGTTATGAACACTCGCACGTTAGGATGAGCTGAAATATAGTCAACAAAAACACTACAGAGGTCTATTCGTACATGAGATACCGAATCGAATTCTGATATTGTTTAAAAAGCTCAAAAAAGGTTTAAAGGTATTTCAATAGGGTGTTCTGTATGTATTATAAGTATGTATTTACAAAAAAAAAAAAGTATTTATGTATTCTATCAGTTATCTGACATCCATCACACAAGCTCTGCTTAGTTTGGGGTCAGATGGCGCTGTGTGTAATGTGTCCTACAATATTTGTCCTACAATATATATTTATTTTGTAGCGATGATAATTCAGTGTTTAGCGTAGTCGGTTCACTCGCCAATGGGCATAAGTTCAAACCCCAATAATGAGCTTGAGCTACAGGTGAAGGAAAACATCGTGAGGAAACCATAGCGTGGTAGTAGAGTACTTTCTAGTACTCGACTGGCTAGCGACCACCCTCAAGTAAAAAAACTGCCGCCAAGCAACGGTGTGTTCTGTCAGCCTCATGTGCCAGTTCTATTACAGGCTAGGTGTGGCTTGTACAAACCTACTGATGACATCGCGCTATATTTCGATAATATAACCCCACAGTGAAAAAAGTAATACAAATGAAAGGGAAATATTTAACACGGATTATATTAACGAAATAGAGAATTGGCACAATACTAGACCGTGCTAAGGCCGAAAAATAAAGAAAAAAAATATTGTCGAATCGATCGACGAATTTTTGGCGGGAACGCGGAAACGTCATATCGCTGAGTCGTGTCTTCTCTTATTATCCTCACCCAAAATGCTGGATTGCGGCATCCACTTTCTAATATGAACATTCTTCGGCAGTCCATCTAGTTGCTCCTCGAATTTCCAGAGAACAGTATAAGGAAGTTCCCCGAAAACTCGCAGCAGATCTTTCCTGGTTTCCTCCGGGAAGGTAGCTGATTTCAGTACGGAACCCATGCTGAAATACACCACCCCTTGTGGAGACGAATCCAGGAGGTCTTGGAGATCCTAGAATAACATTCCAAGATAGTTTTAATACTTTTGTAATGCACATAGATTCTATACAAACATCTTACTTTAGTTTTATTATGTACTTATTTTAATAATAGATTGGCTTGCGTTTGACTGCTATCTCACCTATGTTAGTGATGATGCGATCTAATATGGAGCACGCTTGCCAGATGTATCCATCAGGGAACACCCACTCAGGCAGCGTCTACTATCTAGCAGTCAGCACAATGAACGTGGAATCAAGTTTTTGGAACATCGACCATTAAACGATGTCGCCTTTTCGAGCTTCTAACTGATAGAAGAATGGGCATGGGGAAATTAGACCATGTAGTTCTGAAGCACACAAACTGATAAGAAACCACTAATCCAGCTACTTTGCGACTATGTTCTAGGCTTTGTAATTTAGCTAGAACAATGGAGTCGTCGCAGATGATCCTCTTGGCAGACTCCAATGCCTCTAAAGTACTGAAAAGAACAGAACGCTTTTTTTAATGGTAAACCGTCGGTAGCGGGGAAGAGAGCACAAGCTACCAGAGGTTGTGGCTGAAAAGTGAGGAACCTCGTGATAATGCGTGCCGTGTTAAGGATCACTGCCTTTTGGATATGAACCTTGACCCATCCACCTAGCGAGTGCCTCTTAAAGTGTTGGTCGAGGCTATTCACTATAAGGCCGTTTATCGTGACTATCGGGACAATAATCGTATTTAATGACTTACCTTGGGTAAAGGTGGGATATTCTCGTCCACATGGTAGCCAGCGATGTCCACCACATTGGGAGGCAGGCTGTGTGGAGTCGTGAACGATGGATGGGAGTTCACCAGCAGAATAGATATGTCGTAAAGCGCGGCTTCGAATGCGGGTAGTTGGACTCCTCGCGCTGCGGCAATTGACGCGAACAACCCTTCGTAGTTTTTTGTGTTCTCTGCTGAATCCAACCTGGAAAGTTGAGAACATTCAATGTTAATTTATTTTTATTTAATTTCAAACAATAATTTAAACATATTTTACAAATGTTGGCTTTTAGAGGAAGATCATTCTTAGTTATATTTGTACTTATGTCGACATTAAGTGTATATCGCAACTGAGCATGAGTGTTCAATGCTTACATGCGATACCTAATTAGGCAACTGTATAATTGTGTCCCCTTCATCGCCCATTCACGCTCAGGGTGTCCATTACCGGCGGAATTCAGTCTGCTATGGCCATCTGGAGGTCTTTAATGGTCTGAGGCCCTCATCGCATGCCGTCCGAAACGGCTGATAGCATCTTTCTCCTTAGAAAAATTTATGAAGGCTAAGGCTATTAAGGTTATAAAGAATATTACTTTGTCTAGGCCCTCAGGCCTTCATATATTTTTCTGGAACTGTTTCGTGGATTGGATTGGTGGATTAGATTGAAGTGAATTTCGTGGAATTTAACAAAAAGTTGTTCAGTTTGCAGTTCAAAAAGTATCTTATATGTTAATCAAGACCATAAACTATATGCATGGCAAATTTCATATAAATCCGTTCTACCGTTTTTGCGTGATTAGTAACAAACATCCATCCATCCGTCCTCACAAACTTTCACATTTATAATATCAATAGGATTAGTAGGATAAGATAGGATAATTAGGACTTAATATTGATAGAATTAAAGTGCAATACCAAAAATAAAAACAAATTTAGTCGAACCATGACACAAGTTTGACACCGCCGAAAATCGCAGCATTCACAATGCGCTGCCAGAATGTCAAAGGAAGGGGGTAGTCGGCGAACATGGATGGGATGACTGGCACGGAGTTGGCGGCGTCCACGAGCGCCTGGAGCGGGGGCTGGAGTATACTTCCTGACAGCACAATCCATGGAACTCCCTGAACAGCGGCGTACCTGGAAACCATATTAAAGATACCACATGAGATACAGAAGCGTAACGAGAGCTTCTCATAGCCGTTTATCAACATCATCAGCCATAGGTCGTCCCCTGCTGGACATAGCGGTTTTGCCAATACTCGCCACGCTTGGCAGGCGGGTTGGCGAGCGCAGTTAGGTGTGATTGTTCAAGGAAGACGCTGCTGCCCATCATCCGGATTACATCCTTAGCCGACTCTTACGGCAACCACAAGTAGAGAGGGTGGGGTACTATTCTTACGCCGGCACCACCACGGCTGACTGTAGACTGTAAGACTGTGGACTGTGGCCGTTTATATTGGTTAACAAATATTTCGATAGTATCATTCGTTTATTGTGATTTTGCATTTGCAAATTTTGCATAAGAAAATGTATAAATATATTTTTTATTTTAGTTTTTAGCAACTCGTTCTCTGAACCCCACAGGACAGGCTACGTGACCTTGTCATCATGTCATCATCATTCATCATTTTCAGCCTGTAATCCCATGATCATAGGCCTCTCTTGTTGTACGCCATTAATCCTGGTCCAGTGCTAACCTTAACCAGGTTCGACCCGGACCTTTTACGATGTCATCGACCCAACGAGCTGGTGGGCGCCCGAGGCTTCGTTTTCCGCTTTGTCGGGGGTCAAAATAACTCTGTAAATGTTTTGTGTTTGGAAATTAGAATTATTGTTATTCATTCATTTATTTTTCTTCTACTAAGTGCCGCCGGCAGTAACTGTAGGGTAGGGCTCAAGCTGCCGGTGGTTAGGATTGCAGAGTGATACCTTACAAGCTTACCTTACGCGCCGTGTTAAGGACCGCTCGGGTCTGACCTTTGACCCAACAATCTTAAGAGGATGTTGGTCGAGACTCTTCGCTATAATATCGTTCTCCGTGACTACTATCACTATGACCTTTACTTAGCCACCGCAGTACCAGATATTCTGCCGCCAAGCAGTAGTGTGTAAACATTACTGCGTTCCAGTTTGAAGAGTACTGCAGCTAGCAAAATTGCAGGGCTGTTTCAACCATCGAAAGTGTCAAAGTAATGAGCGCCGAAGCAGCGATGCCCTGGACTTTGTTTTGCTACTCAAAGTTCTGTGTATCGCTGTAATGGTCATAGACAGACATCTTACCATTAGGAGAGCGACTCGTTCGTTTCACAACGTTTACATAAAAAAGGGGTATCAGGGGGTTACATAACTGCCTACTAACGAATGGGCCTAAGTTGTACCAAGTGGTAGGACTAATAATGGTATGGTAATAAATAAAGGTATGGTATGTTAATAAATAAATGTATGGTAATAAATAAAGGTATGGTATGTTAATAAATAAAGGTATGGTATGGTAATAAATAAAGGTATGGTATGGTTCTACATACCCAGCTTCAATCTCCGAAAAGAACATTTCGGTGACAACAGCATCAAACTGCGTGTTGATCAGTTTGCTCTTCAACAGTGGAGTAAGAGCTGTCTTTGTGATGTTAAGCGCGTAGCCCTTAACTAATTTAAGCCCTGCCACGCCCAGTTTAGCGTTCTTTGTCATATCCACATCTGAAATACGAATGTAACAGAATGACAACTTAGATACCCTGATTTCATGGAGCTCGTGAGAATGGTCGGGTATTTTTTTAAAGGTTGAGAGACAAGGTGTTTGGCCACAGCTCATCTGATGGTAAGTAAGGATGTATAAAGAAAATAGTAAACACATCCAGCCTGAATTGGAACCGACTCTCAAGTGGGGCTGCCGGAACACGCCGCTAGATGTTTGGCGGCAGATTTTCTACTTGAGGGTGGTAGCTAGGCAGCCGATAAGTACTGTACCATCATGCTATGGCATCTAAAGACGTAAGCAATGAGCTCTGGATGCTGGAATATTCCCGACACCGTAGAAGAGGACTCTGGTGAAGAAAGACTCCAGAGCGCACCGACGCCTCTCAACACTCTACTCGCCCCTACACCCCCGCGCCCGCGCACCAACCCCTATCTCCAAGTATGAGACACGCAGCAGCCCGTAGTGCAAAGCAAGATGAGGCCGCACGCGACTTGTGCTCTGCGTTGACTCCTTGAAGAAGGCCACAGAATAAGGCCGAAACAGTCGGAGTATCCGCCATAATTCAACGAAAGTAAGTAGTAAAATAGTATAAATATAATAGAGTAATTAGAAATTAAAAGACAAATCATCCAATGTCTTGAAGTAATAAGCGCCAAAGTAGTGAGGCGCTGGACGCTGATTTTGTTACTAAAATGGAATCACGAAAAAAGAGTTATCTACTTTCAAACTTTTGCTGTGGAACAGTTGATTCTTTTTGCATGATTTCAGAGTCGTGCCCATAGTACATCATCAGCCATAGAACGTCCACTGCTGGACATAGGCCTCCTCCTGGGGGGGTTTTGCCGATACTCGCCACGCTTGACAGGCGGGTTGGTGAGCGCAGTTAGGTGTGATTGTTCAAGGAAGACGCTGCTGACGCCCATTTTCCGGATTACATCCCTTAGCCGACTCTTACGGCAACCACTGGTAGAGGTGGGGTACTATTCTTACGCCGGCACCACCACGGCAAAGGCCCATAGTAAAAGTGCATTATTATAGCCATGTATAACAAGGACTATAAATTGTAAAGTTAATAATAGTAATTTGAATAAAACAAGGAAAGCAATGTAGTGATGATAGCTAAGTGGTTAGCGTTGTCAGATCACATGCCAAAGCGCGTGGGTTAAAACCCCCAAAAAGCTTGGGCTACAGCGATGCCCTGGACTTTGTTTTGCTACTCAAAGTTCTGTGTACAGTATGAAAAATACTCGAAAACAATAGAAACGAACTTACTTTCAATAATAGGTATTGTAGCGCTTACGTCTACAATATTTAGCCCTTTCTTAACTTCTTTGGGAGGATATGGCGTCGCCCAAGTAACCTAAAACAAACGATTATGTTTTATTAAACAAAGCAGACTTAAAAAGATTCAAGAAAAAGCAATATTACAGCGTAACTTAACTTATGTTGAAACATAAGTTAAGTTACTCACCTGGCCAAACGTTTAGAGGAGGCTTCAGGTGACCAGAATGCTGGCATCTACTTTGGTCAAAAGCTTAGCATTGCCATCCAACGTGGCAATGCTGCCAGCATTCTGCCCACATCCCTCATCTGACGGCCTTTTTCACTAAGTAAATTTTATAAGTTTGTAAATAGTATTAAATTATATTTTGTTATTAGTTTTTAATTAGGTATAGATTTTTTATATGATATGTTTAAATAGTAGAATAGTAATTAATTTAGTTTTTTTATTATGTGCTGAATAACTTAACTTTTGTTAAAGCAGGATTTAAGAAGGATAAAATATATACTATTTGGGCAACAAGTTGGAATAAAATATTTTTGCATATTCTCAAAATTAAAAAAAAAGCAAGCAAGCGATAAAAAAAAATTTAGTTTTCTAGTTGATCGGGAAGTACCTCAAAAATCACTGCAAATAGATGTCAGTTTTTTGTGTCGTTTTTCATTCTTACACATTTTATAGTTTTAGCCCCTCAGCCCGCGAACAAAGAACGATAACGTGCGATAAGGAACTGCATTTTACCAAACAGAGTCGACAAATATGTGTCACAAGACTTAACTTAGCATTCAATGGTGTCAACGTGCGGTTCATCACGCAAGAGAATCCGTCCAGTACCTAGAACATCGGTCAGCAACAGGCGGACCGCGAAAGATCGAACCTCGGACCGCCAAATATTGTAATGTAGGCCTATACCCAGCAGTGGGATAAAGAAGGCTGTGGATGATGATGATGATTGTATACCAAGTATAAATTAATACGTAGATAAAGTATACTGTTTAGTATACTTTACTAATTGAAATAAAGGCGGTCTCGCAGTCCGAATCAGAGGCATGGTTGCACGTGCTGCCTTCGCCTCATCTAGGCACCTTTCTGGACGACAGCTGTTTGCGTGTGGCGGTAGCCCTCCGCCTGGGCTGCAGAGTGTGTGAACCACATAGATGCACCTGCGATTCCATGGTGGAGGCTGATGGCCATCACGCGCTCAGTTGTCGTAAGTGTGCGGGTAGGTTTTCGCAACACCATGCCCTCAATGGCATTATTCGCAGGGCCTTTCTGTCTGCTAACATCCACTGTAGCCCCCAGTCACCTGAGTCGTTCCATCCTTTCTCCAGCAGCAGCGGCAGAGGACGCGTCCAGCCGAAAGCGGATTAAATACGCAGCCTTGGAGCCCCATTACAATTTTGTGCCTATTGCGGTGGAGACACTCGGCAGTTGGGGCGCGGATGCTCGGGTTTTGGTGCGTGAATTAGGGCAACGCATAAAAGATCAGTGTGGTGACCCTCGTTCCGGCTCGTTCCTGGTGCAAAGGCTGGCCATTGCTATCCAGCGCGGGAATGCTGCCAGCCTCATGGGTTCCTTTGCACCGGGTACAGTAAGGGGCGGGATATTTTGACTGAATATTGTTAAAATTCTTCTGAGTAGTTATGTGATTTATAATATAAATAGGACGTTTTTGTGACATTTTGTGAAAAATTATCGTGATTTTAATTCAACATTTGACATTTGTAATTGTTTTTAACAAAATTGAAATAATATTTTGAAGCCACATAGAATCTAATTTAGTACTTAAATGCGCTCAAAACAGAGTTAAAAAGAAATGGAAAAATAATATGTGATCTGAAACAAAGCGTGTCTGCTTTTCGTCGTAATCTGGATATCTTTGAAAAAGATATTGTAAGACAAGAATTTATTCATTTTTCGACAATTCTTGAATATAAAAAGGAGAACTCTGAAGAAGACATTGCAGTGTTTGTAAAATTTTTGGCCGATCTTATAAACGAATTTGCTACAAGATTCCAAGACTTTGCAGAACACTTAATTATAATCATTTGTTTTTTCTGGACCTCGTTAAAATTTTCCCACAGTATCCGGACCGCTCCTAAAACTACCTGCCGACCACTGACCTAGAACTTGCGACTTAAGTATACATGTACATATTTGATTGGTCCCTTTACAACGCTATGCGAGTAGCTTTTTATGGTTGACAACCTAGGTGTTTGACCACAGTTCATCTGATGTTAAGTGACGGTGTGCTCGAAGATGATAAAGCACATCTAACCTGGAAACGAACTGGCTCTCAAGTGAGGCTACCGGAACAAACAGGACAAAGCTACGCGTGGCTATGAGCGCCTAGCGCCTAGCCAAAAAGACGCTCAAAGTAGGTACTTGGGCTGGATTTTTTTTTGCTACTCAAAGTTCTGTGTATCGCTGCAATGATCATGGACAGGCGTTATCTCTTAACATCAGGAGAGCGTCTCGTTCGTCTCATTAGTATTACATGTTAAAAAAATTTATAATGTTTAATGATATGCTGTAATGATTTAGCGATGATAGGTTCGCATGCCGAAGGGCGTGGGTTCAAACCCCAACAATGAGCTTGAGCTGACGGTGAAGGAAAACATCGTGAGGAAACTATAGCGTGGTGGTAGGGTACTTTCTAGTAGGTACTCGGCTGGCTAGCTACCTCCCTCAACTTCAAAGTCTGCCGCCAAGCATCTAACGGTGTGTTCCGGCAGCCTCACTTGAGAGCCACTTCCATTCCAGGCTAGGTGTGCTTTACCATCTTCGACCACACCGTCACTTAACATCAAGTGAGCTGTGGTCAAACACCTAGCTTGTCAGCCATCAAAATAAAAAGGTCAGAGATTAACCCAGTCTGTTAACACGCCAAGTGGGGTGGGTTCAAACCCTAACAATGAGCTTGAGCTGCCGGTGAAGGAAAACATCGTGAGGAAATCATGTCATGGTGGTAGAGTACCTACTATCTAGTACTAAACTAACTAGCAATCTTCAAGTTGAAAATCTGCCGACAAGTACCTAACGGTGTCCTCTTCTAGCCTCGCTTAAGTGAAAATTCCATTCCAGGCAAGATGTGTTTACCATCTTCGACAACACCGGTTGTTTTGTGGGCAAACACATAGCCATAAAAATCCATAACATAATGTGATATTTGTTTTGATGAATGAATAAGTGAATAAATTAATGAATGAATGATGAATGAATGATTTATTGTCTATGTTTTGTTTTGTCTGTTTTGTTTTAAATTAACATCAATTTTTTATGGTTGACAAGCTCAGTGTTTGACCATACCTGATGTTAAGTGACGATATGGTCGAAGATGGTAAAGCACACCTAGCCTGGGATAGAACTGGCTCTCAAGTGATACAGCCTGAAAACACCGTTAAGTACTCAAATAGAGGGTGATAGCTAGCCAGCCGAGAACTAGAAAGTACCCTACCACCACGCTATGATTTCCTCACGATGTTTTCCTTCACCGGTAGCTCAAGCTTATTGTCGAGGTTTGAACCCAGGTCCTTCGGTGTGTGTACCGACCGTGCTAACCACTGAGCTATCATCGGTATCTTTCCTTCTCGGGCCCACACTAGCCGTGGCATTTCACCCTTTCTAACTTATACTGGATTTTTACCTCATGTCCAGCACTAAGCAGAGCGTCCACAATTCCTTTTCCCAAAGTGTTGTGACTGCGGGAAGGTACTGGAAATACGCACAATATATGATATCCCTGGGCTACACTTAGCAAAGCCAAGAAGAGAAGCAGAAGTTTCATTTTGCCTGAAACACAAAAATAAAAATATTTATTGCTTTTTTCTTATGTAAAAGTAAAGAGACGATCTACTGATGTTGTGAGATAACGCCTGTCCATGACCATTGCAGCGATACACAGAACTTTGAGTAGCAAAACAAAGTCCAGGGCATCGCTGCTTTGGCGCTCATTACTTTGAGACATTCGATGGTTAGTCTCAACAGCCCTGTAATTTCGCTAGCTTCAGCACCCTTCAAACCGAAACACAGTAATGTTTACACACTACTACTTAGCGGCAGAATATCTTGTACTACGGTGGTACCTACCTAACCACAGGGCTGTTAAGACTAACCATCGGAAATCTAATGAGCGCCAAAGCAGCGATGCCCTGGACTTTGTTTTGTTACTCCAAGTTCTGTGTATCGCTGCAATGGTCATGGACATGGGTAAGGTATCTCTTACCATCAGGAGAGCGTCGCGTGCGTTTCATTACATTTACACAAAGAACTCCAAAAAATAGTTTAAGTTAAAAAAAAAATTGTAAGGTGTGGGTTCACATCCAAACTTGAGCTGTATATAGGTGAATGGTAACATCGTAAGAAAACCATTGCATGATGGTACTTTATAGTACTCAGCTGGCCAGCTACCACCCCTCAAGTCGACACTCACTAAATATCAGGTGAGCTGTGGTCAAACACCTAGCCTGTCAGCCATAAAAAAAAAGTTGAAATCTGCCGCCATTCTGTTCAGTTCTATTCTAATTTTGCTAATATTTACCCTGTGTTCACCGTCACCGACTATTATGTCTTCTGTGCCGCCACTTAACATCAAGTAAATTGCCTAGGCAGTAATTTTAAATATAAAACAAATCACAAAACAAAACTGTATACCTTTTATACCTACCTAATAAAACACTTAAATATCCTGCTATGTACTTTTATACACCATAAATAATTACAGTTAACTCATCAAATGACAGACAAACACTATAATTCTAAAATAAATAAAACGACACAAGCGTACGGCGTGCTGTCCTAACCTTGACTACCCAAAATACATAAAAACAGAGTGTAGGCACGAAAAACTACGGCCTACATACTTATGTAGCGTATTGGTTTTTATCATTCTAATTTTATAGATAAGTTGATAGACGATTAGAGCAAAAAGATTGAAGTACTCAAATTAGTAGAGAAGGACAGTGCTATGATGGTTGCAATAATATTTTGAAGATTTTTTCATATCAATAGAATTCGTCATGCCGCTTCACACGCGGTGCACCGCATTGCACGCACGTCTTAGAACTCATCTTCTAGGTGCATAGAATTCGTCATGCCGCTTCGCACGCGGTGCACCGCATTGCACGCGCGTCTTAAAACTTATCTTCTAGGTGCATAGAATTCGTCATGCCGCTTCGCACGCGGTGCACCGCATTGCACGCGCGTCTTAAAACTTATCTTCTAGGTGCATAGAATTCGTCATGCCGCTTCGCACGCGGTGCACCGCATTGCACGCACGTCTTAGAACTCATCTTCTAGGTGCATAGAATTCGTCATGCCGCTTCGCACACGGTGCACCGCATTGCACGCACGTCTTAGAACTCATCTTCTAGGTGCATAGCATTCGTCATGCCGCTTCGCACGCGGTGCACCGCATTGCACGCGCGTCTTAAAACTTATCTTCTAGGTGCATAGAATTAGTCATGCCGCTTCGCACGCGGTGCACCGCATCGTATACACTGACCTTAATAACCACAGACAAACTGATGTAAGAAGATACCAAATTAATCATACACCAGACTTATATGATGCAATAACATGGAACTATGTTTGGATTACTTGTCATCGATTTCACGTATTTACATCAGATTAGGTATTTTACGATAGTATACGAGACGGGTTGGCGATTTATTTCACATGAAAGCGTTAATGAGTAATGAGCGCCAACATTTGTGAAATTTGTTAGTCGAAAGCGTTTCAACGCCAAATAAAGTGTTCGTGGTAAATTTCACTGGGTGGTAGATCACAGGAGGTCGTTTAAGTAGGTACCACCGCAGTACCAGATATTCTGCCGGCAAGCAATAGTGTGTAAACATTAGTGTTCCAGTTTGAAGGTTACTGCAGCTAGCGAAATTACAGGGCTGTTGAGACTAACCATCGAAAGTTAAGTAATGAGCGCCAAAGCAGCGATGCCTAGATTTTGTTTTCGTGTGTATCGCTGCAATGGTCATGGACAGGCGTTATCTCTCACAATAAGGAGAGCGTCTAGTTCTTCCATTAAAAAAAAACACGTGGGTTGTAAACAATTGAGAAAGCGCTTGACAGAAGGAGAGGTAATAACAAATAGTTTTTTTTTTTAATCGTCCAACACGTCACAGGTTTGGCACCGTCTGCCCCCAAAACAAGGATAGTTCATATTTACTACTCTTATACAAACTGCTAAGGAATCTATAGCAGAGAATTACAAGTTATGAACTACTATCTCCGCCCCGCGGTTTTACCCGCGTGGTGATGGATGATGATGATGATGTAAACAATCCTATGTTTTATTCAGTGGAATACGCTGCCCGAGTGAGTGTTCCCCGATGGATATAATCTGGGTGTCTTCAAGTCGAAAGTGAATCGGTATCTTCTAGGCAAGCGTGCTCCATCTTAGACCGCATCATCACTTAACATCAGTGAGATGACGGTCAAACGTAAGCCTAACTATAATAAAAAATAAAAAAAAACTGTGGCCTAAGGTATCTACATGCAAAATTTCATCCAGATCCGTTCAGCCGTTATGGCGTGATTGAGTAACAAACATCCATCCATCCATCCAAATTTTCGCATTAATAGGTTTCATTAGTGGGATGGGATAAAGTAATCGTTAATATAGAGCACTGACACGTGTATACCTATGGTTAAGTATAGTTTTTTTTTAAAACTAATAAGTCTCCGTTTGACCACCAACTCACCCGTTGGTAAGCGATGATGTGGTCGAAGATGAAGCACGAGACTTGGAAGATACCTATTCACTTGGTCCTTGAAAAAATGTAGATAAGGTAATCAGTGTTAGATTTAATGGCTGCGTTCTTAGCGTATTGTGAGAAGAATGCTTGATTGATTTATGGGATTATGGATTATTATTGTTTGTTGTTACTCCAACAATGAGCTTGAGCTGCCGGTGAAGGAGAACATCGTGAGCAAAACCATAGCATGATGGTAGGGTACTTTCTAGTACTCGGCTGGCTAGCTACCACCCTCAAGACGAAAATCCGCCGCCAAGCATCTAACGGTGTGTTCCGGCAGCCTCACTTGAAAGCCAGTTCCTTTCCAGGCTAAGTGTGCTTTACTATCTTCGACCACACGATCACTTAACATCAGGTGAGCTGTGGCCAAAAAAAACACCATCCGACATGTACACCACTCGATAGCTGAAGGATCAAAGAATTCCTTATGTCGGGTGGTGATTTGAAAGAATTTTTTTTTACTAGTAGGTAAGCCATTCACAATTTAGAGACGTAGTGTTGAAAAGATTGATATCTAGTATATTATCGAGATAACTGTAGCACTTGCATGCCCTTATAAAAAAGTTGTTTCGCATATAAGTGCTATGCATGGATTGAACAAAGAGGAGCATTTCTTAAAAAAGTGGTGGGCGTGCGCTACCCAAGCTGACCGAGTAACTCCGGACAGACGATCGCGCTATCGCTATGTTAGGTTAAGCGTCTTTTTCGCTCATACTTTGAGACTTACGATGGTTAGTCTCAACAGCCCTGTAATTTCGCTGCAGTACCCTTCAAACCTGAACCAAAGTACTTGGAGCGCGTGGCCCCGAGTAAATAGAACATCTTCGCTACTATCATTGATTCACGCAGGCTTAGCGCGAGGCGCGTGCAGGGATGTCGACATCGCATCGCTACGAACAAATACTACTACGACTTGGTGGTAGATTTCCTTACCAGGAGGTCATCTAGGTAGGTACCACCGCATTACCACATATTCTGCTGCCAAGCAGTAGTGTGTAACATTACTGTGTTCCGGTTTGAAGGGTACTGCAGCTATCGAAATTACAGGGCTTTTAAGACTAACCATCTAGTCCCAAAGTAATGAGCGCCAAGGCAGCGATGCACTGGACTTTGTTTTACTACTCAAAGTTCTGTGTATAGCAATGGTCATGGACAGGCATTATCTCTTAACATCAGGAGAGCGCCTCGTTCGTCTCCATTACTGTTACATAAAAAAAAAAACTTCGATCGATCTTTTTTGTTCGTAACTTCACTAACATCAAATCTATATAGAACACATGTAAACTTAATACCTTTTATTAAAAAGTCACTAACCTATTAAATTTGAACATGAACACCTACCTACAAAACAGAAAACAAATACATTTACGTCCTAACCCCGCCTGCTCGGCCGGCACTCATGTAGTGATTGCCGGCAAGCGTCCCCCGCCCCCGCCGCGCCGCCTCTTCCCACTTGTGTCGCCTATTTATCGCGAAGATGTTCTACTTATAGATATTTAATTATAGACGGAACATTGCCACTTGTGTGGTATGAACGCTCTAACCACTGATCTATCCATGCTACAATATAAGTACACTTTGCCTGGTCGTTATCTGAAAAAAAAGAATAATGTAAAGGAAGACACGCTAGAGGTAAACAAAAGATCAATCAAGGTCTGAATATGAATGGTATATTCAACCAAGTGTTTATTTTTTATGTAATTTTTAGGGTTCCGTACCTCAAAAGGAAAAAATGAAACAATTATAGGATCACTTTGTTGTACGTCTGTCTGTCAAGACCCTTTTTCTCAGGAACGCGTGGAGGGTATCAAGCTGAAATTCATATCAAATACTCAGGTCTACTGTCCCTTGGAGCTGTGAAAAAATCAAACTTCTAAGCCAACGCAATCAAAAGATACAGCCGTTTATGATGCAAATTTTCGTCACTCGCAAGGGAATCAAAACCTACAGGGTACTTCCTGTGAGCTCAGAATCTTGAAATTTGGTACGAAGCAACGTCTTATAGCACAGATAAAGGAAAAATTGCGAAAAGCATAAATTACCATTAAAAAAATACCATAACTTTTACTTATATACCTACAGGTTTGTACGGAACTGTCGGTGCGCGAGTCCGACTCGCACTTGACCGGTTTTTTTTTAAGGTTCACAGGCTAGTTGTTTGACCACAGCTCACTTGATGTTAAGGGACGGTGTAGTCGAAGATGGTAAAGAACATCTAGCCTGGAATGGAACTAGCTATCAAGTGAGGCTGCCAGAACACACTGTTACATGCTTGGCGGCAGATTTTCATTTTGAGGTTGGTACCTAGCCAGCCGAATACTAGAGAGTACCCTACCACCATGCTACGGTTTCCTCACGATGTTTTCCTTCACCGACAGCTAAAATTCATGGTTGGGGTTTGAAACCACACCATTCGGCGTGTGAACCGATCGCGTTAACTACCATTGCTACGAAATCTAATGAGACAAACGAAACGCTCTCCTGATGGTAAGAGATTACGCCTGAACATGACCATTGCAGCGATACACAGTTTTTTTTTTGATGTTTAAAACTAAATTTAAGTTATATTGTACACTGAACCTTAAAATAGATATGTGTCAGTAATGAAGTTATTGACCTAAGCATTCATTTGAATTACTAGTGATGTGCTACGGTTAAAGACTGATGCTAGTTGCGATAATTTGGACCAGTTGATAGTTTTATGTAGATTGTCGATATGCATTTGTAATACTATCAGTAAAACTCAAATGTTGTTAAAATTGTTATATTCCAATACTTCAATTGTTTTCTCAATCTTTAGTACAAACTTTCACCACCGGTGTCCAACAACGAGTGCCAGCCTTCCAAAATGTTCCTACATATCTACTATAAATGTTCCTATATATTTTTTTTTAAAACGTGTTGCCAGTGTATCTTCTTCAAACTTCCAACAATTTATAATTTAAACTGTCGAACCTTACACATTACATTACCTGATAGTAAAGCAATCAAGGCATTTGACATTTATGGATGACTAGGTTATTTGACATTTATAGCGATGATAGCTCAGTGGTTAGCGCGGTCGGTTCGCATGCCGAAGGGCGTGGGTTCAAACCCCAACAATGAGCTTGAGCTGTCGGTGAAGGAAAACATCGTGAGGAAACCATAGCGTGGTGGTAGAGTACTTTGTAGTACTCGGCTGGCTAGCTACCACGTTCACCATCAAGTTGAAAAACTGCCGCCAAGCTATGTGTGGGGTCTTCGACCATATCGCCACGTATCAGGTGTTTTTTTTTTAATGGTTGACAAGCAACCACAGCTCACCTGATGTTAAGTGTGTGTCGAACGGTGTGGTCGAAGATGGTAAATGTACTCCTAGTTAAACACTTACAAGACTTCGTCAGGGCGAGCGAAGCGAGCCCTGTCACTATCCCACAAACTGAGCATTTTTGTGGTACACTTTACTAAAAAACTATCACGCTTTTAGATTTGTGCTTTAACAAAGTAATTAAATTTTATACCTAGTTGTGTTATCTGTCAAAAAATAATAATTTTATAACTATTAAAAAAATGAACATTAACAATTTTGTATTCATTGGATAGAATGTTATTGTACTACTAACGCCATCTGTTAGAAAACCAAAGAGTTAACATCGCTGCAACAGAACTAAACACAATTAAAAAAAAAACTGTCTTAAAAAATATTAGGTACCCGTTAGAAAAACTATGCGAGCCCTCACAAAGCTCAGCTTTTGGCTAGTATTATAATATTCTCAGAACTCATTTGTTGAAATTGGACACTTTTCCACCAAAAGTAAGCACACCACTTCGATAAGGCAACTTGTATCAAATAACAAAAACATCGATATATCGATGTAAAATTGTAAGCTGCATCCTTACCGCAGCCTCCGGTTTCCTGCGTGTCGGACAAATAATGATCAGTCAAGGTTGAAACGCCACACTATACGGTTCTCCCCACACGTTTTTGTTTATTGTCATCGTGATCGATGTGTGTTGTGATATTCCGGTTTTTTTGACTTGGATTTCTTGTAAGTGTTTTTGTCTTTGGAAATTTTAGTTTAACAAAATACTTTACCCACAAAACAATACATAATTACTAAAAAAGCTGACTACCTGAAACTTTAGATTTAAAAGTTTAAGATTTTTTTATCTATGCGATCTTGAAGTGTCCTTGAAAAATAAAAATAAAAAGACATTGTCTTTGGAATTTTTAGATCAACAAAATTCGGTACGCGATATTCATTCTTAATAACGAGAAAAACTTGCTACCTGAGACTTTAGATTTCAAAGTTTAAGATTTTTTATCTATTCGATTTTAAAGTGCTCTTGAAAAATAAAAAACATATTGTCTTTGGAATTTTTAGATCAACAAAATACTAACGCACTAAACATTCATAATAACGAAAAATGTTCGCTACCTGAGACTTAAAAAACCGGCCAAGTGCGTTCAGACTCGCGCACCGAAGGTGCTGTATAAACCTGTAGGTATATAAGTAAAAGTTATGGTAATTTATGCTTTTCGCAATTTTTCTATTATCTGTGCTATAAGACGTTGCTTCGTACCAAATTTCAAGATTCTGAGTTCACGGGGAGTACCCTGTAGGTTTTGATTCCCTTGCAAGTGTCGAAAATTTGCAGCATAAACGGCTGTATCTTTTGATTGCGTTGGCTTAGAAGTTTGATTTTTTCACAGATCCAAGGGACAGTAGATCTGAGCATTTGATATGAGTTTCAGCTTGATACCTCCACGCGTTCCTGAGAAAAATGGTCTTGACAGACAGACAGACGGACAACAGAGTGATCGTATAAGGGTTCCGTCACCTTCTGAGGTACGGAACCCTAAAAACTAAAATATTTTTGTCGTTGGATGTTTTAGTATACAAAAAACTATACGCACAAATATAATATTAATGTTTAAGACAAAAAGTATGCAATCTCAAAAAAAAAAAATGTTAATTTTTTTTACACATCAGTCCAAAAAGATTGTAGTGTTTTGGGTTTATTTATGTACATATGTGAATTTCTTTATTCCACCATAGCTTTTAAATGCCAGAATAGATTTGGATGTATAGGGCATCGTTAGAATCCTTACATCATCCAGAGAGACACTAGCGTTAATTTTGTCAAAAAAAAAAAACAATATGGCGGCAGTCTGGCTCCAATAAAAACAAACACGAATAAAAAATAATAATTTGGTTTTTTTTTTGGCAAGGCAGTCGCGTTTTTAATTAATATTATCTGTTCGATCATAATGGCCTTGAAAAATAATATTGATTTTAAATAGCTTGAAATAATTATTGTAGGTATATAAATAATGTTCGAAGGCAATTAGTTATGTACATATAATTTAAATATTTGGCGTATAATGAGACAGTAAAAGAGCTTTTAGATGTGGCACAGTCGTTAAAAACTTCATCTGATAAAAGATGTCTTGTTCTTTGAATATTTTGACGTTCTGGAATACACGTATTTTTTAAATTTCAATATATGTACCTACCTATAGAAGACACAAAAAAAGACCTCTTTTTTTTAATTTATTCATGGAAAAAATAGAAATAACATTATAGTATTTTTTTTAACGCGGTTAGGTGTTTGACCACAACTCACCTGATGTTAAGTGACGGTGTGGTCGAAGACGGTAAAGCACACCTAGCCTGGAATAGAACTGGCTCTCAAGTGAGGCTGCCGGAACACACCGTTAGATGCTTGGCGGCAGATTTTCAACTTGAGGGTGGTAGCTTGCCAGCCAAGTACTAGAGAGTACCCTACCACCACGCTATGGTTTCCTCACGATGTTTTCCTTCACCGGCAGCTCAAGCTCATTGTTGGGGTTTGAACCCACGCCCTTCGGCATGCGAACCGACCGCGCTAACCACTGAGCTACCATCACTACGTCAAAAAATTATATATATCATTAATAATATAATTGCCAGTGTACAAAATAATGTATGTTTTGGGTTCCGTACCCAAAGAGTAAAAACGGGACCCTATTACTAAGACTTCGCTATCTGTCTGTCCGTCCGTCCGTCTGTCACCAGGCTGTATCTCAAGAACCGCGATAGCTAGACTGTTGAAATTTTCACAAATTATGTATTTCTGTTGCCGCTATAACAACAAATACTAAAAATAAAATAAATATTAAAGGGGCTCCCGTACAACAAACGCGATTTTGTTGCCTTTTTCATAGATAATGGTACGGAACCATTCGTGCGTGAGTCCGACTCGCACTTGGCCGGTTTTTTGTCATAACTGGCGTCGCCACCTGGCTTCGCACGGGCTGTGTTATTGTCACTGAAGATAGATAAATACTACAGAGTCCAATCGGGAAGTGGGTTAAATTTAACTTGCAAGATTTGACTACTGCGTAGGTACCTATATGTATAATGTATATACATTGCAAGTCAAATAAAAGCTTGTAAATCATTTCACACGTTGTCATATAGCTTAGTTTACTTTTATGTATAAAGTTAGAAAATATAAATTCAATAAAACACTAAATTGTTTTTGTTGTGTATTGTACGACACATAACACTCGTGGCTGATGAAATGTTCGTAAGACTTTAGTAATTTATCCAAAAAAATGGCACAAAAACTCTAAGCGAGCCTTCTTCACAGTCCACATATGGATTTCCGCATATTTTTGCTTCACGTTGATGAGGCAATCCTAATATCATTATAGGTAATCTTGTCTTTAAATTTGATTCCACAGCGAGAGGCAATTCAATACATGTAAAGAAAAAAATACTTTACTGATTCCAAAACCATTTCGAAATATTACATTCCTGCACATTATTTTGACGTTTAAAACTCTTTAAACTATGAGATGCGGTTTATTTAAATACATAAAACAAACTTGACTTTAATTAACCTTTAATGACGTCTCATAGTAGGATTAATAGGGCTACTCCCAGTGCCTAAAAAAAGCAATGGTAGACCAAAACAAAATCTGTCAATGTCAAGTCAACGGCCGCCATAATAACCTCATCCATAGATACACGTATGTACGTAGAGTTGTTTTTCGGTTTATTGATACAAATATCTGTTTTTTTTCTCTTTCTTCTTGGCATCGCACTCTGTGCATTCTGCCAGTTTCAATGTTTCTATATTTTGTGAGTAGTCTTCATTTTTCAGCTTCTTTATCATCTATAGTTACAGTCAAAGTCTAGTCTTGATCAAATCCAGTCGGTCCCAGTCAAATCAAGTAATGCCTTAGTAAAGTAGTGGCGACTTTACTATAAGCTTCTGGATGGAGTTTTGGAAGCAACACGACAAGTCATGTTTAACCACATTATATCATTCTCCCACACTCGCGCTTGTAATTCGGCACTTTATAAATAAAACACCACTATTTTTATGCATAAAAACTCGAAAAAACACTAGTTTTAGAAAAAAATACAATGGGGCGACACGACGCTCACCGCGTTCCCGCCAAAAACCCCAACATCTGGATTATTTTACATTACGTTAGTCGGACTCTGATATCGCTTCTATGAGGCCATGATATAAGATTTGTTTGCTTCACGTCAATTGTCAAAGTCAATCAAATATATAAAAATAATTAAAATTAATATTATTAATAATTATTAATTTTTATTTATAAGTCATATATGTATATATTTTTTTTCTGTTTTTAATTGTTGTCAATAAATTTTATTATTATTATTATTCCAGTCATTTATTTTTTAATTTTTTTACATTAAATATATATAAAAAAGACAAATAATATAAAAAACTTAAAAATTAGGGTGCCGCCGGCAGCGGGGCAGGGCTCAAGCTGCCGGTGGTTAGAGCTGCAGAGTGAGGAACCTCCTAACAATGCGCGCCGTATCAAGGATCACCGCCTTTTTGAACTGATATTATTATTATTATTAAAAATAGCTATGTATACTTTTTTGTTTTACATGGCAAGATACATATAACTATATTCAAACTACTTTACGACGTCATCGCTATAAAATGCACAAAAACGTATTAAAAATCAACTAACGCATAGAAAGCCAAAATATTCAAATTAGTTTCATAAAATAAAGCGTACTATCAGTAAACAATACCACCAGGTACCTACTAAATCTTTATATGCCTAGCACATAAGATGAAAAGGATTGTAACGTCCTACGGTGTTTTGTGTAGTCGGTACACTAAAGGCGCGCATTTAGGCTTCCGAGCAAATACTTTGTGAAAATCAAAGCTAATCATTAGTTGAAGATTGAAATTCAATTGACGGTTTCCGGTATCTTCACAAACTTCACTTTTCTTCTTGTTCCACTTTGCTCATCTAATTTATTCTATATCGTTTCAGAGGATGAATCTCCTGGTCATTCTTTCTGTGCTCCTGGCAGCCGCTGCAGACGGTTACAAGATCCTGTGCATCTTCGGGGTCCCGTCCAAGAGTCACTTCCATCTTGGACAGGGCATCGTGAAATCACTGTTAAAAGCTGGCCACGATGTAAGGATACCTTTTTTCAAGCTTTTAAAAACTTACAATGTTTGTTTTTTAGTTGATTTAAGTCAAGTTTTTTTGCCGTCGTAAGAATAGTACTCTTACGGCAACCACGGGTAGAGACCCGTGGTTGCCGTAAGAGTCGACTAAGGGATGTAATCCAGAAGATGGACAGCAGCGTCTTCCTTGAACAATCACACCTAACTGCGCTCGCCAACCCGCCTGCCAAGCATGGCGAGTATTGGCAAAACCCCCCCAGGAGGAGGCCTATGTCCAGCAGTGGACGTCCTATGGCTGATGATGTGATGTGAAGTCAAGTTTTGCATGTGACGAGGATACGACGCACCACACGTTGGAGAAGTGTCCGGCATGGGCAAGTCAGCGCCTTCAACTCGTTACAGTTGTAGGGAGCGATCTCTCTCTTCCAGAGTTGATACCGTCAATGTTCAGAAACGAGAGATCGTAGAGGCAATTTCCTTCTGTGAACAGGTTATGTTCATCGTTCAAAGTAACAACTGTGTCTTCATTGGAGTAGTAATTTAATGCGTTGATAACACTCCGAATTATGCGCTTTATTGTTGTGAATACGACTTACAAGTCCGCGTTTGACCACCAACTCGCCTGATGGTAACTGATGATGTGGTCGAAGATAAGGCACGCAGACCTACAAGATATCTATTCACTCTGGCCTTGAAAAGATCTAGATTATATCTCACAGGACACAAGGAAGCCGGCAGCTTGTTGGCCGTACGGATGAGAAACGTAGAGTCAAAACGTTCGGTACGTGCCCAAGGAAATTCCACTATATGGGTGGTAGTGGGCCGTCTTTCTACTTCTCCTGTGGCAAAAAGGGGATGGAAGTAAAAGATCGTACAGCTCAGTAGCACATCTCCGAAATGAATCCTGTAGAAAATTGACAGACCTGCTACCTTCCGGCGGTGCTCAAGGCTTAAAAGTTCTTTTTCTACCAACTTTTCATCACCAATAAATCGAACAGCTCGCCGCTCTACCGAATCAAGAGCTTGAAGTTGGTACTTGGCAGAACCGTCCCAAAGGTGGCAGCAATATTCCACACACGACCGGACTTGTGCTTGTATTATTATTAATAAGTTGATTAAATAACAAAATAAAATCTAGGACATCTCCACTTCAATACTCATTACTCTTAGACGTTCGATGATTAATCTCCAATAGCCTTGTGATATCGCTGCACTATCCTACAAGCCAATACACAGTTTACACACTACTGCTTGGCGGCAGAATATCTGGTACTGCAGGTACCTACTTAGGTGATCCACCACGAAGTAAAAAGGTAATAATTTAAGTTAAAAACTTCATAAAATATTCTTGTTATTGTAATCAAGAATCACTATAAAATAAGTCTAGCGATGACTCGTCTTTTATCGTAGGTACATAATTATACTAAATTTTCCTCAAACAAGACTAGAACAAGTATACGACCTTGCAAAGAGATCAAGTAAACAATAATTGTTTTCATGAATAGAACCGAACAGTTCATTCATTATTCAGTGAAATACAATAGTTTTATATTATTGACCAAAGCCTGCCAACTAGTGAATGCAATCCCGCTCTTGCGGGATCCCGATCTCGCGAGATCTCGTCTAATTTTTCGGGATCAATGCTGAAGCATAATATGACGAGATCCGGTTCGAGATTGACGGGATTGGGCGGCAGTGGTCAGCAACACTACATACATCCACTCGGGGCGCGAGCGGTGCGCTGACTGACGCATAGATAATACACTATATACCAGAGGTCGTACGGACATGTCCAGAGGTACCATTTTTTTATCGGATTAATTTCGGAGAGTATGCTTCAGAACTACATGGTCTGATTCCCATGCTCGTTTTTCTATCGGACAGCCAGAAGCTCAAAAAAGCGACATCGTTTCATGGTGGATGTTCCAAAAACTCGAACGAAACGATTTGATTCCACGTTCATTGTGCGGACTGCTAGACAGTGGAATGCGCTGCCTGAGTGGGTGTTCCCCGATGGATATAATCTGGGTGTCTTCAAGTCGAGAGTGAATCGGTATCTTCTAGGCAAGCGTGCTCCATCTTAGACCGCATCATCACTTAACATCAGGTGAGATGGCGGTCAAAAAAACATCGAGAAAAATTGTTCGCATTTATATGTACCTACTTCCAAAAACGCAAACAATTCTTATATTTATATTTCGCGCGAAGAGAAATACAAACAACTGAGAGAGTCGCGAACTCTCAAAATGTCTCGCGGGCCGGGTGAAATGCCGAGGCCGTGGTTGTTGCCCATATATGGTTTGAGGCGACGTGAAATGTTATACAAAATGTATTTATTATAATTGTCCTTATTTGACAGGTTACCTGGGTGACTCCATTTCCACCGAAAGATTCTGAAAAAGGACTTAAAACTATCGATGCGTCGTCAATTATCCCCATTACTGCAGGTAAATAATTTGTCATAAAAATTTTATTGGTAGCGTGACGTTCCAAACGAGAAGCCTGCTTCAGACATACTCGGTTGTGACGGTGGCGCTGGTCGCGAATATATCCATTGCAAGCCGTGTCTGTGTGGAACATACTCCTATGTTTATTCCCGCTGCTATCAAATGAAGAGAAAATAAACAAATACCTTAATATCGTAAGATATTACACATTTGACCCTAAACTTAGCAACATCATCACACATCATCAGCCATAGAACGTCCACTGCTGGACATAAGCCTCCTCCTGGGGGGGTTTTGCCAATACTCGCCACGCTTGGCAGGCGGGTTGGCGAGCGCAGTTAAATGTAATTGTTCAAGGAAAACGCTGCTGATTTAATGTGTCTAGGTGTACTGTATGTGTTATAAATATGTGTTGCTAAGTTTTCGCCGTGGTGGTGCCGGCGTAAGAATAGTACCCCACCCTCTCTACCCGTGGTTGCCGTAAGAGTCGGCTAAGGGATGTAATCCGGAAGATGGGCAGCAGCGTCTTCCTTGAACAATCACACCTAACTGCGCTCGCCAACCCGCCTGCCAAGCGTGGCGAGTATTGGCAAAACCCCCCCAGGAGGAGGCCTATGTCCAGTTGTGGACGACCTATGGCTGATGATGAGATTCTGGATTAAGCGACTTTTTAATTTATCTACCAACATTTTGACTTAGCAAATAAATACGTTTTGTTTTTTTTTTTCAGCCATTGATATGTCTGACAAGAGAAATGCAAACCAAGGAATGGCGTTCGTACGCGAATTCTCGAAGAACATCTCTTTAGCCACCATCGATATACCAGAATTGAAGGACGTGCTTGTCAAGAACCAATTTGATGCTGTAGTTACTGAAGCATTCTTCAGTGATGTAGACGCTGGGTCAGTATTCATCATCATCATCATCAGCATCATCATCATCATTATCATCATCATCATCAACAACAACCTTTCATAGTCCACTGCTGCACATAGGTCTCTCCCAGGACGCCACTCAGCCCGATCTTCGGCTTTTCGCTTTCAGCCACTGCCAGCTGTCTTACGTATATCGTCACTCCAAGTCAGTCAGTAGTAGTGGTCAGTATTAAAGAACAAGATTAGCTATAAAAATTGCAGTCTTTAGAGTTTTTTGCCAGGAGCGCATACAAAAAATCATGTTATTTTGTATTATTTTCATAAAAAAATTACAAAGGCCTGTGCAGAAGCCAATTAAAAATTAATTATTGCTTCATCATCATCATCATCTCAGCCGTAGGACGTCCACTGCTGGACATAGGCCTCCCCCGTTGACTTCCATAAAGACCGGTTGGAAGCGGCTCGCATCCAGCGCGTTCCTGCGGTCTTTAGGTTAGGTTAGGTAGGTCGTCCGTCCACCTTGTGGGTGAACATCCTACGCTGCGCTTGCCGGTCCGTGGTCTCCACTCCAAAACTTTGCAGCCCCATCGACCATCAGTTCTGCGTGCTATGTGCCCTGCCCACTGCCACTTCAACTTGCTAATCCGTTGGGCTATGTCGGTAAATAAATTATTGGTTATTGTTCCGGACTTAATCCTAACATACTCTGTATAACTTTGACTGTGACTTATATTTTTTTTATGGTTGACAGGCTAGGTTTTTCACCACAGCTCACCTGATGTTAAGTGACGGTGTGGTCGAAGATAATAAGCAGACTTAAAAAAAGAACAGGCTCTCACGTGAGGCTGCCGGAAGATATTTGGCAGCAGAATTTCAACTTGAGGGTGGTAGCTAGCTAGCTAGCCAGCCGAGTACTAGAAAGTACCCTACCACCATGGTATGGTTTTCTCAGGTTGGGGTTCAAACCGACCGTGCAATACCAATGGCAAACAAAAAAAAAACCTCAAGATCAAAGCGACAGGCATCAAAAATCTACTTTTTTATACAGATATGCAGCCATTCAGCAAGCCCCCTGGATCCTTCTCAGTGGAGTAGTCCTCCAGCCCCCTGTCGAAGCTATGGTGGATGACGTCAAATCAGTTGCCACTGTCCCCATGCTGCTCAATGACTTCCCCATACCGATGAACTTCTATCAACGGCTGGTCAATGTGGGCATGTACGCGTTCATGAGTTTGGATGGATGGTAAGTCAAAATTCACTTATTCATTAAACCCAATACTCAGGGGTTTCACATCACATCATCAGCCATAGAACGTCCACTGCTGGACATAGGCCTCCTTCTGGGGGGGTTTTGCCAATACTCGCCACGCTTGGCAGGCGGGTTGGCGAGCGCAGTTAGGTGTGATTGTTCAAGGAAGACGCTGCTGCCCATCTTCCGGATTACATCCCTTAGCCGACTCTTACGGCAACCACGGGTAGAGAGGGTGGGGTACTGTTCTTACGCTGGCAACACCACGGCAACTCAGGTACTCAGGGAGGACACTCAGGGGTTTACTGCACACTATTAAGGATTTCTGAGTAGTAGATCTTCTTAGCAGGAGGCAGTCTGGGTAGGTACCACGGCAATATCAGATATTTTGCCATCGAGTGTGTGCAAGGCTTATTGTGTTACGGTTTGAAGGAGCACGGTTTCGCATCGACCAGCGATGCCCTGGACTTTGTTTTGTTACACAAAGTTCTGGGCACCGCTGCAATTAAATTTCAGGACAGGCGTTATCTCTTAGAATCAGAAGAGCGTTACATCTTTACTGATGACAGTAAAGATGTGTGTGTGATGTTTATGTGTGCGATGTGTGTGTGTTTACATAGATAAAAGTTCATCAGAATCTAAACCCTGCCTTATAGAGAAACATCCTGAGATTTCAGTCATGACATTGGTCTCTAGTTTTAAGTTCTATAGTTCTATCGCAGGCCGAGTTTTTGCAAAGACTACCTAAGACCTTCAATCTTGATGAATCTTCAAGATCAGCCCCACTTTTATAATCTGTCCCTTTGCTGGGCGCGGTTGTTTCGTTGTAGGAAGGGTAAGGTCATTGGCCACCACGCTTTGAATAACTTAGATCTGACAGAGGTTTGTAGCGATGATGGCTCAGTGGTTAGCGCGATAGGTTCGCATGCCGAAGGGCGTGGGTTCAAACCCCAACAATGAGCTTGAGCTGCCGGTGAAAGAAAACATCGTGAGGAAACCATATCGTGGTGGTAGGGTACTTTCTAGTACTCGGCTGGCTAGCTACCACCCTCATGTTGAAAATCTGCCGCCAAGCATCTAACGGTGTTTCGGCAGCCTCACTTGAGAGCCAGTTCCATTCTAGGCTAGGTGTGCTTTACCATCTTCGACCACACCGTCACTTAACATCAGGTGAGCTGTGGTCAAACAACTAGCCTGTCAGCCATAAAAAAAAGGCGCTTGCCGTGAGATTTAGACCAAAGACCTCCAGTTTGTTTTCCGTGGCTACTAAAACCTATTTGACACTTAAAAATATGAAATACTCAACTGAATACACAAAGTGCAGTGCCAAAAACGAAAAAAAAATCATAACCTTTTTTTTACTTTTATGCTACATAATATAATTTGTTTCCAGGTGGCGTCAAAGTGAAACCAATGCCTTGTACGAGTCCATGTTTGGCCCCCTTGCATCCGCCCGCGGAATACCCCTCCCTCCCCTACAAGACGCGTTGAACAACGTGTCAATATTGTTTGTCAACTCACACACTTCGTTTGCGCCTGCACAGAGCCTCCCCCCCAACGTGGTGGATATAGGGGGCTACCACATTGAGAACAGCAAAACGCCTTTGCCTAAGGTTTAATTTTTTTCTCTTTTGTCATCGCACTTTCTGTATTTTGCCAGTGTCTGATTGATTAACTCTTTATACAACTCTTATAACTCTTTGTACACTAAGAACAGTAAGTTATCTTTATAGAAATTGGCCGCTGCTGGTTTGAATGTGTGCGTGCGTATCGGGCGCCGTGTATGTACACACTGCCACGCACACATTAGCATAATCTCGGGGAGACTCGGGTGCCGGCAGTCTGGGCCTTGCCGTGAGTTTGATCGCGCGCGTCCCAGTACGCTGCACGCCCGCTCGCATGCGCCTGCTCTCACCGGACACTTTATTATTTACACTTTATCGGTCATTTTATTTAGCGCAGTTTTATAGTGCTGCTCATAATACGCAAATAATATTTAACTAAAAATAAAAGTGACAACCCTAAGCGTCAACGCAAGAGTAGGCTATTAACTCGCCGACCGGGCGTAGATGAATTATTTTTCTTAGTGTACTTTGTCTTTATTGTCCACCCCAATGTACAGTACAGAAGAAAAATAAAATAAACTTAATTAGTAGGTGTAACAACTGGCGATCTTACCGCTAAAAGCGATCTCTTCCAGGCAACTTAGTATGGAAAGGATTAAAGGAAGAAAAAGACGGGGTGCGTCAATAATGAGGATATGTAGCGATGATGGCTCAGTGGTTAGCGCGGTCGGTTCGCATGCCGAAGGGCGTGGGTTCAAGCCCCAACAATGAGCTTGAGCTGCCGGTGAAGGAAAACATCGTGAGGAAACCATAGCATGGTGGTAGGATACTTTCTAGTGTTCGACTGGCTAACTAGGTAACCAGTTCTATTATACTAGATGTTCTTTATCATCTTCGACCACACCGTATTTAATCGAGTCTACCTTTCACCAGGACTTCCAAGAGCTCCTAGATTCGTCTCCTCAAGGAGTCGTTTACTTCAGCATGGGATCCGTCATCCAGTCCTCCAAACTCCCGACACAAACCAAGAAGGATTTGGCCAAGATGCTTGGGGAGCTTCCTTATACGGTGCTTTGGAAATTCGAGGAAAAGTTGGAGGGTCTGCCAAAGAATGTCCATGTCAAAGCGTGGATGCCTCAAGCTGCCATCCTAGGTAAGACAGTTATGGAATAAAATTCTGCCACAAAGCAGTAACTGGACTGTTGAGACTAACCATTTAGTCTCAAAGTATTGAGCGCCAAAGCAGCGATGCCCTGGACTTTGTTTTGCTACTCTAAGTTCTGTGTATCGCTGCAATGGTCATGGACAGGCGGTATTTCTTACCATCAGGAGAGCGTCTCGTTCGTCTTATTACTTTTGCATTAAAAAACCGGCCAAGTGCGAGTCGGACTCGCGCAATAAGGGTTCCGTAATATTATCTATAAAAACGTCCAAAAAATCATGTCTGTCGTCTATGAGCCCCTTTAAATATTTGTTTTATTTTAATTTAATTTTTAAAGTGAATATATAACTAAATATACTGTGTATATTTCAAGCGTCTGCATGTTGTCCTTATCAATATCGAGCAAAAAAAATCATGTCTGTTGATCACCCTTAAATATTGATTTTATTCTGTTTTTTAGTATTTGTTGTTATAGCGGCAATAGAAATACATCATCTGTGAAAATTTCAACTGTCTAACTATCACGGTTCATGAGATACAGCCTGGTGACAGACGGACAGACAGAACAGCGGAGTCTTAGTAATAGGGTCCCATATTTCCCTTTTGGTACGGAACCCTAAAAAGTCAGGCTAGGTGTTTCACCACATCCGTTCACCATTGTACTAGACAAAAATCCATTCTTCTCTTTCAGCACATAAGAACACAAAGGTATTCATCACCCACGGCGGTCTTCTGAGTAACCTGGAGTCTCTCCAGTACGGAGTACCGCTGGTAGCAGTGCCTGTGTTCGGAGACCAGCCTGCCAACGCAGCCCGAGCAGTACGCTCAGGGTACGCTCTCAAAGTGGATTACGATACAGCAACCATGGCTGAGGGACTCCGGGGCGCTCTCAAAGAAATTCTCAGCACTGACAAGTAAGGGGCAAAACTTCTATTTTCTTACTCTAAAAGTAATGAGACGAAGATAAAGATAAAGATATATTTATGTGCATAAACATGAGTGGTTACATAGTATTGGTCTTAAGTTACAAAAGTTTAATCATGTTTTTGCCTCAATAGGCGTGCAAATGTTGTCACAGCTAAGATTTGTCATATAATTTAGAGTATCTGGATGACCGAGCTTTGCTCGGGTTTTCATTGCCTGAAAACTCGGATAAAACGACGTTTTCTAAAAATGAAACCTAGCTAGATCGATTTATCGCCCCCGAAACCCCCTGCATACAAAATTCACAGCGATGATAGCTCAGTGGTTAGCGCAGTCGGTTCGCATGCCGAAGGGCGTGGGTTCAAACCCCAACAATGAGCTTGAGCTGCCGGTGAAGGAATACATCCTGAGGAAACCATGGCGTGGTGGTAGGGTACTTTCTAGTACTCGGCTGACTAGCTACCACCCTCAAGTTGAAAATCTGCCGGTGTGTTCCGGTAGTCTCACTTGAGAGCCAGGTATATTCCAGGTTAGGTATGCTTTACCGCCTTCGACAACACCGTCACTGGTGTTGGTGAGACGTGGTCAAACACCTAGCTTGTCAACCATAATAAAAAACCATACAAAAATTGACTTGTTTCAGATACTACAAGCAAGCGAAGTATTTGTCGTCTTTGTTCAACAATCGACCAGTTCCACCATCAAAACTTATACCATACTACGTAGAACTTGCTATTCAAACTAAAGGTAAGTACAACAAATAAAATTATACCATTACTATGATTGGAACTACATAGAGCTTGCTATTAATCAACTTATACAAAGCACAAGCAAGATATGGAGTACTGTTCGCACCTATGGGACGGCTCTGCCCAGTAATTGAGGCTTTGGAATCGACCGAGAGACGCGCCAGGAGATTTATTGGCAACGACACTACTGGAGTTTCGAGTTCAAAGCCTTGAGCATCGTCGTAGAGTTGCTAGCTTGTCAGTTTTGTACTCGAACTGCACAATTTGGTTCTCCCAGCACCTTTCTACTACCGCACGGCCAGACAAACGCAACCATAACGTCATCCGTACATGCGTGGTACATTGCGTGGTGGTAGGGTACTTTCTAGTACTCAGCTGGCTAGTTACCACCCTCAAGTTGAAAATCTGCCGTCAAGCATCTAACGGTGTGTTCCGACAGCCTCACTTGAGAGCCAGTTTCATTCCAGGCTAGGTGTGCTTTACCATCTTCGACCGCACCGTCACATCACATCAGGTGAGCAGTGGTCAAACACCTAGCCTGTCAGACATAAAAAAAAATGGATATTCCCCATGTACGCACAAAGCGTTTTGATTCGCACAGCATGGAACTCCCGGAGTCTGTGTTCCCTGTTGGTTACAATATGGGTGTTTTCAAATCTAGAGTAAATAAGTATCTTCTAGGTAAGCGTGTTTCATCTTAGACCGCACTAATGCTTAACATTAGACAGATTAAGGTCAAATGCAAACCTATTTTGAATAAGAAAGAAAAACTTTAATTTGGTTTTAAAAATATCAAAACACTTGACACTTGGCAAATGCACAAAATACGACGCCAAAAGCAAAAAAAAATACCAAGTTTGTTGATATTATGTGTTTTTTTTTTCAGGTGCCTACCATCTACGTTCAAAATCGAAGCTATACCCGTGGTATCAAAGATGGCTATTAGACCAAATAGCAATGTTAGGTGTCATATTATTTGTAATTTATAAGATTATCAAAAAAACGCTTTGCCTTTTTGTTAGCAAAATCAAGGGCAGTAAAGAGAGTACTAAGAAAAGCACTGGTAAGAAAGTTAAACGAAACTAAATAAGGTTAAAGATTTTTGGCGGGAACATGAACAATTCATGTAGCCATTTTATATAAAAAATTACATTTCAATCCGTCCGTGTACCTACTAGCTTATAAGTCAAAACTTTTAAAAATAATTAGGATTTTGAACGACAATAACAAAAAAACATTAATTAACAATGAATTTTATTTTTTATCGATAATTAAAATATACAAAAACAGTATTAGAAAAGTGCCTTGTCAAACTGCTTTTTAAGATTGAATAAAAAATAAAAACAGTTTATAGTGAAAAAATTAAGACACATTTTATTGTAATACATATTAAATTTTTACTTAAATATTCATAATTAATTACTGGAAAGAATATTCTAAGCAGCGTTGGTAATCATATAAAATTGGACCACCACCCGCACCATAAACTAAGAAGTTTCGTCTTATAAAAAAAACAGATAAGACCTCTTTAGTTCAGAAAAAAGTTCCCAAAAACAAGAGCCACTACAATTACTTGTCTCATTGATATCTATTTTTAACATTGTGCGAATTTCCTAGATTGTGGGTTAAGTACTAATTATTTTGTTCAGTAAACTTTTATAAAAAAAAAAATAAAAAAAAATACTTTGTGTTTTGTTTATTTCTATCACCCGTATTTTTATAATAATTTTCGAATTCTACAAAAAAAGATGCATTTTTTAAATTAAGTAACCATTTGGTGGTAGATCTCAACAGGAGGTCGTCTCGGTACCACCGCAGTACCAGATATACTGCCGCCAAGCAGTAGTGTGTAAACATTACTGTGTTTCGGTTTGAAGAGTACTGCAGCTAGCGAAATTACAGGGCTATTGAGACTAACCATATAATGTCTCAAAGTAATGAGCGCCAAAGCAGCGATGCCCTGGACTTTGTATAGTTACTCAATGTTCTGTGTATCGCTGAAGTGGGGCTTCAAACAACGTTGATCAATCTTAGGGACTTTATTTACTAATAACTCAACACATACGTGACACGCTCATTTTGAAGTGTCAAAATAAACTTTCTGAAACGTTAACGCGTTTATGGTAAATCTCAAGTGAGTTACAGAATCAGACTCCTGAAGCCTTATTCTGAAACTCAAGTGAGATTACTTATCGAAAACGCGTACAACATGATTACGCTTAACATTTACTTTTAAGTTCAAAACGAGCGCGTTATCATAATTAATAAAGTTCATTCATTGATAACATCAGACAAGTGTTTTTAATTAAAAATCACAGTAATATTTCCCGCAGTAACGGCTTAAATGTTTGTATTGAAACTTTGCATCCAAATAGCATATCATTCGCTCAGGGTTTCATGCCATATCTTAAGAGTAATTGTAAAACTAATAAAAAAGAAATCAACAAATTATGTCAAGTCAAAATTATTTAATTAACTACAAAGAATAACAGTGGGATCATTTATAAAAGAACAGGGTTGAGCCGGATCCGGACATAACTGAACGCGAATTAACGTAATGCGTTCGCGTTCCGCGGTCATCGGGAATAAGGCTCATGGCCCCTGATTCTCTAAATCACTTGGGATTCCTTACTGAATACGCATATTTGTTAAAGTAAAACAAGCTCCTATATGCCACATTGCGTTTTTAATTTAACATTGGCATAGATTCCGCCACGTTACGTCAATGCGGCCCGTTCTGTGCTTATACCGAATAAATCCTGGTCCTACCGAGGGCCCTGGTCTTTATGTTTTTTTTTTTTAAATTACATTTACAACAACGCCACATATTTCTCGAATACATTTATGTTTGCTTTAGTCTGCGACTCGTTCGTTAATAATCTGTGCACTTGGACCTCTCCTTCCGGTGTCAGCAATGCCTGTCAAAATATTAAAGACTTTGATTGATTGATTGATTGATAAAAATTATACAATACAGAAGAAAAAGAATATAAACTTAATAGGTGAAACAACTGGCGGCCTTATCGCTAAAAGCGATCTCTTACAAGCAACTTTAGGATGGAATGGATTAAAAATAAATAAATATCCTAAGACATTACACACAGCGACATCTTACCGAAAACTAACCAAAGCTTGTACTATGGGAGTCAGGTAACATACAGAACACCCATACATAGAACAAACACAATTATGATTATACCACAAAGTGTTTATCCTCGGTAGGAATCGAACTCACGCCCTACAGCTCTTTAAGCAGATACTCTACCAATGTGCCAACGGGGCTGTCAAAAACCAAAAGGAAGAAAAAGACGAGCTGAGACAATAACGAGGATTTTTACTTGATGGTAGATCTCGTTAGCAGGCGGTTGTCTAAGTAGGTAGCAGTACCAGATATTCTGCCGCCAAGCAGTAGTGTGCAAACATTACTGTGTTCCGGATTGAAGAGTACTGCAGCTAGCGAAGTTACAGAGCTGTTGAGACTAACCATATAATATCTCAAAGTAAGTAATGAGCGCCAAAGCAGCGATAGCCTAGACCTTGTTTTGTTACTCAAAATTTCTATGTATCGCTGCAATGGTCATGGACAGGCGTTATCTCTTACCATCAGGGGAACGTTCGTCTCATTACTTTTACATAAAATAATATACAGATATATCTACATATAACTATCTACTCTAATGTTTATAACTGACTAACTCCGTAGAAGCAGTGGCGGGGCAAGATCTTAATTTGATGTGGGCAGGGTAAATTTCGCGAGGCCCTCTTCTCTTCTTCGAACATGTATTATTGTTGCAATCATATTGACAATGGGGTGGTATGAGCAGGGACGGATCTACATAAGGGCTTTTTGGGCTGCAGCCCAGGGCCCCGTGAATATAAAGGGCCCCCAGTCCTTATTAAAAAATGTGATTTAACAAAGAACTTACAATGTGATGAGTAAATAAAAGAATTTGCAACGCAAAAATGCAAAAATATTGCTTTATAATTAATGTATCAAATGTAATTACACATAACCTGTTGATTTCTATTGCGATAATGTCTCACAGTTGTTGCTTGTGTGTTTAAGGCATACTAAATAAATAAACTATTTGATTGCCCATTTTTTTTTTCCTAAACCCTGGACCTAGTACACATAATCGAAAACACGTTTTTGACAAAATGGCAATTGATTGATTATTATTTAGGCAGGCCCCTAAGTAGTGTATATTAGCCCTGGGCCCCACAAACTCTTGGTCCGCCCCTGGGTATGAGCAAGTAACATACAGCGAACAGCGAATGAAATAGTAGCTATCAAAAGTTGCCGTTGAGAAACGTGACAGTAAAGTAAACAAACAGAATCGGAATCTCCAGGTCTGGCCGGCAGGATTCCCCGCAATAGCGACGCAATGCCAGCAGATGTTGCCAGATTAAATAAAAATATATTTGATATGTCAATAATAATATTTATCGATTTATGACGACTAAAATTATTTCGTAACGTCAACGGCTTGGTAATGGATAAACCTCCGAGGCGCGAGGCCTTAGGCAGTGGCCCACCTCGCCCACGCCTTACACCGCCTCTGCGTAGAAGTTATTCAGTTGCCGATAAGTTAGTAAAAAAAAAAAACACGTACCAAATGGAAATCATTAGCCGAGCATTGCGAGGCTGCATTTTCGCAGACGTACTTCGCGTAGATATCACTGTGTGTTAATTCAAATAACACAACCGTGCTATCGTGCAAGAGCACGTGCACCGTGCACGGATTCACGGGCGACCAATGCACGGATTTTATCTCCAACTGTAATAGAGATACGTTTCATAGTTAGTCTGGTTCACACGCCTTAAAGCTGCCGGCTTGAGCTGCCGATTTAAAAAAAAACATTGTAAGGAAACCATAGCATGGTGGTAGGATATTTTCTAGTACTCGACTGACTAGCTACCCTCAAGATGAAAATCTGCAACCAAGCACCTCACACTGCATTCCAGCAGCCTCACTTGAGTGCCAGTTCCCTTGTGTGAATTTGCTGCCCAAGTGGGTGTTCCCTGATTGATACAATCTGGGTGCCTTCAAGCCGTGAGTAAATTTGTTTCTTCTAGACAAGCGTGCTCCACCGTAGAAATCTTCGCTTAACTTCAGGCGAGATGGCGGTCAAACGCAAGCCTATTTTTTTTTAAATAGTGTTGTTTTATTCATATAGCGAGTGTGGGAAAGTGTTATAATGTGGTGAACTTTTCGTGTTGCTTCCAAAACTCCACCGAAGCTTATAGCAAAGTCGCCACTACTTTATTAAAGCATGACTAGACTCGACCGGCACGGACTGAACTTTGACTGTAACTAAATATGCTATACATAAATGGCATAAACCAAAGTACATTTTTATTTTTTTTCTTTTAGAAAATAGGTTCACAAAACTGGACATATACAAAGAACTCTATTACAATAACAAAAACAAAAAGTTAAACAATATGCATGCCCTTCTAGTTCCGAACACAGCATGCGTAAAAAAACGTAATGTACGTATTTAAGAAATTTTAATTTAAAATTTGATTTCAAACATATAATGTCTCTTGAAAGAACACACAGACATATTATAAAGATTAGGCATCAAGAACTCAAAAGGATACGCCATTTGCCGATGTATTATAAAAAAAAAAACAGTAAGCTGTCAAAATAATGTAAATCTGTCAACGTCATCGCAAATCCGAATAAAGCGAGACACTTTAATTTTATAGACATAGACTGAACGGATGTATAACCAACGTCAGCCTAACTTCACCACATTTCGAAAGTAGTCCGATCTGCGAGTGAATACTTTGTAGTCATTTCATTTGGTCTGATTAAAATTATTAAGTTGTGAGTTTCTTTTGTTTTTTTTTCGTCTTTTTTCGGGTCTTGCGGTTCCTAGGATGGACGAACACTTGAAAAAAGACGAATGTTCTACGTATACCTTCGTCATTGACTGATTAATGTCAGCCATTTTTCGTGACGTCACGCTGCTGATGAAGCGGCCCTTGCTGTCTGACATGCACTTGTCCGCATCATGGAACGTAGGGATGTTTCTGGAATATAAAAATAAATTCTAGAACATTTACGACAGTTTCATTCAATTGAAAGTTTTGTTAGAAAAATAATGATCGTGGGAATGAAACAGCACGCTTGTGCTATCTTGTTCTTGTTAACAATCATACTAAGTGTTTTCTTTTTATACTAAATAGGTTTGCGTTTGACCACGCCCTGCCTGATATTAAGCAAGATGAAGCACACTTATGTAGAAAAAACCTATTTACAGTTCCAAGGCACATTTTATTAATAGAAGGTCATCTTAATAAGTACCATCGCAGTGCCAAATATTCTACTGCCAAGCAGTAGTGTGTAAACATTACTGTGGTCCGGTTTGAAGGGTACTACAGCGACATTACAAGGTTTTTAAGACTATGCATCGAGTGTCACAAAGTAATGAGCGCCAAACCAGCGAGGACTTTGCTTTGTTACTAAAAAACTCTGGTTACCGTTTCATTAGAGGTTTTGGAATGTCAACCATAAAACAGAAAATTTAGAACTAAATTTAAAAAAATATATCGTAGTACGTTACTCACAGCGCCATCTGACCCCAAACCAAGCAAAGCTAACTATGGAAGTCAGATAACTAATAGAATACTTATTTTTTTTTTTAAATACATACATCCCATCCAGACGCAAAACAAACATTTATTTAAATCACAATTTTTTTGTCCTGGATGGGAATCGAACTCACGCCTTGCAGCTCTTAAAGCATATATACCAATGAGCCAAAAGGTCTTGTAATTAAAACCACTGAGTTCCTAAATGATTATTGAAAGATCATTTTACTGAACCTTGTCATATCAAACTCTATATGGCTTTGTTTTCCGTCTAAAATAACGAGAAATGTCGTTATAGACCATTCTTCGTAAGCACGCTCACTAAAATAAAATGGAAGTACTTAATGAAGTGTACACTCTTTTACATAATCAACCAGATCAACCAACTAGCTACGTTTTTGGAGTTCCAGGGCAAATGTGATTCGTGGAAAATCCTAGCAATATCCCAAATTTTTAGAGGTTTCGGCGGGAACGCGGAAAGAGTCGTGTCGCCCCATTGTATTACTTTCCAAAACTAGTGTTTTTTTCAATTGTTTATGTATAAAAATAGTGGTGTTTTATTCATAAAGTGCCGAATCACAAGCGCGAGTGTGGGAAAGTGATATAATGTAGGTGAAACATGACTTTTCGTGTTGCTTCCAAAACTCCATCGAAGCTTATAGTAAAGTTGCCACTACTTTACTAAGGCGTGATTTGACTGGCACGAACTGGACTTGACAAAGACTGGACTTTGAATGTAGCTATAGATGTTAGACATGATTGCAAAAACCGAAGACGACGCAGTATAACTTTACAGATATAGCATGCCCGATGGGGCAAATTAAATTAAAAAAGTGGTGACACTGCCATTGCCATGCTAAAGCTAAATCTAGCACTGCATTCATAGAGGCCGTCATAGACTAACAGCAATAGATAATCACAAAAATAATTAATTTTTTTATTCGTAATATTAATGTTTTTGATTGACTTGGTCTAGGATGGAATATCTACGCTTAAGACACTCATATTGTACTTTTCGGGAAACACAGACTCCGGCAAAGAGTTCCACATCCTCGCTGTGCGAATAAAGAATGTGGATTCGAAGCGCTTAGTGCGCACATGGGGAACGGTCGCGTTTGTCTGACCGTTCGGTAGTAAAAATGGGGAAAGGGGGACCAAGTCGTGCAACTCCAACGTTTATTATGATCTAAAGAAATAACTTTGACTAAATCAATTTCGAGCGAAGTTATTTTACGGATTCTGTTACAAATAGGCTTTTGCTATGGGCTATGCTCGATGTTTCTCCAAGGAATCGTATTCAGAACGAAATAATTCGCCAGAGAACAAAAGTCACCGGCATAGCAAGCAATGCAATGCTGATGTCCAAACGTTCACGAAGTATTTATCACTAGTAATAATAAAAAGTGGCTGAACAAAAAATGAGGGTAGAAAGAAAAAGGAAGTGAAGGACCTATTCGCATGGAAAGTACCTGCAATCCAATGTAAGTAGAACTCTATTATCGAGTAAAGAACAAAGGTTTACTGTTCCAGTGTCTGTGGCCGCTAAAAAGTATGGCAAACCTTTTTTTGACACTTCCAAGTTTGTTACAGATGAAGTATCAGCTGAAAGTACAAAATATATATTTACTAACTACTACTAATAATTACTAACTAAACTAACCTGCCGCGCTAACCACTAAGTTACCATCGCTATAATATATCAAAGTAATCAGTAAAGCGTAAGTGTTCTCGCGCTACGAGTCGTGTACCCCGAACACAACGCTCGTCACAGAATAAACAATAAGAATTCCAACATCTGCCTTCGTTTGGCGCTTACAACACGCTTTATCAAAATAATTTAATAAATTATTTAACTCAATTTAAAAACAAAGTTTTTTTTTTAAATGTAGCCTATGTCCATCCTTTTGTAACATGCTATAATCAATTATCATCAACATCCATTTTGCCCTTTAGCCGTTAAAATATATACTTACTGGCAACTGTAAACCTTTCTATTCTCACAGCACCAAGACATCTTTTGCAACACAAAACCTCACCGCAATTTTTTGCCACCAAATAATTATCGACGTTATCGATTCTCAAAATCCTCAAATCGTTACACACAATACCAGTTTCCCAATTTTTCGGTAAATTTATTTCGACTGGCAATATTTTTTTCCTCATGCTGGCAGCACTGGACGGTCTGTCAAAGTCAAAATCCAGTTTCGAAGAAACGGTCGACTGGGGCCGGGAATTTTGAGTTTTTATAAAACTGTTTTCTTTTTTCTTCATAGACAACCGTCTTTTGGCTGCGTTTAGATTAAATGAGGTTAAACTCTCGCTATTTATATTATGTTTCAAATAAATATCAATGTGATCCCTTATATGTATTGTTTGACATTTTTCGAGCTTCAATTTAGATAAGTAAGCTTTTCCGATATCTTTTGTTGATTTCAGCTTGTCTTGTATCATCGACCATATTGTAAGAATGCCTACACGTTGTAGAGACACTATCTGAAAGTAAATATAACTATTGCTCACATCAGAGATAATATACAATTACAAATAGAGCTTAACAATGGCGGCGGGCTTATCGCTTAAAGCAATCTCTACCAGGCGTCCATAGTAAGGAAAAGATTTGTAACAGTCGGGATGTGCTACATACAGAAATTATAGCATACTTGAAACATACTATTTATAATTATACACCCTATTACATCGTCAAAATTATTAACTGTTTTTCAGTTTTGGTGAAGCGAACACTCCAAGAGCTCCAGGGGCAGAATAACAAGGTTGTTTACTGATCCGGTGTCCATTGAATCCTACTTGTTTGAGGAAGTTATTCCTAAATCAGAATAATATAAAATATGAATTCTCAATTTCCTGTAGAGATAAAAATTAACTATTTCACCATACTTGTCCCACAACTCGTCTTCCTGTCTCCATACTTCTAATATCGGTGTCCATTTCGAGTCCGACGATGCAATCGATGTCATCCCTACTCTTCAAGCTGCCACCACTGCTGGTGAAAGCACATGATTGAAGAGCAATTGGTAGTAGAGACTGTAATTTAAAAAAATGCTTTATATTAACCTAAGTACCGCAAAAGGACAAAATAAACTCTTTAAGATTAATTCGTTACATTAATCTGTAAACACAAAATGAATCAAAACTTATATTAAGGTTATATGCTTGGACTAAAGCAAAAGTGGTGTCATTGTACTTACCATTATGAACAACAAAAGCATTGTTATTATTATAACTATGTACTTAATAATATTATTAATTTGACTGGTACCTTATTCGAAGCTTATTAATTGAGATAGGCACTGCGTTTCCCGCTTGTATTTCTAGTCTGTATTTCCGGTCTTTGTTTCAATACCACGTGACGTCACTTCCACCTGGCAGTGTGGCGGGAGGTAGATCAGCCATTCTTTTCATTGGCGTTTTGTATTCCCGCTGAGTCGGACGCTTGCCTAGCTGCTACAACCGACTCCATATTATTACTTATAAGTAAAGTAATTATACCAGGTATTTAGAAAGTTTGATTAAACTATTAACTATCTATCTCAGGGATAGCCGGACTATAAATATTACTATGCAAAAATTAGTACCTACCCTCAAATTTTATTTTCACAATTTAGAACTTACTATAACCTCGTGATTTTCTTTTTTGTCATTTCTTATTAAGTGTATTTTACCGTGTTTTTAGAGGAGTTTTTTATGGAATAAGTGTGCGCAATACTCTTAGTATGGATAAAGGTGATGAAAATTTACCGGGACCTTCGGTTACACCTAAAGAAAGACGCGCACGGAGCTCGTCGAGTTCGAGTTCCGGTTCTAGTTCAAGCTCATCCACATCTTCCTCGAGTGCTGCCTAATGGCGACAAAAGAAGAAGAAGAGCAAGAGAAGGAAGAAGCGCTTGTCACGCAAGCGCCTCGCCGATGAGGTGCATGCACTGCGAAAACAAGTTCTCCGGCAGGCCGCGCACTCTCAGGTACCGGAGGATACTATTTCGCTGGCAGTGTCGCCTTTTTCTGAAGAGTGCGATCAGTATTGTGATTTAAGAGATAAGCCCGAGTGTTCAAATTTCACCCTCTCTTTCGAAACCAAATTGAAGGAACCGTCGGTTCCAAAACCTGATCAGGCACATCTACAATGGTTGAGCGACCTTCAACACTTAGGACAAAGTGACTGGATAAATGTGAGGTACGCTGAAACTCAGAAACAGTATAATTTTACATCGGGGTTTAGTGACCTCGAACTCAATGATGAACTACAAGGTTACGAAACTTTGCGACATCTCACACATGCAGACAAGGTCTTTGCTGCCTTGACTATGTGTGTATATAGGCAAAGGGAATCCTTAGAAACAGTACTTCAAGAATTTTTGGCTTGGGCTAAGGGATGCGATTCCCTCGATTACGGAAGCCTGCACCAAAAGGTCACTACCTTGTTCTCGTCCGGAGACTTCCACAAGACTTCTTCAGACCTGTTACAAATCATTTGTGGCCATCGAGCTGAAACAATTGAAATGCGCCGGGACAACATCCTTAAACACGTAAAGGATCCCGTTATCAAGGCGAATCTGCGCAAGATTCCGCCATCAACCGATAATCTTTTTGTTGCGGACAAGTTTACTGCTGCTATAGAACGCGCAGGTGGTATGAACAAGTGTTTTTGGCCAGCACAAAGAGCCAATGCGGCTTTGGCCTCGCAGGCACCCCAAAAGCAATCACATCGCCCCTCGCAGGGGTCTTATCATACAAAACCCTCGCAGGGTTATGGTCATGCGTGCAATCGCCATCACGTGCAAGCGAATTCCGCTGCAAACTATCCGCCCACGCAGGGGGGTTGGCACAGCTATGGGCATCAATGGAATTCGGGCGCACCGAATCACCGTAATATACAAAACACATTTCAAGGAAATACTTCTCGATCAAATGCGAGACAGGAATTTCAATCCGGACGGGAACGAAAGCGAAACTTTTCTCCTAACCCAAGAGATAAACACAACAAACGGCGAAAATTCTAACTCGAGGCTGTTCAAAGCAGGTTGGTTAGTAAAATTTCAAGCTGTTTGGAAGCAATAAAGAGCGCCACCTTATCTTTTAAAAATAATAAAAGGGTATCGCATACCTTTTCACCGGATGCCTTCGCTTGTTCATCCCATCAACATCAGTTCAAATCTGCATGCCATTCCGAAAGCAGCAGTAGACGAAATACTATGGTGGCAACTGAATTGCAGGCGGTCAACGCCGATATAGATACCGCCTCCGTCACACTTCCTCGCTGTCGATATGTCAGTCGCTGCATGGGGAGCTCGTTTAAACAACAGTCAAGCCGATCACCTGGCGAGACTTCGTGCACCTCTGAAATGGTGTCTAACACAGGATTGCACGAACAAAATCTTCTCCAATCCAATTCCAATGATCGATCTGTTTGTATTCAATCGAGTTCACGTAGTGAGCAACTATGTCTAGCTGGACCTTTACAATCATCAGTCATTGTTTCACGATGCTTTGTCCCAACAATGGAATTACAGGCTAGCTTGGATTCTCCCCCCAACTTGCTTAATTTCCAGAGTTTTAGCTCACCTCGATCAAGCTCAGGGAATATGCCTACTAGTGGTTCCACGATGGAAACGACTAGTCTAGCAACCGGACCTCAAATCACAAGCCTAAGCGATACACAACCTGAACAACCTTCTAGTGGACATCACGACGGGACTCCCTCCTCTGAACGTGTCGGAAATGACTCTAAAAGTAGGGAAATGTGGGGGTGGTCGGAGTCACTTAAAGGCTGGGATACCGACCAATTGAAGCTCCTTCAAGAGTCTTGGCGCCCATCTACACGCAAAGTGTATGGCCCTGCATGGAAGAGATGGTTGTCTTGGTGTGAATCACACAATATTAGCTCTTCAAACCCTACAGCAAGTGACTTTGCTAGATACCTTTCAGATCTCCATTTGGTTCATAAACTATCATATAACTCAATTCTTTTGCATAAGTCTGTAGTCTCAACCTTATGTGATCCAGAAAAGTCTGGGCATCTTAGTTCTCATGTACTAATTAAACACGTCTTAAAGTCTATAGCCTTGCGAAAACCAATTAGCCGTAGTAAGCCTCCGATTTGGAATATTGACACTCTAGCTTCTTTTTTGGAAAAATACCGGATTGATAAAGATAATCCCTTTCAAGTACAAAGGCATACCGCTGCCTTACTCCTACTCTGTTCCGGGAGAAGACTCCATGACCTTACTTTACTTATGGTTGATTCAAATAATTATATAGTTCAGGATGATTCAGTAATATTGTGGCCTTCTTTCGGCTCTAAGACTGACTCTGCCAGTTATAGACAATCTGGATGGAAGATTGTAAGTAACAAAGAAAATCAGCAACTAGATCCCGTTTTTTGGGTAAAACACACCTTTTTCCTCCTCGAGGAACGTAGAAAGGCTGCAAATACAAATAGCTTATTTGTAAGCTTTAGAGGAGAACCACGACCTGCCTCTCGGACCTTAATTGCGGGCTGGGTCAAGTCTTTATTGATTGACGCAGGCATTCCAGCTACCCCTGGTAGTTTCAGATCAGCTGTGGCTTCAAAAAATTGGATTGATAGTTATCCCCTTGAGGAGATACTTACTAAAGGCAACTGGCGTTCGCAAAATACTTTTTGTAAATATTATAAATGTCAAGTTACACCCGCTAATAGGACCTCTGTACCACGGTTGTTTAGCCTAGTTGAATAAGAATCACCTAAAGATCTCTTATGATTTAAATCTCATGAATGTATTTTATTTTAATTTTGAAATTATGTGCAGAGATTACATTATCTATTGATTATCACTATATTTAATTGTAACTTCTTATTCTAATATTATAATACTGTAACAATAATGTTAAGCTATGTTTGCAAATCATTAAATCAAATTCTTCTTATGCGAATATAAATAGCTCAATGTATATATTTATTTTGCAACAATAAATTTACATTTAATAAACCTCAGGAGTTTATTCACTACCTGTGCATCCATATCACATTGGCGTTTACATGCTCAACATCACTTCCACCAGGCGATAACAAACATATCTCAATTAATAAGCTTCGAATAAGGTACCAGTCAAATTAATAGAAGCGTTTTACCTGAAAATAAAACGTATATTAATTTACTTACCTTATTCGAAGCTTACATTTAATAGCTGCCTGGTGGCCAATCAAAACGCAATGAAAAGAATGGCTGATCTACCTCCCGCCACACTGCCAGGTGGAAGTGACGTCACGTGGTAGGGGTATTGAAACAAAGACCGGAAATACAGACTAGAAATACAAGCGGGAAACGCAGTGCCTATCTCAATTAATAAGCTTCGAATAAGGTAAGTAAATTAATATACGTTTTATTTTCAGGTAAAACGCTTCTATTTATTTTAAGTCTAAGACTTTTATTACCTGATCAAATCCGAGATGGCTGTTTTTCAAATTCCATTCTCTATCTCTTTCCATTTCTGTAAGTTTTGAACAATCGACTTTCACAAACTCATTGGTTTTTTCCCCATCATCGTCCCGCCATGTTGGTTCTTCGGTAAGATCCCATAAGTGAATTGAGCTTAAATCACAAGAAAAAAGTACTTTGTTATCACTGTGTCTTTAAAAGTTTTGAAAAGAAGAAAGTGAATATAACTTACCCATCATCCAGAGCTGCAACAAACACGCCATCGATATTTCCCCTAAGTCTCCCGATCATGATATCATCAATAGCTGTAAGATATTTCGTCGGTTCTGTTCTAGCAACACTCAAATCCCATAGACAAATCAAAATCCTTTTTCCGTGTAAACGTTGAGATTTCTTATGAATCGTTAAAATCAAATTGGCTTTTGTTTCTGAGAAAATCACTCGAGTCACTTTCGCATATTTCAAAAACGCTATCTCTCCATCGTCTACTGTTTTACTTGATAGTGAAACATAACCTTTACTGAAAGGTATTTTATTACTTATAGATAAATTGTTAACGTCTTTGTCGCCAATGTTTGAATTTAACGCGTGGCTTATCTTACTTTCAAACTTCTTTAAAAATTTTGCTAGTTTATTGGAGCTGTAATCGTTTGATTTTAATTTCGATTTGTAAATTTCGTATGGCAACATTTCATCATTACCAGCGCCATCTTTTTGTTCGAGAAAAACTCTTAGAGGGTTCGATTTGTAATTTTCATCCATGTTAACTTTACTGTCATTCTGATTATTAACATTTGTTTTTAACATAAATGTGAACTTCGTCAAATAATCCTCAGTATGTTTACTATATTTCCGTGCTAAAATATCTTTAGTCATATAAATATCGCTTTTTGAAAACTCAACAGGATGTTGAGTCCATTTTTGATTAATCACTATTTCGTCCGTTTGAATCTCCTCAGTGATACCATCGTCAAAAGTTTGAACACCAATTTGGGTATAATTCGACCTCCCAAAGGTTGCCATGTATAAATCGTACGAAATAGGTTGCATTTCAAATAGAGAGTAAGACATTTCATGTAAAGTGATCATCCCGAGTAAGTCTTTCGCTCGCTGCCGGAGACGTTCGTGGATTTTGCGCTTTAGTTTATTCTGTTTTGATTTTGTGAGATCTATGAAAATATTTCTGAAATAAAATAATATCCGAAAAGATCAAAATCTTATTATCAATATTCTTGCGCATGTGTGTTGATTGCGACTTTGATGGTTTTCAATTCGTATAATAAATCATTGTAAAAAATATATATTTTAATTAGATGAGTTTGTTTTGGTTAGATTTATATTTCCTGAAGGTAATCTACAATGTGATCTAGGATAAAATGCCAATGCAGACAAAAATATTGGCTACTTTCTAGCACAGGCTGGCGAACTATCAAATAACAAATCGTTATTATATCTTTAAACTTCTAACGGTGTATTTCGCCAACCTCACTCACTAGCCAATCCTTTTCCAGGCTAGATTTAACACCAGGTGAGCTGTGGCCAAACCCTAGTCAACCTTAAAAAACTACCCAAATACTTACCTATCCATCTGCTGAGTTTTTAAACTAGAACCAGCACTGGAACTGCTCATGTCCTGAAACCCCTCATCAGTAAGCGAAACCGTCTTTCGATCTTCCCTGTCTTCCAGAATAAAATCCATTGCCAATGGTTTCGATTTCGCGGAACGTTGATCACGAAGGTCGAAGTTGCCTGAAGGTTCAGATTGTTCATGGTAAGTAATGACACTGATGAGGCTTCTTGTAAGTAAACAATATTATTAAAGACTGTATTCTTACCCGAGTCCAGCATTTTTTCCTCGTCCTTTTCTTTTAAACTACTCTCATCGATCATTGCTATTCCTTCATTCTTCTCACTACACTCGCTTTTACTACTCGGTTCACTTTTCTTGCTAGTTTCGCTCGTCTCACCAGAATCAGTTAGATCGCTATGATAAGACTCGAAATCTGATTCATAACTTTCGAAATCATCTTCATAGCTAACATCGTCGTCACTAGATTTGTCCTTTTTTAGCTGAAATACAATAGATTCTTGACAAGGAATCCTAGACAAAAAACTTCTAAGCATTCAGTTTAATTTGTAACTCATACTTAATAGGCTTAAGGACTCTTTTAAATACGTATTGACGCCCACCTTCACTGCCCGTATTCCCATTCCTACCTAATGTTAAACTGTGGAGCGTAGAAGTTTTGTTAGTTTTTACCTTTGGCTTGTCTTCATCCAACTCTACGTAAAACGCTTTAGGTTGAGCAATTAATTTCTGTGACAAATTAATCATACCAGCGTTATTGTCTATTATATCAGGCTTTAATATTTTTACTTCGTCTTCACCTAGTGTCCTCGTTTTAGTCCGCTTTCTTTCTTTTACAACCTCCTTTGAATTGTTGCTAACCTCTTTAGTTTTGTTTACATTTGAAGTTTGTTTATAAAGACTAAGGCTAGGCTCTTTGTTTTGGGTGCTTTCTGAACGCTTACTTTTTCGCAAGCTACCCGCCTCTTTTTCATGCGCTGAATTCAAAGTTAGCCGCCTTTTTACTGCTGGTGAGTTGACAGTGACATTTGTGACAGGCTTTCTTGGCGTTTCGTTTCTTCTCACGGAGTTTAGAGTTTTCGCATCAATCTTTTTAGGGGTATCTGTTCTGCTTATTTGGCTAACTGAAGATGCTGAAGATTTTAAAAGGCCTTTCATTGGCGATGAATTATTTACGTTTGTGATACCAGGAATTTTTTTTGGTGCTTTTGTTACATTTTGTGCATTGCTTTTCTTCTTTTGTGCATAAATGTCAGCTGTTGTGGATTTTTGAACGAAATCTCTAGGAGTGGAGACAGTGTAGACACTTTTTTTGAGTTTTTCATCTTGTTTTTTTAATGATTCATCTTTTGATTCTTTTTTGCTTCTTATGTCAGTTTTCCTTGATGTTGTCTGCATTATATAGGTAAAGTACTACGAAATCATTTATAATTTACTGAAAATAATAAATTTCAGGTTTAAATTAGTACATAAAATATCGTAGGACATTTCATACAGCGCCATCTAGCCCCAAACTAAATAAAGCTTGTACTATAGGAACCAGAATAGGTGGTATATTTTTTTTTTGTAAATACATACACCCAGACACAGAACAAACAATCATATAAATGTTTGTCCTGTTGAGGATCGTAACCTAAGCTACCCTAAGTTGAAAATCTGCCAAGGTGTGTTCCGACAGCGTCACTTGAGAACCAGTTCCATTCCAGACTAGGTCTACTTTACCATCCACGACCACACCGTCACTTACATCAAATGAGCTGCAGTCAAAAAAGGTAGCTTGTCAAAAATTAAAATAAAAAAAAACAGAAAAATTGTTTATCATAATGAATACAATAGCTTTTGGCTCCGTACACACAAGCGTATAGCCCCATATATTGATTCATTAGTAAAAAAAACAGTAACAGTTGACCTAATGAATAATAAATAGGTATTAAATTTATTCGTACCTTGACATAATTATTTCTGAAACCAATTCGAAGACAATCCCACTTCTCACTTACTAAACAAACTAAATTCGTGATAGCTTTCCACAATTTCAGAGAATCTGCTTAAAAAAAACTTCAAGAATATAAACTACATACTTTATCCTATTTTACTATCACATTAACTAGATCTTTGCGTGACAAACAGCAACACGTTTTTCGTTTCCATGGTTACATGAAACGTAAACTCAAGAAGAAAAAAAAAAGAACGAGTGACACTGGCTAAATGCACATAGTACGAGCCAAAAAAAATTTGAGGAAAAAAGATCACGGAATACTTTTTTGGCGGGAACGCGATAAAAATCACGTCGTCGCTTTTATTATTTGAAACATGTGTTGTTTGGTTGTTGTAGTATTAAAAAGTTGTCGTATTGTAATCGTAAAGTGCTGAATTACGCGCTTTTCGTGCTACTTAGAATAGGCTTACTACGTTTGACCGCCATCTCACCTGATGTTAAGTAATGATGCGGTCTAAGATGGAGCACGCTTGTCTAGAATATACTGATTCAATCTAGGCTTGAAAACACCAGATTGTAACCATCGGGGAACACCCACTCAGACAACGCCTTCCACTTTAAATACATACACACACACAGTCCACGTAGAAAAAAAAAATCCAACTCGCCTGATGGTAAACGGTGATGTGGTCGAAGATGAGGCACGCAGACTTAGAAGGTACGTATTCTGACCTTGAAAAGATCTAGATTAATGTATAACTGGACTTAACCATGACTTATTTTGAGTGACTTTAATTATTATTGTGGGTCGGATTTATTTCACTTAATTTATTATACCTTAAAATATTAAAATACTGGATAGGTACTAGTAAATGCACAAAGCGCTACACCGAAAACAAAGATAAAGAAATAACCAGGGTGACACTGGCAGAATGCACAATATGCGATGCCTAAACAAAGGGAAAAAAATTAATGATGACATTTCATGGCGGGAACGCGGAAAAAATCATGTCGCAATATTTTCCAAAACCTGTTTTTCGAATGTTTATATTTTTTTAAATTGATATTTTCATCACAAATTACACGTACAAGTGTGGGCAAGTGGTAAAATGTGATGAAACATGTCTATTCGTTTTTTTTTTCAAATTTCTCTGTCACAAAGTAATAAGCGCCAAAGCAGCGATGCTGGACTTTTATTGCTACTCCAAGCTCTGTGTATCGCTGCAATAGTCATGGACAAGCATTATTTCTTACCACTAGGAGAGCGTCTCGTTCGTCTCATTACTTTTACATATAACAAAAAACTATCCCTTTACTAGGGAATGGACTGTAATCGACTAGATACGACATAAGTTATACTTATATAACTGTGACTGTATACTTCTTATTTTACTCATTTCATAGTTAAACTACGTTTCCAAGTGAACTTGTCACTGTCAGAATACACAAAATGCGATTCGATTAGCTCTAAAATTGACGGCTCAATGACAACTCTTGTCGAACCCGTCAATTTAGGGCAGGTTTTTTAGCGGTTTTTTCAAGTGTTTATGTGTAAAAATAATGGTGTTTTATTCATAAAGTGCCAAATTACAAGCGCGAGTGTGGGAAAGTGATATAATGTGGTGAAAAATTACTTTTCGTGTTACTTGTAAAGCTCTATCGAAGCTTAAAACAAAGTCGCCACTACTTTATTAAAGCATGACTGGATTTGACTGCCACGAACTGGACTTGACCAAGACTGGACTTTGACTATAAAGATAAACAAGCTGAAAACTGAAGACTGCGCACAAAATACAGACACATTGAAACTGGCAGAATGCACATAGTGCGTTGTCAAGAAGAAAGAGAAAAAAATAAGAGCATAAAAATTTAGGGCAGACTTTGAGTTTTTTAATCTATGGTTTATTTTTGGTCTGTAAATTATTTTTTGGTTGTACCGCCTTTTTCCATTTTCCAAACATTTTTTTATTTAATTATGGGGGTAGTTTTAAATATAGTTATAATTGTGTTGTAACTCGATTGATTTAACCCTTTAATATTTACATTGCAGTGCATTGTTTTAACGTTTTAGAAAATGTTTTCAAAAGTAACGTGGGGATCGGTACGCCCTTCAAAACGGCAAAGGGACGAGATAGACGACAAAATCGATAATCTATCCAAAATAATCAACAGTGACACGAAAAAATCTTTTCTCCTGGCAAAACTTAACAATATAAAGCTAAAACAACAGAAGTTGAATGTACTTTATCATTCTCTTTCGGAATCTAGCAAGCAAAGTTTGCTCAATGAAATTGATATCGTAATATCTGAGAACGAAATTGACATCGAAATAGACTCCATGAGAAGCTCCAAGAAGTTTAAGAACATAGAAAATAAATACAGAGAGAAGCTATCACGAGGTAACATTTTATAAGGTTATACGTTTAGGGTGTACCTACTACGTTGAAAGGAGGTCATTGTGCTCGTCATTGTCATTTTTTTTTACTATTGACCAATGAAGCACGACACTGAAATTGTAAAAATATTGATAATACAATTTTAATCTGTGGTTCTTATAGTGGCTAGTGGCTGACGTGAAATGTCCTCCAATATGTATTTGTTCTTTTATAAATACAAATACAAATATTTTATTGATAACACCAATGTTACAAGTCAATTCCGTAATATCATTACATTGAGATTTAGAACACTGATTACATGTCAATGGAATAAAAACAAAATGTCAATGTATATAAACATGTCAATATAAGAATATTGTCAATATAATAATCCTGCCAATATAAAATATGTCAATATAAAAATAGGTCAATACAAAAATACGTCGGCATAAAAATATGCCAATAATATCACAAATATGCATATATCGAGTGATTTTTTTTGATTTGCGGAAACAATTCGTCGAATCACAATAGCCATGGACCTTCTCAACTATAGCGGGAAATATCAATAGAAAATCAGAAAATACTCTATGTTTTTTTTTCAACTATAGCGAAAATATTCTCAGAGATGTTCAACTAAAGCGGGAAATACTCAAAGTTTTTACGACTATATTGCGAACTATTCACAAATATAGTCAACTATACCGGGAAATACTCATTTTTTTTTAATTAGATTGCTGAAAACTAATTGTTGACGCTCGTGGAACAATCTTTGATTGGAAGAATTGTGTTTTCGACGAATTTTTTGCAGACGGTTATTTATTACCTTCGGAAATAACGTTTGCTTTTTAAGTACATGATATAGAATGTAATGGGACAATAACATGACGTAAAGATAATTTTACTTTCTTTGTACATATTTCATACAGAAACATTATTAAAAGCATTTTATGAAATAAAAATAAAAATATGTAAACCAAAATTTATGTTTAAGTTTAATGCAAACGTAAAACTATGTTTGTGTATGTGCAGTTGTGTTTGGATATTTTTAAGTATTTTGTGAAAAAAAAGATTAAATAAGTCTCAGTCATAGTCAAAGTAAGTCATACTCGCGTCATGCTCTAGTAAAGCGAATTTGGAAGCGAAAAGTCATGTGTCATTACATTATATCTCTTTCCTACATTCGCGCAGATAATTCAGCATTTAATAAATATAACACCATTTATTTTATACATAAACACAAAAAAAAACACAAATTTTAGAAAACAATGCAATGTGACATGATTTTTTCCTCCGCATTCCCGTCAAAGAAAAAAACATAGATATACCGACATTACTAAAATGAAAACTTTTTTTTAGATCGACACGACAAAGAAAACCGTGTTTTTAATTCCACTCCCAAAGAATCATCTACATCATACCACAAAAACTTTGCTAAAACAATTAAAAACGTTCAAGAATTAGATACATCAACGAGTAGTACAGATATTTCCAGGAAAAATCTATCAAATAATTTAAGCAATAATTATAAATGTGATAAAAGTGTAAATACTGATCCAGTGTATATCTTAGATACGAAAGGATCAACGCTATCAGCAAACGAAAGTATGTATTCTACAGTGGAATCTATCAACATTGTAGAAGAAAGTATATCACCAGTAGGAACCTTATCACTGTCAAGAAAAAGTTTGCCCCCAAAAGAAAAAAAATCGACTGGTAAAAGTGTTTCACTTAGAAGAGAAAACGTAACACCTAAAGAAAATAACGAGTCAGCAATTAAAGAAAATTCATTACAGTCAGAGAACAACGAGCTTGGATCGATCCAATCGAAGTGGTTTGAAAACTCCTTCGAAATGGAGCATTATGTAAATAGAAATGCTGATGTTTCTCCTAAACAGCTTGAAATTAGTGTCAAAGACAAATCATCATCTAATATTACTGATAACAACAATAAATGTAGAATAAATCAGCCTAACATCAAAAAGAGTCATGAGATCAAAGCATCAACATTAATGCCATCTATAGAAATGGTAACTGAACAGCCAGTAACAGTAAACTCTACAACCAATTCAAACATGAATCAATCTGAAAATGAAAGTGAAAAAGCTACATATATGGTTTTACCTAAAGCTACAACTCTTGAATTTCCAAAAACTAGAGCATTACTTAAAGGTGGCACAAAATATTCAAAAGATCCTGAGACATTACCAGATGCTGTTTCCGTGGACTGGCCTGTAGAAAAAACTACAACATTATCTGAAACAAGCCGCAGTCACGAGCATATTGTTAATCTATACAGGTCTTATAAACAGATTTGTTTTTCTGAACAAGTTAAAAGAAAATGGGGATTGTCTAAACATGTACAGTCAATTCAAAGTGGCAGGAACAATAATTATGATAAGAATTTTCTGGAAATAACAAATGATTTTAAAATGGCTGTCAAAAATGATACAAATACAGCCAAAAAAACTATCTCTACTGAAAATTTGCAGCATTGTGCTAAAGCGGCTGTAGAAGACGTGGAAGACAGAAAACAAAAAAAAGGCAATAAGGATCGTATAACTAAAGTCAAGCAAACAAACAATTCAAAATCTAACTTCAGGGATTCATTTACCATATCACAGAACGTATCCAATAGTACATCGTTGAACATATCTACAAAATATAAGGACTTATTTACCAAATCATTACACTTACCAACCAAATCTAAAGGCTCAAGTACTAAATTTGAAAATGTGGTAAATAAATTTCAAAACGCATCTGGAAAATCTGAAGATTCGCTTATCAAATCAAAGAATTTTTCGACAAAAAGACAGAACACTTCCAAAACAGAAAAATCCAAAGAAACTATCAAGAAAGCAACAGGTAAAGCAGTAGTGCACGTGGCACTCCCCAGGGCCACGTTCGTTTGTTTTCTTATTACCATAAAAAATAACCTCAAATTTAATTTTCAGCTGTTCAGACCATATCCCAAGAAGATCTCGTGAATGATCTAATTAAAGACTCGATGGCATCAAAACGATCTGTGGCTTCAACATCAACAATGAAAACTGCTAGCTGCCGAGAGTGTGGTTTGGTCTATGATGGGCATATGTGTGCATTTACTATTAAAAAAATACTCGAACAGTGCTGAATCCCAATGCTTTCCGCTAAATATTAATTCCCTGTTAGCTTTTTGACTGCCCTCTTTGTTCATTGACTTCCCTGCCAATTGATTTGCTGCCTTTTTTGCTCATTGACTTGTCTGCCAGCTCATTTGATCCTCTATTAGATTGTTGACTGCCCTAGTTGTTCATTGACTTCCCTGCCAATTGATAGCTCATTGACTGTCCTGTTAGCTTATTGACTGCCTTCTTTTATCATTGACTTCCCTGCCAATTGATTTACTGCCCTTTTTGGTCATTGACTTATTTGCCAGTTCATTTACTCTCCTACTCATTGATTACCTTTTTAGCTCATTTACTGCCGTGTCAGCTCATTGACTACCCCGCCAACTCATTAACTACCCAATAGTTGTAATGCTGCTTCATGATCTATATCGAGCGTGGTTTCGATTCCCATCCAGAATATACATATTTGTGACTATTATGTTTAGGTGAAATTTCCACAATACAAGTTTTACTTAGTCTGAGAAATATAAATTTCAAATTAAAATGTGGTTAGTCGGATTTGGAAACTTAAATGTGATCATTTAAGATTAAAAATCACTTTGGCTTCTATATTTTAATTTATGTTACTTTTAAATGCAATAAAGTCAAAATGTATGTTCAATATTATCAGCTCAAAATTCAACAATTCTCCGAATAAGGACTAAATTAAAAAAAAAAACACTTTTTAAGTAATTGTGTTACAACAATATTGTGAAATTACTAATTGATATACATGAGACTAAAAAGTAATTTATATTATACTACTGACTATGGTCTTAGTAAAAAACATTTAATTAAACTTAAAACTATTTTTTAAGATATCTGATATCATACACCTTTTAACTAATGATTCATTTTTAACAAAAAGCATGACTATATTTAGATTTGGTAGACCAAGACTATATTTGGACATATACTAAAAATATTAAGTGTAATCGTTGCATAACTTAATAATTTTTTACACGTGTAAACCTTAACTCATAAACGTTGCATAAAGTTATTCACTGCTTAAAGTTCTTTGTCATTTTCTCGTGGACAACATGAAATGTCACGGGTAGAATTGAAAAAAGTTACTTTAATTAATCGTAGATTGGCTTTAAACAATGTCATACATATACTTGTGTATAATACCAATTTGATTTATTATTTATTATTGTATATGTAAGGTACATATATACTGAAGTACATATATATTGCATCGGAAAATCTTATAAATGTTTTAAAATAGTGTACAAATAATGATTAAGTATTATTTTGCGGTATTAAAACTTTGTTATCGCTATTTGAAATAGCATTTGCGAAGTTACAAAATTTTGATTACGTGTTCATTTGTGAGAAATAAATATGATTTACAATTTTTTTGTGTAGTGTCATCATTATTTACCCGACTTCCAATGAAGGTTATGTTTTTCGCGCGTATCTTGTATGTATGTATGTAAATTTCTTTATTACCTCGTATTTTCCAAACGGCCGAATGGATTACGATAATAATTAAGGTGTCGTTAGATTCGTCTCAATAACCCAAGTGTCCAAAGAGGGTTTTGAAAAAAATCAAGATATAAAAATACCGATGCGGTATGAGGTGATATGCGCGAAATAGTAATACGTAGTGGTAGGGTACTTTCTAGTACTCAGCTGGCTAGCTACCACCCTCAAGTTGAAAATCTGCCACCAAGCATCTAACGGTGTGTTCCGGCAGCCTCACTTGAGAGCCAGTTCTATTCCAGGCTAGGCGTGCTTTACCATCTTCGACCACGCCGTCACTTAACATCAGGTGAGTTGTAGTCAAACACCTAGCCTGTCAGCGTTAAAAAATAAAAAACCGTTTATTAACCAAAAATTAACCAATCCTATTAAGTAGGGTATCTAAATAAAGGCAATTAAAAGAGAATTATAAAAATATATATAATTTATATGTTTAAATTTAATTAGGAATGATAAATTTGTTTAAAATGTTTGTTTCCTTTAATTATAGCTATTTTAAATGCAGTCTCATTTTTAAAAACAAAACCAAGACGGTGGGTTCTTGGCGCGTAATTGTAAGGAAGGAAATCTACCACCAAGTAAACAGTTCTTGAATACATCTAAATATATATAACTCAAAGGATCAGTCAGATCGACTGACATAGTGATCTATCAACGCACAGCCCAAACCACTGGACGGATCGGGCTGAAATTTGGCATGCAGGTAGATGTTATGACGTAGGCATCCGCTAAGAAAGGATTTTGATTAATGCTATATAATATATAATTTATCTTTGAACTCAATTCTAAAGTCAGCCCGTACGAAGTCGCGGGCGTAAGCTAGTGATCAATTATAATAAATCAGATATTTTTTTGTTCAAATATATACATATTTCGGTAGATAAAAACGCAAATTAAAATTGTTAAAAGACGGAGAATATGGCCTTAAGATATAAAAAAGTTACAGAACCATAAAACTAGTGAAATGGCTGATTGGATTCAATTATACAAGCGAACCGCCCCGGCTTCGAACGGGGGCGAATTGATTATATAACATTGAGTTTTATTATTTGTATATTTATTTACAAGATTTCACACCAACCTCACAGGGATACCGTAATGCGATGACGCAAGTCAACATACATATTATTAATATTATAAAATTAAAATTCCACATCAAATACAATTCCAATTAAATTCAAAAGTCAAAACAATGTAATTCATAAATTAATTCAATAAGTACAATGCGATAAATGTCAACCTTTTATAACCCATAAGATATTAATGTAGTAATATACATTAAAACGTATTGTAACGAATGCAATGAATGTACGATAAAAATACTTTTGATATGTAAAACCAGCCAAGTGCAAGTCAGATTCGCGCACCGAGGGTTCCGTACAAACCTGTAAGTATATGAGTAAAAGTTATGTATTTTTTTAAAAATGGTAATTTATGCTTTTTGCAATTTTTCTTTTATCTGTGCTATAAGACGTTGCTTCGTGCCAAATTTCAAGATTCTGAATTCACGGGAAGTACCCTGTAGGTTGTGATTCCCTTGCGAGTGTCGAAAATTTGCAGCATAAACGGCTGTATCTTTTGATTGCGTTGGCTTAAAAATTTGATTTTTTCACAGCTCCAAGGGACAGTATTTGAGTATTTGATATGAATTTCAGCTTGATACCTCCACGCGTTCCTGAGAAAAAGGGTCTTTACAGACAGACGGATAACAAAGTGATCCTATAAGGGTTCCGTTTTTTTCCTTTTGAGGTACGGAACCCTAACAACAAAACTCAATAAATAAAAATAAATTCAATAGTGCAATAATTTATGTCATATTTTAGAATGCGTCATAAGTAATCGACATTTTAAAATATACAAACATTCCGTGATTAATATGGGACCTACCTAAACAACTGAAAACAGATTCAAAATCCGTTTAGTGGCTTAAATGAAGTAAGCGGAGTAACAGACAGACTAAGACAGCGAGTTTGTTTAATATTTAGAAAACCTTATTTTTGTTCACCTTCATTGCAGACAACTCTCTCTGCATAATGAGATCTGTGGTTGTTTTACCGTATTTCGCTTTTTGCACAATTTGCTTTCAATGTAAGTTGCCTCTTATTTTACATAAATTGGGAATCTTAAACCTAGAATAGTCTTTAAAAATGGCTATAAGTCATCAATGGCCAAGATACCAAGATATTACAGCATTGTTTTAAATCTATCTATCGATGCTATTATGTATATATGTATAAGAGCTGTACTACCTTTTTTTTTATTGTTGACAGGCTATGTGATTGACCACAGCTCACCTGATGTTAAGTGACGGTGTGGTCGAAGATGGTAAAGCACACCTAGCCTGGAATGGTACTGGCTCTCAAGTGAGGGTACCGGAACATACCCTTAGATGCTTGGCGGCAGATTTTCAACTTGAGGTAGCTAGCCAGCCGAGTACTAGAAAGTACCCTACCACCACGCTATGGTTTCCTCACGATGTTTTCCTTCACAACTCAAGCTCATTGTTGGGGTTTGAACCCACGCCCTTCGGCATGCATAACGACCGCGCTTATGTAATACTAAAATGTATTAAAACCACGTCAGTGTCCATAGTAAACTAAGTCAAACGAATGAAAACAAAAAACTATTTTCATTTTCTCCTACTTTGGTGCATTGTATTGCATTTATAATAATAAGTGTAAATTTCGCAGTGTTCTGTTCGACAACGGCACACAAGTCGTTGTTAGAAAAAGACGTATTCTTCAATCCAAGCCTGTTCTTCCATAATACAAACTCTCGCAGGTAACTAACAGTCATATAAATAAAAATTAAATAGTGTTCATCCATTTTACTTCGTTCATCATACTCATAAATATCGACGAACGGTACCTTGAAGTCATGAGTTTCTTCTAAGAAAACGTTCTCTATCATAGACCGTATGTTCGCTTAACATCTGGCTAGATGGTGATCAAATACAAACCATAACATAATAAAAAAAAAACAACGCTAAATTAAAATAAAGAAGATACTCAATATACGGGCTGACAGTTTGAACATTAGCAATATTCAAAGACACGTTTGTTAATGCTCATATGAAACGTATAAAGAAATAAATTCAAAACAAATACAAAAAAAAACTAAGAAAACCTTGGGTAAAGCTTTCCCAAGACTCCAGAATGTATGGACAGCGCGCAGCCTTACGCGCCGAGCTAGCACAAGACATAACTACCATACGTAGACTGCGCAGTAACTGTTGTCTAATCTGTGCCCGCGCGCGACTACCATGTCATTTTCAGTGCGCGTGATTTGAGTGTCCGTATTTTTGTGTTTTCTCAGGATAATTAGGTCAAATATTAACCACCTATTTTTCATTATTATTTGGAACGACAATCGAGTACTAAGCCCCCTGTATCAATATTGCTGATGTTCAAACTTTCACGGTGTATATCTAATAGGTAACCATTTCTCTAATCAAATTAATTAAGATATTCTCTAGCTAAACGGGTGGGGGGAAATTAACCTTTTTATGAAGATTTCAGATATCGAAGAAGGCCTTGCAAGGTGTGCTCGGCTCTAAACTCAAGAAGTCCAGACGTATCGTCAACTTTGGGAGAATGCCTACACTTATTCAGTCAAGGCGGTTAAAGAGAAATTAACTGTAAACTTTCACTTTTCGTATTTGGGAGACTATAAGGTGGATCTTCTTATCACATCGTCTAGATGTCACCGCTGTTTCAGATACCTATTCTGCTTCCAAGCAAGAGTATACATAGTTCTAATTTCTGGATATAACATAAAATACCTTTTAGATGTTGATGTCATTGCCCGTTATCTGCTATATTGATAGTTTGTTAACATCACACATTATCAGCCATAGAACGTCCACTGCTGGACATAGGCCTCCTCTTGGGGGGGTTTTGCCAATACTCGCCACGCTTGCCAGGCGGGTTAGCGAGTGCAGTTAGGTGTGATTGTTCAAGGAAGACGCTGCTGCCCATCTTCCGGATTACATCCCTTAGCAGACTCTTACGGCAACCACGGCAGACTATACTTTATTATTAATCAAGTCAAATTGGAAATAAAACAACACCATTGAGTAAGCCATTAACCGATATTTTATTGAAACATAATAATAAAATATAATGTTTTAAAAACGTATTGCATTATTTGCTAAACACGATATATATTACCAACCTGGAATACATTTTGAGCATTTATTTACATTGGAAGCCTCAATCAAGGCACATAAAGCAGGCTCGCTTATATTTTATCGTAAAATTTTACCTACTTCAAAAAAAAGGAGGTTTTTGTATAGTCGTGTGCTGTATTATTTAATAACGGTTCAGCAGAAATACCATTATAATTCTAACAAGTTTTCATACATAGGAATGGGCATAACAAAATATCATGTCCAGGAAAACTTGTTTGGAAATGACAGTCACGCCAAGACCTAGATCGGTCATGACTAAGCCTGGAACAAGACAGACTGTAATGTACCGGAATCATGTCTAGATGTGGAACAAACATGTATATTCCAGATCTAGACATGTCTATGTTACAACAGACAAGTCTAGATCTGGAATGGCCATGTCTCGGCCTGTAACAGTCATGACTAAGTCTAAAACGACTATATATGGTAATGGTAATGACTAGTCTTGAAAAGGTCATGTCTAGAACTTAAACAGCTTTCTAGACCTTTAATAGTCATGACTAAAGTTTAGAGCGGCCATGTTTAGACCTGGAACAGTAACCTAGACCTGCTATGGTTATGATGAGTGGAAGTCATGACTCGACCTGGAAGAGCTGTCATTTAAGTCATAACTAAATCTGAAACGGCCATGTTTAGACCTGGAACAGATATCTAGACCCGCTATAGTTATGATAAGTCTGCAACGGTCATGACTCGATTTGAAACAGCTGTCTAGCCCTTACAAGTCATAATTAAGTCAAAAAAGGCCGAACTAGACCTGGCTGTAACTGTTTTGCCTTTATTAGATATTTTTAACTCGTGATAGCATCACGTACACTAACCATGTGACCAATTTCTAGTAAATATAACCTAATAAACCTAACATGTCCCAGAGCATGGTTCTTTAAACACTCGCGTGGTTTCAATGATGTAAACATCAAATAATAGTTCGTAAAATATGTTAATTATAATAATTAAAATACTGCATCCAAGCTGGTACATATTTTTTTAAATATAATTATGTGAAAATACAATATTTAATTGGTCGGCTTATCATTTGGAACTCGGTCGCTATATGCAAAATTTGAAAAGGTCTATATTTTTGAGACGAAAATTCAATGATTCCTTTTTTTTAAATACTTTTATTACATACATAATTATAAGACTTTTTCTATTACTGATTGATTCAGGCCCTACTTTGCAGAAGTTCATTTTGAGTGTTCAAGGTACCTATATATATGTATACCAAGGTATATTTTTATTTAGGTATATAACGTTTACACTCGCATCGAAAAAGGTTATTTGGTTAAAGGTATAACCTCTTTCATTGACTACAAAATTTATCTACTATTTAAATAAAAATCAAATGACGTTTGGAGTTTTGGCGGGAACGCGGAAAGAGTCGTGTCGTCCCATTGTAATTTTTCGAGTGTTTATGTATAAAAATAGTGATGTTTTATACATAAAGTGCCGAAATACAAGCGCAAGTGTGGCAAAGTGATGTAATTCCGTGTTGCTTCCAAAACTCCATCGAAGCTTATAGTAAAGTCGTTACTAATTTACTAAGGCATGACTGGATTTGACTTTACGTGCTGGACTTGACCAAGACTTTGACGTTGACTGTAACTATAGATGTGAGATATGAATTGCAAAAACCGAAGACCGGGCTTTTTAGTTTTAGCCTGCCCTATAGGGCAAATAAAAATATAAAAAAATTACTTTACGGCTAAACCGATTTAGCTGATTCTAAGAGCGAGGGCAAAGGCCGAGCGCCGCATTTAGATAGTGTTCAATAAATAAATAAAACTTCAGTCGAAACAACGTATTCCCGGCAAATTAACTGCAACACGGTCTAGTATGGTTGTGACTGACCATAAACAACTTTTGAACACTGAACTTTTTTCTTTGCTTCTGGCATCGCACTTTTTACACTCTGCCAGAGTCAAATGAAGTGTCTCATGATACAATCAAGTTAGTCTTAGTTACATAAATCACGGTCAAGTCCAGTTCATACCCTAGTAAAGTAGTGTCGATCTTACTAAAAAAGCTTAAAAACAATAAGAAAAGAGGTGTTTTTTTACACACATTCCAAATTAGTGCGCACGATTCCAACGAGAATATTTTAAAAAAACACACGAAAAAAAACAATTTTAGAAAATAATACAATACAGCTATGTGTGATCTATTCCGAGACTAACCGTCAAAACTCTTTACATTGCCATTTAGTAGTTTAAGGGCCTTAACGATGGTTTAAAACCAATACTTAATATTGACTTAACTTCTTGCCAACAAGTTTTTTTATTTTTTTAATTTGATAGTAATGAGACTAACGACACACTCCTGATGGTAAGAGACAACGCATTGATTCCCATTGATACACAGTACTTTTGAGTAACAAAAAAAAAGTTCAGGGCATCGCTGCTATGACGCCCTTTACTTTAAGACATTCGATAGTCCAAATAGAACACAATAATGTTTACACACTACTGCTTGGTACCTAGTCGACCTGCTAGCATCTACCATCAAGTAAACGAGGCTAATTTAACCGTATAACTTTAAGCAATGTTTATCACGAAATTCATTGAGTCACGTCACCTTTTTCAATGTCAAAGCTAAAGTACAGCTTCCCGCAAGAGAAGGCTAAAGCGAGGCCGCAAATCTTTGCTAAAAATTGACCTAATAAATTCTAAATAAGTTCAGTTGCAATGTTACGGCGACAGAGTTACAAACGCTATAAATTTTGAGCTGTTTTTTGTACCGCGTCTTATCACTACTGAATAATTATCAAACTATTCTTTCTTGTATCGATTGGTACAAAATATACACCCGTTATACTAAAACACTGAATGCGGACAGCTTAAAAGAAAATTCGATAAAACGGTCGCGTTGATAAAACACAAATGTCATGCTAGGTGTATGACCAAAGCTCATCTGATGTAACGACGATTTTATTTATCTGTTACGTAAAACATTGTTTAGCATATAAATTGAAACGAAGCAGTCGAAAACGGAGTAGAAATTAAAAAAAAAAAAAACATAAAATTACTATTTTTGCATATCAATATTTGTATTATTTTTAAGTACCGGTAATTTTATTTTTTTTATTTACTGTGTATTACGACTTAACGAGGTTCGAGTTATAGAGGTTCCACTGTATTGAGAATTTAACATTTTGCATTTTTAAAACAGTTGCAACATTAAACTGTCACCACTTACAAAATTATTTACAAATTGTCATAATTTTCAAAAATTGGACGGCAGTTTATAGTGCTAATCCGTAATAACCTTTTATGACATATAAAAGGGTATTTTTTTTTAATTTTATGTTACATAATAAAAATTAATTTCTTTCTTTTACATATATAAATTAGTAATTTTCAGTTTTAACCGATAATATCCAGTTATAACAGGTAATATCCAGTTATAACCGTTAATATCCAGTCATAACCGGTAATATCCAGTTATAACCGGTAATATCCTGTTATAACCGGTAATATTCCGTTAGAACCGGTAATATCGTTTCAACCCGGTATTGTCCGCTATCCAGCGTCTTGGCGCGGGCGCAGCTCGGCTATATCGACGGGCGTTCCTAATAATCGTCGATGTCGTAAAGATTGTCAATCTCTTCGTCGTCCAGTTGCATAGATTGGAAGTCTACCTTGTAGCGAAGCAAGCCTGGAAAAGGAAAAAAATAATTATACCTAAGGTTTTGTAGCGATTTTAGCGCGCTAACCACGAGGTCGGTTCACACACCGAACGGAGTGAGGAAACAAAAAACTAAAGACTTGGCTTGTCGAGCAGGCATTCTATAAGTTCGATGACATTATGACTTTAAAAGTAGTATAGTTTTTTAAGATTATTATTTTAATATTAATTAATTTTGATAATTATTATTTAATAGTATTATTTTTGAAGTGTAACTTTGTTATCAATAAAATATGAATATGAATATGAAACTTGAGCAATCGGTGGAGGATGACATCGTATCGTGGGGCCGCGCTGCCGATCGTAAAAGAGCTTTCGTTATGCAGAAATGAGCCATTCCTGCTATATGTGGGATTCACAACGACGGGTTTTGTAGCGATGATAGCTCAGTGGTAAGCGCGGTAGGTTCGCATACGTGGCGTAGGTTCAAACCCCAACAATGAGCTTGAGCTGCCGGTGAAGGAAAACATCGTGAGGAAACCATAGCGTGGTGGTAGGGTACTTTCTAGTACTCGGCTGGCTAGCTACCACCCTCAAGTTGAAAATCTGCCGCCAAGCATCTAACGGTGTGTTCCGGCAGCCTCGCTTGAGAGCCAGTTCCATTCAAGGCTAGGTGTGCTTTAAAAACGTCTCGTGAGTGGAGCTGTTTAGGGAGCTACAAATCCTGCCCTTGCCGTGCAAGTTCATTTACCAGGTAGCCCTGTACACCCATACAAACTTAGATAAATTTCAACGCCGGGTCGTCCACAGCACATTGGATCTTCGCAGTAATAAAAAGAAAGACCAACTAGTAACGCCGTCGCACCGGCTCGTCAAGTCGAAGTGGTCGGTATACATTTTAAAGCCCGCGGTCTATAACCGCTTCCATTCGGGATGCACCGCGTGCTTCAGAAGCAAACTAAGATCTTGGCTTCAAGAGACCTTGTTTTATGACTTTGACAATTATTTAAAAATAAGAGATACAAGTTTTTTTTTTTAATTGACATTTAATCATATTGACATATTTTATGATATTTTTAAATCTAATACGTTTATTCTTGTATATAAATAAATACATCTAAATATATATGACTCAAAGGTGACTGACTGACTGACATAGTGATCTATCAACGCACAGCCCAAACCACTGGACGGATCGGGCTGAAATTTGGCATGCAGGTAGATGTTATGACGTAGGCATCCGCTAAGAAAGGATTTTGATTAATTCTACCCCCAAGGGGATAAAATAGGGGATGAAAGTCTGTATGAAACTTTGTCAATTTTAAACCGATCGGGCTGAGACTTTGCATGCATAAAGCTACTATGACGTAGGCATCTAGCGCGGGTGAAACCGCGGGGCACAGCTAGTATATATATATAATCTGAATCTCGGAAACGGCTCCAACGGTTTTCATGAAATTTAGTATGCAGGGGGTTTCGGGGGCGATAAATCAGATGATGAATCAATTGCACAGAAATTCACAGCATTACCCATTCATGAAAAAAAAAAATTCGCGTAAAGATACGCCCGTTCAACTTATGACACCCTGTTTGCGTCATGGGTTAAAAATTAGGCAAATCACACGTCACGTCAAAGGATTTTGTACCTTAAGTACGTATACAAGCAAAAAAACAAACCATTACAATATATATTTACCTCACATCCATAGTGTTTAGCATGTAAAAGAAAATCATTAAAGGGGCTAATAAAGTTCAAATTCATGTAAAAGGTCGGCGAAAAATATGATGCCAGTAAATTAAAAAAAAAACTTTGCTAGTATGTTTTTTGTTTCTTCAGAAAAGTTGTCTTTAAATCTAAAATAAACTGTATGCTCGGTAAGCGTGCTCCATCCTAGACCATATTGTTGCTTAACAGTTCAGTAACAGACGGGGTGTGTTCAAACGCGAACCTATTAAAACACCGATCAGGTGCGAGTCAGACTTACGCACCAAGGGTTCCGTACAAACTTGTAGGTATGTTAAGTTTCTTTTTAAACATATTACATATTATTTTGGCGCCCCCTTAAGTTGCCGCCCGGGGGGGCAGGTGCCCCATTATGTATTATAAAAGTATGTTTTTTTTTAACGCTGACAGGCTAGGTTTTTGACCACAACTCACCTGATGTTAAGTAACAGTGTGGTCGAAGATGGTAAAGCACACCTAGCCTGGAATAGAACTAAGTATTCTATATGTTATCTGGTTCCCATAGCACGAGCTTTGTTTAGTTTGAAACTAGATGGCGCTGTGTGAAATGTCCTACAATATTTATTTATTAATGTAATCGGGTGAATTAAGATTGACTAAGTTCTTTTAAAGACAAATTTTATACTGAAAAGGTTGAGTAGACACCCAAACTTCATTTGGTATAGCAAAACCTACAAAACAAAAACTTTTTTTAGGACAGGATATAGTAATAAGACAAGATCATTGCAAACTTTTTATAATGAATGACGATCTACATAAATGAGAATTAGCAACTTAACAGAAACCCTTAACTTAGTGGTCAAATATTTTTGTCTTTATCAGTAACAATGATAGTTGTCAGATGAGAATTTCTTTCGTGTTAACCACATGGCTGTCAAAAACTATATTTAAGTAACATATACAGGGTCATTTGTAATCAGTCAACATCCTTTTAATGGCATGTTCAGTACATTAAATCTGTCAAAAATGTTCTAATGTTGATATATCGTATTTTCTTCCATATAACATTAAAACAAAAATTGTCTGAATACCTGGATTATTGCTTCTACAAAGTCTGTTACATATAAAAAACCTTTTAACGCACAAGGTAATATTTGGTTCCGTCATAATTGTTTCCTTTTTTTAATATACTTTTGATTGTTGATGTAATGAATTATTATTTTTAAATTTTAATTGCAATTTTTATATCTGACATTTTATCAATTTGACTTGCACTGTATAGTGACCTCATGACATATGTAAATCTATTAGTTAATCTAAAAATTGACATTATTTAACATGTAATAATTCTATTTCATCCAATTTTTGCACATTAAGGGTTAAGTATGGTCTAAGCGGCTTTTTAATATAAATTAAAAAGCCGCTTAGACCATACTTGGTAATTAATTTTGGTACATAAGTACCAAAATTTTAACACCTGTACTTAGCAAATAAAAAATATATCTATTTGTCCGGTCTAAGCAAAATTAACTCTATGCAAAAAACACGTGCCGGCAGCAAACACGATGACGTCAATCAAGGCCGAAAAGGGGGTGCTGGGGGGTGTTCAGTCGCACTTATTTTCTTCTATATAATTCTCACGTATTTTTTTGGGATATGTATTGTGTTTTGGCAAAGATTGTAGGACAAAAGTTGTTTGATTACAAAATATGGCTTTAAAAGAATGCCGGCTGATTAACATTGTCCCTGTATACACATAAATATGACTTATTTCTGACTTCATATATAATTTAAAATAATTATAACCAAATTTCACATTTTTTGTTAAATATTGACATTAAAAAAAAAACATTTTTTAAAATATCTGACCACTTTCCTATATGTTACTTTTAATCACACCGCAATTACAGAACACCCTATAGTTATTTTTTTAAATCTTTACAACCATTTTGTATCGTTCACCATTTCTATGATGTTTTCTTTTCTGGCCATGTTCACTAAAACTTTAACTGATGATTAGTTAACCGCTCATTTTTAAAGTCCAACTTTTGAAAGAAATACTCAAAACGTAACAATAACATAATAATTTTGTTTTACTTATACTGGATTACTTGCGTTTAATTTTATCGAATACTTCGACTATAGTTTCGGCCACATCCGGTCGGTTTCATAGTCGAGACAAAACAGAGTACAACGCGCGCGTGGTCTCGTCTTGCTTCGTCAAGATTAAACGTGAGTAATTCCGTATAATTAAAACAAAAATGTGTCAAATCTAAGTCAGTTTCTATAGTAAAATAACGTAATAATATGTATATCGTTCTCTGTTGTTCTCTACTACATGCTTCTCGAAGATTTTGCCTACGATTATCTTTGCCTAGTTTTGCATTTGGAGATGACGAGATCTATATCCATTTAGATCGATTTGACTGTTTTATCGTGAAAATATCTTACTACATATACATAAGTATATATTTATGTAGCAAGTAGCTTCCGTCATTTAACAGTACTGCACAAACAACAAAAAGAATAGGGGAATTACCTACAAATTTCGAACTTCATTTGACTAAGTTGCCATGATTGGTCGTTATATTTATATTCTGAAGGTGGAAGAAATATTTGCAAGTTTGAGGCTTGCTGGTAAGTGCTAGAGGTCTCCTGAGCTTCAGGACAACTAGCTCTCTCATAGTTACGCCTCTGGCAAGGTTACTGTCAAAATTACATTTCTACTACAGATTCATTTCAGGTCATTCATGTCAGATCTCCACTTTTTTCTTTCTTTCAATACAATGGAAGTTTATTATAGAATTATTATTGCTAACCAACCAAACACCCGCACCAACTAATTCAAATAATTCCCGTTAACCAGAAGATATAATAGTGACAGAAACCTTTAAAGCTAACAGTGTAGTGTGTCAGTGAGTGTGTGGTGTGTGTGTGTGTGTGTATTTGTATTTATAACATCTTGTACTGTATGAAAGCAATAAACACCTTGAATCTTAATCTGTACCTAACTTAAAATACCAGTTAGTGTAGTCAATTTTTTCAAAGAATTTTTAATCATGCTGGTTAACATTTTATCAATCGGTTAAGTTTAGGTGAACCCACCCCAAATAAATTATGTTTTACATTATCACTTAAACAACTAAAACAATTTAAATCATTGGTATCAAACTATTTCTAAATTGTTTTTTTTTTTTTACCTTTTTAAAACAAAACTTGCAAAATATTACAATAAATCACAATAGATAATTATGGAAAAAAAAATTATGCTATTTTTCTAAATTTCTTTAGTCGTACACATCTTTAAAAAAAAAACTCTTTTTTTTTTAATGTTAGAATGCATATAGGGAATGCAATACTGGAATACCGGAACCCCGCATTTTATATGCGGAACTCAATCCGGTCAAAGACTAAACAGGATCCCGCAGAATTGCCAAGACACATGACTACAAAAATATAATCATGCCTCAGCGAGCAAGGATATGTGGACTATACCATAATTATAAGACCTGTTTGCTGTTTTGTAAAAATGTACACTAAACCATATTCATCAAATATATTAATTAATTTTGAATCTTGATTATTGATTGATATCGAGTGCCAAGTTTTTTTTTTTCAAAAGTTAGGCGTTACTCTCCGAAAATTAATTTTAAGTATTTAAGAGTTATATTTTTACTATATTTCCGCTTAAAAAGTTGTTTTAATTACAACAGTGACGAGGATGTAATTTAATTTGAATATAATTTCAAATATTATCTCATTCTCGGCCGAGCGCTCGAAGAGTCAACACGTCCCGAGGATGCCTCGTGTAAAGGCGACACGTGTCGCCAACTGTGATTACTGAAGATATAAATACTTGTGGTTATCTTAATTTACATATTTTTATTACTGTGCACAAAATATTTTCGTCTTTAATCGAAATTATGTGCAATTAATTATTTTTATTGCATCTAGTTGTGAATATTTATATAATTAATATTAAGTTATGACATCTAAAAGTATTCATAAATAACTTAATATGTAACAGTACGTGTATAGTTTAAGTGAAAGCTTTTAAAATGGCATATTTATTATGATTTATTTGGGAAGTTTATGTCCACCCTGCGTGGTTCGTTACGATTCTTTTGTTACAGTGATGAATATTACCAAAATGATTTTACAAAACATTATGTCTATTTAGAAATTAAATTTGTAGCATTTGGGAAGTTATTTGAAGTTTTTGGGAATCAGTTGTTGTTAGAGTGAAATTTAAAGCATTGTCTCAACTTCAGTAAACCAGATATACAACAAGACAGCTCCCATACAAAAATTGCTATCCAACATAAGCAACTGATTGGGCTAAATCGTTAAACCCAACCTTTACTTCTCTCATAATTTCTATTTCGTATAATAATAAAACACACTGGGATAATGCCAAATTATTACACGCAAATATATTTACAATACTTCAAAAGCGGGGATTCGTGTACGACTAATAGAAATATAAGGTAACGTCTACACGAGCGGTCGGAACGCTGCTTAAGAAAACACTTTATCACAATACTATTGGTCCGTTATAATTTATTCATAAACGTCAAAAGTTTAATAATGTTCAAGTTAAGCATTCAGTAGAAACAATTTGGAAGATTGTTTAAATTTATTAAAAAATATTGCATGGCTGCAATGAACAGCAACAAGACAGGAAGATTTTTAATTACTTTAGATTTGTCAACTAAAACCTTCAAGATGTATCTTAATTATATGCTTATATCTAAGAAAAGGTAAGCAATAAAAGTTTTTATTTTACTTTAGCGGGATTACTCATGTTTAATTATTTCGGATACTAACTAAGACTATAGTTTCGATCACATCCGGTGGCCGAAACTATAGTCGGACGACAAACAATAAACGTTTTTGTTTTAGTTAGCGAGATTACTCATGTTTAATTATTTCGGATACTAAGACTATAGTTTCGATCACATCCGATGGCCGAAACTATAGTCGGACGACAAACAATAAACGTTTTTGTTTTACTTAGCGAGATTACTCATGTTTAATTATTTCGGATACTAAGACCATAGTTTCGATCACATCCGATGGCCGAAACTATAGTCGGACGACAAACAATAAACGTGTTTGTTTTACTTATGCGAGTTTACTCATGTTCAATTATGTCGGATACTAAGACTATAGTTTCGATCACATCCGATGGCCGAAACTATAGTCGGACGACAAACAATAAACGTTTTTGTTTTACTTATGCGAGTTTACTCATGTTCAATTATTTCGGATACTAAGACTATAGTTTCGATCACATCCGATGGCCGAAACTATTGTCGGATGATAAACAATAAACGTGTTCTGCCTGAGCTGTGGGGCGTGGGTTCGATTCCCGCTAAGGACAAATGTTTGTTTGGTATAAACAAATGTTTGTTCTGTGTCTGGGTGTTCTGTATGTATTATAAGTATGTATTTACAACAAAAAAAAAAAAAGTATTTATGTATTCTATCAGTTATCTGACTTCCATCACACAAGCTCTGCTTAGTTTGGGGTCAGATGGCGCTGTGTGTAATGTGTCCTACAATATTTATTTATTTATTTATTTAAATATATAACAAGTGTGGTAGAACAAAAGTTTAAGACATTGTTTTTCATAAGTGAATTCTTAAAGTGAGAAGAAAATCTTAAAAGAGAGCAGCTTCCGACGCGCTGTTAAAAAAATATTTTATGACTCGATGAAACTACTGAAATATGTGTGAAAAGCGACTTTTGCAATTTTTTTTTGGTATTTTGTTTTTTTTTTTAATAGTCATCGAGGTCGACGTCGTCGAGCGGTTCGTCTAGTTGGAGCGATTGAAAATCAACTTTGTATCGTAAGATGCCTATTTTTTTTTTGTATTTAAATTTTGTCCATCGTTGTTGTCCAAGCAGCAGGAAAAAGACAGAAAACAATACATTATAATATACAAATGTTAGTGCAGAAGTCATTATATACAGGCTAACTGGTAAAATAATAATAATAATAATAATATAACTCTTTATTGTTCACACCAATTATTACTAAAAACAATTTTAAAGTAAAAACTTAATACTAGTTGAACAATTGGCGGCCTTATCGCTTAGAGCGATCTCTTCCAGGCAACCTAAGTATGGAGAGGGTTTAGTAGGTTAAGGACGGGGTGTGTTGGTAAGAGAATTAAAATAATATAATATATATATATATAACATTTAAAAACATAATATATAAAAGACACAAATACATACCTAAATCTATTATAAAATATCAATACTTAAATATACCTTATATAATATACATATATATATATATATACTTATAGACATACATATATACCTATAATTATACACTTACATATGCTACCATACATAAACATTAAACATATAAGAAGAGATAGCGAATTGCAAGATTATTTTAGAAAGTGCACCTTAACTCTGTTCTTGAAGATCTCTAGTGTTTGAGCCCTCTGTATTTCTACAGGAAGCTCATTCCACAATTTAATAGCTGTCACAGTGAAAGAGGAGTTATAGAAGGAGGTTTTATGTAAAGGGGTATTTAGCGAAAGAAGATGTGCCGATCTCAATGAGCGTGCGTTGATGGAGTCTCGAAACCTGAATCGCTCCTTAAGATAGCACGGGTAAGAAGGGTTAAAGAGAGTGCTGTAAAGGAGGGACAGAATGTGAGCATCCCGGCGACGACGGATAGGGAGCCACTTGAGCTTAGCGCGAAATTCGGAGACGTGGTCATATTTACGCAAGCCAAATATGAACCTTATGCAGTAATTTTGAAGGCGCTCAAGCTTATCCAGCATGGTTTCTGTGACGTCTAGATAGCAAACGTCGGCGTAATCTAGGATTGGAAGTAAAAGAGATTGTACAAGTGCAATTTTAGTGGTAAGAGGCAGAAAGTTACGTAACTTACGCAAAGAACCCCCAGAAGCAAATATTTTACGACTTGTTTCAGCAAGCTGCGGACCCCAAGATAGATGACGATCAAAAGTTATGCCTAGGTTTTTGACAGTTTCACTAAAAGGTATCGTTACACCTTCAAAAACTACTTTTGGTAGTGTATCCCAATCTATATTGCAGATAGTACGCGAACTTCCTACAACGATGACTTGCGTTTTGGATGGGTTAACTTTTAAACCATACGATTTGCCCCATTCAGATATACGACGCAAGTCATCATTGACTGCATCTACAGCTTCAGAAAGCCACCCCAGCGGAGCTTGACAGTACAGCTGTAGATCATCAGCATATAGGTGGTAGGAAGAAGTGAGGTGTTGCGAGATTGAATTAATGAAGATAGCGAAGAGAAGAGGAGATAAAACGCCACCCTGAGGTACACCGGCAGATGTATTACACCAGGAAGAGTAAGATTCGTCAAGGCGAACCCTCTGCCGACGTCCGTACAGGTAACTATGAAACCAGCCAATCACCGTTGGAGATATGTTACTCGAGCGAAGTATTGCAAGAAGGATATCAAAATCTACAGAATTAAAAGCATTGCTGAAGTCTAGGAGCGCCAGCACCGTCAAATCACCATTCTCCATCCCAAGACGTATATCGTCTGATATTTTGACAAGTGCTGTGACCGTGCTGTGCCCCGGACGAAAGCCAGACTGAAAAGGGTTTAGCAGATCATTCTTTGTTAAGAAAAGGTTTAACTGGTTATGAACCAACCGTTCGAGGACCTTGGACAGAAAAGGAAGGATAGATATAGGACGATAATCAGTGAAGGATGCTGGATTGGCTTTCTTAGGCAACGGGATTATTTGAGCATCTTTCCATAAGGAAGGAAAAGTATTGCAGGAAATGGAGCAGTTAAAGATATGACAAATAATTGGGAGCAAATGATCAAGGATAGGAATTATCATATTGCGACTAATAGAGTCAAGTCCAACAGCACTAGAGGTAATTGAGAGTATGCTTTTTCTAACATCACAGTCGGTAAATTGGCGAAAATCAAAAAGAGGCAGGTCAGGAGTTATACAGCTTGAAAGATGATTTAAGGTGGAAGCTTTAGAAGAAGCATCGATAATAGGAGAAGCAGAAAAATGCTGATTTAACGAGTCGATATCCAGATTCTTAGGGATTGACTCCTGGCGCGACTTGCCCACTCCTAAAGACCTTAGAAATTTCCAAACTTTTGCTGGGTCTTTATCCTGCACAGAATTGAAAATATGGCGTCGCTGGGCGTCCCTACACACCAAATTGCAACGATTCCGCAACCGCACATACCGAGCCCTATTATCATCATTTGGATGAGTTTTCAATTTAGTCCTAGCCACCGCTTTTTTGTGCTTAAGAGCCTTGATTTCCTCAGTGAGCCAAGGTGCTGGAACATGCTTAATTTTAATAGATCGAAGCGGCGCGTGAATATCATACAATTTAGTTAGTATTGTATTGAAAGCCGCCACTTTATCGTCAGTTGAGTTCGCACATGTAACTGGAGACCAATCGATATTTGCAGCGTCACTCAGGAGTTTTTCATGATTAATACCACCAAAATTGCGCTGCACGATTATGGTAGGCTTAGCTTTGGGAGGACGGATTTTATAGGATAAGAAGATAAGATCATGATATGAGAAGTCAGCAGAAAGCTGCCCGTGCTTGGCTACGTGTAGTGGTGATGAAACCATTATAAGATCAAGAAGAGAAGGGACTGAGTTAGGAGCATGATGAGTAGCACAAAGAGGGAGGATATGCATGTTACAAGATTTGACTAAATTTTGCAATTTTAAGGAACGATGATCACATCTTAAAAGGCAGGTGTTAAAGTCGCCCATGATTATGGTATGCCCATAAGATGGAGTTAAATCTTCAAGGATCTTTTCAAAAGAGGAAAAGTATTTACTGTGGGAATTATTACTGTAATAGACTCCAAGAAGAATTTTAACATGTGAAAGAAAAATTTCTATGAATAGGTGCTCCCCAATATGGTCGGGTGGCGGCTGCAGGGAAGTGCTTATCACTGAGAATGGAATATGGCTACGGAGATAAATGGCCACACCTCCACCAACACGACCAACCCGATCGTTGCGAATAAGATTAAAGCCTGGTAAAGAGAAAGAGATAGACGGTAGAGAATTTCGGAGCCAGGTTTCGGAAACGAGAATGCCATGGATATTATTGCTATCTAGGCTTGCCTGCATGTCAGAAATATGGCCAGGGATGCTCTGAGCATTTATGTGGATGAGATTTAAGTTTCGAGACACATCGGAGAACTGGGATTCAATAGACTCAGATAGAGTTGGGATACTGGTAAAACTATCTTCAGAGGTACTGTGACCAGGTGAAGAAATAGATACATATTCGCTATCATCGCTGCTATCGTTAAAAATATTTAACATAATATATATAAAAAAAGCAAATAAATAAATTATCTATAACCAAAAATATCAAAAATTTAAATATAAAATTAAAAAAAAAAAACCTTAATTATATTAATAGTAAATAATGTGCATACTCTGTTCATAACTCATTGTCAATAATATAAAAAAAAAAAAATATGTATTTCCTTGACCATTGCAGCGATACACAGAACTTCGAGTAGCAAAACAAAGTCCTGGGCATCGCTGCCTTGGCGCTAATTACTTTGAGACTTTCGATGGTTAGTTACAACAGCTTGCAATTTCAGCAGTTTGTAATTTCACTACCTGCAGTACACTTACACAGTAATGTTTACACATTACTGCTTGGCGGCAGTATATCTAGTACTGCGGTGGTACCTACATAGACTACCTTCTCAATAGCCCGTTGCAGTATACTTTAAACCCATTGCAGTATACTTCAAACCCGTTGCAGTGTACTTCAAACCCGTTGCAGTATACTTCAACCCTGTTGCAGTATACTTCAAGCCCGTTGCAGTCTACTTCAACCCTGTTGCAGTATACTTCAAGCCCGTTGCAGTATACTTGAAGCCCGTTGCAGTATACTTGAAGCCCGTTTCAGTATACTTCAAGCCCGTTGCAGTATACTTCAAAGCGGAACAAAAACCACCGCCTGCTAAGATACCACCTAATAAAAGTATATAACATACCTCCGATTCCTCCGAAGCCACGCACGAACTGGCTACCCTCTTGGCTCTTGTCGGTGATGATCTCCAGTGTGGCCCCGAATGACTTGTAGTTGTTGGCGAGCCACTCAAGCAGAGGCTGGCATTCCACCAGTTCGAGCTCCACCCCGCTCTGAAGAAACCAGAACATTCCTTTTAATATTGGATATACATATTTATTTTACATATATTTATATGGATTTATTTTTTGAGTTCGCTTTTAGCTATTTGTCCGCCACTTGTTTTTCTTCTCTTCTGTTTTCTGTACATTTTTTTCTATATTTGGAATGAAAGAAAGATTCGTCATCTATCAATTTGGTCCCAGACTATAGTTTCAATGGCGCGTTCACTTTTATCTACGGTGACATTGACATTTAAATTAATGTCACCATAGAATCTTGTCATATTTTGCGAATAAATAAATAACTATACTACTTTTGTAGCGATGATAGCACAGTGGTTAGCGCGGTTGGTTCGCATGCCGAAGGGCGTGGGTTCAAATCCTAACAATGAGCTTGAGCTGCCAGTGAAGGAAAACATCGTACGGTGCACCACCATAGCACGGTGGTAGGGTACTTTCTAGTACTCGACTGGCTAGCTACCACCCTCAAGTTGAAAATCTGTCGCCAAGCATGTAACGGTGTGTTGCGGCAGCCTCACTTGAGAGCCAGTACCATTCCAGGCTAGATGTGCTTTATCATCTTCGACCACACCGTCACTTAACATCAGGTGAGTTGTGGTCAAACACCTAGCCTGTCAGCCATAAAAAAAAAAACTATTAACAAAATTATTCACAAAATCTATCTCTAAATCTCTATTTCAAATACTTGTATTTTAAATAAGTCACATCTCTGTTTATACAAATAAAAGAATAAAAAAGTTTTTGTTATTTTTAGTCACCAGTCATCGTGTACTGTACTTGAACTTAAAATTCTGTGTGTATAAGAGGAATTTGTGTAAAATCTTACCTCTTTGTCTGTGAAGTGAGACTTGTCCTTCTCCTGCTCGGGCGTCAGATGTAGGATGGTCTCAATGTTCGTCGCATGAGATTTCAGCACATATCTGAAATGTGATAACTTATTTTTAGGGTTCCGTACCCAAAGGGTAAAAACGGGACCCTATTAGTAAAACTTCGCTGTCTGTCTGTCCGTCCGTCTGTATCTCAAGAACCGCGATAGCTAGACAGTTGTAATTTTCACAAATTATGTATTTCTGTTGCCGCTATAACAACAAATACTAAAAACAAAATAAATATTTAAGGGGGGTTCCCAAACAACGAACGCGATTTTTTTGCCTTTTTCGTAGATAATGGTACGGAACCCTTCGTGCGCCAGTCCGACTCGCACTTGGCTGGTTTTTTAAATTCTGTAGCGATAATAGCTCAGTGGTTAGAGCGGTCGTATCGCATGCCGAAGGGCGTGGATTTAAACCCCAACAATGAGCTTGAGCTGCCGGTGAAGGAAAACATCGTGAGGAAACTATAGCGTGGTGGTAGGGTACTTTCTAGTACTCGGCTGGCTAGCTACCACCCTCAAGTTGAAAATCTGCCGCCAAGCATCTAACGGTGTGTTCCGGCAGCCTCACTTGAGAGTCAGTTCTATTCCAGGCTAAGTGTGCTTTACCATCTACAACCACACCGGTCGTCACATCAAAATTGGTCCAGCCGTTTGAGTGTGAAGAAGTAACAAACACACAAACTTTCGCCTTTATAATATTAGTGTGACAATACAAAGAGAGGTTAAAAGATTATTGAAGACATAAACATACCTCTGAATGTCTAAGTTCTCCCAACAGATGAGTGTCTCAACGGATCCCAACTCCAGAGCTCGGAGAGTGTCATCTACACCGAAACAATATTTACCAGTGTCCTGCGGAATGGAAAACAAACATTTAATTAAACTTTCAATATTGACAAAGCCTACTATAAGGTGGCTCATTACGTGGAAGACAGGAATATATGGTTGTTGTAGCTTCTCTCTGCACTTGCATCCCCCTGGCTAAGTGACAATTGTAGTAAGCATAATGTATTAATATTTATAACTGTAAACTGTAACCTAATATGAAAAGAAAGATCTACAAAATAAAATGCCTTGCTGAGTTTCTTGCCGGAGTCTTCTCAGTTGAAGTGTAATTACGAGCCGGTGGTAGATTCAAACATGTAACTTAACGTTCATAAGTGCCTTACAAGGGCCTAAGCTAAATAAATAACTTTGATTTTGATATTGATTTTGAATAAAAAAATATCTAACTAAATAAATCTAATAAAATTGTGCATATAGTTTTAAGGTATAAAGAATTTCCTTGCTAACGGCACACCTCACTTTGGCTGCCAATTAAACCAATGTTTACTTAAGCATATGAAGTAAGAGCTTTGGGGAGGGGTTAATAATTACTAAAATTCTGCTTACGTAATACTTGAATGGTCCCTAAGTGTGATATACTTTTTAGGGTTCCGTATCGAAAGGATAAAATGGGACCCTATTACTAAGACTGCTGTCCGTAAGTCTGTCCGTCTGTCACCAGGCTGTATCTAATGAACCGTGATAGTTAGACAGTTGAAATTTTCACAGATGATGTATTTCTGTTGCCGCTATAACAACAAATACTAAATAACCAGAATAAAATAAATATTTAAGGTTTTTTTAAAATGTAAAAGTAATGTTATGAAAGAGACATTCTCCTGATGGTAAGAACTAACGCCTGGCCATGACCATTGCAGCGATACACAGTTGAGTAGTAAAACAAAGTCCAGGGTATCACTGTTTCAGTGGTTAGTCGCAACAGCCCTGTAATTTTGCTATTTACAGTACCTTTCAAACTGGAACACGATAATGTTTACACACTACTGCTTGACGGCACGGGGTGTGCTACAGCCAGGAGTTACAAATTTTTTAAACAATATTACATATGTATTCATATGTAATATGTTGAATGTTTGAATAATTTATATTTTACTTGATTGAAATATAATTCTATGTTTGTTTGTGTGTATTATTCTGACTTTTAATCAATTACTATTGTTTTGATTACGATTCATATTTTTTACATTTTGAAGTTTTATATTGTGTATTATTTGTATGTCTCAGTGGGCAAGGATATGTGGACTATACCATAATAATAAAACATGTGTGCTGTTTTGTAAATGTACATTATACTAAGAAATAAATAAATCTTGAATCTTGATTTTATGAAATATTTGACACTGGTTAAATGCACAAGGTGCTGTGCCATAAACAAAAAGAGAAACAGCCTCACCTGTGAGATTTCATCAAAGTATCTGCCAATGAGTTTCTTCTCCTGGATAAATTTGACATTCTGCAGTGACTCCGCTGCCAGCTCAATAGCTTGGTTGAAGCCATTCTCTCCTCCATACGACACATCCACCAGTTTGATGATCTTTGCTTGGAGACGCTACAGGACAGAATAAAGAGTTAATGATTTGACTAAAATAGTAATACTGGAAGGAAAGAGTAATTTCACAAAATAGAATACTTTTTTTTTTACTGATGACAGGTCAGGTATTTGCTGTTCACAGCTCACCTGTCATTGTGACAGATATGGTAGCAGATGGTTAACATAAGTAGCCTGGAATAGAATGGACTCTCAAGTGAGGCTACCGTAACACAACGTACATACAGTCTTCTATGCCGAGATGCAGGTAGAAGAAACACGGCACACATTTGCTGCTGGAATGCAGCAGCATGGTGCACCATCATAAGAAACGTCCTCGGTTCACCGAAGACACTGGAAAGATGGCTTTTATCCGAAACACCGGGTGGCTCGTCTAGCCACACTGGATCCACGCACCAGGGAGCCACCTGAGCCTGGAGTGCTGAGAATACCCGCTGACCAAGTACCACACCGTCAAGTGATCGGTGGCAGATTTTTTACTTGAAGTCAGTCAGTACTAGAAAGACCTAACTTTTCTATAAGACAGACTAAGACAAGAGACATAGTGTTAGTTACTCACAGGATCAAACATATCTGATTGTGACAGCTCAGTCTTGAAGTCAGCTGAACCGGCCAAAATCAATCCTGCAACGTTTGGACGATCAGCGCTGATGAACAGCTGTGTAGCCACTTCAGCTACTTTACGCACGTAGTTGTGTCGTTTCTCCATACGGAGACGTGCAAAACGCAGCGCGGACTGACCTCCTCGACCGTGCTTCTTTGGCAGGTCTACAGTGAATTTGTGAAGGACCTGGAAATAAATGTTTTAGTTGATGATAGATCTCCTTATTCAGATTTGTTTATTATGTAAAACTAATGTGATGAACGAGTCGCTCTCCTGATGGTAAGAGGCAGCGATACACAGAACTTTGAGTAGTAAAACAAAGTCCAAGGCTAAGAGGCAGCGATACACAGAACTTTGAGTAGTAAAACAAAGTCCAAGGCATCGCTATTCTGGCGCTCATTACTTTGAGACAAGCAGTCCAACTAGGTAGGTCCAACTTCGAGAAAGAGGTCAATCGTCTAAACCAACTCGGCTGGGCAGCGTTAGGAAAACTACGCAGCGTTTTCTCGTCCGAATTACCTCAGTGCCTCAAGTCGAAAGTCTTCGACCAGTGTGTGTTACCAGTGATGACTTATGGCGTGGTCTCTGCCTATGTGCCTTCTTAGTAAGCTTAAAGTAGCACAACGAGCTATGGAGAGGGCTATGATCGGAGTTTCCCTACGAGATCGAATCAGAAATTAGGAGATCCGTAGGCGAACTAAAGTAGCCGACATAGACCAGCGGATTAGCAAGTTGAAGTGGCAGTGGGCAGGGCACATAGCACGCAGAACCGATGGCCGATGGAGCTACAAAGTTCTAGAGTGGAGACCACGGACCGGCAAGCGCTGCGTAGGACGTCCACCCACAAGGTGGACAGACGACCTCATAAAGACTGCAGGAACGCGCTGGATGCGAGCCGCTTCCAACCGGTCTTTATGGAAGTCAATGGGGGAGGCCTATGTCCAGCAGTGGACGTCATGCGACTGATGATGATGACTTTGAGACTATAAATGGTAAGTCATGACAGCCCTGTAATTTCGCTAGCTGCAGTACTGTAGTGGTACACAGATATTTCTGAGTACTGAGCGCTGCAGCAATGCCTCAATGTTGTTTTGTAACTCAAAGTTCTGGGTATCGCTGTAATAATAATGGTCAGTTGTTAACTCTTACCATCGGTAGAATGTTTCATTTATTTCATTACATATTCTTTTATATTAGATTTATTATAAAAGATCTATGTGTAAGGCTAGCCATTATCCTAGACTCTCTAGAGCATTGTTGCATAACACGAGCTGGGATGTATATCATATAGTAAATACCTACAAATATTTTATTGATAAACTAGCAACCTGTCTCGGCTGTGCACAGCTTTTGATATTTTTCAAAGGGCAGCGTTTTCAGTAAAACCTCCCAGGTGACTTGACTTTTTCCGACACTATCAACAAGTATTATCATATTTCAACCAATTTAAACAAAACCTTGACAAATTATATACCTAAATCTTCCTCATAAATCACTCTATCTATTGGTGAAACTCGCATGATAATCCATTCAGTAGTTTTTAAGTTTATCGCAAACAGACAGACACGGCGGCTTCGTTTTATAATATGTAGTGACTTACGTATACAATATTTACAGGTTAAATTCTGTAATAACATTTCAAATATATCATTAAATTATATGTCAAAAATCACTAATTACGTGTCAATTTATCCTGCTTCCTCACTATCCACATTCACATCTAAATCACCGCAACAGATAGACTGCTTTTCGCCATCATGCATAACTCTATCTCACCCACTGGAGCTACTATGCCAGCGACCCAGAGCCTCGCTCCGATACTTCAAGGAGCTAGGTTGGCTCAGGTAGACGTTGGTAATGGGCCATGCACAATACACCCCAAGCGGGTCGTCAGTGCAGGACCCATCGCCCCCATTCCGAATAAGAATGTCAATTTTAAAAAAAAATATATATAAAGTATGTCAATATAAAAATATCCTACAAATATTATAAATATGAAAGTATGTGAGGATGGATAGTTGAATGGATGTTTGTTACTCAATTACGCAAAAACTTCTGAACGGATTTGGATGAAATGACTTGACATATAGGATACTTTTTATACTGAAAACTGGGCCTGAGTTTGGCCAGTCTTGAAAAATAGGTTAAAATCCTCACCTCTCTTGTGTTACCCTGTAGCGTACCGAATAGGGCTCCGTTACCATCCATCACGATAAAACCAAACTTGTTGTCATCTGCCAGCAACGCGGTGAGAGCTTCTGTGTGAAACTTGTTATCACACAAGTAGAGAGATGTGTTGATTGGCTTGAACGGTTCAAAGTCAATGTTGACCTTCTTTTCCTTGCCTTCTTCGGTGACAATGGTCCCGCAGTAGATTACTAATCCATTCGGAGGAACTGTAAAATGGGAAATTAGGTTTTAGATCAAATGTCATCTCGCATAGGAGCTTCAATAATAATAAATATCATTTTACACAGAGCTATCTGACCCCAAATAAGCAAAGCTTGTACTATAGGGACCAGATAACTAATAGAATACTTATATTCCTTTTTCTTTAATATGTTCTTATATCACACACACACACCCATCATCACATAAAAGCGAAAATTAGTGTGTGTGTATTTAAGAGAATGATCTTGGTACTTGGTGAGTGCCCCCGGTGCATAGAAAGAGGAAGCTCATTACATACATAATAATACTCGTACTTATACCTACATTATGTGTATACTGCAAGCAGTCCAGCTCCCACAATCATTGATATTCATCAAGGCCGGATCGGGTACTGATCACTAGATCGGGGGTGTTTTGCCAATACTCGCCACGCTTGGCAGGCGGGTTGGCGAGCGCAGTTATGTGTGATTGTTCAAGGAAGACGCTGCTGCCCATCTTCCGGATTACATCCCTTAGCCGACTCTTAGGGCAACCACGGGTAGAGAAGGTGAGGTACTATTCTTACGCCGGCACCACGGCAAAATACACGGCCTAACAATATAAGGTAACTTAATTATACAACCGTTTCCACTTCATCATCCCTCGACACCATGACACCATGAATTGAAATATCTCACCTTTAGTATAGAGCTTCAGTCGATGCTGCACAGAGGTGATGGCTCCGAGCACAGACAGGCGATTAACACGCGATTTGATGTTTGATGCTGTGCCAAATTCATCGGCCAACATCTTGGACACACGCGAGATCTGGTCCTTCGGAGGTATGATCAGTGAGATCATTGATGTACCATTTCTGGAATAAACAATCACAAATTATGCTTTTATTTATTATAGTTGACAAGCTAGATGTTTGACCACAGCTGTTAAGTGAAGGTGTGGTCGAAGATGGCAAATCCTAGCCTGGAATGGAACTGTTATATCAAAATGAAACTTTGTATGTACATATATATTATGTATATAGTTTGGTTTAGTGTGGATGACAATTTAATTTTGTAACTTGGAACTGTTCTGATGACAAAGCCAGGAGGTAGATAGTGGAAATATTTAGTGGCTAAATGCCTCGAGTTTATGGTCATAGGATTTGTTTTGTTAAGTCCAATATATGCATTGCACTGGGTGTTGAGGATCTGAAAATGGAGCTAGGAGATAAATAGTGGAAATCTCCAGTCGCTACTACTAACCACCTTGAGTTTGGGGGTACCATTTTAATGAGTTCTGTTTTTTTCTCTGCTTTTGCCATGTGATGAGCAGATGTGGTATAAGATAATGGTTGGGTACAGATATTTCCCATCAGAAACATGTTCCAGCTGCTAGAATGGCTCAGTTAATGCTGCAGAATTCCAAGGTCCTACGTCTCTTGAGTTTATTCATGAGTCAATATACAATGAGTCCTATATAATGCACTTTTTTCTAATGTAGTTCAATTTACTGTTAAAGAATGTTTTTTTCAGATTTATTTTTAAAATGTTTGCTTTTCTTAGTACTAATAAAACCTTGGTACTAAATCAAACATTACCATAACTAGAACAACAGTATGATGTAAGAGTTATGATACACTAATTTTTGGTTAACACAACATTATCCATCATTTGGTTGCCAAGGTGTTTCAGAGTCAATAAACTTACGATTTCCTGTTATCATCTTACAGGCCTACCTTGAAGCCCAGACAAGTGTGAGTCGTATTAGAACACAGAGGGTTCTATACAAACTTGTTGGTGTGTAAATAGATAGATAGAAAAACTATTAAATAGATAGATAAACTATTTATTGTGCACAACAGAAATAGAAATATAGTACAGAAAACTAAAGACTGCACTGGCTGCACCAGACTATCGTTCAACAGTCAAACACTCCAAAATGACTTCAATCTGTCCCAACTCACGATCAATCAAAATCGACTCTCCACACATATCAATGCATGTTCCAACCTCATTCACTATGTTCGTGTGAGTTGGTCAACTCCTTTGATCTGTGTACGATTTACCGCTATCGGAGCGATAGTGCGCCGAAGCAAGACGAGGCTGCGCGCGCGTTGTCTCAGCTTTGTATTCATGATGAAGGCCACCGGATGTGGCCGAAACTATAGCAGAAGTTTCCGATAAAATTAAACATGAGTAATCCCGCATAAATAAAACAAAAATAGTGTTGTGGCGCCATTATGAGCTAATGTGTGGCATTAGTGGTTATGATCACATAGTGGCAGCCTTATCGCTAAAAGCAATCTCTTCCAAGCAACCACATAGTCTATCATGAGAACTATGAAAGCAGTGACGCTAGTCTAACGAAAAGGTAAACTGGATTGGGGTAAATTTAATTTTGCCGTTAAAAAACTGTTCCCCACATATCAATATATCTCGCAGTGGCAAATAAGATTAAGAAAGCAAAAAAAAAATGGATTTATCTCACTGTTTTCAGAATTTTCACTTTAATTAGACATTACATTGCATTGGGAAGTACCCTACAGGTTTTGATTCCCTTTTCCAAAATACGTGAAATAAACAGCCATAGGTATCTTTTGATTGTGTTGACTAGAAGTTTGATTTTTCCACATGTTTAGACTTTTGGGATTGCAGATCTGAGTATTTGATGCATTTAAAATGAAAAATTTAATAATTGTATTAATAAAAAAAAGCAGCATTACTAAAGTCATTATTAATACAGAAGGTCAAATTCGAGTTTGTCATCTTTAGTATACCTAGTAGTTCACCTTGTCCCAACTCAGTACCCTAGTCATATTGATAGGCAAGCAGATCACATTTAGGTGTCCTAGCCAGATGATTAAATGCATTAAGAGTGTGCCAAATATATAAATGGGAATAACTGTTGGTAATAATTCACTCTGGAGGGTAGATAAGGCTGGATAAAACTCTCACAAAGGCTGTTTGTCTATATTATCTGGATGTGCAAAAGGATGTGAAGAAGGTTGCATAATTCAATCTCAATGTGTAAATTCTTGTGCATTATTATCATTTTGTTATATTACTGACAAGTTTCTAAGGAATTGTACTCCTAAAAATCCACAAAGAAAGGTGGATATAGGTCTAATGGTGTTCCGGCTTTAGTAAGACTTTACTTGAAACGTAGTTCCATACCAGGCTATGTGTGTTTGACATCTTCGACCGCACAGCTACTTAACATCAGTTGAGCTGTGGTCAAACACCTAACTAAAAATCAATATTAATATTGACAGGCCACATAAGAATACAATTTCTACATTCTCAAGGATACAAATATTAGTTAGCTTATGTGGGTATCAGATACATGAGCCAACTTCAAGTTTGGTATGAACAAGCCCCTTGAAAAACTTTAGATTTTACAAGACATAACTGTAGAATACCATAAAATGAACTTCCGCAAAGCAATATCTGCATTAATCAATTAGCTGCTTTGTGGATGTTGAAGGTCAGAGATAAAAGCATCAAATTAAAATCCATCATCATAAATACCTGACGTTAAGATACTTATAACAAGGTATAAGAAAGGGACAAAGACAATTTACTTTTGCATTTATATTTATGTAGTGTTTTATGATTCAAGGTGTATACTAGTTGGATTTGTATTTGTCATATAGCATTCACAGACGCGTTAAATGACATCATCAAAACAAATTTTCCGACAAAGGAAACTGCACAATAATTGCGAGACTACCGCCAAATCCACTTCCAAAGTAAAATCAATGGTAGCCAGATTCTAACCTATAATTTAAAATGTTGCGCTAGAATAAATTGTTGCTATTATTTTTTAGGGTAAACGCTATCGCGTGTCTTGAGGTTATTCGAAAATCGCATTACTTCAAGATGCGCATGCATGATTATTGGCGCAGCCCTGTTGGCAACTTAGCATTGCGTTTCCTTGAGACATAATAGTACAGGCAACAATGAACTTGTGTTCATCCTGTAAAAATAGATACACACGTGAAATTCACTCACCCTCTGGCCATTTCCAAACTCTTGATGAGCTTTTTGATCTTCCATATTTCGACATTGCGATCCGCGGACGATTCTTCAGACATTTTGGAACGGTATTGGAGAACTTAGCACAGCACAATAACTAACTTTAACGATTAACAACTAAAATAAAGTTTTGTAAACACAACACCAAACTCTCAAAACAAAGATTAACTAAAGAAAGGGGTCCCTGATGCAGTTAGAACTGCCCAATACCAGATCAAACCGGACGTACAAGACGACTCACGACTTGGCTCGCACGCTTTCTAGTTCACATTGACCTGTGCCCGAGCTCTTACTTTTCTTCTTGTGCGAGGATTCTTTAATTTTTTCTTTATCCGGTTACTCCTAAGCATGTGGAACACAGAAATCGGACATTAGAGACTTAAAAAGGTGACGTTGAACAAAATATCGAACGAACGCCTCGTCGCCCGTCGATGAAAAAGAAACTGTGATAAAAAAAAAATTGCTATGTTGCAATTAACAAAAACTGATGGCGTCAGAACCTGTCAACGTGGTGTCAATTCCACTTTCACTGTTTTACTGAATTTCTATGCGCAGTCATTATGAATAATTAGTAAATATACCAATTTTATTGCTTTTCCATCCGTTTTTTAATAGAAATTAATTATATACTTATAATTACTGCAAATAAGCTGAATATTTTTTTTATTACGGCAATCTAAACCAGTAACATTTGAACTGTCACTGTTATTTCACACTAGTGTCAATCCACAACAGTTAAAAAGATTTCAATTACTGATAAACTAATGAAGACAATCGACTAATATTGCTTAGGATTGGGTGAACTGCTTGTCAATATTCGTACTTTTTTTGCTAAACGAGTAAAATTTTAACGAAAAAACTGACTTCATATGGTTTTCTCTTAAATGCCATTGTCAGAACTGGACCAAATTGAAATGACCACGGACACACGGGATGCACCAACTTTTAAATAAAAAAAGAATCATCAAAATCGATTCACCCAGTCGAAAGTTCTGAGGCTAAAAACATTTTTTTTTTAAACCAGTCGTATTGAGTACCTCCTCTTTATTGAAGTCGGTTAAAAATTCATTGAAATTTTTGATACAGTTTGAATCAGTACAGAAATGTCAAAATCGACTTTAATTTTAATACTACCTGCACATCACTAACACGACATCTGTGAATGTCAGGTGTCATCCATTGAAATGTCAAATTGATCGATCGAATTTTTGAGGTTAGAATTTCGCAATCACTCACGACGAGATGTTATGTAGTAGATTTAAGCAAATTTTACTCACAAAAACAACCCTAAATAATAATGTACAGTTTCGCTGTTTAGTAAACGCACGATTTGTTTCGAAAAAATATGGAATCGAAGGACTATGGGCTTCGTTGATAAAGCACAAAAACGAACTCAAAATAATGAATTCGGTGCGATTAATTTTCAAAGATTTAAGTGTAAATAGGCTCTGGAACGCTTGGACAAGTAGTGTTATCGTTGGGCATGTCGTGAGAAGGTGTAGAAAGGACAGAAGTGTCCGCGAAGTTATCCACTGCTTCAGGCAAACTTTCTTACGGCCTCGAAGGTCTTTACTACTTTACGCGACTGCGGCTTGCAAAGCGAGGGATACTGATGAGAAGCCGGGCAAGCCGCAGAGTTGCAGCAAAGGCATCTCTGACGAGGAGTTGGAGGTATTACAGAGCATTTTTTACGCAAAAGATACCTATTGTTTACTTAGTGTCACCGACAAGGTCACAAACGTGCATGTAATTTGGCAGGATCAAAATAGATACATGAAAAGTCTAGAACTTCTATGAAATGTCTGTGATATCTTTGTTTACTTTTAATGAAAATATTTTATTATAGTGAATATGTTATTCAAAGAAACAAAAGATTACTATGAAATGTAGCCAAAAATATTCTAGCTAGTTTTTTTTTAATGATAAAGTCATTATTAGTATGATATACTCTCCTGATGGTAAGAGATACACATGTCTATTACCATCGCAGGAATACACAGAACTTTGAGTAGCAAAACAAAGTCAGGGGCATCGCTGCTAGGGAGTTCATTACTTTAAGAGTTGATGGTTAATCTCATTAATTTTGCTCGCTGCTGTACCCTTCAAACTGGAACATAACGCTTGCACATAACTGCTTGGAGGCAGAATATCTGGTATGGAGGTGGTACCTACCTAGGCACCTTCCTGCTAAGTAAATCTACCACCATGTAAATCTAATAAAAAGAAGAAAGAGAAATGAAGTAAATCTAAAGAGACCCCAGAATTAATATCGGATTGTTTTTTTAAAGCCTAACAGATTTTCAATTCCTATAGAAACAAAGACAATATATTCCTACAGGCTATAGAAATAAACATATTCATAGTCCTAAAATTAAGAATAAGAATAATCTTTATTACATACAATTTACAATTTCACAAATTAATTTACTATTTAGAATTTGTATAGCATAATTCATTGGGGCCCAAACTAGGCTTAGCCTGTATTTTGGTGACCCAAGTTACACAATTACACCATTCTTTAACAGTTGCGTAAAATTTTGCACATTTAGATACCACATCACATTTTTAGACTTTCATTCCTACGTCTGGGTATCTTATAAAATTAATACACAATTTTTTTTGTTTAGTTTGTTAATTTTTAAATTACACAGCACACTAGTATTATAAATTCGAAATGTGTATAGAGTGAGTGAGTGAGTGAATGGTGAAGTGAGCGAATGAGTGAGTGTGTATGCGTGTGTATTGTAAGTGAGTGGGCACATTACGTAACTGCAGAACGTAACTATTCTTATTCAAAATGGATGCGATGAGTCCTGCACTAAAATTCCCCTTGTGTGTATTGTGCATTTCCACCGACCAGCATTAATCGGAGCCCACCCAGCTCCTTGAAAAATACCGAAGCGAGGCTCAGGGCATCTGGCATAGTAGCTCCAGTGGGGAGGATGGAGGTGTTGATAATGATGAAAGACAGTCGGCACTTTGCGGTGACATGGATAAAGATGAAGCTGCCTCATGCAATCTAGTAGCAATACTAGTGTCAAGACTGCCCTGTTAGTTCATTAGTATGTCTGCTCCAAGAGCCGTAAGGCTTGGGTTCGATTCCCACTCAGGACAAGCATTTTCTGGTATAATCATAAATGTTTGTTCTGTGTCTGGATGTTCTGTATATATTATAAGTATGTATTTACAAAAAAAAAGTATTGAAGTATTCTATCGGCTATCTGACTTCCATAGTACACGCTTTGCTTAGTTTGGGGTCAGATGGCACAGTGTGTAAAGGTCAATTTTTTTTTTTTTTTGTATATACTCCTCTGGGAACAGTGCTGTAGAGACCCTTTAAAACCAACAACAACAGTCAAACAACTATAATTACGAATACTTTTAATGTGCTGTGATGATGTTACTTAAGCATATCTGAACATACTCTGGCAAGATCCGCATAATAATCAATAAAATAATATTCCACATTTGACATGCTTATATATTAATTTATCTTAACAGGGGCTCATGTATGAACTTGATGGGATCGCAGAGCTGGCAAAGCAGACCCTGTTCTGTGAACATTGTAATAAAAGAATGGTCATAGACAACAAACAGACAAATATTCAATATTGCCAGTAAGTATGAATTATTTGTTCTCATAAATTCCTTGTTGATAAATTCCTTTCCTAATTCTATAAATTCCGTGCTGATAAATTCCTTTATCAACACTTTTGATTGATTGATTCATTAACTATTTGTTATCCACACTAAAAATTGCATAGTACAGAAGAAAAAGAAAATAAACTAACATTTTTTCTATTTATTTTTTTATTTAATATTAATGCGTCAAACAAGACACTCTCCGAATGGTAAGAGATAAGGCATGTTCATGACACACAGTACTTCGAGTAAAAAGTCCAGGGCATCACTGCTTTGGTGCTCATTATCTTAAGACTTTCGATGGTTAATCATAACAGCCCTGTAATTTTGTTAGCTGCAGTACCCTTCAAACCAGAATATGGTGATGTTTACACACTACTGCTTGGCGGCTGAATAAAGAAATCTACCCCCAAGTAAATTCCATAAAATTTATGAGAAGTAACTCAATTTTTTTTTGCTGAATCTGTACAATTTCGCATAAACTGGATTAGGTCTACCTTACAGGGGGTTATCTATGATGGTACCACTGCAGTATCTGATGTTACATATGCAAAAAAAAATGTGAGATCCCTTTGTTTCACATATTTTACTTTGGCATATTGAATGTGGCATAATTGTTAATGGCATAATATTATTTTTTATATTTAGTTAGCCTACTAGCAAGAAATAATTATATTAGATAGATGGGAACTCTTTATAATGCATATCAGAAATAGAAAAATTTACAGTAACAAAGGATCTTATGAGCTAGTGCCACAAGTAGCGGCCTTATGGCTAAAAGCGATCTAATCCAGGCAACCAAGAATGGAAAACACGTCACACACGTGATTAAGAACAGGCGGGAGATGTAACAGTATTTAACTATTGTTATCTTTAGCTGGTTTCGTTTGAACATTGTCCTAAATACTATGTTTAAGTCACATAAAAGTTATTACTCATATTTATTTTTTCTCTAATAGTTTAGATGTTCTTTTCCAATATTATTCTGTAGAAAAATATGTCTGGTTATAGTTATGTGAAAAAAATTATGCCAAAATATTTATGCGTAATTATTATTATCCTCATACATCATTAGGATTGGTAGAATTATAATAGATTATCCTATGCCATTGAATTTTATGCGAAACAATAGAGAACCCTCCAATGATGTATGGATAAATTTGAGTTTACCAATTGTAATATGCAAAAACTTTGTAAATTATTCCCATAGACCACTATAGCCAGATAGTTTGTAACATTTGTTCAAAATAGCTCCAAATTTCCAGATGCAAAGAGCCAGAATTGCCGGAAGGCTCGCCAGATGGCTGGGTACCATACATGGAAGCAGAAGATGTGATTATTTGGAGGAAGGAATATAAGAAAGGGCAAGAACTATATGCATATAAAGGTAATTTTATATATGGTATCATATGGTCTTAAGTAATTCTTCAGGTGCTGGTGGTAATATTGTTGTTATTTAATATACTAGATTAGCAAAATGTTAGTAAATATAATGTATTCACTAATAAATAATACAAATTATTTATTGTTAATGATTTAATAACTTAATACAAGATATTGTTCACGGTTGACCTTGCATTACAGTGTTTGTCCTCTATTTCAGAAACGGACGGGCATATGAAATCTATATTTATCATCTTAATTCTTGACAACCATTTATTATTTACTCAAAATTAATTTATTTTGGCAGTATGTTAATTGACATTGTGTAATATTGTTGACATTGTTTAATATTATTATTCTTGACAGCCATTATGATATATTGTTTTTTTTTATGACATTATTTAATTGCTATTGGATTTAACTTTTTCTATTATTTAATTTTAATTTTAATTTATTATCATTAATGTACATTATTATTTAATTAATTTATTTATTGGCATGCCATCACTTATATTTGTACGCCTGAGGGCAAATCACGATCACAGGACATAAATATAACCCATTCATCCATATTGTACCAATATCACTCGTGTTTCACAAATAAATTATCTTTATCTTATTCAATAGGGGGTAAAACAACATTTCTCTCTTCTAGTTTACGGTCGCTACCAGGATGTGAAAGCAGTTGACTTCGCCGCTGTCAACGTCGACGGCGGGTACCGTCGGAAGTGGGACAGCGCTGTCGCGGCCCTCGCTGTAGTCGAACGCAGCGCTAACGGCGTACCAGACCAGGCTGTGCTTCACTGGGAGGTGCTATGGCCGGTATGTGTATGAGCCCCATAATTGACACGATCGTCTTGACACGATACTTGACAAGTCATTGTCAATATTTGACAAAACATCGTCAATAATATTTTTTTTTACATATGTATTTATTAATTTTGTTATATTCTTTGTTTCGTGGTGGTACCGGCGTAAGAATAGTACCCCACCCTCTCTGCCCGTGGTTGCCGTAAGAGTCGGCTAAGGGATGTAATCCGGAAGATGGGCAGCAGCGTCTTCCTTGAACAATCACACCTAACTGCGCTCGCCAACCCGCCTGCCAAGCGTGGCGAGTATTGGCAAAGCCCCCCAGGAGGAGGCCTATGTCCAGTAGTGGACGTCCTATGGCTGGTGATGATGATGTGTGAAATTAAAGCGCAGTTCCAGTTTCGTCGCAATTTTACTCTTGCGAAAAAAAACTATTTTCTAGCCCAAACCCCCTCCCGTTAACGTCTTAATAAATGAACGCCCCCTTATTGACTTCAATCAATACTTGACAAAGCTTGCTAAAACTGTGGTTGTCAATTAGACGACAAGCCATAACGCCAGCGTTAATGAATAATTGACAAACAAATCTCAATAATGCTTGTTTTATTACAGAGACTATTCGCGAATCGTGACTACGTCTACATTAGGCGCCACAAAGAATACGCCGTCAAAAGCATCCATTCTCCCCACCTCCTTGACGAAGAAACCCCTAAAAAAACACCTAAAGTTCCTAAAGCACATCATAAATCGCATAAACCCGTTCCGCCGCCACCTGAATCAACTGAAACCTCTAAACCATCTTCTGATCTCCCAGATATCTTCAAAATTCCACCAGCTACCCCTCCTAAAATAACAGTAACACCCCCCAAGTTAACCCCTAAAGAGCCTAACCCAGAAAGGCCCAGCGTCCACGACAATGCGAAACAAAAATCGAAGGAAATATACAGGTAATTGCTGTATTTGCTTTAATTTTTTAGAGAAACTAACAGCCTTAAATAATAGTATATGTGACTTAGTATTGTATAGTAGAACAGCTATTTATAAGTTTATATTTATAAGTTTGTATTTATAGGTTTATATTTATAAGTTTATATCTATAAGTTTATATTTATAAGTTTCTGTTTATAAGTTTCTACTTATAGAAACTAGTTTACAAATAGGATTGGTTGCTTAGAATAAAATTTATATTATATGAATATCTATCTGATGTGTTTCGCTTACATTGGCATATTTGTATAGATGTATATATTCCATTTTTTTTGTTTTTGTATACTAGCGACCCGCCCCGGCTTCGCACGGGTGCTATATAGATAGGTACTACACAAAACCTTGACAAATTATATACCTAAGGGTTTGTATTTTATATAATTGTATACAAGATCATCAACAACTTTTACTATCTGAAATCTCTATTCTAAAAAAGTTCGTTGACCCCGAAGCAAATGTATAGAACAGCTGTTTTTTTTTTTTTCAAAGTTATCCCCATAATAGTAGTTGCTCATAATTATTAGAACAATGACCATCCTAAGTTTATAATCATGTATTTGATGAATTTGGTGTCAACATTGAAATTGTGAAAAAAAACAGTCGACCGCGAACTGTGACCTCCTATCGGCTCAATGCTGCCAATACACGTCACCATATATTTTTTTTATGTCTGACATGCTTGGTGTTTGACCACAACTCGCCTGATGTTAAGTGACGTTGTGGTCGAAGATGGTAAAGCACACCTAGCCTGGAATGGAACTGGCTCTCAAGTAAGGCTACCAGAACACACCGTTGATGCTTGGCGGCAGATTTTCAACTTAAGGGTGGTAGCTAGCCAGCCGAGTAGCTACTATGGTTTCCTCACGATGTTTTCCTTCACCGACAGCTCAAGCTCATTGTTGGGGTTTGAACCCACGCCCTTCGGTATGCGAACCGACCGTAACCACTGAGCTATCATCGCTATAAAATAACTAACTTATAACTTTAACTTATAACTAATAACTTTTTAGCAGTAATGAACCGACCCCTGATGAGAAGAAGACACACAAGCTTTACGTGATAATATCTCGTTCGTGTACACACCCCGACGTGCCCGCGACAAGGAACGCGATACGCGTCTCCGAGTACTGGAGCCATATGGTCGTCAAAACGCTGGATGGAGACGACAAGGTCAGTTCTCACTTAGGACGAAGTCACACAAGGTCGATTCTAATCATTTCTTACCAAAGACGAGATCACTTCTTATGACAAGATCAATTCTTAGTTTTACGAGGTCGCTTCTAATAAGGAGGTTAATTCTTACTAATGAAGAGGTCTCTTCTTATAACAACATCAATTTTTACTTTAACGAGGTTGTTTCTAAAAACAAGGTCAATTCTTACTAATGACGAGGTAACTTATAACAAGATCAATTGTTACTTTAACGAGGTAGCTTCTAGTAACGAGGTCAAATCTCAATTCTTACTTTAACGAGGTCAAATCTTACTAATGACGATGTCACTTATAACAGAATCTATTCTTACTTTAACGAGGTCGTTTCTAATGGCAAGGTCAATTCTTACCAATGACTAGGTCACTTCTTATAAAAGGATCGATTCTTAGTTTGACGAGGTTGCATCTAATGACAAGATTATTCTTACTTTAACGAGGTCGTTTCTAATAACGAGGTAAATTTTTACTAATGACGAGATCACATATAACAAAATCGATTCTTACTTTAACGAGGTCGCTTCTAATGACAAGGTCATATAACAAGATCAATTCTTACTTTAACGAGGTAGTTTCTAATAACGAGGTCAAATCTTACTAACGACGATGTCACTTATAACAAGATCAATTCTTACTTTAACGAGGTATCTTATAATAACCAGGTCAATTCATAATAATGGTGGTAGGATATATTCTAGTACTCTACTGGCTAGCTACTACCCTCGAGTGGAAAATCTGTCGCATAGCCCTTAACGGTGTGTTCCGGCAGCCTCACTTGAGAGCCAGTTCCATTCCAGGCTAGGTGTGTTCAGCATGTTCTACCACACCGTCACTTAACATCAGGTGAGCTGTGATCAAACGCCTAGCCTGTCGACCGTGAAAAAATTTATAATCATCGAATAATTTCGTTTATTAATAACTGGCATTATTACCATTAGTCTTTTACTTGGTGGTAGATTTCCTTGCAGGAGGTCGTCTAGGTAGGTACCACCGCAGTACCAGATATTCTGCCGCTAAGCAGTAGTGTGTAAACATTACTGTGTTCCGGTTTGAAGGGTACTGCAGCTAGCGAAATTACAGGGCTGTTGAGAGTAACCATCTAGTCTCAAAGTAATAAGCGCCAAGGCAGCGATGCCCTGGACTTTGTTTTACTACTCAAAGCTGTGTCTATCGCTGCAATGGTCATGGACAGACGTTATCTCTTAACATCAGGAGAGTGTCTAGTTCGTCTCATTAATGTTACATTAAAAAAAAAACTTAATGTGTGATTCACAGACGGGCATGGAATTCGTACTAACTTACTACGACGAGCCGGCTGTCGGTGGAATGCCGAGCGGGGTGACAGCCTGGGCGACAGGCCGCGCAGCGCCCGCCTTCCTGGCCAACATGAGAACCGCCAGCAAGAGCTACGCGGCTTACAGACACGGACAGAAAGAGGTTAGAAGCTACTTAATAATACATAAATGACATGGGCATAACTTAGATACTATTTAATAATGGTGCATCAATGTGGACATAACTTAGATACTACTTAATAATATATCAATATGATATAGGCAAAAGTTAGACACTACTTAATAATGGTACATCAATGTGGACACAACTTAGATACTACTTAATAATATATCAATATGATATAGGCAGAAGTTAGACACTACTCAATAATTGTACATCATTGTGGATATAACTTAGATACTACTTAATAATATATCAATATGACACAGGCAGAAGTTAGACACTACTTAATAATGGTACATCTTTGTGGATATAACTTAGATACTACTTAATAATATATCAATATGACACAGGCAGAAGTTATAAACTACTTAATAATATAACAAATGCACAAAGTGTGACGTCAAAGAAGAAGTAGACTGAAGGTCAAGGGTTTTTTGTTCAAGACAGAGTTGTGTCCGTAGTGAAAGTTGTTCATAATTATGAGGACAATGACCCCCTTTTGGATTTTAACCCAAACTGTATTTTTTTTTAAATTTGTTTTTCAGGATATGCCAGATTTTACACCTTTCAGTCCGGAGATAAAAAAAGTTTCATTCGACGAAGAAGAGACTGGTGATAACCTTAAGGAAGAAGATATGGAGGTATTTATTGTTATTGTTAAGTATTTATATCACTGAACAATATACATATTATGAAATTACAGGCATAGCGATTAAGATTATTTTAGATTTTTAACCGATTTCAAAACAGGAGGAGGTTCTTAATTCGACCTGTTTTTTTTTAATGTGATTATTATATGATGCCACAGACAGACGCACACACACACACACACTCTCAAACACACACACACACTCAACACACACACACACACACATTCACAGACCGACAGTTGATTGCTGATACATTGATTGCTATATAAAGTTATAAAGTTAAACCCCTCTTTTTATGTCATCGGACAAAAACTAGTATACACGTTTTTTTTTTAATTTCAGTCTTCAAAAACTGGCCCAGATATGGATAACGGACATACCAAAGACGAGGCCACGCAGACGGATGAAAGTCGTCCACCTGACGAGGTCAAAGGCACCGGAGACAAGGAAGATCGCAAGGACAAACTCAAGGTCACCGAGGACAAACTGAAGGTCACGGCGGATAAAGCTGTTAATACAGGCGCAAAAAAACCTAGCAAGGTATATATATAATCTCTTAATATCTAATCTAATTGTCTGTCTGTTTTTATGCTTGTTTGTTTTACAGCACGCAACGGATTTTAGTGCGGTTTTTATTGTTTTTATTTATTTTTAATGGGAAAGGTTTTGTTAATTCTGGTCGCTAGTTTATTGGAGGATATTTCACATAGCGCCATCTAGCCCCAAACGAAGCATAGCTTGTTCTATGGGAACCCGATAGAATACTTATATACTTTTTTTAATGTAAATACATACATACAATTCGGTATGTCAAGAAAAAAATACTTTGCTGTTTCCAAAACCATTTCGAAATATTACATTCCTGTACATTATATTACGTTTAAAACTCTCTAAACTACGAGATTGGGTGTATTTTTAATAAAATATATAAACTACACTTGACTTTGAATTAATCCCCTAATGACGTCATGTAGTTGGTTGTATAAGGATCCTTTCAGTGCCTAAAAAAGCAATGGCGAACCTAAATAAAAGCTGTCAATGTCAAGTCAACGCAGCGTTGGATTTAGTACTATAATTATAGTGTTTGTACTACTATTTCATGCTCCGTACTAGATACTATCTATATCTAAGGATAGTACGGAAAAATACTATAATTTCGTTACTTCACTTATAAAATACCAAAATAAGTAAATATGACACCCGTTCATTGCCAAACCACATGTAAAAAAAAAGTTCGTTGGGGTTTTTTTTTCTCTTTCTTTTTGGCATCGTACTCTGTGCATTCTGCCAGTTCCAATTAACAGCTGTAATAGATCCATCTATTTTTCAAAAATCGTAATAGATTTGCACGCGGCGTAATAGCGTACTAATCCATACAAAAAAGTAATAGATCTATTACAATTGTAATAGATTGGCAACATTGAGAAGCTTTGATAAAAAAAATCTTTACTTCAACTGTCAAAGTCAATCAAATGTGACAAAATATCTTTTGTTTTACATGGTATACATATTCAGCCGACGTTATGACGTCATCGCTATCAAAAGTTTGAAAACGTATTAAAAATCAACTACCGTTTAAAAAGCTAAAATATTCAAATTAGTTTCATAAAATAAAGTAGGATTAATACTTTATTTTATCTAATAGTTGAAATACTATCAGAAAAAAATATAAAATAAATACCAAAAAAAAAACTTATTTACCTATGAATTTGATCTCTCTTCTTTTTGAGGTAACAAAAAAAATTACAGTCGAATTGAGAACCTCCTTCCTTTTTTTGGAGTCGGTTAAAAATATGTCAAATTAGGGGGAAAATCTTTACAAATGTAATTTATGTAAATTAACTATTATTATGTACTTGTCATTAAAGAAATATGTTTTTTTTTTTCTAGGAAATCCCAACATGGCCATGCGATACGAAATACGTAAACGATAAACCATCGGAATCGCCAGACGCACCGGACGAAGATAACGGTGGGCGAGGATGGTGGTGGCGTCCGTTCTATTACTTCGTGTAAATCCCATAGAAAACGGTCCAGCCATTGTTTCCAGATTTGCGAAGACATGCAAGTTGTTGCCGCTATTTATTGCAAGTACAAGTTGCATTGTTCGCCCAGTGAGTTGTTTAATTTGAATAATGTTTTTCTTGATATTATATGCCATATATTGTACATACGAGTTGCGAGACAGTTTTAACACCAGTAAGTTAACCAGGGTTGTTTGTACAGGGTATAATCTTGGTGTGTTACGTAAGGGGGTCATTATGAGCAATTTTTATTATGAGCACAACTTTGTAGTTTTGTTCTATCTACAATAGTAGATAATAATATAGCAATCGTCATGGTCAGACGTTTCGTCTTACCGTGCGAGTATTACGTAATAATAAATGGCCCCCCCATTTGTTGCTTATTTGGGGGGGGGGGGGGGGGGTTGCTTTTTCTTATTTCCGATGACATAGGTGGGGGAGGGGGGTTTGATTGGTGATAACATCAGCAATATTATATAAATTATGCAATGATAGTTCATTTGTTAGCGCGGGCGTGGGTTTAAACCCCAACAATGAGCTTGAGCTGCCGGTGAAGGAAAACATCGTGAGGAAACCATAGCGTGGTGGTAGGGTACTTTCTAGTACTCGGCTGGCTAGCTACCGCCCTCAAGTTGAAAATCTGCCGCCGAGCATCTAACTGTGTGTTCCGGCAGCCTCACTTGAGAGCCAGTTCCATTCCAGGCTAGGTGCGCTTACCATCTTCGACCACACCGTCACTTAACATCAGGTGAGCTGTGGTCAAACACTTAGCTTGCCAAGCTTACAGGTGCCTGCCCTTTGTGTTAATCCAGGGTGTCAGCTATCTCCATACCACATCAAAATTGGTCCAGCCGTTTGAGCATGACGAAGTAACAAACACACTAACTCACAAACTTTCACCTTTATAATCTCATCTCAGCCGTAGGACGTCCACTGCTGGACATAGCCCTCCCCCATTGACTTCCATAAAGACCGGTTGGAAGCGGCTCGCATCCAGCGCGTTCCTGCGGTCTTTATGAGGTCGTCTGTCCACCTTGTGGGTGGACGTCCTACGCTGCGCTTACTGGTCCGTGGTCTCCACTCCAGAACTTTGCAGCACCATCGGCCATCAGTTCTGCGTGCTATGTTCCCTGCCCACTACCACTTCAACTTGCTAATCTGCTGGGCTATATCGGTTACTTTAGTTCGCCTACGGATCTCCTCATTTCTGATTCGATCTCGTAGGGAAACTCCGAGCATAGCCCTCTCCATAGCTCGTTGTACTCTTATAATTTTAGTGTAATAATGTCAATTTTCCGTATACCGGGTCACATCCGGTGGCCTTCTTCATGGAGACAAAGCTGGATACAACGCGCGCGCGGCCTCGTCTTGCTTCTCAAAAATGTGTCAAACCCACGTAAATCTTCATAGCTTGATTGCTTGATGCATTAAAGGCAAAGACTAAATTACCGCTTTTTGAAAATTATAGTACAAAGTTTGCGAAATTAACCTAATATTAAAGCTGCTTTAGATTTATTGTGTGTAGACTGAACTTAATACATCCATCAGTACATCATTCAGTCTACGTCTTTTTTAGGGTTCCGTACCCAAAGGGTAAAACGAGACCCTATTACTAAGACTCCGCTGTCCGTCCGTCCGTCTGACACCAGGCTGTATCTCATGAACCGTGATAGTTAGATAGTTTTAAAAAATATTAAAAATCTGCCGCCAAGCATCCAAAGGTATGTCCCAGAAGCCTCACTTGACAGCCACTTACATTCCAGGCTGGATGTGCTTTACCATCTTCGACCACACCGTCACTTAACATCAGGTGAGTTGTGGTCAAAATACCAAGAATTTCAATCATAAAAAAAAAAAGATATATAATAAAAATTGTGTTGAGAAAAAAAAAGCTAATCTTTAAACCAGCTTTATTTAAAGTTATACAGAAATGCAATGTTACCCGACTTGACTGTATTGTAAATATATTTAAAAAAATAATATTTATACAGTCTTGTAACACACACATCATCAGCCATAGGACGTCCACTGCTGGACATAGGCCTCCTCCTGGGGGCGTTTTGCCAATACTCGCCACGCTTGGCAGGCGAGTGTTGGCGAGCGCAGTTAGGTGTGATTGTTCAACGAAAACGCTGCTGCCCATCTTCCGGATTACATCCCTTAGCCGACTCTAACAGCAACCACGGGTAGAGAGGGTGGGGTACTATTCTTACGCCGGCACCACCACGGCAAGTTTTTGTAAGAAATATAAAAAAAACTGCAATCAGTCTACACAGAAAAAAGCTAAATGCAACTATTAGACTTAAATATAACCTTAAATTTAAATAACCAAATAGGTATTTAGAATGTAATTTTGATTTTAGAAATAACAAAAAAAGTAGGTATTGATTTCATCCGTAAGATGCGTGACTTACTGGGAAAAAAACCTTATTTTTCAAATGTTTGTTATAATATTATAACAATTTATTAATTTATTTACATGAATAAATTACGCTCCCAAATGAAATAAAAATATTTTAGCAAGGAGCCAAAAATTTAAAAATGCTAACCCGATTACGGAAAAACGTTTATTTTGGGGTCATCATCATCAGCCATAGGACGTCCACTGCTGGACATAGGCCTCCTCCTGGGGGGGTTTTTGCCAATACTCGCCACGCTTGGCAGGCGGGTTGGCGAGCGCAGTTAGGTGTGATTGTTCAAGGAAGACGCTGCTGCCCATCTTCCGGATTACATCTCTTAGCCGACTCTTACGGCAACCACGGGTAGAGAGGGTGGGGTACAATTCTTACGCCGGCACCACCACGGCACATGTTAATCCATTTTGAGGTCAATAATCAAAAATATTGATGTTGTTTATTATAATTTCAAAATACTCAGTGATATTTGTGCTATAAAGAATTTTTTTGTGCAATAAACAATTTAGAATCATCTAAAGACTTATCATTCATCAAAATCGGTTCGGCCGATACTTACATAGAGGTCAAACAGAATCCTCCTTTATCAAACAGGCTTCAAAAAAAGAGGAAAGTTAAGAATTTAATCTGTATTTTCTTGAATCATGTCAATTAATTTTCATATAATCAAAAAAAAAAAAAAAACTGATAGAATACTATTTTTTTTTTTTAAATACGTACTTATATTACACTAGATTGCGCCCACAACTTCGTTTGCGTTTAATTTAGAATTGGGTTCAGAGAGTAATGAAACATGGTTGTTCAAGCACCATTTCACTTTTAACCAACAAAGTTCATTCATCGTTGGACCTACTCATTCCCACACACGGAAAGTTCGGGTAGTTCTGCCATCGTCAGCCAACCGATCACATCGTTTAAACGAAGAAAGCCGGCAATTTAGAAATCAGTTAAGTAAGTTTCAAAAGAGCAATAGGTTCATTCATCATTAAACTTACTCTACTTAATTATATAGATTAATATAAAGGTTAGCTTTTATTCCAGAATAATGTTCCATAACACAAATCTATACCAAATTTCACGTGGATACGTCCTTTAGTTAGTCTTTAGATAATCCCACTGAAATGTAATATTTTTACGGGATAAATAGAATCCTAAATGTTAATCCGGGCAATAAACTATATGTGTACCAAATTTCATCGAAATCCGTTCAACCATTTTTGCGATTGAGTAACAAACATACAAACTTTCACATTTATAATATTAAGTAGTAATATTTTTCATAATAGTTTGCCATAAAACCGCAATGTTAGTCATAAAAACTTTATGATTAGGGATTGAATACCGGGATCCCGAAAACCGGAATACCGGACCGATTTTTCTCCGGTATTATAATACCGGTATTAGTAGACAATACCGAAATTTCGGTATTTAAGAAAAAAGGAAAAAACGATGAACTTTCTTTCGTGTATTGTTTTCTAAACTCGACGAAGTTAATCTCATTGCTTTAAAAATAACTTCACTCAATAAGGGATTCAAATTTTCGATAACTTAACAATGGTAGAAAAGATACATAATCCTTTCGGGATAGCTCGAACATAATTCGGGGGTTTTTCTTCAGTTTTAAAATTGATTTCAGGAATTTTAATCCCTTTATTGACCACTATGTTATTTTTAGAACAATGAGATTAACTTCATCGTCGAGATCAGAAAACAATAAAATGAAAAGAAGATCTTTTTTCAAGACTCGAATGATACAAAATTGATGCCATGTGAAACTTTTTTTTCTGTAAATACCAAAATTTCGGTAATGATTTCAAATTGTTGACTTGTTACACTCGATGCGTATTATGCCATTTGTTATTGTTTGTTAATTTAAACAAATTTTAATTGTTACCATAATACCGGTATCAATACCGGTATCCCGGTAATGCTAGGTACAATACCGAAATACCGGTATTGTTAAATACCTCCGGTATTGCAATCCCTATTTATAATCTTTGCTGCATCCACAGCTTTGTAGACTAGTCCGTAGAGATTAATTAAAATCTGAAATGAGATTTCATATAAATAAATAAAAAAACTAATTTATTTATAGAATCTTGCTTCGCTTAGATTTTAAACAATAGTTAGTGTTTTACCTAGAACTTATGTGTACACTTTCTAAGATATCTGGAGATTACAATCTTGAAAATTATGTATATATTATATTAATTCTTATCACGCTGTGAGTGAAGAGTAACAAAATTCTTGGAAGAGTGAAATAAAAAAATTCAGACTGTAATAGTTCTCTTGAATATATATAAGTAGATGTAAAAAAAATCGTTATCTACAGACTTTTTTGTTCATAAATTATTTTCTTTTAGTTCCTTTTTGTATTATATTAATTCTTATCACGCTGTAAAGAGTGACAGAATTCTTGGAAGAGTGAGATAAGAACTTTTTAGAATGTAATAGTTCCCTTGAATATGTTTCTAAATGTAAAAAAATTCGTTATCTACAGACTTTCTTGAACATAAATTATTGTCTATTAGTTCCTTTTTGTATTATATTAATTCTTATCACGCTGTAAAGAGTGACAGAATTCTTGGAAGAGTGAGATAAGAATTATTAGATTGTAATAGTTTTTTTCGTTCATGAAGTTATAAAACATTGTCTATGCTCAAAATGTTTTTTTTTTACAACAATGTTTATATATTTGACTGCGATGTAACGAAATCTATTTGTTATATATTTATTGTTGCAAAATGTATGTCATGTCTTTTAACTAATGTTAAAGTTTGTAATATTAATGTTATATACGGGATTATAAGCTTAGGGTGTAAAAAAACCTGAAAGGGGGTAATTTATTTAAATTCAAATAAGGTTTTCGTTTGACCACGTCCTGCCTGATGTAGCAGGATGCAGTCTAAGATGAAGCACGCTTACCTCGACAAAACTTGTTTTCACTGGATTTGAAGACATACAAATTGTACTTTACAGGAATTTTGTAATGAGACGAACGAGGCACTCTCTTGATGGTAAGAGATAACGCCTGTCCATGACCATTGCAGCTATACACAGAAATTTAAAACAAAATCGAGGGCATCGCTGCTTTGGCGCTCATTACTTTGAGATTTTCGATGGTTAGTCTCAACAGCCCTGTAATTTCGCTTCAAACCGGAATGTTAACACACTACTGCTTGGCGGCAGAGTATCTGGTACTGCGGTGGTACCTACCTAGACGACCTCCTGAAGGAGATCTACCACCAAGTAAAATACAGACTCTGACAGACTTCCACATCCTCGCTGTACGTATGAAGAACGTGGAATGGAAGCGTTTAGTCCATACGAACAACAGATCATTGTGAACAACTTTTACTATGACAACCTTGAAATTGCAAATTAAAAAAATCTCAAACGGTCAACAAACACTTTCTATGAAATTATAAGATTGTTTTTCGCAATTTTTCCCCTTTCGACACAACAAGCTTATATATATAACTTATATATGATATAATTCTGTATAACTAGTTGTTATCCTAACTTCACCTGTAAGGACAATAATAAATAAAAATGTTTCTGAACGAAAGATTATTGTTAAGAGCTTGTACAAACAAACAGCACATTTTAGACATAGTATTTTAAAATACCTAATAATGTTAATTAAATTATAGTTTTAGATATCATAAAAAATTGAAATAGGTTTTAAAATTAGACGACAATTTAAAAAAAAAAGATCAAATTTTTACCCCTCGATCGATTTTTAAATTGGGGTCTTATTTTAACCTAAGTACACTGAGAAAAATAGTTTATCTTAAGCCGGTCGGTGAGTTAATAGCCTGCTCTTGCGTTGACGCTTAGGGTCGTCATTTTTATTTTTAGTTAAATATTATTTGCGTATTATGAGCGGCACTATAAAACTGCGTTAAATAAAATGGCCGGTAAAGTGTAAATAATAGTGTCCGGTGAGAGCAGGCGAATGCGAGCGGGCGTGCAGCGTACTGGACGCGCGCGACTAAATTCACGGCAAGGCCCTGACTGCCGGCACCCGAGTCTCCCCGAGATTACGCTAATGTGTGCGTGGCAGTGTGTTTGTACACGGCGTCCGGTACGCACGCATTCAAACCGGCAGCGGCCAATTTCTATGAAGATAACCTACTGTTCTTAGTGTACTGTGTTTTAATCCTGCATTAAAACAAACAATATTCAACTTGTTAAATTATTTATTGATTCTAATTCTTTTTTTTAACGTATATTTCACAATAAATACTGACATGTATTTTAAGAGATTATTGTTTTTTTTTTCACAATATTATAATTTTGACCATTATTTTGCAATTGGTCAAATTATAAGTTTGACTTGGTCCCCCTTAAAAATGTCAAATGTCAACTAATAAGTTTGTATGCAATGCAACACTTTAATGCATTTTGTGTATATAATATTGAAATGTATAGTTTGTTATGTACTTTAATGTATATTGTTAGAGAATATAGTTTTTTTTTTTTTGAAGAATGAGTTTTATTAAAGTTTATGTCTTTTTTGTTTTATTTATGCGGGATTACTCACGTATAAACCTTGTACCTTGTCTTCATGGAGCTCGTGAGAATGGCCGTGTTTCTGAAGACGCCGCGGTGAGCTCTGTATGTTGGAATATCCCTGACACCGTAGAGGAGGACTCCGGTGAGGAAGAGTTCCAGAGCGCACCGTCGCATTCCGGTACACTACCCGCCCCCACCCCCGCGCCCGTGCATCAACCGCTATCTTCACGTGCGAGGCGCGCGGCGGCCCGCAGTGCGAAGCAAGACGAGGCCGCGCGCGCGTTGTCTCAGCTTTGTCTCCATGATGAAGGCCACCGGATGTGGCCGAAACTATAGTCGGAGTTTCCGATAAAATTATACGTGAGTAATCCCGCATAAATAAAACAAAAATGTGTCAAGACCACGTCAGTTTCCATAATAAAAAAGTTTATGTCTATTATAGCTCAGTAATAAGCGCGGACCACACGCCGTAAAAAGTGGATGCAAATTTCAACAATAAGCTTGAGTGAAGCAAAACATCGTGAATATCATCACATCACACATCATCAGCCATAGGACGTCCACTGCTGGACATAGGCCTCCTCCTGGGGGGGTTTTGCCAATACTCGCCACGCTTGGCAGGCGGGTTGGCGAGCGCCGTTAGGTGTGATTGTTCAAGGAAGACGCTGCTGGCCATCTTCCGGATTACATCCCTTAGCCGGCTCTTACGGCAACCACGGGTAGAGAGGGTGGGGTACTATTCTTACGCCGGCACCTCGTGAATATACCTATAGCATAATGATACCTTCTACTACCTACTTTTTTATGTGAAAGTAATGAGACAAACTAGACGCTCATCTGATGGTAAGAGCAGTGGCGTAGCGTGCCTTGGAGGGGCCTGTATCACAATTAATTGGGGGCCCAAATGAAGGGCAGTGAAGCTTGCGTTAGACGGGTCCTCTATAATGATTTGTCGGGGGCCCTTCTACCAGACTTTCATTTCATAGCTCCATGGGGCTCATGTTTATTATTCTTTCACAAACTTGTTAACGAACATATAATTAAACGAAGCTGTTTTTGCCGCGGCCTGAAGGCTTACGAATCTTTGCTTATCGGGGCCCCAGTATTCCGGGGGCCCCATATCATTGATACGGCGGTAGCTACGCCCCTGAGTAAGATAACACCAGTTCCTGACCATTACAACGATACACATAAAAAAAAAAATAGGCTTACGTTTGTCCGCCATCTCACCTGATGTTAAGTGATGATGCGGTCTAACATGGAGCACGCTTGCGTAGAAGATACTGATTCACTCTCGCCTTGAAGACACCCAGATTATATTGAAAGCGTTGCCAGGTGAACTGTGGTAAAACAATCTACTTGGTGGTAGATCTCCTTCTCCTCCTTATTCTCCTTATCCTTGGTGGTGGAAGTCATCTAGGTAGGTACCACCACAGTACCAAATATTCTACCACCAAGCAGTAGTGCGTAAACGTTACTATGTTCCGATTTGAAGGCATACTGCAGCTAGCGAAATTACAGGGCTGTTGAGACTAACCATCGAAAGTCTCAAAGTAATGAGCGCCAAAGCAGCGATGCCCCGGACTTTGTTTAGCAACTCCAAAGTTCTGTGTATCGCTGCAATGGTCATGGACGGGTGTTATCTCTTACCATCAGGAGAGCGTCTCGTTCGTCTCGTTACTTTTAAATTAAAAAAGCGTAGTAAAAAAAGATATGCCTTCAATTATTTTAAACTAAAATATTAATAAATGACGTGTAATTAATTATTATTTTTTAACTCGTAGGAAAAAATGACAAACGAGTATAATTCTATTGACAAATTGACATATCATTACATTGACAAATTATTCAATTGACACAAAATTAAATTGACATATTGTTAAATTGGTATCTCATTACATTGACATAATTATGATATATTATTCGTATTCTGAAATTGCAAATGTAATTTTTGACATCCATAATAATCGAATATGATTTGGAGTTTTGATAATATCAATGAAATATTTCTCATTGGTCTGTCGTAAGTGAACGAGTAAGTATTAATCATTCTGAGTCAGATCTAGCTAGAGGAAATATCTACATAGTATAAAACAAAGTCGCTTCTGAACGCTTAGATCTTTTAAACTACGCAACGGAATTTAATGTGGTTTCCATCAATAGACAGAGTGATTCAAGAGGAAGGTTCATATGTATAATACATGCATATGCACCACATTAGTGTCTACATTGCACCCGTGCGAAGTCGGGGCGGGTCGCTAGTATATATATAAATCTCGGTGCATGGTGGTTGTGGTTGCACTCCTCCGAAATTAGTATTAGTTTAGTAGCGATGATAGCTCAGTGGTTAGCGCGGTCGGTGCGCATGCCGAAGGGCGTGGGTTCAAACCCCAACAATGAGCTTGAGCTGCCGGTGAAGGAAAACATCGTGAGGAAACCATAGCGTGGTGGTAGGGTACTTTCTAGTACTCGGCTGGCTAGCTACCACCTTCAAGTTGAAAATCTGCCGCCAAGCATCTAACGGTGTGTTCCGGCAGCCTCACTTGAGAGCCAGTTCCATTCCAGGCTAGGTGTGCTTTACCATCTTCGAACACACCGTCGCTTAATATTTTAGGTGAGCTGTAAGCAAACACCAATCCTGTCAGCGATAAAAAAAAAATGTCTAAACCGATTTTTTGTTTTTTTTTTTTATGTCTAGTATAAAGCATATTTGATACCGCTAGGTGATTAGTAACAATTCCTAACTCAATGCGAACGAAGTCGCTGGCGTAGGCTAGTGAATCAATAAAATTTTGTTTGATAAAAATAACGAGATTGATATAAATAATTGTTTTATTTTTGATTGGTTCAAAACTTTTAGTTTTTCTGTAAAGTGTGCTCTGGATTACGCTGTAGAATTTTTACAATGGATTTTATCAAAAGCATTAGGAAATTATGTCTGGTAAGTTTAAATTGAGGTCGCATCAAGTATATGCCTGATGAGGTAGCTTTTACCCGCGGATTAGACCGCATGACTAATTCGGTATGTATTTTTTTAAATGTTTTTTAGTGATTTTATTTAATGAAACTAATTTTAATACTTTGGCTTTCTATGCGATAGTGGATTTTTAATTTATTTCCAAAATATATTATTATCGACCTTTTATAGTGATGACATCACAAAGTAGGCTGAATATACAGTCATATGCGTATATATGCCCTTGCCATATAAAACAAAAAAGTATACCTACATAACTATTTTGACAAATTTGATTTACTTTATTTATATGTACATGTATAATACATGCATATGCACCACATTAGTATCTACATTGCAGCCGTGCGAAGCCGGAGCGAGTCGCTAGTCTCTACATAGCATAAAACAAAGTCGCTTCCCGCCGTCTGTACGCTTAGATCTTTTAAACTACGCAACGGATTTTAATGCGGTTTCCATCAATAGACAGAGTGATTCAAGAGGAAGGTTTATAATTATGTATAATACATGCATATGCACCACATTAGTGTCTACATTGCATCCGTGCGAAGCCGGGGCGGGTCGCTAGTTTGTTATAAAGGACTTTTTCTAACTAAAAGATTTAATAAATTTTATCCCCGCGGTTATTCATCTCGTTCATAGAGCCCCCAGTTCTAGATGCCACAGTGATTCCCCCGGCAGATGCATCATGTACACTATCATCATCATCATCAGCCGTATGACGTCCACTGCTGGACATAGGCCTCTCCCATTGATTTCCACAAAGACCGGTTGGAAGCGGCTCGCATCCAGCGCGTTCCTGCGGTCTTTATGAGGTCGTCTGTCCACCTTGTGGGTGGACGTCCTACGCTGCGCTTGCCGGTCCGTGGTCTCCACTCCAGAACTTTGCAGCCCCATCGGCCATCGGTTCTGCGTGCTATGTGCCCTGCCCACTGCCACTTCAACTTGCTAATCACTATGCAAGCGTTTAAAAATCAACTCAATATACTTTCATAACGTAGGGTATGTTCCAAAACCAACTGGGCGTTTTCAAATCAAATGAATAATCGATAGAACAACGTGCGCTAGATGCTAGGCGCTTTGTGAAACAAGTTTTCTTTCCAAGAATATTAGGTATCTATGTTATGATTTAGACCGCTCTCTGTAGCTGTCGCCCGAGGCAGGTGTGGTTGGGGAATTCTTTATTCTTTAGGGCCAGCGCTCTCTGACGGCGTGGCACGGCATGACACAGCAGGTTGTGCACCCCGCGGCGTTCCGTGGCATGCCGTGGAATCCTGCTGAAAGCCCAGGCACTCTGGCATCAATCAGTTTTGCTTTTTCAGTGTGAGAGACAAAAACGCGCGCGCCAGTGAGTCTTCTCCCTCCCTTGCCCCCGCGCTCAGACTGCGCCCCATGACCGAAATGACCGCTGCACAAGTTTCAACCTTATTTCAACTAGCTTAGCAATCATAATTACTAGACATAAAATGACCCATACGTCTCGCGGGATGCAATGGCGCGCCGCGACAACCCGTAGAATGAAACGTCATGCCGCAGCATCCCGCGACACGTCGCGTCATGGTGGTATCGAAATAAAGTAAAATGAATTCTGAACTCATTGAAATAAGATTCAAAATAACTTGATTAGTAATAAAATCCTTTGCCATGACACGCCGTGCCATGCCGTCACTGAGCGCCGGCCCTTATTGTGCGGATCTATGGATTTAATGTCAAGTAGTTTCGTCTCATTTAATGGTTTTACATATTAGTTCACCAAAAAAAAAACTGTTGTGGCTAGTACAGGGGCGTAGCGACCGCCGTATCAATAATACGGGGGCCCGACCTACAGGGGCCCCAACATGCGTAAGCAATAATTCGTAAGCCTGCGGCAACAATGGACGTACAAGGTTAGACTTTGTACGATTATATGTTCGTTAATAAGTTTGTGAAAGAATACACATGGCCCCCGTGGAGCTATGAAATGAAAGTCGGGTAGAAGGGCCCCCGACAAATTTTGATACGGGGCCCGTCTAGGGCAAGCTACGTTTGAACTAATGGTTGCTTTTTTTCTAATTTATAATAATTTTCAGCTTTTATTTTACACATCTATACAAGTGACGTCTGCGAACAATGGCGACCCATCCTTCCAGTTGGTAAGTGGTTAAGATTATACACTTTCTAGACCAGCCTTTCCCAAAGTGGGCGATAACGTCCCCTTGTGAGCGCTGCAGGCCTAAAGGGGGATAAGAGACCCAGAAAAAAAATGGGGGCGTTGTGTAGAGGCTTGGGGGGTGATTAAGTCATAGTGGTTTTTAAGTAGGTGTAAAAATGGGGGCGCTAAAAAATAATTTATTCTCAAAGTGGGCAGTAGACAAAATAAGTTTGGGGACCCCTGTTCTAGACGCAACGAGTTCTATGTAGGTACCTAGAATAGAAGTTCAAAACGAAGAAGTGAGTGCAAAATATGCAAGCAATATAAATATTGTGTTATAAGATTTTTCAATCTTTTCACTAAATAAATAAATATCTAATTACCGCACGTGATTTGAGTGTCCGTATTTTTGTGTTTGCTCAGGATAATTAGGACAAATATTAACCACCTATTTTTTTTTTATTGTAACTATAATCGAGTACTGAACCCCCTGTATTAATATTGCTGATGTTCAAACTTTCACGGTGTATAGTCTAAGAGTACGTTGGTAGAGTCCTTTCTAGTACTCGGCTGGCTAGCTACCACCCACCACGTAGAAAATTTGTCACCAAGCATTTAACAGTGTGTTAAATCCGTCATTTAAGCCAGTTCCATTCCAAGCTGTGTATTTACTATTTGCGACCATCGACGTCAGTTGAGCTGTAGTCAAATAGGTACAAAATTTGCCGTGGTATTGCCGGCGTAAGAATAGTACTCCACCCTCTCTACCTGTGGTTGCCGTAAGAGTCGGCTAAGGGATGTAATCCGGAAGATGGACAGCAGCGTCTTCCTTGAAATCACACCTAACTGCGCTCGCCAACCCGCCTGCCAAGCGTGGCGAGTATTGGCAAAACCCCCCCAGGAGGAGGCCTATGTCCAGCAGTGGACGTCCTATGGCTGATGATGTGATTTGTGATGTGAAACACAAAAAACAACTCTAAAATTGAAAAAAAACTTGGACCTTTGAATTTGTGGTGCAGTTTTTATTTTTGCATTTTCGATGTGCAGCAATGATTACTATAATCTTTATCTTTGTTTTTAGCTGGCCCGCCTTTCATTCCCTACGGTTGAAACAGTAAGTTACTTTTTTATTAATAAAGTAAGATATTTTTTAAATGTAAAACGGTTTTATTGAATACTAGCTGTGCCCCACGGTTTCACCCGCGCTAGATGCCTACGTCATAGTAGCTTTATGCATGCAAAGTCTCAGCCCGATCGGTTTAAAATTGACAAAGTTTCATACAAACTTTCATCCCCTATTTTATCCCCTTGGGGGTAGAATTAATCAAAATCCTTTCATAGCGGATGCCTACGTCATAACATCTACCTGCATGCCAAATTTCAGCCCGATCCGTCCAGTGGTTTGGGCTGTGCGTTGATAGATCACTATGTCAGTCAGCCAGTCAGTCAGTCAGTCAGTCAGTCAGTCACCTTTGAGTTATATATATTTAGATGCTAAATACGCCCCACGATTTTATTATTTTGTCTGATCAATGCCCTAGATTGATGAGGAGAGTGGTGTGATGGCTGGTATCTAAGACCTATTGAATTATTTTTCAGCGTTTAGTACATTATCTACTTCATTATTATATCTACTTAAATAAAACCGTTTAAACTAAAAAAAAAAAAGAATTTTTATTTTCTATCTAGTATTCTACTAGTCAAGCGCTTTCATTTCATACCCATATTGAGGGAGTTGTGAAAAAATATGTAATCCGCCATTTTGTTGGCGGCCATGTTGGATTTGTATTTTTTAAAGTGCACTCTATTCTAATAGTCAAGCCCTTTCATTTCATACCCATATTGAGGGAGTTGTGAAAAAATATGTAATCCGCCATTTTGTTGGCGGCCATATTGGATTTGTATTTTTTAAAGTGCACTCTATTCTAATAGTCAAGCCCTTTCATTTCATACCCATATTGAGGGAGTTGTGAAAAAAAATGTAATCCGCCATTTTGTGGCGGTGGCCATCTTGGATTTACAATGATACTAAATATATTAAATTGTATTGTTATCAGAACTAAAAGGCGTGTGCCAAATAAGTATAAGAGCAATCTGTCAATGTGAACAAAAAAAAATAACAAACACTGCAAGCTAAATAAAACCGTTAGCGACCCGCCCCGGCTTTCCACAAGTATACTCTAGAAAGAACCAAAAAAATCCTGCTTGATCCAGTCGCAACCAATCTTCACAGGATCACCCACTAGGCTAATTTGAAGATTGCCTGAAAATTCGACATTTTGGAGAATCTCAAGACTTATGGTGGTTTGATATGCAAAATGCAAAACATTTCTGTCAATTATTTTAGTTCAATTTCTTTTGGCAGGTTTATGAAAACAAATTTTCACCGGAAAACAGGATTTTCATTACCTTCTTCCACCGAATATTCAGAAAATTACGCAGACATATTTCGAGTAGACGATATGTACATACCTAACTCCTGCAGTGGTATACATCTCTAACCTCCACAAAGATAATGAAAACTTTCCAATCTTTCTAAAAACCGTACATCCTTAAATCCCGCAGTGATATACAACTCCACAAAGATGATGAAAACTTTCCAATCTTTCTAGAAACCGTACATCCCTAAATCCCGCAGTGGTATGCATCTTTAACCCCTACAAAGATAATAAAAACCTTCCAATCCTTCTAGAAACCGTACATCCCTAAATCCCGCAGTGGTATGCATCTTTAACCCCTACAAAGATAATAAAAACCTTCCAATCCTTCTAGAAACCGTACAACATGCCGAGCGTAAAAGACATCGATCCCAAACACAGCTACTCTGATGAGAAGTTCGAGAAGCTGATGGAATACTTTAGCTACATGAGCAGTAGACTCAGAGAACCCCACAATCCGGTAAGTAGTAAGCTTTGTAGCGATGAGAGCTCAGTGGTTAGCGCTGTCGCTTAACACGCTGATGAGCTTGAGCTGCCGGTGAAGGAAAACATCGTAAGGAAACCATAAAATGGTGGTAAGGTATTTTCTAGTACTCGACTGGCTAACTACAACCCTCAAGTTGAAAGTCTGAAGCACCTGTGCATTCCGGCAGCCTCACTTAAAAGCCAGTTTCATTCCAAGATAGGTTTGTTTACCATGTTTGACCACACCGTCATTGAACATCAGGTAACCTATGGTGAAACACCTAGCCATTAAAATAAAGAAGGTTCCTTTTTGTGTTGATGAAGAGGAAATTCTCAAAAGATACTCGCCTGCGTTAGATGTAAACGAAGTTTGTGAATACCCCCTAAAACTTGCTCGTGTGGTCTTTCTTGGTGCTTTCAGTTCCAACCACGACAGCTCGAACATCACACCTGTCTACGACAATGTGGTCCAAATAATCCTCTTAGGTCTCTCTAGATGTACAATCGGAGCCCCAGCCTTACCCTAGTCGTCCATTAGCTCTGATGTCACTGCAATGGTCATGGACATTATCGCTTACCAACAAGAGAGCGTTTAAATGAAGTAATATATATATACACCGATATAAACTTTCTCGAACAGACGGAACGTCGAGACATCCTTGAAACAGGCGCCAAGAAACTGGACGCGTTCATCGACACTCACATCAAAGACCTGAAGCGTCTCCTCTTCGCCACCGATATGGCTCTCATGTCTATGGTCCTGTTGAAACTGAACAAGAAGATGGACACCTCGGAAGCCAAGATAAGATCGACACAGGCCAAGATTCCTTTTGGATTGTATGTTAGTCCCGGTATGTTAAAAGAAAAGAATATCAATCACCTTCCAGAAGAACGTGTCTCATTTTGGAATATTATTTTTACCCAATTTGCCAAATAGCATGATGGTTGGGTATTTTCTAGTACTCGTCTGGCAAGTACCACCCTCAAGTTGAAAATCTGTCGCCAGGCACCTAGCGGTGTGTTCCAGCAGCGTCACTTGAGTACCTGTTCCATTCCAGGCTAGGTGTGCTTTACCATCTTCGACCTTAACATCACATCGTCACTTAACATTACTTGAGCTGTGGTCAAATACCTAGCCTGTCAACCATAAAAAAAACTACTGTAATCTCCTCGGTGGACTGCCTCTGTACCTAAAGAACTCCAGGATCTCCATTGGAGTCGACGGTAACCTATGGTACCTACTAATTTATAACGCATAGCCTTACGTTTGACCGCCATCCCGCGTGATGTTAAGCGAAGATGCGGTCTACGATGGAGCACTCTTGCCTAGAAGAAACCGATTCATTTGCGACTTGAAGGTCCCAGATTGTATGAAGGAAGTGGAATCAAACCGCTTAGTTCGAGGTTTTGGAATATCAACCATGAAGCAGTGTCGCTTCTTACTCCTAGCTGTCCGATAGTAGAAGGACAAGATGGAATTAGGTCATGCAGATCTGAAACGCACTCTCCAATCGATGTTCTAGGCTTTGAAGCATTTTCTGAAAAAGCGAATCGTTGCTCATGAGTTTCTTAGCACGTTTCTAGATGGACTCCAACGCCTCAAGCTGGTACTTAGACGATGCATTCCAAAGGTGAGAACTGTACTCCATGCATGAAAGAACTTGTGCTTGGTATAAAGTGAACAACTGTTCCGGCTTGAAATACCGTCGCACCTTCGAAAGGATACCCAGATTTTTATGTCTATCATCTAGATGTATGATATCTTGTTTCAGAGTTCAAATGCCTGGATACGTCGTATTATGTCGCATCAGCGCATAATCAAGAGGACGCCCAGATGATTCTTTCTAGCGAAAGAAAACCTCATTGCTACACATTCAGAGGTACGAAAATTAAGAGCATACGCGACAAACGACACGACGAGATAAAAGAAGAATATAGAGATCTATGAGAAATATTGACAGATAGACCGATAAATTGATTATTAAGTAACGCCTGATTCAATCGATTATCGATAATCGATAGAATCAGGCGTTACTTTGCGGAAGTTCATTTTGAGTGTTCCGGTATATATTTAATTTATTTCCGTTTATAAGTCGTTTCGATTACGTAATATTTCAGATAGGTTTTTTAAAATTGTCGTCAAGTTAGTTAAATTTTAATTAAAGTCCTCATCATTGCTGTATCCGCAACGACTTTTATGCGGAAATAAATGTATTCTTATATATCTTATGTATATTGCCGAGTTTGGTGCCGGCGTAAGAATTGTACCCCACCCTCTCTACCCGTGGTTGCCGTAAGAGTCGGCTAAGGGATGTAATACGGAACATGGGCAGCAGCGTCTTCCTTGAACAATCATACCTAACTGCGCTCGCCAACTCGCCTGCCAAGCGTGGCCTTATTGGCAAAACCCCCCAGGAGGAGGCCTATGTCGGCCTCGGCCTATGAACACTCAGATAGAGCGATGTCTTCAATAGCATCTGCGATTGTTGATGGCGAGGGCGTGTCGCACGCGGTCGTTGCAGTACCACGGCGTACCGGGACCCTTGTCTACTGCGCCGACGACATCGAAGACGTTGCCATCAATCGATTTGTCGAGCGTAGGCTGCGTCGCCGAAGACCATCACGTATATACGTATATGGAATCGACAAATCTTTAGCGAGGCTTGTCTTCCAGAGATTTCTATAAATAAACATCGTAGGACATTTCACACAGCGCCATCTAACCCTAAAGTAAGCAAAGCTTGTACTGTGGGAACCTGATAGCTGATAGAATATAACTTTTTTGAAAATACATACTTATAATACATACAGAATACCCAGATATAGAACAAAGATTCATCATCACATAATTTGTCCTGTTGAGAATCAGACCCTTGCTCTACAGCTCTTGAAGCAGATATTCTACCAAAACAAGCTAACAGGTTGTCTGCACAGTATCTGTGCCTTCTAAACTGGAACCGAGCGGAATGTCAGCAGATGGTAAGCGACCAGACGGTGCCACGTTAGTTCCATGGTCCCTAGGTCGAGCGTTGGTCTGGGACGCTAGTTGCGTAGATACTCTGGCACCGTTTCATGTCGGTAGTAGGGTAGGAACCGCAGCAGAACAAGCCCAGCTCAACAAACAAAGAAAGTATTCAATGATTAGTATACATTATCAGTTTGTGCCGTGGGGGTGCCGGCGTAAGAATAGTACCCCACCCTCTCTACCCGTGGTTGCCGTAAAAGTCGGCTAAGGGATGTAATCCGGAAGATGAGTAGCAGCGTCTTCCTTGAACAATCACACTTAACTGCGCTCGCCAACCCGCCTGCCAAGCGTGGCAAGTATTGGCAAAACCCCCCCAGGAGGAGGCCTACGTCCAGCAGTGGACGTTCTATGGCTGATGATGATGAGTTTGATGGGCTGGCTGTGGAAACAATAGGACCGTGGTTGTCTGATACATTTTTTTTTAAATTAAAGACCTTTCAAAGCGACTGATCCTCGCTTCGGGGGATCTCAAAGCTGGCGCAACAAAGAGGTATAATTTTCATTATCATAAAATTCTAATAGATGGCGGTGTAAGGTAGTTTATTAAACGGATTGAGTAAGTATCCAATAGATGGCGCTACGTTAAAAGTCTAAACGTTTCATATGCGCTACAATTCATTTCACGTTACACGCGTGTGTTTAATTTGGCCACAGCAACGCGCGGCCGGGTCTGCTAGTTTATATATGATTGTTGGTTTACAAATAATGTCACTTAGTTGTATTTACGATAGTTATATGAATAAAATAGTTTTAAAAAAAACTATGAATAGTAATAATAAGCTAACAGGGTAGTCTTAAGTAAGCCAATATGTTTATTGCAGGTGCTTTCGCGTTCTCCGGGTTCTACCATCGACATTCGGAGACGACGTACGTGGGGCCCCATGCGGAGCAGTTCCAAGCGAAGGACCCTAGCCAGGGTCTGTACTGCCACTCAGAAGACAACTGGAGCGACGCGCAGTGTATATACAAGTGAGCATTCAACTTAAAGAGAGAAAGAAAAATACATGTTATCTGATAAATGACATTTACAATGTTTTCCTTCACAGTTTGATGCTAGCAGCGATACGTATATTCAAAGCTTTTTGTTTATGATTGACGGGCTGGGTGTTTTGACCACAGTTCATCTGATGATAAGTTTTGTAGCGATGATAGCTCAGTGGTTAGCGCGGTCGGTATGTACATATGTGTATAATCTGAATCTCGGAAACGGCTCCAACGATTTTCATGAAAATTAGTATGCAGGGGGTTTCTGGGGCGATAAATCGATCTAGCTAGCTTTCATTTTTAGAAAAGGTTGTTTTATCCGTGTTTTCAGGCAATGAAAAACTGCTAAAATATCATTATAATACGAAGCTGGATTTCGGGCTGAATTTTCATACAAGGTTATAATAGCTTAGGTGGGAAATCGAACGGTGCCGAATCCAGAAGACCCCGGTTCGAATCCAGGAGATAATTTTATTTTAACTTTTTTTTTCAAGTTCCTTAAAAAAACCGAGCAATGCTCGGTCATCCAGGTACTTTATTTCATTTGGGATCTTTTCATGCTGTTCCACAGAATCAATCCTCGTGAAGAATTCCCGGAGTCCGTGGAATATGAACCAAAGATCTCTTACTGGTGTGGGCCGTACCGCTACTTCATCCCGGCCACCACTGACGTGAGATGCATCTTCAGCATCTTTAGTATGAACTTCATCTTCAGATTCGGGTACGACGGCGTCACTTATAAGAGCTCTGATTTGACTTTTGTAAGTATTTCTTTTACATGCATTTGTATAAATTGATGACGGAATGATTTCAAAATCAAGAAGTCATTTATTCAGTTTAGGCCCTGGTAAGGCACTTATGAACGTTAAGTTACATGTTTGAATCTACCACCGGCTCGTAATTACACTTCAACTGAGAAGACTCCGGCAAGAAACTCAGCAAGGCATTTTTTTTTGTGGATCTTTCTTTTCATATTAGGTTACGGTTTACAGTTATAAATATGAATACATTATGCTTACTACAATTGTCACTTAGCCAGGGGGATGCAAGTGCAGATTGAAGCTACCACAACCATATATTCCTGTCTTCTACGTAATGGGCCACCGTATAGTAGGCTTTGTCAATATTTATTTATAATGTTTATATTGTAGCGACGATAGCTCAGTGATTAGCGGGGTCGGTTCGAAGAGTTCAAGCCCCAACAATGAGCTTGAGCTGCCGGTGAACGAAAACATCAAGAGGAAACCATAGCGTGGTGGTAGGGTACTTCGAGTTGAAAATCTGTCGCAAAGCACCTTACGGTAGCCTCACTTGAGAGACAGTTCCATTTCAGGCTAAGTGTGTTTACTATATTCAACCACACCGTTATTTAACATCAGTCGAGCTGAAGTTAAAGTCTGTCAACTACAAAAAAAAATACAATTAAATGAAATGTCAATATAACATAATATGTCAAAACTACAACTTTTTATGCAGTTTATTATTGTATTATAATGGACATTTATCTTTCATTGGCGTTCATTTTTTTAGTAAGTAATTATTGTCTTTTGACTCGTTAAGTCATATTATTTAAACATATTGACATATTTGCAATATTTCAATATGATGAATCATTTCAACATATTGGAAATTTACAATAGTTTTTTTTTAAATTTTTGTTTAATCATGTCATGTTGATTTATATTTTCTAGTTTATCTTTTAACTCTAATTTATAGCTTTCAATTGATTTTGACTGAGTATTAACTGAATTTTTAAATTTTATTGTTTTTGACATATTGCTATTTTGATATATTGTTTTTGATTTAATAAATTTTGACAGAATATAATGCATGGCGTCTTCGCCTATAGGTACCTATATGCTGTGATACGTAACTTGACGTTTTTTAATTTCTTAATTTTAATTTATTGGTGTACCTGTACACCAATATATTATAACAGACATGATTTTTTTGCCGTTTTTATAGATAAATGGTACGGAACACTTCGTGTGCAAGTTCGTTCTTTCCTTTTATGTTTATTAAATGTTTTTGTCACAAATAAAGTGTTGTCTATTGTCTATTGACTTGCACTTGGCCGGTTTTTAAGTTTATCGCAGACAGACAGACAAGGCGGACGACTTCGTTTTATAATATGTAGTGATAAACAAAACAAAATATTACTTACTAGTAAATTCAATAATCTCCTAATTTTAAATAATCGTCAAAGTCATAAAACAAGGTCTCTTGAAGCCAAGATCTTAGCTTACTTGTAAAGCACGCGGTGGAAGGTGCATCCCGGATGGAAGCGGTTGTAGACCGCGGGCCCTAGAATGTATACCGACCTCCAAATTGACGACGAACGCTTCAATTACTCTATCTAGGTCACTATACCGTTTCTTTTTTATGTAAAAGTAATGAGACGAACAAGACGCTCTTCTAATGGTGAGAGATAACGCAAGTCCATAAACACTGCAACGATACACAGAACTTTGAGTAACAAAACAAAGTCCAAAGCATCGCTGCTTTGGTGCTCATTACTTTGAGACATTAGATGGTTAGTCTCAACAGCCAAGTAATATAGCTAGCTGCAGTACCCTTCAAACCGGAACACAGTAATGTTTTTTGGTAGCAAAATATCTGGTGGTATCTATCTAGACGACCTCTTGCTAAAGAGACCTACCACTAAGGTATATTTTTTGATATTATTAGAAATAGGCTTACGTTTGACCGCCATCTCACCTGATGTTAAGTGATGATGCGGTCTAAGTTGGAGCACGCTTGCCTATAACATATCGCTTCACTCTCGACTTGAAGACACCCATATTATATCCAACGGGGAACACCCACGCGGGCAGCGCATTCCACTGTCTAGCATTCCGCACAATGGAATCAAATCGTTTCGTTCGAGTTTTTGGAACATCTACCGTGAAACGATGTCGCTTTTTTGAGCTTCTGGCTGTCCGATAGAAAAATGGACATGGGGGAATCAAACCATGTAGTTTTGAAGCACACTCTCCGAAATGAATCCGATAAAAAATCGACAAACTAGCAACTTTGCGACGATGTTCTAGGCCATATATGGGCAACAACCGGCCCGCCTCGGCATTTGACCCGGCCCGAGAGACATTTTGAAATTTCGCGCGAAGAGAAATAAAAACAACTTGGAGAGTTCGCGAGAAGAATTATTTGCGTTTTTGGAAGTACATATAAATGCGAACAATTTTTCTCGATGATGAAGACTAATAAGTCGAAATGTCGTAAGAGAGTCACAGATGGAAAACTCGTTACGCCTCTCTACAAATGGATTTTGAACAAATTTGTTTCTGAAGTTGAAACACAAATTTCACATTAATCGTTACACGTAAATTTACTTCACCAATAACCTAATAAAATTGGCTTTTTTATTTTGTGTTACGGCCCGCGACTGCATTAATATAGTAAGTTTGGCACGCAACTAGCCAAAGGTTGCCCATACCTGTTCTAGGCTTTGTAATTTAACTTGAACAATAGAGTCATGTTACCATATCTTGTTTTTTGATTTCAGATGTACCAGAACGGGCAGGTATTTTACACGGACGAGCCTTGGGCTGGCATGTCATGCTGGAGCTGGGCTTGCAAATGGCGCCACAACCAGAACATGCGCTCCAACGAGTTCTTCGTCAACTAGCTCCTAATTCTGCTGATAATAAATCTATACTTAACAAGTTTTCTTATGGACTTTTTTTTTAAATAGCTAACAGGCTTGGTGTTTGACCACAACTCACCTGATGTTAAGTGACGGTGTGGTCGAAGATGGTAAAGCACACCTAGCCTGGAATGGAACTGGCTCTCAAGTGAGGCTGCCAGAACACACCGTTAGATTCTTGGCGGCAGATTATTAACTTGAGGGTGGTAGCTAGCCAGCCGAGCACTAAAAAGTACCCTACCACAATGCTATGGTTTCCTCACGCAGTGATCCTTCACCGGCAGCTAAAGCTCATTGTTGGGGTTTCAACTCACATCCATTGGCGTGTGAACCAACCTCGCTGTCCACTGAGCCATCGCCGCTACAAAAACGTCAAAAACAAATGATTACACCCAAAACATGTTTCCCATCTTCGACCACATCGTCACTTAACATCAGTTGAGCTGTGGTCAAACACCTAGATAGTCAGCAATTAAAAATAAGTTCATCGCATTACTTTTACTTTAAAAAAATCAAAATCAAAAAGTCATTCATCACAATTAAAAAAAAACTAGAAGTCGTTCTCAGACGTCATAAACTCAAAAATTAAGCATAATCACAATTCCGGTTCAAAAAACTAATAGAATACAAATCCAGCTCAATCTGAAGATTTTCAGAATCAAAATCAGTTTTTTTTTCCAAAAAGGAGTCATTAACACCGCGTCAATTCCAATAATCTACTTTGTGTCCAGTGTTTAATGATCAAAATCGAAAACGAGTAACTCAAAGAGCGGATACCGGTCGATACCGGTTTTCGGTATTAACTTTTTATAGCATGTTTTTTATTTAGCTGTTGTTATAACGTTCAGTGACGTAAGAAAGCCAAATATAGAAAGCAACTACATTTTTGAAGCTATTTTTAGTCTCGTTCATTAAATCGTTTGTATACGGTGGGCAGAGAGCGAGCAGTTTTTGCTTTGCAATTTTTTGAATCACGTTTTTGGGTTCTTTAACGAAACTTATTCAATGGAACTCTTTTGGTAAGTCATGCAATCTGGGTGTCTTCAAGTCGAGAGTGAATGGGTATCTTCTAGGAGAGCGTGCTACATCGTAGATCGCATCTTCACTTAACATCAGGTGAGATGGCGATTAAACGCAAGACTATTCATCATTAAAAAAAAAAAATGCAAAACTGAAATCGATTGTTCAAGGTTACCGTACACCGTGAATGTTTGAACATCAGCAATATTGATCAGCACTCGATTGTCGTTCCAAATAATAAACACGGCTCTCAAATCACGCGCACCGAAAATGACATGGTAGTCGCGGTCTTGCGCTAGCTCGGCGCGTGAGGCTGCGCGCTGTCCATACATTCTGGAGTCTTGGGAAAAACTTTAATCAAGGTTTTCTTAGTTTTTTTTTTGTATATGTTTCGATTTTTAGCCGACTTCAAAAAAGGAGGAGGTACTCAATTCGACTGATATTTAAAAAAAATATATGTTTGTGACCTCAGAACTTTCGACTGGGTGAACCGATTTTGATGATTCTTTTTTGTTTGAAAGCTGGTGCTTCCCGTGTGGTCCCATTTCAATTTGTTCCAGTTCTGACAATGAAATCCTTGAGAAAACCATATGAAGTCAAAATTTTACTTGTAATTCTTTATACGTTTCATATGACTACTGTCTTTGAATATTTCTAATGTTCAAACTGTCAGTTCGTATTTAGTTTTTTCCTCTTAACAGTCATTTCAATCCTCATCATTGTTATAACTGAAACGACTGTTAAACGGAAATAAACTAAATATATACCTTGAACACACAAAATGAACTTCCGCAAAATAACGCCTGAATCAATGAATTATTTATCTGGCAACATATTATTCAACAAAATTCTCTAACTTTGAAGTAGATGAGGAACCCTTGGATTACGAGTCGGACTCGTTCTTGGGCAATTTTTTCTTGATTATTATTGGTGTGGAGACTGGTTAGAAGCAGTTACTAGCAGTTTTTTGGCGTCACGGTGGCTTTTGTTCACAGAAAAATTAGGTTTTGTAGGAGAATTTACGATTTAGTGACATCAGCAATTATTTATCTAATTGTATGTTTCAAACTATCTACAGTGGTTTGCGTGGTCGGTTCTGACCCCAATGAGCTTGAACTGCCAGTGAAGGAAAACATCGTAAGAAAACCATAGCGTGGTGGTAGGGTACTTTCTAGTACTCGGCTGGCCAGCTACCACCTTCAAATTGAATATCTGCCCCCGAACACCTAACGGTGTGTTCCGGTAGCCTCGCTTGAAAGCCAGTTTCAATCTAGGATAGTGTGTTTTACTTCAAGTGAGCTGTGGTCTATGATGGTAACTTGTAATGTAAACTTGTGCAGTCTTTTTTTTTATTGTACAAGACACCGCCGTGGTTGTAACAGATAACACCTGTCCATGACCATTGCAACGATACATAGAACTTTGAGTAGCAAAACAAAGTACAGAGCATCGCGGCTTTGGCGCTCAATAATTTGAGACATTCGATGGCTAGCTAAATTGAACTGATTGACATTTTGTAATTGACCTCATGACATAATTAATTAATCCAAAAATTGACATTATTTAATGTAATTCTATTTTATCCAATTTTGCACACCCAATTCTTAAGTAAGTATGGTCTAAGTGTCTTTTTAATTTATGCACCAATTTTGACACATGTAAACTTTACCTTTGGTAAAGAAGATGGAAACTGAAGAATGCGCTCAAAATACAGAAACATTGAAATGCAGAATGGCAGAAAGCACAGAGTGCGATGCCAAGAAAAAACATTTGGACTCGACCGCATTCTATGTAAAATTTTTATTATCTGTGACTTTAAGTACCTATTTACTCGTAATAGAACTTGTACTCATTGCGTGAGAAGTCGGTAACAGTAAAAAACCTTATTAAACAGACACTGTTACACGATGAATAGTCAAAATTTTCCACTACGGAGGCCCAAACAGATAACGGAAACTCCAAATAGTGTTGGGGTAACCAACAAATTCTGTCTATATAAAATAACTTTGGAATAAAAAAATGTTTGCAACATATTTTTTTTTTTTTTTACTAATTCAAGGCTCGGCAGCCTACGGCTCGGCAGCCTACGGCTCGCATACGGCTCATTCCATGTAAATTTGCGGCTCTACAGTTTCACACGCAAAAATTATAAGTATTTAAAGTTGCTTATTATATGTTAAATAAATTAAAATCAAATACATATCAGCAAATACTATAAAAGCAAAATTTAGTGGCATTTTAAAAACTGGAATTTTTTGTAAATTGTACTTTTTGGCTCTTCCGTCTCAGCAGGTTGCCGACCCCTGGACTAGGTGATTTGACCTCCACCGAGGGAGGTCGAAGCGTGGAAGTTCCACGCTCGACGGTCTATGCTGGAGGAGTGGAAGGAGCAGCTAGCCCATCCAAGGGCTGGAAGCTGGACCATTAAGGCTGTCCAACCTGTCCTTGAAAACTGGCTGGACAGAACACACGGGTCTCTTACCTTCCGGCTTGTGCAGGGGCATGGATGCTTTGGAAAGTACCTGTGTCGTGTGGCCGGGAGAGAACCGACGACCGTGTGCCACCATTGTGGCTGTGACGAGGACACGGCGCAACACACATTAGAGGGATGCCCTGCTTGGGCAAGTGAGCGCCGAGACCTCGTCACAATAGTGGGGAACGATCTCTCGCTTCCAGCGTTGATACGCTCAATGCTTGGATGCCAGAGATCGTGGGAGGCGGCAGTTTCCTTCTGTGAACAGGTAATGTTCCAGAAGGAAGCGGCGGAGCGCCAACGAGAGCTCACCTCAGACCTCCCAATGCGCCGCCGGAGAGCCGGGCGTCGGAGGAGGATTCACGCCCTCCTCCAACCCCCATAACAGGGGCCTTGGGTGGCAGACTCGGGGGAGTCTGTCACCCGACAAGATTAGCCCCTGAGGTGGCGCGCGCGGTGTTTCCGCGCGCCCCTCGAGGAAAGAGGGATGAAGTTTCTTTAGCTCCATCCAACAGGAACGGGTCCTAGGGGACCAGCGCTGTCGGGGCCGCGGACGAGTGCGAAAGCGTTCCCGTAGCCCCGGCATATAGGCGCCAGGCAGAAACACCCCAGGGTTTTTAGTGGGTAGGCCGCCACTTCGGCGGAGAGTCCCACATAACCGCCGTGCCCCCCCCCCCCGGGGCCGGTGGTATCCATAAAGAATTTTCCCTGGGTAAAAAAAAAAAAAAAAAATAGTGATTTGACCTTAACCCACCTAAGGGTCTAGCTAAAGTAACATTCGATTAGCGACAACGCTAATAAGGTAAAGTAAGGTAAGGTATTTAGTGTATTTCCGCTTAAAAGTAGTTTTTTTTTTATTGCTGGTATGCTACGTGTTTGACCACAGCTCACCTGATGTTAAGTGACGGTGTGGTCGAAGGATGGTAAACACACCTAGCCTGGAATGGAACTGGCTCTCAAGTGAGGCTGCCGGAACACGCCATTAGATGCTTGGTGGCAGATTTTCAACTTGAGGGTGGTAGCTAGCCAGCCGAGTACTAGAAAGTACCCTACCACCACGCTATGGTTTCCTCACGATGGTTTCCTTCACCGGCAGCTCAAGCTCATTGTTGGGGTTTGAACCCACGCCCTTCAGCATGCTAACCGACCGCGCTAACCACTGAGCTATCATCGCTATCATCGTATCGGTTGCAACAGTGGTTAGGATTTAAATTAAATGTTAACTAACTTGACGATCATTTTTACTCGACTGCCAATGAAGGATTATGTTTTTCGCGCGTATCTTGTATGTATGTATGTAAATATCTTTATAACCTCGTATCTTCCAAACGGCCGAACGGATTACGATAATTAAGGTATCGTTGGATACGTCTCAATAACACAAGTGTCCTTAAAGGGTAGTTTAAAAAAATAAACAAGTTGGTGGATTCCTGGCGCGAATAGTAATAACTAGGTTAATTTAAAAAAAAACATACCTATCAAATAGGGTATCTAAATAAAGGAGATTACAAAAATATATATAAGTTATATGTTTAAATTAAATTAGGAATAATAAATTTGTTTATTAAGTTTTTTCCCTTTAATTATAAGTATTTTAATAGATTTTTAAACTCTTCAGCAAAATCAAAATCAAAAAGTAATTTATCCAGTTTAGGCCCTGGTAAGGCACTTATGAACGTTAATTTACATGTTTGAATCTACCACCGGCTCGTAATACACTTCAACTGAGAAGACTCCGGCAAGAAACTCAGCAAGGCATTTTTTTGTGGATCTTTCTTTTCATATTAGGTTATAGTTTACAGTTATAAATATTAATACATATATTATGCTTACTACAATTGTCACTTAGCCAGGAGGATGCAAGTGCAGAGAGAAGCTACTACAACCAAATATTCCTGTCTTCCACGTAATGAGCCACCTTTGTCAAGCTTGTTAAAAATCTATCCGAAATATTACTTCAGAATCTAAAAGTAAAATCCGAATAAATTTTAATAGCCCAAGTGTTTATATCCTCTTCTCGCAGCAGTAACCAGTTGCCGAGTTCAAAACTTGACGGTAAAAATGTATATCGACATAAACAAGCGACAACTTCACACATCACATCATCAGCCATAGATCGTCCACTGCTGGACATAGGCCTCCTCCTGGGGGGGTTTGGCCAATACTCGCCACGCTTGGCAGGCGGGTTGGCGAGCGCAGTTAGGTGTGATTGTTCAAGGAAGACGCTGCTGCCCATCTTCCGGATTACATCCCTTAGCCGAGTCTTACGGCAACCGCGGGTAGAGAGGGTGGGGTACTATTCTTACGCCGCCACCACCACGGCAAACTTACTTGGACAGAAAGTTGCTAGTCTCATTCCAGGAGCGTAGCCACCGCCGTATCAATGAAACGGGACTCCCACATGGGCTCCATATGTTAAACTAATGAGACGAACGAGACGCTCTCCTGATGGTAAGAGATAATCACTGATTTAGCGCTCATTACTTTGCGACGTTAGATGGTTAGTCTCAACAGCTCAGTAATTTCACTAGCTTCAGTACCCTTCAAACCGAAACAGCAATGTTTACACACTACTGCTTGGTGGCAGACTGTCTGGTACTTTTTTTTTATAGCTGACAGGCTTGTTGTTTGACCACAACTCACCTGATGTCAAGTGACGGTGTAGTCGAAGATGGTAAAACACACCTAGCCTAGAATGGAACTACATACATGGTGGATACAGTTGTATCCACCTAGACGACTTCATGCTAAGGAGATCTACCACCAAGTAAAGTCGTATTGACCACAGCTCACCTGATGTTAAGTGACGTGGTAAAAGATGATAAGCACACCTAAAGAAAGTACCCTACCACCGAGCTATGGTTTCCTCACGATGTTTTCCTTCACCGGCAGCTCAAGCTCATTGTTAGAGTTTGAGCCCACGCCCTTTGGCGTGTGAACCAACCACCCTACCTACTGAGCAATCATCGCTACAAAAGAAAGAGAGTCAAGAACTATTTTACTTGGGCATTACTAAAAAACATTTGAAATGAAAAATTAGTCTAATTTATATTTGTGTACCCAACACTATTTTATAAAGATCGTCAGTCGACAAAACAAAAAAAGCACTCAGCTAGTGACGCAACGCCGTTTCGATTTGAAAGTGTCGATTTGTCGATATTATTATTTTTTGAGGTTCGCCGCATTTCAGGGCCAATGAGTTTTTTGTCATTTTGATGTAATGATCAAAAACTAGCCAGAATTGGGCAATTGTGTAGTTTTGTACTTAAATTGATTTCATTTTACCTGGTAATAGACAATAAGAAGGAAGGCTACGTTTTGAAAAATACTTCTTTATAATATTTGCTTCTTTCTAAGTTAGCCGTTTTCATAAGCTGGCCCACCGCTGGACGCAGGTCTCTTCTCATTGTAAAAAGTATGAAACCATACTAAAGAGGTCATAGTTCCCGCATTTTTTTTTGTTTTTATGAGTTTTGGCGGTAACGTTGAAGAGTAGTCTCGCCCCATTGTATATTTTCCAAAACTTGTGTTTTTTCGAGTGTTTATGTATAAAATAGTTGAGTTTATTCATAAAGTGTCAAAGTATAAACGCGACCGTCTGAATTTGATATAATGTGGTGAAACATGACTTTTCGTGTTGCTTCTAAAACTTCATCTAAGCTTATAGTAACGTCGCCACTAAGGCATGACTGGACTCGATCGGCACGGACTAGACTTGATTAAGACTTTTGACTGTAACTAAAAATGTTAGACATAAATTGCAAGAACCGAAGTACATGGAACTCTGTATCCATTTGCCGATATTATTTAAAAAAAAAACCCGTGCTTTTGTTATCTATTTTCTGAATGAAGTAAATTTGAAAATTAGTCTTTTGTTTATTAATACATTATTCGCAAATTTACTACGACGAACGGAAAATTTTTGATAAAAGTAAAAAGTGGCAAGTAAAGTATTAAACCCAAACGTGCTAGAGATATTTTTTTATGACGTACGCCCCTGAGAGGTCTATTTTTGAGAAGGGAGGCCGGCTGTAAAAATTTTATACTTTCGCGTCTGCGTGTAACACCAAAAACTAAATCAATAGACTTGCTCGATCTTTTTGGGTGTTAGACTTCATGGTGTGTTTTAAAATGGCTTCTTTTCTTTGAACTTTTTGAAAGAAATAAAACAACCGTTACGCTTGAACGGCATCGCACATTGTGAATTTGCCGCAAATGGTGAGTATTCGAACATCATTACGGTGCTGGAAGGTCATTGTATAGTACTTTTTGCAAGAATTAATCTACAGGATTAACGCTTGGGGTACACTACTTAGGTACATCATTATAAAAAAAAATTACATAATCAAAGCACTGAAATTGTGATAAATAATCAACTGTGGCTCTAGCATAATTATAAATTACGTTATTATTTTAACGGTAGTCTATATGAAAAAATACAGTTATCACAAACTCCCGCTAGAGGCGTTGTGCGACTTTCCATACATTTTGCTCCGCCCCATATATCAACGAATCTGAAAAATATTCCCATCCCCAAATGAAAAATGTTCCCATATAAAATTATATTCGTAATTATCATTATTATAACCTCTTTTTGGCTTAACCAAGTTTATAACCCTGTTTAATACATTGTACTTTTAAGCATATCCGTAAAGCGCTGCAAAGCTAACTGGCATTAACGAAAAAAAAACTCAAACGACTGGCCGTAAAAAAAGTAAGGAGTCTGCCCGAGATTCAAGGAATAAAAAAGAAAATATAAAAATGCCGTAAAATGGCGCGGTAATAGAAGCGGGAGGGGTAAGGGAGGGAAGGGGGATTGGCCACGTAATAACTATAACCTAAGCTACGGCGCCCGTTTCAAAAATCGATTACTTGGCGCGTGTGTGGACCGTTTTGGATTTCGAATAGAATAGGGATGAGGGACAACCGATAAATAAAAACGTTTATTTTTCATAGCAGTAATAATTTATATATAATTATCGTGTATTTATAAAATATAATAAAAATGTATTTTAATGTTGACGTATTTTGAAACTTGCTGGTAGTTTTTTTTTTATGGCTGACAGGCTTGGTGTTTGACCACATCTCACCTGATGTTAAGATCAGCGTAAATAGGTACCTTCTACGGCTGCTTCAGCTGCTTCGTCTTCGACCTCATCGCTTACTTCGAACATGAGTAATGCGCTCTGTGATATTGCCGCCCGGGTCAGATACCCCGCTTTACTTTAACAAATATTAGTACAGATTGTTAAAATTAATCATCATCTTCATCAGCGTTTCGAAGTCCACTGCTGGACATATGATAGGCCTCTGCCAAGACACGCTACTCAGCCCGATCTTCGGGTTTTCGTTTCCATCCACCGCGGGCTGTCCTACGTATATGTCACTGCATCAAGTCTCAAGGCATCGCGTAGGCTATATTTACCAATTTGCAGTCTCCACTCTACAAAGACTTTCGATGGTTAGTCTCAACAGCGCTGTAATTTCACTAGCTGCAGTATCCTTCAAACTGGAACACAGTAACGTTTCTACACTGCTCCTTGCCCGCAAAAAATGTAGTATTTTGGTGGTACCTCCCTAGACGACCTCTTGCTAAGATCTACCACCAAGTAAATGAAATACGCTTCCTTTAAAATTATTACACATTAACACTAAAAAAATAAAATTATCTTAAGATAGAATTTATTTCTAGTGACTAACCCTATTTCAATTCCAAAATTTATCAAACTTCTCCGTCAAGCTAAAATGCACCTTAACCCAACAATATAGAGATAAAAAGTTTCGTACAGTAAATTTCCTATGTGTGTGTAGGTTTTACACAACGAAGTAACCAAAATATTAATGGCGCTCTATGCGGCAAAATCCTAAAATAGATTTAGTATGAAAATTATTTAAGGTTTTATGGTATTTTTGCTTTATTATTATTGCTTTTAGATTAGAAAGGAGTTTTGGCGGGAACACGGAAAAATCATGTTGTCACTTTGTGATAATTTTCAATCCGAGTCAACGCTGTTTTTTTTTTTTATAAATTGTCCTAGTGCTGTGCCCAGGCCACTTCTCATTGTAAAAAGGATAAGGTCAGACTTCACAAATCTTCGAGAACTTTGAAACAGAGTTCCTTATCGCACGTTATCGTTCTAATTTGTTTGCGGACTGAGGGGCTCGACCGAAAAAATTATTCGGTACTGCGGAAAAAAAATTTCGGTACATTTAATGTAACAATGGAAAACGACACCAAAAACCGACATCTTTTTGCAATAATTTTTGAGGCATTTCCTGATCACCTAAAAAAATCAAACTTTTTTCAATTGATTCAGATTGCCGTCAATTTTGAGAGTATGCAAAAAACACTACATATTATTAAACAAAGTCGTCCGCTGCGTCTGTCTGTCTGTCTGTCTGTTCGCGATAAAGTTAAAAACTACTGAACGGATTATCATGTGAGTTTCAACAATAGATAGAGTGATATATGAGGAAGGTTTAGGTATATGTCAAGGTTTTGTGTGAATTGGTTGAAATATGATGATAATTGTTGGAAGTATCGGAAGCCACCTGGGATCTTTAATCGAAAACGCTGAGATATAAAGATATAAAATCCCTTTGAGATATAACAAAACAATCTATGGTGGGATATTCCTATTTTATAGATCTACAAAAAAGTACGCGGTGGAATATATCTACCTTTAAAAAATAGCTTACTATACCCAATTCTTACTACTCGTGCGAAGCCAGGGCGAGTCTCTAGTGTATTATATTAATGACATATCAAACCAATTTTTTTTTCGAACGCGAACTCTAACGGAACTGTTTGTTTTCACTATCACTTGGTGGTACATTGTTTTACTTTGGTGGTAGATTTCCTTAGTAGGAGGTCGTCTAGGTAGGTACCACTGCAGTACCAGATATTCTGCCGCCAAGCAGTAGTGTGGAAACATTACTGTGTTCCGGTTTGAAGGGTACTGCAGCTAGCGAAATTACAGGGCTATTGAGACTAGGTACTTTACTTGGTGGTAGATTTTCTTAGCAGGAGGTCGTCTAGGTAGGTACCACCGCAGTACCAGATATTCTGCCGCTAAGCAGTAGTGTGGAAGCATTACTGTGTTCCGGTTTGAAGGGTACTGCAGCTAGCGAAATTACAGGGCTGTTGAGACTAACCATCTAGTCTCAAAGTAATGAGCGTCAAGGCAGCGATGCCCTGGACTTTGTTTTACTACTCAAAGTTCTGTGTATCGCTGCAATGGTCATGGACAGGCGTTATCTCTTAACATCAGGAGAGCGTCTCGTTCGCCTCATTACAGTTATATAAAAAAAAAAGTTAAATGTACTGCCTGAGTGGGTGTTCCTTGATAGATACAATCTGGGTGTCTTCAAGTCTATAGTGAATCGGTATCTTCTAGGCAAGCTTGCTCCATCTTTAATAAATATCGTAGGACATTTCACACAGCGCCATCTAGCCCCAAACTAAGCAAAGCTTGTACTATGTAAACTGATATCATACTTATAATCTTTTTGTAAATACATACTTATAATACATACAGAACACCCAGACACGACAAACATATATCGTCACATAATGTTTATCCTGATGGGAATTGAACCCGCGCCCAACGGTTCTTCCAAATGACCTAACAGGGCAGTCAAGGCTTAGCATGATGACCGCATCATCACTTAACATCCGGCGAAATGGAGGGCAAACGCAAGCCTATATAATAAAAAGAAAAACATGAGCTTTGAACGTACGTAATTGTACCTATTAAGATACCTAATAAGTACATACTTATTATGGATTTTATTCACCCAATTATCAAAACAACACCCGCTTAAGTTAACTAAGAAGTAAGTACAGAGTTATGTCGTGACGTTATATCAAGGCCATCTCGTAAATGGCGATTAAAATAGACCTAGATAGGTATACGTAATATAAATACCTACATAGTCTATAGGTACCTACTTCATAAGTATGTAAATAATAGTATACTCCATCCACATGACCTAGACTACGTACTTCAGTAAAACAGGTTACTATTAAGGGCCTAATCTTTCAACTCATACCAAAAACTTTTATATTATCGATTTGAAACCTAATGCTTCGAATTTTATGTGTTACATAAAACTCATACAAAGACAAATTCCATCCATACGCCACTAACATACGGGAAGTTACGCACACAATCACATATTACATAGAAAAACAGCAGTTACTCTATCTACCTATAAGTACAGAAAAAAAAACTTCAAAATAGTATTGCTCCGCTTACTTTTCAAATAATAGCACACGATTTTAATGGATCGTGATTATGAATTATGAAATATCATAAGGTCTATTATGGTTTGCTGAAAATAAACTCTGTCCCTGTCTCGCAACCGAACGCTTTCGAGTTTTCCCGTCCTCGATCCAACTCAAAATACGCCAAAAATGACGTCGGCGAGCCAACGTTGTTTCGAAAACAGTGTCTCGCGTTTCATTCCACGGTAACCGCGCGCCCGTTCTCTATTTTTATTTGGAATTTTCCAATCCACTGATTATTACTTGTCGTAAGTTTTACAAGCAAATTCGTATCCGTTTCATATTTTTCGCAATTAGCGCCAAATAGGAAAGTCGCAAGTGGTACCGTAGATAGAGTCGAAATTAGCTCAGCTAGCCGAGGCTAACCGATTAATTTGAGAAGCCAACCTTCACTTCAACAACAGTGCAAGATTTGAAGGTCGTATCGTTCAGTCGGATTATATTCAGAAAATTCTGACAGATCGGAACCGTGACAAGAAAATAATGTCGTTTTTATTAAATTTTTTGATAAATTATTATTCTAGTTTCGATTCAGCGGCGCTACGACGGCCTTATCGATTTTCCTATTTAGCGCGCTATCGCATTTTGAATTTCGAAAGGCTGAACGCTCATGTATGCGCTTTCAAAAAATATTTTTGTATTTTGTTAGCGGGGTTCGGACGTCGCGCGGTGCCGAACATAAATTGGTAATAATTTTTGATTGCATAGTTTAATAAAGTGTGAATATGGGTTAGTGTCGAGGAAATAGTGACCGCCCAGACTTGTGATAAATTTCTGACAAATTGTGTTGTGTTTTGTTTGTGTTTGGTGCATTCCTGTCGTGAAAGTATTATTTTGTTAGTGTGTGTGTACGGATGCTTGGCGCATGTATTTTACATGCACTCAACTTCTGGAGATTTTTCAACTTGTAAGTATTGTCCAGTTTAGTTTATGGAAAGGAAAACTACCAATTGCGTTCGTAGGTCAAGGATTCCAAAACTAATTGTGGATATTTTTCTCGCTAGATCTTACAGCTTGCCCAAAACGAGTTTTCTAGACTAAAGAACGCTTGAAGCGGTCATAGGGCCACAGTTGGTTACCTGGTTAGTTACACTGCATAAAGTGCATAGTTATTCGAGAGTACTTGGTAACATAACCTTATTTTGGTACAGTTAAAGGGCTATAGTTTTATTCCTCGTAGAATAAGCGGTTATATTAGCAAAATTAATTGATGCTCGTAATTATAGTTCGTAACTTTATAAATCCAGCCAGTGTCAATGTTTAAGTTTTTAATTTTCAAGTACCTACCTGCAAAGAGGACAGTTAAAAACCTACATCCTCTTTGAAATGTCATGTACTGACCCATAGAGGTTTTATATTTATAAATGGTTATATTAACAATATTTTTTTTATCCTTAAACATACAATGTGAGGGGAAAATATATATTCTTGCTATTAGTTGTTAATAGTTTTACCACAAAGACTTAGAGTTTGGAAATTTACCAGGAAATATTGCAAAACTTTGTTGTTCTCTGTAGAGATCTGTACATCAAAAATAAGCAATAAATTATTATGTAGATAATGTATTAGATGTTTCTTCAAACTTAGTTATTTAAATCATAGTAATTATGATAGAAGTCATAGATAATAATCTTAAATCTAAAAATGTTAATAAAAAAAGATTTTGTAATATTAAAATGTCACTTGAGTCACATTTATAAATCTGCTCCTTAATTCTTTTTATTTATTCAAATAAAGTTTAATTTATTTTTGTGTTAACTATTACCATAGATAAATATCAGAATAGATATTGAATTAATTATCTTTATCTTGATCTTGTTTATGGTTTTTAAACTAGGCTTAGCAGAACTGATATTTTTCATAATTTTAATCACTAAAATATAAATCTAGACAAATTATTAAATCATCTGTATTCTAATGTTTTATTTGTAAACTAGCTTCTGACTACTGGAGGTAATAATGTTCCTCGTATTTAATTAATTTTCTTTTTTGGACATTGTTTTTGTTGTTGTTATCTAGGTACTTGTTTTTTTTTTAAACCACCGTCTTAGGATACTTAGATCATTGAGACAATCTAACTATACCTTAATTTGTTGTAATCCATATGACCGTTTGGAAGATATGAGGTTATACCTACAGAAATTTACGTACATACATACAAGATATGTGCAAAAAAATATAACCCTTCCTTAGCAGTCGGGTTAAAAAACTTCAAAAACCTATCTAATGTAGCAATTGGCGACCTAATCGCTAAAAGCGATGACTGCCAGACTACCCTAAGATGAAAATAATTTAGGAATAAGTTTAGAAGTAGAATTGTGTGAATAACTATAGTAGATAGTCTGTTGAATTATTCACAGAATATATCTGTTGTGGCAAAATTATAATTTTGCAACAAATGAAATAAAAAATGTAGGTAGGTACCTGTTTTTTGAGGTATGTTAAAACAAGATATATATATCACACTAATATTAAAGCGAGAGTTTGGGAATGTATAAGTGTGTTTGTATATTTGTTAGGTACTTATTCACACTCAAATGGCTGGAGCAATTTTCATGAACTTTGGTGTGGAGGTAGCTGACACCCAGGATTAACACATAGGCTACTTCTTATCCTGAAAAAATATGTAGTGTTCATGTGGGAACAGCAAGTACCTCGCAGCTAGTAAGATGCATATTATTTTATCATTTAGGTATCAAAGTTATGAAATCTAAAAACCCCATGAAATGTTGCTTAATGTTCTTTTAATCTTATTGTACAAAATGTGATAACACAGATGAATCAAACTGAATCATTCTCTTCCTTATAGCTGTGCCATTACTATCCATCCAAAGGTTGCCTGGCAGAAATAGCTCTAGGTGATAAGCACTAGTGTGTAAACAGTACTGTGTTCCGGTTTGAAGGGTAGGTACTGCAGCTAGTGAAATTACAGGTCTGTTAAGACTAATCATTGAATGTTTCAAAGTAATGAGTGTCAAAGCAGGGAAGTCCTGGACTGTGTTTTGCTACTTAAAATTCTGTGTATCGCGGTACCTAATGATCATGGACTGGCGTAATCTCTTACCATCAGGAGAGCATCCCATTCACCCCATTACTTTTACATAAGAAAAAAACCACAGCTCACATAAAAATTACTATAGCCAGCAAACTTTGCTCTGATTGGGTACATAAATGACAAAAACTGATAATTTTGATGAAATTGATAGAACTAATTACATATTTCAAACCTAACAACCAAATTGACCATAAAACAATTTGTGCCTAACTTAAATCTAGATGAACTGGAAGCAATATATTCTCTCTATAATCAACCATAACAGTAAAATATCTATAAATCTATGCCTGTCAAGAACAACTATGTTCTTTTTTGTGGTAGGTACAGCACTACCAGTGTTTACAACCTGAAGCCAGGCTATCGTATCAAGGCCGTAAAATTATCGTATATGAATCAAAATTATCGTATCAGAATAATAAATATAATACGTTAAAATATCACTTGAAACATAACAATAGTATAATCTGCAAATGATTTATAGTATAAATTATGTAAACTTCTGTTTTTTAAATTATAAAAATAATTCAAGTTGAACATTCGACGTATAGCACCTCTATAGCACTACAAAATACCGAAATCGATCGCTGATTGGTAGACGCTAGCAACCAATTAAATGATTGAGGCATGAAGCGGCCGTATGTGTTCCTAAGAAAGAAATGAGCCAATAGATGGCGCTGACAGCAAAAAAATAATCAAATCCAAGTAATCTTGATTTCTGACTTACTTAGTTTACAAGGGTTTGGCCTCTCCCTATAAGTTTAAACAAACCTATATAAGGAGAGACCGCTCCTTCAAATACACTTGTTTTTTGTGTAACATATGTACATCATAATAATATACACATATTATTATACAATACACATATTACTACACAATAAATACATACCCATCATTATATAATATACTCGTACATTATACATATTGACATTGCGAATTTGTAATGTTTAGTTTTTTTTTTTTTACTTTCCTCTTGTGTTATATATTTTATTCTATAATTATTTCGTATCGTAAATCGTATTTGTTATTGGGCTATTGGCTATAAGTGTAATTCTCAAATTTTGCATCATGATGAAGATTATCGTAGAATCTGCGTACGGTAGTGTACCTTCGTACATCGTACGTAGTCATGAAATTATCGCAAATGTACGATAATAATATCGTACGATTCTGAACGCTGTACCCTAAGTTTGCGAATTCATCTCGTATGAAATCTTGTTTAGTATATATGTAAATTAGATAGGTAGGTATATTAGATAAAATATCACTCTCTTTATCTTGATATCCTTTATGCTTGCCAAAAATAAACTAATAGAATATAAGTAGGTATTTATATATTTATTTTATGCAAAAAAATAGATTAAAATATGTTGTTTGTCTCCTATTTTCAAGTGGGTTGATGTGATTTTTATATATTTTCTTTTTGTGAATATACCTAATTGATATCTTTTGTCTATTAACATTTTTTAAAGAAATTAACGATACTGCTTTATTTTCATTAAAATGTTTTAAATAAGAGTTACCTAAAAGAGTTGACACCAACCTAAATATAAGGTTGGTGTCAACTCTTTTAGGCATGAATCGCCTGTGCCAGAAGACACTGCTGTTCTAATTTTACACAACAATCCTAATGTTATAAATGCGAATGTGAGTTAAAGTAATGAGACGAACGATGCGATCTCCTGATGGTAAGAGACAACGCATGTCCAAACCCACTTTAGAGGTGTGCCCAGCATGGGCAATTGAGCGTCGTGATCTCGTCGCAGTGGTGGGGAGCGATCTCTCGCTTCCAGCGTTAATACGCTCAATGCTCGGATGCGAGAGATCTTGGGAGGCGGCGGTTTCCTTCTGTGAACAGGTTATGTTCCAGAAGGAAACGGCGGAGGGCCAGCGTGAGGTCTCCTCAGACCTCCCAATACGCCGCCAGAGAGCCGGGCGTCGGAGAAGGATCTTCCATGCCCTCCTCCAACCCCCATAACCCTTGGGCGGTGGACTCGGAGGGGTCCATCACCCGACAAGAGTAGCCCCAGAGGCGGCGCGCGCGGTGTTTCCGCGCGCCCCTCAATGAATAAGGAATGGAGGCTCTCCAGCTTCATCCCTAATAAGGAAGGGTACCAGGGGACCAGCGCAGTCGGGGCCGCGGACGAGTGTGAAAGCGTTCCCGTAGCCCCGTCACATAGGTGCCAGGCAGAAACACCCCAGGATTTTTAGTGGGTAGGCCGCTACAATGTCGGAGAGTCCCACATAACCACCTGCTTCCCCCGAAGCCGGTGGTATCAATAAAAGACGTCCCTGGGAGAAAAAATAAATAAAAAATAATAATTACCTAACCCATTGCAGCGATACACAGAACTTTGAGTAGCAAAACTAAGTCCAGGGCATCGCTGCTATGGCGCTCATTACTTTGAGACTTTCGATAGTTAGGTTCAACAGCCCTGTAACCTACTCAACGGATTTAGGTGAAATTTTGCATGTAGGTACTTTAGGTACTGGAATAAGACATAGGATACTTTTCATCATCATCCAACACCACGCGGGTGAAACCGCGGGACGCATCTAGTTATTTATATAATTACTAGCTGCGCCCGCAGTGTTATCTACCTAATTTGGTTATCTCCATATCAAATTTCATCAAAATTGGACCAGCCGTTTGAGCATGAAGAGCCTCGCTCCGATACTACAAGGGTTGGCTCGGGTAGACGCTGGCAGGGGGAAATGCACAAAACACCCCAAGCGGGATGTCAGTGAAGGACTTATCACCCCCACTTTGAATAAGAATACATAAGTCACTGAGTAACATAGGCCATATTGTTAATCAAGTTCTATCAGGGATCCATATGAAAAGTATATATATACATATATGCATATGCGCCAGATTAGTATTTACATTGCACCCGTGCAAAGCCAGGAGTTGGCTTGGATCTAATAATATAGAAGTTGAGACACGTTGGGCAGTGAAGGTAAATGCTAATACCTATTTAAACAACCTCTTTAAACCTACCCTTTGGTCATAATCCTAGACGCTGTACGGATTCCAGGTTCTGCATTGCGATGGATGAATTATGACTAATAAAAACATCAGTCCTAATGTGTGTTCTAATTTGTAGGGTACACTATTGAAATAACTGATAATGAGACTCATCATTAAATGTCTCAATGAACGTCGAAACAGTAATCGGTACTCCAGCAATATCTTACCATGACACCATTTATTAAATAAATAAGTAAAAAAAAATTTACCCGATTATGATAAGAAATAATTATAATTAAGGTAAAAAATGTAGCCTAAATCATCCGGAGCATAATAATGAAACAATTGAAACCTCATTTAGCAAAACTGCACGAGTCGTTTCTGTGCTACAGTTAAACAGATATACAATTCAAATTTTAAATCCGTCTGACTCTGGACAAGGGATTCTGTTTGCCGAAGCCAACCTCTTCCTGTGGAAACACAATTTTTTTTGATAACTAAACCAAATATACTGTTGATGGGTAAGTAGGTAGTCGCGATACAAACACATAGAGATACATACAAAACTGCTAGAATTTCTTTTGGCTCTGCCATGATCGGGTAAAAAACTTTGTCAAAAGCAGTAATACATTTTTTATCCTTTTCCAAACACCCTAGGTATATTATAATGTTACTATAATGTTTAAGTTGTAACATATTTTATTAAATTAGTTTTTAATATTAGTAAGGTCATTTCAAGTTTTGTCTGACATCTATATTTATGACAGTATAAAATTTAAAAATGTTTTTTATCATTTCGATTAAACATTTTAATTGCTGAACGGTAAACTACATTTTATATTAACATCTGCCTCTTTCGTTTGTGCTTTGCTAAAATATTTTAATAGTATTGGTTTTTGTACCTATATATTTTATTTGTAATATATTCATTAATTCCCCCCGAAACACTAAATGTGGAATGTCTTTTCTATGGAGATTTTTCTGGCTATAAGCTTGCCTTGTCTTTGACTGCAATAAAAAATGTGGGTACAAACTTCCGTGTCTGTGGTTGACCATTGAGGAGTTTATTAGTCTGGAGCCAATCCTAGGTGTAGAGCCAAACCATGCTAAAAAAATGTGGATACAAAATTTCGTGTCTGTGGTTGAACATTGAGGAGTTTTTTAGACTGGAGCCAATCCTAGGTGTAGAGCCAGATCATGCTAAAAAAATGTGGATACAAAATTTCGTGGCTGTAGTTGACCACTGAGGAGTTTTTGGTTTGGAGCCAATCCTAGGTGTAAAGTCAGATCATGCAAAAAAATGTGGATACATAATTTTGTGTCTGTGGTTGACCATTGTGGAGTATATTGGTCTGGAGCCAATTCTGGGTTTAAAATCAGATCACGCTAAAGAAAATGTGGATACACAATTTCGTGTCTGTGGTTGACCATTGAGAAGTTCCTTGGTTTGGAGCCAATCCTGGGTGTAGAGTCAGATAACGCTTACCATAACAATGTATTGTTATCGGAACTGAACCGACATGTCAAATTCTAATTCAAAATATTAAAAAAAAAAGTTTTGATACAGCTAGCCATATTTGACCTAAATAAACTGTGGAACGTTACAAGTCAAATAAATGTCAGTATTTAAAAAAATACATCTTCACCTATGTTATACAATAACTTCGTTATAAGATATTGTATGTAGGTCAGAAAACTAAAACCTTCCTTAGCCTAGCCTATTAGTCAGAAATGTTGCGTGGCTAAGGAAGTAGGTATGTATAGCCTTTTACAAGATATATATATATATATATATAATAATATATATATATATCTATATATATATATATATATCTATATATATATATATATATCTATATATATCTATATATATATATATATATCTTGCGAACCGACCGCGCTAACCACTGAACTAACATCGCTACGAAACAAATAAGCTAATAGGGCAATCGAAAAGACAACAGTAAAATTGTTTTTTTTTTTTTTTATGTATCAGTAGTGAGACGAACGAGACGCTCTCCTGATGTTAAGAGATAACGCCTGTCCATGACCATTGTAGCGATACACAGAACTTTGAGTAGTAAAACAAAGTCCAGGGCATCGCTGCCTTGGCGCTCATTACTTTGAGACTAGATGGTTAGTCTCAATAGCCCTATAATTTCGCTAGCTGCAGTACCCTTCAAACCGGAACACAGTAATGTTTACACACTACTGCTTGGCGGCAGAATATCTGGTGCTGCGGTGGCACCTACCTAGACGACCTCCTGCTAAGGAAATCTACCACCAAGTAATTGGGTATTGTGCCTAACTTTTACCTACTATTTTTATCAATATGTTTCGACAAATACATATATATTTTATTGATAACACCAATGTTACAAGTCAACAGCGTAATATCATTAAAAGTGTTTTAAAACACTGATCAGTGGTTAAAAAACTAAATGTCAATATATATAAACATGTCAATATAAAAAAAAACATTATAAACATATTGGCAATATAAAATATGTCACACACAAACATCCGCGCGCGTGCGCACATGCAAATATATCGTTAGTATTAATATTTTATACTTTAACATATTATGGTAGGTATACCTACTTATCATGACTGCAAAAATATACCTACTAGCCTAACTTGTATGCAAAAATTTAAAACGGAAGACTTTTTTGCTCTTCGTTATTTTTAATTTAATTAATTTTTATACCTTATATTACTTGTAAATAATTAAATGAATAAAAAATTTTGTATTATTGTTTCCATAGAGAACATTTATCATAGTCGTGTATTTTGAATAACCATCGAAAGTTTCAAAGTAAGAGCCAAAGCAGCGATGCCCCGGACTTTGTTATGCTACTCAAAGTTCTGTGTATCGCTGCAATGGCCATGGACAGGCGTTTTCTCTTACCACCAGGAGAGAGCCTCGTTCGTCTCATCACTTTTTACAAAAAAAAAAAAATTGTCTATGTGGCTTCCCTTTCTTATCTAAAAGTTGCAAGTCAATGACCTTCTATAAGGGTGAATAACCCTGCGTATTGACCTATTTAAAGCACCAAATTCGTAGGAAATAGTTCCGTAGATACAAATTATATCGCATCTACAGTTCTGACATAAAGCGTGTTCCATATTAGACCGCATCTTCGCTTAACATCAGGCGAGATAACGGCACATCGCAAGCATATTTGTAATTTTAAAAAAAAGAACTTTTTAGGATTGTCCCTCCATCTCTGTTCTACTGCTCGTTATACATTCTGGGGTCCGCGGTCTATAACCGCGTACTTGCCTCCGTCCGGGATGCACCTTCCACCGCGTGCTTCAGAACCAAGTTAAGATCTTAGCTGCTAGAGACCTTGTTTTATGACATTGACGAGCATTTCAAACTAAAAGATTATTAAATTACTAGTAAGCGATTTTTTGACATTTTATTGTATTGACAATATTTTGTTATTTGACATATTTTTATCAAAATCAAAATATATTTATTTGCTTAATAGGTACAGGTGTCAAAATGTTGTTACATAAATTTAAAAGCCGCTTAAACCATACTTAACCCAGAATCGGGTGTGCAAAAATTAGATAAAGTAGAATTACATTAAATAACGTAAATTTTTGGATTAATTAATTATGTCATGAGGTCAACTACAAAATGTCAATCAGTTCAATTTATTTAAATGTAAATTACTTATTAAATATTTTTTACCTTATCATCAATAAATTCTTTTACCTAGAGAGAGATATGTCTTTTCGATTAAGAATGTTTTAAGTTTTCTTTTGAATATAATATAGTTGGCAATTCATTATTTCAATACCCATACAAAAAATGCTTTTATTATGAAATTTAGTTCTCGCTTTTTGACGACATAGTTTGTTCCTGTGCCTAGTGCTTTGAAGCGTCTTATACTTGCCGATTTCAGACCTTACTAAGAGAGATGCTTCAAGGGTCTAGAGAGAGGGAAGCAATAGAATTTTTAAGTTCTCGAAGTAAGGATTACACGACTCTATTTGACGAATACCTACCACAGATTGCCCTTATGCATTTCTTTTGCGCTCTAAATGCAATATCTTTATCAGCTGCATTGGCCCAGAATATAAAACCATATCTTAGAGTAGTACCAACATAGGCATGGTAAGCGGTCAATAGAGCGTCTTTACTGGCTACTTCGCAGCATATACAATGCATATGGGTATTGGTTTAGTTTGGTGCGGACATGTTCGATATGCGTTCTCCAAGTGAGATTTGAGTCGATATGTTTACTTAGAAACTTAATGCTACCTGTTTCCGTTATAGTTTTACCTTTGTGATGTATGTTCAGTATTTTAGGCTTACAGTTTTTATGTTTAAATGTCATATATACAGTTTTATCTAAATTAATCTTAGGGTTATTACTATTCAACCAGTCAATTATATCAGAGAATGAATTATTAATTACATCGTCACAATCTTTATTGTCGTTACTAAAAAGTGCCGTGCAGTCATGCAAATAGGACCATCGGATGTGATATAGCATTCAGTAAATCGTTTATATATACCAGAAATAAAAAAAGGCCCAATATACTCCCTTGGGGCATGCCATATTTAACAAACCTAGGGTTGGAAAGATACTTATTTTCAGTTTTAGACTTAGGACACAGTCGTGGGATCGAAGTGAATTGTACAGGATCTTCAAGGTAAGATTTAAGGATATGTAAAGCTCTACCACGCACTCCATAAGTTTCAAGTTTGCAAAGAAGAATGTTATGATTTACATGGTCAAATGCTTTGGTCATGTCCATATACAGCGCTGTTACCCTTACTTTCCATACCCTTCATTACATTTTGTAGAAACTTATAAATTGCCATGATTATTGACTTTCCCTTGCGAAAACTTTTCAAAATATAAGTTTGAATTATTAAACAGAACTCTTTCAAATACCTCGGCAAAGATTGGAATCAGTGCTATAGGTCTGTAGTTTTGGAAATTATCCTTATCTTGTTTTTTAATGACCGGTTTGACAACTGATACCACTAAAGTACTTGGAAAGCGTCCCTGTTCGATATGTAAATATATGTGACTAATAACTGGCGCAATAATGTCAGCGACACATTTTTTTTTGTGCTTATTCCGTCATAGCCTGTGCTATTGCTCTTCTTCGATCACTTTATTACATTGGCAATCTCAACTGCACTAGTAGGGTTCAGAAAGCAAAAATTAGAATTATTGGAAGTCATGACATTATTACTATTAATTGAAATTATATTGACATACTTTATTATGACATTTAGTTTTTTGAAAATTACCTAATCACTCGTCTTATGTGGAATGGCTTACCACCTTTGGTTCTTCCACCGAATTTTTGAACTGCCTCACTTCAAACAAAAGGTGAATAGGGTCTTTAAAGCTAGGCAACGCACTGACAATGCCCCGGATATTATAGGTGTCCATAGGCGGCGGTTACCACTTACCATCAGGTGATCTATACATTGCAAGCCACTTTTTCTCATAAAAAAAATCGTTTAAGACGCGCAACGTCTGATCTTCGTAAAGAAAAAAAATCTCAACGTTTTTTTTTAATGGTCGTTTGTTCTTACGAATTTGTACAACTCTATAACTATTTAGGACCGCCATACTCCGAAGTGTGCTCCGCGGAACCTTGGGGTCCGCAGAGCCTCTCTGAGAGTTGGGCAAGAATAATGGTCAAAATGAAAAAAATAATAATTAAAGAGTGACCATACAGTCATATAAACATTCCTACACAAAGTTAAAAAATAACTTAAAGAGTAGCAGAGGAATGCGTAATATGAGAGCGCGACATTTCAGCCAGGAGCATAGTCAACAGTTCAACACTGACTCAAATGACAATTAAAAAAAAAACAGTTTTTTTGATTACTTTAGGGCTCCGTCAAATATTTTGCTTTCAGACAGGGCTCCTTCCTCAAAAAATAACACTCCCAAGAACGCTGATCTAGGGAGTGTGGTTGAGGAATCCTGTTTCAAAGGTGGCTCAAAAATTTTGTAACCCGACCTTTCTATAGCTGTACAAAGATATTCCAAGGAGATGCCTTTAAATTAAGCGTTTGAGTCAAGCTGATGCCCATTTTTATCTTTTTTTTTATGGTTGACAAGTTAGACTCTAAACTTTAGAGGTAGTGTTTGATCTGAGCTTTAGAGTCATGTACTCGGTTGTATAACATAGTATGTTATGTCACAAACTGACAAAAATAAAAATGGTGAATCATCCGCCCATGTTCCATGTTCGTGCCATATGTCCAGTACGGGATAGATAAAACAATAGAGTTTACAGCGTAATACCACGTGGTAACGCATTTTTTTCTTTGATTTTGGCTTCGGACTTTGATATATAAACCTTCCTCTTGAACCACACTATCTACTAGCCAAAAGCTGTGCTTTGTGAGGGCTTGCGTAGTTTTTCTAACGGGTAATAGTTTTTAAGACAGTTTTTTATATATATTGAGTTTAGTTCTGTTGCAGCGATGTTAACTCTTTGGTTTTCTAACAGATGGCGTTAGTAGTACAATAACATTCTATCCAACGAATACAAAATTGTTAATGTTCATTTTTTAAATTGTTATAAAATCATTTTTTTTTTGACAGATAACACATCTAGATATGAAGTTAAATTACTATGTTAAAGCACAAATCTGAAGACGTGATAGTTTTTCAGTAAAGTGTACCACAAAATGTTCAGGTTGTGGGATAGTGATAAGGCTCTCTTCGCTCGCCCTGATTAATGGAAACAGCATTAAAATCCGTTACATAGTTTAAAAGATCCAAGCGTACAGACGTCGGGAAGCGTTTTTGTTTTATACCATGTAGAGATAATACAAGCGACCCGCCCCAGCTTCGCATGGGTGCAATGTAGATACTAAGGTGGTGCATATGCATGTATTATACATATACACCTTCCTCTTGAATCACTCTATCTATTGATGGAAACCGCATTAAAATCCGTTGCGTAGTTTAAAAGATCTAAGCGTACAGACGGCGGGAAGCGACTTTGTTTTATACTATGTAGAGATTTATTTTGTCTTGTGATAGAAATTAGGTAAAGCGTGTTGGTATATCTGTGGATAGCTGACTTAACTAAATAAACAAAAGTGCATGCCACGACCTTTTCAGTGTAAGAAAGAGACAGCTGCACTTTTTATTGTGTTGGTAAGGGACGGATGATTTAGAAACGCGATCGCAGATTCTTGAGAAATGATTTCTTTCTTTTCTGATTTAAGCCGTGGTGTCGTGCGAAAGAGTCGTTAGCTTGATTTTATTATTACTATTTTAATTTATATCATCTTGATACCCGACTGGCAAGGAAGGGTTATGTTTTTCTCGCGTATCTTGTATGTATGTAAATTTCTTTATTATCTATCCTGTCTTCTTCATATTCCTCAAAACTCAAGTATTCTTAGGTGGGTATTTGAAAAAAAAAAACGGCCAAGTGCGAGTCGGACTCGCGCACGAAGGGTCCCGTACTATTATCTATAAATAATAATAATATCTTTAATGCAGGCATAAAAATAATCCCATATAAAATTTAAAATTTAGTTTTAAAATTTAGTTAGGTACCTACATTTAAAATTTCTAAAATTAGATCAGTTTTTTTTTTCTACTGATTATTTACGATTCGCACTCTAGTATAAAAACGGCAAAAAAATCATGTCTGTTGTACGGGAGCCCCACTTAAATATTTATTTTATTCTGTTGTTGTTATAGAGCGGCAACAGAAATACATCATCTGTGAAAATTTCAACTGTCTAATTACCACGGTTTATGAGATACAGCCTGGTGACAGACGGACGGACAGCGGAGTCTTAGTAATAGGGTCCCGTTTTACCCTTTGGGTACGGAACCCTAAAAAATGTTTTTTTTTCTTTAGTCATGTAGTTTTTTTTAACTTTTAGCTCGTAGAAGGAATGAAAACAGCTCTACTCCATTGTGCTGGTGCGAAATCGCACCCGCACTTGTCCAGTTTTTTGTATACGAATCTACTAAAATAGCAATAAACAGCCGTTCAATGGCACAATTATAGTGAAATTCCTATTGTGGCAACAAGAAGTGGTCACAGTTGTTAAGTTCGTGCGTCACTGGCAAGCTTTACGCAAGCTGGGTGAAAAAGCGTCATGACTTGACAACCACTGCGGACCGTTTAGTTGCAGAATATGCTAGAGCAGAGGTGCTGATTTAAGAAATAAGTACATATGACATTTTTTTATCAATAATAGACAACACTTTATTTGAGACATGAAACGAATTTCCATTACAATATATAGGTACAAAAAGAAATAAAAAAACATTCTAATAGATAGATATAGATAGAAATTCGTCAAAATAATCTTATGAGCTAGTACTACCAGTGGCGACCTTATCGTAAGCGATCTCTTCCAGACAACCAATAATGAAAAACACGATACAAATTAAGAAGAGACGGATGATTTTGTAACACCAATAAGTAATAAAAATAAATAAAAAATAATTTAATTGTGTTCGTGTGAAATGTGTTAATTTTTATTATTGACTTGTGTAAGTATAAATAAGTATAAGTATTGTAGGACACATTACACACAGCGCCATCTGACCCCTGAATATAGGTACTGACTCACAACATACTCCCAATGAGCCAACAGGACTGTGTCAATTATCAATTTGGCTTGCACTGTATAGTGTCCAGCAAAAACATTCACATGCCTGCAATATGGCAGGTCCTAGCGGCAAAATTTAAATTGATAATCTTGACACACTTAATCAAGGATTTATGAAATAAAATGAAAATAAGACCTTGCTTTTTGCCAAATTTCGTGATTCTAGGTCAACGGGAACTACCATATAGGCTTTCGACCCAAAACCTATAGGGTACTTGCAGTTGACCTAGAATTGTCAATTTTGGTTAAAAGCAAGGTCTTACGGCACACACTAAAAGGAAAATTCCGAAAAATTAAAAAAGTTGAAAATTAATGTTTGGTACTTACAAGTTTCCGCGAAAATCTAAATTTGCCCATATCTTTTTATCGTGTTGACTCAGGACCTTGATTTTTATACACTAATAGGGACTATAGACCTCAGTATCATCACTACATAGTATAAAACAAAGTCGCTTTCTCTGTCCCTATATCCCTATGTATGCTTAAATCTTTAAAACTACGCAACGGATTTTGATACGGTTTTTTTAAATAGATAGAGTGATTAAAGAGGGGGGTTTATATGTATAATAACATCCATTAAATAGTGGAGAAATACTGTTATTTTTGAGGTTTATACCCGTGCGAAGCCGGAGCGGGTCGCTAGTCTAGTATAAATTTCAACTTGCTAGGTCCACCAGATATCGGTGGTGACACACGGACAGACGGACAAGAGAGTGATCTTATAAGGGTTCCTTTTTTTTACCTTCTAAGGTACGGAACCCTAAAATGAATAATGCCGTCTGTACCCAGCCAACACAGGTATACCGTCGAGGCGGTAAAAAAAAAAATACAGAAAATAAAATGAAGAAAGTTGCAAACAAATAACTGTAAATAAACTTAATATAAACGTTATCTATATCTAAATAATATATAACTCAAAGGTGACTGACTGACTGACTGACTGACTGACTGACTGACTGACATAGTGATCTATCAACGCACAGCCCAAACCACTGGACGGATCGGGCTGAAATTTGGCATGCAGGTAGATGTTATGACGCAGGCATCCGCTAAGAAAGGATTTTGATTAATTCTACCCCCAAGAGGATAAAATAGGGGATGAAAGTTTGTATGAAACTTTGTCAATTTTAAACCGATCGGGCTGAGACTTTGCATGCATAAAGCTACTATGACGTAGGCATCTAGCGCCTGATGAAACCGCGGGGCACAGCTAGTTAATAATATGATGTTTGCAAGTGAGCACATAAGTTAGAACGGCTGAAGTAACTTAGCCATCACAGCGATACACAGAACGTTTGAGTGTTTGAGTAGCAAAACAAAGTCCAGGGTATCGCTGCTTTGGCGCTCATTACTTTGAGACATTCAATGTTTAGTCTCAACAGCCCTGTAATTTCGCTAGCTACAGTACCTTCCAACCAGAATACAGTAATGTTTTCACACTACTGTTTGGCAGCAGAGTATCTACTGCGGTACTGCGGTGGTACCAACCTAGACGACGACGTAGAACCACCAAGTAAAACACACATAAAACAGGGGTTTTTTAACGAACTTATAATTCCTGTTTAAGTTTTAAGGAACTGTTACAGGAGCCAGACTAGCACTTGTCCGGTATTCTGGGTGTCAAAGCTTTTAAAATGGCACGAGTTATGCAAATGTATATTTGATAAATTTTGGTAATATTGTTCACGTTAAACCTTTATTACAAGGTTTAAAACATTTTAATTCCACATATGTATGCACAGGACCTTATTCCATCCTACCGTTTCAACTGTTCCAAAAACTAGAACTAAACGCTTCGTATGGGTAAATTTTTTGTAGCGATGATGGCTCAGTGGTTAGCGCGGTAGGTTCGCATGCCGAAGGGCGTGGGTTCAAACCCTAGCAATGAGCTTGAGCTCAGCCGGTAAAGGAAAAACATCGTGAAGAAACCATGGCGTGTTGGTAGGGTACTTTCTAGTACTCGGCTGGCTAGCTACCCCTCAAGTTGAAAATCTGCCGCCAAGCATCTAACGGTGTCCCGGCAGCCTCACTTGAGAGCCAGTTCCATTCCAGGCTAGGTGTGCTTTACCATCTTCGACCACACCGTCACTTAACATCAGGTGAGCTGTGGTCAAAGACATAGTCTGTCAGCCATAAAAAAAAAAACGCGTTTTCGAAAGGCTCTGTCTATCTTTACTCTGTATTGGTCAATGAACCAAAGCATAGATTGGAAATTTTAGCCTTTTCGGAGTCCATTCATGTCCTGCGTCATCAAGTTTTTGTTTAGAAATAGCCTTTGTAAAGGTTTTTTTGATACTATTTACCTAACGCTTCGTCACGGGTGCCGTGGCGTGGTCGTTTTATTGGAATACAATTATAATGTACGTAGACTAATTAAAATTATGGGTTTTTTTTGTTGTGAGTGATAAATTGGTGTTTAGGTTTTATTTTTGTAGTATAAATGTACTGAGACGAGCGAGACGTTCCACTGCTGGTAAGAGATGACGCCTGGCTATGACCATTGCAGCGATACTTAAAACTTTGAGTAGTAAAAAATCCGGCCAAGTGCGAGTCGGACTCGCGCAGCATGATAGTTCAGTGGTTAGCGCGGTCGCTACAATGCCAGACAAATCCCAACAATGAGCTTGAGCTGGCGGTGAGAGAAAACATCGTGAGGAAACTATAGCACGACTCTCTAGTACTCGGCTGGCTAGCTACCACAAGATAATTGTAAATCTGCCGCAAAGTACCCCAACCCAGCGATGCCATGGACTTTTTTAGGGTTCCGTACCTGAAAAGGAAAAAAACGGACCCCTTATAGGATCACTTTGTTGTCCGTCTGTCTGTCTGTCAAGACCCTTTTTCTCAGGAACGCGTGGAGGTGTCAAGCTGAAATTCATGTCAAATACTCGGGTCTACTGTCCCTTGGAGCTGTGAAAAAAATCAAACTTTTAAAACCCAATCAAAAGATACAGCCGTTTATGCCGAATCAACACCTATAGGGTACTTCCCGTGAACTCAGAATCTTGAAATTTGGTACGAAGCAACGACTTATAGCACAGATAAAGGAAAAATTGCGAAAAACATAAGTTACCATAAAAATAAAATACCATAACTTTTACTTATATACCTACATGTTTGTACGGAACCCTCTGTGCGCGAGTCCGACTCGCACTTGGCCGGTTTTTTTTTTTTTTTATCTAATACTGCTGCGTCATACATTTTGAGTAAAAAGAAGAAAGTAACCCATGACTGGGCAGTTTTAGCATCCGCCTCGGATTTCTATGAGTTTCTTTTATTTTAATACCGTAATGCAAAGACTAGTCTACAACGATTTTTTTTTATAAGTGACAGGTTAGATGTTTGACTATAGCTCACCTGACCCATTCAATACAAGCTCTTAACACGTCGTGTTTTGATGTGAATACTTGTCTGTTTAAATTTGCTTTCATCACATCACATCATATCATCAGCCATAGGACGTCCACTGCTGGACATAGGCCTCCTCCTTGGGAGGGTTTTTGCCAATACTCGCCACGCTTGGCAGGCGGGTTGGCGAGCGCAGTTAGGTGTGATTGTTCAAGGAAGACGGTGCTGCCCATCTTCAGGATTAGGTACATCCCTTAGCTGACTCTTACGGCAACCAGAGAAGGTGGGGTACTATTCTTACGCCGGCACCACCACGACATTGCTTTCATAGCGGGAGGCAACTCAGAAAACTGACGATAACAAAATCAGGGGATAAATTTTGGTGTTTCAAAGTTCTGAGGTAACAAATATATAAAAAAAAAAAACAATAGAATGGAGTACCTCTTCGTCGGTTAAAGTTTTTTTAATTTTTTATGGCTGACAGGCTAGGTGTTTTGACCACAACTCACCTGATGCTAAGTGACGGTGTGGTCGAAGATGGTAAAGCACACCTAGCCTGGAATAGAACTGGCTCTCAAGTGAGGCTGCCGGAACACACCGTTAGATGCTTGGCGGCAGGTCAAGCTCAATGTTGGGGTTTGGACCCACGCCCTTCGGCATGCGAACCGACCGCGCTAACCACTGAGCTATCATCGCTGATATATCTGTGTTTGTCAGTGTACTCTTTATGTTCTCTGACACCTAGTTTCAGGTTATCTAAAGCTAATAAGTCTTTTCTCGGGAATTGCGTTAGATTCTATAATAAAATCCCACTTGAGGTAACTAAAATGTCCTATAATAAATTCAAAGATTTTATAAAGCAGAAGTTAATTGACAAAGCCTACTATAAGGTGGCTCAATACGTGGAAGACAGGAATATATGGTTGTACTAGCTTTTCTCTGCACTTGCATCCCCCTGGCTAAGTGACAATTGTAGTAAGCATAATGTATTAATATTTATAACTGTAAACTGTAACCTAATATGAAAAGAAAGATCCACAAATAAAAAATGCCTTGCTGAGTTTCTTACCGGAGTCTTCTCAATTGAAGTGTAATTACGAGCCGGTGGTAGATTCAAACATGTAACTTAACGTTCATAAGTGCCTTACCAGGGCCTAAACTGCATAAATGACTTTTTGATTTTGATTATGAAAAAACACGGATGAAATTGCGGACGCAGTGGCATTCAAAGCTGACAACATTCAGTGCCGTATATGTATATATGCTCGCAGTGTATATCATTGATTTTAACGACGAGCCTTCACAACTCGAGTACCAACGTAAATGAAAACCGCTGAAGTATGTCGCTGACGATTGTATGCTAGGGAGTGGCCTAACCTTTGGGGACAAAAGACTTTAGTGCGTCAAGGTCGGTTACCAATTTTTGAATAAAGTGCATAGTTCAGTTTTTAAGGTGATCACCATCATCATCATCATCCCTTTGCTGTCCACTGATGGCAGATGGCAGATTTTCAACTAGCATAGAAGCTAGCTAGCCGCGTACTAAAAAGTACCCTACCACCAGCTTTCCTGATGGTTTCCTCTCGACTGGAAATAGTCGAGCTCAAGCTACTTTTTTTTTTATGGATAGTCTGTGTGGTTGACCACAACTCAGCTGATATTAAGTGACGGTGTGGTCGAAGCACACCTAGCCTGGAATGGAACTGGCTCTTAAGTGAGGCTGCCGGAACACACCGTTAGATGCTTGGCGGCAGATTTTCAGCCGAGTACTAGCAAGTACCCTACCACCACGCTATGGTTCTTGACCTCAAGCCCTTCGGCATGCGAACCGACCGCACTAACCACTGAGCTATCTATCATCGCTACAAAGATGATAGTAAGATTATGTAGCGATGAGAGGTCAGTGGTTAGCGCGGCCGGTTCACACTCCGAGGAGTGTGGGTTCAAACCCCAACAATGAGCTTGGGCTGCCGGTAAAGGAAACCATAGCGTGGTGGTAGGGTATGTTCTAGTACTCGGCTGGCTAGCTTCCACCCTCAAGTTGAAAATCTGACTCCAAGCACCTAACGGTGTCTTACGGCAGCCTCGCTTTAGATCCAATTTCATTCCAGGCTAGGTGTGCTTTTACCATCTTCGACCACACCGTCACTTAACATCAGGTGAGCTGTAGTCAAACACCTAGCCTGTCAATCATAAAATATTCAAAATGACGAAACGCTTGAAACTGGCAAACGCATAAAGTGCGAAGCCAAGATCAAAGAAAAAAAAAACGCTACCACGTGTTACATCGTTGCAAACACTATTGTTTTATCTATGCCCGGTACTAGACATATGGCACGAACATGAGATGATTCACCAATTATATTTTTGTCAATTTGTGACATAACATACTATGTCATACAACCGAGTAAAACGAAGCGTTGATTATAGAATAGATATAGAATGTAATTCTAAAGTTTGAAGTCTATTAACTTAAACGATCGCTTTTAACGATAAAGCTGCTAGTTGTTGCACTATTGTTAAGTTACCTATTTCTGTTATTGATGTTGTGAACAATAAATATATACCTACTTATATGTTTATATATAACAATGTCGCGTGGTGGTAGGGTACGTTCTAGTACTCGGCTGGCTAGCTACCACCCTCAAGTTGAAAATCTGCCGCCAAGCATCTAACGGTGTGTTCCGGCAGCCTCACTTGAGAGCCAGTTCCATTCCAGGCTAGGTGTGTTTACCATCTTCGACCACACCGTCACTTAACATCACGTGAGCTGTGGTCAAACACCAAGCCTTTTTTTTAATGGTTGACCACAGCTCACCTGTGGTCGAATTAATAATTTTAATAATAATTTATGACATTTAAAATCAACTATGACATTAACAATTGATTGTGCTATTTAATAATTAATTTAAAAAAAAATGTGAGTATAAAATACCTAATTCCCTCCTTAGTATTCCCTCCTTCCATCTTCCTCTATCTTTTGCAATCTGAACCCATTCGTTCATACATGAGTCAAATTCGTCACTCCATCTCCGTCTGGGCCGTCCAGGAGGTCGTTTGCCATCCTGAGGGAACCATTGTGTCGTGTTTTTGGCCCAACGATCTCCCGGCATACAGCTAACATGGCCGACCCACATCACACATCATCATCCATAGGATGTCCACTGCTGGGCATAGGCCTCCCTCTTGGGGGGGTTTTGCCAATACTCGACTCGCTTGGCAGGCCGGTAGGCACCACCACGCAAACAATGCACGAGTGTATTTTGAACACATTCATATGAATAGCGATTGTAGCTCCTCCATTAAGTCCAAAAGATAAACCATTGTTGATACTAATTTCCATTCATTAATATACAATTTCGCGCAGTGTTCATGGAATGCGACCAGTAGATATACATATGTACATAATTACAAAATTTCAAAACTAGTGCCTGTGCAAATCAATTGAAAATACTTGTGTATTCATGCGTAGAGTGCATTCTGCTGTTTCTAATTATTTTACTGTTACTTTAACTCGTTTTTAGGGTTCCGTACCTCAAAAGGAAAAAACGGAACCCTTATATCGCTTAGTTATCCGTCTGTCTGTCAAGGCCCTTTTTCTCAGGAACGCGTGGAGGTATCAAGCTGAAATTCATATCAAATACTCAGGTCTACTGTCCCTTGGAGCTGTGAAAAAAAAAAACAAAAGATACAGCCGTTTATGCTGCAAATTTTCGACACTCGCAAGGGAATCAAATCCTACAGGTACTTCCCGTGAACTGAGAATCTTGAAATTTGGTACGAAGCAACGTCTTATAGCACAGATAAAGGAAAAATTGCGAAAAGCATAGGTAAATTACCATTAAAAAATATACCATAACTTATACTTATATAAACCTACAGGTTTGTACGGAACCCTCGGTGCGCGAGATCGACTAGCACTTGGCCGGTTTTTTTTATTGTAATCAATGGAGCAATTTTTTTTTTTTTTTCAATTTAAAGTAGGTTTACGTTTGACCACACTCCGTCTACCTATTTACTCTAGAGTTGAAGACACCCATATTGTACCTAACAAGGAACACATTCAGGTTCCATTCCAGGCTAGGTGTGCTTTACCATCTTCGACCACACCTACACTTAACATCAGGTGAGCTGTCGTCAAACACCAAGCCTGTCAGCCATAAAAAAAACACACTGCGACAGAGACTTCCACAACGCCTCTGGCAACAAATTATACTTTTTAGAAAATCTGGTAACAAAACTAGTACGGTCTAGGTAGGTACCACCGCAGTACCAGATATTCTGTCGCCAAGCAGTAGTGTGTGAACATTACTGTGTTCCGGTTTGAAGGGTACTGCAGCTAGCGAAATTACAGGGCTATTGAGACTAACCATCGAAAGGCTCAGATTAATAAATAAAATAAATATCGTAGGACATTACACACAGCGCCATCTGACCCCAAACTAAGCAAAGCTACTATGACAGTCAAATAACTGATAGAATACATAAATACTTTTATTTTTTTTGGAAATATAATATACTTATAATACATACCGAACACCCTAGAACAAACATTTTGTTTATACCTACCATAAAATGCTTGTCCTAAGTGGGAATCGAACCCACGCCTTACAACTCTAAAGGCAGATATTCTACCAATGAACCAACAGGGTTGTTAAAGTCTATATTGAGCGCCAAAGCAGCAATGCCCTGGACTTTGTTTTACTACTCAAAGTTCTGTTTATTGCTGCAATGGTCATGGACAGGCGTTATCTCTTAACATCAGGAGAGCGTCTCGTTCGTCTCATTACAGATAGTACCTGGTTGACCGAGCATTGCTCGGCTGAAAACATGGATAAAACGACGTTTTGTGAAAATTAAACCTGGCTAGATCGATTTTTCGCCCCCGAAACCCCCTGGATACAAAATTTCATGAAAATCGTTGGAGCCGTTTCCGAGATTCAAAATATATATATATATATATATACAAGAATTGCTCGTTTAAAGATATAGATAACAAATTGACAGCCCTGTTGGCTCATTGGGAGTGTGCCTGCCTGAGCTGTAGGGCGTGGGTTCGATTTCCGCCAAGGACAAATGTTTGTTTGGTATAAACAAATGTTTGTCCTGTGTCTGGGTGTTCTGTATGTATTATAAGCATGTATTTACAACAAAAGCATTAATGTATTCTATCAGTTATCTGACTTCCATCACACAAGCTCTGCTTAGTTTGGGGTCAGATGGCGCTGTGTGTAATGTGTTCTACAATATTTAATTTAAAAAAAATATATATATCCAGCCCAATCCTGTTATGTCCATGTCTTGGGAAATCAATACCTCAAGGTGGAGCACGTTTTTTACCAGCCTTGTATTAGAAAATGTTTTCGAAAACAAACCAGAGTATCAAGTCAGTCGCGTCAGATAGATTGCTCAAGTCTCCGCAACGCAATAAGTTTTTTGTCGACTTCTGAGAAAAATGAAAGTCCGTACCGCCAGTCACATAGGAAATATGTACTAATTGCGACATAGTTAATGAATACTAATAGAAAATGTGCGAAAAACGCGGGCAATTTTGCTTTGGAGAATTTATTTTAAGACTCACTGCTATAGGTATATATAATTTCAACAGAGAGGGGCGCAGACATTAAAGATATAAAATCTTTAATGTCTGCGCCCCTCTCTTATACCTTCACGTTTTTGTTGAACAACCCCGGGTTGCACTGTTGAAAACACACGCTGGCGACGATTTCAAAATCAAAATCAAAAAGTCATTTATTCAGTTTATTCCCTGGTAAGGCAATTATAAACGTTAAGTTACATTTTTGAATCTACCACCGGCTCGTAATTACACTTCAACTGAGAAGACTCCGGCAAGAAACTCAGCAAGGCATTTTTTTTGTGGATCTTTCTTTTCATATTAGGTTACAGTTTACAGTTATAGATATTAATTAATACATTATGCTTACTACAATTGTCACTTAGCCAGGGGGATGCAAGTGCAGAGAGAAGCTACTACAACCATATATTCCTGTCTTCCACGTAATGAGCCACCTTATAGTAGGCTTTGTCAATATTTCCGCACATCAGCAGTTCTTGCAAGGAACGTGGTCTGGAAACGTTTTATACGTTTATAATTTGGAATTTCCACTGTAAGAGGGTGTCTTTTAGCGAGTCTGGTCGTGTTTTAAATTTGCGATGGCAAGATTAGATCATGTAGTTCTAGGACACTCTCACCGTAGTGTTTACCATAAAAAACCAACAGAGTAGCCACTTCACGCCGCGCCGGTGTGAAGCTTCAAATTCACATTCGAATCGTCATGCCTTTTTTTATGTAACAGTAATGAGACGAACGAGACGCTCTCCTGATGTTAAGAGATAACGCCTGTCCATGACCATTGCAGCGATACACAGAACTTTGAGTAGCAAAATAAAGTCCAGGGCATCGCTGCCTTGGCGCTCATTACTTTGAGACTAGATGGTTAGTCTCAACAGCCCTGTAATTTCGCTACTTGCACTACCCTTCAAACCGGAACACAGTAATGTTTACACACTACTGCTTGGCGGCAGAGTATCTGGTACTTCGGTGGTACCTACCTAGTCGACCTGCTGCTAAGGAAATCTACCACCAAGGAAGTAGTATTTTTTTAATGACTGACGGGCTAGGTGTTTGACCACAACTCACCTGATGGTAAGTGACTGTGTGGTCGAAGATGGTAAAACACACCTAGCCTGGAATGGATCTTACCAATCTTCACCACTCATCAACCAATCACCAATCTTAGCCATCACTTTAATGGAATCCAAAGCCTCAAGTTGGTACTTTGCAGAATCATGCCAAAGATGGGAGCAATACTCCATATATGATCGATTGTAACATTGGACAAACACATGCCTAGTCTGTGGTCAAAAAATTAAACGATCAAATTACATATCATTAAAAAAAAAACTAAAAGCCACATACCTACTAGAAACAGTTGGTACCTTTATCTATAACATTATCGCCACTGTTACCGAGAAATGGCCGTGGAATATTTTTAAAACGGAGTTTTTGACTTCGAAAACGATAACGTGCTATCACGAATTACGTAACATTTTCGAAATGATAAACGGTCATAGGGTCGTGTGCCCTTATCTACATGCGTGTCTGGACGCAGAATACTGTGTAGTGAGAGTTAAATTGGTCGGCTGGACGAGTGAACTGACCCTATACTATAAGCTTCTTATTGCGATATATTTTTTTTTATGCCATAGGTCGCAATCAAGCAGACGGGTTGCCTGATGGTTAGCAATCACTGTCGCCTGTGGATATCTGCAAAATCTTGCCCTCCATTTTTATTTCAGATTATAAAAATATGAGACAAATTTGTTTGGTTTTGTTATTTTCCTCCTAATTATTTATTAAATATATTTAAATTCTGCCGTGGTGGTGCCGGCGTAAGAATAGTACCCCACCCTCTCTACCCGTGGTTGCCGTAAGAGCCGGCTAAGGGATGTAATCCAGAAGATGTGCAGCAGCGTCTTCCTTGAACGATCACACCTAACTGCGCTCACCAACCCGCCTGCCAAGCGTGGCGAGTATTGGCAAACCCTAGTGAATTGTTTTCGGTTTTAAGTAATTGATAGTGATCAGTAACCATATTTCTCGAAATGGTTTTGAATTTTGGCTGATGGTTTTAAAAAAAAGAGTCGTAGAAAACACCTCACCACCATGTTTTCGATGTTTTCCTTCACCAGCAGCTCGAGCTCATTGCTGGGGTACGAACCCACGCCCTTCGGCATGTGAACCGTCCGCACTACCCACTGAGCTATCATCGCTACAAATTCTATATCTTATCTAATTTTAATTTCTAATGCGTAAGTAATGAAATAAAAAAAAATTATTTAATTAAGATTGCTCTTGTAATTAACAGAACAAAATTTTATATTTTTTTTAATGTACCTATACCAGATGGAAATAGGAATAAGAATTGTGTGTATATATTGCCTTGACCATTGCCATGCTCCTTGCGGCGGCGTCGTGTGTCGGGCGATCATCAGATATGGTTGAGGAGGATGATGGTTGGCACATGCGTCATACAAATGATCGGGAGCTGCTTGCGGGTCGTTGCTCTGCTCGCGGTATACATCACGTGACCATACGTCCCGTTTTTAAACGGGACTGTCCCATTTTCTGCTACTCCGTCCCGGCATTCTCAAGAAAAGCTTCTGAACACCAAATTGACCCTTTTTTAGTTACAGAAAGGTCAATACCGATATCAAAATTCATAAAAGACAATTTTTTGTATTTGACCACATCTCACCTGATGTTATGTGACGGTGTAGTCGAAGATGGTAAAGTACATCCGGCCTGGAATGGTACTGGCTCTCAAATGAGGCTGCCGGAACACACCGTTAGATGCTTTGCAGCAGATTTGAGGGTAGGAAAGTACAGGTTACTATAGGTTTTCGACCCGAAACCTATAGGCGGTAGTACCAGTTAACATAGAATCACAAAGTTTGGCAATAAGCTAACTCTTACAGATCAAATACTTAAAGGAAACATTCCAGAAAATAAAAAAATAAAAAAACGCAAATTTTGATACAAGTTTTCGCGAAAATCTAAATTAGGTATAATAAAATATCATAATAAAAATGACACCAATTTTATTATGGCGGTATAATGGGTAGGTACGGAACCCTCGGCGCATGAGTTCGACTCGTACTTAACCGTTAAAAAAACTAACTTTCAATGATAACTTTAATTGTTAATGTTATTAAATTAAAATAAAGAATATAAAAACACTGATAAATAATCTGTTATATGTGCCGATGTGCACCTCTTTTATGGCAGCATGATAATGAAAGAGCCAATAAATACTGCTAAGGAACAAAACAGTTTTTTAACAATTAAATTATGTTAAGACTTTAAAAATCAGATTCATATTAAACTTATATTAGACGGAGAGCTAGCGACCAAATCGGTCATGTGGCTTCAGCTACTTCCCTGAAGAACCGCGTGGAGACGCGCTGGCGTGTTCGCCGGCTGATACCCCCTCCACGTCCGCTTTTGTATTCCCCTCAGCACATTTTCGAACGAAATCCAACGATTTCAACAATTTTTTTCGACACCTTCCCATCGATATATTTGCATGGCTATTTTTTTGGGGCTTACATATTAATTAATCTCGCGTCAGAAAAAAAGCCAATACAGCTGAGCCCACATGAAAATTATTATTATTTTGGTATTTTTAATTAACGCTGGCAACCCCTTCCCACCACCCGATCGATCTAAATTTTTTTTTGGGTGCACAGGGATAGCTAACGGGAAGGGAAGTAGCTAACGGAGTTTCAATACTGCTGAAGCCACATGACCAATTTGGTCGCTAGCTCTTAGACTATATAGGTAATTCTGTGAAAATCACAGCTTTTAATCAGTTTCAATAATAATTAAACATTGTGTTAATCAACAATTAAATACCTATATAAAATCTGTCTGAAAACAACGAAAAAGAAGTCGAACTCTCATAAACTATAATCTATAACATAAACTATAACTCATGGCATAAACTATAATCTATAACATAAACTATAATCTATGGCGTAAACTATAATCTATGGCATAAACTATAATCTATAACATAAACTATAAATAATCTATAACATAAACTATAATCTATATGATTTAAAACTATATAATAAACTATTTAAAACTAAATGATGTATTGAAGCCATGAAAGAGCCGGCTCTTTCAAAACATAGTGCTTTATTAACACGTGCTTAAAAATAAAGCCTCAAATTAAAGCTACTACACCAGAACGCTAATCTAATATTATTTGTGCAAAAAAAAGGCAAATATATGCGCAACAAGACGACATATCTTTTTTGTCAACTTATGCAATACTCTTCTTATATATTTTTTTAAATTAAATAAACTTGCTTTTTGGCTACTAAATTTTTGTAACAGTCCTGTGACACCATTTGTTGTCATAGAACTGTCAAAAGTGACAGTTATCCAGTGTTGCCATATAAGGAGTAAAATTAAACTTTAATAGAATATCGGTAAGTAATAAAAAATCACATCGGCTATTTCATGCACATTCCCTGCTAGAAAAATTTTCTATCACCATTAAATAAATCGTTATCAAAGCATTGCTAGGAACCAAAATAAATAAGAACCTGTTTTTTAAATTTCAAAATGCCGTTCAAATACCTGTCTTGGCCAACATAGCAACAGTAAAAATAAATAAAAACACGACTCGGCTAAAAATAAATTCTGAAATTGGAATTTCCGAAAATACATTTGGAAGCAAAAAACTGATGGAGCTATAAAATTATACGATTGCTCAAAAATATAATTGACTGTATAATTTTGACATCAGGTTTTGTTGCTTGGATTATACATGTGAATAAATCAGAGTCAACTCTAACTGTATAGTAATACGGACAAAAATCCCCCAATCGTTTATTTTTAGGGTTCCTTACCCAAAGGGTAAAACGGGACCCTATTACTAAGACTCCGCTGTCCGTACGTCTCTCCGTCTATCACCAGGCTGTATCTCATGAACCGTGATAGTTAGACAGTTGTTCACAGATGATGTATTTCTGTTGCCGCTATAACAACAAATACTAAAAAACACAATAAAATAAATATTTAACGGGGCTCCCATACAACAATGGTGATTTTTTTTTTGCTGGTTTTTGTTCAATTTTGATAACGGCAACAAGTGACGCTTTAAAAACTTTTTTCTTTAAAAATAAATAATTAAATTAAAAGAAAACAAATATTTAAGGGTCCCATAAAACAAACGTGATTTTTTGCCGATTTTATTGTAAACTACTTTTGACTGATTTTCGACCAGTTTTCACTAGAGCGACATAGTTTGGTTTAAAGTTAATGTCATTTTGAACAGCCACTAAAACGTCAATTTCTCATATATAAATCTTTATATATAAAAATTTCGTGTTACGTTTGTCCGCAATCAACTCCTCAATTACTGAACCGATTTTAACCAAATCTTGCACACTGTGTGCAGTTTGATCCAACTTGAGAGATAGGATAGTTTACATTTCAATTTATAATAGCAGTATTTTTTTGTTGTTTATTATACAACAAAGATGTATAATTAGCTGTGATTTGCATTTGGCGGTGTAAGGTAATTTATTAGCTGGATTGAGTAAGTATCCAACAGATGGCGCTACGTTAAAAGTCCAAACACTTCATATGCGCTACAATTTATTTCGGTTGGTTCGCATGCCGAAGGGCGTGGGTTCAAACCCCAACAATGAGCTTGAGCTGCCGGTGAAGGAAAACATCGTGAGGAAACCATAGCGTGGTGGTAGGGTACTTTCTAGTACTCGGCTGGCTAGCTACCACCCTCAAGTTAAAAACTGCCGCCAAGCATCTAACGGTGTGTTCCGGCAGCCTCACTTGAGAGCCAGTCCCATTCCAGGCTAGGTGTGCTTTACCATCTTCGACCACACCGTCACTTAACATCAGGTGAGCTGTGGTCAAACACCTAGCCTGTCAGCCATAAATAAAAAAAAGGTATTCATTTATAATACTAGAAACTAGTATATATTTTAAATAATAATCATTAAGTATAATTTAAATATATATATCGACTTCATTCCACCAAACACGGCTAGGGGCTAGGTCACATTGTTTTATTATGAAGATCTAGTGTAATCATCATAAGATGATGAAACCGGAAAGCAACTGAGACTATTCTAGTGTATTTTAAATGCTTGTTAAGCTAAGTGTTTTGATCACAGCTCACCTGTTGTTAGGTGACGGTGTAGTCGAAGATGGTAAAGCACGCCTAATCTGGAATGGAACTGGCTCTCAAGTGATGTTGCCGAACACCGTTAGATGGCAGATTTTCAACATGTAAAAGTAATGAGACGAACGAGACGCTCTTCTGATGGTAAGAGTTAACGCCTGTCCATGTCCATTGCAGCGATACACAGAACTTTGAGTAGTAAAACAAAGTCCAAGGCATCGCTGCTTTGGCGCTCATTACTTTGAGACTTTCGATGGTTAGTCTCAACAGTCCAGTAATTTCGCTAGATGCAGTATCCTTCAAACCGGAACACAGTAAAGTTTACACACTATTGCTTGGCGGCAGAATATCTGGTACTGCGGTGGTACATACATACCTAGACGACCTCCTTGCTAAGAAAAAACTTAGACAGCATATTTTTTTAAGTTTTTTTTTTGTTTTAATATCAAACCACTGAATCGATTTTGATATAATATCTATGTGACCAATGGGAAAGTAGGTATATATCCTTTCATCTAAAAAAAGTTTTTTTTTTCAAATCTCTACATAGTATAAAACAAAGTCGCTTCCCGCCGTCTGTACGCTTACACCTTTTAAACTACGCGACGGATTTTAATGCGGTTTCCATCAATAGACAGAGTGATTCAAGAGGAAGGTTTATATGTATAATGCATGCATATGCACCACATTAGTATCTACATTGCACCCGTGCGAAACCGGGGCAGGTCGCTAGTCAGTTTATAAATGACGTAGTAAGCAACATAAAGAAAAAAATTATTAAGAATTGTGTTAGATTATTTGCTAGTACCTGGTTGACCGAGCTTTGTTTGGCTGAAAAAATGGATAAAACGACGTTTTCTTAAAATGAAACCTAGCTAGATCGATTTATCGCCCCCGCTACCCCCTACATACTAAATTTTATGAAAATTGTTGGAGCTGTTTCCGAGATTCTGATAATTTGTAGCTAGTGCTAAAAATATTTATTATTTAATTATTATTACAATATTTTTTAGACAAAAAGACCGTCAGATGAGGGATATGTGGCCAGAATGCTGGCAGCATTGCCACGTTGGATGGCAATGCTAAGCTTTTGACCAAAGTAGATGCCAGCATTCTGGTCACCTGAAGCCTCCTTTAAACGTTTGGCCAGGTCCCGATACAGATCGTGAGCGGCCGGCCCTCACGGTCCTAAAGTTTCAACCCCAAACGGCACATTCTATCTAAATAGCTATATTTGTGCCGTTTGAGGTTTTCGGCTTTAGATGCAGCAGCACCAGCTTGTCCCGAAGTCACAGAAAGATGAGACGGCGCCAAGGTGTCGACACATGTGGCATCCCACACCAGAGGCCGTCCCATCTTCCATGGGATAAGGGTCATACCGTCAGGTCTCTTGCCGTCGTCCCGCATCAGTCCGTTCGGTTCTAAAACTGCTGGGACGCCGGCACTGACAAAAGCCCGACGGATGATGTCGTTCAAGCTGGCGTGCCGAGATATACGCCCGGCACTTTTACTACATGAAAGCGCGTGGTGACCGAGGCGATCCGCTGTTTCACCGCACGAACAGCGATGAGGGACCTGGCATAGCGCTTCTATCCTTAATGATATGGCCACTCGGAAAGTGTTATCATCTAAAAGTTTACCAAAGATTGCTCGTTTAAAGGTATAAGATTTAGGTAAAGCATATTAAAAAATCAATCAGAAAGTAACTAAAAACGACTCAAAAACTTAGGTTGTAAAACGTCATATATGATGAAATATAGGAATGTAATTAATTGTTAATTTATTTACATTATTAGCATGAAATATTACAAATCTTGTAGCTATCAAAATTATGAGAAGCGAACTGACAAAAGTCATGCATATGAATCTAATTGCTTAGGTCACGATTCGTACATGGACCACTTCAACAGATAATCTATCAAAAAATAACCTGTTTATCTAGTTATTAGTTCATCTACTTCATTATTTGAGTGGCACGTGTTCAATCTTATGTTTTATGTATATCAGAATACTTACCAACAATTTTGCCACTACCAGCGGTAAATCTTTTTAGCAAAAGGTCATCTATGTAGCGTGAAAAAGTCCAAAATTGTACGCGATTAACATAAGTTGCCCCCGTATCATATCGACGGGTTACGTCAATCTCGTACATTTTTGGACTTGTCTCTCCGCATAGATGACCCACCTACACCTTTTGCTGAGGAAATCTTTCAAAATTGTTGGTAAGTTTTCTGATATATATATACTTACCTACGTACATAAATTTTGGAACTTTTTGGAACATTTATAAAATATTTTGGACTGTGAATAATGTACGGGATTGACATAAGCTGCCCACGTGAAATATCGACAGTTGATGTCAATCTCGTACATTTTTGAACTGTAAAACGGGTAGGTACGGGATTAACATAATCTGCCCACGTGACATATCGACAGCGTTTGTCAATCTCGTACATTTTTGGACTGTAAAACAGGTACGGGATTCACATAAGCTGCCCACGTGACATATCGACAGCGTTTGTCAATCTCGTACATTTTTGGACTGTAAAGAATGTACGGGATTGACATAAGCTCCCGGGACATGACTTATCGACAGCATTTGTCAATCTCGAACATTTTTGGACTGTAAAACATGTACGGGATTGACATAAGCTCCCCACGTGACATATAGACAGCGTTTGTCAATCTCGTACATTTTTTACTTTTCTATTCGCGTTATAGCTAATCGAATGTTACATTGTGTAGGCACTCGGGTACCACTGCAGTATTTACAAGAAAAAAAAAGAAGTATTTATGTATTCTATCAGTTATCTGACTGCCATAGTATTAGCTCTGCTTAGTTTGGGGTCAGATGGCGCTGTGTGTTATGTCCTAAGATAAAAAAAAGTTACTTTTCAAATCCATTTGTTCGATTCGTATAAAAAGTATAATTTCTCATAAATTTGATTGATATAAAATCGGTCCCCCCGGTCCTCGGGAACAAAATAAAATATACGATATGATTTAAATAATAATCATGACACGAATTGCGCAAACAATGACATTTTAATTGAGAAACATTTTGACATTGGATTTTAGATCTTTAACTATGATCTTCAAGGTGTAAAAATAGCATTTTATCTTCCGTTGCTCGCATTGCAAGATGCTTATACTATTAATCGACAATTGTACATAAGATAATTGATTGATTCAGGCGTTACTTTGCGGAAGTTCATTTTGAGTGTTCAAGGTATATATTTAGTTTATTTCCGCTTAACAGTAATTTCAGTTACAACAGTAATGAAGATTTAAATTTAACTTACTTGACAACAGTTTAAAAAACTTGACAACTATAAAAAAAAATGACATAAACTTAAAAGCTAAAATAAATTAAATAAAAACAACAGCCACAAAAAAAGAGGATATAAATACATGTGGTTTTTATTTATTTGTTTTAGCTTTTAAGTTTATATCAAATTTAGTTTTAGATATTAAGTAAAGATGATAAGGTTTTCAAATTGTTGGCAAGTTTTTTTAAATGGTTGTCAAGTTTTTTAAATTGTTGTCAAGTTTTATAAATTGTTGTTGTTTTTTAAATTGTTGTCAAGTAAGTTAAATTTGAATCTTCATTACTGTTGTAACTCAAACGACAGTTAAGCGGGAAGCTACGATCAAAAAAGATCGATCGAAGATTTGTTCGTAGATGACAGACCGACAGGCGCCTCGCGCTAAAAACCTGCGTCAATCAACGCTAGTAGGGAAGATGTATAATATCTGGTAACTTGTTGTACAATACTCGTCTCATGTATGTATACGGATATTCTATGATAAGTATTCCCTTATCGAATTATATATTCAAATTATTTGAGACGATCATTTACAAAGTTATGATAAACAGGAAGTTTTTAAGACAGTTTATTCATTTTTAATCTTTACATAACGATTAATATACTTAACACACAAGTATGTTAATTTATCGAGTACTTAAAAGATACCATCATTATTAATATATGCCTTGTCACTTTGTCATAATTATTATTTATAGCATATTTAATATCATAAAATAAAGCTTTCACTATTTGGGATTCTGGTAGCGATGATAACTCAGTGGTTAGCGCGGTCGGTTCATACACTGAAGGGTGTGGGTTCAAACCCCAACAATGAGCTTCAGCTGCCGGTGAAGGAAAACATCGCGAGGAAACCATACAATTCTATTACAGGCTAGGTGTGCCAACTTTGACAACACCCTGACTTAACATCAGGTAAGCTGAACGAAACACCTAGCCTATCAAACATTAAAAAAAAATCGTGAGGAAACTATAGCATGGTGGTAGGGTATTGTCTAGTACTCGGCTGGCTAGCTACCACACTCAAGTTGAAAATCTGTCGCTAAGCACCCAAAGGTGTGTTGCGACAGTCTCACTTGAGAGCCAGTTCCATTCCAGGGTAGATGTGTTTACCATTTTCGTCCGCACCATCACTTAACATCAAACTTGTCAACCATAACAAAAAATGTTAATTAAACTTATAATATTTTCCTTTGTTACAGATAAAACTGATCTGCCACCTCTGGATAACATTCCAAAACAATTTTACACAAATCTAAAACGAAGTACCTATCTGAATCAGATATTAGTGTAGTTAGTGAAATTTTCTATTTATATTAGAAAATTCGACCAAAATTTTCTACCAAACTTTAAAATTATGCGAAACTGTTTCCTACCCTGCCTTCTTTATACCAAAGCCTTGTAGAGTTAGTGACTGGACTATTATATTAGTGAAAATAATTGGACGGAACAAGATCTAATTATTGCATAATTGTTGAATAAAACTATTATAAAAACTCGATCAGTAGTAATAAATTACTAAATGGTCAATAAGTGGTTAAACAATACAAAGTGACTAAATAAACTTCAATTGTTTTAAAACGCAAGAAATAAAGTGACTAAATGAACGCGATTGTTTAAGATAGAAGATATAAAGTGACTAAATGAACGCGATTGTTTAAGATAGAAGAAATAAAGTGACTAAATGAACGCGATTGTTTAAGATAGAAGAAATAAAGTGACTAAATGAACGCGATTGTTTAAGATAGAAGAAATAAAGTGACTAAATGAACGCGATTGTTTAAGATAGAAGAAATAAAGTGACTAAATGAACGCGATTGTTTAAGATAGAAGAAATAAAGTGACTAAATGAGACTAATTGTTGGAGAATAGCGGAAGATGTTGCCTCAGCAGTATTGTCTGCGATGGAAGCATCATCACTCTAACGTGCAGAGCATGTTCACGCAGCTCTTGGAAAAAGGTTAGTATATTTGTGTAGTATAAAATAAATATGCTATTTGTTTAGTGTTTTTGCCGTGGTGGTGCCGGCGTAAGAATAGTACCCCACCCTCTCTACCCGTGGTTGCCGTAAGAGTCGGCTAAGGGGTGTAATCCGGAAGATGGGCAGCAGCGTCTTCCTTGAACAATCACACCTAACTGCGCTTGCCAACCCGCCTGCCAAGCGTGGCGAGTATTGGAGAAATCCCCCCAGAAGGAGGCCTATGTCCAGCAGTGGACGTCCTATGGCTGATAATGTGTAAAATATTTGTTTACTTCAGTTTGTAAAATATATTTTGATTTTTGTGCCAATTGTTATTTTCCATAGTTCCGTATTTTTTACATCCAAATAGTTTTATTTATTTCTAAAATATAGCTTGATTTTTGTGTCAGTTGTTATTTTTCATAATTTTTACATCTAAATTATACTTAGTGTATTTTTTACAGTTTGTAAGATATAGCTTGATTTTTGTGCCAATTGTCATTTTCAATAGTTCAATATTTTGTAGATTTAAATGGTTTTATAAGGTGAGCCAAATAATATTTATGAGCAGAGATTCATCAATAAGTTTTAATTTTTTTCCCCATGAAAATTAAATTTTATTATTTCGTAGTAAAATCAATTTTTTCGCTTTCCTCTAAGATTCGGTTTCTGTTTGAATAGAATGGCCCATTCACCGCTTGACCGCGATAAATGTCGCTTCGGTTCACATTGCGAAGCGAAGCAAGTTATGCGCCTAATTTTCGCTGAATAAAGTTTAATTACGCACCGCCTAATGTTCCGCTTACTGACGGTCTAGCACAGGGGTTCCCAAACTTATTTTGTCTACTGCCCACTTTGAGAATAAATTATTTTTTAGCGCCCCCATTTTTTTACCTACGTCTAAGAGGCCTCCTAGCTAAATGAAATTACAAATCACCCTCCAAGCCTCTACACAACGCCCCCATTTTTTTTCTGGGTCTCTTACCGCCCCTCATTAGGCCTGCAGCGCCCACAAGGGGGCGTTATCACCCACTTTGGGAAAGACTGGTCTAGCATGATAATTTGCGTAAAAACTTTCATTATGTTTTGGATACCAAAATCCTCAGTACATACATAGCTCTACCGTATTAATTTGCAATATACTACGTACATATGTAGGTGCCGTGGTGGTGCCGGCGTAAGAATAGTACCCCACCCTCTCTACCCGTGGTTGCCGTAAAAGTCGGCTAAGGGATGTCATCCAGGAGATGAGCAGCAGCGTCTTCCTTGAACAATCACACTTAACTGCGCCCGCCTGCCAAGCGTGGCGAGTATTGGCAAAATCAGGAGGAGGCCTATGTCCAGCAGTGGACGTCCTATGACTGGTGATGATGTGATGTACCTACATATATAGAACCTAATCTATACTACCTATATAGAAAATAATACCTATCCATATAGAAAAAAAAAACACGGCCTAGACTAAATAAAAAAAGAAAAAGTATACTGTACATTCAGCGAATCCATAATCATCCAATAAAAAAATCATGTCATGCATGTCTTGCACACGCGTTGGGGGGTTCCTTTTCAATACATATCTAATCTTATCTAATACCTTTAAACGAGCAATTCTTGTATATATATAATATATTCTGAATCTCGGAAACGGCTCCAACGATTTTCATGAAATTTTGTATGCAGGGGTTTCAAGGGCGATAAATCGATCTAGCTAGGTTTCATTTTTAGAAAACGTCGTTTTATCTGTGTTTTCACCCGAGCGTGGCTCGGTCATCCAGGTACTGTATATTTAAGTGTCCGTTAGATTATCTTAAGGTACGAAAAACTAAGAGCGATCTCACAAAACTGCGTAGGTACTTATAAATAAAACTAAATAACGGCACTTCAAGTGAAAAAAAAAAACTGCCAAACATTATACCAGAAGGACAACTTTCACTTTTATGTTCAACTGAGGCTATTTATAGAACCTACGCACACAGATTAACTAATAGTTCCATAATGGCAAAGTGTAATTTAAGATGGTATAATTAATTCGTGAACTGCTCAATTTCTGTTCACAGCTACGTGTCTAGGCCTGGTCGAGATAGGCATTATGCAAAATTTATTCAAAATTATGATCTTAATACATTATAGCAGAAGGACAGATTTCACTTTTATATTAATAGTTATTTTTAGATTCTGCGCCTACGCTACCTACGGCTATAGATTAAATTCCACTATGTATGTTGTAATATTAGCATAGTAAAAATCTATATTATACACATACTAGATGTGCCCTGTGGTTTTACCCGCATTGATGATGATGATGATGATGATAAGTATCCTTAAGGGGACCATTCAAGTATTACGCAAGCAGAATTTTAGTAATTAATAACCCCTCCCTCCCCCTTGTCAGCAAAAGTAAACAAAGCTCTTACTTCCCTCTGCTATGCTTAAGAAAATATTGGTTTAATTGGTGCCGATGCCAAAGAAAACAAACAATCAGCGTAATTTATATGACTTTGCTGACGTTATCACCATTCAGATCGCTCCATCCCCAATGTCGTCAAAAATAAGCAAAGTAAAGACCCCCAACCCCCTCTTTGGTGCTTACGTAATACTTGAACGGCCCCAGATGTCTTATTCCAGGGCTTAAAGTACATACATTTAAATACCTAAATTTCACCCAGATCCGTTGAATAGTTTACGCGTGAAGCGTAACAAACAAACTCACATTCATATTTATAATATATGTATGTATACTAGCGACTTACCCCGGTTTCGCACGGTTGCGATGTAGATAATTATGTGGTGCATATGCATGTATTATACATATAAACCTTCCTCTTGAATCACTCTGTCTAATGATGGAAACAGCATTAAAATCCGTTGCGTAGTTTAAAAGATCAAAGAATACAGACGGCGGCGGGGAAAAAAAATTGGTTCGCATTTGACTACAATGCCTGATGTTAAGCAGTAGTGCGGTTTTGAGATGGAGAACGCTTACCTAGAAGAAACCTATTTACTCTAGATTTGAAGACACCCATATTGTACCTAACAGGGATCACAGACTCCGGCAGAGAGTGCCACAAATTCGCTGTGCGAATAAAAAATGTGGGATTAAAACGCTTTGGGGAATATCCATGTACGGATGACGTTTTGGTCGCGTTTGTCTGGCCGTGCGGTAATAGAAAGGTGCAGGGGGACCAAATTGTGCAGTTCAAGTGCACACTTTCCGAAATGTATCCGGTAGAAAACCGACAAGCTAGCAACTCTGAGACGATCCTCAAGGCTTTCAAGCCGAGACTCCAGTGAAGTGTCGTTGCCAATTTTTCTCTTGGCGCGTAACTGATCGACTCCAATGCCTCAAGTTGGTACTGGCAGAGCCGTCCCATAGGTGCGAATTACTCGTTTTCGTTTCTGTCTTGGATGCCTTTTCCCAGAATTCTGGCTTTTAGAAAGAACCTTTTGAATTTGGGAGTTCGTATAGTGTTCGTCTTTACACGTGTCCGTAGAAGGTCTTGCGCTCGCATCGAGCAGCTAGCCTCGCTGCAGGCCGCTGTAATGCTCGAATGAAATACATTCTATTGACATTGGCGTCTTAACAGAGTTTCGTCATGCAGAAGCGAGCCCTGCGTGCTATATTCGGGGTTTTATACACGTCTCGTGTGAAGACTTCTTCAAGGAACTTCGAATATTGCGAACATATCTACCAGCTCTGTTCACGCATGTTCACTTCTGTTTCGGAAGAGGGGCGCTAGGAACAGATGGGACTTACTTAGGCCTTCAGCTTGGCCTTGAACGAGGCGGCGGAAGGTGCATGCCGTGTATGAACGGGGCTTGCGATGTACACAGACCTCTCCGGCTTTACGAGCCTATAAGACGGCGTCACCAGTTGGTACTGTCTTTTGTTGCTGCGTAAGGGCACGTAGGAAGCAGGCTACCAGCGCTTATCGGTATGGTCTGGTGTGTAGCGATGATAGCTTAGTGGTAAGCGCGGTCGGTTCACATGCCAAAAGGCGTAGGTTCAAACCCCCAACAATGACCGTGAGCTGTCGGTGAAGGAAAACATCGTGAGGAAACCATAGCGTGGTGGTAGGGTATTTTCTAGTACTCGGCTGGCTAGCTACCACCCTCAAGTTGGAGATCTGCAGCCAACCATCTAACGGTGTGTTCCGGCAGCCTTGAGATCCAGTTCCATTGAATGATAGGTGTATTTACTATTTTATATTTACTGAAATGATGATGATGAACTATAAAGACCCATTAATACATTTATGAAAACTCAAATCTATACATGATAAATAATTAAGAATGTCAAAAAATAAAAGATAATAAGAAAAATATTAAAATGTGACAACATTGAGCGCGTGCCACAAATGCCGGTTAGAAAACTTCTGCCTCCTAACCGGCATTGGGACTGCCGACATCTCTGTCACAGCCACGCCTTACGTACACACAGTCAAGCCTGTCGGAAATCATAGCCAGTCTACGTTGGGGTTGCTCGCACCCGGCAGATGCAATCAATAATAACAATAAATATATATTTATAAAGCAGAGGTCTATTGACAAAGCCTACTATAAGGAGGCTCATTACGTGGAAGACAGGAATATATGGTTGTAGTAGCTTCTCTCTGCGCTTGCATCCCCCTGGCTAAGTGACAATTGTAGTAAGCATAATGTATCAATATCTATAACTGTAAACTGTAACCTAATATGAAAAGATAGATCCACAAAGAAAAAATGCCTTGCTGAGTTTCTTGCCGTAGTCTTCTCAGTTGAAGTGTAATTACGAGCCGGTGGTAGATTCAAAAATGTAACTTAACGTTCATAAGTGCCATATCAGGGCCTAAACTGAATAAATGACATTTTGATTTTGAATCTTCGACAATACCGTCACGTAACATCAAGCTGAGCTGTGGTCAAACACACACTTGTCAAAAATAAAGTTGATCCTTACGAGAAATTTTGCCACGGAAGTTAATTAAAATAAAAATTGCGGTATTGCCGTGCCCCACTTACGCAATATATTTTTATTTTTTAGATTACGGTGTTACAATGTAATCTATGTTCTAATCAACATATATTTATTCAACTACATATTTTTTATGCATTAATGAATATATTTAGTGCTATCTTCACAGATTGCATTATGGGTGAATTTGTTTTTACCCGGCTACCAAGGAAGGGTTATGTTTTTCGCGTGTATCTTGTATGTAAATTTCTTTATAACCTCATATCTTTCAAACGGTCGAATGGATTACGACAATTAAGATATCGTTAGATTCGTCTCGATAAACCAAGTGGCCTTAGAGGGTGGCTTAAAAAAAAAGTTATCTTCAATACTCACATAACTTAGAAACGATAAAGCTTGTCGTGGGATTTGAACGCAGGGCCCCCATATTGCAAGCCAGGCCTCATTCTAGGCTGTCGAAATTTAATCTGATTGAGATTAAACACAAAAAAAACCTGTATAATTATGAAATGCCGAATTGCCGTGGTGGTGCCGGCGTAAGAATACTACCCCACCCTCTCTACCCGTGGTTGCCGTAAGAGTCGGCTAAGGGATGTAATCTGGAAGATGGGCAGCAGCGTCTTCCTTGAACAATCACACCTAACTGCGCTCGCGAACCCGCCTGCCAAGCGTGGCGAGTATTGGCAATTCCCCCACAGGAGGAGGCCTATGTCCAACAGTGGACATCCTATGGTTGATTATGAAATGCCTTTACTAAAATATTACATAAAATAAATGACGCAAGTCACATCAAAAAATTAATTGAAGCACAATTTTTTTTCTGTCGTAGTTATACTTAAATCCATAGTTTAAATTATTTATCATACAATCTTGCTTATAGAAGCACGTGTCACTTATTAAAGTGAAAAAAAAACCGGTTTGTCCGAATCGCTGGCACTCTGTTTGAATTAATTATAGCTAGTTTTGGCAGCATTCTATTTTTAAACGCCAATATATTAAACTCAGCCACAGACCTAGTTACGTTAATTTGATAGTTGGTGTTTTTTTTTTTTGGAAATTAAACTTCGACGTATAGCGCTGCGAGGGTGTGGCTAAGGAGTACATATATTTTTTTATCTTTTTTTTTTTTTTACATATCGCAATACATGCATTGATTTGATTATTAATCATCATTGGCTGCCCCGTTAGCTCTGCTTTTTTTTGCTTTGAAGCACGGGTTCGAATCCAACCCAGAACAAACATTTGACTTGGCACTCACTTCACTGCTATCATTTGGTGGTAGATCTCCTTAACAGGAGGTCGTCTAGGTACCACCGCCAAGCAGTAGTGTGTAAGTGAAGCCCTAGACCTTATTAACCGACTTCGAAAAGGAGGAGGTTCTCAACTTGATTGGTATTTTTTTGTCACTTAAAGTTCTGTGTATATCTGTAATTGTCATCGACAGGCGTTATCTCTTACCATTATGAGAGCAACCCGCACGCCTCATTACTTTTACATTAAAAAAAAAAAACATTTTCGACTGATCTGTTTACTCATTTGGTAGAATATCTGCTTCAAGAGCTGTGACTATAAATGTTTGTTCTGTGTCTGGGTGTTCTGTATGTATTATAAGTAAGTATTTATGTATTCTATAAGTTATCTGGTTCCTATAGTACAAGGTTTGCTTAGTAAGAAGCTAGATGGCGCTGTGACATCTTCTGATATTTGTTATTATTACTGAATAGACGTGAACAGCGTGGAATTAAAAAAAAATTACTACTACCAGATGTCGTCAAATCAGGTAGAATAGTCATTACTAATGTGTATTGTGAAACTTGACGACATCTGGTGGTGAGTAGTGGTAGTGCATTCTTGGTTATCCCACAGGAAACTAACATTTTTCTGATTTAAAAAGTATCCTATATGTTAAGCCAGATAATAAACTATATGTGTGCTAAATTTAATTCAAATCCGTTGAGTAACAAACATAAACTTTCATATACCTATGTATGTCATATTATAAGTAACATTAGTCTTTTACCACTAGATCGATACAAAGTAAGCTATAAAGACCGCTAGACTCAATTATGTGACCATCGCCAGTTCCCGTTCGTTATAACATCATATTTTTTTCTTTTTCTTCTTGGCTTCGCACTCTGTGCATTCTGCCAGTTTCAATGTTTCTGTATTTTGTGTTCAGTCTTCAGCTTCTTTATCTTTATTGCCTCGTCTTCGGTTTTGCAATTTATATCTAACATCTTTAGTTACAGTCAAAGTTCAGTCTTGGTCAAGTCCAGTCATGCTTTAGTAAAGTAGTGGCGACTTTACTATAAGCTTCGACGGAGTTTTGGAAGCAACACAAAAAGTCATGTTTCACCTACATTACATCACTTTCCTACATTCGACACTTTATGAATATGACACCACTATTTTTATACATAAACACTCGAAAAAACATTAGTTTTAGAAAAAAAAAATGGGGTGACATGACTCTTTCCTTGCCGTGGTGGTGCCGGCATAGGAATAGTACCCTACCCTCTCTACCAGTGGTTGCCGTAAGAGTCGGCTAAGGGGTGTAATCCGGAAGATGGGCAGCAGCGTCTTCCTTGAACAATCACACCTAACTGCGCTCGCCAACCCGCCTCGCCAAGCGTGGCGAGTATTGGCAAAACCCCCCCAGGAGGAGGCCTATGTCCAAGCAGTGGACGTCCTATGGCTGATGATGATGATGATGATGTGATGTAAAAGGATCAAGATGTCATAATTTTCACAGATACCCACGTCATTTAACAATAAAAACAAAGCTTATCATGTATGTTTAAATTTTTCTCCTTCCAAATAACCTATCGTTAAATTTACATACAAATACGACAACCGTAGCATTACTACGACCAAGAATCCGATAGTTATCTCTGTAAACTTTGACAGCTGTTTGACGTGCAGCTGACAAATCCAACGGTGTTTAGCGGTAGCATTGAACTGTCAGATGTAGCTGTCAGGCTGTGAAAGTAATTACAATTATAGGTTGCTAAAATGAACCTGTCCTACGTGCTTGCTTTTCAACAGATTCTTTAGACCAAAACCTATTTTTTTTTAAATATATAGCCTAAGTTACTCATTTGTAAGTTCTATTCCAGGCTAGGTGTGCTTTACCATCTTCGACCACACAGTCACTTAACATCAGGTGAGTTGTGGGCAAAAACAAACATACAAACCTCTTTATAATATTAGTATAGATTAGTATATATATATCACTTTATAGAACTGTCTGACAAGATCTGTGTTACTAACATTTTAAGGCATGGCCAGAATGTCGTGGTAACAAAAAAAAAGTAATTTAAAATCACCTACTGATCTGTTAGATCGTTAATTTTTTCTGATAAACATCTGTTCTCAAAGCGATGGTCAAACATGTAAGGCCAATAAATATATTTAAAAATGCAAGATCTTAATCAGTGATCTCAAACGAGTTATATAAAAAACTAATTTTCACAACAGTTGTTGTGAAATTCGATTTAGTATATTTCACTGATATCTTTTTTGACGAGGGGGAAATCTTTAATAGATTCTCCATTATGTTGGTACGTCAAATTCCACTTGTACACAATTCAAATTTTTTTTTTTTTTTTAATAACGATATTCATAATCCATTCAGTAGTTTGATCTTTAAACCTAAAAACCTAGCCGTGTTTGGGCTTAGGGTCATAGAGTTAGTTATTTAAATTGCAAATTGAATTATTATATTCTTTTCTCTACTTTTCTGTTCATGCACGTCGACTTTATCATCTAAACTCTTCTAAATAGCGAGTGCTAGACCCCTCCTTGTTTACTTCAAACCAGACCAACTTTCGCCAAAGCTAACTGACAAGACTTTTACTCGGGCTAATCTCTAAAATTATGATCTTTAAACTTGACTAGCTTCGCCCCGTGGTTGTTGACAAACAGACGTCGACATTATTTATTGCTAATTATAAAATTAAATGATAAATTGATTACAGCGTTTTATTTGATACAACATTTATCGCTGGCAACGCCGCGAGTATGATAGATTATAGCTCAGCGGTTAGTGCTTTAAAGCGTTTAATGCATCAAAGTAGTACAGACGGCGGTAAGCGACTTTGTTTTATACTATGTAGAGATGCAACATGAATGGCGTGTGAATCCTTTTTTCTGGAGCCAGACGAATTCTGCCATCCTTCATTAAATATTTACAATTATTTTTTTAGGAAAGCATAAATCTTTCTGAATTTAAATATTAAAAATTGAATTTAAAAGTCTTGATTGTGTAACACATTCCAACCCCACTTTCGTATGTATAATGATCGTGAGAACTTTATATTATTATTGCAAAAATGCATTATTAATAGATACGAGCTAAATTCGAGGCCGACAGGTCTGACATGAAAGCTCCGGCAACAATAAGTCTATAGTCGATCAAACAAGCTTAATAAAGAAAAAAAAAGTCATATGTTTTACTTTTTTCTTTCTTTATTTATTATAAACAAAATTTTCCGGGACAGTGAAAAAAAAAATTTTAAAAAATTTTTGGTAATAATTGGCGTGTAGAAACTTAACTATATTCTTAAAAGCATGAGGCACTACTACTTCCAAAAAATCGTAGGGATTACGTAAAGATTCTAACGATAGTTATGGTAGACTGAAGAAACTTATAGGTACATACATACATACATGAATCCTAAAAACATTTCAAGCCCTTTTTTCGACAGTCGTGTAAAAATGACTTATTATTTATTTATTTACAACAATTCACAGTTCTCACAGGGTTTCCCTAATGCGTTGGCACAAGTCAACATACATATTATAATTCATACTATTATTTTATTATTATAAAATTAAAATATCACTTTGTATAACACTTGTAATTAAATACAAAAGTCAAAAAATAAATAGAATTTAAATGTCAAAACAATAAAATAATTCAATAAATGCAATCCGGTAAATAATGCAATAATGTAATAAATTATGTCATATTATAGCATGCGTCATATTATAGCATGCGTCATAAGTAATTGCGATTTTAAATTCTGGTACCGAACATACAAAAATATATATTTTCGAGTTGCTCAGAACTCGATTTAGTGCATGCTACGTCCTAGCCAGTAAATTGGTCCTAGCGCGAGGCACCAAGAACTGCCGGTGCCGCCGGCGGCGCTCCACGCCCGTCCAGCACACACAGTCCCAACATTGACAGTACAAATATTTTATTGATAACACCAATGTTACAAGTCAATATGTCCGGATTTGACAGAACGCCCCGAAATACACGCATCAGTACCTATGCGAGCGTATTATCCAAGCATTGTATGTGTTTTTAAATATAAAACAAAATTTTAAAAACATGCCAATGTAAAAAACATTATCAATATAAAAATAAGATTCTTTTGTGCAAAATTCTAATAAATTATATACCTACTTGTCGCAATCGAGTCTTCTTCGGAACGCCAGCGCCGTCTGTCGGCGCTCGACTGAGTCAATAATAGGTACATACATCGGCTGAGCGGCGCGCTCGACACTTCTCGGGCAGCGGTCGGCCAGTGCGGTCAAATATTGAAACCGACAAGCGTTCCTAGCTATAACTGTGTAGATTTGTACCTATCTACTAAATAAGTAATTGGACACTTATAATCGAATTGATTTAAAACTACTGTGTTTCGTTGCTCCAACACTACCCATCGACGCCTATCGATAGCTGCGAGCTAGGAGCTTAGAAATTATGGACCCTACTGATGACGCTGAGGTTCCTCGTCTGTCATACTCATTGTAATTAATTTTATTCATTTTTATTCAAGAGTCAAGCATAAGTACTTTTTGTCGTACATTTTATATTGTATTGCTTACAATATGTATTACTAAATTATTATCACAAGGGCTTTTTTGATCGTATAATGCGTCCCATCAGCTGAGATCATTCAATATTTAAAGCTACACTAAAGAAGTTTCTCCTAGATAAGGTGTACTACTCAATACGAGACTTCTTAGTTGACAAGAATGTTTGAGTGGTAATAATAATAAGTAGGTATAATTAATAATATTTTATGATTGTTTTATATTCCCCTGACATTTGACATTATTTTTTATTTTAAGCTTATGACCAGTTTTATTTAGATGAAGAATACAATATACTTACTATTTTAATTAAACTCAATAACTATGTACCTAATCTAATGCTATATAAATTTTATTTGTATTTTGCACGCCTAGTGAAGGCTGAATATAGAGATGCCTACTTTTATATGTTCGACCTGACCTGTACATAAATTTAAGCAAATAAAAAAAAAAAAATTTTGAATTTGAGATAATATTCCGAGATGGCTCAAAAATGCCCTTTTTTCTTTAATTTTTCAAGCATGACCACTCACCTAATGTTAGGTGACGGTGTGGTCGAAGATGGTAAAGCACACCAAGCCTGGAATTGGCTTTCCAGTGAGGCTGCCGGAACACACCGTTAGGTGATGCAGATTCTCAACTTGAGCGTGGTAGCTAGCCAGCCGAGTACTAAAAAATACCCTACCACCATGCTATGGTTTCCTCACAATGATTTCCATCACTGGAAGTTAAAGTTGTTGGGGTTTGAACCCACACCTTTCGGCGTGTGAACCGACCGCGCTAACCACTGAGTTATCATCGCTACAGAAAGCTCTGGCAAATGCCAAAAACTAAAAAGAATATTGTTTTAAACTAAAATGAAATTAAAACCATTTTTGGCCATCCTGTTACAGAATTTAATAAACTACTTATAATAATACCTAAAAGTATAATACATAAGCTGAAATACCTCATAATAAATTTTAAAACATATTTAACTTTTCATTAAAAAATCAACAAATCAAGTCGAAATTTTTAATAATTATAACGATCGTAAAAATCTCTAAATGAATAAGTATGGATATTAAAAAAATACCATCTTTTATAGTTCTGTGTATTCTATTAAAAATAGTAGAAAAATCATATGATTTATGTGACGATTCTTTGCTTTAAAAAGTAGCTCTAGTTTTTTTATTTGGTCATAGATTGCTAGCAATAAGATGTATTTTTTTAAATTTTTCAATAATTTGTCGAACGAGACGCTCTCTTGTAAGAAATAATGCCTGTCCATGACCATTGCAGTGGGATCCAGAACTTTGACCATCAAAATAAAGTCCAGGGCATCGCTGCTTTAGCGCTCGTAGCTTTGAGACATGATTTGTCTCGATAGCTTTCTAATTTCGTTACAATACCCTTTAATATTTAGTTACGAGTACCTATATTGTTAAAAAGCTTAAAGAGAACAAAATAATAAATATAGAATATAACTACTAAACAATACAGAACACTAGGTACCTACTACAGAATATAAATGCGTTTTTTTTTCTAAATAATCGATAGTTGTTAAACTAAGAAATACATTTAAATTATACATATAAATTAAATTTAATAATTCATCAGTCAAATCCTTCAAACTAGAATACCTATAGCAATGTTACACACTACTGCTTGGCTCCAGAATATGCCTAGATGGTCTGTTGCTAAAATCTATCATCCAGTCAGAGGTGATTGCATCGAGAGGTTTCATTTACTTTAAACTACAATTTGGACGTTCATAAGGCTAGAGTGAATATATTTGTTCTAGATCGGTGTGCTCCATCCACGGCCGCACCGTCGCTTTCCATCAGGCGAGTTGGCAGCCAAACGTAGATCTATGTTAGGTGGTAACTAATAACACTGAAATGATCTAAAAAACGGCCAAGTGCGTATAGGAACTGCCACAGACAGAAGTCACCTAAATACCAAAATAAACTAAAAAAATCTCCAAAGCGAAAATGTATATAAATTAATTTCAATCTAGTACACGCCTAGTAATATAGTAATTAAAAACTTCTTTTTTTTTTGGTAATATTTCACCACAAGCCATCATACAACTAAAGTTCAAATGAATATCAACTTTTGTACATATCGTCCACTTGCGATGACAGTGTGACATCTCGAATTATACGATTTTTCGTTTTACTGATTTTCTGAATCGTGATGTCGCGTTCTATTATCTCCAAAAACGAGATATTTTTCTGTAATAAACAAAGAAAAGACAAAATATCACGATATAGCGCTGTCTCATTTGGTGATCTAGTTGGCTTCGACACAGTGACAGTTCAGTTGTCACCTAAGCTTCGAGGAGTGAAGTGCTCTCGGTTTTCACGACAAACGTGTCAACTTTTGTGGCGATGATGGCTCAGTGGTTAATGCGGTAGGTTCGCATGCCGAAGGGCGTGGGTTCAAATGAGCAATGAGCTTGTGCTGCCGGTGAAGGAAAACATCGTGAGGAAACTATAGCGTGGTGGTAGGGTACTTTCTAGTACTCGGCTGGCTAGCTACTACCCTAGCTATTTTAAGTGTGTACAATAAAGAGTTATTCATTCATTCATTCACCCTCAAGTTGAAAATCTGCCGCCAAGCATCTAACGGTGTGTTCCGGCAGCCTCACGTGAGAGCCAGATCCATTCCAGGCTAGGTGTGCTTTACCATCTTCGACCACACCGTCACTTAACATCAGGTGAGCTGTGGTCTAATACATAGCCAGTAAGCCATAAAAAAAAACTAAACTTACTTTTTTTGGAACGTCGTGATAAATTTTCTTTTTTTTTCTTTTTCAAACTTTAATATAGCTGAACTTACTTCCAAATGTGTTTTTTCTTTTTGATATTTCATTTCAATATTAGTTATACTCTAATCACATCTATATCTTTAAACGAGCAATTCTAGTATATATATATATATATATATTCTGAATCTCGGAAACGGCTCAAACGATTTTCATGAAATTTAGTATTCAGGGGGTTTCGAGGGAGATAAATCGATCTAGCTAGGTTTCATTTTTAGAAAACGTCGTTTTATTCGTGTTTTCAGCCGAGCAAAGCTCGGTCATTCAGGTACTCATACATAATAAAGCTATCTTGACTACAATTTAAGAGTCATTTAAATGTTTAAAAACCGTTTTCTGTAAAATTATGGTTTTTGATATGTCACGCTGTCCTCGCAAGGAAGGATAAAAAATGAACTTTGCCATACAAAAAGTGGTGTAGTAATAATTTTAAAGTATGTCGTATGTTTGTATTCTGATGAAAAATCCAAGTTTGTGACCTTCGAGGTCCACTCCTCGAGGAGTGATCGCTCGGGCCGCCATCTTGGATGAAAAGTACTAAAATCTTTTTTTTTTTATATAAAATACCTCAACGGTTAATTCACGACTAAAAAACGTTCAATGCGAACTTGAAGAGAACGACATTTTTTTTTGTAAGTCTCACAATATGTTATACCTACCTAGTTTAAAAATTAAAATTTGTTTACAAAATCGTCAATTATCTGAATTTATTTTTATTATTTCTAGCTATTTAGTATTTAATTATGATAACTTTGAAAACTTATTTCCATTCCACCATGGGCTAGACTAGAAGTAAATGACGGGTTTTTCTTTATGTTGGTTTCCCAGTAGAATCAACCACCGATTTTAGTTTCGCTATTTTTAAAACGAAAAAATGGAAAAATTGCTATCTTTTGCGACCTAATTTTTTTAACCGACTGCCAAGGAAGGGTTGTGTTTTTCGCGCGTATCTTGATTATCGTATATTAGATATCCTACATGATAGGTTTCGTTAATGTTTTTTTTAATAACGTATTACTATTATATTTTCTCCAAAAATCCATTATTATCATTCATCTTGATTTATTTTTTTAAACCACCCTCTAAGGACATTTGGGTCGTAATCCATTCGGCCGTTTGGAAGATACGAGGTAATAAAGAAATTTACACACATACATACAAGATGTGCCGTGGTGGTGCCGCGTAAGAATAGTACCCCACCCGCTCTACCCGTGGTTACCGTAAGAGTCGGCTAAGGGATGTAGGTAATCCGGAAGATGGGCAGCAGCGTCTTCCTTCAACAATCACATCTAACTGCGCTCGCCAACCCGCCTGCCAAGCGTGGCGAGTATTGGCAAAATCCCCCCAGGAGGAAGCCTATGTCCAGCAGTGGACGTCCTATGGCTGATGATGATGATGATGATGACATACAAAATATGCGCGAAAATCATAACCCTTCCTTGGCAGTCGGGTAAAAAATAGGCAGTTATTAGGACTGCCGATAGAAGCGAAAACCTATAAGTATTACTTCTACCAAAATTCACTCAATGCGGCTAAAGATTTCACTTCAAAAATGCCATGCGGTTTTCATTTAATTCAACAAAACTTATATATCTAGTTTAAAACTAGTCCACACTGTTATTATACATAAAAACTATCTGAATGTATATTTTTTTTTGTAAATATGTTTCAACACGATAAAAGTTCCGTTATATTTAAAAATAGACGTCGTTCCTTGACTTGTCTGAACACTATCAATAAGTCGCAACTTGCAGCTTGACAGCTGTCTTTTTGCGTTAGTTTTATATTTTCACCGACTTATAATTGATTATATATTGTAAATAGGTATATACGTATCAATAATTTCGTTGATTGTCCTTTAATGTTCTTGGTTTTAATAAATAAACTATCTACAAATTACATCCTAACATATAAATTACTGTTCTAGAGGAACTAAAAAATCAAATAAACTAATCTATAAGGCCCCTATCAATGGTAAGAGTTTCCAAAACGCCGGCCCCATTGCCGCGTTGTATATCAATACTCACACGCTGGGCAAAATAAAGGCCAGCAATTATTAGTAAGAAGTAAGTTTAATGTTTATTGATCCTTACCTATATAGATTGAAAGTCTTCATCAAAATTTTTGCCGATGGGAACCATAAACTAAAACATTATCTGGGTATACATTTTGTTATTTGTTGATATTCTAAAAAAGCGCTTAACCAATTTCGATAAAATTTATATGGGACCACCTCTGAAATATGATAGGCTAGGTTACTATATCAAACAAAAAAAGAATCATCAAAATCGATTCATATTTAGCAGAATGATTGCGCAACATATGTACATATAAAAAAAAATATACAGTCTAATTGAGAACTACCTCTTTTTTAACCGACTTCAAAATGGAGGAGGTCCTCAACTTTTTTTTTTTTTATTTATTTAGACCGATTACTCTGAGATGTATGATCCGATTTACGTGATTCTTCTTTAGTTTGATGAGGAATGGTTGCCATTTGGTCCAATAATTTAACATAGTTTGGCCCAGTTGTTTTCAATTTATGAACATATTTTTATGAAAATTTTTGTTTACGTGGACGTTGTCACTATGTAATTGTCTTTGGCAAGACGTTTTTGACTCTTATCGAGTCTAGCTAGACTCATACTGTTCAAGTGTTTCCTAGCGTGAACATAAATTAACTAAAAATTGTAAAACAAACTTTAAAAAAAAAAGTAAAACCGACTTCAAGAAAAAAACATAATCACTAAAAGGCGAAAAATGGACTTACTTTACAAAGTATTATCATACCTGCTAGGTACCTAATGATCTGTTTGAAGTGGGTGCCAAGCACCGACACCTTGGCTAGGCTAAGCACCGACTTCAAACAGTTCAGTAGGTACTTAGCAGGTATAATAATACTTTGTAAAGTAAGTTTATTTTTCGCTTTAAAGTGCTGATGTTTTTTTCTTGAAGCCGTTTTACTTTTTTTTTTATTTGAATTCGTTTAGAATAATACGTCTTTCCTTGACTTGTCTGAACACTATCAATAAGTTGCAGGTTGACAGCTGTCGTTTTGCGTCAGTTTTAATAAGTATTAAAAGTAACTTTTTTTTGACATTAATAGCTATTACACCTGTATCTTGATAATGAAAATAAGACGAGTTGTTCACCAGTAAGCGATTTAATTATCCAGGGTTTAAATAACCTTGAAGTGTATTAAACCTAAATATAGATAAAAACTCTTAATCAGAGATGAAACGGGTTGATATTTTGCCGGATACCGGATTTTCTTTTTTTTTAACTCTAAATAGGTTTGTGTTTGACCACGCCCTGCCTTATGTTAAAGCAGTTCCGTTCCAGGCTAGGTGTGTTTACCATCTCCGACCACACCGTCACTTAACATCAGGTGAGCTGTGAGCTGCATTATTTTACTACTGAAAGTTCTGTGTATCGCTACAATGGTCATGGATAGGCGTCTCGTTCGTCTCATTACTTTTATATTAGAAAAAAAAGCTCTGGTCTGGTCATAGTCCACTGCTGGACACAGGCGTGTCCCAAGACACGCCACTTAGCACCATTTTTTTTTATGGTTCACAAGCTAGGTGTTTGACCACAGCATCGGTGTAGTCGAAGATGGTAAAGCACACGTAGCCTGGAATGGAACTAACTCTCAAGCAAGGCTGCCGGGACACACCGTTAGATGCTTGGCGGCAGATTTTCAACTTAAGGGTGGTAGCTAGCCACCCTATCACCATGCTATGGTTTCCTTGCGATGTTTTCCTTCACCGGCAATTCAAGCTCATTGCTGGGATTTGAATCCACGCTCTTTGGCGTGTGAATCAACAGCGCTAACCACTGAGTTATCATCGCGACAAAAAACGATCTTCGATTTTTCTCTTCCATCCACCGCGAGCGGCTTACATATATATATCCATCTAGATTATCGGTTCTGCGACAGATGAACAGAAATTAGCCACTGCCACTTTAGCTTGCTAATAAGTTGATCTATGACCTATCTGATACTTCGAATAATACTTACAACCAAATGCCTAAATACATACATACCTACACATACAAACAATTTGAATTAACATGGCGTGTCGCTGTCTGGTCAAAAAAATGCAAAGATATATCTAAAACCAGATTCTGGAATTTAAAATTTAGAAACTTAGCATGCTTTAATGACTTTTTCGAAACCTCTTACGGATATTCTATTTTAGGAGTCCATCTAGTTTTAGTTTTAGGGTTCCGTAGCGAACTAAAAATGCCGAATCGTATGCTATTTATCACTACATATTATGTAGTCCGTCGCGTCTGTCTTTTTATCCTTCTGTCTGTCTGTAAAACTACTGAACGGATTATCATGCGAGTCACCAATAGATAGAGTGATTCATGACGAAGTTTTAGGTATATAATTTGTAAAGGTTTTGTGTAAATTGGTTGAAATGTGTTGGAACCAATTGTTGGAAGTGTCGAAAAAAGTCAAGCCACCTGGGAGCTTTCATCGAAAACGCTGCCTAAGTCTGTTATAAGAGTATTTACAAAAAAAAAAGTGAAGTATTCTATCGGTTATCTGACTTGCATAGTACAAGCTTTGCTTAGTTTGGGGTCAGATGGCGCTGTGTGTAATTTGTCCTACGATTTTTGTTTATTATATTCCTCTTTTATAGATCTACAAAAAAGTCTGCGGTGGCATATATCTACCTTTTAAGGATAGCTATTACCCATTCTAACTACCCGTGCGAACGGAGCGGGTTGCTAGTAAAAATTGCCACGGACCTCAGATCGTATATTTATGCCACTATACAGAACCTTACGATGAGCGCGTGCACGACACGCGTTTGACTGTATTTTTTATTACTTTGATTACAGAGTATTAAAATTGCATTTTCGAGATCAAACATTAATGAAATTATTTATTAGAAATGTATGTAAATTTTAACGGTTTTTTAAATTGTTTTGATATATATTTTAATTTGGATTTTCTGTCGTGTATAATGACCCCTGTTTTTCAAATAGCAGTCATTCAAACATTGTTATTTAATGTAAATGAACGAGACGCTCTCCTGATGGTAAGAGATAACGCCTGTCCATGACCATTGCAGCGATACACAGTACACTAGGTGGTAGATCTCGTTAATAGGAAGTCTTCTAGGTAGGTACCTATACCTACCTAGGTAGGATACTTTTCATCATCATCATCATCCATCACCACGCGGGTAAAACCGCGGTGCGCAGCTAGTATGATATAAAAAAGTTTGTGAGTTTGTATGTTTGTTACTTCTTAACGCTCAAACGGCTGAACCAATTTAGATGAAATTTGGAGGTAGCTGACACCCTGGGTTAACTTTTTATCCCGAAAAAATTTATTAAAAAAAAGTATCGAAGTATTCTATAAGTTATCTGGTTCCCATACGAGTAGTACAAGCTTTGCTTAGTTTGGGGTCAGATGGTCACTGTGTGTCCTACTATATTTATTTCTTAGTAAAATTATTGCGTAATAAAATCAATAAAATATTGTGCGTAATCTTTATTAATTTAAATAAAGTGTGCTGCTATAAAATTAACATAAAAAACATATTTTTGTATTGATTCAAAGGTTACTAATATAAAGTTAAAATCTAATATAAAACATTTTTCGCAATCGTGTTTCGAAGGCAACGGCCCCCTCGGAAATATCATCAAGAATTATAATAATTTTGCAGTTATATTCAACGAATGTCTCAAAGTAATGAGCGCCAAGGCAGCGATGCTCTGGACTTTGTTTTGCTAGTATATCGTTGCAATGGTCATGGACAGGCGTTATCTCTTACCATCAGGAGAGCGTCGCGTTCGTCTTATTACTGTTACATAAGAAAAAAACTTGTTTTTTTTTTAAATTAAATATGTTAACACGTTCGAAATTAACATATAAATTTTTGTAGATAAATAAAAATTATAAATTTACGATTTCAATAAAAGAGTCAAGTTTTTATGCTATTTATAACAAACAAATAGACATACCTACTATCATAATATGTTCAGTTGTTAAATGATTATATTGACGTGACTGAAAAAGCTGTCATTCTAAAGTGGGACTGGGCTTTACTTTTTCTTTCTTCTTGGTATCGCACTCTGTGCATTCTGCCAGTTTCAATATTTCTTGTAATTTGTGTGCAGTCTTCAATTTCTTTATCTTTATAGTCAACTAGCGACCCGCCCCGGCTTCGCACAGGTGCAATGTAGATACTAATGTGGTGCATATACATGAGACATGATAAACCTTCCTCTTGAATCACTCTATCTATAAAAAAAACCGCATTAAAATCCGTTGCGTAGTTTTAAAGATTTAAGCATACATAGGGATATAGGGACAGAGAAAGCGAATTTGTTTTATACTGTGTAGTGAAGTCGTGCCAATCAAATTTAGTCATGCTTTAGTAAAGAAATGGTGACTTTGCTATAAGCTTCGATGGAGTTTTGGAAGTAACACGAAAAGTCAAATTATTGTTTCATTATATCACTTTCCCACACTAGTGCTTGTAATTCGAATATGAATAAAACACCACTAATTTAGACATAAACGCTCGAAAATTCACTAGTTTTGGAAACAAATACAACGGGGCGACACGACTCTTTCCGTGTTCCCGCCAAAACTCCAAGGGACTGAGCTGGACGCGTCTGCAGAATGCCAGCGCAGTTATGGGCGAAAACCTCCACCGACTGGGTTCCGGAGAGTATACGACCACCAGGCTGGCCTAGAAGACTGAACTCGATGCTCATAATAAGGATTGAACCTCAATAGCACCAGACAGGCATGGGGAGAAGGAAGAAAACCATTTGCCCAGCAGTGGGATAAAATAGGTTAAAATAATAAAGTAATTAATATCTGCAATCCGCGTTTTAAAGTAGCTGTATAAAAAGTGACTGATCGGCAGTTATGCTGGGTCCATTTTGCATAAGTTTTTAGGGTTCCGTACCGAAAGGGTAAAACGGGACCCTATTATTACTAAGACTCCGTTGTCCGTCCGTCTGTCTGTCTGTCCGTCTGTCACCAGGCTGTATCTCATGAACCGTGATAGTTAGACAGTTGAAATTTTCACAGATGATGTATTTCTGTTGTCGCTATAACAACAAATTATAAAAAACGGAATAAAATAAATATTTAAGGGGGCTCCCATACAATAAACGTGATTGGTTTTGCTCGATATTGATAACGGCAACAGGTAGACGCTTGAAATATTCACAGAATATTTATATATACTCATTTTAGAAACAAATAAGTAAATTAAAATAAAACAAATATTTAAGGGGGCCTCCCATACAACAGACATGATTTGTTTTGTCGTTTTTATAGATAATGGTACGAAACCCTTCGTGCGAGTCCGACTCGCACTTGGCCGGATTTTTTATTTGTCTGTTCGAAGTGTGTCCAATAAATAATTTTCATAAGTGTTAAATCATTAGGCTATATCTGCATACATAATTACATCCAAATACGTTAAGCCAATGCCGTGAAGAAGCGTTACGCGAATTCTCGAAGTGTTACGATATAAATAAAACAGTTAGTTATATGCTATTTATAAACAAACCAGGTTAGCAAAAGTATGTTTGAATTATTTATTTTAGACATTTTAAATATTAGACCTTGCAAACATCTCCTGTCTCTGTCGAAATTGCGGTCAAAATCTGGCCTAGACCCCAAGCGTCGCCTAAAATAGAACTCGTGACGGTCTTCAAGTTAAAAATATCTATTGAAAGTCCTTGCCGCTTTCTAAAAATACAAAATTAGATTGGCTCACCAAAACTGGTCTACAAGTAAGTATCGAAGCTTATGAATATTTAAAAACACCGATGGTTGATCTATCAGCTCTGATAGAATTATAGATTCGTTTATTAATTTTGATTAACCTTCTATATGTATTTAAAATGGATTGCAATGTGTTAATAACAAATACATATTTGTTTATTTTACATAGTTGAAGTACATAATACATATTTGTTTATTTTACATAGTGGGCAGGGCACATAGCACGCAGAACTGACGGCCGATGGGGCTGCAAAGTTCTGGAGTGGAGACCACGGACCGGCAAGCGCAGCGTAGAACGTCCACCCACAAGGTGGACAGACGACCTAATAAAGACCGCAGGAACGCGCTGGATGCGATCCGCTTCCAACCGGTCTTTATGGAAGTCAATGGGGGAGGCCTATGTCCAGCAGTGGATGATGATGATGATGATTTGTTTATTTAACTGAAACTTCAAATTCAAATCATTTAATTCACATGCAAAATTCATAAAATCGACTTGCTATGTGTTTGACCCCAGCTCACTTGATGTTAAGTGACGGTATGGTCGAAGATAGTAAAGCACACCTAACCTGGAATGGGACTGGCTCTCAAGTGAGGCTGTCGGAACACACCGTTAGATGCTTGGCGGCAGATTTTCAACTTGAGGGTGGTTCAGCAAGTACTAGAAAATTACCACGCTAGGGTTTCCTCACGATGTTTTCCTTCACTGACAGCTCAAGCTCATTGTTGGGTCAAGCCCCAACACGCCCTTCAGCGGGTGAACTGAATGCGCTTACTACAAATACTTTGTTTTGCTACTCGAAGTTCTGTGTACCGATGCAATGGTCACGGACGTGCGTTATTACTAGGTCTCGGATTAATATGTAAATTCATATTTTTAATGGACACTAGTTCCGATCTTAATGTTGTTTTTTTTATAGGTTATAGATAGATAGAAACTCTTTATAGTGCACACTGAAAAAGAAAAAGGGTACAGAAAACAGAAAAATCTTATGAGCTAGTGCCACAAGTGGCGGCCTTATCGCTAAGAGCGATCTCTTCCAGGCAACCAATAATGGAAAAACTATATTAAAAAAAAAGAGCAGACGGGAGATGTTATAACACTGAAAATAAATAATAATAAATGTTAAAAGGTTATGGTATTTTGATTGGGAAATTTTAGTTTTTGTTTTATTTTTTCAACAATGTAAGTTGGATGGAAGTTTTACATTCGCGCCAAAACGACGCGCTTTTATGAATGTTCGCTTTTAAAAAACGCTTCGTTTCGTTTCGCTTTTATCGCCTGTTTTGTTATTTTTCCTTATGCAATGGCAAGTAGTTCTCAAAATTCTGCTTTATTTATGTTATGGTATACACAGATGAACCCTTACGGAAAACTTTTAGAAAAATCCTGGATAAGTATTCTGGTGAACATATTCCTGATGAATATACTAGTGTTTACTTGATTAGTGTTTAGTGATTTATGTAAGTTTAAGTATGATGTAATCACATCCTTTGATGTTGGAATATCATTTAGAAAGTACAAGTCATTAATCGTCCGAACAGAATGTTTTTTTTTTTTTTTTTTATCGATGATAGGCTAGGTGCTTGACCAGAACTCACCTGATGTAAAGTGGCGATGTGGTCGAAGATGGTAAAGCACACCTAGCATGGAATGGAACTGAAAAATACATGTGATTATATACCGCAATTCAAATAATGTAAATTTTACAGGAACTGAGTAAATGTGTATGTAGGTACACTTTGATGTTTTACAATAAAACGTGTTTTTTTAATATTGCTACTTTTAGGGTACCTCAAAAAGGAAAAAAAGGATCCCTTATAGGATCCCTTTGTGGTCCGTCTGTCTGTCTGTCAAGACCCTTTTTCTCAGGAACACGTGGAGGTATCAAGCTGAAATTCATAAGCTGTCATGAGCTGTGAAAAAATCAAACTTCTAAGCCAACGCAATCAAAAGATACAGCTGTTTATGCTGCAAATTTTTTGACACTTGCAAGGGAATCAAAACCTACAGGTTACTTCCTGCGAACTCAGAATCTTGAAATTTGGTACGAAGCAACGTCTTAATAGCACAGATAAAGGAAACATTGCAAAAAGCATAAATTACCATTAAAAAAAAATACCATAACTTTTACTTATACCCACCTACAGGTTTGTATGGATCCCTCGGTGCGCGAGTCCGACTCTCTCTTGGCCGGTTTTTTACTACATATTTATGCCATATTTTAGATTTTTCAGTCCATATTACATGTATATTATTTATAATTTTTATTACATATTGCCGTGGTTGTGCCGGCGTAAGAATAGTACCCCACCCTCGCTACCCGTGGTTGCCGTAAGAGCCGGCTGAGGGATGTCATCCGGAAGGTGGGCAGCAGCGTCTTCCTTGAACAATCACACCTAACTGCGCTCGCCAACCCGCCTGCCAAGCGTGGCGAGTATTGACAAAACCCCCCCAGGTGGAGGCCATGTCCAGCAGTGGACGTCCTGATATAGCTGATGATGTGATGTGATTACATATTTATTTGAGCCCTAGTTATTGCTTACCACCAGGAGAGATTCGTTCGTCTTATTACTATTACATTTTTTTTAAAACTTTATACTGGCAGAATGCAAAAACGCGGTGTCAAATTTTTTTTATGAAAACGTGTATTTCCCACAAATTGGACGATGTAGAGTTGTCACACATAAGCCAGTGTCGCAAGGAATTTAAATAAAATAAACATATACTAAATCGCAATAATATATGCAGAATCGAGATCCTTATCGTTATTACATTTGCATTTCGAGAAAAATACACGCAACCGTCTGACTTTCTATTCTATTAATAGGATTTTTGTATAAAACATTCGTACGTATTTAAAAAAAACTCATAAAGGGTGATCCCGTTTTGGGTAGGGTCCAGTAGTATAGTAAGTTTTTTTTAACCCTACAAAACATTAAAGATTTTGGTATTGAGCGTTCAAGGTATATATTTAGTTAAATTCCTAAAAATACTAAAAAGGGCAAAACCTTTTTAATTAGTGTATTAAATTAGTTAATGTCAGTGCAGTGAGTACTACATATTATAGAACACATGAACAAAGTGTCTTCCCCTTAATAGAGACAGTAAGAAAAGCGTTGATGAACAAATTCTTAGATTAACTCAACTTAGCAATTTAAGTTATAATAAAATTACTTATTAGTCTCAACTTGGCTAGATTGTAATAACAATGAGGTATATAAAAACAAAAAGATACATCATTAAAAGAAAAAAAAAGTTAAATTCCGCTTAACGGTCGTTTCATTTACAACAGTAATGATTTAAATTTAAAAATCGATTTTGGTATTAATTTTACCCGTATTTGCATTTTTTTAAATGTAAATAATAAACGCATTCTACGACAGTAAGAGATAAAGCCTGTCCATGACCATTGCAGCGATACATATAACTTTTTTTATATTTATATTTATATTTTGCCGTGGTGGTGCCGGCGTAAGAATAGTACCCCACCCTCTCTACCCGTGGTTGCCGTAAGAGTCGGCTAAGGGATGTAATCCGGAAGATGGGCAGCAGCGTCTTCCTTGAACAATCACACCTGACTGCGCTCGCCAACCCGCCTGCCAAGCGTAGCGAGTATTGGCAAAACCCCCCCAGGAGGAGGCCTATGTCCAGCAGTGGACGTCCTATGGCTGATGATGTGTGTGATATGATTAAATATTTAAAACTATCGAAATGCTTTTGGACTATCGAAATACACAAAAATAAAAAATATATATAATTTTTAGGGTTCCATACCTCAAAAGGAAAAAAACGGAACCCTTATAGGATCACTTTGTTGTCCGTCTGTCTGTCAAGACCTTTTTTCTCAGGAACGCGTGGAGGTATCAAGCTCAAATACTCTCGGTACGAAGCAACGTCTTATAGCACAGATAAAGGCAAAGCATAAATGACCATTAAAAAAAAAATATAACTTTTACTTATATACGTACAGGTTTGTACGGAACCCTCAGTGCGCGAGTCCGATTCGCACTTGGCCGGTTTTTATTAAGTGCCAGTCGGCTCAGCTGTCTGGAAATGAGTTTAAATCAATTTGATTTTATCTATGGACGGACACTTTCCTAATATTCACTAAGTGATTTTGTTCAATAAAACTGTCATCACAGATATACAAATTAATAGTAAATGCAAAACGAGTTGGCCATCGACACGTTGAGTATGCACATTAGACAAGAAGAGTTAGATAGAATCAGTGGAGTGACGATATACGTAAGGCAGTGGGCAGTGGCCAGTCAAATAAGAGGAACAAACAGAAGAATTTAAAAAAAAAACTATTATTTACTGCGAATAAAATAGCTATAATTAAAGGGAAAAAACTTTTTAAACCATTTTATTATTCCTAATTCAATTGAAACATTTAACTTATATATTTATTTGTAAACCTCTTTTAATTGCCTTTATTTAGATACTCTACTTGATAGGTTTAGTTTTTTTTTAATTTATTAACGTATATTTCTATTTCGCGCCAAAAATCCACCATATTGTTTTTTTTTAATCGTGAAAAACATCTCAAAATCCCTGTGATTTCGCTAGCTGCGTTCAAACCGGAACACAGTAATGCTTACACACTACTGCTTGGCGGCAGAATATCTGGTACTGCGGTGGTACCTAAGATCTACCACCAAGTAAAAACTTACATCCAAAGGTTGTCTGGAAGAAATCGCTCTAGGCGATAAGGCCGCCGTTGTACGCCATATATGTATTAGTCTATGTTGTTTTTGTATTGTTATTGTTTTTTTAGTTTAAGTATGTACATATGTTTGGTGTGTAATAAAGTTATTAATTTTTTTAACTTTTCTTACATCTGACTAGGCATGCTTTTGGCCACGATGGAAAGCGACGACGTGGCCGAAGATGGAGCACGCTTGCCTAAGCAATACCTCATTCACGTTTTTCTTGAACAGGCAACAATTCTATTCTATTCCACAATAGTCAATAGATCGTTAGAAACCGCGTAGCGAATGTATTTACTATATATATTTTTTTTTTTTTATCGCTGACAGGCTAGGTGTTTGAACACAGCTCACCTGATGTTAAGCGACGGTGTGGTCGAAGACGGTAAAGCACACCTAGCCTGGAATGGAACTGGCTCTCAAGTGAGGCTGCCGGAACACACCGTTAGATGCTTGGCGGCACATTTTCAACTTGGTAGCTAGTCAGCCGGGTACTAGAAAGTACCCTACCGCCATGCTATGGTCTCACGATGTTTTCCTTCACCGGCAGCTCAAGCTCATTGTTGGGGTTTGAACCCACGCCCTTTGGCATGCGAACCGACCGCGCTAACCACTGAGCTATCATCGCTACAAAATAATATTATTATATTATATTGTGTCACAAAGGACTAAAAAAGAAATGTATCGACAGCGAAAGCAATTGTTTAGAATTCTAAGCGCAGCGAGGGATTCAAAGTACACGAACTCGAGGTTGAATAATTTCGGTACCGTGTGGCTAGGGCATCGCGCCCGGGGTTCACCCGGACCGAAAAACCCGGGTTTTCCCGGTTCTGAGGAATACAAAAAAACCCGGGTTTGATTTTTAAAACTCGGGTTTTTCGTTTTTTTTTTAATACTTTTGTTTTTGTTATTTATTAAGTTTAAGCCACTTCGTATGCAATAATAAGTAAATGGAATAGAAACATGCTTTGATAAATTATTATTTATTACGTAAAAAGTAGCTTCTACCAATAAAACAAGCCATGCAAGTCAAATGTAACGCGCGCGTCCATCTCAGGACATGAATGGGGTGAAGTGTGGAGCAGTGGAGAGGGGAGGGTGTAGCGAAGCTCGTCGCGCTAATAGAAAAAATAAATCTTTATAATTTTTTTAAACATTGAAACTGTTTTTGTAATTTGTAAAGTACTGTTTCATTTATTTAAATTCTTCCTCATACTTTATATTTTGTACTCATTGTAGGAAATCGATATATAAACGCAGATTAGTGTATTTTAAAAAATTACAATAAAGAGACCGAAATGCTCGAAAAAACCGGTCTACCCGGGTTTTGATTACTCTTAGACCCGAAAACCCGGGTTTTCAAAATTGAACCGAGTTTCGATGCCCTACGTGTGGCACAGTCTACTTTTCGTCCCCCCCTATGAGAAAACATGTTTCTCTTGATTAGTTCGGTATTAAATTATGACAGTTGCTGCGTTTAATTTATTGGTGTTAATATTTCATTTCTACTGCTAGAATTTTTAATTTTTATTCAATTTTTGTGAATAAAATTAAAATTGTTTTTAAGATAAAGATAAAAAGCAATTTAAAAAAAAGTCTTGTTCTTTTTTTTAAATTGCTTTTTTTAAGTTCCCGCGTATTTTTTTTTTTTGATTTGGTTAATCTATTCCGCGTCGGCTGGCGCGCTTTTTTTTATTACCGGCCAGGGCTTTATCGAAGCGAATTTGTGTTCAAACTTTTTAATTAAATAGTGTTCCAAATTCAAAAGTCATTTCGTCACTGTTATTAAGTGCTTCGGAATGACCCATTTTGTAATTGTGCCAGTTTTGCTTAGGGTCGATATGAAAAAAAAATTGACTGGTGACTGGCTAGGTGTCTGACCACAGCTCATCTGGGTACTATATAACGTGAACCGTTAATTAAAAATAAACCTGAATAAAAAGAAAAACATAAAAACAATACAATTGTTTAGCCCCCCATAAAAAGACTTATACCTTCCTTTAAGATTTCATTTAATTATGGTTCATCGTAAAAAACGGTATTAGAAGCGTCAAACCCGGTGTGATTATAAAAAGTTTTAATTTAAAACAACAAATAATAAAGAACGGCCAAGTGCGAGTGGATCACGCCTTAAGAATTCCGCATAAAATCTTTTTAACTACTGTTTTTTTTTTATTTAAAAGAAATGAGACGAACGAAACGCTCTCCTGATGGTAAGAGATAACATCTGTCCATGACCATTGCGGCGATACACAGGACTTTGAGTAGTAAAACAAAGTCCAGGGCATCGCTACTTTGGCGTTCATTATTTACATTACTTGAAACTGCACTAATTGGTTCCACCTGCCATTTTTTATTACCGGCTCGGCAGACACGGCCAAAGTGCCATTTGTACATGACGGCCATTCCCCACGTACTTAACGTTACGAATCCACGTTTTTTAGACGGAAAGCGAGGATGTAGAACTATGTGCGCGTCTGTATTCCCCGCGAAGTACAATTGCGTGTCTTCAAATCCAGAGTAAACAGGTTTTTTCTAGGTAAGCGTGCTCCATCTTAGACCGCATTCAACAGCAAATAGGGTGTCGTTAAATGCAAACCTTATAGAATTTAAAAAAATGATATGGCTTTGTTCCGTCGTATGGAACCCTTAGAGCGCGAGTCTGACTCGTACTTGACTGATTTTAAAATACGTGAAGGAACCCTAATAATCCAGAAATTGCATCACAATATAATATATATTTCACTTCAAAAGAAGTAGAATTTGTAAAACGACTGCTTGCATTGAAATCAATTGTTAGAAACTAAACAAACAGGTTTTAAGGTTCATTTGGACTCGTCCAGTTAGTTGGTCGAGTTTCGTTTATTATTGGAATTGAAATTAGTGGAAATGTATACTGTATGGCCATCACTGTATATAACAAATTGCCAGATTATTTTAAAGAATTAAACACCAATAGCTTTAAATGTAAATTATTTAAATTTCTTATGGACACCTGTTATTATGATATTAATGACTTTTTAAATGACACGCTTAAATAATTGTTTATGTATCTAAAATATTTGTACACCTACTAAGGTAGAATGTTTGAAACTTATAATTTTAACAACAAGACCTGTAATTTAAGACAATATTCTTACAAATAAACTGATTTTGATTTTTGATTTTGATTTATTGTTACTCTTTCCACTTGTCCATGAAAGTCCTTTTAAAAGGTGCGGTAAAGTTCACTTATAATAGCAGTATGATTCCCATTCCAGGAAGGTTATTGTATCATTCGGGTTAGTAATTAAATATCAGTTAATTTATACAATAAAAATATTAGAATAATAATTTCTTATTTTATCTAGTTATTTTTTTATTACATATCTTTAAAACTTTAAATGTTAAGGCTTCTAGATTAAAATAATATAATTATTCACGCAGTTTATTTTACACTATTTTTATTTTAGTTGCTTGTACAGATAGTTAGTTCCAGTTGTTTCCACCTATGGCGCTGCTGCAGTCTTAATACCTTTTACGTTTGGATACACACATCTACAATCATTTATAGAACATGTGTTCGGATATTCAACATTAAAAACAGCCATAAATCGGATTTGAATGCATTTTGATTTACCATAATCGCCGTTTTAATGCCTTGATTGATGTTTATGTTTACGACGTTACGAACGATTTTCCATTCAACACGTCTCAACTTGCTGATTTTGGGACTCATTTTATTTTACATGGAAAACGAACAACTTCTTATCAATACAATAAATAGGATATAAGTGATAACGCAAAAGCTAAAAAAGTTTTCATTTGTGTAAACTAGATTAGGATCTGATTTGTTTATAATTTGGGTGTCTTCAAATTGAGAGTGAATCGGTATCACCTAAGCAAGCGTGCTCCATCTTAGACCGCATCATCACTTAATATCAGATGAGATGGCGGTCAAACGTAAACCTATTAATAACAAACAGTTTTGCGTGGTGGTAGGGTACTTTCTAGTACTCGGCTGGCTAGCTACCACCCTCAAGTTGAAAATCTGCCGCCAAGCATCTAACAGTGTTTTCCGGTAGCCTCACTTGAGAGCCAGTTCTATTCCAGGCTAGGTATGCTTTACCATCTTCGACCACACCGTCACTTAACATCAGGTGAGTTGTGGTCAAACACCTAGACTGAAAAAAAAACAAATATAAATAGGTTAAGTGCCCCGTGCCCACACTGGCGCGAGGAGAGATGTAATAATACCGTTTTATTATAAACATTCAAAATTTTAGCAATATAATAATTTAAAAACCGATAAATATATATTTTGTTTCATTTAAATAAACTATTATAATTTTTTACATACTATATTTTTTTTTTTTACATATTAGTGTTACAACATCTCCCGTCTCTTCTTAATCTGTATCGTGTTCTTGGTTGCCTGGAAGAGATCGCTCTTAGCGATAAGGCTGCCACTTATGGCTCTAGCTCATAAGATTCTTTTGTTTTCTGTACTATTTTTTATACTTTTGGTGTACACAATAAAATTTCTATTTGTCTATCTATAAGTCTTATAAGAGAGTCTTTGCTAATTCATTTTACATTTTTTGCCATCCAAAGCCTTAGGAAAGACCTTAAGTACGTCCTATATAGGATAAAATATTTTTTTTTAAATGAATTTGCCAACTAAATCAAATTTTTAATATAATACATTTAACCAAATTCCATGGCAGAGAATATTACGAGCCAGTCGCATGCTTGTTCCAGTTTTCTAGTACACGCTAGCACTGGATTAGTGCAAATACGCAATTTCGCCATCTAACGCAATACTGCAATGGTAATTCTTATTTTCTCGAGTGCGAAAGAGACAACAATATTTCCTCTACTCCCTCTACAACTTTTTGTCTAGATTAATTTTCTCAAAGTAATTGTCTACATCCATTGGTTGACGAATACTTTTAATTTGTATACGTCAAAATTTTGAAAGTGAATTTTACCTATTTATTTTATTTACTTTATTACCGAGACTTAAGATCAAAATTGCAACGTCTTCCCCCCCTATCTGAAAAATAGGTAAGGCCAAAATTCTTTTATTGGATGTCGCTTTTGCTGTTAGGTTATGTAAGCCAATAAGATAGTTACCGTTGCAAACAACTTTTATGATTTGTTAGCTGGTGATAAATAATAATTTATTGTGACATTATAAAACCCGTTTTAAATGCAACGGTATACAAGGTTATATGCTTAGGGTGGGCTGAGTCGAAAGGGAGTAATTGTACTTATCATTAGGACCAAATGTATGGTGACAACAGCTGTACGAATCACAAATGAGGAAACCATAGCATGGTGGTAAGGTATTTTCTAGTACTCGACTGGCTAGCTACCGCCATCAAATTAAAAATCTGCCGCCAAGCACCTAACGGTGTGTTCCGGCAGCCTCGCATGAGAGCCAGTTCCATCCCAGGCTAGGTGTGCTTTACCATCTTCGACCACACCGTCAATTAACATCAGGTGAGCTGTTAAAATGTTATTCGACAAATTTTACGCAAATCATCGCCTACATACTAGATGTAATTACACCACTCGATAGGTAAAAGATCAAAGAATTCGTTAGTCGAGTGAAGTATGGACTTGAAATATGGAATTCCTTAACACTTCTTAGTGTTCAAAAATGTACTCGTGTTCACACACACACACGACCGTGTCCACAACTAACACATCCGGAATTTTAAATCATCTTTAGGGTTCCGTATCTCTAGAGGAAAAAACGGAACCCTTATAGGATCACATTGTTGTCCGTCTGTCTGTCTGTCAAGACCCTTTTTCTCAGGAACGCGTGGAGGTATAAAGCTGAAATTCATATCAAATACTCAGGTCTACTGTGCCTTGGAGCTGTGAAAAAATTAAACTTCTAAGCCAACGTAATCAAAAGATACAGCCGTTTATGTTGCAAATTTTCGATACTCATGGGAATCAAAACCTACAGGGTACTTCCCGTGAACTCAGAATCTTGAAATTTGGTACGAAGCAACGTCATATAGCACAGATAAAGGAAAAATTGCGAAAAGCATAAAAAAATACCATAACTTTTACTTATATACCTACAGGTTTGTCCGGAACCCTCGGTGCGCGAGTCCGACTCGCACTTGGCCGGTTTTTTATGGTTAACAAGCTAGGTGTTTGATTTCGGATTTTCGGAGTTCTGTCCATAGTAAAAGTTAGCTTTTACGCCAAACTTATAACCCTTTATAAAGGCTGCGTTATCGTATGATAAAATCATGATTTAATATAAATTTGTGAGATGCTCGACGCTAACATTTCTAGTGAGGGCTAGCGTCATGGTGGCTTTGAAGAGAGTTCAAAGCGAAACTCTACTCGGATTTCCTGGTGTCCGTATGTCCTATACCGTGGTGGTGCCGTGTGGCGTAAGAATAGTACCCCACCCTCTCTACCCGTGGTTGCCGTAAGAGTCGGCTAAGGGATGTAATTCGGAAGATGGGCAGCGGCGTCTTCCTTGAACAATCACACCTAACTGCGCTCGCCAACCCGCCTGCCAAGCGTGGTGAGTATTGGCAAAACCCCCCCAGGAGGAGGCCTATGTCCAGCAGTGGACGATCTATGGCTGATGATGTGATGTATGTCATAAAAATATCGGACATTTTACACAACGCCATCTAACCTCAAACTAAGCAAAGTTTGTACTGTGGTAACCAGATCACTGATATAATACTTATTGTATAATTGTGTAATACTGTTTTATACGAAACCTGAATCAGCCCAGTATTTTTATAAACTGGCCCACTGCTGGGCGCAGTTATAATAACTCATAAGATATACAAAACACCCAGACTTAGAACAAACATTAATGCTCGTCACATAAATGTTTGTCCTAGATGGGAATCGATCGTACTACCCCACAGCTCATGAAGCAGATATTAATATATCAATTACAGGGCTGTTGGGACTAAGCATATAATAAGCATCGAAAGTCTCAGAGTAATGAGCGCCAAAGCAGCGATGCCCCGGATTTTGTTTTGCTACTTAAAGTTAGTATTGCTGCAAAGGTCATGGGCATGCGTTATCTCTTACCATCAGAAGAACGTATCGTAATTATTACATTTAAAAAAAAAAATTGCTGTCAAAAAAAATGGAGAAGATTATAAGGAGAATGATATAAGCACTAGAAAATTCGATTGCGTAAACGATCCTATCTTACGTGAGATAGCGTACTAAAAAAACTCAAGAATGCAATTTTTAAAATTACAAATAACCTGCGTTTGACCGCTATCACGCCTGATGTATCGTTGCGAAGATTCGGTCTGCAATCGAGCACGCTTACCTAGAAGAAACCGATTAACTCGTGACTTGAAGGCACCCACACAGGAAAGGCACAGATTGTATCTATCGGGGAACACCCACTTAGGCAGCAAACTCCATAGTTTAGCAGTTCGTATTATGAAGGTCTAACATGAAGCGGTGTCGCTTTTTAGAGCTCCTGGCTATCCGATAGTAGAATGGAGAAGCTAGAAATAGGTCATGCAGATCTGAAGCAAACTCTCCAAAGCAAATACAATATATACAGAAAAATTGCAATATTTTTACCAAGAATCGGTTAATGAAGAAATATAAATCGTTTTGCACTTGCCCTTGTACTCTGATTTGCACCTGACATTATAATCTCGCGAGAGATAATAGTAAGTATGGAAATAGTTATAATACTAAAAGAAAGGAAAGAATTAAGAAAGACAAAAAGTCCCAAAATGTTGTGTCGATTTTGAAAATCAAAATATTTCTAATTTGGTAATGAAAAATCTAGACCATAGACACATACAAGGACATATAATAGAAATAAAGAATGGTCAAGAAAAAGATAGCCGGGATCTATGCGGATTAGTGAAGCTACCCTTCGGAGTGGAAGACCCTTTTGTTATAGTAATGTGCGCAGTTGCTCTGGATTGAAAGCGTAGTTAGTAATGCTTGCAGTTGTTAGCATTGAACACGACCCGGGAATGTGGTTTTTCAAGATTGCCAATGCCAGCTTCAGTCTGTCAACTTCCTACTGTGACGGCCATTAGAATTATTGATGCAAAATAACTGGATTCACTTACCTTCTAAAAGTTTGCTTAGTGTTAGATCTCTTTAACAGGATTTTTTAGGACCTCTTTTTTTCTTTTCGACGTTGCTTCGTCTCCATCTTTTAATTTTGGCTCCTATATTGACTCAAAAAGTTGGGTATCCTCTCGCAATTGCGTCGTTACTTCACGTCGGAACAGTTGCTCACATTATATTAAGCACAAGTTCGACAGTGCATGGAATACTGCTCGCACTTCTGGAATGGATCTGTCAAGTACCAGCTGGTGGCGTTGGAGTCAATTGCGAAACGTGTCAAGAGACTCATCTGCAACGACTCCCTCGTTCAAGATAATCTTCATAGCCTTGAACACCGTCACAAAGTTGCTCGTTTATCCATTATTATTTATCTGATTCATTTCGGAGAGTGCGCTTCGGATCTGCATGATCTAATTCCCCCCATGCCCATTTTTCTATCGGACAGCCAGAAACTCGAAAAAGCGACACCGTATCATGGTGGTTGACGTTCCAAAAACCCGTACGATACGATTTGATTCCATTTTCACTGTTCGAACGGCTAAAGCAAGGAATACGTTACCCGAATGGGTGTTTGCTGATCTTTGAGTCGAGAGTGAATCAGTATCTTCTAGGCAAGCATATTCATTTGACATCAGGTGAGATGGCGATCAAACGCAAGCCCATTTATTCATCTTTAAAAAAGTAGATCGGTAAATACGCACCACAGCATCATCAGATAGTCTAAGCTGTATCGTGTACACAATACTTTGTTCCGGTTTGAAGGGTACTGCGACATTACATGGCTATTGAGACTAACCATCAATTGTGTTGAAGTAAGGAGCGCCAACGCAGCCATGTCTTAGACATTGTTTTTTCTCGTGGTTAACTGGTTTAAATTTCGTTACGAAATCAAAGTGGTATCAATGCCGAATGGTATACTACCAAATGCTTGAGAGAAATGCTCATTGATGTGAGCAACAAGCGACCGAACACGGGGTAGCCACTGCTTCACCCCGACAACGCGTTCGCGCACTCGGCGCTCCAAACGAGCGACTTCCTGGACATCATACCGGTCAAACTTTTGAATGCAAGGAAAATTACCTTGAGCAACATTTATTCACTCTCTGAAATAAAATAAAATGACTTAATGGATACCGTTTTTATCGCCGCAAGATGCGCTAACAGCGTTCGAGAAGTTTGCAGAAGTTTGAAATTTTTGAGTGGACCACGTAGATTGCTTATTATACTAAATCTATGTATAAATTGAGACTTTTGACCTTGACCTCCCTTCATAATATGTACTACTTTGTATAAGCGTAACTGTCCCTCTGTGTATATAAGATATATACAAATATTTTTTATAACGATGATAGATCAATGGTTAGCGTGGTCAGTTCTCACGACAAAGAGCGTGGGTTCAAACAACAATGAACTTATACTGCTGGTAAAGGAAAACAGTGTGTTCCAGCAGCCACACTTAAGAGCCAGTTCCATTCCAGGCTACATGTGCTTACCATCTTCGACGACACCGTTACTTAACATCAAGTGAGCTGTAACACTTAACCTGTCAACCATAAAAAAAAGATTTGATGAGATTTTAGTGGACCTCCCATTTTGAGCTTAAGTAATTAATGCATCAAACCAGAGATTCTAGTGACGCTTTTCTACTGTTATATTCCGAGATATTATTTTGAAGATACAAGTATCATAGCAACTTATCTTAATTGTGATAAAAATACTTCCGTCTAAATATAGAAACAAAGCTGAATCATCTCTCAGTTTTAACAAGATTTCGGCTTCCTCGGTAATTGTTAGATTTTTTGTGTGAGTTTTTTATTTTTATGCGTCTGGCTTTAGAATGGCTTTTGATTCTTCATAGTTCATATTTTTATTCATAACTTTTTTAATTTTGACAGATGTTTGACCACAGCTCACCTGATGTTAAGTAACGATGTAGTTGAAGATGCTGAATATAACTGCACTGGAATGAAACTAATTCCCAAATAACAAGTTCCCAAGAACACACCGTTAGGTAGAAAATCTGCTACTACCATCCAAAGTCTCAAAGTAATGAGTCCCAAAGCCGCGATGCCCTGGACTTTGTTTTGCTACTCAAAGTTCTGTGTATCGCTGTAATGGCCATGGACATGACTTATCTCTATATCATCAAGAAAGCGTCTCGTTCGTCTCATTACTTTAACATTAAAAGAAAATACCCCACCATCATGATGTGGTTTCCTCACGATCTTTTCTTTCATCGGTAGCTCAAGCTCATTGTTGAGGATTGATCCCACGCCGTTCGGCGCGCTAACCACTGAGTTATCGTTACAAAGGGGATGCTACGTTATTTATGTTATTCGGTCTTCACACATTTATAGTAATAACAATATTAGATTATTTGTCATAAATGATATCTGTTTTTCGTAAAACATCTCGTTTTTAAAAGTCATCTTTTAAAATACTGTTTTGACGAAAGTTGTTTTGATCAATTGCGCATTTTTACGTTTTATGAAAGAGCTGTTATTGTATTGTTGCGTCGTTACGATGTATGTTATTGTGTTATCCTCTTGTTGTTAAATTATTGAATTTTAAGGTAATTGGCTTTTTTTGCCGTGGTGGTGCTGGCGTTAGAATTGTACCCCACCCTCTCTACCCGTGGTTACCGTAAGAGTCGGCTAAGGGATGTAATCGGGAAGATGGGCAGCAGCGTCTTCCTTGAACAATCAAGGAAGACGCTGACAAATCAAGCGTGGTGAGTATTGGCAAAACCCCCCCAGGGGGAGGCCTATGTCTCGCAGTGGACGTCCTATGGCTGATGATGTAAAGACATTTTCACGCGATGGTCTCACGATATTATCTACGTGACAAAATCGTATAAATTCTGCTTTTTTATTGTGACTGATTACCATCACTTTTCCACTGGTTTGATATGACCGGAACCCCGGGGTAGCTGGAAAAAGAAAAAATACAATAACGGAGTATTCATTTTACTTTCATGTGAACTTTAAACTTTTCTAAAGCTTTTGACACTGTTTGATATTTCATTGAAATATACCGTTTCTCACCAACAATATCTCTTCCTTCCAGAAAGATTCTGCGATGTCACGCTGTACTGTTCACCGAGCTTCGCAACCCAAGTCCAGAACAAGGACACTGTGGAGCCACAGAACATACGAGGAGTGTCCCTCAAGGCGCACAGGTAAGGCCGCTACACTTTCTGTTTTATGTGTCTAAGTAATGAGACGACAAAATGACTAGCCTGTCGTTATGCTAGCTTTACAATTTAGACTACAGACTATACAAAATTATTACTGCCTTTGTTGCTCTTATGTGGTTTTACATAGAGTGATTAGTGAATATCGCAAACGCTGGTACAACTATCAGTCTCCTCAGAATTTAAAACTTTAACAGTTTTAAATCTAGCGGTGCATTGCACTGCATATATTTGAGATATATGATGTTACATATTAATTTCACGCATGGTTTAGTTGCCTCCCATACTATTCTCCTCTATTACTGTCAGACGCTCAGGTGCCCGAAAAACAAATATTGGTTTGATTCTACTTTGCTTGTGCGAACTGAATGATAGTTTCTCGATAGACACAATCTGGGCGTCATTTTATTTGTCGAGTTGATTCAATCAGTTTGTTTTAGGCAAAATTCTTCATGATTTTCAGAGACCTCATCTTCTGCTTACACCGAGAGAGAGGGAGAGAGATAGCACGTCAAACGTATATAATCACACAAAAATATTCTAAATTATCTGACTAATACGCCATTATGCTCGTACGTGTGTTTTTGAAATGTTATCTTTCTAACTATGTTTACCGCTGTTATCGCGTTAATAGACTTTGTTTTGAAATTACTTGTTTTGTGTCCGACGCTTTATTATTATTTCTACTTAATCACTCGACCATTGTTAGTTATTTTGATTTATTTATTTATTTAATTGAATAATCGTGTGTCGTATATTTTAGAAAACATAATGTTTAAAACGAAACACCTCGTAATTTTATACATACATTGATATTATTTAATTAGATAATCTTCCTCGTGACTGCGGAAAATTACTGAATCAAATAATTTTGTGACATACTTGTACAAGGTATCTCAACTTAAGAATCAATAGCACGCTAATATAGTAGCTCAGAAATCCTGCCCTATTTTAAATGGTACAAAAAATTTCCATTATGGTTCACTCAAAAGTTTTTTTAACTTTTGACTTCTTCAATATCTAAAAAAGTCCATCATAGGTGTTTTGAACTCAATTCTATGCCGCCTTATGCCTTATCATCAACCAGGATGTGGTAAAACGCAAACATAACCAAAAAAAATGACAATTATTTTGTCAATATCAAACCACGAGATTTCGAAATAAATTAATCGTAATATTAACATCTTATCATAACTATTTTTTCATTGGTTAAAAAAATTGTTTCACCAGATAAAACTTCTTGTTCTCAAGCTGTTTCTTAAATGGTAGCCTAGTTCAATTCACTTCTTGATGTCGTTTAGCCATTTCCGTCTGATACATCCTGGGTTTCCTCTTTCTGCAATCCTGCCTTCAAGGAACAATTGTGGGAGTTTACAACAGATCCTTGGATAGGGGTCTGAAAAACATGCTCTTATGTCACTTGACTATCAAAACCAGCTCTCTTTTGCAGTTGGCCTTCTGTATAACCTTGGCATTTGAAGTGAAACTGGTCCCAGGAAATTAATCATCTTTCGTAGAGTCCACATCTCAAATAGTATACTATCATAATATATATAAATCTTCTGTACGTGTGTTTGTCATCTCCTCCTAAAAGGTTGGACCGATTTGGATGAAATTTTGTGTGTATATTTCAATGGGTTCCAGAATGGTTTGAAATTACAATTGGACCCGGTAGATGGTGCTGCTGTCGGTATGTCTGTCGACTATTAGGCGATACGAAGTTTGCCGGGTCAGCTAGCTAGTCATAAATAGCAGTTGTTGTATTACACGGCGCAGTATTTGTTTTATCCACCAAATCTTTCACGGATCGCACGCGGAGTAACGTGGGCTAAAATCCCAACAATGAGCTTGAGCTGACGGTGAAGGAAAACATCGTGAGGGAACCATTGCATGGTTGTAGGATACTGTCTAAAACTCGGCTGGTTAGTTATTTCGACGTTCATTGTGCGAACTGCTAGACATTGGAATGCGCTATCTGAGTGAGTTGGATATAATCTGGGTGTCTTTAAGTCGAGAGTGAATCGGTATCTTCTAGGCAAGCGTGCTCCATCTTAGACCGCATCGTCATAAAAAAAGGTCTTACTGTAGACGGTGCATATCAGGTGTAAGAGTATTCGTTCTAGAGGTAAAATTTTGTAATTATTGTTTATTTTCGCAGGGTGGTGTTGGCAGCATGCTCGGAGCTGCTCGGCACGTTGCTCGGCGCGCACGAGGCGCAGGGCGAGCCTGTGCTCGTGATCGACGGCGCGGAGCCTGCGCACTTGCGGGCGTTGCTCGACTACATGTACACAGGGGAGATGAACGTTCATCATGTGAGTACTTAGTACAGACAAAAGTTGAAAGTTTCGTAATGACAAATGCAAAAAAAAAAAAACATTAAAAAAAATGAAAAGATGATTGAAAATTATGGCGAATCATTAATATTTATGTATAGTTATGAATAATGAAGAATAGTATTCGTTTCGCAAACCTTAATTAATATATAAAATTTATAATGAAAATTATTCCTTAAAAACTCTATAAAAATGGTCTGGTATAATGTTATTTTGTAAAAATTCAGAAAAAAGTTGTATCGACTTATAGAATGTCTTTTCTCAAATTTTCATCGATTTACGCTTATAACTTTGTTGTTTTTGGTTCTACGACTGAAAGTTACTTGATCAAGGTTGTAAAGAATTGTATCTGCAACAAAAATTGTTTAATAATATATTTTTTTTGACAGCCCTGTTGGCTCATTCGTGTATGTCTGCCTGAGCTGTAGGGCGTGGGTTCGATTCCCGCCAAGGACAAACATTTTATGGTATAAACAAATGTTTGTTCTGTGTCTGGATGTTCTGTATGTATTATAAGTATGTATTTACAACAAAAAAAAAGTATTTATGTATCCTATCAGTTATCTGACTTCCATGACACAAGCTCTGCTTAGTTTGGGGTCAGATGGCGCTGTGTGTAACGTGTCCTATGATGATATGATATGATATATATTTGAGACGTAATATTTGTCAGATAACCATAAAAACCATTTGTACCCTTTTTCCAACATGGCGGCCGTGGGATAAGTGGGATAATACTCCAAAAACTTGGATTTAACTTCAAACTATACCCCTCCTTGATATCTAAAAAATAAAATTGCGCCCTTTGACAAATACACACTAAGCCCAAAAAAAAATTAACATTTCATTGGATTAATAGTGTAATGTTGTTTTTCATTCCAGTCTCAACTGGCAAGCCTGCTGAAGACGGCGGAAGAGTTGCGGATAAAAGGGTTAACGGATATACGATGGAATAACAAGGATGAACCTCCCGATTGTACCACAGGTAACCAAGACAAACAGATCCTTCCAAGGTGCTTTTTTTAGATAATATACCGTTAAAGGTAGAATCCTGGGGAAAAGAAGCTCAGGGTATTCCAAACGACATCACAGAATGAACTAGACTGAGCTACCTGTTTCTAGGAGACATAGCATGGAATTGCAAGAAGTTTTGCCTACTGACCTCTAAACTTCAATGACGTTCATAACTTTTAATTTATATGACCTAATGCTGAAATATAAATTAAAAGTTATGAACAGACTTTTAAAATTGCACCATTTTTAATCATCATGAACCGATTTTAATCATTTGCTGGTCATAGGCCTCCCCTAATGTATCCTATTTGTTCGGTTCCAGTCCATTTCGTGACTGTTGCGATTGGAAAATATCTTTGATATTGTTTTTTATTCAGGAGCAGTAACAACGGTACCCAAAACAGACGCACAGAAGTCAAAAAGCAGCGACGAAGCTAAGAAGCAGTCCAAATCCTCCCCGAAGCGAGTATCCCCCATCCCCACCCTACCATCTCCGAAGCAATCTCCACAGCCCCTCGCCATCACCGACGTCCAGATATCGGAACCCAGGAGTCTGCTCAAACGCGAGCCGGAAGAAGGAGAAACCAGAATCAATATCAATGGTGAGTTCAACGAGATCGTCTAGGTATAAGATATTCTGAGATATCCAGATATCCTTTTCCACCGTGAAATAGCTATCCTCAAAGCTGTCTACGCTCTTGATCAAATGATGAGAGGATTAGAAACTGTAATGAGTCAATGGTGAATATTTTGGTAAGGTCTCTTTTGCAGGAAATTGTCTGGCTATTTCACCGTGGTATTCTATACATTGAGATATTCTTTCTTTAATCTATTCTTAAGAATACAGTAGCACTAAGGCATTGTTAACTTGAAAATGGACATGGAACCCCAGGAATTTCATAAAGCTATGATGACTGGATAGTTTTATTATGATTGGTCCCAGTAGGTTATGAAACGCATCAAGTAGAAGCAAAGCCCAGTGTTAATGATTTATGGTCTTTATAAAAATCACCCCCACTTCGACGTATTCAACGCCCTCCGCCATCATTATCCTGCAGATATCTGACCTGTGTTCAGGTCTGTTCCAACGGGAATCGGAAGACGAGGAAACAAGAATTAATATTAATGGTGAGTAGACTCGGTGGGAGGTCTTCTTAGCGGAAGATCGTCTTTGTAGTCAAACATATTTAGATTCTGTCCCTCTCGTCAATAAGAAAAAAGTTAGGTTAGCCACCGCGAAATCATATATTTTGCGCCTTGAAGTATTTTTTGTTTGCCTTTTGCAATCCGTCTATGAAGTTTAATCTGGAGCTAGATAGACGCTTATTATATATATATCTACTAGCGACCCGCCCCGGCTTTGCACGGGTAGTAAAAATGGGTAAAGTAAGCTATCCTTAAAAGGTCGATATATGCCACCACGGACTTTTTTGTAGATTTATAAAAGGAATATCCCACCATGCATTGTTTTGTTATATAGCTCAAAGGGCTCTTCGATGAAAGCTCCCAGGTGGCTTGACTTTTTCCAACACTTCTAACATTTAGCATCATATTTCAACCAATTTACACAAAACCTTGACATTATGTTATTTTTACTAAACCTTCCTCTTGAATCACTTTATCTATTGAAGAAACTCGTATGATAATCCGTTCAGTAGTTTGAGGTTATCGCGAACAGACAAACAGACAGACGCGGCGGAAGACTTTGTTTTTTTAATATGTAGTGATTACTCGCATTACTTGATCATCTGGCATGGAACTAAAGTCATCGACATAGCTCAAGGAATTAGTAAGCTGAAGTGGGTGGGTCGGTCATATTTCTTGAAGAACCGTTAACCGGTGGAGTAGACGACGGGCAAAAACTGAATAAAGAAAGCTGTCAACTTAGCTCAGTGGCGTGCATTAGACGATGCCAACATTCAGCAAAAGGCTGTTTTTTATGGTTTTAGGTGTTTCACCACAGCTTACCTGATGTAAGTGATGATGTGGTCTAATATGGTAAAGCACACCTGGTCTGGAATAGAACTGCCTCTCAAGTGGAGCTGCCGGACACACTGTTAGGAGTCTGTGATTCCCGAAAAGTACAATATGAGTGTCATTAAATCAATAGTAAACAGATTCCTTCTAGGTAAGCGTGTTTCATTCTAGACCACAATGTTGCTTATCATCAGGCATGATGTGGTCAACGCGAACCTATACAGTATTAAAAGAAAAAGATGCTTGGCATAAAATTTTCAACTTGACGGTAGTAGTAGCGAGCCAGCCGAGTAGTAGAAAATACCTTACCACCATGCTATGATTTCATTAATCGGAAGCTCAAGCTTATTGTAGGGGTTTGAACCCACGCCCTTGAGCTATCATTGCTAAAAATTGCTGATGATGATCATAATTATATATCACAATAGGAAACTTGCATGAGTGTTTATTGTTCTTGAAGATGTGTAAAGTCTGTCAATCTTCATTTAGTTGACTATGGGGTAAACCTTCTCTCAATGAGCAGAGGCCCGCGCAGTGGGATAGTTTATAAAACCAAGCCTATTCTGAAGAGTTTATATTTGTTTCAGGAGGTCCACCGCCGCTCATCAAGATTCCTACGAAAGAAAAACCCTCAATGAAACGGGAAAATTCTGACTCGTAAGTAGTTTTTCATATATACTTGCTTCTGGCCGCGACTTCGTCCAGAGAGAAATGAAGCATGTGTGAGTAATAAAAGCAATAAATAGTTTATTACCTGTACCTACTTCGGTTTTTTATCACGGAAAAAAAGTGAACATACTTTAATGTCAAATAATACACTATAATCAACGCTTAATAATAATAATAATCAACGTTTAATAATAAAAGTACCTAAATGACTGTTTTTTTCGCTCTCTAAAAATGAAACCTAGCTAGATCGATTTATCGCCCCCGAAACCCCATGCATGCATAAATTTAATGGAAATCGTTGGAGCCGTTTCCGAGATTCAAATTATATATATAAGAATTGTTCGTTTAAAGGTATTATAATACATACATGATACATGATAATAATACACACATATGCCGATTCTGTAGAGCCGTTTAGTTTACGAAGAGACGTCGGGTGTCTGTGCGTATTCTATTCCATATGTCGCAGGCAAATTCCGTTCGTTTAAAAACACTCGCAGTTTTGAAATATGCCAAAGGCAAATGTGAAATAAAGGAATTTGCGACGCAAAAATGCAAAAATATTGCTTTATAATTAAAACTGTACACATAACCTGTTGATTTCTTTTGTGATAATCTCTCAGTTGCTGTTGGTGTGTCTAAGGCATACTTGATAAATAAACTATATGATTGCCTTCTAATTCTAAACCGTGTACCTAGTGCATATTAACTTGCATATCACTTGCATTCGCACGAAATGAATAATATACGAGTCTAACCTTAATTAACGTGATGAGATTTTAATAGAAGAGTACTAGTCATTGCAACACAGGGAATCCTACGGCGATGACTAGTGACTTGAATTTTGTTACGTTGAATTAAAAAAAAAAAAAAAAATTATGCCTATATAACTATTATTGCAAGTTTGGTAATTGGTTGTTTATATAGGCGGGCCCCTAAATAGTATTAGTCCAGTCCCCGCAAAGGCCTGGTCCGTCCCTGAGTTCAGGTGTAATAAACAATTTTGTCTTTAATTTTTTTTAATTCAATAATTGAACCTTTTACTACTGAAATGGATAATTTTACTACATTTCGCTACATAACCATTTGGAAAGGTATTTTATTGATTCATGCGTTACTTTGCGGAAGTCCATTTTAAGCATTCAAGAGTTACGGTTTGGTTACGACATTGTGGAAGATTCAATTTAATTTGAATATCATTTTAAATATGTTTCAAACTTGAAGACAGTTTTAAATATATATTCGAAATATTCCTTAACATCTAAAACAAAATCTAAATAAATCAAAAATTTCTGATTATAATAACAAGTAATTGTATTCATTTGGTGGTAGATCTCCTTAGCAGGAAGTCGTCTATTCTACCGCCAAGCAGTAGTGTGTAAACATTACTGTGTTACTGCAGCTAGCGAAATTACTAGGCTGTTGAGACTTACCATCGAAAGTCTCAAAGTGGTGAGCGCCAAGGCAGCGATGCCCTGGACTTTGTTTTGTATTCAAAGTTCTGTGTATCGCTCCAATGGTCATGGACAGGCGTTATCTCTTACTATCAGGAGAGCGTCTTGTTCATAACATTACTTTTACATAAAAAATCGCTGCTTTGCGGTAAAACAGGCTATTCTTTCGTCTATTATCTGATCACACGCGGGGTGTCCAAATGGCATGAATCTGTTGTTTTTTTACAAATACAAATCTGAGTTTGACTCAACTGATGGTAAACGTTGATGTGGTCGAAAACGAAGCACGCAGACTTATAACAGACTATGCATAGCTTCCAGTTTGTACATGTGACTATTCAAATTGCAATGACCGGTTACTATATATGGCTCCTATATTGAGTCGAAAGCCCAATTGGCTGCCAAAAAGCTGGGTGTTCTTTCGAAGGTGCGACGGTACTTCACGCCGGAACAGTTGCTCACTTTATACCAAGCACAAGTTCGTTCATGCATGGAGTACTGTTCTCACCTTTGGGACGGATCGGCCAAATACCAGCTTGAGGCGTTGGAGTCAATTGAGAAGCGTGCAAAGAAACTCATAAGCAACGATTCGCTTGTTCAGAAAAGGCTCCGAAGCCTGGAACATCGACGCAAAGTTGCTTGTCTGTCAGTTTTCTACCGGATACACTTTGGAGAGTGCGCTTCAGATCTGCATGACCTAATTCCATCTTGCCCATTCTTTTATCGGACAGCCAGAAGCTTTAAGAAGCGGCACCGCTTCATGGTGGATATTCCAACAACTCGAACTAAACGGTTTGGTTCCACCTTCTTCATACGAACCGCTAAACATTGGAATTCGCTGCCCGAGTGGGTGTTCCCCGATAGGTACAATCTGGGTGCCTTCAAGTCGCGAGTAAATCGGTTTCTTCTAGGCGAGCGTGCTCCATCGTAGACCGCATCTTCGCTTATCATCAGGCGAGATGGCGGTCAAACGCAAGCCTATTAGTTATAAAAAAAAAAAAAAAAAATTACATATGTACCTTAGAGCTCTGCCTCATTAAGACGCCATGGCGACGTCGCCGGCTACGTACCCAAGCAGTTAATATTGAAATGTATCGTTGCCAAACCGTAGCCAAGTGAGTTAGGTACCATACATTTCAATATTAACTGCTTGGATACGTAGTCGGCGACGTCGCTATGGCGTCTTAATGAGGCAGAGCTCTTAATGTGTATTTTGTTTACAGAGAACACAGTCCCAGTCCGAAGCGAACAAGACTACCAAGCGGGACGGAAAACACAGACGACGAATCTATAAGTGGAATGAAAATGTGAGTTTCTATTATACTAGCTACGCCCCGCGGTGTTCCCTCAAAATTTTTTCGGGTGTCAGCTGCCTCCATACCAAATTTCATGAAAATTGGTCCAACCGTTTGAGCTTGAAGAAGTAACAAACATACAAACACACACACAAACTTTCGCCTTTATGATATTACTAGCTTACGCCCGTAATTTCGTCCGCCCTAGCTTTAGAATAAGGTTCAGAGAGATATGAAAGATGTGCTATTTTATTATTAGATTAAGATAAAGGGAACCTTTTATCCCGCAATAATACCACTAATATTATAAAAGTGAAAGTTTGGACGGACGGACGGACGGACGTCAGAACGGCTGAACGGATCTGGATGAAATTTTGTATGTAGATACTTTAGGCCCTGGAATAAAACATAGGATACTTTTAATCATTATCATCATCCATTACCACGCGGATAAAACCGCGGGGCGTAGCTAGTGTTTCATAAGACGTGAATAAGTCCATTAGTTTGTTTTGTCTTAATCCCACAGGAATCTATCTTTTTTTTTTTATATATGTATAAAAAGTATCCTATGTGTTAATCCAGGTAATAGACTATATAATGCGCCAAATTTTATCAATATCCGTTCAGCCGTTTTTGCGTGATTGAGTAACAAACATCCAAACATACAAACTTTCGCAGGTGTAGAAATATGAGACCGGTATTTTTCTTGCAGCCTTTAATTCAGTTGTGGAACCCATTTTGCCACTTTCTGAATCTTTCCCGTGGCTTTCAAACGAATGCAGGCCGCTTTCTGCGTCACATTTAATTGATCCGCCAGTTCTTGTTTGAGTTTGAGTATATATTCATCCAATAACGCTTGCAATTCGTTGTCTGCGAACTTTTTCAGTGGTCGTAAAGTTGTCAAGAAAAATAAATCATCAACATACTATCTTGTATTATTCTGCTAATAAAAATATGTCTATTTTATTGCAGAGAACGGGACAATAATGACTGGCAACACGGAAATCTGGTGAGTATTTTAATATTACTTTCATCATCATTATCACAGCCTTAGGACGTCCACGTATGGTATGCCCTCCTTGTGGGTGGACGTCGTACGCTGCGGTCCGTGGTCTCCACTCCAGAACTTTGTAGCCCCATCGGCCGTCAGTTCTGCGTGCTATGTGCTCTGCCCACTGCCACTTCAACTTGCTAATCCGCTGGGCTATGTCGGCTACTTTAGTTCGTCTACGGATCTCCTCATTTCTGATTCGATCTCGTAGGGAAACTCCGAGCATAGCCCTCTCCATAGCTAGCTATTTTACTTTATTTTATTTGTCTTCAACTATGTAACGAGCTTTCCGCAGAAATCCAGATGGATCAAACGCTTGAAGTTTTCAATAGTAGAGTTAAGCTGCACTTTCTAATTTATTAACTTCGCAATTCGGCAATCGCTATGTCTTCTTGTACGCTTAATGTTTATATATAATAACATATGTAAATGTGTACGTATATGCATGTCTATAAGTTATATTTAAGTATTGATATTTTATAATATAGATAGGTATGTATTTCTTATATTTACTTGGTGATAGATCTCCTTAGCAGAAGGTCGTCTATTGACAAAGCCTACTATACGGAGGCTCATTACGTGGAAGACAGGAATAAATGGTTATAGTAGCTCCTCTCTGCACTTGCATCCCCCTGGCTAAGTGACAATTGTAGTAAGCATAATGTATTAATATTTATAGGTAGGGAGTGTAGGGCGTGGGTTCAATTCCCGCCAAGGACAAATGTTTGTTTGGTATAAACAAATGTTTGTTCTGTGTCTGGGTGTTCTGTATGTATTATAAGTATGTATTTACAAAAAAAAAAAGTATTTATGTATTCTATCAGGTATCTGACTTCCATCATACAAGCTCTGCTTAGTTTGGGGTCAGATGGCGCTGTGTGTAATGTGTCCTACAATATTTATTTATTTATTTATTTATAAACTGTAACCTCATATGCAAAGAAAGATCCACAAAAAAAATGCCTTGCTGAGTTTCTTGCCGGAGTCTTCTCAGTTGAAGTGTAATTACGAGCTGGTGGTAGATTCAAGAATGTAACTTTACGTCCATAAGTGCCTTACCAGGGCCTAAACTGAATAAATTACTTTTTGATTTTGGTGAGTACCTACCACCACCGTACCAGATATTCTGCCGTCAAGCAGTAGTATGTTAACATTACCGTGATCCGGTTAGAAGGGTGCTGCAGCTAGCGAATTTACAGGGCTGTTGAGACTAACCATCGAAAGTTTCAAAGTAATGATGCTCTGAACTTTGTTTTACTATACAACGTTGTATCGCTGCAATGGTCATGGACAGGCGTTATTTCTTATCATCAGGACAGCGTATAATTACTTTTACATATTAAAAAAACATTATAATTTTTTTCTTCTTCCTCTTGAACCCTATCCTTAACTTATTAGAAATCCATTCTAAGGTTGTCTGTTCCGCTCTTATCGATGAGGTCGCCAATTGTTCCACTAGTGTTAAGTATTTAAATTGTTTGTAATTGGTGTGAAAAATAAGAGTTATATTATTATTGTCCTTTTTTATTGTTTTTGCTATGAAAATATCTTCTTGTGTTCCAGGATATAACAGCGGAGCGTGTGGTGGGGTGGGGAGGGGGTCAGTCGCGAGATTCGTCGGACGAAGAGTGGGCAGACGCGCCGACCGACATCGGATCCTTCCTGCACACACGACTTCAAGTCGACGGAGACAACAGCAACGGTATGAACTTACTGCTATACAGATTAGAGAAACATCGTGAGGAAACCGTAGCATGGTGGGGGGGTTTTTTTAGCCGACTTAAAGAAGGAGGTTCTCATTTTTATTTTATTTTTTTATGTATGTACACCGATTAATCTGAGATTTATGATCCGTTACGTGATTCTTCTTTGGTTTGATGCGGAATAGTTGCCATTTGGTCCCATACAAATAGTTTGGCCCAGTTGTTTTCATTTTATGAGCATTTTTTTTATGTTTTTTTGTTTACGTGGACGATGTAATTGTCTTTGGCAAGACGTTTTTGAATCTTATTGAGTCTAGCTAGACTCATACTGTTCAGCTGTTTCTTGGCGTGACCATAAATTAACTAAAAATTAAAAAATAAACAAACATTAAAAATAAAAGTATAACCGACTTCAAGAAAAATGTGAAATAAAAAAAAAAGAGCCAGTTCCAGTCTAGGCTAATTGTGCTTTACCATCTTTGACCACTGTCATTTAACATCAGGTGACCTGTGTGTGCGACTTCCATAGTAAAATCTTTGCTTGGTTTGGGGTCAGATGGCGCTGTGTGTAATGTCTTGTATATTAAAATGTTTTTTTTTTTTACTAAGATATAAGATATTGTCCACAGATGAAGAGTCAAACGATAGCAACAATGTCACCGTTCCTGTCTCGCAGAGCGGCACCGCGGTCTCCATTCCCATTGTGCCGGCGGAGCCCGTCAAACTCGACCTCCTCTCGCAACTTACCACTAAACGTAAGTACAACGCCAACACGGAAATAGGCGTGATGACTGATTTTGAAAAACCATTCTATGATGTCAGAAAGCATCTACTATTGCCAAAAAATATAATGTTTCTGTACAAAATAACGTTATGATAGAAAAAATAAATGCCATTTAAATTTTAAATTTCAAATTTACGCCAAAACACTCAAGGTGTCATGGCGATTGCTCGTGACGTCACGCCTATGTAAGCTGTAACGTGAACAGTACCTGGTTGACCGAGCTTTGTTCGGCTGAAAACACGGATAAAACAACGTTTTCTAAAAATGAAACCTAGCTAGATCGATTTATCTCCCTAGAAACCCTCGGCATACTAAATTTCCGCGCTAACCACTGAGCTATCATCGTAAATGAATCTATATTGATATTATATAATTACCTTTTTTTTTTTTTCAAATTTAGGTTATTTATTTTAGACTTTGTTACAGCAACAGTAGGTCCAAAGTCGGGCCCCACAGACCCACGATTCACGGATGTGGTCAAACTCAGCGAGTACTTACAGCACGGGAGAAGACCACAGTTTTGGGAGGAACACTACGTTAAACGAGTAAGCACGTAGACATAGAGAATGGAATGACTGTTCCCTATCCAGGTATGAAGTATATACGGGTGGCAAAGCGTGAGAGAGACAAATCAATCGTGCGGCCAGTAGCCAGAGGCGTAGTCCACAGCCTCGCCCTAATAGGGGCCTCGCGAAAGACCCCCCTTGTGGATGACTTAAGAGGAAAGCAGTCAACTGAGACATTTGAAAATTAGGAATTGCACCAAGCTATTTCTGTCGCGCCGCACGCAGAACCCGCGTACATACTGAGCGAAAGGGACAACTGCACCTCGGGCTCATTAACCCGAAATAAAATGAGCAAAATCGAGGTTTCGTATTCCTCTGTTTCCTCCTCCAAATTTAGACCGATTTTAGTATTTCTTTTAACAAGTAAATAAGAAGGATGTGTTCTTTGCCTGTGCGTTTTATTTTTTTAAGATTATGTCTATGAGATTAAGAATTTGGACGTTGAAACACAGCGTCGAAACTAGGTAAATTTTAAGATTTTTGAAGATTCCTAGCTCTTATAAAAAAAACATATAACAAAAAATCAAAACAGAGGGACATGAAACTAGCAAGTATCTACTTCCTATCTAAAAATTATTGCTCTAGTATTAAAATCCTGGAAGGAAAATGGGGAAAACGTTTGTATGAAGAAAATGACGACTTGTTTCCTCTTAAGACCTAAAAAATATTCACCAAAATATGAAATATGTTAAAGTTTTTTTTTATATTTGACATGCTTGGATTTGACCACAACTCACCTGATGTTAAGTGACGATGTGGTCGAAGGTAAAGCACACCTAGCCTGGAATGGAACTGGCTCTCAAGTGAGGCTGCCGGAACACACCGTTAGATGCTTGGCGGCAGATTTTCAACTTTGACGGTGGTAGCTAGCCAGCCGAGTACTAGAAAGTACCCTACCACCACGCTATGGTTTCCTCACGATGTTTTCCTTCGCCGACAGCTCAAGCTCATTGTTGGGGTTTGAACCCACGTCCTTCGGCATGCGAACCGACCACGCTAACCACTGAGCTATCATCGCTATAAAAGTGACAAGTGACAGTGTTGTTTCCTTAAATATTATAATAACTTGACAGGTGATGGAGGCAGTTAGACTCAAGGAGTTGGAAATGAAGCAAGCGGCGGAAATCCTTGGAGTCAGCTACGGGACCCTCTACGGCCGGTATCGGGATGTTTACGGCTGTATTAATAGGCCTTACAGGTTAGTTGATATACTTTTACAATTTTCCAATTATCACATTATCTAAATTAGAGGAATAACCTTAGATAGTAAACTTCAATGGGGCCCACACATAGATAAGCTATCGAAGAGATTTAGTTCTGCAGCATATGCAGTCAAAAAAATCCGTCATCTCACAGACGTTGATACTTCTAGACTAGTCTATTTCAGCTACTTCCATAGTATTATGTCTTATGGCATACTGCTGTGGGGGAACGCTGCAGATATAAACACGGTATTTGTGTTGCAGAAGAGGGCTGTTCGTGCAATCTATAATATGGGTCCCAAAGAATCCCTACGTGATAAATTAAAAAAAATTAACATAATGACAGTACCATGTCAATACATTTATGAAAACTTGTTGTACACTCATAAAAATATCAATCGTTTCCCTAAAAATAGCGACATACATAATTTAAATACTAGAAATAAGAATAAACTTGCTGTGCCCAAAACTAGGCTAAACAAGATAAATGTATCCTTTAAAGGGCAATGTATACGCTTCTACAACAAAACTCCTAGTGAGTTGCAAAAATTATCAATAAATAAATTCAAACAAATTGTCAAAAATATCCTATGTAAAAAGGCTTACTACAAAATATCAGATTATCTAGACGATAAAAAAGCTTGGGACGAGTTTTGCTCCAACTCGAAAACTAACAATCTAACAAGGTAAAGGTTTCTTGTTCGCTTCTTTACTTTACCTCAAAAAGATTGAAGTGAACGAAAGATCAAAGTGATCACTTTATTTCCTAGTTTTAAGTATGTTTATAATTTGTGACGTGTGACGTGTCCAAGAGTCCTGTAAGGTCTAAAGGAAATAAAGCACTTTGAGTTTTGAGTTTTGAGTTTTTTGAGAGTGCATTGAAATGGCGGCGAGCGAGCACCATGCAGTTGTGAACCACGTAAAACAAGTTATACGTAAGCCGGTACGAAACGATTTGAACTACTTTCATTGTTCGAACGGCTAAAGCTTGGAATACGTTACCCGAGTGGGTGTTCCAGGGCATATGGGTGTCTTCAAGTCGAGAGTGAATCGGTATCTTCTAGGCGAGCGTGCACGCCATCTTAAATCGCATCTTCGCTTAACATCAAGTGAGATGGCGATCAAACGCAAGCCTATTTATTGTATATTCATGAGAGCCAAGCCATTCAGTCTGATCCTAAATACACATAATTAATTAGTGTAATAATTAGTACTAAGTTATGCCGCTCGCCTCTCATTATTTTAATATTATTAATGTTTTGGTGGGGGGGGGGGGGGTTGAACCCCCCAAACCCTCCCCCTGGCTACGCCCGTGATTCGCCGCATATTTGTTCTAGGTGGGAATCGAATTGTCGCCCTACAAAAGAGCTATTACGGAATGAGCTAATACGTATTGTATATAATTTGTTTCCAGAGCCGTCCGCGACTTCTGGCAAGTGAAAGGTCCGTCCGAAGTGCTGGAGCGCTTGCAACGTGGCGAGATATCCTTAGACGCGGCGGCGAGCGCGCTCGGCGTCAGTGTCGCGAATCTCGCCGCTCATGTTGCCGACTTTGGACCCGGTGAGTTGTATTGGGAATAGCGCCATCTGTCGCACGATGACTTAAAACAATACGATTCTTAAAGTAACGCCCATCTATCGGCCGATAACATGAACTATGGAACTCATTGCCAGCTGATCTGTTTCCTTTAAACTATAATTTTGACGTTTGAGTTTTGGCGGGAACGCGGTGAGCGTCGTGTCGCCCCATTGTATTTTTTTCTAAAACTAGTGTTTTTTTCGAGTTTTTATGCATAAAAATAGTGGTGTTTTATTTATAAAGTGCCGAATTACAAGCGCGAGTGTGGGAGAATGATATAATGTAGTTAAACATGACTTTTCGTGTTGCTTCCAAAACTCCATCCAGAAGCTTATAGTAAAGTCGCCACTACTTTACTAAGGCATTACTTGATTTGACTGGGACCGACTGGACTTGATCAAGACTAGACTTTGACTGTAACTATAGATGATAAAGAAGCTGAAAAATGAAGACTACTCACAAAATATAGAAACATTGAAACCGGCAGAATGCACAGAGTGCGAACCAAGAAAAAAGAGAAAAAAAAAATTGGACGTTTTTAAGGCTACAGTGGATAGATTTCTTCTAGATCGGCGTGCTCCATCCTCGGCCGCACCGTCGCTTTCCATCAGGCGAGTTGGTGGTCAAACGAAAATCTATTAAATAAATAAAAAAATAAAAAAATAATTCTATATCTATGTATAAATATCAGAAATGAGGAGATCCGTAGGCGAACTAAAGTAGCCGACATAGCCCAGCGGATTAGCAAGTTGAAGTGGCAGTGGGCAGGGCACATAGCACGCAGAACTGACGGCCGATGGGGCTGCAAAGTTCTAGAGTGGAGACCACGGACCGGCAAGCGCAGCGTAGGACGTCCACCCACAAGGTGGATAGACGACCTAATAAAGACCGCAGGAACGCGCTGGATGCGAGCCGCTTCCAACCGGTCTTTATGGAAGTCAATGGGGGAGGCCTATGTCCAGCAGTGGACGTCATGCGGCTGATGATGATGATGATGTATAAATAAAAATCATTGGGTGCGAACGGCTCAGCTTGAAGCACTACTACGCTTTGTACTGTTACGAGCGGCCCGCTCCGGCTTCGCACGGGTATAAACCTCAAAAATAACAGTATTTCTCCACTATTTAATGAATGTTATTATACATATAAACCTTCCTCTTCAATCACTCTTTTTGTAGCGATGATGGCTCAATGGTTAGCGCGGTAGGTTCGCATGCCGAAGGGCGTGGGTTCAAACCCCAACAATGAGTTTGAGCTGCCGGTGACGGAAAATATCGTGAAGAAACCACAGCATGGTGGTTGGTAGGTTATTTTCTAGTACTCAGCTGGCTAGCTACCACCTTCAAGTTGAAAATCTGCCGTCAAGCACCTAACGATCTGTTCCGGTAGCCTCACTTGAGAGCCAGTACCGTTCCAGGCTAGGTATGCTTTACCATCTTCGACCACATCGTCACTTAACATTAAGTGAGCTGTGGTCAATACATAGACTGTCAACCTTAAAAAAAATCTTCGAAATACCAATTTTTTTGTTTTCGGAATTGTAACCTTTGTAAAAGTTGTTCATGGCTACCCTGTTAACTCATAGAGTAGAACGCGCCCTGCGGCATGCGAACCTACTGCGCTAACCACTGAGCTATCATCGCTACAAAAAATAGTACTATAAATGTATGGAATAGCCAATTTTTTGACGATTTCAATGTTATGGCCATAGTTAAAGTTGCTCATAATACTGAATACCCTTTCAGCCTCGTACATCCCAACCCTTATAAACCTGTATGTTTTATTAGATACACTCAATAAGCCTTGTTTTATAATTTAAATAAACGTTATCTGTTTTTTATATTCCAGCAAACGAGTTCGATCCCATCCCTATCGAGGTGGACGCATCCCTACGGAACCGATCTTACAGTACAGGTTCAACCGGCAAGCCTGCGCCTGCGCCTGCACGGAAACCCACTCCAGACGCTAAGGTTAGTGCACGAGGCTTCATGATGAAGAAACTAAATATTGACTATAACTACCAAAAAGCTGAGCTTTGTGAGGGCTCGCGTAGTTTTTCTAACGGGTAATAGTTTTTAAGACAGATTTTTTAAATTATTATAAAACCTCCAAGTTGGGAACACTGATTACGCCCGTTTCTAGTGGTGTCATCTAGTATTAAGTAGATTAACTACGATGTATTTGAGTATTGAGCTTAGTTCTGTTGGTTTCCTAACAGATGACGTTAGTAGTACAATAACATTCTGTCCAATTAATATAAAATTGTTATTGTTCATTTGTTTTAATGGTTATAAAATTAGTTTTTTTTTTTTGACAGATAACACACCTAGATATGAAGTTAAATTACTATGTTAAATCACAAATCTATAGGCGTGATAGTTTTTCAGTAAAGTGTACCACAAAAACGCTCAGGTTGTGGAATAGTGTTAGGGCTCGCTTCGCTCGCCCTGATTATGAACTGGCACAAACACAAGGCAGTAGTCCTAAATCTGTGTCTGTAATGTTTGTGTAATAAAGTGAATAGTTAGTTATATTTTTCTATTGTTAATTTATGTATAAAGAATTATAGATATAATAAGACATATTTTCCGTAATATTGTATTCTCTGACATGATATTTACAATAGTATTAAACAAAAGTGCTTATGGCAAAAAAGCCAAGTGTTTATGGCAAAATAAACAAGTGTTTGTGGCAAAATAAACAAGTGTTTGTGACAAAACAAAACAGGCGATGGACGTCTCTTGTTTTGTTTCATCTTATAAATGCCTGGAATGGATAGCTTTTAACAATAAGGCCGCCACATGTGACACTAGCTCATAATGTTCTTGTTTGTATTTTATTTTAATGATCTAGTACCTGGTTGACCGAGCATTGCTCGGCAGAAAACACGGATAAAACGACGTTTTCTGAAAATGAAACCTAGCTAGATCGATTTTTCGCCCCCGAAACTCCCTAGATACAAAATTTCATGAAAATCGTTGGAGCTGTTTCCGAGATTCAGAATATATATATATATATATACATACAAGAATTGCTCGTTTAAAGATATAGATAAGTAACAGGATATATTTGTCCGCAGCCTATTAAGAAAGTGGTGGTGGGCAGTTCCAACGACGAAGAATGTATTCCGGTGTCGATAATAACCATGCAAGAGGGGAAGAGTCCCACGGCCACCAGTGGGCCGGCCACGAGGTCCTCAGGTAATGTGTCTGAAACATTTTTAGGAGTCCTTCAATCAGGTTACGTGATGATATACAATACATAAGCCCCTTCTCATTGTAAGAATGGTAAGGCCGTAATCCACTACGCTAGTCAAGTGCAGGTTGGCAGATGTTAGATAGGGATATGTATGGTTGGGATAGCGTAAGGGCGTGGGTTCAAACCCCAACAATGAGCTTGAGCTGCTGGTGAAGGAAAACATCGTGAGGAAACCATACCATGGTGGTAGGGTACTTTCTAGTACTCGGCTGGCTAGCTACCACCCTCAAGTTGAAAATCTGCCGCCAAGCATTTAACGGTGTGTTCCGGCAGCCTCACTTGAGAGCCAGTTCCATTCCAGGCTAGGTGTGCTTTACCATCTTCGACCACACCGTCACTTAACATCAGATGAGTTGTGGTCAAACTCCTAGCCTGTCAGCCATAAAAAAAAAATGACCATTATTAAACAATCTCTCTGCACTTGCATCCCCCTGGCTAAGTGACAATTGTAGTAAGCATAATGTATTAATATCTATAACTGTAAACTGTAACCTAATATGAAAAGAAAGATCCAAAAAAAAATGCCTTGCTGAGTTTCTTGCCGGAGTCTTCTCAGTTGAACGGTAATTACGAGCCGGTGGTAGATTCAAACATGTAACTTAACGTTCAAGTGCCTTACCAGGGCTTAAACTGAATAATTGTTGATTTGTTTTTATTTTTTTTATGTAATAGTAATGAGATCAATTAGACGCTCCCCTGACGGTAAGAGACAACGCCTTTCCATGACCATTGCAGCGATATACAGAACTATTAGTAGCAAAACAAAGTCCAGGGCATCGCTGCTATGGCGCTCATTACTTTGAGACAATAGATGGTTAGTTTCAACAGACCTGTAATTTCGCTAGCTGCAGTACCCTTCAAACCGGAACACAGTAATGTTTACACACTACTGCTTGGCGGCAGAATATCTGATACTGCGGTGGTACCTACCTAGACGACCTCCTGCTAAGGAGATCTACCACCAAGTATAAATTACAAAAATTAAAAAAAAAAATACTATAATTTCAAATTATATTGTAAGTACTATTTTCTATTCCAGCTGGAAAATGGCCGACCATTCGAGTGGCGAACATAGACTCGCTTCGCTCGGAACAGCCCGCGTCTCCCTCGCAGCTGATGCGCACGCGACCCGACCTCACAATAGTGGCTGCCAAGAAACCGGACAACGAAGAGGACACGTGATGCCACTAAACTGAAAACCAGGCAAGCGGTCGACTATTTACATTCAAATTTCAAAATTAAGTCTACTTTATCAGTCCAAAAATCATCACGGGATCGTATAGAAACTATTGATTTGACGCATCACAACTACAAAACAGCCCAACAACAACAACATCAGCCATAGGACGTCCGCTGCTGGATATAGGCCTCTTCCCGGGGGGGTTTTGCCAATACTCGCCACGCTTGGCAGGCGGGTTGGCGAGCGCAGTTAGGTGTGATTGTTCAAGGAAGACGCTGCTGCCCATCTTCCGGATTACATCCCTTAGCCGACTCTTACGGCAACCACGGGTAGCGAGGGTGGGGTACTATTCTTACACCGGCACCACCACGGCACACGGCTCAACGTAAAGCCAAATTACCCAGTAGAATATCTGATTTACCCGTAGCACGGTTCTTTGTACTAGTATTTTTCTAGGTCGTATTTACTTGACGGCGCTATGCTAACCACGTCAATAATTGACAAGCGACAGCGGGCCCTGTATACTAATAATAAAATAAGTGTATTAAGTTATTATTAAACATCAATCAAGTCAAAGTTTAGCGTAGAGAGCTACTGTTAAGTCCAAATCAGGTCCTAGAAAGTGGTACAGACTCACGTGAGGCTTCTATGAAGTTTTGTTAACAATATAAAAAGACATTTCGCCACATTATGAACACAAGAACTACTATTTGTAAAATAAATATTGTTTTTTTTTTTAAATTAAATAATTTGTGCTTGTAGTCGAATATATAAGTTATAAATGATTTATATATCTAAAAATCAAATAATGTTTTTAGGTAAGCGCATTACTTGAGAACGGCTGAATCGATTTAGATGATTCTTTTTTTGAAATTATCGTGATTCTTCGAATGTGTTTTATTCTTATGCGAGGGCAAAGGCCGAGCGCTACCGCACCGGGTACGAACTACGTCCGGCTAGTGTATCATACATTTAGAATATACAAGAAACACAAGTTTAGAAAAAAACAACAATGTGAAGATTTGTTCTTTTCACGTTGACGTCAAAACTTTGTGTGTTTTATTTTATTTTTATTAATACTTTTTTTTTTTGTTGTTTTTATTTATTGCCGTCGTTCAAAGGAAAAGAACATAATTGCGTTCTGTCGCTGGCGTGTGAAACTTATATTACCTATTCAAACAAATATCAACTCGTAAGTAAAGACGTTAAAGCAAAAAAGTAATTGTTCGTCATTGCCGGAGGGGTTAGGATATCAATTGGTGAAATTCGTGTTTATTACTTCTTCACGCTCAAACGGCTGGACCAATTTTGATGAAATTTGGTATGTAGGTAGCTGACACCCTGAATTAACACATAGACCTTTTTATCCCGGAAACACTATGGGGTGCAACTAGTACAATATAAATAACACATATTAGATAAATAGAAACTCTTTATTATACAAACCATTAATAGAAACATATGTACAGAAAACTGAAGAATCTTATGAGCTAGTGCCACAAGTGGCGGCCTTATCGCTATAAGCGATCTCCTCCATATAAACAACAATGGAAAACACGTTACTAATAATTAAAAAGTTGTAACAATTAATTTCTTAAAATTTAAACTAATAAAAATAATACAAAGTTAGTATGCGTAATTGTGTTTATAGAAAACTATATATAAATATATGTATAGGCTATAATATATATAACCTATAGTCACAACGAGCTATGGAGAGGGCTATGCTCGGAGTTTCCCTACGAGATCGAATCAGAAATGAGATCCGTAGACGAACTAAAGTAGCCGACATAGCCCGGCGGATTAGCAAGTTGAAGTGGCAGTGGGCAGGGCACATAGCACGCAGAACTGATGGCCGATGGGGCTGCAAAGTGACCACGGACCTGCAAGCGCAGCGTAGGACGTCCACCCACAAGGTGGACAGACGACCTAATAAAGACCGCAGGAACGCGCTGGATGCGAGCCGCTTCCAAGCGGTCTTTATGGAAGTCAATGGGGGAGGCCTATATTCAGCAGTGGACGTCATACGGCTGATGATGATGTGGCTGCTTTTCCATAGAAATAGTTATGTTGACACCTAATTGCAGCTGATACTTTTGCGATTGCAGAGTTGTGCTCATAGTTAAAGTTGTTTTTAATTATGTTTACAATGACCCCTCTTTCGGCTAACTACACGCCAACCCTGCATATACTTTTAAAAAGTTCTCCATTGTGACGACCATAGCCATGAATATATCCTTTGTCTAAATAAAAACATATATAAAAGATAGAAGGAGAAAAAACCTAAAATAAATATACGGGCTGACAGTTTGAACATTAATAATATTCAAAGACATGTTAGTGGTCATATGAAACGTATAAAGAAATAAAATCGAAACAAATACAACAAAAAAACTAAGAAAACCTTGGTTAAAGCTTTCCCAAGACTCCAGAATGTATGGACAGCGCGCAGCCTCACGCGCCGAGCTAGCGCGAGACATAACTACCATATGTAGACTGCGCAGTAACTGTTATCTAATCTGTGCCCGCGCGCGACTGCCATGTCATTGTCGGTGCGCGTGATTTGAGTGTCCGTATTTTTGTGTTTGCTCAGGATAATTAGATCAAATATTAACCACCTATTTTTTTTATTATTTGGAACGAAAATCGAGTACTGAACCCCCCTGTATCAATATTACTGATGTTCAAACTTTTGCAGTACTTATATAAATATAATCGAAGACACAAAGAACCACATTTCCATAGTTTGTAGAGAAAGTATTATTCATATAAAAATATATATATAAGAAACTATATAACTTTTGTAAAGTAGATTTTAAATTAAATATAAGTTAGTTTGTAAGAATCTATTGTTTAGATAAATATACGGGGTTGCACGGAAACTGTACATAAAAACCCGAAAGGAGGTATTTTAAATCAGTGTGCGACCGACTTTTAAGTCTTGGAAAAAAATTCAGCTATTCCATACAGTTTGTTTGGAGTTTTTTTTTAATTAAACTGGTCATTCGTTCCCATATTGAAGGTTGCTAATAATCATTAATACAAAGAGCCCCTTTCGGGTTAGTACTCGTTCTGCGTAACCCCGTGTACACGTAACTTAGTATACTTGTAAGGTGGTGTCGAATCTGTGAAAACCATTGTATTTACGATTAATTTTGCATATTTCAGATATGTATGATAGTTGGATTCTAAAAATCATTTATCTTCAAGTTTGGTTTTTTTATACAAATGATAGGTACGATTATATATATATAAAATCGTATGTTAAGTTATTAAATAAAACGCAAAGTCGTATTTTGGAATTACTGTAATTTTTTTGTTTTGTTTTTATACTCATTTATTTTATATACTAAAAATCAAAAAAATCTAATTTCGCTATTAAATTGTAGATAAATAGTTAGATAAGCAATTTTGTTCCTTAAAAGTCTTTTGCTGATTTATTTAATAGTTATAATTATTAATAAAGTGTTCACTCTAAATTAAATACGAAAAAAAATATGAATTATAATATATTATGGATTTTAAGTTAGACATGAGTTTAGTTATTAAACTACTTGAAATCTCTTTTTAGATTTATACACAGATCGTTATGGTTATATAACTTAAACTTGCGCTCTAATCTTTGTCAACATTAATGTGATCTTACACGGGCAATTTGTCAGAAATTTCCAGAAAATAGTTGCTGGAAATGTTGCAGCAATTTAGGGCACTCTTAGCTTTGTTAACAAAATGTGTTCTTACACGAGCAATTTTTGATAAATCGTCCGAAAATTGTGGCTGGATGCTGGAGCAATCTAGGGCGATCTTAGTTTTTTTAATAAAATTGTTCTTACACAGGCAATTTATCAGAAATTGGCAGAAAATAGTTGCTAGAAATGTTGGAGCAAATTAAGACACTTTTAGCGTTGTTAACAAAATCTGTTATTACACGAGAAATATTTCATAAATCGCCCGGAAATTGTGGCTGGACGTCCTGGAGCAATCTAGGGCGCCCTTAAATTTGTTCTAACACGGGCATTTTTTTACAAATTACCGGAACATAGCCGATGGAAATGCTAGGGTGCTTTTACCTTTGTTAACAAAAGTTTTTATTACATAGGCAATTTTTAAGAAATTGCCCAGGAATAGTTGCTTGCAATCTAAGCTTCGAATTTCTAAGAAATTGCCCGTGATGAGAAGTTATCGTTTCCTCAATCTCATCACTTTTACATAAAAATGTGGTAACATCAGAATTACTCACGATAGATTTTATATATGTTTTCGTTTGTACCATTCATAGAAAAGTCGTCTTGTTAAATGGTGTCTCGTTAAACATTGTACGACGGTTCCTCAAGCAATAATTATGCTACATATAAATTGCCCATTAATGTGCAACCGGGCAATTTAAATTGCTCGTGTAAGACAATTATTAAAAAAAAATACACAATTATTTATACAAATGCGCACGTTCGCTTGCAATAAATAATGTAAGTTCGTAACGGTTAAGTGGCCAGCCTTAATGTCAGAGTTATGTAGCCCGAGAAATTCTGATATGATTACTGTTATAGGACGAACAACCGGGACCGACAAAAATAACGTATCATCCGATCCACGGCAGCGCTCAGTTGTAAATGTAGTTTTTGTTACTATTATAGCTCAGTGGTTAGCGCGGTTGGATCACACACCGGAAGGCATGAGTTTAAACTCCAACAAGTTCGAGCTGTCGGTGAAGGAAAACATCTTAAAGAAACCTTAGCTTGATGATTTGGTACTCTACGGCTAGCTAGCTAGTTGAAAATCTGCAGCCAAGTCTTACGGTGTGTTCCGGCTGTCTCACTTGAGAGCCAATTCCATTTCAGGCAGTGTGTCGTCTGTCACTGTATGTCACGGTGAGCTGTGATCATATAGCCACATATAAAAAAAGCATACAATATACACTTTGTATACACAGATATTCTTTGTATTCTCTTGGTGGTAGATTTCCTTAGCAGGAGGTCGTCTAGGTAGGTACCACCGCAGTACCAGATATTCTGCCGCCAAGCAGTAGTGTGTAAACATTACTGTGTTCCGGTTTGAAGGGTACTGCAGCTAGCGAAATTACAGGGCTATTGAGATTAACCATCTAGTCTCAAAGTAATGAGCGCCAAAGCAGCGATGCCCTGGACTTAGTTTTACTACTCAAAGTTCTGTGTATCGCTGCAATGGTCATGGACAGGCGTTATCTCTTAACATCAGGAGAGCGTCTCGTTCGTCTCATTACTATTACATTTAAAAAAAAAACTTCTTTTGTCATACGGTAATTAATCATGGACACACATCATCAGCCATAGGACGTCCACTACTGGACATAGGCCTCCTCCTGGCGGGGTTTTGCCAATACTCGCCACGCTTGGCAGGCGGGTTGGCGAGCGCAGTTAGGTGTGATTGTTCAAGGAAGACGCTGCTGCCCATCTTCCGGATTACATCCCTTAGCCGACTCTTACGGCAACCACGGGTAGAGAGGGTGGGGTACTATTCTAACGCCGGCACCACCACGGCACAATAATAATCATGGGTACTTGTTGATAAATATGGCAGAATTTTTCGTTTAGATAAAAATCAATTTGTTTTCTTTTTACCTAACCACGCAAAGCCAAAAATAAATCATATAACAGTCTATGTATGTATGTTTGTATGTATGTGTGTTCCACCGCGCGCGACTACCATGTCATTGTCGGTGCGCGTGATTTGAGTGTCCGTCATTTTGTGTTTGCTCAGGATAATTAGGTCAAATATGAACCACCTATTTTTTATTATTATTTGGAACTACAATCGAGTACTGAACCCCCTGTATCAATATTGCTGATGTTCAAACTTTCACCGTGTGTAATTCTCACATTTACAGTTCGACGCACTTTATGTAATAAACACTACTATTTTTATACACTCGTAAAAACAACAACAAAAAGTTTTTAAAGTTAGTTCCCGGTTGTTGAGGTCCAATTTTTTTTTTTTATTTCCCTTTATTGTAGCGCTTAAAGTGTGTCCACACGAGTAACATTATTGTGTCGATGTGTGAACTCGCCAATTAATTTTAACCCCACCACTTCATTTTGTGTATTAGGTTTATCTTTTTCTATGTTAAAAATCCTATCCAATTTGAATTGGATGTCTCGTACCAAATTGTATATAAAACTTCTCCTTTATAAGTTCTTTTTACTCATAGTTGATAAATTATGTTATTTATTAAGCGTATATTGATTTTTTTTTTAGAGATGAATATTGAGAATTGTTATTGTAAGACGCGGTTGGATCAATTTATCTGTAGAGATGAGAAAGTTTGTCGTGAATTTGCCTTCACTACATAGTGTAAAACAAAGTCGCTTTCTCTGTCCCTATATCCCCATGTATGCTTAAATCTTTAAAACTACGCAACGGATTTTGATGCGGTTTTTTTTAAATAGATAGAGTGATTGATGAGGAAGGTTTATATGTATAATACATGCATATGCACCACATTAACATCTACACTGCACCCGTGCGAAGCGGGGGCGGGTCGTTAGTTATTGCTAAAATAAAATCATTGGATACAGTTTGGCGTTGTAGCTATATATCTATCATCTACGTCAATGTAATTACAATGCGTTACGTCAAGTGAGAACTTGACACATGGAAATCGGAAGGGCTTTTTAGTGTTCAAAAATGTACACGTGTTCACGCACGCATGGCCGAGTGCGAGACTCTAACAGACCGATTTAAAAAAAAAAAACTAATGTTATCTACTTGACCTTTATACTCTTACGTAACTAGATAATATTAAAAAAAAACTGACATAAAATTGAAGTTTCGAAAAAAGTTACTTGTACGGGGTTGTAAGCTCGGTGTGTATTTAAGCCGAAAAGTGTAATTGTTCTCGTCAATATGAACAAAGATTACTAAGAACACAACACTATAAATAAAACAGCTTCTACGGATGAAATGCGTTGAACAATAAATGTCCACAGCTGTTTTTTTTTTCGCTATCCAAGAGCGCTGTTAAAGTTGTTCATAATGACCCCCTTTTCGGATAAATACACCCAATGCTTATAGCCCAGTATAAATTTGTATAATTTCGTTTTGTAGGTTTGTTGATAGCATGCGTTGTAGAACTGGTCAAAGGTTTAAGGTTATTTGGTAACTTTACAGATAAATTGGTCAGACTGCATTGAAAACTCATTAGGCATGTTACGTTATATTAGTAAATCATTTCTTATTGTTTATTAGCTGACGAGGCAGGTATGTTATAAAACTTCAAGTAAAATATATAAGAAAATAAGTTAAGCGTTGTTTTATTTCAAATACCCTCTTTTTATGTAAACACACACACACACAGCTGGAACGGTTCATGAATTTTTAATCGCGCAACGAGCTATTCCACTGGTCCCTACCAACGTATCTAAGAGTGGAATTTTATTCCACTTATATCTGCTGGTACACTTATCCATACTGATTATTTTTCTCAATAATAGTTAGGTAGTCTTTAAGAAAATTTTATTAAATTTTGTTAGCGCCACTCAGAGGCGCTACCTTCATTTTCCCTACCTCGCATCCTACCCTCATTTTCCCATGATCGACGACTATCTGTGTTGAACTTCGTGGCGGAGATGAGACTACTACGACGAGTAGTCTGCCGTTGGCCCTCGTCAGCGACGGATGTCTATCGTTGACCCTCGTCAGCGACTGATGTGCAAATATGCTCGCCCGCAACAACCGAAGACACGACGACCATCAAGACCTAGGACAGGGTGACGCAGCTGTGCTCATCAGCCCGGAAACCAGGTAAGTCGTCGTTTCATTCCTCTCTCTTGCCCCTCCGTGTTTGGCGCGCTCTGCCATAATATTTGGTGGCCGCGCTAACAAATTTTATTAATTATGAATGTACATGATATTTAACTTAATTTTTCTTAACTGTTTAACGTCGACATCGTGTTAATTGCATTTGAATATTTCGTATTACGTTGTCTCTTACTATATGTAATTATATGATTATTCTCTTTTTTTAAATATGTACTTTTGTTTTTAATTTTAAGATATTTTTTTCTGATTATCCCGTATGAGTCTTTGTGAGTTATACCTACATATATAAGTGGAATAAAAACCACTCTTCCCCACCAGGGTATACGTTGCTAGGCACTAGTGGAATACCCTCTGGATCGAAGCAATTCGCCAAAAAACAAAAACCACCGACATAGCTTTTTTTTTTTTTTTTATTAATTTGCCCATCGGGCACGCTAAAGCCATACTGCCTTGTCTTCAGTTTTGAAATTCATATCTTAAATCTATAGTTACAGTCAACGTCCTTGATCAAGTCCAGTCGGTCCCAGTCAAATCAAGTCGTGCCTTAGTTAAGTAGTGGCGACTTTAGCTTATGGATGGAGTTTTGGAAGCAACACTAAAAGTCATGTTTTCTCACATTATTTCACTTTCCCACGCTTGTAATTCGGCACTTTATGAATAAAACACCACTATTTTTATGCATAAAAACTCAAAAAAACACTAGTTATCATAGTCAAAATGCTTGTGTTGGGCGAGTATCGAACCCATCCCCTACGGCTCTTAAAGCAGATATCAACGAGGCAACAGGGTTGTCTTTTATAAATAAAACATCAAAAATTCTACATAAAAAAATATAATTGAAAAAATAAGTTGACAAAATTTCATATATTTACAGAATACCAACCATTTTTCACAAATATACCAATAAATTAGAGATTTAACACAAATATAACTTACAAAATCAATCAGAAATCCTACATACGCATAGAGGTCAATAATTTAATAAAAACATCCATCCGGTGACCGCAAGTACTATACAAATATTTCGTGCAGAAATACGGGAACCCGATTCCCTATAGCTTGATTCCCTAGTGAAGTAACCGCAGAGTACTTACAAGACCGTCTGGATTTCAATCTGGTTCCTGATTTCTGATTCCACGAAACGCTTTTTTTTTTTAATTCTGTTCGTACTGTCAATGTCTGAAAACAACGTCTCTATATGTCACAGTTCTTAAAAAAAAGTCTCCAAGTATGAAGTCTTTCAACCCGCACTTGGCTTTACCCTTCTCAGAATAAGAAAAGGGCCACGCCCAACAGTGGGGCAATATAAAACGGCTGATCCGGATTCTCTATTATAAAATAACACGAATCGCAGCGAAATTAAGAAATATCAAGCATTTTTTATAATTGTCAAGCTAGGTAGATAGCAAAGTAAACATACCTATCATGCAAAATGTTAACAAAACCTTTGTATTCTTTAAGAAATATTTGTAAAATACGGAGCTTTAAGAGTTGTATCTTATATGATTCAGCTAACGACAAAATTAATGATCGATTTCATTTTATCATTTGATTTTCTAAGTGTTAGTTTTCCCGACTATTTGTGACTATTTCTAAATAAGTTAGTACAATTTAACAAGAACCCCTTTCTATAACACAGCATAGATAAACCTGCGTTGGGAAGTTTTCAAGCTCTATGATAGTTGTGACGTGAATATTTGTTTAAATTTGGCTTCCATAGCTGGAGACAATTCGGAAAACTGCTGATAACAAAATGGGGGGATACAGTTTAGCGTTGCTGCCACTATCATCTGGTTAACATGCAATTACACTCTATAGTTAAAGGATCAAAGAATCCGCTACGTCGAGTAAGGACTTAAAACAGAAATCTTAAGGATTAATTTTTCCATTTTTTTTAATTATGGTTGACAAGCTAGGTGTTCCAAGCTCATCTGATGTTAAGTGACGGTGTGGTCGAGAATAATAAAGCACATCCAGCCTGGAATGGAACTGGCTTTGAAGTGTGGCTACCGAAACACACCGTTAGGTGCTCGGCAGAAGTTTTTAACTTGAGAGTGGTAGCTAGCCAGCCGAGTACTAGTAAGTACCCTACCACCACGCTATGGTTTCCTTCATGGCGTGTGAGCCGCGCTAACCACATAGCTACCAAATTTTACACAAACGTGAAACTAGAAAGATGTCTTCGATATATTGAACTATCAACAACAGTGCATTACGTATCCAAATTTTAAACAATACAACAACTCATGGGACTTTACAAATCTATCTACTTACACGTCACGAACATCGAAAATGGTCCAGTGCGCACTAAATATACTATTTTCACCGTGCTGGTCATATTTATAATTATTTATGTATTTTTTTTTTATATAAAACATTAACACTTATTATATAACAACCTTTCTAGTACACATAAATACATCAGAAAAAAACAGCGCCCAAAATTTGATAAGATTATATTTTTATTGTGACACCTAAAAAGAATTCGTAGAACTTTATATGCTACAAATGGCAAACAAGCAGATGGCTTGTCTAATGGTAAGCAACCTAGGCGACGGCGTCATCGTGTCAAAAGTTCGACCAAATTGGTAAGTGTACTTTCAGTGCCTCCGGCAAATGTAACTTTTCAAACGGCTGCCGGCGTATTAAAAAACTGCGATCTAAAGGATTTAGAGGCATGTAAAAATCTCAAGACTAAGTGTGTTTAAGAAATGTAGATTTTAATACAGGAAGAATAATTTAATATATATATCGTTTTTTTTTACTACACCTCCGGCTACCGTTACGACTGCCGGTACCGGACTGCTTGATATATTGCCATTAGATACAGACTTAGATACATTGTTTTCTAGAATTGAATCTTTTTTAGAATTATTTTAGGTTTTACCTATAGACTATTGTCTATGTTTCAATCAGTATAGAATATAGCACGCAAATAAAAGAGTTTCTTATTGAAAATTTTATCTGACTCAGACAAGTCAGATAAAATTCTTGTGTATCTGGTACGCGCAGATTAAAATCTTTTCTATTAGTGTTTTTTTACACAAATCTAACCTTAAAAGAATTGTATTAAAACTTCTCCATAAAACATCTTTCATAAAAGTTTCACTAAGCTTTCGAAAGATGGCGTTTCGCGTCCAGATAAACCGTTCTACCTTCAAAGTGACACTTGTACAGAAAAACAAAGTGGCTTTGGTGAGATGTTTCTCTAATAATTGTGCAAATGTATAAGCTACACCAAATTGTAATTTCTAGGAAACCGTTATCGATCTCCCATCTCTGTTTAATCACATTTGTAGCTTCTATATACTTAGGCACCTAACAGCTGAGGAAAAGCTGATTACGTAACACTATTAGCTCACTTGTAGGCTATTACGACCCTTATGTAAGTATAACACAAAGCTTCTTTTAATTTAATTCATCCCATTGACAGAGTCCAAAGGAAAATAAAATTAAAAATGCGACAAAGGTGTGTAATTAATTTGAAACGTTGATAATTTAAACGTTGATAGTTTAACAACTATCAAAAAAGCTCTAACGTTTTCTTCAAGGAATCTCATGTGTCAGAGAATCAGGGCCCTGTACAATTCTCGTCGCGAATGAATGAGAAATTTAAAAAAAAGACCAGAGCGTTAATAATATTCCACGTTATAACAAATGTGAAGAAAAGACGGCAGATTTATTTTTCGCTTTCAAACTAATTATTTTAATTTTAGATCTTTGTTTTTGTTATTAAAAAAAAAAACTTTCAGTCATACAAAATAAATTATATATAATATATATATAGTCTTAAAAATATTGTACTTTTAAAATATTGGATATGCGAAACGTAAAAAAACAAATTGAAACTTTTGAAATGGGGACCGAACTAAGGATTACTTAAATGAGACCTGCTTTTTAGCCCTCCTTAATCCAACCCTCAGTTCCTTCCGAACAATTAATTATTAACCCTAGATAAATGTGAGATTATTTTAAAATAATCTGTATGGTATGTAATGAATTGTCAATACTTTTAATCGACAGATTATAGGTAAAGGTGTTTTAAATATTCGTGTGTTGAACTATCTTAGAATAAAATGTAAAATTAATCAAACTGGAATGACAGGTATACAGTTCTGCAAGGATCTAAATGAACATAACAATGACACATTTGAGATTTGTCTGTTATCTCAGATGTAAACAGATTTTGCTAAAGAGCCGTCCCTAAAGCAATTATATGAAACTAACCAAAGTAAAGTTTATAAGTCATAAAAAGAAATAAAATATGTTCATTTGGAGCCTTGTAGAACTTTTCTTTTGTAAGATTCATTTAGAAAGTAGAAATACAACAATTGTTCAAAATCGAGGAGATTCCCGATAAAAATTGTTATCTACCCTCTTTCACTTTACACCGAAGTCAAAGATTGAAATTAATTTAAATATAATTCTTTAAATTGGATTCTTAATTCTTACTTTCGCGTGTCACTATTCAAGCTTATAGTTGGATTCATACTTTTACTAATATATTGTATTATTATTAAATCATTTATGCTTAACAACCCCCTAAACTATAAACTAAATAATAATTATCATTTTATTTAAAATTATTACCATTTTGTGTTGATAAGATGAGATGTTTACATACTTAGTGATAAAAATTATAAAAATAATTAGTCTATTGTGTTTTGTCTCACTCTGGCTCATACTGAAATGTTATCCGCCTGAATAAGACAAAACATAAGGCTGAAAATGTACATTCCAATTTTTTTACGGACGGATCATAATATTAAGCTCTATATCAGAGGCCGTGAATTACATCGTTGTTACAACTTTTGCTTCTTATGCTATGGGCGTTAAACAAGCAGACACGTTATCTGATAGTAAGCAGGCACTAACTACCAATATATATGACACTATGACTTGGATAACATTAAAGCAATTAAATTGATCGACATCTTTGCTAATTATATATCTTTCATATGAAATAACATCTATATTGTGGAGTAACATATTTACTATGATATTACATGTTCCAAACAAAATTGTCGCTATACCTTCTGTAACATCTCATCTTATTGAAAGTTTAGTTAAGAGGGGACATGTAGGTAATGTCGTCCCAAGGATGACGGTATAGAGGCTGTTTCATCCTCTTCTGGTCGAGGTAATGTCCAACCAGCCCTATGGTCCTACCGAGGACAAATAGAGCGTTGATTGAACCCATACTGATGTAGTTGTTGCCTTCCTCTCTGCAAGGAAAGAAATAAAATGTTTATGTAAAAGATATCTTTTAATGCTTTCACTGCTAGTACTGTGAATTCTGAAATTAAAGTTACTTTCTGTATTATTAAAATAATTTTCAGAAATCAGCTATTTCTGAACCAAACCCTCGATTTGTAGAACAAAACACGAAACATTTGGAATATAATCCTACCTACATACCCCTAAAGACACTATCTGTGAACCATTCAATTACCCTGCAAAGTCGTCGTAGAAAGCGACGCTCCATTCTCACCACATAAAAAATTGACAGTTTTTTTTATAAATTTGTAGACACGAAGGAATCTTGTTACTTATTAGGGACAATTCAAGTATTACGTAAGCAGAATTTTAGTCATTATTAACCCCTCCCTCCCCCTTGTCAGCAAAAGTAAGCAAAGCTCTTACTTCCCTCTCCTATAAGTAAATATTGTTTTAATTAGCAGCCATTTCGCTAAAACGTGGTGTGTCGATAATAAGGAAACCAAACAATCAGCATAATTTTTACGACTGTGCTGATATTATCACCATTCAGATCGCCTCATCCCCAATGTCGTCAAAAATAAGCAAAGTAAAGACTCCCCCACCCCCCTTTGGTGCTTACGTAATACTTGAACGGCCCCTTATCATAAAACAATAATTGAAGAGTATTAAGAAGTCGACCTGGTCCGCGGTTACAATCAAATCTAATTTAAAGATGAGGTCGGAATTTTTATATATGGGGATAGACTCTACGATGATCATGTACTGAACGACAGTACAAGCGGGCCAGCGTGATTTCTCATAACTTCCACCCACACACGCGTGTGGTAGAGTTCTAGTGTTAGTGTGAGTGTTGGTGTACATTGATGACTTACTGCGTGAAGAGTTGACAGTGTCGGAACAGGTCGACCATGGCGGCGGCTACAATTCCGTCCACGTTGAGGATGAGGTTGGGCTTCTTGCGGGTGGTAATGGCCTCTACGTCAAGTGCGTATCGCGTGACGGGCCACGCGGGCCAGCGTGACGTCACGTACGCTTTAAGCTCGCGCACACGCGAGTCGGGGTTGTTTATCGACTTCACTCTGGAATAAAAGCATTACTTTGTAAATTCATTATGTTTTTTGGACCTGTATAAATGCTATATAGAGTTAAAATGTTTTCAATGATTTTCTTGTGTAAAATTTTAGTAAACATGACGCATTTTAATATTGTTTCGAGTAGATTCGTCGCTTTTAAGTATGTTTAGTAAGATATTGTTTTTTAAATTGACAAACAAGTCACAGTCAAAGTCAAGAGAATCAATACACGATCAAGTTTAAAGTCGTTTGATATCTAAAACCTCTTGGGGTCGTGTTATTTACCTGTGTCCGATGCCCATAATAAGTTCTCCCTTCGCCCTCTTCTCGTTGACAAACTCCTGCGGGTGCTGACCTTTGTCGTACGCTGCGCAGAAATCAGCCGCCGCGCGGTCTAAGGCACCACCGAACCTGTCACCCTGTCCACAAACAATTCATGTTTTTAATCGTCTTTCAAAAGGTTCTCAATTTGATCCGTATTTTAAACGTCAATTACTTCGATTTACATTGTTGTTAAGAGTTATTATTGCTTTGGTGCTGATTACTTTGAGACATTCGATTATTTGTCTTAGAAACCCTGTAATTTCGCTAACAGCCGGAACATAATAATGTTAACACACTACCGCTTGATGACAAAATATCTCATAATGCGGCGGTAACTAGATCATGACCGCTTATTAAGGAGAGTACCTGGTTGACCGAGCATTGCTCGGCTGAAAACATGGATAAAACGACGTTTTCTGAAAATGAAACCTAGCTAGATCGATTTTTCGCCTCCGAAACCCCCTGCATACAAAATTTCATGAAAATCGTTGGAGCCGTTTCCGAGATTCAGATTATATATATATATATATATAGATATATATATATACATATATAAAAGAATTGCTCGTTTAAAGGTATAAGATATACCACCAAGTTAAACATGGGGTAGAATTTAGTGCGAGTCGAAATCAACATGAAAGACACCATAAGATAAGCAGGCTATACTCACGATGGTTAGCATGCCGCTGACGACAGAAGAGATGAGGTCCTTGCCGGCGCGCGCCGTCACCATCGTGTTGTGTGCACCAGACACCGCCGGTCCGTGGTCAGCTGTCACTATTACCACCAGCTCGAAGAACCGACATGCCCATTCTGGCAGTTCGCGTTGGAACCTGGAATACGTATTAGTCATAATTTATAAGGAAGTCTTTCAGGTGTCATCGCAGTACAGAGAATTTTCATGTTAGAAGTATTTGTATGCTCATATCAAAAAAGGTCTTTGTTATGCAGAAGTGAGCCATTTTTTTTTATAGCTGACAGGCTAGGTATTTGACCACAGCTCACCTGATGTTAAGTGACGGTGGTCGAAGATGGTAAAGCACACCTAGCCTGGAATGGAACTGGCTCTCAAGTGAGGCTGCCGGAACACACTGTTAGATGCTTGGCGGCAGATTTTCAACTCGAGGGTGGTAGCTAGCCAGCCGAGTAACTAGAACGCACCCTACCACCACGCTATGGTTTCCTCACGATGTTTTCCTTCACCGGCAGCTCAAGCTAACTTTTGGGGTTTGACACACATCCTTTGGCGTGCGAACCGACCGCGCTAACCACTGAGCTATCGTCGCTAGAAAACTATTGTATTGGAGTAGGGAGTATATAGTTTACTGACCAGAGCAAGCTGATGGTGCCACCGACTCCAAGTCCTCGCTCCAGCACCTGCGAGATGGGCACGCCGCAGTAGCTGAGCTCCTGGCCGCGCTCATCGCAAATGGTGCTGATGAAAGCCGCTGGTTTTCGGATGAGGCCCAGTTTCTAGATACGGAAACTCAAGTTGAAAATATTTCAAGGTAAGGTAAATTTAAAGTCAAGAGTTTATATTTAAAAAAAATTATAACCCGACTGCGACTAAAATAGCTATAAAGGAAAATTTAAACAAATTTGTTATTCCTAATTTAAACATATGACTTATGACGGGTGGGCGTTTTGAGGGACTGTCTTATGTAATTTCGACGTGCGAAAAGTGCTGATTCTCAGCCTAGTTTGAATAAATGGTTTTGAATTTGAATTTGTCATCCTCATCATTTCAGCCTTTAGACTTCCACTGCTGGACATAGGCCTCCCCCATTGACTTCCATAAAGACCGGTTAGAAGCGGCTCGCATCCAGCGCGTTCCTGCGGTCTTTATGAGGTCGTCTGTCCACCTTGTGGGTGGACGTCCTACGCTGCGCTTGCCGGTCCGTGGTCTCCACTCCAAAACTTGTATATATATATATATATATATATATATTTTGTAATCATCTTTTAATTGCCTTTATTTAGATAAATTAACTTATTACTATTTCGCGCTGAAAATCAACCACCTTGTTTTCTTTTTCAAAAACCATCTAACGATACTTTAAGTGTCGTAATCCAAATTTACACACATACATACAAGACACGCGCGAAAAACATGACCCTTCCTTCGCAGTCGGGTAAAAAGATGTATGGAACTTATAAAAGTAAATTGAAGTTAGATTGTTTTTAATGTAAAAGTAATAAGACGAACGATATCCTCTCTTGATGGTAAGAGATAATGCATGTACGTGATGAGTGCAGATCCAGTTTCTAGATAATTGGATCAAATGGATGGAAACTTTAGTTGAAGACATCTCAAAGAATTCACTTTATAAAGTACCCGCAAATCAAAATGAAACTTATGAAATTAGTTGAAATGAGATATTTTTAAAGATTGACAGGCTAGGTGTTTGACCACAGTTCACCTGATGTTAAGTGATGGTGTGGTCGAAGATGACACCTACCCTGGAATGGAACTGGCTCTTAAGTGAGGCTGCCAGAATACACTGTTAGATGATTGGCGCCAGATTTTCAACTTAGGGGGTTAAACACCAGCGGAGTACTAGAAAGTACTATACCACCATGCTATAGGTTTGAACCCACGCCTTTTGGCGTGCGAACCGACCGCGATAACCACTGAGCTAACAACGCTATAAAAATTAAAAAATATTAAAAAAAAAAAAAAAAACGAAATACTTTTTCCCCTTAATAAAGTTAACACATTTAATTACCTCGGTTACTCAGAAACATGAGAATTAAGACACTTTATGAAAGCTTTTCGGAATTTAATTACGTCCCCAATTTTTTTTTTAAATATACTCACCCTAGCCCAGTCGTAATCCATGGGCACTTTTGGAGGTTCCACCTCCTCCTTGACGATGATCTTGCCTTGCTGCACCAGTTTGTCGTACACCTGCTTGACAGAATCTCCTAGAGCGTCGAACGAGGGCGGCACGGTGACACCGCAAGCGGCCAAGCCAGCATTCTTGACTGCCGCCTTCTCCATTTGAGACCCGGCGAGGGAACCCGCGTGTCCAAACTGAACTTCTGACGTAAACATGTCTGAAAACACGATGCGTTATAGCATACAGATGTTTCAAGTAATGAGACGAACCAGACTCTCTCATGATGGTAAGAGATAACGCCTGTCAATGACCATTGTAGCGATACACAGAACTTTGAGTAACAAAACAAAGTCCAGGGCATCGCTGCTTTGGCGCTCATTACTTTGAGACAATCACACATCATCACATCATCAGCCATAGGACGTCCACTGCTGGACATAGGCCTCCTCCTGGGGGGGTTTTGCCAATACTCGCCACGGTTGGCAGGCGGATTGGCGAGCGCAGTTAGGTGTGATTGTTCAAGGAAGACGCTGCTGCCCATCTTCCGGATTACATCCCTTAGCCGACTCTTACGGCAACCACGGGTAGAGAGGGTGGGGTACTATTCTTACGTCGGCACCACCACGGCCCAAAAAAAAACTACAAATTGTATATTTCCGTTTACTCCAAAACCTCGCTGTTGCATTGGAGCTGTGCATTTAGTTGGCCTAAGAGTTATGAAGTCGGTTTTTTTAATTGTAAAATCTAGTATTTAACTGGCTAGAAGTTCAGAATCTGCCGCCAAGCATCTAACGGTGTGTTCCGGCAGCCTCACTTGAGAGTCAGTACCATTCCGGGCTAGGTGTGCTTTACCATCTTCGACCACATCGTTACTTAATATCAGGTAAGCTGTGGTCAAACGCCTAGCCCAAAAAAACATTGGATACTTTTACATTCCAATTTGTAACATTAATAGGCTGGTCAAGGTCAAATCTCATAGTCTTTTGAATAGTCAATAGCATACATTCATGCGCTACTAATCTTATTTGGTGGTAGATCTCCTTAACAGGAGATCGTCTAGCGTCAAGCAGTAGTGTGTAAGCATTACCATGTTCCAGCTTGAAGGGCAGCTAGCGAATTTACTGGTCTATTGAGAATATTTTTTGTCTCTGCCGTGGTGGTGCCGGCGTAAGAATAGAACTCCACCCTCTCTACCCGTGGTTGCCGTAAGAGTCGGCTAAGGGATGTAATCCGGAAGATGGACAGCAGCGTCTTCCTTGAACAATCACACCTGACTGCGCTCGCCAACCCGCCTGCCAAGCGTGGCGAGTATTGGCAAAACACCCCCAGGAGCCTATGTCCAGCAGTGGACAATCTATGGCTGATGATGTAATGTGAAGTGATACAATTTTTAGATTTTTTGAGTTTTTAAAAATTGTTTAACCGATTTCGGTAAAAATTTAAATGAGCCTACTTGAGAAGTATATATATATATATCATTTGAAACAAAAAAAGAATCCGACGAATTTGAGAACCTCCTACTTTTTTAAAGTTGTTTAAAAGTACCCTACCACCACGCTATGGTTTCCTCACGATGTTTTCCTTCACCGGCAGTTCAAGCTCATTGTTGGGGTTTGAACTAGAGTTTCTGCTCAAGAAATTTATCTTTAATCAAGTCAGGGAAAAACTCGAGAAATCAATTCTTGTAAAGTAACTTAAAATATATATAAGACATAATATTCTCAACTTAAAATAAAATAACGTATAATTGGCTCATTGAAAAAGTATTTCTATGATTTTTCTGTAGTTCATATAGTTACCTGAGCAAGTTCCTATGCACCAGGCAACCATCGGTTTCTTGATAAGTCCGTCCCGGATGGCGCGACAAACGTGGTATTCCTCCACGCCCCCCACTTCACCCAGCAGTACCAACATCTTTACGTTGGGATCAGCTTCGAATCTGGAATCGATAAAAGATATAGTACTATTTCGCGCCAAAAATCCACCATCTTGATTTTTTTAACTACCCTCTTTGGACACTTTGTTTTTTATGGCTGACAGGCTAGGTGTTTGACCACAACTCACCTGATGTTAAGTGACGGTGTGGTCGAAGATGGTAAAGCACACCTAGCCTGGAATAGAACTGGCTCTCAAGTAAGGCTGCCGGAACACATCATTAGATGCTTGGCGACAGATTTTCAACTTGAGGGTGGTAGCTAGCCAGCCAAGTACTAGAAACTACCCTGCCACCACGCTATGGTTTCCTCACGATGTTTTCCTTCACCGGCAGCTCAAGCTCATTGTTGGGGTTTGAACCTACGCCCTTCGGCATGCGAACCGACCGCGCTAACCACTGAGCTATCATCGCTACAAACTAGCTATCTGAGCTATCATCACTTGTGTTATTGAGACGAATCTAAATTGTCGTAATCCATTCGGCCGTTTGGAAGATACGAGGTAAGTAATAAAGAAATTTACATACATACAAGATACGCGCGAAAAACATAACCCTTCCTTGACAGTCGGGTAAAAACACTTGTTATGACGTTTTAACTCGTTTTAACGTTTTTTAGGGTTCCGTACTTCAAAAGGAAAAAACTGAACCCTTATAGGATCACTTTGTTGTCCGTCTGTCTGTCTGTCAATACCCTTTTGAACGCGTAGAGGTATCAAGCTGAAATTCATATCAAATACTCAGGTCTACTGTCCCTTGGAGCTGTGAAAAAATCAAACTTCTAAGCCAACGCAATCAAAAGATACAGCCGTTTATGCTGCAAATTTTCGACACTCGCAAGGGAATCAAAACCTACAGGGTACTTCCCGTGAACTCAGAATCTTGTAATTTGGTACGAAGTAACGTCTTATAGCACAGATAAAAGAAAAATTGCGAAAAGCATAAATTAGCATTAAAAAAAATATCATAACTTTTACCTACAGGTTTGTACGGAACCCTCGGTGCGCGAGTCCGACTCGCACTTGGCCGGCATTTTTTTTTGTTTTTTTTTTTTACATTACTGACCTCAGTAGATGGTCGATGAAGGTAGTGCCGGGGTAGCGGTCACCGCCGATGGCGACTCCCTCGCAGACGCCGTCCGCGTGCTTGCATATGATATTGTTCAATTCATTGCTCATGCCGCCGGAACGGGACACGTACGCCACACTGGAATAGAAAAAAACCGATTGACAATCAATGAGTTTACTATACCCATAGAGTCACAAACGCACGAAATAAATGTCAGAACCAAAAGAGTGCACCGCTACGCAGTATGCACGCTTTTTGGTTAGTTGTAAGTCAACCGTGGACCGACTACAACGCCACGCCATCCCTAAGTGCTCGGTAACAAACTGCTCAAATAACACAAATTACGTGCGTAAAAAGGATGGTGTTTCATATTTTAGGTACGTATTATAACAAATTAACGAATTTATGTTACCACAGTGTATGTTTCTATTTTATTTTAAATAATTTTAATTTTCTTGGCACAATTTAATGGTAATAGTTCGACTACAGCGCTGCGATAGCCTGTCTCTCTTACACGCCAATCAAATAAGTAAGAGTAAATGAGACACATGGTATCGCCGTTTTGCTCAAGAGCGAAGCGTGTTCGAGAGAAGAGCTATGGCGTTCAAACGACAGTGAACACTATGTCAAGACGTATAACATCTAATTTCGAAAAACATCTGTCAATGTGAACTATATAGTTGATGTATAGGTATGTAATACGGCGCTCGGACACTTTTTGACTGTTCTCACTTTGAGACTGTAACTCTATAGTATAGTAAACTCATTGTTGACAATAGACAATAGACAACACTTTATTTGTGACATAAAACATTTAACAAACATAAATGAAAACATTACAAACATAAATGAAAACATTGGAACCGGTTTAAAATTAACCGAATTTAAAACGATAAAAACCGGTTTCTTTGATTGTTTCGTCCGGAGAGTAACCGCTAAAAGAGCGTTATTAAAACCTTTATTAACCGGTTTATTACGCGAGACGCGGTACGCACCTACATTGCCATATGGACAGGGTATGGATGCTACAAAAGACGATTGCACATTTAAAGAAGGGGGTGCGCGGGTGGCAAATACCGTTATATATCGGTTTATTCCACAAAACCTATATTACGAAATTTACTGAACATAAACCCTTAAATTTGGGTTAAAATAGAACAATACTGAATAATAAAGTTATCATGTACTTAGGCCTTAACCGGTTCGAAATTTAATCCGGTTTCCAAGCCCTGGATAGAGCAACAGAGAAGTCTTATATTATATTTACCTGCCGGGTCGGTAGAGCTTGCTTTCGATGATGTTGTCGATCATGCCGGCCGTGTTACCGATCTTGAAGCACCCGGGTCTGATGCCGCCCACGGTCGCTGGTCCTATGATGTTCACCTATCGCACACATAAATTAACAATCAAAATGTTTATCTAATAATTCCACCTTGCCCATTTTTTTCGCGATGCACAGAACTTTGAGTTCAAAACAAAGTTCAGGGCATCGCTGACATGACCAAGTCTTGACTTACTTTTTTAGACTTTGACTGTTTTTTTTTTTTTTATGTAATAAGACGAACAAGACGCTCTTCTGATAGTGAGATATAACTCATGTCTATAACCATTGCAGCAATACACAAAACTTTGAGTAGAAAAACAAAGTCCAGGGCATCGCTGACATGACCAAGTCTTGACTTACTTTTTCAGACTTTAACTATAATTTGTTTTATTTTTTAATGTAAAAGAAATAAGACGAACGGGACGCTCTTCTGATAGCAAGAAATAAGTCATGTCTATAACCATTGCAGCGATATACAGAACTTTGAGTAGGAAAACAAAGTCCAGGGCATCGCTGACATGACCAAGTTTTGACTTACTTTTTTGGACTTTGACTATGATTTGTTTATTTTTATGTAAATGTAATAAGACGAACAAGACGCTCTTCTGATAGTAAGATATAACTCATGTCTATAACCATTGTAGCGATACACAAAACTTCAAGTAGCAAACAAAGTCCAGGGCATCACTGCGTTAGCACTTATTACTTTGAGACATTGATGGTTAATCCCAACAGCCCTGTAATGTCGCTGCAGTACCCTTCAAACCGGAGTACAGTAATGTTTGCACACTACTGCTTGGCGTCAGAATTACTGGTATTACAGTGGTACCTATTTAAACGACCTCCTGCTAAAGTAAAAAAAGCATTTAGTAAAGTTGTCATAGACATTAACATGGCGTGGACAGGTCTTGATCTTGTACTTACGCCTCTCGTGTCGGCCAATTTAATAATTTTTCTAGTCATGTTCTCGGGGATTCCCTCGGCGATGATGACAATAGTGTTGATTTGAGGATGCTGCATAGCCTAGAATAAAAAAAAAGATAAGCTATTCGTTAGTAAGTATGCTAGGATAAACAATATGTGCAACGAATTTCAACAATTTCCTGTGAGATATAATCTAGATCTTTTCAAAGCCAAATTTTTTTTTTTTTTTTTTTTTTTTTATAGCTGACAGACTTGGTGTTTGACCACAACTCACCTGATTTTAAGTGACGGTGTGGTCGAAGATGGTAAAGCACACCTAGCCTGGAATGGAACTGGCTCTCAAGTGAGGCTGCCGGAACACACCGTTAGATGCTTGGCGGCAGATTTTCAACTTGAGGGTGGTAGCTAGCCAGCCGAGTACTAGAAAGTACTCTACCACCACGCAAATATCACACCCTAGGGGGTAGGGGGACAGCCCTGTTGGCTCATTGGTAGTATGTCTGCCTAAGCTGTAGGGCGTGGGTTCGATTTCCGCCAAGGACAAACTTTGTGTGGTATAAAATAAAAAGTTTGTTCTTTGTCTGGGTGTTCTGTATGTATTATAAGTATGTATTGTAAAAAAAAAAAGTATTTATGTATTCTATCAGTTATCTGACTACCATCACACAAGCTCTGCTTAGTTTGGGGTCAGATGGCGCTGTGTGTAATGTGTCCTACGATATTTATTTATCTTCTAAGTCTGCGTGCTTCATCTTCGACCACATTATCGCTTACCATCAGGCAAGTTGGTGGACAAACGCGAATACATCAGTATTAAAATAAAACATACGATTTATATTCTGAAACATGAATTTTGTACAATTAAACTTAATAAAAATATTTATTCAACATAATATACATAGACAGAAAAAAAAATGAACTTGTGAACAACGATTTATTCTTTGACCATTCATTGTTGTTGTCACACAATATTGGATTTGGACACTGGATTTACCTGCATAGAGCTGTCGTAGGCTGATCGTAGCGAAGCAAAGTTCACAAGTACAGTCGCCTCTTGATGTTTTCGCATGGCCACATCCATATCAGAGAACACTGCAAACAAATACAGCTATAAGTGAACTGAACGCATTTTTTTTATTGTTGACAAGCCAGATGCCAAATGGAACTGGCTCTCAAGCGAAGCTGTCGGAATACACCGCTAAGCGCGAAATATTTTCAAATTGAAGTTGGTAGCCAGTCGAACACAATAAAATAGAGATGAAATGTATATCCGGTAACTATGCGGTATCCTGCTTATCTGCTTTTCACTATCCGGCTGGATACCGGATAGTAATTCAGTATCCGGCCGGATTCCGGATAGTAAAATTAAAAAAATATCTTATTATTTTACATAAAGCTAATCATACCACAATAGGTTATGGACACCGTTTATATTTATAATCGCACGTCAAAAATGTTTTTTTTTTTTATTAATTAGTTTAGTACTCAAAATTAACAAGTGGCAAATTGTGGCGAATTAATACCAAATTTTCCACATTCGTTGGTAAGAGGCGACTCCGCTTGGCTTTGTATACTAGACCAGCTTCTGAATAGTCTTTCGCTATAAACGCTACTGCCAGGCGCTGAAAGATACATTCTAGCAAACCTTGACAACTGCGGGTACTGATTCAAATTAACTGACCACCAAATGTATGGGTCGTGATTGCGATCGATTCGAGATGTCTTTAAGAAAAAGTCAATCTCGTTAGCAATTGGATTTTGTTTTTCTTGATCGCGACAGTCACTACTATTATCCTTTGCCACTTCATTGAAACAGTAACAGCCGAATAGCCGGTGCTCTAGCCTCGTAGCTTGCCGAATATCCGGTATCCGGTATCCGGCCAAACCACTATGCGTTTCATCTCTACTATAAAGTACCCTACTACTATGCTATAGTTCCGTCGGCAACTCAAACTCATTGTTGGGGTTTGAACACACGCCCCTCGGCGTGTGAACCGACCTTGCTAACCACTGAACCATCATCGCTACAAAATTTACTACACACATCAGACACATCATCAGCCATAGGACGTCCACTGCTGGACATAGGCCTCCTCCTGAGGGAGTTTTGCCAATACTCGCCACGCTTGGCAGGCGGGTTGGCGAGCGCAGTTAGGTGTGATTGTTCAAGGAAGACGCTGCTGCCCATCTTCCGGATTACATCCCTTAGCCGACTCTTACGGCAACCACGGGTAGAGAGGGTGGGGTACTATTCATACGCCCGCACCACCACAGCTTAAATTAAAATTTACTACATCATCTTCAAATGTCATCTTCATACTGAAGTTTGGGATACCATGCTCCTATGCTAGCATCCGGTGCGGATACCGAATTTGCCGCCCTTTCATTTTTTAAATGGATAACAAAAAATGCACATGAAGTACAAAGGATTGACGAGGACAGATGTTTATTTAAATGAAAATTGGATCAAAGTAAGTTTCTTAAGTAATAGTTATTGGAGAACGTTGCATCACCCATGCAATCTAGATCTAGAACAACATTAAAAAAATTACGAAAAAAAACGTTTACGGAAATCGTTTTTTTTTTTAAATCACCATCATTGAAATGCCGCCCCCGCCAAAGTGCCGCCCGGACACAAGCTACGCCATTGCCTCTGGGCTTCGCTTCCCCGGGATTCTATCTTAGAGGATCAACCTTCAAAAATGTCCTGAAGAAGGCGGTCTTCCGTCTCATGACTTAGTACAGCCAAAGCTTGTAGCCCTGTATAACAGTTACCTGGTATGAACACTTCTTTGTTTCCAAAATAGTATTTCTGTTTGTGGTCAGCCGTGAATGGATACACTATGGCCACCACTGAGGGTTCCGCCCTTCTGCTGATGTAGTCGAAATCCAACATGCCCTAAAATTATACAAACAAAGGTGTATCAGACTGTTGATTGATTCCGGCGTCACTTTGCGGAAGTTCATTTTGAGTGTTCAAGGTATATGTTTATTTCCGTTTAACAGTCATTTAAATTTAACTAACTTTGCAATAATTTAAGAAAACTTATCCGAAACTTTACTTACTTAATATCTAAAACTATAATTTGACATAAACTCAAAAGCTAAAACCAAATTAAACTAGGCAAAAGCTGAGCTTTGTTAGGTGAGGGCTCGCGTAGTTTTTCTAAAGGGTAATAATTTTTAACAGTTTTTTTTTTTAAATTGAGTTTAGTCTGTTGCAGCGATGTTAACTCTGGTTTTCTAACAGATGGCGTTAGTAGTACAATAACATTATATCCAATGAATACAAATTGTTAATGTTATTTTTTTTTTATGGTTATAAAATTATATTTTTTTTGACAGATAACACATCTAGATATGAAGTTAAATTACTATGTTAAAGCACAAATCTATAGGCGTGATACTTTTTCTGTAAAGTGTACCACAAAAACGCTTAGGTTGTGGGATAGTGATAGGGCTCGCTTCGCTCGCCCTGACAAGACACTAATTAAACATCGACACGGGGATCGGGGATTAAACATTACTAAAACTCTGCTTACATAAAACTTGAACTTACTTAACCTAAAAACTAATAACTCACTTGATAACACACACGTTCATACCATGACACACATATACACGCACAAACCTCCTTCATCTCCATAATACACAATCATCTTTCACCATGTTTCATACATCCTCTTTCCACCATCGAACACACATACACAACACATCCCTTCCTCATCATACCATACAAAGTTTCACTATATGACATACGTCGTCTTTATCGCACACATGCATGCACGTACACACCGGCTGCCTCGCCATAACACACAAACTTCCATGATAACAGGTTCTCACACACCCACACACACACACAGACACACAATTACCTCTTGCCTCACCATAACACACAGACTTAATCGATATCACGTTCACGTTCTCACCAAGACACACATATGCACGTACTAACCTTTGTCATCACTATAGCACACAATCATTATCTCTTACCATGTGGCATACATACATCCTCTTCCCCACCATCACACACACATACACAACCCTCCCTCATTATAGCATACAGACGTTCACGACAACACACACGTCCTCACCAACACACACACTTTTTTTCATATTCATATTTACCTGTATAGCTCTATTCTGCATACCCCATATGATGGCTTTTGTTTTCTCGCTGAAGAGCGATAAGACCGTGGAAGTGGCGTTACCGAGGTCCAACTTGGTCGGCGCTTGTGAGCAGACCAGGTCGAGTAACTTGTGAGTTAACTCGGGGATTTCCAACTCAAGTTTCGGCTGAAACACAATATATTTTATTTTTTGACGTATAACGACTATTCGCCAGTTAGTAAGCGACGATGTGACCGAAGGCGTCATATTTACCAGTTTTATTTGTTTCTCTTTTAATGTAAAAGTCCCACTACTGGGCAAAGGCCTAAATTTTTAAATGTGGGGCAATAGTAATGAGATGAAGGAAACTCTCTCCTGATGGTAAGAGACTACGCCTGTCCATGACCATAGCAAAAGTACCTAGAACTTCTAGAATAACAAATAAAGGCATCGCTGCTTCAGCAGTATTATTTTGAGACATTCGATAGAAAATAGTAATAGCAAGTAATGTCACCGCAGTACCCTTCAAACCTATTATATATATATATATATATATATATATATATATATATAATCTGAATCTCGGAAACGGTTCCAATAATTTTCATGAAATTTAGTATGCAGGGGGTTTCGGGGGCGATAAATCGATCTAGCTAGGTTTCATTTTTAGAAAACGTTGTTTTATCCTAGTTTTCAGCCGAGCAAAGCTCGGTCAACCAGGTACTGTAGAGAAACACAGCATATTAAATCAAAATATGTAAAAATTGTACGTAATAAGTACCTACATTATATATTTTTGCATTTTTTACATAAGATATCAAATAATCTTTGTCTCCTTTGTTTTTCCTTGTCAAAATCAAAATCAAAAAGACATTTATTCAGTTATAGTATTTTGGCAAGAAGGCCCTGTTTCTTAACTTTAACTAACCTAGTCCATGGGATGAACAATTTTTCCTTATTTCTTAAGTTATGCTGATGTTTATCTTAATTTTTTGGCAAATTAGCCGCATGAATGTCTGACAAGCTTTTATAAATATACAAGGATATTATTGTCATTATTTTGTTATTTTTAAAGTATTTCTTTGCCGAATTACCTACGTTTCTTTAATTAAGCCATCAATTATTCTAATTGCTCTCTTTTGAAATCTCACATTTTTTTTTTTTATTAGCATATTGTAACTGCATATCTTAAAAGGGAATGTATATATGCATAATACACGGAAATAAGATAGTAGACATACATAGTAGACATTATACAAGGTTATGTTTTGTATATTTCTTTCTAACTCACCGAGGCCTGTGGTGTGGGCAGCTGGTGTGGGGCGTAGTCCAGCCGATGCTCGGGCGGGATGGGAACCTGCCCCAACGCGAGCCCCACTATCGCCGTCATGTTGGCTTCAGGTCCAAACACGTACAGCGGTATGCGGAGACGGTGGCCCACTTCGCGCATTTGTCTGGAACGACAAATATATGATGAGTTTTCGTTTTATACCACAGCTGGTAATCAAGCTAACGGGTTGGCTGATGGTAAGCAATCACAGTGATTGCCGTGGTGGTGCTGGCGTAAGAATAGTACCCCACCCTCTCTACCCGTGGTTGCCGTAAGAGTCGGCTAAGGGATGTAACCCGGAAGATGGGCAGCAGCGTCTTCCTTGAACAATCACACCTAACTGCGCTCGCCAACCCGCCTGCCAAGCGTGGCGAGTATTGGCAAAACCCTTCCAGGAGGAGGACTATGTCCAGCAGTGGACGTCCTATGGCTGATGATGATGAAGCAATAACCGTCGCCTATAGATATCTGCAATACCAGGGGCACAACAAATACGTTGCCGACCTTTTAAGATTCTATTAACACGCCTTTTGAAGAACCCAATGTTAGAACTTCGCGGGAATACGAAGGAAGGAAGATCATTCCACAATTTGCAAGTGTATGGCAGGTTTTACTTGGTGGTAGATCTACTTAGCAGGAGGTCGTCTAGGTAGGTACCACCGCAGTACCAGATGTTCTGCCGCTAAGCAGTAGTGTGTAAACATTACTGTGTACCGGTTTGAAGGGTACTGCAGCTAGCGAAATTACAGGGCTATTGAGACTAACCATCTAGTCTCAAAGTAATGAGCGCCAAGGCAGCGATGCCCTGGACTTTGTTTTACTCCTCAAAGTTCCGTGTATCGCTGCAATGGTCATGGACAGGCGTTATCTCTTAACATCAGAAGAGCGTCTCGTTCGTCTCATTACTGTTACATTAAAAAAAAAAAAAAAAAATTTGAGGAAAGGATGACCTTGTTTTATGACTGCCGATCATTAATAATAATAATAATAATATCTTTAATGCAGGCATAAAAATAATCCCATATAAAATTTAAAATTAAGAGTTTTCAAAGTTAGTTAGGTACATTTAAAATTTCTAAAATTAGATCAGATTTTTTTACTGATTATTTACGATTCGCACTCTGGTGCACTTTCCTCCATTTACTAAAAAGGGGACTATTAAGACGGTCATTCAGGCCTTGCAATATGCCGTTCTTCGAATGTAACAACCCATTCCAGAAGGAAGCTACTCTGGATCTAATGACGGCATAAAAGTCCGGCACCCACGCATCGGCGAACATGCCCGACGCGCTGCAGTAACGTGCTTTTTTCATAAGAATGCGGAACAAACAATGCGGATTAAACAATTTTGAAAAAGATTTCATTGAGATATTTTGTATAGTCCAGTCGCTTCATATAAAAAGACTCACCTAAGTCCCTCCTGGTAGTTCGGACCGCCTCGTCGGACAAAGATGGTAACATTGTATTGTATTAGCGCGTCTTTGTAAGTTTCAATGGCGGTGATGATTCCACGGAAAGTGTCCGCCACATTTGTGAAATTCGCGATACCACCGCCAATGATCAACACCTGACGATGAGATATAACAAGATTAATTAAGAAAAAAAAAACACGAATGCCGAAGGCAAATTCAAAAAGTGCGTTGCCAAAAACAAAAAAGAAATATTAAAAATATATGTATTGCCAAAACTAAGACTAGCTATAAAGAAAATTAAAAAGTATATACTACTCGTATGTATAAAAATATAGATAAGTATAAAAAGACTTAAGAGGAAAGCAGTCAACTGAGACATTTGAAAATTAGGAATGTCACCAAGCTATTTCTGTCGCGCCGCACGCAGCACCCGCGTACATACTGAGCGAAAGGGACAACTGCACCTCGGGCTCATTAACCCGAAATAAAATGAGCAAAATCGAGGTTTCGTATTCCTCTGTTTCCTCCTCCAAATTTAGACCGATTTTAGTATTTCTTTTAACAAGTAAATAAGAAGGATGTGTTCTTTGCCTGTGCGTTTTATTTTATTAAGATTATGTCTATGAGATTGGGAATTTGGACGTTGAAACACAGCGTTGAAACTAGGTAAATTTTAAGATTTTTGAAGATTCCTAGCTCTTATAAAAAAAACATATATCAAAAAATCAAAACAGAGGGGCATGAAACTAGCAAGTATCTACTTCCTATCTAAAAATTATTGCTCTAGTATTAAAATCCTGGAAGGAAAATGGGGAAAACGTTTGTATGAAGAAAATGACGACTTGTTTCCTCTTAAAGCTTTTTGGAATGGAGCCAGAATCAACTTTATATTTTTATGACCACACCTAACCTGCCCCACTCCCCCTCTACCTACCTAAATTTCTTTTCTTCATTATTTATAGTGTCTATGTAACTTTTACTTTTGTGTGTTATTTGTAGTTTTAGTTTATTGTTGTGAATTGTGTTTAGTAAATAAATGTATTTTGATTACCACGACTTTTATATCACTCAGACTATAGGACATCACAACTATTACATTGCCATAACGATTGGATTACCACAACTTTTTAGACTACCTTTAACTATTAGATTACCCTGAGACTACCACAACTATTCCATTAGTTCAACTATAAGACTACCATAACTTTTTTTGTGGCTGTCAGTCTAGGTGTTTGACCACAGCTCACCTGATGTTAAGTGACGGTGTGGTCGAAGTTGGTGAAGCACACCTAGCCTGGAATGGAAGTGGCCCTCAAGCGAGGCCGCCGGAATACACCGTTAGATGCTTGGCGGCAGATTTCCAACTTGAGGGTGGTAGCTAGCCAGCCGTGTACCACAACGCTATGGTTACCACGACTATAATACAACCACAAGTAACTCGATTAACACGACCATTAGACCACTATGAGATTACCTCGACTATAAGATTACCATTACAAATAATTATTGTGATTACTAGACTACCATAGTAAAACAACTTTAAAAACGCTAATAAGTAAAAATCTCACCTTTCCGTTAGGATGTTTTTCGCGACACATGAGACTGAAGATTGTTTTGGCGTAATCAGCGGTTTGGGTCTCGGTAGGGGCACCAGAGTACTCGCCGTAGTTGGCGAGTTCTGCCGCCCCCCCTAGCTCGCAGATAGTATCCGTGTAGACTACTGAAGCCCCACCGCCCGCGACCATCGTCCAGATACGGCCCGACTTGTTCAGGATTGTTAACTGTGGATAGGGGAAGGTTTCAAATTCAAATCATTTTGCAGATACATGGGTTACATATAGATAAAAGTCATAAGATTAAGATCGGCATGTTATAGTACCATGGCATGCAAATATTTACCAATAAGTTTAACTAATTAACTAGCAAATAGCTGCGCTTTGTGAGGGCTCGCGTAGTTTTTCTAACGGCTAATAATTTATAAGACAGTTGTTTTTTTACAACCTGATTCTAGTGGTGTCATCTAGTATTAAGTTGATTAACTACGATGTATTTGAGTATTGAGTTTATTTCTGTTGCAGCGCCTCTTTGGTTTTCTAACAGATGACGTTAGTAGTACAATAAAATTCTATCCAATGAATACAAAATTGTTAATATTCATTTTTTAGTGGTTATAATTATTTATTTTTTTACATTTAACACATCTAGATATGAAGTTAAATTACTATGTCAAAGCACAAATCTATAGGCGTGATAGTTTTTCAGCAAAGTGTACCACAAAAACGCTCAGACTGTGGAATAGTGTTAAATTTAACCGTGGATAATAATTTAACCGTGGATAATAATTTAACCGTGGGAAGGTTTCAAATTCAAATCGTTTATTTTACAGAGACATGGTTTAACATATAGATAAAAGTCATAACATTAAGATCGCCATGTTCTAGTACCATGGCATGCAATAAGTTATCAATAAGTTTAATTATTTAAATTTAATGTCAATGTACATTGTTTGACAGTTCAGCGCGGGAACGCCGCCAGCGTGTTGGGTAGGTTCGTCTCACCGGGGAGATACAGATTAGTTTTAAGGACTTTGTGTATTTTTTGTGACCTTTTCATTTTTGTCTAAATGTAATTCATATTTTGTCATTTTTAATAGTATTTTACTATAATAATATAGTGACATAGTCTATTAATTAAATGATTTTGTTCAACAGGTGTTGTTTTTTTTTTTAATAAGTCTCATATTGAAATTATAATAAACTAACAGACCCGGCCGCGCGTTGCTGTGGTGCTGTCCAAATTGAACACACGTGTGTAACGTGAAATAAATTGTAGCGCATATGAAACGTTTGTACTTTTAACGTAGCGCCATCTATTGGATACTTACTCAATACAGTTAATAAATTACCTTACACCGCCATCTATTACAATTTTATGGAACTCACAGATAATTATACCTCTTTGTCGTATAATAAACAAATAATTTGTAATAAAAAAATATTGCGATTATAAATTTAAATATAAACTATCCTATCTCTCAAGTTGGATCAAACTGCACACAGTGTGCAAGATTTGGTTAGAATCGGTTCAGTAGTTGAGAAGTTCATCGCGGACAAACAACGTGACACGAAATTTTTATATATATAGAAGACAGAGATAAAAGATTTAAAAAAAAAAATACAATATAAAAGTTAAATTTATTCAACACATGTTGTTTGTTTTTTAATTAAACTTATATTGAAACACTAACTGCGCCCCGCGGTGTTGCCCGCTGTTCCCACGTGACCTCTACATTTTCGAGATAAAAAGCCTTTGTGTTAATCCAGGGTGTCAGCTACCTCCATACCAAATTTTATGAAATTCGGTCCAGCCGTTTGAGCGTGAAGAAGTAACAAAAATACAAACACACTCACAAACTTTCGCCTTTATGATATAAATATACGTAAGTAGTTTTGCTTTTTTTATTTTACCAAAAATTTATCCACCAAGGATAGACAAGTGGGTGGGGGGAATGAACGTAATAATAACACCCTTCCACTCACCTTAAGGCTAGCCCCACTCTTCGCATCCAAATCAGCTATATGTGCTTCCTCGGGGTATGCGTCCCTGCCAAACGGTGGGGGGAAAGTAATGTCCCCCCAGTTTTTGGCGCAAATGAATTCCGCCGTCTGATCCAACTTAGCTGCCAAGTCCAGGAGGTAAATTCTTTCGTTGGTGATCACAATTGGGTTGATTTCCATGTAGGTGAAGTACAGGTCCACGTAAACGCGGTAAAGTGCTATTATGAATGTAGCCAGAATTCTGTGGAAAAAAATACTAATTATTTACAAGCTTTTATCAGGGCGGACGAAGCGAGCCCTAACACTATTCCACAACTTAAGCGTTTTTGTGGTACACGTTACTGAAAAACTATCACGCCTATAGATTTGTACTTTAACATAGTAATTTAACTTCATATCTAGATGTGTTATCTGTCAAAAAAAATAACATAATTTTATAACCATTAAAACAAATGAACAATAACAATTTTGTATTCGTTGGATAGAATGTTATTGTACTACTAACGCCATCTGTTAGGAAACCAAAGAGTTAACATCGCTGCAACAGAACTAAACTGAATACTCAAATACATCGTAGTTAATCTACTTAATACTAGATGACACCACTAAAATCGGCCGTAATCAGTGTTCCCAACTTGGAGGTTTTATAATAATTTAAAAAAACTGTTTTAAAAATTATTACTCGTTAGAAAAACTATGCGAGCCCTCACAAAGCTTAGCTTTTTGCTAGTTTAACTTGCAATGTACATTTTACTTCTACTTGGTGGTATATTTCCTTAGCAGGAAGTCATCTAGAAAGGTACAACTTCAGTATCAGATATTCTGCCGCCAAGCAGTAGTGTTTAAACATTACTGTGTTCCGGTTTGTAAGGTATTGCAGCTAGCGAAATTACAGGACTGTTGAGACTAACCATCGAAAGTCTCAAAGTAATGAGCGCCAAAGCAGCGATGCCCCGACTTTGTTTTGCTACTCAAAGTATAGCTGAAATGGTCATGGACAGGCGTTACCTCTTACCATCAGGAGAGCGTCTCACTCGTCTTATAACTTTTAAATTAAAAAAATATGTGTTATTTTTATATTAAATAGATGTACGTTTAGCCACTAACTCGCCTTATGGATGATGTTTGTAGCGATAGCTCAGTGGTTAGCGCGGTCGGTTCGCATGCCAAAGGGCTTGGGTTCAAACCCCAACAATGAGCTTGAGTTGCCGGAGAAGGAAAACATCGCGAGGAAACCACAGCATGATGGTAGGGTACTTTACGTTGACTATGTAATTGTCTTTGGCAAAACCTTTTTGAATCTTATCGAGTCTAGCTAGACTCATACTCAAGTGTTTCCTAGCGTGAACATAAATTAACTAAAAATTTAAATATGAACAACTTTAAAAAAATAACTAAAATGACTTCAAGAAAGAAACATCAGCACTAGAAAGCGAAAAATGAACTTACTTTACAAAGTATTATTATACCTGCTAGGTACCTACTGATCTGTTTGAAGTCGGCGCCAAGCACCGGCACCTAGGCTAGGCTAAGCACCGACTTCAAACAGATCAGTAGGTACCTAGCAGGTATAATAGCTGGATGGGAATTGAGCCTACGTTCTGCAGCACTTAAGGCAGATATTCTACTAATGAGCCAAGAGGAGATGGCGATTAGAATTGATTGTTTGATTGATCTTACCTCCTAGTTGTAGCGCTCTTGATATTTTTCAATAGAGCGCGGTCTATATCTTCGCCGGAAGGGAATGTGTCCACAGGGATCTGGAAATTTAAATTTTATGATCACAAGTTAGAACAGTGGGTTCGAATACCAGTCAGCATACTCCCTAAGTTTGTCCCTAACTCCTAACTTTTCAATGTACAGTACAAATAAAGAAACAACGCTAGTGGTAGCGATGAAAGCTCAGTGGTTAGCGCGGTCGGTTCGCATGCCGAAGGGCGTGGGTTCAAACCTCAACAATGAGCTTGAGCTGCCGATGAAGGAAAACATCGTGAGGAAACCATAGCGTGGTGGTAGGGTACTTTCTAGTACTCGGCAAAATAATAAGAGTTTTTTTTAATTTTACTATCCGGAATCCGGCCGGATACTGAATTACTATTCATCTCTACTGTATATGTTCAGTTTTGTGAATTAAAAAAAAAATAGTAGTCTTGATAACGTATAGTAGACACTCACCTCGAGTCGGAGTGCGACAGCGTCAACATCACCAACATCCACACCTCCCTGGTGATGGAACAGAATGGTGTCGGAGCGCCGGCCTGACTGGATGCAGAGGTACATCTCTTCGCTCTGGAAACAACAATAAGATTGATTACTAATTATACTATAATGCAAAACTCAGAAAGCTGATTGCAACTCAGAAAGCCGCATTTCTAAAGTGAAAACATTTAACTTTTGCAGTGCGTCTTCGCTTTGATTCAAAGAAGCTACACAGCGTCTTAAATCATCAACAGCTGATAATGCCTGGGTGTTTCACAAAATCGGTGTTGACTCATCTTCGTCTTCATCATTATCATTCTCAATAAGATCTTCAATTTATTGAATTTCGTACGGTGCCACCTTGTCATCAATGGAAGATTATCCAGGAAAACCCTGCAGCATCAAGGCTTCTTCTTCTTCTCCTATTAGGCGTATTAAACGGAATGACAAATCGTATTAAGCGTTAAGAAATGTATGAAAACATGTCTCAAGTTGCAGGGACTGGTGTAAAATGGCGTATTATGCGAGAAATCGTATGAAGCGTGATCGTATTAAGCGTGATCGTATGAAGCGTGATCGTATTAAGCGTGATCGTATGAAGCGTGTTCGTATTAAGCGTGATCGTATGAAGCGTGATCGTATTAAGCGTGATCGTATTAAGCGTGATCGTATTAAGCGTGATCGTATGAAGCGTGATCGTATTAAGCGTGATCGTATTAAGCGTGATCGTATTAAGCGTGATCGTATTAAGCGTGATCGTATTAAGCGTGATCGTATGAAGCGTGTTCGTATTAAGCGTGATCGTATGAAGCGTGATCGTATTAAGCGTGATCGTATTAAGCGTGATCGTATGAAGCGTGATCGTATGAAGCGTGATCGTATTAAGCGGATTCTACTGTATGTGGTCGTCTAGATACCAAGAGAGGCACTAGAAGACTGCTAAAGAGATCTACCACCAAGTAAGTGTGAGGGTAACTTACCGGGTCATGCTTGACGAACGGTTCGACAACGAAATGCCTCAGTTTTCCTACGGCGACGCCGACTTGCTGCTCTCTGGCCATGTGCTCCGACAGCCATCGTCGGACCTCAGCCGCAGTTTTGTTGACCCCAACTAGACCGAGCTTGCCGCGCCTTTTGATCAGCTGGTCGGGTTTTACTACTAATTGCTGAAAATTACGACAAATCTTAGTAGTGATGATAGCTCAGTGGTTAGCGCGGTCGGTTCGCATGCCGAAGGGCTTGGGTTCAAACCTCAACAATGAGCTTGAGCTGCCGGAGAAGGAAAACATCGTGAGCCATAGCCACGCTATGGTTATAGCGTGGCGGTAGGGTACTTTCTAGTACTCGGCTGGCTAGCTACCACCCTCAAGTTAACGATCTGCCGCCAAGCATCTAACGGTGTGTTCCGGTATCCTCATTTGAGAGCCAGTTGTATTTCAGGCTAGGTGTGCTTAACCATCTTAAACTACACCGTCACTTAACATCAGGTGAGTTGTAGTCAAACACCTAGCCTGTCAGCGATAAAAAAATATATATAAATATTTAAAAAATGTCGTCAAGCTAGATAAATATTTAAATTAAATCATCTTCACTGTTGTGTAACCTGAACGACTTTAAAGCGGAAATACAGTAACAAATAAATCTCTTGAATACTCAAAATGAACTTCCGCAAAGTAACGCCTGGATCATAATATCAATAAAATATCAATAAAAAAATAATTATATTTTTATGTCACAAACCGGCCTCAACTTAGAATTACGCCGACTCTACCCAGCCAGCGCTGGTTTTCCGTCGAGGCCGGCAGGTAGCTATACAATGTAAATTTAACCTATCTATATATAAATAAAAACCCAATAATGTATTATATATCGTGAGATATCACATCACATCATCAGCCATAGGACATCCACTGCTGGACATAGGCCTCCTCCTGAGAGGGTTTTGCCAATAGTCGCCACGCTTAGCAGGCGGGTTGGAGAGCGCAGTTAGGTGTAATTGTTCAAGGAAGACGGTGGTGCCGGCGTAAGAATAGTACCCCACCCTCTCTACCCGTGGTTGCCGTAAGAGTCGGCTAAGGGATGTAATCCGGAAGATGGGCAGCAGCGTCTTCTTTGAACAATCACACCTAACTGCGCTCGCACAACCCGCCTGCCAAGCGTGGCGAGTATTGGCAAAACCCCCCCAGTAGGAGGCCTATGTCCAGCAGTGGACGTCCTATGGCTGATGAAAGAGTTTTCGAAGGTATGTGAAGTCTGCCATCCCGCACTTGACCAGCGTGGTAGACATATCCTTACCCTTCTCACAATGAAAAGAGACCCGCGCCCAGCAGTGGGCCAGGTTATAAGAACAAAGCTAATTGTGAATACAGATCTGTTGTAGATTAAATTATTTCATTCTCACCTCTTTGCAAAGCCATGGATTTTTGCCGATTTCGTCCTCCCAAACAGTGCTTTGCTCGAATGTGGCAAACCTGCACGGAACTAGAGCAGTGCCTGGTGCTATGTGCCTGAAGAAAAAATTTTTAACAAGATATTAAGCGCTTACACAAAAGGAAATTTACTAAATAATAGCTTAAGGCCCCAAATCGATACATAGGATTATGATGCACATGTCCAGAACAAAATACACTGCGTAACTTTAACTCTTCACTATCACTTCACTACATAGTATAAAACAAAGTCGCTTTCTCTGTCCCTATATCCCTATGTATGCTTAAATCTTTAAAACTACGCAACGGATTTTGATGCGGTTTTTTTAAATAGATAGAGTGATTGAAGAGGAAGGTTTTTATGTATAATAATACATGCATGCACCACATTAATATCTACATTGCACCCGTGCGAAGCGGGAGCGGGTCGCTAGTTTTAATTATAACTTGCGAATACATCTTATATCGTAAACATCTTTTTACAATCAACCTCACACTCCTAATCAATTTGACAGTTACACATGCATCACAAAAAAAAAAAACATCATCATCATCCATTTTTTTTAAATGATGAATAGGCTTGCGTTTGATCGCCATCTCACCTGATGTTAAGTGAAGATGCGATCTACGATGGAGCACGCTCGCCTAGAAGATACAGATTCACTCTCGACTTGAAGACACCCAGATTGTATCCATCAGGGAACACCCACTCAGGTAACGCATTCCACGCTTTAGCCGTTTGAACAAAGAAAGTAGATTCAAATCGTTTCGTACGGGTTCTTGGACATATGTACCTATATGACGTCCACTGCTGGACATAGGCCTCCCCCATTGATTTCCATAAAGACCGGTTGGAAGCGGCTACCATCCAGTGCGTTCCTACGGTCTTTAAACCTTAATTAATATTCGACATACAAATATAAATATTGGTGTTTTTTTTTCATGTAAAAGTAATGAGACAAACCAGACGCTTTCCTGATGGTAAAAGAAAATGGTCACGGGTCACCATTAAATTTTTTGTTAAAAACGGGTTTTTTTTTCTAAAATCTTCACTTTCACTATTAACATGGATACGACCACGGATTTTTCAGATGTACACAATATATTCAAATATTCATGAAAGAGATTATACTCTATGTTCCAAATGACTGCCCATCTTCCGGATTACATCCCTTAGCCGACTCTTAAAGCAACCACGGGTAGAGAGGGTGGGGTACAATTCTTACGCCGGCACCACCACGGCAAACACACTAATATTTTATTATTATGTAGCCCTCAACAATGCAGCAATTCCATTTATTTTCCATCAAGTATTTTATGTTCAAACTAGCTGTGCCCCGCGGTTACACCCGCGCTAGATGCCTACGTCTTAGTAGCTTTATGCATGCAAAGTCTCAGCCCGATCGGTTTAAAATTGACAAAGTTTCATACAAACTTTCATCCCCTATTTTATGCCCTTGGGGGTAGATTTAATCAAAATCCTTTCTTAGCGGATGCCTGCGTCATAACATCTACCTGCATGCCAAATTTCAGCCCGATCCGTCCAGTGGTTTGGGCTGTGCGTTGATAGATCACTATGTCAGTCAGTCAGTCACCTTTGAGTTATATATATTTAAGATTAATAAAAAGGTTTTTTTTACCTATTAATAAGATCCTTTCCGGACGCTTCGTATACCGCCTTGGACGACATTTTAGTGTATGTTTAACTTGATTTAAGTACCGAGATTCACGTCATATGGCTGAAGATTTTACCTGCAACAGAAGAGATCAAAATTGAAAATACTGCAAACGGTAGAATAAGGGGATATTATTTAAGATACACAAAACATATTTTTTTTATAGCTGACAGGCTTGGTGTTTGACCACAACGCACCTGATCTTAAGTGACGGTGTAATCGAAGATGGTAAAGCACACCTAGCCTGGAATGGAACTGGCTCTCAAGTGAGGCTGCCGGAATACACCGTTAGATGCTTGGCGGCAGATTTTCAACTTGAGGGTGGCAGCTAGCCAGCAGAGTACTAGAAAGTACTCTACCACCACGCTATGGTTTCCTCACGATGTTTTCCTTCACCGCCAGCTCAAGCTCATTGTTGGGGTTTGAACCCACGCCCTTCGGCATGCGAACCGACCGCGCTAACCACTGACCTATCATCGCTAAGGTTTGTCCCGTAAGCCTGTCTAAAGCATGAAAATATGGCCCAATAATAATATTATAGGCACCTACGTATACTCGTATGTCTATGTTAATATGGATACAATTTAAATCGTTCTATTGATAAATATATAATTAATCATTTTCTTACAGGTGTGTCAATAAAACGTATACCTTATTTCATTAAATAAATATTTCAATGTCGTTTGAGTAAATACCTATAATCCTTTGCTGTCCTATTTTTTTTAATGTAATCGTCCTATATTGTTGTGTAGTGATGATAGCTCAGTGGTTACAGCGGTTGGAGGTTAAAAAAAAATGTATATGTTAATAAAAAAATATTAACCAAACCTATCAAGTAGGGTATTTAAATAAAGGCAATTAAAAGAAGTTATATGTTTAAAATCAGAAATGAGGAGATCCGTAGACGAACTAAAGTAGCCGACATAGCCCAACGGATTAGCAAGTTGAAGTGGCAGTGGGCAGGGCACATAGCACGCAGAACTGATGGCCGATGGGGCTGCAAAGTTCTGGAGTGGAGACCACGGACCGGCAAGCGCAGCGTAGGACGTCCACCCACAAGGTGGACAGACGACCTCATAAAGACCGCAGGAACGCGCTGGATGCGAGCCGCTTCCAACCGGTCTTTATGGAAGTCAATGGGGGAGGCCTATGTCCAGCAGTGGACGTCCTACGGCTGAGATCATGATGATGATGATGTTTAATAAGTTTTTTTTTCCTTTAATTATATAAAAGCAATTTTAACCGCCATCTATTTTAATCTGTCATATTTTATATTCAATAAAATATGACAGATATATGAACTACGCGGAGAGAAATATCGAACCGAGTTTGAGCAATCTCTTAACTAATATTAGTTGATGTTCACAAGTTATAGTTGAGAGTCGAGAGCTCATGCAGTCGGTGTCTAAGAGGCCTCCTAGCTAAATGAAATTATAAATCACCCCCCAAGCCTCTACACAACAAAAAAAAAAATATAAAAAAAAAACAACGCCCCCATTTTTTTATGGGTTTTCTGGGTCTCTTACCGCCCCCCTTTAGGCCTGCAGCGCCCAGAAGGCGGCGTTATCGCCCACTTTGGGAAAGGCTGGAATATAGAATTAAATTTAAAATCCATATTATTATTAACAAGTACAAACTTTAAAAAAAAGTAAAACCGACTTCAAGAAAAAAACATCAGCACTAAAAAGCGAAAAAAAAACTTACTTTACAAAGTATTATTATACCTGCTAGGTACCTACTGATTTGTTTGAAGACTGTGCTTAGCCTAGCCTAGGTACCGGTGTTAGGCACAGACTTCAAACTAATCAGTAGGTACCTAGCAGGTATAATAATACTTTGTAAATCAAGTTTATTTTTCGCTTTTTGGTGCTGATGTTTTTTTCTTTTCAAAGTATAATGCTTGCACTATTAACTCTTCTGTGGTATAAAATTAACATCTTACGATAGAACTATCGAGACCTCATCTCACCCCCTTGTAAGAAAAAATAAGATATGGTCGACCCCTTTCCCCCCCTAAATTGTCTTACGTAATAAATAAATGGCCCCATAGTTTGGGGTCAGATAGCGCTATGTAATGTCCTAAATTCTCTACTCATACAAAAGTTACAATGAGACTAGTTTCCGAGATCTGATGGGTTACCATCACCAGGAGTTGACCTTCCGAAGGTTTGACATTTTTCCCGGGCCCTCTGCACGATTCTCTATACGAATATGTAATTAGATTTTTTCTACGACCCCTCCTTATATGAGTTCTATTTCTCTTAGTCAGTCAGTGAGTGGTAATTTAGCTTTATAGTATATGAATGAATTAAAAAAACTCACATACATACACAAACCGCAGACATATGCAACAAATTTATATACAAAATATAATAGACGCGAGTGAAATTAGTGTCGCTTCAAAGTTTTCAAGTTTTGATTTTATGTTAATATCACTAAACCAATGTCAATTAAAAATTAATAAGAGCACGTAGAAAACGCGTCAGATTCTTGTAGCCAACCTGTGAACGTGGATACGTCACCAGCTGATAACCGCAAGCTGTGATTGGCGGGCGGCACATGGCACGGCATGGCGTGATCTGCTCTTTCGCGCGGTATCCTAACGTTATAATAATTTTATTCTAGACTCGCGACCCAGGTTATCTAAAGCTAATAAGTCTTTTCTCAGGAATTGCGTTAAATTCTACAATTAAATCCCACTTGATGTAACTAAAATGTCCTATAATAAATTCAAAGATTTTATAAACCAGAGGTTAATTGACAAAGCCTACTGGCTCATTACGTGGAAGACAGGAATATATGGTTGGCGTAGCTTCTCTCTGCACTTGCATCCCCCTGGCTAAGTGACAATTGTAGTAAGCATAATGTATCTATAACTGTAAACTGTATAAACTGTAACCTAATATGAAAAGAAAGATCCAAAAAAAAATGCCTTGCTGAGTTTGTTGCCGGAGTCTTCTCAGTTGAAGTGTAATTACGAGCCGGTGGTAGATTCAAACATGTAACTTAACGTTCATAAGTGCCTTACCAGGGCCTAAACTGAATAAATGACTTTTTGATTTCGTCCCAGCTTCGCACGGATGCAATTTCGATACTAAAGTAGTACATTATTACCTGTATTCCAAGGAAGGATTATGTTTTTCGCGAGTAGAGAATATCCGTGAATTTCAAAGATTTGTAATATGATGTCGTAAAAAACATGTTTCTTGCGATTTTGCGCGCAAAAAACACAACTACTAAAAACCTTACGAAAATTATTAAAAATCTATAATCAGACTGCGTTTAAAATAGCTATAATAATATTTTGTAGAGATGATAGCTCAGTGGTTAGCGTTCGGTTCGCATGCCGAAGGGCGTGGGTTCAAACCCCAACAATGAGCTTGAGCTGCCGGTGAAGGAAAACATCGTGAGGAAACCATAGCGTGGTGGTAGGGTACGTTCTAGTACTTGGTTGGCCAATCATCTAACGGTGTGTTCCGGCAGCCCCACTTGAGAGCCAGTTTCATTCCAGGCTAGGTGTGTTTTACCATCTTCGACCACACCGTCACTTAAGTTAATCCCATACAACAAACGCGATTTTTTTGCCTTTTTCATAGATAATGGTACGGAACCCTTCGTGCGCGAGTGCGACTCGCACTTGACCGGTTTCTTTAATTATTAGTATTTGTTGTTATAGCGGCAATAGAAATACATCATCTGTGAAAATTTCAATTGTCTAACTATCACGGTTTATGAGATACAGCCTGGTGACAGACGGACAGCTGTGTCTTAGCAATAGGGTCCCGTTTTACCCTTTGGGTACGGAACCATAAAAATACATTTAATGCTAGCCGACAGATATTTATCTTAAATGTTTTATCATCACTTCAACACAAAACAAAAACAACGATTTATCGATAAGGAATAAAATAGCAGGCAACGTAATTCCATGCATCATTGCCAGATGTTTATCAACGGGAATTATACATAGATAAATAAATAAGTTTTATTGTTCACTTTGAATTAGATTGCAACCCAGCACTGTATAAAATCCAGCAGGATTTTTGCTGGATTGTCTTCAATCCAGCGGGCTCCCAATTAAAAGTTTGGAAGATACGAGGTAATAAATAAATTTACATACATACACGATACGCACGAAAAACATAACCCTTCCTTGGCAGTCGGGTAAAAAGACCGCTGAATGAGTGGCTATTTCCCGATAGAAGATATCTAATAAGGTATATTGCCGTGGTGGTGCCGGCGTAAGAATTGCACCCCGCCCTCTCTACCCGTGGTTGCCGTAAGAGTCGGCTAAGGGATGTAATCCGGAAGATGGGCAGCAGCGTCTTCCTTGAACGATCACACCTAACTGCGCTCGCCAACCCGCCTGCCAAGCGTGGTGAGTATTGGCAAAAGCCCCCCAGGAGGAGGCCTATGTCCAGCAGTGGACGTCCTATGGCCGATGATGTGATGTGATGTGATTCAAGTCGCGAATAGTTTTGTCTTAATTTTTTATCAACACATACAAATTCAATTTGTTAAATTTTATTGGCATACTTCAATGGTACTGTATTTTTTTCAACTACACAATAGTTTTAGTCCTATTAATTTAGTTTCTAATAAATTTATTTGCGTAACTGTGCTACCTTTAGCTCCGCTTCACCTAACACTGAATCGCTAAATAAGTTTAGTAATCAACTAATTTACATTATTAAAGCATTAGCATTAAGCATATAAGCATTAGCTAATAAAATTGTGGTAAACAGTGGTAGATCTCCTTAGCAGGTCGTCTAGGGGTGCCACTACAGTACCAGATATTGTACCGCCAAGCAGTAGTGTGTAAACATTACTATGTTCCGGTTTGAAGTGTACTGCAGCTAGCGAAATTACAGGGCTGTTGAGACTAACCATCGAAAGTCTCAAAGTAATGAGCGCCAAAGCAGCGATGCCCTGGACTTTGTTTTGCTACTCAAAGTTCTGTGTATTGCTACAATGGTCACGGTCATCTCTCACCATCAGGACAGGGTCTTGATCGTCTTATTACTATTTTAAAAAAGGGGCAGGTGGAACCAAAGTGTGCAACTCCAAGGCACACTCTCCGAAATCTTCCTTCAGATTAAGACAAGACGACGCTTAAAAAGAAATAAAAAATACTTACATAATAATTAAAAGAATATCAGTTCTATTAACTTTCACCGTTGTTGTTCGCTTGGTGCTCGTGTGTACGCATGCAATACCTCTTACGACACAATTACACTTGTTAAAAACCGGCCAAGTGCGAGTCGAACTCGCGCACGAAGGGTTCCGTACCATTATTATCTATAAAAACGACAAAAAAATCATGTCTGTTGTATGGGAGCCCCACTTAAATATTTTTTATTGTTTTTTTTAGTATTTGTTGTTATTGCAACAGAAAAAAATCTGTGAAAATTTCAACTGTCTAACTAACACGGTTTATGAGATACAGCCAGGTGACAGACGGACAGACAGACAGACGGACAGACAGCAGTCTTAGTAATAGGGTCCCGTTTTACCCTTTGGTTACGGAACCCTAAAAACTAACATTCAACTACTTCCTTGCGCAATATTTTTAATTACGAATTCATTATGTTGTAGCGAATTCGGTGAAAGAATATTCAGTGGTTAGCGCGTTCAGATTACCTGTTGCCAAGTACTTAACGGTGTGTTCCTTGAAGATGTGTTTACCAAGTTACATTTAAAAAAAAAATACTCTAAAGTACTCGGAATAAGGACTCTATAGCGACATTGATTTCACATACGTGTCAATATTTCTTTCTAAACCGGCATCTTCCCACTGTTGGGCAAACATATGTAAGCATTACTCTGTTCCAGTTTGAAAAAATCGTCAAAATAAATTGCACACGCATGGTAAAATATGTGTGGAATCTAGAGAGGTTAAATTCCAAATTAATATTTTTTATTTTTACAATTCAATTTACAAATGACCTTTTTTATTTCTTTCTCTTTCTCGCCGTTAGAATCAAAGTGAGATGGCATCGCGTGTCAGTTACCTCTCCACGCTATAGTAAAAGCCCAAATGAGTTACCATTCGATTGTAAGTCAGCAATTGAGTGACGACCTTGATCTTGATTTAAGCAGTTTTCCCGTACCAACGACCTTTGAAGGTTAATAAAACGAAATCTGCGGCTTCGCTCGAAATAGTAACTTTAGAAAAAGTTTTGTTTTTGTTTACAAGGTTTTTATTAAAACGAAGTAGAAAATAAGATAATTAAAAAAAAAAAACAACGATGAGCTCTTAAGCTGCCGGTGCAGGAAACCATAGATAAGGTATTTTCTAGTACTCGACTGGATAGATCGGAAGAGTAACTTTAGAAAAAGTCCTCCTTTTTTTTGTTGTCAACAAAGTCTTACCTTTTTTATAAAGACTGATTAGAAAATAAGATTGAAAATAAATATTAATGAGCTGCCGGTGACGGATACCGTGGCATGGTAATAGGGTATTTTCTAGTACTCCGCTCGCTAGTTCGGAAAAGTAACTTCTACCAAAGAAAGGCTTGTTTTTTGTTTACAACAGACTCTTAGATTTTTTATAAAGACTAAGCAGAAAACAAGATAATAAAAAAAACAATAAAGAGCCTAAGCTGCCGGCGAAGGAAACCTTAGCATGGTGATAGGGTATTTTCTTCTATACGGATGGGTAGTTTGGAAGAGTAACTTTAGAAAAAGTCTTGTTTTTATTATCACAAAGATTTTTTTTATAAAGACTAAGCAGAAAACATAATAATAAAACTTGAGCTACAGATGAAGAACAGCACTCGAAGCAGAACTTTACCAAACGATCTGACAGGGCACTTAATTATATGTATATATTTATATTATATGTACATATATATCTATCATAGTATGATCATTTAGACCGTAGACTATTTATAACACTTTGACAAAAGAAATGCCAGTCGACGCTAGTTTGGAAATAACTACTTGAGCCGTGTTTATAAATCAATTCTTAAATACTTTAAACGAAGCACAATAAAGATAAGATATTACAATGGGTATCTGATAATAAAACGATTTTAAGACACTGATTGCATTTCGACATTTAGAATAGAATAAAATATATCTTTATTATACACCGACTAATATGGTTGGCAGAGTAATAAAATGAAAATAAATATATATATAGATAGTTCCCCACGATGTGTTTCTACACTTTTTGAAATCATCATTAATACGCATTTAATATAAAAAAGACAAGGCGTGCCGTGAGATTCGAACTCAGGACCTACAGATTAGAAGCCAGTCATTCTTGACAACTATATTTGCCACTATAAATGAGGACTATTTTTTTAATTTACTTATAGCTTTTATTTATATTCTCTCAAAGGTGGTAAACGGTAATTCACGTCGGAACAGTTGCACACATTGTACAAAGCACAAGTTTGTTGGAGTACTGCACGCACCTTTGGGATGGATCCGCCAAATACCAGCTAGAGGCGTTTAGGGCATAGAGCCCGGGTTTACCCGGACCGAAAAACCCGGGTTTGATTTTTAAAACTCGGGTTTTTCGGGGTTTTTTTTAAATACTTTTGTGTTTGTTATTTATTAAGTTTAAGCCACTCCGAAGTAATAAGTAAATGGAATAAAAACACGCTTTGATAAATTATTATTTATTACGTAAAAAGTAGCTTCGTTGCTACGTTCCTACCAATAAAACAAGCCATGCAAGTCAAATGGAACGCGCGCGTCCATCTCAGGACATGAATGGGGTGAAGTGTGGAGCAGTGGAGAGGGGAGGGTGTAGCGAAGCTCGTCGCGCTAATAGAAAAAATAAATCTTTATCACTTTTTTAAACATTAAAACTGTTTTTGTAATTTGTAAAGTACTGTTTCATTTATTTAAATTCTTCCTCATACTTTATATTTTGTACTCATTGTGGGAAATCGATACATAAACGCAGATTAGTGTATTTTAAAAAATTACAATAAAAAGACCGAAATGCTCGGAAAAACCGGTCTACCCGGGTTTTGATTACTCTTAGCCCCGAAAACCCGGGTTTCCAAAATTGAGCCGAGTTTCGATGCCCTAGAGGCGTTGCTGTGTATTGAGAAGCGTGCCAAGACGCTTATCTGCGACGACATTCATTGTTCCAGCTATATTACAAAGCCTAGAACATTGTCAAAGTCGCTGGTTTATCGTTTTTTTTTCTTATAGCTGACAGGTTTGGTATTTATCCATAACTCACCTGATGTTAAGTGACGGTGTGGTCGAAGATGGTAAAGCACACCTAGCCTGGAATGGAACTAACTCTTAAGTGAGGCTGCCGGAACACACCGTTAGATGCTTGTCGGCAGATTTTCAACTTGAGGGTGGTAGCTAGGCAGTCGAGTACTAGAAAGTACTCTACCACCACGCTACGGTTTCCTCACGATGTTTTCCTTCACCGACAGCTTAAGCTCATTGTTGGGGTTTGAACCCACGCCCTTCGGCATGCGAACCTACCGCGCTAACCACCGAACCATCATCAAAATAGTAAACTTTATTTTATGAAACATATTTGAATATTTTGGCTTTTCATGCGGTACTTGATTTTTAATGCGTTTTCAAACCTTTTATAGCGATGACGTCATAAAGTTGGCTGAATGTATATAAGCCCTTGCCATGTAAAACAAAAAGTGTACATAGCTATTTGACACATTTTGTTGACTTTGACAATTGACATGAAGGAGAGAAATCTTATATCATAGCCTCATAAAAGCAATATCAGAGTCCGAGTAACGTTTGAAGTAAAGTAAACCAGATATTTATTTGCCGTGGTGGTGCCGGCGTAAGAATAGTACCTTCTCTACCCGTGGATGCCGTAAGAGTCAGCTAAGGGATGTAATTCGGAAGATGTTCCGGATGGAGGTTTTATAAAAGAGGAATACCAACCATGCATTGTTTTGTTAGGTATATCTCAAAGGGATAAGGCAACTTCCAACAATTATCATCATATTTCAACCAATTTACACAAAACCTTGATAAATTATATACCGAAACCTTCCTCATGAATCACTTCATCTATTGGTAAAATTCGCATAATAATCCGTTCAGTAGTTTTTGAGTTTTTCGCAGACAGACGGCGGACGACTTTGTTTTGTAATATGTATAGTGATATTTATTTATTTAATTCTTTATTGCACACTTAAAAATAATATGTACAAAAGGAGGACTTAATGCTAAAGCATTTTCTGCCAGCCATCCCCACAGTAAATGAGATGTGGTTGTAGGCGCGCAACAAAACAAATGTATGTATACATATATATAGATAAAAATACAACATACAAATATAATAGTACTAAATATTAATAAATATATAATAAACTATTATAAAATAAAATATACACATAAATAAACATAAATTTAGATAAATATGTGCATCCTTGTCTGATAGTGATATAATAAACATCTGCGACCTTTCCCTTTGTGTTGGATTACTGTATTTAATACTCTATCCTGTAATACATGCTCGTAATAGTTGCGAAAAATGGTCTTTAAACACATGCCACTACAGTGATTTCGATGCCGTCCTTCGACTTATTTTTGAATTATGCAAGGAATTCACCTGGTTGGTACGTAAAAGTTCATTGTTACATATTAATGTTTATGTATGAGCATTTTTCAATTATTTATTACTTGAACGCTATGATTTGTAGTCTTACTTTTAACGTTTGCCACTATGAATGAAAATCCAGGAAGTCTGTAAATTATTTTTTTAATGTAATGAAGAAAAAAAAATACTTTTCCGATTCCAAAAGCCATTTCGAAATATTACATTTCTGTACATTAATTTTACGCTAACAATTCTTTAAACTGTGAGGTTTAGGTGTGGGGTTTATTTTAATGAAATATGTAAAATAAACTTGACTTTTAATTTAGCTCTAATGACGTCACATAGGCTGTATATGGCTACTTTCAGTGCCTAAAAAAGCAATGGCAAATCAAATCAAAATCTGTCAATGTCAAGTCAACAGCAGTAATAATAATCTTTTCCATACACGTACGTCAGGTTGTCTTTTTGGTTTATTGATACATATATCTGGTTTCACATCATCAGCCATAGGACGTCCACTGCTGGACATAGGCTTCTTCCTGGGGGGGTTGTGCCAATACTCGCCACGCTTGGCAGGCGGGTTGGCGAGCGCAGTTACGTGTGATTGTTCAAGGAAGACGCTGCTACTCATCTTCCGGATTACATCCCTTAGCCGACTCTTACGGCAACCACGGGTAGAGAGGGTGAGGTACTATTCTTACGCCGGCACCACCACGGCAAACTTAACTTCTAACTTCTTCGCTTAACATCAGGCAAATTGGCGATCAAACGCAAACCTTTTAAATAATTAAAAAACACGGACAAGTGCGAGTCAGACTCGCCAACCGAGGCTCCCGTACAAATTAGTAGATATAATAGTTCGGGAATCGAGTGTTGAAGATTTTTTTTACATTCAAATCAATTGTTTATTTTATCTTTTGGCACCATCTCGATGCACTTAGATACGTCAAAAATACACAAATTGTTTACAAATAATAATCGATAAAATAGGTACAAAATATGAGTTGCAGCTGTATAGGGGCCTTGTCAAACTATAGTACAAATATACAATAATCATTATACCATGTTAAAAAAAGAGAAATATACTGCGCAGGGTCAAATTATAGCCAGACCATTTTATCATTAACATAGTGATCATATTCATAGTAATCATTTTGAATTAGTTTTTTCTTAATGTGAATTTTAAATTGGTGCTCATTTAGATCTAACACATCCTTTGGAAGTCTGTTGTAGAATCTTACAGAGTTACCCATGAACGATCTATTACTTTTTTGCAATCTATAACTTGACACTATCAACCTATGTCTATTTCGTAAATTATGGGTTTCAAGGTCGCTCAACTTTTTGAAATCATTAATGTGTCTTCTTGTGTACAAGATCACCTCATAAATATACAATGAAGGTACGGTAATAATATTAATTTCTCTAAACATTTCTCTGAGCGAATCTCTGGGTTTTAGATTGCAAATAGCTCTAATCGCTCTTTTCTGTAAAACAAATATTTTCTTTATTACATTGTTCGTCATAATCCTAAAATTACACATTGCAAAAATTATTAAAAACCTGTTAAAAATTAGCCTGTGCTAATGAAGCTCTTTCATATGACAAACCGCATGATACGGTTAACTCATTTTAAAATTTGGACCCTCATTCCTTGCATAAAGACCCTATTTTTTTTTGTAAATAAATTTAAAAATAAAAATTTGCCGTGGTGGTGCTGGCGTATGAATAAGTACCCCACCCTCTCTACCCGTAATTGCCGTAAGAGTCGGCTAAGGGATGTAATCCGGAAGATGGGCAGCAGCGTCTTCCTTGAACAATCACACCTAACTGCGCTCGCCAACCCGCCTGCCAAGCGTGGCGAGTATTGGCAAAACCCTCCCAGGAGGAGGCCTATGTCCAGCAGTGGACGTCCTATGGCTTATGATAAAACAATGCTCCTTGCCGAATGTCATAGTTCTAAGTCAACGAGAAGTACACTATAGGTTTGATTCCCTTGTGAATGTCGAAATATGCAGTTTTTTGCGACATAACCCGATGTACCTTTTTTTACGGTAACTGAGAAGTTTGGCTTTTTCACAGCTGCAAGGGACTATAGATTTGCGTATATGGTTTTAATTCCAACTCGATATCTCCAAGCATTTTTTTTTTGTTTTTTTATGTCTGACAGGCTAGGTGTTTGACCACAGCTCACCTGATGTTAAGTGACGGTGTGGTCGAACATGGTAAAGCACACCTAGCCTGGAATGGAACTGGCTCTTAAGTGAGGCTGCCGGAACGCACCGTTAGATGTTTGGCGGCAGACTTCAACTTGAGGGTGGTAGCTAGCCAGCCGAGTACTAGAAAGTACCCTAGCACCACGCTAAGGTTTCCTCACGATGTTTTCCTTCACCGACAGCTCAAGCTCATTGTTGGGGTTTGAAACCACGCCCTTCGGCGTGCGAACCTACCGCGCTAACCACTGAACCATCATCGCTACGTTTTCGAGATAGAAGGTTTTAGCAGACGGAGAACATAATGATTTCCATTTATTTCTCAATAAAAAATCGTTTTAAGTTTTCTTTTGTTTTACATTCCCGCATGCTTTAGTTCTGTCAGTGGACCGAGTTGTCACAGCATGACGTTTTCATTTTGAACTCTATTGTAGCTTGCCGGTAATGTATTCGACCACGTTAGAAGCACGAGTTACCTTCGTACGTCAGTGCCAAAGGTCAGCAGTCTACTATTCTCGATTGTTACACACGAATTGAGTAAACACAATCAATTCTATTGCCGACAAAGCTGTTTTTTTCAGATATAATGATATCCTAATTTGATTTAACATTTAGTAAATAAATTGTATATTAATTTGACATTCCCTTTTAACCATTACCATGTCCAATTCAAATACTAGATACCTACTAGTCTAGGTAGGTACAATCGCAGTACCAGATATTCTGCCGTCAAGCAGTAGTGTGTAAACATTACTGTGTTCCGGTTTGAAGGGTATTGCAGCTAGCGAAATTACAGGACTGTTGAGACTAACCACCTAGTCTCAAAGTAACGAGCGCCAAGGCAGCGATGCCCTGGACTTTGTTTTGCTACTCAAAGTTCTGTGTATCGCTGCGATGGTCATGGACAGGCGTTATCTTTTAACACCAGGAGAGCGCCACGTTCGTCTCATTATTGTTACATTAAAATAAATAATGATATTGTCTTTTTTTTAATGTAAAAGTAATGAGACGAACAAGACGCTCTCGAGATGGTAAGAGATAACGCCTGCCTATGTCCATTGCAGCGATACATGGAACTTTGAGTAGTAAAACAAAGTCCAGGGCATCGCTGCCTTGGCGCTCATTACTTTGAGACTAGGTGGTTAGTCTCAACAGCCCTGTAATTTCGCTAGCTACAGAACCCTTCAAACCGGAACACAGTATTGTTCACACACTACTATTTGACGGCAGAATAGTACCTAAGCAGACTAGTAGGTATCTAGTATTTGAGTTAGACATGGTATTTGAATTCTACATTTTATTTGGAAGTACCTGGAGGACCGAGCTTTGCTCGGCTGAAAACACGGATAAAACGACGTTTTCTAAAAATGAAACCTAGCCAGATCGATTTATCGCCCCCGAAATTTCATGAAAACTGTACCCGAACCCCCGAACTCGGTGCCGTCTGCGTACTACCGCGTACTAAGCAAGCGCTCTAGCCCCTAAGCCACTCACTCACTACATAGCTTAATATTAGGCTTGTATATCGGAAAACACGGCCTACTTAAAAGGCATACACTGTTAAAATCTAAACGCTCATTTTTGTGCAGTCGGATAAAAGCAAACTCGCCGTGCTATTGGCTCCCCAAATAGGACTTACAATACCATAGAGCAGGGGTTCCCAAACTTATTTTGTCTACTGCCCACTTTGAGAATAAATTCTTTTTTAGCGCCCCCATTTTTTCACGTACTTAAAACCCACTATAACTTCAAATTAAATTAATCAATTATTGTGAGCTTTATTGGCGGAGATTAAACATTAATTCTAAATGAGACTTTTACTATAACTCGCAAGAGTTAATTTGAAACCTGAGCGCAGTAGGTAATACACAACGGCGCTCAGGTCTCAAGTTAACTCTTACGGGCTACACCTGCCAATGAGAATGATTATTGAAACGCAACTTTATAGTATTCAAACAGACCTATTTGACCGATTGACATGATTTTTATTTTATATATTCAATAGGACATATATGAACTACGCGAAGAGAAATATCGAACCGAGTTTGAGCATTCTCTTAACTAATATTAGTTGATGTTCACAAGTTGTAGTTGAGAGTCGAGAGCTCATGCAGTCGGTGTCTAAGAGGCCTCCTAGCTAAATAAAATTATAAATCACCCCCCAAGCCTCTACACAACGCCCCCATTTTTTTTCTGGGTCTCTTACCCTTTAGACCTGCAGCGCCCACAAGGGGGCGTTATCGCCCACTTTGGGAAAGGCTGCCATAGAGTATTTACGTAAGATGTTACCACACAACATTGAAAGTTAAACAACATCGATGTTGAGAAAATGTTCACGGTAATCGAATATTTGTTTTACGGTTTCCTAGTTAAGTTTAACTCGATGTCACTTTAAAATTTATATGTACAAGGCCGTTATGAGTTTTTGGTTAGACAGTGTGCACAAGCATTATCTTAACTCATTAGCAACGACTCGCTTGTTCGGAAAAGGCTCAATTTTTTTATGGCTGACTAGCTAGTTAAATTGACCACAGCTCACCTGATGTTAAGTGACGGTGTGGTCGAAGATGGTAAAGCACACCTAGCCTGGAATGGAACTGGCTCTCAAGTGAGGCTGCCGGAACACACCGTTAGATGCTTGGCGGCTGATTTTTCAACTTGAGGGTGGTAGCTAACTAGCCGAGTACTAGAAAGTTCCCTACCACCACGCCTATGGTTTCCTCGCGATGTTTTCCTTCAACGGCAGCTCAAGCTCATTGTTGGGGTTTGAACCCACGCCCTTCGGCATGCGAACCTAAAAACCCGAACTAAACGGTTCGAATCTACCGTCATTGTACGAACCGCTAAACAACGGAATTTACTGCTGAGTGGGAATTCCTTTATAGATAAAAGTCTGGGTGCCTTCAAGTAGCGAGTGAATCGGTTTCTTCTAGGCGAGCGTGCTCCACCGTAGACGTCATTAACATCAGGCGAGTTGGCGGTCAAACGCAAGCCTATCTAATCTGATACCTTTAAACGAGCAATTCTTGTATGTATGTATATATATATAATCTGAATCTCGGAAACGGCTTCAATGATTTACATGAAATTTTGTATGCAGAGGGTTTCAGGGGCGATAAATCGATCTAGCTAGGTCTCATTTTTAGAAAACGTCGTTTTATCCGTGTTTTCAGCCGAGCAAAGCTCGGTCATCCAGGTACTTTGTAATAAAACAAGTAGATAAAATTTAAACAAAAAATAAAACCGACTTTGTATGTTTTTCTCATGGATGCTATTGTCAGAACTGGAGCAATGAATTTAAATGGGACCACACGGGAAGCACCAGATTTCAAATAAAAAACGAATAATCAAAATATATATATTTAAAAAAAAACATATTAGCTAGATAAATGTGATTCCCAACGAAACAAACTAAAAATGTATACAAAAAACTGCAGACAATATAATTAACAATGATAATAATTTGGTTCTATCAACAAAAACTTAAGATTCAAGATTTTTATCGTTAAGTACTAACCACCGCCTGCCAAGGTCACATCACTAAATGCACTGCCAGTGACTTTATAACAGCATATATACGAGCTTTGGTCATCCACCAACTCGTTGGGTAGACGACATAATAAAAATCGCGGGTCGAACCTGGACAAGATTGGCACGGGATCGGGTTTTTTTTTATGGTAGACAGGCTAGGTGTTTGACCACAGTTCGCCTGATGTTAAGTTTCGGTGTGGTTGAAGATGGTAAAGCACACCTAACCTAGAATGAAACTAGCTCTCAAGTGGGGATGTTGAAACACACTGTTAGGTGTTTAGATTTCCAACTTGAGGGTGGTAGCTAGCCAGCTGATAACTAGGAAGTACCCTACCACCATGCTATGGTTATCCTTTTTTCATGTAAAAGTAATTAGACGAACGAGACGCTCTTCTGATGGTAAGAGATAACGCCTGTCCAAGACCGTTGCAGCGATACACAGAACTTTGAGAGACAAAACAAAGTCCAGGGCATCGCTGCTTTGACACTCATTACTTGATAGCAAAAAAGAATAAAAAAAAAAATTATCAATTTATTGTTTATTTATCTATTTTTAAATTTAATATTTTGTTTAAATTTTGAATTTATATTTATAGGTGTATCACATCACATAATCAGCCATAGGACGTCCACTACTGGACATAGGCCTCCTTCTGGGAGGGTTTTGCCAATACTCACCACGCTTGGCAGGCGGGTAATTGGCGAGCGCAGTTAGGTGTGATTGTTCAAGGAAGACGCTGCTGCCCATCTTCCGGATTACATCCCTTAGCCGACTCTTACGGCAACCACGGGTAGAGACGGTGGGGTACTATTCTTACGCCGGCACCACCACGGCAATTTTCTATACCTGTCTTTAAATATTTTTGGTGTTCATAATACATCTTACGATACATCTTATTTTGAGCATTGGGGTCGTGGTTTCAATTTCAATGTTCGGCCTTACTTAACTTGGCGGAGAGCATTAACGTGGGCCCCAATTCCCGACACTCGATTTTTCCAGGTCAGTGAGATCGATCCCGCTTTAGTAGGTCAAGTAAAGCATTCAAGTTTTGCTCTGAACGCAAATTCTAGACTGGTTGGCATCCGACGCGTTAGATGGCATTCTTGTTGTATGAAGTGTTATTGATAAGTAGCTGCGGCTTCGCTCGCTTTGTCGAGTGATTTTACATAATAATTTTATGTGTTTTCGTTTTTTTTTTGTTATCACTACATATTATATAACAACTAGCGACCCGCCCCGGCTTCGCAGGGATGCAATGTAGATACTAATGTGGTGCATATGCATGTATTATACATATGAACCTTCCTCTTGAATCACTCTGTCTATTGATGGAAACCGCATTAAAATCCGTTGCGTAGTTTAAAAGATCTAAGCGTACAGACGGCGGGAAGCGACTTTGTTTTATACTATGTAGAGACTAGCGACCCGCCTCGGCTTCGCACGGGTGCAGTGTAGATACTAATGTGTTGATTTTTACTATGTCAAGATTAAAATCTAAAGAGCTATGCTTGGCATTTCTCTGAGGGATCGTACCTATCCAGAACGAAGTAACTCGCCAGAGAACTAAAGCATAGTTTAGCGTAACAACAAGCTGAAGTAGTAGGGTAGTAGTGTTCTAGAGTAGAGAGCGCGGATTTGCGAACGTAGCGTAGGACGCCCTGAGACTAGATGGAGTGACGATATATTAGCAGGACAGTTGGAGGGAAGCGTAATGCCGAAGATCGTGCTAAATAGCGTCTTGACATAGTACTGTTTTTTATTTTATTTTATGTTTTAGTAACTATTTGTTTAACCACAGCTCGCCCGATCATCATCCTGATGGTGTGGTCTAAGCTGGTAAAGTACACCTAGCCTGGAATAGAACTGGCCCCTAAGTGAGGTAGTCGGAACACACTGTTACGTAATTGGCGGCAGATTTTAAACTTGATGCTTGCAACGTTTGAACGATTTATACAATTATGAATGTATAATTAATAGTTAAATTTAAATATTAAAATGTAAAGATAATTATAGTTAAATTTAAATATTAAAATGTAAAGATAATTATAGTTAAATTTAAATATTAAAATGCAAAGATAATTATAGTTAAATTTAAATATTATTGAAATATAAAGATAATCAAATCTCGTGGCGAAGTGGTTGAGTATTTTTATATAATTATGTACATTGCAAAAAATTTAATAGAATATATTATTAGCCTTATAACTACATATGTTTCTCAAGCCACGTCAAAATTACAATTTTATTAATACAATATTATAATATACAATGCTTTGGGAGATATTTCTTTACTGACACGTAAGACATAATGAGTGCTTTATTTTTATGTCTTTAATATGTAAATTATATACCAAAAACGGAAACAAAAATCAATACAAAATAATGCAAATATTATCAAATAATAATATGTAAGTAAAATATATTATTAATTCAATTAAAATTGCAAAGATAATTTTCTAACTAAGATAACGATGATGTAATTGTTTTTTTTTTATTTTTATGGCTGACAGGCTAGGTGTTTGACCACAACTCACCTGGTGTTAAGTGACGGTGTGGTCGAAGATGGTAAAGCACACCTAGCCTGGAATGGAACTGGCTCTCAAGTGAGGCTGCCGGAACACACCGTTAGATGCTTGGCGGCAGATTTTCAACTTGAGAGTGGTTGCTAGCCAGCCGAGTACTAGAAAGTACCCTACCACCACGCTATGGTTTCCTCACGATGTTTTCCTTCACCGGCAGCTCAAGCTCATTGTTGGGGTTTGAACCCACGCCCTTCGGCATGCGAACCGACCGCGCTAACCACTGAGCTATCATCGCTACACTGAGCTATCATCGCTACACTGAGCTATCATCGCTACAATGATAATTAAATAATATGTGATAATTTCTCCAAGCACGGTGTGTTCCAGCAGCGTCGCTTGAGAGCCAGTTCCATTCCAAGCTAGTCATGCTTACCATCTTTGACCACACCACCTATTATCGAGTGAGAAGTAGTAAAACAATTATCCTGTCAAAATATTTAAAAAAAACTTTACAACTGCTAAAGAAAATAATTAAGTATGTTTGGTATTTTAAGTAGCTAATTACCAACACCGGGTTATACGCTTTGTACCAGGTACCAAATCGAAAGGGGCTCCTCATACTCTTTATGAACAACTTTTACTATGGAACCAACCCTAACATAGCGAAAAACACCTATTCCATACATTTGGTTGTTTATGAAAAAACTTATCTTTTGTTACGATTTCAGAGTTTATAGACTACGCCAAAAGGGGTTAAATGTGAGTACATTTAACCCCTTACGGAGTAGTACACCTAGAGCTTATAACCCGGTATTGGTACTTAGATACTTAAAATACCAAATCTTAAGTCATACTTAATTTTTGTCTTTATCATTCTTATAAAGTTATTTTTTTTTAAGATTTGACAGGCTAATTAATTGACCACCGCTCACCCGATATTAAGTGATGGTGTGGTCGAAGATGGAAAACACACCTAGCCTGCAATAGAACTGACTCTCAAGTGAGGCTACCGGAACACACCGTTAGGTACTTGGAGAAATTATCACAATTAAGTCATCGTCATTTTAGTTAAAATTTATATGTATAATACATGCATATACACAACATTAGTATCTACATTGCACCCATGCGAAGCCGGGGCGGGTCGCTAGTTGAATTAATAAAATAACATATTTTATATACATATCTATCTAATACCTTTAAACGAGCAATTCTTGTATATATATATATATATAATCTTAACCTCGGAAACGGCTCCAACGATTTTCATGAAATTTAGTATGCAGGAGTTTTCGGGGGCGATAAATCGACCTAGCTAGGTTTCATTTTTAGAAAACGTCTTTTTATCCGAGTTTTCAGCCGTGCAAAGCTCGGTCATCCAGGTAATTATATCTATATGATAATCCGTTAATTAAAACTAGGTCTGCCGGCCGCACACGATCCATATCGGGACCTGGCCAAAGGTTTAGAGGAGGCTTCAGGTGACCAGTATGCTGGCATCTACTTTAGTTAAAAGCTTAGCATTGCCATCCAGTGTGGCAATGCTGCCAGCATTCATCCCTCCTCTGACAGAGTTTTTGGTTATCTTACCTATTTTTATAATTCTGTAAATAGTATTAATTTAAGATATTAAAAGTAATATACCTAATTAAACAAATGTATATATTTTAAAATTTTGTTTTAGACTTTTTTTAACGTAAAAATTTATGAGATGGATTAGCCGCTCAACTGGTTGTAAGAGATTACGCTTGTCCATGACCATTGCAGCGATACACAGAACTTTGAGTAACAAAACAAAGTCCAGGGCATAGCTGCTTTGGTGCTCATTACTTTGAGACTTTCGATGGTTAGTCTCAACAGGCCTGTAATTTCGCTAGCTGCAGTACACTGGAACACAGTAATGTTCACACACTACTACTTGGCGGCTGAATATCTATATCGACTCTCCGTTACATGACAAAACATTGTAATAAAAATTTGAAAAAAAAAAAAAAAGCTAACCAGTTTGTAACCAAACTCGAACGCTTCTTTGCTTTTACCAAAAAATATTTCTCAAAATATCTATCAAAACCGGCTCGCGGTCAAGACTCACGACAGTGTACTTTCGCTTAGCGACACGAGTTACAATTCAAATACAAAAACTAACACAAACAACTTAACAGTATAAAACAATTAAAAAATTACTCACTTCAAACTCACTTGTTACCAGCAAGCGCTATTTATAAACTAAAAATCCAAATTGAGTTCACAAAAAACACGCGAAAAAACACTCGCGAATTTTTAAAATAAAAATCTTCGACACGTCCTTTCACCGCGCTGGCTGTCGGCCGACTAAAAATACTATACGTATTCTAATCGGATAGAATGAGTGGCGGATTGAAGTGAATGCGCGACCAGTGGCTTCCGGTATTCAATTGATACAGTAAATTGCGTGGATTCGCGAGTTGAAAGAGACGTGTAACCTCCAGGACGTGCGGTTAGAGACTGATAGGCCGGCCAGTAGGTGAATGGTCCGGTCCGTGGCGTTTGCCTTAGCGACAATGATGTGTTTGTAGACCTCGTGCGTCGACGGTGATGTGTGCATGGACCGTTATCGACAGTCGATCAAAATATGAGGTGATAATCCGGATTCGTGTTCGGGGTCAAAAATGAATGTTAATTTTTTTAACAAAACTGGCATAGATAAGTTATAACTTGTCTGGATTCTAAGTCTAAGTGAGAAATTGTTTATTTTAACCCGCGACGCAAAAAGAGTGGTGTTATAAGTTTAACATCGATGTCTGTCTGTCTGTGTGTGTGTGTGAGTGTGTGTGTTTGTGTGAGTGAGTGTGAATGAGTGTGAGTGTGTGTGTGGTATCGTAGTTCTCAAACGGATGGACCGATTTGATGCAGTTTTTTTTTTCATTTGAACGCCAGTTTACTTGCAGTGTTTCTTAGCTATGTTTGGTTAATTACGTAGGTGATTTTTTAAATGTTTAATTTAATTATTTTATGTAAAGTCAATGGGGCGAACGAGACTGAATTGTTAACGTTTGTTTAAAGCTTAAACGGTTATACATAAACATTCAACAGATTTATATAAAAGCGGGGGGAAAGCAGACGATTCGCCTGATGGTAAGCTGACCGTATTTTTTTAACGCTGACTGTCTAGGTGTTTGACCACAACTCACCTGATATTAAGTGACGGTGTGGTCGAAGATGGTAAAGCACACCTAGCCTGGAATAGAACTGGCTCTCAAGTGAGGCTGCCGGAACACACCTTTAGATGCTTGGCTTGGATTTTCAACCGTTGCCTAGCTAGAGCAAGGTCCCAAGGATCCCAGGCATTACTTATTTTCTCAGAAACAAAATGTATGGGATAAAGTAGTGTTAGTGTAGTTTGAGTGTACTAGCTTGTCCCGGCGGCCATTTTGCCAGGCACCAACTGCTTAAGTTAGGTAAAAATAGTACTTACTTTACTTAAATTCTCAGAAAATATTATTAAAAAATACAGCTCAAGAAAAAATATTGTAACTTTACTTATATTCTCAACTCAAAGCTAACAAGCCTTTAGCTACTCAAAGTTCTGTGTATCGCTGCAATGATCATGGACAGGCGTTATCTACCATCAGGAGAACGTCTCGTTCGTCTCATTACTTTTACAAACAAGTAACAAAATTAAAATTTTCGAAAATACCCACGGTTTCTTCAGCGCCCCCTGGTGAGTTGACAACGTAACACCTATCTAAGAACATGCACCAATCAAACCTGACCCCATAACTGAAAACTACATCAAAATCGGACTAGTAATTTTAGAGAAAAGTGGCAACATGCACAAATTGATTTGGACAAACATCCTCTCACCCCAAACGCATATACCGTCCAAGTGCAAGTCGGACTCGCGCACAAAGGGTTCCGTACCATTATCTATGAAAAAGGCAACAAAATCGCGTTTGTTGTATGGGAGCCCCCCTTAAATATTTATTTTATTTTGTTTTTAGTATTTGTTGTTATAGCGGCAACAGAAATACACAATTTATGAAAATTTCAACTGTCTTACTACCACGGTTCATGAAATACAGCCTGGTGACAGACGGACGGACAGCGGAGTCTACTAAGACGGGAAAAGGGGTAAAAACGGGACCCTATTACTAAATAGGGTCCCGTTTTTAGCCCTTTGGGTACGGAACCCTAAAAAGAAAGAAACCGATTCACTCGCGACTTAAAGGCGCAGGTTGTATTTATCAGGGAACACCCATTCGGCAAGCGCAGCGTAGGACGTCCACCCACAAGGTGGACAGACGACCTAATAAAGACCGCAGGAACGCGCTGGATGCGAGCCGCTACCAACCGGTCTTTGTGGAAGTCAATGGGAGAGGCCTATGTCCAGCAGTGGACGTCATACGGCTGATGATGATGATGATGACCCATTCGGGTAGGAAATTCCATTGTTTACAGGTTCGTACAATGAAGGTAGATTCAAACAGTTTCGTTACGAGTTTTTGGAATATCCACCACACAGCCAATCAATCAATTTACTTTCATGTAATCGATTTACATTAGGTCATGTTCACTTTTTTTTAAGAAACGACTGTTACTGGATGGCCTAGTTGTAGGAGCGTATAATGTCAATGTAAAGTCATAGCACTGATAACGGGCTTTGACATTCACTATGGCTAGAGGTCATTTGAAGGCTTGATATATTAGAAGGGAACTTTAGCAAACTTAAATTTGCAGTTATATTTTTTTTTATAAATTAGAGACCCGCCCCGGCTTGTAGAGACTAAGACTTGCACGGGTGCAATGTAGAGACTAATATGGTGCGCATGTATTATACATGTAAACTTGAATCACTCTGTCTATTGATGGAAACCGCATTAAAATCCGTTGAGTAGTTTGAAAGATCTAAGCGTACAGACGGCGGGAAGTGACTTTGGTTTATACTATGTAGAGACTAGCGACCCGCTCCGGCTTCACACGGCTGCAATGTAGATACTAATGTGGTGCATATGCATGTATTATACATATAAACAATCCTCTTGAATCACTTTATCTATTGATGGAAACTGCATTAAAATCCGTTGCGTAGTTTGAAAGATCTAAGCGTACAGACGGCGAATTGAGAAACTCCTCCTTTTTTTTAAATCAGTTTTAAATTCGCCAGTGTCATATTTATATATTTGAGATATTTCACACATTTAATAAAAAAAAACAATGTCGCGAAGTTCTAAAAAAAAGGCTTATCTATTGATATCTTATGCAAGTTCCTATCTATAAAAACATGCGAATACTCACGTTTTATAATGGAATTTCATAGCAGGTCTCGAAAGACATATTTTAGTGATGTGTTTAACATACATTTCTGTCGAATTTACTCGATGTTTGCCACACGTATTGATTCGATGTTTTGAAAAATATTTATTCTATTCGATATATCGATATATTTATTTATCGAAACATCAAATCATTGTTTTTAGGGTTCCGTACACAAATGGTAAAAACGGGACCCTATTACAAAGACTTCGCTGTCTGTCTGTCACCAGGCTGTATCTCAAGAACCGCAATAGCTAGACAGTTACACTAATTATGTATTTCTGTTGCCGCTATAACATCAAATACTAAAAACAACATAAAATAAATATTTAAGGCTCCCATACAACAAACGCGATGTTTTTGCCTTTTTCATAGATAATGGTACGGAACCCTTCGTGCGCGAGTCCGACTCGCACTTGGCCATTTTTTCTATTTATTTTTTTGTCAATGGCATCTGTGAGTGAGTAGATAAATTATCTATGCGAACTCGAGAACTGGCACAATGCACAGACATGCAGTGGCCGAAGAATAAAAAAAAATATCTCACCACTATGTTAGACAATTCTATTCAAATAACACTCATAGAAAATCACTATTACACTACTAGTATAGCTTATGTTACTCTGGTCTCTGATTCTACCTTCAATCACATATACGAAATAAGGACAGTAAACTTTCTGCGTTTGACTAGAAAATAAACTTTTGAAGAAAGTATTCGATATGTGTCGTTGGTGGTGCCGGCGTAAGAATAGTACCCCACCCTCTCTACCCGTGGTTGCCGTAAGAGTCGGCTAAGGGATGTAATCCGGAAGATGGGCAGCAGCGCCTTCCTTGAACAATCACACCTAACTGCGCTCGCCAACCCGCCTGCCAAGCGTGGCGAGTATTGGCAAAACCCCCCCAGGAGGAGGCCTATGTCCAGCAGTGGACGTCCTATGGCTGATGACGTGATGTGATTCGATATTTAAAAAAAAACGAAGTTTTCAAGCGATATATTGATAAACATCGATACTCGGATTCGATATTTACATCGAACATAAATATCGATATATTTTTTAGCATAAGTACACCCCTATAACATTGTATCTATTTTCGTCCCATAGAAAGGCCAATTATCTTGATGTACTTGTTCTTTGTAAATTACAAACTTAACTTTACGAACGTTAAAGTCGTGAGATCTTTTATATCAAAGCGGTAACTAGACTTTAAAATAACCTTTATTACAAACTAGCTTGCACCCGCGACTTCGCCTGTATTAACCTAAGAATTGGGTTCAGAGAGGAATGAAATATATGTAAGTAACAAAATATATTTTTTATGGTTGACAGGCTAAGTGTTTGACCACAGCTCACCTAATGTTAAGTGACGATGTGGTCGACACACTTAGCCTGGAATGGAACTGACTCCCAAGTGAGGCTGCCGGGACACACCGTTAGATGTTTGGCGGCAGATTTTCAACTTGGTAGCTAGCCAGCCGAGTACTAGAAAGTACCCTACCACCGCGCTATGGTCTTTTCAAGCTCATTGTTGGGGCTTGAACCCACGCCAATCGGCGTGGGAACCGACCGCGCTAACCACTGAGCTATCATCGCTACAAAAAATGATAATTTTTTTCGATTGTTATTTTTTTTTCTTTTGAACCGTTCAAAACGAAGAACATTTAAAACAAAACATCAATGTTCTTGAGCTGCCGGTGAAGGAAAACATCGTGAGGAAACCATAGCATAAATAAATAAATATCGTAGGACATTACACACAGCGCCATCTGACCCTAAACTACGCGAAGCTTGTACTATGGAAGGCAAATAACTGATAGAATATATACTTATTTACACAGAACAATTTTTTTGTTTATACCACAAAATACGTGTCCGTGGGAATCGAACCCACGCCCTACAGCTCTTAAGGCAGATATTCTACTTATGAGCCAACAGGGCTGTCGCATAGTGTTAGGGTACTCTCTAGTACTCGGCTGGCTAGCTACCACCCGTAAGTTGAAAATCTGCCGCCAAGCATCTAACGGTGTGTTCCGACAGCAGTTCACACAGCGCCATCTAACCCCAAACTAAGTAAGCTTGTACTATGGGAACCAGATAACTCATAGAATACTTATATATATACTATATATATAGTTTTTTACTAGTGTTTATAATACACTAGCTGCGCCCCGCGGTTTTACCCGCGTGGTGATGGAAGATAATGATGATGATGACAAGTATCCTATGTTATATTCCAGGGCCTAATCTACATGCAAAATTTCATCCAGATCCGTTCAGCCGTTCTGTCGTGATTGAGTAATCCATCCATCCAAACTTTCACATTTATAATATTAGTGGGATACAGAACACCCAGGCAGAGAACAAACATTTTGTTTAAACCACAATGTCCTAAGTGGGAATCGAACCGACGCCCTACAGCCGGCAGATATTTTACCAATGAGCCAACAGTGCTGTCAAATTTCACAGTATACTTTTTTAACAACTCCTCAACTTTAAAGCTATTAATAATTTTCCGGTAAATAAGCCATACAAAGTACAACGTCGATGCATAACTACCATATCTTTGCTCCGCTAAAAGCGACTCTATTTACTGCAGAAAAAGATTTGTAATCAACTGAGCTGCCAGAACACATAATCTAGGTACATTAATATAATTATGTACATATATACTAATTTAGTATATATTTAAAAAATATTCAAATGACAATTAGTTTTAATGTTACACATAAAATTAATTTAGGAATAACTTTTTTAGCTAATCAAAATGATTAAATTTTATTAGTCCACTGCTGGACATACATAAGTCATATTCATATTCTTTATTTGCTTAAAATGGGTATAAGTACAGTTGGAAGGAGTACAGGTCTAGAACACCATAATCTGCCTTTCGGCATGCAGATCTTAATCTAAAAAAAGTAAATGTCATTGTAAGCATACATAAATAACATCGCTGTCAAACGCGTTATAGGGCAATCTGTTCATGCTTATACTTGTTTGTCAATCTTCAAGTTTTTATTATTAATTTAAATATTTTTTACGAAATACAACACCAAAAAATATACAATGTCAAAGCAATTTTTTTTAAATAAATGTCATAAGTTTGTTATTATAAAGTCACCTTATGTCAAATTATCATTTTCGTCAAAACAAATCCTGCTATTATAGTAAATTTAATAAGAAAAATAAAAATTAAAAATATATGATTGTGAATGTCAACATAAATATCAAAAATTGTCCGTCAAATACTCAGTGACAGCATAATATGCCTTCTCCAGCAGAGAATTCTTAAGTTTACGTTTGAAGATATGAGATTGTTCTGTTTTTAGTATTTCTTGTGGCAAATTATTGTAAAGCAGTGGAGCCATGCATAGTGCACTATTAGAGAGTAGTCCCTCCCAAGATACGCTGTCCTACGATATTTATTTATTTAAAGTACTTATTGTTTTTGTTAGGGTTCCGTACCCAAAGGGTAAAACGGGACCCTATTACTAAGACTCCGCTGTCTTTCCGTCCGTCTGTCACCAGGCTGTATCTCATGAACCGTGATAGTTAACAGTTGAAATTTTCACAGATGATGTATTTCTGTTGCCGCTATAACAACAAATACTAAAAAACACAATAAAATAAGGGGCTCCCATACAACAGACATAATTTTTTGCCGTTTTTATAGATAATTGTACGGAACCCTTCGTGCGCGAGTCCGACTCGCACTTGGCCGGTTTTTTTATGGTTGTTCTTTGACCACATCGTCACTTAACAACAGGTGAGTCTGTGGTCATTTAGCCTGTAAACCAGTTAAAAAATATATAGTATTTTGTGTGCGATTAAGTTCGGATAAAATAAAAAGAATTTTTGAATTTAGTCAGCTAGCATAATAATATAGTATTGTACCTACATTGGCTCCAACGTAGCACATTGATGCAAATATAATCAATGTATACTCGAACCATTATGTAGTAGGTATTTTTCGAGTTAGCAACTATTCAAAGGTTATGTAATAGGTAATTGGCAAATACTACCTATACATTAACTGTAGTTCACAAGTGAAGAGTCAAGGTTTAACTGGCAGTCCAGAGAAGTAAAAAAGAAAAGTTAATTGACAAATCCTACTTATAAGGTGGCTCATTACGTGGAATATATGGTTGTAGTAGCTTCTCTCTGCACTTGCATCCCCCTGGCTAAGTGACAATTGTAGTAAGCATAATGTATTAAAATTTGTAACTAAACTGTATAAACTGTAACCTAATATGAAAAGAAAGATCCAAAAAAAAACCTTGCTGAGTTTCTTGCCGGAGTCTTCTCAGTTGAAGTGTAATTACGAGCCGGTGGTAGATTCAAACATGTAACTTAACGTTCATAAGTGTCTTACCTGGGCCTAAACTGAATAAAATTTATTCAGTTTGACTGAATACTCAGTATGACTTTTGAATTTTGATTTTGACAAAGTCAAAAGGTAGTCTAGACCAGTGGTTCCCAAAGTTGACTGAATCGCGGCCCATTAAATAAAAACTTCCAAATTCGGCATTCACTGATTGATTGTCATGAATAAAAAATCGGTCAAGTGCGAGTAGGACTCGCGCACGAAGGGTTCCGGCCAGGGTGTCAGCTATCTCCATACCAAATTTCATCAAATTAGTCCAGCCGTTTGAGCGTGAAGAAGTAACAAACACACTCACACACAAACTTTTGCCTTTATATTAGTGTGATACAACAAAAATTTGTTTATACCTCAAATGTTTGTCTTGGGTGGGAATCAAACCCATGCCATACATATATTTTACTCGATCTCCTTAGCAGAAGATCGTCTAGGTGGGTACCATCGCAGTATCAGATATTCTGCCGCCAAGCGGTAGTGTGTAAAGATTGCTGTGTTCCGGTTTGAAGGGTACTGCAGCTAGAGAAATTACAGGGCTGTTGAGACTAACCATCTAATGTCTCAAAGTAATGAGCACCAAAGCAGCGATGCCCTGGATTATGTTTTGTTGCTCAGGGTTCTGTGTATCGCTGCAGTGGGCACTGACAGGCGTTGTCACTTACCATCAAGATAAAGTCTCGTTCGTCACACTTTACATAAATAAAAATACAGCTCTTGAAGCAGACATATTATTTATCAATGAGCCAACAAAAAGAGGCCATTTGATCTGACTCCAAAGAGTATCCATTCCAATTTGTGGCAGTCTTGAGCTCTAAGGCGTTACTCTGACCCCCCAACCCTCAACTTTGGCTCCTATATTGAGTCAAAAGCCCAATTGGCGGCCAAAAAGCTGGGTATCCTTTCGACGGTACATCATGCCGGAACAGTTGCTAACATTATACCAAGCAAAAGTTCGGTCATGCATGGAGTACTGTTCTCACCTTTGGGACGGATCGGCCAAGTACAAGCTTGAGGCGTTGGAGTCCATCGAGGAACGGGCTAAGAAACTCATTAACAATGATGCGCTTGTTCAGAAAAGGCTCCAAAGCCTTGAACATCATCGCAAAGGAATTTACTGCCCGAGTGTTCTCTGATGGTTACAATTTGGGTGCCTTCAAGTCGCAAGTGAATCGGTTTCTTCTAGGCGAGCGTGTTCCACCGTAGACCGCATCTTCAATTAACATCAGGCGAGTTGGAGGTTGTTGAGTTGGTTGGTTGTGCCGTGTTGGTGCCGGCGTAAGAATAGTTTGTACCCCACCCTCTCTACCCGTGGTTGCCGTAAGAGTCGGCTAAGGGATGTAATCTGGAAGATGGGCAGCAGCGTCTTCCTTGAACAATTACACCTAACTGCGCTCGCCAACCCGCCTGCCAAGCGTGGCGAGTATTGGCAAAACCCCCCCAGGAGGAGGCCTATGTCCAGTAGTGGACATCCTATATCTGATGATGTATTTATGTATGAGTTGGCGGCAAAGATATTACTAGTGGTTCGTACTAAGTGTTCCGGTTTGATGGGTACTGCATCTAGCGAAATTACAGGGCTGTTAAGACCATCTAGTCTCAAAGTAATGAGCGCCAAGGCAGCGATGCCCTGAACTTTGTTTTACCACTCAAAGTTCTGTGTATCGCTGCAATGGTCATGGACAGGCGTTAACATCAGGAAAGCGTCTCGTTCGTCTCATTACTGTTACATAAAATAAAAAAATACTAAAATCTGGGGGCACAGTGGTACCCCCCCCACCAACACGAGCCGAGCGAAGCGCAAGGGCTCTACGTACCTTTTCCCGATATGTTTCTCGAGACCTGCTATGAGATTCCATTATAAAACGTGATCATTCACATGTTTTAATAGATAACTCGCATAAGATAGCAATAGATAAGCCTATTATATTTAAGCCTTCGCGAGACAGAATTGGCCTCTTAAGTTCCGAGTAATGTGAATCATGAAACGATGTCTCTTTATTTTATGATTGTCTAGGTGTCAGACCACAGCTCACTTGATGTCAAGTGACGGTGTGACCAAAGAGATTAAACGCACTTATCCTGGAATGGAACTGTGAGGTGAGGCTGCCGGAACAGACTTGCGTAGCCATGATAGCTCAGTGGTTAGCGCGGTCGGTTCGCATGCCGAAGGGCGTGGGTTCAAATCTCAACAATGAGCTTGAGCTGCCGGTGATGGAAAACATCGTGAGGAAACCATAGCGTGGTGGTAGGGTACTATCTAGTAGGCTGGCTAGCTACCACCCTCAAGTTGAAAATCTGCCGCCAAGCAACGGTGTGTTCCGGCAGCCTCACTTGCGAGTCAGTTCTATTCCAAGCTAGGTGTGCCATCTTCGACCACACCGTCACTTAAGGTAAGTTGTGGTCAAAGACCTGCCAGCCATTAAAAAAAACACTGTTCGATGCTTGACGACAGATTTGAGTGTGATAGTGAAAATACCCTACCACCATGCTATGGTTTCCTCACGATGTTTTTCTTCACCAACAGCTTAAGATTATTATTGGGTTTGGCTTCTGTCTATCTGATAGAAGAATGGACATGGGGAAATCAGACCATCTAGTATCTTAAGTACACTCTCCGAAATGTATTTGATAAAAATAAGTTTTTATTGTATTTGATGGCCTATCGCCCCGATTCACGCGTCTGTGGAGATGGCGCCTTATTGATAACGTACTATAAATACAGATGTGAAAAGCACGCTTCCTGATATTCTCGTGACCAGTAACCCGCAGGTTATCGGCCCAATGTCGCGTGAATGTCGTTTCGTCCGCATTGACCTGCAACTACAATCAATACCCCTTATCAAACTCAGAGTTGCACGTTTGAAGCTTTTAGTTCTGGCCCAGAACGCCATAAAGGCTATTTTATGCAAAACTTCTCTTAGACCGCATCTTCGATTAACATCAGGCGAGATGGCAGTCAAAGTCAAGCCTATTTGTAATTTAAAAAAAAGTTATTAGATAAACGAAACATTCTCATTATGAACATGGTACTTGGTCCCGGATCTGCATTTTTTTTTTATTGTAACTGTAATGGGACTAACGAGACGCTCTCCTGATGTTATGAGATAACGCCAGTCCATGACCATTGCAGCGATACACAGAACTTTGAGTAACAAAACAAAGTCTAGGGCAATGCTGCCTTGGCGCTCATTACTTTGAGACTAGATGGTTAGTCTCAACAGCCCTGTAATTTTGCTAGCTGCTGTACCCTTCAAACCGGAACACAGTAATGTTACACACTACTGCTTAGCGGCAGAATATCTGGTACTGCGGTGGTACCTACCTAGACGACCTCCTGCTAAAGACATCTACCACCGAGTAAAAATTTCCACCATTTGAACATTTTTACCACCAAGTAAAAATGTTCCAACCAGGACAGACATTTTATAGTGGCATTCTTCAAATACTTTAAAAATCTCACAATATGCATAATAAGTGGCATTTTTGTAACCGGAAAAATAAATACCCTTTAATAAATTAGCACTCTGTAGTTCAGTCTGTATTACTTAGTATCTGGGAGAAAGCGACGGAGCTTTGCTTGGTGTATACACAATTTAAAACTCGAAAAAACGCGTTTTCCTAGAGAAGAGACATAGCTAGACTTCTTCTGCTCGCTCGTAGACCTCTGAAGCCTCTAGATGCCACGTTGATTCCAAATACAAATATTTATACCCGGCAGATACATCAAATACACTATGCAAGCCTTCAAAAATCAACTTAGGATACATTCATAACGTAGGATAAGTTACAAAACCAGCTGGCGTTTTAAAAAATGAATAATCGATAGAACAACATGCACTGGATGCTAGGCGCTTTGTGAAACATGCTTTCTTTCCAAGCATATTGCGTACCTATTTTATGATTTTAACTCCCCCTGAAGCTGTCGCCCGAGCCCCAATCTGCCCCAAGTGAACCAGGGTTGTTGTACTTGATCCACCTGGTATCTTGGAGAAAAGCTTATGGATCTCCCAATGGTAATGGATGTTGCAGTTCTATTGCTCTATTTACGAGATTCTATTGAATGTGGCTTGTTTTTTAAAGGTTGTAACAATGCATTTTCTGTTTCTCAAGAAAACAACACCATAACATAAAAATTGTGGTTTTTAGAACTTAAATATCAAATTTTTTTTTATTTTTTTTTTATGAAGCAACAAAAGTATTCCAAAACCTAGATTTAAAAAAAGCTTTTATGCTGAAATATTCATGTCAAAAATATTACAAGATACATCCGAATCAGCTCTGTTATTATAAACTGTCCCACTGCTGGGCACAGGTCTCTTGTCAATATGAGAAAAGACCTGTGCCCTAAGGTAAGGCTATAAGTCCACCCTGTGACCAAGTGCGAGTTGGTTGACTTCAGATATCTTCAAAAACCTTTTTATCTAAATATATATAACTCAAAGGTGACTGACTGACTGACTGACTGACATAGTGATCTATCAACGCACAGCTTAAACCACTAGACGGATCGGGCTGAAATTTGGCATGCAGGTAGATGTTATGACGTAGGGCATCCGCTAAGAAAGGATTTTGATTAATTCTACCCCCAAGGGGATAAAATAGGGGATGAAAGTTTGTATGAATGTTGTCAATATGTATGTTGTATGTTGTTTGTCAATTTTAAACCGATCGGGCTAAGACTTTGCATGCATAAAGCTACCATGACGTAGGCTAGTTATTCTATAAATCTCAGACATTAAGGTTTTCTCACAATGTTTTAAAACTATTCATATTCATGAAGCCGAATGTTTTTTCATGTTACATATTTTTTCTGTACAAAAAAGTAGGTACATAGATTAATGCGTCAATTTATTAGGTCGATTTTTCCATTTACTACGGAATTTCATTACATAATTATTACTTAAAATGCATGAAAACTTAAAATACATAGCCGGTTATATGGTATATATTATCATCATAGAATATATTTCATCATTACTTCATTGTAAAAAACAAGATATACGTAAGTAGGCAAACAAAATGCCGCAAAGGATGTGTTCTGACTCAATTTTATATTAATCAATGAAATAAACGTTCGAACATGATATCCAATCATCATAGTACTATCACTGCCTCGTACGACTACAGTAACGGCCTGTTAATCCGATCAATTCGAATAAATCTGCATTATAACACGTAGATAACAACTTATCAGTCATCATTTATAAACAATGTATTAGCGATAATATACTAAATTACTCACTGGTATAAGCCGGCACAATGTCCGTAGAGATCTTAGCGGCACAAATTATCACTGATAATGCACGAAAAGATAATTTACTCAATAAATATAACCACTCAATACGCCGATGTCACCAACCACAATGACGTCTGCAGAGGACGACTGCCGCGGAAACCATTTTAGTTACGTTCCAAAACTCTTTACTTATTAATATTTAAGTTTTTATTATGAAAAGCTTTGTCTAGTAGACTATCTATGTAGACACATTTACGTAAATTTTAATAACCTTACGCTAATTAAATTATAATCTCCATTTATCAAGATTACCGAGAAAAAAACTCAATACGCAATCATTCTCACAACACCATCGAAATACATTTTTATTTAGTATTTGAATCAAGCTTTACAAGAAAGATACATTTTTTTTTTGTTTTTTTGACATACTACTTTCTATATTTTACCAATATCATTGTGTTAATAAAAAAATCTTCAAGTATCCGGCCAAATTAGTATCATAGTTAAAGTCACACAAAGTCCTAATCGTGTGCTACTAAAATAGTAGTGTGTGTGCATGTGAACCTTTTGCAGAATATTAAACCACGATGCATATAAAACGAAAATGTACCAATTAAATTACAAAGCCACAATTATAAGAAATACACACCTGAAAAATACAATTTGGATGACATTAAGTCCAACTCCCTCAGCTGTCAATGCTGTCATTGCAGAATTTGCAGATTGCTGACATTGCTTGCTGTACAAAAGCAAATTTCATGACACAGTGCAATGGATTGATATTTGTAATTATACTTTTTATACGAAGTTACAAACAATTATAACTGTATTCAATGAATACATATGCACGAAGAATAGTTTTTAGTAAATTATATATATATCAAATGCTTCTCAAGCCCAACGAATCTTTCACATTCTAGGACCTCGACTGAAAATGGCTTTAACTAATTCGTTTGTAAACAATGATTCATTGCAAGTAGAAAATCAACTTTTTCCGAACTTGTGTCGTGTCTGTATGTCCTACAGTAAGGATATGAATTGTATATTTAGCAGCACGACAACTCGGTTAGTTGAAGATTTGGAATTTTGCACCGGCATTCTTGTAAGTATATGAAGTTGCAAATGTTCCACCGCCCCACTATCAGTTATTTTGCTGCCAACTCAGAGAATCTATGAATTTATTAAGATAAGGTATTCGCAAAAGTCACAAAATGTAGGTCACCGTTTCTAAAAGAATATGTTTACATGAAAAAACGTTCTCCGGTTAACGAAGAGATAACGCATGTTCATGACCATTGCAGCGATACAGAGGACTTTGAGTAGCAAAACAAACTTCAGGGTTTTGGCGCTCATTACTTTGAGACTTCATAGTTAGTCTCAATAGCCCTGTAATTTCACTAGCTGCAGTACCCTTCAAACCAGAACAAAGTAATGCTTACACACTACTGTTTGACGGCACAATATCTGGTACTGCAGTGGTACCTATCGAGACAACCATAGGGAGATCTACCACCAAGAAAAATACATTTGGTTGTTTCTGACTAATAGTCACTTTTCTTTAAATTGGCAAATACCTATTTGCACTGACAGGGTTTATCAGAGGGATAATAACAAAGGCATCTTTTATTTACCACAGATAAGCAAAGAAGATGGCCTACCAACAAAGTTATGCGAGTCATGCCTCTCTAGTCTAGCCATTGCATACAAATTCAAATCATTGTGCCTTCGGTCTGATATTTTTTTTCGGAAACTCATCTTGGACCATGATCTGCCAAAAGAAACCAGTGTCATCATGAAGAAAATAGATGAGGTAAAGTCGAGATTATAATTTACTGTCCTGTTAGCTTATTTGATAGTAGCTCTGCGTCTTTAGCTGTGGGGCGTGGTTTTGATTTCCACTTAGGACAATCATATGTTTTTTTTATGTGGTTAACGATCTAGATGTTTTGTCGAGCACACTTGATGTTAAATGATGGTGTAGTCAAGAATAGTCTACCGGAACACACCATTATGTGCTTGGTGGCAGACTGTTAACTTGAGGGTGGTAGCAAGTCAAGCGAGTACTAGACAGTACCCTACCAGCCTACCACCACGCTATAATGCATTATGCTGAAGTGAGCACCTATTTTGTAACTGTCTCTTAATTTTTTCTGTTTGTTTGTATTTGTTTTGTGCTACAAAATAAAAATTAATTTCTTAATTTCTTTCTATGGTTTCCTCTTGATGATTTGTGTAACAAATATAGATGTACATATATAAAAAAAAAAATATAAGCAGTGTTCTAAAACTTTTATAATGATTCCTATTCAAAGTGGGTGTGATAACGCTTGGGGTGTTTTGTGCATTTCCCCCTACCAGCATCTGGCTGAGCCAATCCAGCTCCTTGAAGTATTGGAGCGAGGCTCTGGGCTAGTATGCTGGCATAGTCAAGCAGTCCTGCTTGGGGTGTATTGTTGTGGGTGTATCAGTGCAGGACTTATCACTTACCATTCCAAATAAGAATAAAAACCCTAGGCTTATAACTCTGTGTACTAATAAAGGAAATTGTACATTAAAGATAACTTGTTCGCTTTCAGGTTACTCAGGTAGAAGTCAGAAATTCTAATTTCCAAGCGTTACAGATCAAACATGAGATTGACTCGGATGATGATGACAGAAATGTCAATGACAATATATTATGGTAAGCATCAGAATCATAATAATTTATTAGCCCTTTATATAATCTAAATTATGAAGCTTTCCATCACCAGCATCTCAAGAGTGTGAACCGGCCATGTTAACCACTGAGCTATCATCGGTACAAACAGTGAATTTCCTATTTTTTTTTTTTTATATTGGGACGATCGAGACTCTCTCTTGATGGTAAGAAATAATGTCTGTCCATGACCATTGCAGTGATACACAGAACTTTGAGTAGCAAAACAAAGCATCGCTGCTTTAGCACTCATTACTTTGATACATTAGATAGATTAGATTTTGGTTAGTCTCAACAGGCCTGTAATTTCGTTGCAGTATCCTTCAAATCGGAACACAGTAATGTTTACACACTACTGCTTGGCGGCAGTATATCTAACATAACTAAGTATAACGACTAAATCTCGGAGGAAAATATACTTAAGACTTATTATTCATGTTTTTCAGTGCAATACAACTTCCCAAAAATAAACCAACAACCAGAACCAGACTCAAAAATAAAAAAGAAGGCATAATGGAAACAACTCGAGGCCAAAAGAAACGAATCACTAATAATAGAGTTAAACCAAAATTAGAGAAGAAGCGGAAGGAATTAAAAATGTTATGCTCAGTGTGTCACATGAAATTCGACTCTAAGGAAGAACTGATAGAACACAGAACTAATCAGCACCTTGTCACTGAATGGATCTGTGAGGTAATTCTACTAATATTATAAATGTGATAGTTTGTGTTTTCATGTGTGTATGTTTGGATGTTTATTACTAAATCACGCAAAAACGCCTAAATGGATTTGGATGAAAATTGACGCACATATAGTTTTTTACTTGAATTAACACATAGAATACTTTTTTCATCAAATTATATTTGTTTATTTTTTACCAATCATAAATAAAAAGGGCTAATCCACCAAAAGATAATATATAAAATAATAAGTAAATAACTCCAAAATACCATAACCAGAACTTTGGTAAAGTAACGCCTAAATCAATTAATCTCTAAATATATATAACTCAAAGGTGACTGACTGACTGACTGACATAGTGATCTATCAACGCACAGCCCAAACCACTGGACGGATCGTGCTGAAATTTGGCATGCAGGTAGATGTTATGACGTAGGCATCCGCTAAGAAAGGATTTTGATTAATTCTATCCCCAAAGGGATAAAATAGGGGATGAAGGTTTGTATGAAACTTTGTCAATTTTAAACCGATCGGGCTGAGACTTTGCATGCATAAAGCTACTAAGACGTAGGCATCTAGCGCGGGTGAAACCGCGGGGCACAGCTAGTTAATTATTATAAAAGTGTTTTTTAATAATTGTTTCCCAGATATGTGGTAAGACTTTTAAGTACCGTTCGTCCCACTACGCACACATACGTTCCCACTTGCCCCCAACTGAACACTGCGAAAAATGCGATTACAAAACTTGGCACAAGGCTGACTTGAAGAAACATCAACGGCTGCATAATGGTAAGTGGCAGTCAACACTACGGCTTCAGCATGTAGATATATAGTTTTTTTTTCTATTCACTCTCGACTTGAAGACAAGTTCAAGATTACCATAAGCTCAAGATTACCATAAGCTCAAGATTACTAAAAGTTCAAGGATACCATAAGCTTAAGATTGCAAAAACTCTACATAGATTACCATAAACTCGAGATTATCAAAAGCTTAAGTTTACCATAAGCTTAAGATTACCAAAAACTCTAAATGATCAAAAGTTAAATGTCTGTTGTATGGGAGCCCCCTTAAATATTTATTTTATTAAGTTTTTTAGTATTTGTTGATATAACGGCAACAGAAATACATCATCTGTGAAAATTTCAACTGTATAACTATCACGGTTCATGAGATACGGCCTGGTGGCAAACGGACGGACAGTAGAGTCTTAGTAATAGGGTCACGTTTTATCCTTTGGGTACGGAACCCTAAAAACTACAAACTAATATTTAAAAAAGAGGGGGTGGTCAAACACTAACCTAGCTTGTCAACCATAAGAGAAATATACGATAGCGATAGCGAGTAGCGATGATAGCTCAGTGGTTAGTGCGGTCGGTTCGCATGCCGAAGGGCGTGGGTTCAAACCCCAACAATGTGCTTGAGCTGTCGGTGAAGGAAAACATCGTGAGGAAACCATAGCGTGGTGGTAGGGTACTTTCTAGCACTCGGCTGGCTAGCTACCACCCTCAAGTTGAAAAATCTGCCGCCAAGCATCTAACGGTGCGTTCCGGCAGCCCCACTTGAGAGCCAGTTCCATTCCAGGCTAGGTGTGCTTTACCATCTTCCAGCACACCGTCATTTAACATCAGGTGAGTTGTGGTCAACACCTAGCCTGTCAGTCATATAAAAAAAAAACACGCGACCTAAGCCTCAAGCAACATCTCTTAATACACATTTTAACCTCTTTCCAGATGACAGACCGTTTGTTTGCGAGTATTGTACGAAAGCTTTTTTCAACACTTCAAACTTACACGACCATATTCGGCGTAGCCATACAGCGAGTAGAAAGAAATATCCTTGCCTCCACTGCGATAAGACATACTATGACGCTAGCAAACTGACACGACACGTCGACTCGCATAACAACGTCAAAAGGTAGCGATGTTTTCTCTCAATATTCTTATTCAATTTCAAATTTGATTGTTACCTAATTAGGGGTATTTATTATTTATGTGAGGTGGCGATTTATCGACAACTGTTAATCTGTGTTTGATTGCATTGGGTTTATTTAAAAAAAACACAATTCATTTTATTTAGACTACTTACGACCAGTGTAGTTAAGATTTCTAAAAACGTAGTCAAAAATCAGAATCAAAAAGTCATTTATTCAGTTTAGGCCCTGGTAAGGCACTTATGAACGTTAAGTTACATGTTTGAATCTACCACCGGCTCGTAATTACACTTCAACTGAGAAGACTCCGGCAAGAAACTCAGCAAGGCATTTTTGTTTGTGGATCTTTCTTTTCATATTAGGATCATATTAGTCTTCAATCACAGTCAGAAAATCGAATAATAAAATACTTAGTAAGAACTACTAAAATTCGTAAAAGAATATTCATTCCAATTCAACCCCCGGAGACTCGTGTATGATCTCAAGAGTGTTCACTGATTCATTTTAAGAGTATATTTTAGCCAGCGTTGCCAGACGTCCCGATTTTTAAATCAAAATTAAATGTCCCGCGCGGGACAGGCTCAGTCCCGCTTTTTGGGAATAACTCGACCGTGCGTGCAGCGTGCTGAGGAAGCGCGGGCGGGTGGCACAGACAAGCGTGGACTGGCCGCCCGTCCGGCGCGTAATGAAGATAAGCGCGCGGGAGAGAGGGGTTCGTCACGATAGGGTAAATCTGATTTAAAATATCATATTTTTATTAAAATACATTTTCTATGGCTATTTTTGCTATCTATTGACACGTAAACGTAATTTGAACTCAAATAAAAAGATAAATATTTAAAAACTACTGATCATATACGTTTTTTACCATGTCTTACTTTCGACGAAAGAATCCCGCATTTTTCACTTAAATAGTTCCAAAAAACCGATTTGGCAAAAAGAAATCTGGCAACGCTGATTTTAGTGCAGAAACATTTCTTATTTAATATAACCCATTTTTCACGCAATCTTACACTGTCTAGCGGGAAAAAAAATTACGAGATATCTGCCCCCCACGTGAGATTAGGTGTGATTCAGTTCAGACCAGTCAAAAATAAAAATATTCATGCAATAGTAATTTTACTTTCAGGTTCGAATGTGAAGTATGCCATCAGAGATTTGCACGTCGTTGCCGATGGAAGATTCATCTTAAAAAAAATCACAACATATCTATACCAAAAGTAAGGCCCGGGCGGCCGAAAAGGAATGTCCTCATCGGAATTAAAGGCTCTACTACTGATAATGTAAACCTTTAAAAAAACGGCCAAGTGAGAGTCGAGCTAGCACCTTGCCATGACCATAGACAAAAATATAACAAGCTGAAGAGTTTAAATATCTATAACCCGAATAAAATAGCTATAATATTAAAGGATTTTTTAAAACCAATTTATTATTCATTATTAAATTTAAATATATAACTACAATATATTTTTGTAATCCCCTTTTAATTTCCTATATTTAGATACCCTACTTGATAGGTTTTTTTTTTTTTTAATTTACGTATTACTATTTCGCGCCAAAATCTGTTTTTTTTTTAATTTATTTTTTCAAAGTCCTGTCTAAGAACACATGGGTTATTGAGACGAATCTGACGACACCTTAATTGTCGTAATCCATTCGGCCGTTTGGAAAATAAAAGGTCATAAAGAAATTTACATACATACATATAAACGCAGAAACGCGCTGGATGCGAGCCGCTTCCAACCGGTCTTTATAGAAATCAATGGGGGAGGCCTATGTTCAGCAGTGGACGTCCTACGGCTGATAATGATGACATACATATATACAAGATACGCGCCAAAAACATAAACCTTCCTTTTCGGGTCAAAGGACAATGAACGTCTAAAAGTCTGCCAGTTTCAATGTTTCTGTATTTTATGTGCAGTCTTCAGTTTCTTTTTTATAGTCAAAGTCCAGTCTTGGTCAAGTCCAGTCCGTGCCTGTCAAATCTAGTCAGCTCTAGTAAAGTAGTGGCGACTTTACTATAAAGTTCGATGGAGTTTTGGAAGCAACACAAAAAGCCATGTTTCACCACATTATATCATTTTCCTACACTTACGCGTGTAATTCGGCACTTTATGAATAAAACAACACTATTTTTATACATACAATACAATGGGGCGACACAACTGTTAAACCATTGTTAACATGTGTATGGCCTCCTGCGATACAAGCTTTAGCTTAGTGCAGGGACCACTGTAAATTTTAGTACTTATGCATTATGGTCAATAAAGATTATTATTATTATTATTCCAATTATTTATTTTTTTAACTTAATTTTTAAATTTTTTACATTAAATATATATAAAAAAAGACAAATAATATAAAAAACTTAAAAATTAGGGTGCCGCCGGCAGCGGGGCAGGGCTCAAGCTGCCGGTGGTTAGGGCTGCAGAGTGAGGAACCTCCTAACAATGCGCGCCGTATCAAGGATCACTGCCTTTTGGATCTGACCCTTGACCCAACCGTCTAGCGAGAGTCTCTTAAGATGTTGGTCGAGACTCTTCGCTATAAGACCGTTCGCCGTGACGACTATCGGCACAATGATCGTCGAATCAACATCCCACATGGCAGTGATCTCGTGAGCCAAGTCAAGGTACTTGCTAAGCTTGTCCTTCTCGGCCTTCACGAGATTCTCGTCATGTGGGATGGTAATGTCGACGAGCACTGCCCGGCGTTGGGTTCGGTCGACCATCACGATATCAGGCTTATTAGCGACAATAGTCCTGTCCGTGATGATAGATCGGTCCCAATAGAGCAAAGCACGACCATTTTCAAGAACTGGCGCTGGTGCGTACTTATAGTACGGCACCTCAGACTCGACAAGGCCGTATTGAAGAGCAAGCTGCTGATGGATGATCCTGGCTACTTGTTTGTGCCTGTGCAAATACTCGCCGTTAGCAAGATGCGAACAACCGGAAATGATATGTCGGAGTGATTCTCCAGGACGGTGGCATGCCCGACAGATGTCGACCGTACCGTCCTTCATTATATATTTCCGATAGTTGTTCGTCTTGATGACTTCGTCCGCAATTGCACAGGCAAAACCCTCAGTTTCCCCAAAGAGGTCCCCAAAGCGTAGCCAGTTCACCGACGCGGGCATGTCCACATCGGGGTCCGTTAAGACCCGATAGAACCGCCCGTGCAGCTGCTTGCTCCTCCATACTTCCTTGCGGTCTTCGGTGCTTAGCACTGATGGTTTGCGCCAGTTCTCGTTCGCTAAGGAGAGCGGTGTGAAGCCCTTGTCAACTGCCACAACATCTCGATGCATCCCACACTCGTTGTCGCGGAAATAATCCCTGAGACTGCACACTTCACGATTATGGAGGTTCTTGGCGTTTAAGAAGCCACGACCCCCCCATTTTCGTGGAATGTACAGTCTCATAACTGACGAGCGTGGGTGTAGCATGCGATGAGTTGTGAGCTGTTGACGGACTCTTCTGTCCAGGGCATCCAGCTCAGTCTGACTCCACTTCAGTATGCCAAAGGAGTATATCAGTAGAGGCATCACCCAACCATTGAAAGCGCGCACCTTATTGCCACCAGACAAAAGACTATTAAGTACTTTTGTCAGGCGACAAAAGAAACGCTCCTTCACTGATTTCTTGATGTCCTCTACCGATATACCCAACGACTCTGACATACCGAGGTACTTGTAGGTCTCGGCTTCGGTGAGAGATCTGAGAGTCATTGTCTCGGAAAGCTGTAAATCTGGACAATTTACAACTTTCCCCCGCTGTACATGCATGACCGCACACTTGTCTACCCCAAACTCCATCCCGATGGCGCTGCTAAAAACCTGTGTAGTTTTTAACAATGCCATCAAGTCTGGGCGTTTTGGTGCAAACAGCTTGAGGTCATCCATGTACAACAGATGAGAAATAACTTCACCCCCCCGGTGAAGCCGGTGGCCTAGCCCTGAATCGTTCAGCAAAGTGCTGAGAGGATTCAGTGCTAAACAAAACCACAATGGACTCAGACTGTCACCCTGGAAGATGCCTCGCTCGATCCTTATCAAGTCCTGCGGCTCATAGGAGCCATCTCCACTACCTGGTTGACGAAGGACTGTGGTCCATTGCCTCATACATGCGCCTAAGAAAGATTTTAGAGTTGCATCAATTTTATACAACTCTAAAACTCTCTCTAACCATGAATGAGGCACTGAGTCATAGGCCTTCTTATAGTCAATCCAGGCAGTGGAAAGGGCTCCCCTGTTCCGCCGGACTTGCTGGCTAATGGTCATGTCGATGAGGAGGAGCTCCTTAGTACCACGAGACCCTATCCTACATCCATTTTGAGCGGGAGCCAAAACGTTGTTTGCGACAACATGCGCGTTAATTTTTGTTCTCAAAATGGATGTAAGGAGCTTGTAGATAGTAGGCAAGCATGTGATGGGTCTATAATTTTTTGCCTCCGTGGTACTGCCGGTCTTATGGAGCAGGAAGGTGACACCAGTGGTCATAAAACGGGGAAGGGAACCAAGCTCGAGGGCTTCTTGGAACTGTGTCGCTAAGCGATCATGCGAGCAGCGAATCCATTTAATCCAAAAATTGTGCAATCCGTCCGGCCCAGGACTTTTCCAGTTCTGTGCCGTACGAATCGCACAACTTATGTCTTCGGAGTCTATTAATACAGACCCCATGGATTCGATAGACTCGCATTCCCGCTCAACAACACGCATCCAATCACCCTCGGTGTGCTCGACAGGCAGCGACCAGATACCGCGCCAGAATTCAGTCATGGCGCTAGTTTCCGGTCGCTGCCCGTCGGTCTCACGTTGGCCGGTTCCCTCCCAGTCTCGGTACACCTTCCTTTGGTCACTTTGGAAGACGCGATTTTGCCAATATCTATCCGCACGCTCTCTATAGCGGCGAATACGATTTGCCCACGCATAGACTTTCTGCTTCAAATAGTCAATGCGTTCCGTGACACTGGCTAGATAGTGCTGGGGTTTAATACCGGTCCCAGCAAAAGCCTGTGTCACAAAACGCATGACTCGGGGGCGATTGTTCCCCCGGCTGAAGCAGATCAGCTTTGCAATGAGAGTCCTGAACGTACTGATACGCCGCTCGATCCGAACTTGCCATGCGGGCACACCTCCGGCGGGTCGCGGTGCACGGTCAGTGTCCGGAAACTTAACACGTGCAACGCGACACACCGCGATGGCACCGCAGTATAATATCGAGTGGGTATCAGTTAAATCTTCGCTAGCCCGTAAATACGGAGCTAGCAAAGCGTTCAAGGCTCCCATCAACGCTAGATTTCGTCTATGAGTAGGCAAACGTGGTAGTCGCGGCCTAGAATCGGGTGCGAATCTATATTGACAAATCGCGTCATCCAAAGTCCTCCTCAAATGCTCACTCACCTGGTTAGATACACTCATACTCGTATAACCGCCAACGTCGACTTCGGGATCAGTAGGTGTCGCTAGTGTCGCCACCGACGTCGGCACTGACACCAGTGTCGGGGCTGACGACGCGACAGGCGGGTCCCGCGTCGAGACAGGCGTCGGACGAGTAGGAAGTACCTCCAGGCGGAGCCGATCAAGCACAAACTGATCCAACAGCTGAAGTCGCTGGATAGCCCGCACTTGATCCGATAGTCGTTGGGCAGATACGGTGACGGTCGGTTCAAGGGTCTGAAACAAAGGCAGCATCCTGACACGGTACGCCGAAAGATTAGTTCCCCCCTCTGTAGCCCTATAATAGGCGCGCATGCAGTTCTCATTATTGGTCTGCGACCATCGCATGCGTCGCACTACACCACCGGCAGCGAGAGCCGGACGCGGAGCACGTTGTCCCGCAGGCCCCAGGCGTGCCGGCAGCGGCGGCCGTCCCCGACGCGCAGGTGGTGGTGGCGCCGGTGTCCGCGGCCCGCTCACGTCGCTGCTGCTCGACGAGGCGCTTGTCTCACGGGGGGTTGCGAACTCTTCATCCCCCGACGAAGCGCCCGGAGTTGACGGAGCGGGCGATGATGGTATTGGTGCGTCATGTAATCCCACTGTTGAGCGTGTCTTTGAGCGTGTCCACATAATGAATAATTTTCATATTTTCCGATAAATGTTTGCTTGATTTAGTTGACGTATAAATGTCAGACAGGAAATTTATTGTAAAATTTGAATGTACGAAAAATAGGTAATACGGAACTGGTAAAAATAATTGGGTGGCTAAATATATATATCAGGTACTGTTCTATTGTTGTTAAACCAGATCCAAAACTTAATAAAATAAAATAAAATATTTACTCAAAGAAAACGTGTCTGTCATACAGCGGGAGACAGATGTCATTAATTATTATTATTATTATTAACTCTTTACGCGTTCCCGCCAAAACTCTTCGACATTATCTTCATGAAGCTATACTTTACCTATAGCTTCATGATTATCTTTTCGATTTGATTGCGTTCATAATTATTTATTGTTAAAACCTTATTTAACGAATAAAAAAAAAAAACAAATCGTTCAAAAACATATATTTTTATTAAAAACCATAGACAATTTAGATTAACAATACCAATAGTAAAAATACAATTATTTCAGAAGTAGCTTAACTCTAATTAACACGAAGAACACAGCCAAGATTACTTTTATGCTTTGTAATCACCAGGAACAAAAATATCGCCAGAGAAAACTTGTGAACTGGATTAACGTTTGGATACCAACTCGCCTGATGGAAAATGATGGTGCGACCGATAGAGTACGATATATTCACAATAAAAAAAAAACGCATTAGGAAAGTAAGTAAGTAGGTTGCCTACGTACTCTGGTAACGTTCACAAGGAAAGGGTGGTGTGCCGTTTTACTAATCCAGTAGGGGAAAGGAGGGGTGGAAGCAGTAGCGTAGCTAGAAAATGCAAAAAAATGCTTATCTAAACCGGTTAGGTTTTATCAAGTATGTTCTTTTACATTAGTAACATACGCTATACAAATAGAAAGAATTTAGGGGAATTCCCTATAAGTTTGTTTTTTAACTAAGTTGCCATAATTATGGTTGAGTTGTTATATCTTATAGGTGGGTAAGATTATAGCAATTTCTGCTTGCTTGATGGCGTAGTCCACAACGCAATACGCCACTGGATGAAAGGTCACGGATCACGGAGCTCTTGTCCAAATATATCCAAAAAAAAAAAGACTTTTGCGGCTAATTCACTTTGACAGAACGATCTCGCAAGACATGGTATGCCACGTCCAAGGGTTTTAGTTATTCTCATGGGATTTTTTTGGTGTTCTTATTGCTGATACTGGTTATTTTAATTCATTCTTAGTTGACGTAAACTAAGCTCTCTGCGTACTGATCGCCGTGGTCATTGACAGCGCGGCAACCGTAATACCCGTTGTCAGTTTTCTGGACGTTCTTGATTGTGATGCCATCATCATTGGTGGAGACACGATCGTTGGTGGTTAGGTGTTTGCCGTTGTAAGTGTAGGTCACCCTGGAACGAAAGTTTCTTGGTTAAAAGTGGCTACAGAATATGATGCACGTGCCCACAAGTTAAAAAAACTTTCTTGAAGCTTTTAACAAAGTTGACACTTTATTAGGTATGACTGGACTTGAATTTGACTTATTTTGTGACTTTATTGCACAGACTTATTGACTTGGTTTTTCATGCTGAGAATTTTTTTGTTGCATTGGACATTGGCTATGTGTTTGACCACAGCCCACATGATGTTAAGTGACGGTGTGGTCGAAGATGGTAAAGCACACCTAGCCCGGAATAGTACTGGCTCTCAAGTGAGGCTGCTGGAACACACCGTTAGATGCTTGGCGGTATATTTTCAACTTGAGGGTGGTAGCTAGCCAGCCGAGTACTAGAAAGTACCTTACCACCACGCTATGGTTTCCTCACGATGTTTTTCTTCACCGGCAGCTCAAGCTCATTGCTGGAGTTTTAACCCACGCCATTCAGCATGCGAACCGACCGCGTTAACCACTGAGCTATCATCACAATAGATTGGTAAGAACCCAGTTGTATGACAATGTCTATTACATTATATAATAAATTGCCTGACATAATCAAGGCATTGCCTATAACTAAATTTAGAAATAGGTTGCGAGCTTGGTTACAAGAAAAAGCATTTTACTCTGTAAATGAATACTTAGGTAAGTGATATTTTTTCTGGAATGGTGCTCGGTGGTTATAATAATTATTGTATGTCCGCAAGGACAAGACTGTTTGTAAGTACTGGCATATGACTAATACCTATAATCTAATATTGTACACAGTTTTACACAATAAAATATTCTGATTCTGATTCACTACAAAACGTAATGAGCGCCACGGCAGCAATGCCCTCCACATTGTTTTGCTATTCAAAGTTCTGTGTATCGCTGCAATTATTATGGGCAGGCGTTATCTCTTACCATCAGGAGAGCGTCTCGTTCGTAATAATAGGCACTCACTTGGGGGCGGGTTTCCCGATGAATTTGCAAGCTATGTAGACATCTTCACCCGACTTCCGCAAGACTCGTTGCTCGGGCTTCAAGGCGAAGAATGGAGCGCCTGGAAGAATCATTCTGTTAGATATATTCGTTCCCAATGTTGTATCCGAGTCCAGACAGTAGTAAATTAAGATAATTGTTTGGTTAATGGTAAGTGCCATGTTTTTTTTATTACAATTTGTTACTGTTAGGGGGATATGCACAAAACACCTCGAGCGGAACGTCGATATAGGGTTTTTTTGTTATTTATAATACTTAATATCTTTGCACTTAACCACATCCTCACATCATCAGCCATAGGTCGTCCACTGCGGGACATAGGTCTCTTCCTGGAGGGGGTTTTGCCAATACTCGCCACGCTTGGCAGGCGGGTTGGCGAGCGCAGTTAGGTGTGATTGTTCAAGGAAGACGCTGCTGCCCATCTTCGGATTACATCCCTTAGCCGACTTTTACGGCAACCAAGGGTGGGGTACTATTCTTACGCCGGCATTACCACGGCACATCCACATCCTGCCTGATGTTAAATAATGATGATGATGTGTTGTAAGGTTGTCTAGAAGAAATAGCTCTAGGCGACAAGGCCGCCCATGTACACCATTTAAAAAGCGAAAAATGGAATAGTGATTTTTGTGATTTGCGTGATTAGTTTGATGGCTTATACATTCCGTCTGTTTCTTCTATAATATGTATGTAATTCAACGTTTTTAATTTAATTTATATACGGTTTGTGTCACTCTCTTTGCACTATTTATGTCTAATTTCATATCTCATAAAACGCAAATAATATTTAACTAAAACTAAAAATTACAACCTTAAGCGTCAACGCAAGAGCAGGCTATTAACTCGCCGACCGGCCTAGATGAACCAATTTTTTAGTATACTTTGGTACAGATAACGCCCCCAACTTTGAATGAGAATGGGATACTTACTGACAACAGTAACTTTGATGTCATGTTCTTGCGGCTTCCCAACCTCGTTGTTGGCGACACACTTGTAATTGCCTTCGTCTTCAAGGACGGTGTGCTTGATCAGCAGTCTGCGTCCAGAGGTACGATTATGGCGTGTCACACGATCAGATGGCTTGCCATTTACGTCCTTACCGTCTTTGAACCAATCCGGATGCGCCAGGGGACTGAAAAAAAAGTTATTTGTTAATTTTTTGACTGCAAAGTCTTGAGCATCGACGTAAGGTCTCCTGTCTATCGGCTTTTTACCGGATACACTTCGGGGATTGTGCCTTAGAGTTGCACGACTTGGTTCCCCCCGCCCCTTTTTACTACCGGACGGCCAGAAAAACGCGACCAAAGCGTCACCTGTACATGGTGGACGTTCCCCATGTGCGCACTAAGCGCTTCGAATCCACATTCTTTATTCGCACAGCGAGGATGTGGAACTCTTTGCCGGAGTCTGTGTTTCCCGAAAAGTACAATATGAGTGTCTTCAAATCAAGAGTAAATAGGTTCCTTCTAGGTAAGCGTGTTCCATCCAAGGCCACATCGTTGCTTAACATCAGGCAGGATGAGGTCAAACGCGAACCTATTCTTTATAAAAAAAAACTTTTTTTTTTAATGTTTGACAGGTTAGGTGTTTGACCATAGCTCTCGAATATAGTAAACACACTTAGCCTAGAATAAATAAATAAATAAATATTGTAGGACACATTACACACAGCGCCATCTGACCCCAAACTAAGCAGAGCTTGTGTGATGGAAGTCAGATAACTGATAGAATACATAAATACATTTTTTTTTTGTAAATACATACTTATAATACATACAGAACACACAGACACAGAACAAACATTTGTTTATACCAAACAAACATTTGTCCTTGGCGGGAATCGAACCCACGCCCTACAGCTCAGGCAGGCATACTCCCAATGAGCCAACAGGGCTTTCGAATGAAACTGCCAGAATGAAACTGGGTCTTAAGTGAGGCTACCGGAATACACCTTTTAGACGCTTGGCGGCAGATTTTCAACTTGAGGGTAGCTAGCCAGCCGAATACTAGAAAGTACCCTACAACCACGCAAAACTTTTACGGTTATTTGTACAGAAAGTTTCATTCCAGGCGTGCTTAAGTGAGGCTACCGGAATACACCTTTTAGACGCTTGGCGGCAGATTTTCAACTTGAGGGTAGCTAGCCAGCCGAATACTAGAAAGTACCCTACAACCACGCAAAACTTTTACGGTTATTTGTACAGCGAGTTTCATTCCAGGCGTGCTTTACCATCCATCATTTGTCACAACCATAAAAAGACGCGCCAAAATCATAATATACAGCTTGTCATAAAAGAGTCGACTATTTTTTTTTTAAATATTTTAGTTAAGACAGGAGGAAGGAAAAACGGAAATATTTTAATTAGATCTTTTCTATAGGACTACGATATGCCAATAACTTTAGACAGTAGAGTCAGCTAGTTGAAAATACATTATTGTTCTTTTTAGACAATTAAATTAAAAAATCTTCTATTTGCCGTAATAAACTTTTTATTTTTTATTTAACTGTAATGAGACGAACGAAACGCTCTCCTGATGTTAAGAGATAACGCCTGTCCATGACCATTGGAGCGATACACAGAACTTTGAGTAGTAAAACAAAGTCCAGGGCATCGCTGCCTTGGCGCTCATTACATTGAGACTAGATGGTTAGTCTCAATAGCCCTGTAATTTCGCTAGCTGCAGTACCTTTCAAACCGGAACACAGTAATGTTTACAGACTACTGCTTAGCGGCAGAATATCTGGTACTGCGGTGGTACCTACCTAGACGACCTCCTGCTAAGGAAATCTACCACCAAGTGAATCTCAATAAATAAGTCATACGTAAAAGATTAATTACCATCAGGTAGGTGTACAATTCAAAGCAAGGTTAATGTAATTAGGTATATCTAGAAGGTTACCATATATAGGTTAAAATGGCATAAAAGTATTTTACTTGCAAATCAGTCATACTTTATTAACGGAAAGTTATTCAAATAAAAACTAGATATTGTTTTTTTTATATTATAAAGTTCAATAAACATAGCTAGATACCAAACAAGTCTTGATTATAGATGTACGTAACATGACTCTTGGCGTTTATTACGAAAAATATACTTATATTAGTTTTAATGATGAGAATGGGGATTGGATGGTACGAAATAGAGACTACAGCGATACGGAAGCGGGACTTCAGCGGGGTGAAAGCGGCACACAGGGCCCGTTTTAAGCATGTTTTAGGATTTAGCGTAATCCAATAACGCTTGAAAGTAACCTAGCATTGCTGGAACGTAGCTAGCAATAGAATTTTTACTTTTTGGTGGCGGCAAAGTAAGTAAAATATCTATAACTAGATCATCTTCGCGATTAATAGGCGATACAAGTGGGAAGAGGCGGTGCGGTGGTGGCAGACGCTTGCCGGCGATCATTACGCGAGTGCCGGCCATGCAGTCGGGGTTAGCACGTAAATGTCATTGTTTTCTGTTGTGTTGGTAGGTACATCATGTTCAAATTTAATAGGTTAGTGACTTTTTAATAAACAGGTAGTAAAAAGGACAACAGTAATATTCATTGCTGGAAAGAGTACGATAAGGTGCGTTGGTAAGATAATATTAAAGTTCGGGCAGAGGTGAACGTTGATACCTAAGTATAGATAGATAGATAGAAACTCTTTACTGTGCACACTGAAAAAGAAAAAGAGTACAGAAAACAAAAGAATCTTATGAGCTAGTGCCACAAGTGGCGGCCTTATCGCTAAGAGCGATCTCTTCCAGGCAACCAATATATGTTAAACCTAAACTTGGGTCGAAAGTCCAAAACCAAGAAACACGTAATTCGACTGTCAGTTCCGGAATAATTGGCATAAATAGAAAAAATGCAGATCTAATTGAGAATCAATTCGAATTGATTTTATTCGCTTTATCTACCTCATTGTTTCTTATTTAACAATAAGAATAGGTCTTTTAATTATGATCCCGTAACGGATTTTGAAATGAAAACTACTTTGAATATGCTTTCGTAGTGGAAGGTAATTCAGATAACTGATGATATCAAAATCGGGACACACAGTTTGTAGCTTATCTGTCATTTACATACAAAATGTAATTACGTCACTCGATAGCTGAAGGATCAAATAATTCGTTAAGTGAGGACTTGAAACATGGAAATCCTAAGGACTTCTTAGTGTTCAAAAACACACGGCCGTATCTATTCGGACACGGCACAATTTTAGGTAAATCTAATAACTTTAAACGAGCAATTCTTGTATATACATCTAAATATATATAGCTCAAAGGTGACTGACATAGTGATCTATCAACGCAAAGCCCGAAACACTGGACGGATCGGGCTGAAATTTGGCATGCAGGTAGATGTTATGACGTAGGCATCCGCTAAGAAAGGATTTTGATTAATTCTATATAATATATAATTTATCTTTGAACTCAATTCTAAAGTCAGCGCGTACGAAGTCGCGGGCGTAAGCTAGTATGTATATATAATCTGAATCTCGGAAACGGCTCTAACGATTTACATGAAATTTAGTATGCAGGGGGTTTCGGGGGCGATAAATCGATCTAGCTAGGTCTCATTTTAAGAAAACGTCGTTTTATCTGTGTTTTTTGCCGAGCACAGCTCGGTCATCCAGGTACTAAATATTATAGGGCATATCACGCCGCTTCATCTAGCCCCAAACTAACCAAAGCTAAGGGAACCAGATTGGTGATGAAATATTTATATACTTTTTTTTGTTAATACATACTTATAATACATTAGCGAAGATATATGCCACCGCGGATTTTTTTGTAGATCTATAAAAGAGGAATATCCCGCCATACATTGTTTTGTTATATCTCAAAGGGATTAGAATGCGTTTTCTATGAAAGCTCCCAGGTGGCTTGACTTTTTCCGACACTTCCAACAATTATCATCATATTTCAACCAATTTACACAAAACCTTGACAAGTTATATACCTAAACCTTCCTCTTGAATCACTCTATCTATTGGTGAAACTCGTATGATAATCCGTTCAGTAGTTTTTAAGTATATCGCTAACAGACAGACAGACGACTTTGTTTTATATATATATGCTTTAACGTTCGGTTGTAGTTACGTTGAAATCTCCTAGTAACCTAATACTGAGATAAACCCATTTAGCATAAATAACTTTTTGTATTACGTTTTATTTGTCTATTGTATTGTGTCAAATGCTTTTGAACGAAATTGTAGCGATGATAGCTCAGTGGTTAGCGCGGTAGGTTCGCATACCGAAGGGCGTGAGTTCAAACAATGAGCTTGAGCTGCCGGTGAAGGAAAACGTCGTGAGGAAACCATAGCGTGGTGGTAGGGTACTTTCTAGTACTCGGCTGGCTAACCCTCAAGTTGAAAATCTGCCGCCAAGCATCTAACGGTGTGTTCCGGCAGTTCCATTCCAGGCTAGGTGTGCTTTACCATCTTCGATCACACCGTCACTTAACATCAGGTGAGCTATGGTCAATCACCTAGACTGTCAGCCATTAAAAAAAAAAAAAAAAAGTATATGACACTTCATAAAGAAGCAAATTAAAATTGTTAAAAATCGGAGAATACTGCTTTGGTAACGGGAATACTCACGTTCCTCCATAGATGCACCAGATCATGGTGATGTCTGTGGCCTTTGCGATGATTTCGTTACTCAGGTACTGCGGGATCAGGTCACCGTTGTTGGACTTGGAGTCTTTCTCCAACTCCTGGGAATAGAAATACATACATTAGAACACGCGCTAGGGACAAAACTGTTTTCGAGACGAGCTAGATAATTTTTTTTTTTTACCCCCGACGCTAAAAGAGTTGGTGTTGTAAGTTTGACGTCGATGTCTTTCTGTGTGTTTGTCTGTCTGTGGCTCTCTAACGGATGGACCGATTTCGATGCGGTTTTCATTTGAAAGCCAGTTTCCTTGCGGTGGTTCTATGTTTGGATAATTGCGTAGGTGTTGTTTAACTTTTTAATTTAATTATTTGTCTTAAGAGGAAACAAGTCGTCATTTTCTTCATACAAACGTTTTCCCCATTTTCCTTCCAGGATTTTAATACTAGAGCAATAATTTTTAGATAGGAAGTAGATACTTGCTAGTTTCATGCCCCTCTGTTTTGATTTTTTTATATATGTTTTTTTTATAAGAGCTAGGAATCTTCAAAAATCTTAAAATTTACCTAGTTTCAACGCTGTGTTTCAACGTCCAAATTCCCAATCTCATAGACATAATCTTAAAAAAATAAAACGCACAGGCAAAGAACACATCCTTCTTATTTACTTGTTAAAAGAAATACTAAAATCGGTCTAAATTTGGAGGAGAAAACAGAGGAATACGAAACCTCGATTTTGCTCATTTTATTTCGGGTTAATGAGCCCGAGGTGCAGTTGTCCCTTTCGCTCAGTATGTACGCGGGTGCTGCGTGCGGCGCGACAGAAATAGCTTGGTGAAATTCCTAATTTTCAAATGTCTCAGTTGACTGCTTTCCTCTTAATTATTGTTTGAATAGCTGAATACGCCACTATTTGCGCATAACTACATATATCTAGTGCGCGCAATAACCTGATTTCTTTGATAGAACCTTAAACAATATAATTATGGTATCGATGTTTTATACAAGCTTTTATTTAACTTGCAATGTATGTATGTATGTTTGTCCGGGTGGAATCTTGGAAGTTGAAGTTGACCCACTTCCCGATCCAATTGCATCCAAATTTGGTGTACTTATATATCTTCAGTTACAATACAATTATATGGTACCATAGAGCTGGTCTGATGACGGAGATGGAAGATTGCCATATAAACTTCTAAACTAAACGAGATAAACCCATCGAGTTTGGACTCGATTAATTCTTCTTGAAGAGCAATTTCTAAAATAATTTAAAAGTGAAAATATTTTTAAAACCAAGGTTAGTTCATTGTCCCAGATAAAAGCTTGGTTTCAAAAAGATTTTTGACTTTTTTTTAATGGCTGACGGACTAGTTGTTTGACCACAGCTCACCTGATGTTAAGTGACGGCGTGGTCGAAGGTGGTAAACACACCTAGCCTGGTCAAGTGAGGCTGCCGGAACACACCATTAGATGCTTGGCGGCAGATTTTCAACTTGAGGGTAGTCAGTCGAGTACTAGAGAGTACTGTACCGTCATACTATGGTTTCCTCACGATGCGTTCCTACAGAGTCTAAAAGATGGTTTTTAGTTTATTTACCTTAATGTAATGTTCAGCTAAAACGACTTCTTCTTCGAAAGCTGGTGATTTGGCAACGCAAATGTATTTGGACTTGGGGTTAGCATCTTCTTGTGTTACGTTGGAGAACCAGAGGGTGCCGTCAGGAGATGGAGTGATTCGCCTGTAATTGATTGATATTAATAATTTTTTACAGTGGATAATAGGTTGTTTTTTTAATTAATTATCTTTAAAACTGACCGGAGGAGAGAAAGCGCCACTACTTATCAAGTTTGAGACTATCATGACTTGACCACGATTTGATTTATGTGACTTTGATTGTGACTCAGACTTGATTTATGTTAATGGTTTTTTACTGTAGATAATAGTTTTTTTTTAAATAATTATTTCTCAATATGGTTGGAGGAGAGAGAGCTTTACTATCAAGTTTATGACTATCTAGACTTGACTGTGATTTGCTTTATGTGACTGTGATTGTGATTCAGACTTAATATGTGTTAATGAATTTGTACAGTAAATAATAGGTTGTTTTTAGGGTTCCGTATCCAAAGGGTAAAAACGGAACCCTATTACTAAGACTTCGCTGTCTGTCTGTCCGTCCGTCTGTCTGTCACCAGGCTATATCTTAAGAGCCACAATACTTAGACAGTTGAAATTTTCACAAATTATGTATTTCTGTTGCCGCTATAACAACAAATACTAAAAACAAAATAAAGCAAATATTTAAGGGGGGCTCTCATACAACAAACGCGATTTTTTTTGCCTTTCCGTAGATAATGCTACGGAATCCTTCGTGCGCGAGTCCGACTCGCACTTGGCCGGTTATTTAAATTAATTATCTTTGAAACCCGCTGCAGGAGAGAGAGCGCCACTGCTTATTAAGTTTGAGACTATCATGATTTGACCACGCTTTATTTTATGTGACTTTGATTGTGACTCAGACTTGATTTAAGTTAATGGATTTTTTACTGTAGATAATAGTTTTTTTTTTATAATAATTAATATCTCAAACTGGCTGAGGGAGAAAGAGCGCCACTATCAAGTTTAAGACCATCATGCCTCGACTGCGATTTGGTTTATTATTTTATTAGACTTGTTAATATATTATACCTGTTCAAGTAAGGCTCCTGTTTGTTAGATCCATCTTCCTGTGTCTTCCATGACACGACTGGCTTGGGGTATCCCTCAGGCGCTGAGCAGTCCAGCTTGAACGGCCTACCTTCCACTGCCTTGTGTTCTTGGACCTATAAGAGCATAAATCATTTGTAAGAAAACTAGTGAACCGCCCCTGCTTCGCACGGGTGCAATGTAGATACTACACAAAACTTTGACTAATTATATACCTAAACCATCCTCGTGAATCACTCTATCTATTGGTGAAACTCGCATGATAATCCGTTCAGTAGTTTTTAAGTTTATCCCGAACAGACAGACAGACAGACGCGGCGGACAACTTTGTTTTATAATAGCGTTTTTAATGTTTTATAATACATTTTGTAGCGATGATAGCTCAGTGGTTAGCGCGGTCGGTTCGCATGCCGAAGGGCGTGGGTTCAAACCCCAACCCCAACAATGAGCTTGAGCTGCCGGTGAAGGAAAACATTGTGAGGAAACCATAGCGTGGTGGTAGAGTACTTTCTAGTACTCAGCTGGCTAGCTACCACCCTCAAGTTGAAAATCTGCCGCCAAGCATCTAACGGTGTGTTCCGGCAGCCTCACTTGAGAGCCAGTTCCATTCTAGGCTCAGTGTGCTTTACCTTCTTCCTCAACGTCGCTTAACATCAGGTGAGCTGTGGTCAAAAACCTAGACTGACATCGAAAAAAAAAAATTGTTTAGTGTAGTGTAGTGATGATAAATAATTAATTTATAAAAAACAGTAAATATCAATGGCCATGCCATCGCACCGAACTAAGCAAAATTGCGAAACCATTTTACTTCCTTACATCATCTTATTTTTTGCCACTAGCTTCAAACGGTGAAGGAATACATCGTGAGGAAACTAAGTTTGAGAGATATTAATATTCTCGAAAATGTGTAAAGCCTGCTAATTCGCGCTTGGCCAGGTTTGAACTCTGGCATTCAGTGACGTAACTATACCATCTGAGGCCTGTGGCAAATTCATTGGATTGGGCCACCGTAAAATCGTCACGTTGTAAAAATGCTTCGTTACTTAGAGCTCGCGGCCCCTTAGGCCGGGGGCCCCGTCGGACCGTGGGCCCCGTCGGACCGGGGGCCCCGTCGGGCCGGAAGCCCCGTCGGGCCGGAGGCCCGTGGCATTTTGCCAGCTCTGCCACCTTATAGTTACGCCACTGATGGCATTACTCTACTCTCAATGAGAAGTGGTCATCAGCAGTGGTTAGTCTGTATAGAAATATAAAATATTCCCTTGATGCATAAAAAACCGGCCAAGTGCGAGTCGGACTCGCGCACCGAGGGACCACGCTAAAGCTATCACTACAAACAATTTTCCATTCATACCTTTGGCTTCGGTACGGGGTTCAAATACGCTCTCTTGAAGGAGATGGCTCTTGAAGTAGCGACGCCGTGTTCTGTTTCAGCGAAGCATTGGTAGAGACCTTCATCAGAATTCTTGGGTTTGCGGAATTCGAGTGAGCCCTCGTTCTGTCTTTGGGTCACGTCCGATGACACGCTGAATGGTTTACCGTCCTTTTGCCAGGAGTATCTGTGAAGAAGAATTATTTTTAAGTACAAGAATAATTTAACAAAAAAAACCGACTTCATTACACTTTGCCCAAACATTGCATATTTTGTTACGGAGTTCCGGTGGCGACCTTCCGGCCTCATCATCAGATGATGGTGAAACCTGGGGAGGTAGGTATTCTAGCTTATTACCCTTTGGGAGTATTCTAGTTTACGCCTGCAACTTCGGACGAAGTTCAGAGAGCATCGAAACTTGTACCTATAAGTAGTAAAAAAAATTGTAGCGATGATAGCTCAGTGGTTAGCGCGGTAGGTTCGCATGCCGAAGGGCGTGGGTTCAAACCCCAACAATGAGTTTGAGCTGCCGGTGAAGGAAAAACATCGTGAGGAAACCATAGCGTGGTGGTAGGGTACTTTCTAGTACTCGGCTGGCTAGCTACCACCCTCAAGTTGAAAATCTGCCGCCAAGCATCTAACGGTGTGTTCGACAGCCTCACTTGAGAGTCAGTTCCATTCCAGGCTAGGTGTGCTTTACCATCTTCGACCACACCGTCACTTAACATCAGGTGAGTTGCAGTCCTAGCCTGTCAGCCATAAAAAAATAAAAATAAGGAATAGCCGTGAAACTTGCGCTTTTTTATTATTAGATTAAAATAAAGGAAACCTTTTATCCCTAGATAATGTTTAGTAAGACGCATTTATAACAATTTTCGCGTTTTTTGATAATGAGGAACCTAACATTTTTCCGAGATAAAAAGTATCATAAATAAGTAAGATAGAATGGGTAAGCTATCCTTAAAATGTAGATATATGCCACTTTTTTGTAGATCTTTAAAAGAGGAATATCCCACCATGCATTGTTTTGTTATATCTCAAAGGGATTAGGCAGCGTTTTCAATGAAAGCTCCCAGGTGGCTTGACTTTTTCCGACACTTCCAACAATTATAATCATATTTCAACCAATTTACACAAAACTTTAACAAATTATATACCTAAACCTTCCTCGTGAATCACTCTATCTATTAGTGAAACTCGCATGATAATCCGTTCAGTTGTTTTTAAGTTTATCGCGAACAGACAGACAGACACGGCGGATGACTTTGTTTTATAATATGTAGTGATATAGTAGGATTAATTCGTATTACTTGATGTTTTTATCCCCGCCTTCGACGACGCATTCGAGGACGCCGTGAGAATCCTTGAACAGAACTTCTAGTGGCTGTTCCTTCAGCACTGGCAGGTTTTGTTGTATCGGCTGTGCAGTACCTATAATACAAAACAATAATATTAATTACGTGTATTCACACGCCGCGTGGGTTTAAACCCCAACAATGAGCTTGAGCTGCCGGTGAAGAAAAACATCGTGAGGAAACCATAGCATGGTGGTAGGGTACTTTATAGTACTCAGCTGGCTAGCTACCACCCTCAAGTAGAGCTAAGTACCTATCGGTGTGTTCCCCATTAAAGAGTCCGTTCTATTCCAGGCTAGGTGCGTTACCATCTTCGATCACTCCGTCACTTAACATCAGGTGAGCTGTGGTCAAACACCTAGCTTGTCAACCGTAAAAAACGTCTTTTTTTTAAAGCGGTTAGCGCGGTCGGTTCACACGCCAAAGGGCGTCGGTTCAAATCCCAACAATTTTCGTAATCTCAGAGTTATTGCCCTAATGATCTAAAGGTACATAGATTTTTTGTATACAAGCTAGGTTTTTCTCTATATCTCACCTGATGTTAAAGTGACGGTGTGGTCAAAAACAGTAAAGCACACCTAGCCTGGAATGGAATTGGCTCTCAAGTGAGGCTGCTGGAACACCGCTATGTGCTTTGTGGCAGATTTACAACTTGAAGGTGGTAGCTTGCCAGCCGAGTACTAGAAAATACCCTACCACCATTCCATCATTGTTTTGCCAATAGTTTTTCGCCGATGATGAATACAGTATACCCTAAGGTTTTAACCATGTTTAAAGGAGAACGAGAAAGTATATTACACTCACTTATTTGCGATCACTCTCTGTCAAAAATTGACATGTAAATTGAATAATTCTATTTTTATTTTTGATTTTATTATTTAACACTTTATATTATTTAATTTATTATTTAACTTTGACATTTCATTTTGTATTGATTATGAATTAATTATAGTTTTTATTGCATGCTGTCTGCATCTATAATTGTTGTGGCATTTACTGTGTAATTGTTTTGTACTTCTTGCTTTTTGTCATGAGATAATGTACACAATGTTGGTGTTCATAATATAAATAAAATAAATAAATAAATAAAAATTCTACATTTTTAATGATTACACGTAATCTACTTACATAGCATAATAAAGCCAGCTAAGGGGAGATAACACTTAATTGCCATGGTTTACCTGAAAAAGAAAAAATATTTTATGAGAAACACATCAGATCAAGAGAAACACTTATAAAACACAAAACAAAAAATTATTCAATAAATATTGAATTGTTTATTTAACCATTAGTAATTATTAAAATAAAATGAAACACCATTAAAAGGAACAAAACTTCTTTCTAAAGACAATATATAACTGTTTAATTTCAAAATTAAATATTTGTGAACGCACGTAAGAACTTGACCGTTGGCGGGAAAATTCTCACTGTGCAGGTTGCATCCAATGCGGTTGATTATATACCGAGTTGATTATTCATCGTATGCTCGTGACTAAGCTAGTTGGTTTGTCGCGGCCTTACTTGAGCAGCCATCATTAGGACCTAATGTTGTACTAGCTGCCTAACATTGCTTCTGCCGTGGTGGTGCCGGCGTAAGAATAGTACCCCACCCTCTCTACCCGTGGTTGCCGTAAGAGTCGGCTAAGGGATGTAATCCGGAAGATGGGCAGCAGCGTCTTCCTTGAACAATCACACCTAACGGCGCTCGCCAACCCGCCTGCCAAGCGTGGCGAGTATTCGCAAACCCCCGCCAGGAGGAGGCCTATGTCCAGCAGTGGACGTCCTATGGCTGATGATGATGATGTTGTTGTAGCATATTCATTTACGATAATTTTATTAGTATCTACTTAAACGACGGTGAAATGTATGAAAAAAAGCAGTTTTCTTTTATGTACTTTCGCCGAGAGCGCGACTTGCCATTTTCGGTTATTTTTTAATCCCAAATAATAAATTAGACGTTCTTTGTTTTTGGCATCGCACGTTGTACATCTTTCATTGTCAGGTATTTCGATATTTTGAAGAATATAAGGAAAAAGAAATTAAACTAGTCCGGTCATGCCCTAGTGAGCTGTCTAATTTACTACAGACTTCGATGGAATTTAAATCCGAGTCAAGTCAAAGTCACACAAATTAAGTCAAGGTCAAGTCTTTCATTATCAAGTATTTCTATATTTTCAAGAATTTAAGGGAAAATCAAATTAAACTAGTCCGGTCATGCTCGAAAGAGCTGTCTACTTTACTACCAACTTCAATGGAGTTTAAGTCTAAGTCAAGTCAATGTCACACAAAATAATTCAAGGTCAAGTCCGGTCATGCTTTAGTAGTGGTGAATTTACAGTAAAATCCTACAGATTGACAGCATAATAAAAAGATTCGAGACTTTACAAATAAAACACATACATAAACACTTGTAAAACCACAAGTTTTGAACATAATACGATTCTGCGGTCCCATTAAAAATTCCTGACATTTCTCACGTGGTAGGTACGTGTTTTTCTTTGGCTTTATTGCAGTGTTGCCAACCTATTACAATTGTAATAGATATAATACTTTTTTGTATGGTTTAGTACGCTATTACGCCGTTGGCAGATCTATTACGATTTTCGAAAAGTATATGGATCTATTAAAGTTTTAATATACCTATTACTTTTTTATACATTTTTTTATGTAATAATAATGAGCCGAATGAGACGCTCTCCTGATGTTAAGAGATAACGCCTGTCCATGACCATTGCAGCGATACACAGAACTTTGAGTAGCAAAACAAAGTCTAGAGCATCGCTGCCTTGGCGCTCATTACTTTGAGACTAGATGGTTAATCTCAACAGCCCAGTAATTCATATGATTATGATTATGCTTTATATGATTTCATGATCATAATATGTGTCTAAAGAATAAAGAAATATTTGAAGTCATCTATTAGGTATCTTGTTTCTTATTATTTGAAAATCCGACCTAAAAACCATATTATTTGTTGGTAATTTCATGCTCCTTTCCCGTTGTCGTTGCGTTTTAGTACGTTTTCTTGTCGCCGTCTAATACGGGACGAAATTTTCGATTGGCAACGCCGCTACATTGTCTTTACAAAAAAGTTGAACTAACCAATCAAATAATACTTATCACGCTGCCTTTATACATCAAACATAACGAATTAAAATTTAATGAAATTAGGAAAAGCCTCAACAAATCTTTTGGTTTTTCTTAATTGGTTTTTAATACTTTGTGAATATACATAAACAATACAAGATGAAAATATGAAATAGCTGATAGATCTTTTTTTATTATTTTTGACATCGTATTATGTGCATTCTGAAATATCTCACAGGACGCAAGGAAGCCGGCAGCTTGTTCCATTCCTTGGCCGTACGGATAAGAAACGTAGAGTCAAAACGTTTGGTCCGTACCCAAGGAAATTCCACTATATGGGTGGTAGTGGGCCGTCTTTCTACTTGTCCTGTAGTAAAAAGGAGAAGGTCGCACAGCTCCGTAGCACATTCTGCGAAATGAATCCTGTAGAAAATTGACAGACTTGCTACCCTCCGGCGGTGTTTTTTTCTACCAACTTTTCATCACCAATAAGTCGAACAGCTCGCCGCTCTACCGAATCAAGAGCTTGAAGTTGGTACTTGGCAGAAAAAAAAAAAAAAAAATAACGTATTATTTTGCGCCAAAAATTCACCATCTTGTTTTTTTTTTTAAACCATCCTTTGGACACTTGGGTTATTGAGACGAATCTAACGATACCTTAAGAGGAAACAAGTCGTCATTTTCTTCATACAAACGCTTTCCCCATTTTCCTTCCAGGATTTTAATACTAGAGCAATAATTTTTAGATAGAAAGTAGATACTTGCTAGTTTCATGCCCCTCTGTTTTTATTTTTTGATATAATAATATGTTTTTTTTATAAGAGCTAGGAATCTTCAAAAATCTTAAAATTTACCTAGTTTCAACGCTGTGTTTCAACGTCCAAATTCCCAATCTCATAGACATAATCTTAAAAAAATAAAATGCACAGGCAAAGAACACATCCTTCTTATTTACTTGTTAAAAGAAATACTAAAATCGGTCTAAATTTGGAGGAGGAAACAGAGGAATACGAAACCTCGATTTTGCTCATTTTATTTCGGGTTAATGAGCCCGAGGTGCAGTTGTCCCTTTCGCTCAGTATGTACGCGGGTGCTGCGTGCGGCGCGACAGAAATAGCTTGGTGAAATTCCTAATTTTCAAATGTCTCAGTTGACTGCTTTCCTCTTAATTGTCGTAATCCATTCGGCCGTTTGGAAGATAAAAGGTTATAAAGAAATATACACACATACATACAAGATACGCGCGAAAAACTTCTTTGGTAGTCGGTTACACAAAAAACATTTTTTGATTAGTGCTCCGTCAAATATTTCGCTTTCAGAAAGAACTCCGTCACCAAAAAAAAAGGTTGAAAACTGTTGCTCTGAGAGAAAAGGCGTTAGTGGTTGCCGTAAGAGTCGGCTAAGGGATGTAATCCGGAAGATGGGCAGCAGCGTCTTCCTTGAACAATCACACCTAACTGCGCTCGCCAACCCACCTGCCAAGCGTGGCGAGTATTGGCAAAACCCCCCAGGAGGAGGCCTATGTCCAGCAGTGGACGTCCTATGGCTAATGATGTGATGCAGGGGAGTGAATTTGAATTTGAAGTATGAGAGAGTGTGTATAAGTATGTTTTGTGTGTAGGTATTATTTTTTTTATTTTTACTTGTAGTAAAACATTATAGAAAATACGATGTGACTACGATGTGGATGAGTAAACAAACAAACTTTGCCACTTAATAATATTAGTAGAGATTTCCAGGAATATGATTATATAAGTATCTAATATAGGTACTTATATTTTCCGGGTAAAGTACCGGAGATAGCCTACATTTTAGCTGAGATTTTCTATGTGACATTGCTAAATAGATTTTGTTATCTATTTAAGTTATGTGGAATTTTCCACTTTACTTAGATAGATAGATTCTAGGAATTCTCTCAGTTAAGACTGTACTTACAATATCATTTTTTTTTTTCTATCTATATAAAATTAATATTAAGGGGGCTCCCATACAACAAACGTTCAACACTCGCAAGGGAATCAAAACCTACAGGGTACTTCCCGTGAACTCAGAATCTTGAAATTTGTTACGAAGTAACGTCTTATAGCACAGATAAAGAAAAAATTTCGAAAAGCATAACACCATTAAAAAAAAAATACCATACATTTTACTTATGTACCTACGCGAGTCCGACTCGCACTTGGCCGGTTTTTTGGTTATATTACGACGATATGAATATTTAATTTGCCCTAATACACATTATGTTACTATTTAATTGACATAAGCTCGTGTAATATCTAGTCATAACTGCGGCCGTGTCACGATATGTTTACAAAACAGCAAGCAATTATCATTACCGAGTTAAGACACAATAAGTCATGGAAAGGCACTCCTTTGTCTGGGATCTGGGATTTACCGACTTAAGTCGTTTTGCCTCATCAACAAGGAAAAATTAATTGATCTTCCTATTCGGAAAAATAAACCATTTTCCTGTCTTGTAAAGATAACTTTGCTCCTATTCCTATAACTAGCTGTGCCCCGCGGTTTTACCCGCGTGGTGATGCATGATGATGATGATGATGAGTGGATGATGATGAGCTTTCTTAGCGGATGCCTGCGTCATAACATCTGCCTGCATGCCAAATTTCAGCCCGATCCATCCAGTGGTTTGGGCTGTGCGTTAATAGATCGCTATGTCAGTCAGTCAGTCACCTTTGAGTTATATATATTTAGAAGAAGATTCATATGCTACTTTTATATTTTTTTTTATAACATAATGGAGACGCTTGGTGTTTGACCACAGCTTGAATACAAATAATAAAATACTTGAATACTTTTATAAATTGTAAATACATTTCCATTCCAGGCTAGGTGTGCTTTACCATCTTCGACCACACCGTCACTTAACATCAGGTGAGATGTGGTCAAACACCCAGCCTGTCAGCCTTAAAAAAAAACATACAGAACACCCAGACACAGAACAAACATTTGTTTAAACCACAATTTTTTTTTTGTCCTGGGAATCGAATCCACGCCCTACAGCTTTTGACGCAGATATTACAATAAGCCAACACGGCTGTCGTTGATTATTTTTTACAATTCCAGAGATACGCCAGTGTTAAAATTTGTCTATAACATAAAATTTTGACAAGAAAAAAACCGACTGCATATTGTTTTATCATGGATGCTATTGTCAGAACTGGACAACATGGGAAGCACCAGCCTTCAAATTAAAAAAAAAAACATCAAAATCGTTCACCCAGTCGAAAGTTCTGAGGTAACAAACATTTAAAAAAAACAGTCGAATTGAGTACCTCCTCCTTTTTTGAAGTCGGTTAAAAAAGTACAATGAACTCCGACTTAATGCGCCGCAAGCCAAGTACCATAAGCAAGCGTTTAATAACAATAAGAGGAATTACGTCTCACTTTTTACGATAACTAACAAAGACGACTCAAGGTAAAGAGAATTTCCTTCAAAGGGATTTACCTGATCAACAAAGAACAATAACAATATTTACAGAATGATATATTTTTTATAAAACTTCTAGCCGCGATTTGGCCTGCATGGAATTTAAAATGCTAAGCGAACATGGATTTTTTTAAGGCGCCGCGAGAAGTTTCCTTTGTTATCGTCCCAACGTCCCTGTCTTAGGATAACCTAAGACAGGGACGTTGTTCTAATTCCATACTTTTTTCTGTCGTTCACGTGAAGATTCGCAGATTGATATGCTAGGCCCTGAACCGGTAGTTTCCCTAGGTTTTCCTGTTCATGTGTATTTCACCCGTATGACATAGGTAAAATTCTCTTTTATCAATTCAAACAGATATCTTAATCTACATAATTAAGTATGTATATGTAATGTATGTATGTATATGTAATGTTTACGCAAACCTAGATAATGGCAATTTCCTCCTAGTCATGAGTTTTCTGTATATGTAGATACCTACACTTTTTTTTATTTAGATTTTGTATACACAAAATGGGCAAGTTGACTAACTTTGAAATAACGGGTACTTCACTCGAGTGCGAGTCGGATTCGCGCAGAAAGGGTTCCGTACCATTATCTATAAAAAACGGCAAAAAATCATGTCTGTTGTATGGGAGCCGGGAGTGCCCCCTTAAATATATGTTTTTTTTAAAGTATGTTTTTCTGTTTGTATATATATATAAATATGTTTTATTTACTTTTTCTTTTTCTCTCTCTGTCATTTTATATAATTATTATTATTTACTTTTTTACACCAACTTAAATATCTATTTTGTTTATTTCCATCCTAAGGTTGCCATGTACTTTGGTAATAAAAGGGGCGGCGAAATATAGCTGAAATCCGCGCTACTTGGACGACGTCTTAATCTCACAAATTAATATGCTTGTCCCTTAATATACAATTTTGCTTGATTGATGAATTAACTCTTTACGTTACGAGACAAGCTTCGAGATTTCACACCCGAAAGCGGCGGCATGTGCGTTCAAAGAAGCCAAAGTTAAATGTCATAGTTCTAGTCTAAGTCAACGGGAAGTATGTTTTGATTCCCTTGTTTCGCAATATGCGGTTTTTTGCGACACAAACTGTAACATTTGTTTTACGATTACTGACAAGTTAAACTTTTTCACAGCTGCGAGAGCCTATAGATCTGCGTATATGTTTATAATTTCAACTCGATACCTCTACGCGTTCCAGACGAGCAGACGGAGAACAAAGTGATCCTATAAGGGTTCTATTTGAGCTACGGAACCCTAAAAATACAGTTGAAAAATTGCTTGATTTGTGATTGATTTCAAAAATGTTCAATAACGCGAAAACCATGACACTTTAACATAGTAATTTTTTATTTTCTGAACACTAGTAAAGTTTCCTACACAAACTACAAAAAAAAAATATGAAAATGAAATGAAATCTCCTACTCATAGATAAAGGATTAGCCACTCTACGCGCATCCTGATATTTTTCTTAGCTTTCATAATATATTTAGCATCACTTGACTACACAGTATATAACAAAGTCAACCGTCGCGTCTGTCCGTCTGTTCGCGATAAACTTAAAAGCTACTGAACGGATTGCAAGTTTCACCAATAGATAGTATATAATATGGATATATTCATGAGGAAGGTTTAGGTATATAATTTGTCAAGGTTATATGTAAGTTGGTTGAAATATGATGATAATTGTTGGAAGTGTCGGAAAAAGTCAAGCCACCTGGGAGCTTTCATAGAAAACGCTGCCTAATCCCCTTGAGATATAACAAAACAATGTATGGCGGGATATTCCTCTTTTATAGATCTACATAAAAGTCCGCGGTGGCATATCTACCTTTTAAGGATAGCTTACTATACCCATTCTTATTTTACCCGTGCGAAGCCGGAGCGGGTCGCTACTATGTTCTAAAATAAAAACAAATTTGTTTGATGTAATCGTTTATTTTCGCTGTTTATCTTCGTACATATTAAACAATGTGTCATAATTAGGTACTTCATTAGTAATTATTCATCAGCCTGTTGATTTTAAAATGTAGGCTTTGGAAAGGGATTAGAACTAAGATCAAAAAGTAGCGTTACATCGGTGATATATGATTCAAAAATAAAGGTTTCAGATCTACTCTTCAAAAATGGATTCCTCTTGTTTGGCATGTCAATAATCGCATCGATGGTGGATGATCTGATTGTATAAGGTGACGTTAGATCAAGCGGCAGATGATGTGTAGGTTGAAGGTCCAAGAGAATGACCAAGTTTTTGAGCACAGAGTCTGGAATGGCGTTAAACTTTTTGCACGGATCCGGGCAGCATGGTTTTGGCGGTGGACGTGCGCAAGGACACGGGGGTGGTGCACACGGCGGAGGCGGTGGGGGGCAGGGCATCGGGGGTGGAGGCGGAGGTGGCGGACAAGGTATGCATGGCGGTTGGCACGGCTTCGGGGGGCAGGGTGGACACGGTTTTGGTGGCGGTGGTGGCGGACAGCAAGGAGGCGGCGGGCAACATGGCGGCGGGGTACATGGATCAGGCATGCAAGGTGTCTTTCCTTTAGGGCATGGGGTTTTTACTGTAGGGCAGGGCGGTGGTGGTAATTTCGGGCGCCGGAATGGAGGTTTTTTCGGACAAGGAGGTGGACAAGGACAAGGGGGGCAATAGGGAGGTGGACAACGAGAGGGACAGGGAGAAGGTGGCGGACAACAAGGGGGCGGTGGACATGGCGGACAACAAGGGGGCGGTGGACATGGTGGTGGACAAAAAGGAGGACAAGGTGGTGGCGGACAACAAGGGGGCGGCGGGCATGGTGGAGGTGGACAAGGAGGAGGACAGGGAGGCGGACAAGGTGGAGGTTTTGGACATCCGCAAGGAGGAGGTGGGCATGGTGGAGGACAAGGAGAGGGGCAGGGAGGCCGACAAGGTGGAGGTTTTGGACATCCGCAACAGGGAGGTGGGCACGGACAAGGAGGAGGACAAGGAGGGGGGCAAGGAGGGAGACAAGGTGGAGGCATTGGGCATCCGCAAGGCGGTGGTGGGCACGGTGGAGGACAAGGAGGGGGACAAGGTGAAGGACATTTGGGTGGCGGGCAAGGCGGGGGACATTTAGGGAGCGGGCATTTTGGTGGACAAGGAGGGCACGGCGATGGCGACTTGCACGGAGAGCACGGCCCATCTGGACGTACTGGTACTACTTTTGATGCTAACACTTCATTCTCAAGCTTCTCTTCTTGTATACATTTTAGGCAACACTCATGATAGTTACGTTCTCTTACTTTCTTAAGCATGTCAGATAGTTGTATTTCCTCTGTTTCGGTTTTTATTTCAGGTAAAAAAGGATCAATAATAGTGGCCGATACGTTTTTTTCAATGTTTTGATTGTCATTTTTATTTTTATTGAAGGGATCTGTTATAGCTTTTGTATTAGTGGTTAGCTGTTTAAATACATGTATGTCAGTAGTAGGATTATTCTGAGTAAGAACACATTTCGTTTGCATTTCATTATTAATATCAGATGAATTGGGTTTTTTCGGGTCACCCTTTGGTGAAGTTGATGTTAAATCTGTTTTTTCCAAAATATTTTCGTTTTTTAGTTCAGCTTCTTCGTCTTTTGATTTTGAACCTGTTAGTTCATATAAAGTGTTTTGTATCTGTTTTAGGAATCCTTGTGTTTCTGGTTTTTGCTGATCAGTTGAGTTACTTTGTTCTAACTCCTTCAAATTTGTATTATTTTCCTGTGTATTTTGTTCCAGTGGAACTGATTCTTTAACTTTAGTCGATTGCTGATTTTTCTCTCCTGATTCTCTTTGACCTATTATAGTTAGATAGATTTGGTCTAACAAACCTGGTTTTGTAGCTAGATCATCTTTTTCTTTTTTCTGTGTGTCAAGAGCATCAAGATCTAGTTTGCTCTGTAAGGTTGGTTCAATATCTTTGGGTATATCTAAATCTGAGTGAGTTTTAAATGTCTCTGTATGTTGTAGAGATTCAGGTTTTTCTTTTTTCTGTGTATTTAGATCAAGCTCCACCTTAATTTCTAGATTCGGTTGAATATCTTTCTCAGATGTAACTAAATCTGAGTCAGTAGTTAATGCTTCTATATGTTTCGGAGAGTCAGCTTTTTCTTTTTTTTGTGCAGTTAGATCAGGTTCTACCTTGATCTGTAAAATTGGTTTAATGTCGTCATCACATGTAACTAGATCTGAGTGAGTTTTTAAAGTGTCTTTATATTTTGGAGAGTCACTTGTTTCTTTTTTCAATGCGTTTAGGTCAGGTTCTATTTCGATTTGTAAATTTGTTTGAATATCTTTATCAGATGTAACTAAATCTGAAGGGGTATTCAATTCATCTATATGTTTTAGAGAGTTAGGATTTTCTTTTTTCTGTGCATTTAGATTAGAGTCCAGCTTGATCTGTAAGATTGGTTCAATGTCTTCATCAGATGTTACTAAATCTGAGCGAGTTTTTAAAGTGTCTGTATATTTTGGAGAGCCACCTTTTTCTTTTTTCTTTGTGTTCAGGTCAGGTTCTAGTTCTATTTGTAAAGTTGGTTGAATATTTTTATCAGATGTGACTAAATCTGATGGAGTTTTTAATTCCTCTGTATGTTTTGCTGGTACTTCATCACTTAAATAATAATCATCATTTTCAGCTAATTTTGTAGAGTTTGTGTTTTGCTTGCTAATAGTAGCTGAACTGGCTAAAGCTTGTAAGCCTTGATCAGTTTTTTCAGATGGAATACTTGCTTCTTTGGGATCTGCCCTAGAACTAAAGCTATTTTCGTAAAGTACTTCTTTGTCTTTAGATTCAGACAAACTAGTAAGTTTTGATTCAGTTTTAGGAATAGCTGATACGATGTTAGTTTCTGATTCACCAAAACCCTCAGTGGCTATTTGTATAGGTCCAATACTAGCATCATTCCTTTGTACTTGCATGCTTTTAGTTTCTGCTACTAATTTATCGAGTTCTTCAACGGGTTCTTTTTTAGTTGTTTCTTGTTGTGGTACTTTTGATGGTTCTTCAGATGTTTGTTGCTCCTGAGAAGCAATATTCATTTGGTAAAGTAATAAATCATGCTCAGCTGTTCCGGTTCTCCTGCTATCAGATTTCGCAGTTTGAGCAGCTTTCTTGTCTATAGTTATCATTGGTTTATAAATAGGACGTGACGTTTTTTTACTTTGATATGGTTTAGCTGGAACGGGAAAAGGTTTTAAAACGTTCGATTTTGTCATGTTAATTGCATATTGCGCTCGTGATTTGGAACTTAACTGTGGCCTTGTTATGTATGGATTGTCTTGGTCTCGTAAAATTAGTTCAGCTTGTATTTCTTGTTGTAGTTTATGCCCATCCCTATTTGAGGACAGTCCATAACCTCGCTCCAGGCAATTTTGTAATTGTTTCAGATTTTCATCCAATTGCTTTTCTGAAGCTCGACCTTCTTTTGAAAGTAGGGGTTGTAGTGTAGTCCTTATTTTCATAATATTAATAATAATATCTTGCCGTTCTTTATATTGTAATTCAGATTGTTTATCAAACAATTCGTTTCGTTCTCTTAATATTTTAACAATTTCTGATACTAATCTTGCTTGGCCGATCACATCTTTTGAGCTCGGAGGCTCTTGAGGCAATACTTGCATTAGCGGCAATTTTGAACATGCAGGTTGTGACGCTCCAAGTTTTCTAGCGTAATCTTCAAAAACATATTCTCCTGCTGTCCGTCCTCGTACATTATTTAACTTTTGTTCAGCTTTCTTTTCAATATCTTTGTGGGGGTCAAAATATTTGATTTCCATTTGAGTTGATATCGGTTGATCAGATGACTGATTACTATTATTTGCTAAATACTCTGGTTGATCAGATTGGTTACTATTGTGTGATATGAAACAATTTAGATAATCTTTAAGATGCTGTTGATCCTTAAGTTTATGATCGGCGTCGTTGGATTTTTCCATCACATTCATTCCTGTGTGACCTGTAGGTACAGAAGATTATTTGTATTTGATTAGCAGCGTGATGCACGCCAATATCTTTGGCTAATAAATGGCATCTGTCACGTCATTTGTGGTCCAATTTTTGTCGTTTTTATTTACCATTTAGATCCAATACCGGTCGGAGATGGTAAGCACACCTAGATTGAAATGGCACTGACTCTCAACTGAGGCTGCAGGAATACACCGTTGAGTGTTATGTTTGTGGTCAGAAAGATTATTTAATTACTTTATTGACATATTATGCAATAAAGCTAAAAAGCTAAAGATACTATAACCCGACTACGGAAAAAGTCAGTATGATTAAAGGAAACAAGCTTAATTAAGAACAAAAAACACGAATGTCAATTAACGCTTTTTTAATTTATAACCCGTGTCATTAGTGATGCCGTTAGAGTTATAACAATACTATATACATCCAAATCTGTTCAGGCATTGATAAATAATAGTGGAATAAAGAAACTCACATACATACATGAAAACATTGTCCGGTCGGACGGTTCACACGCTGAAGAGCGTGGGTTCAAATCCCAACGATGACCTCGAGCTGCTGGTGAAGGTAAACATAGTAAGGAAACCAAAGCATGGTGGTGAAGTATTTTCTAGTACTCGGCTGGCTAGCTATCTCAAGTTGCAAATATGTCGTCACCTAACGGTGTGTTCCGGCAGTTCTCTTGAGAACTAGTTCCTTTCCAGTCTAGATGTGTTTACCATATTCGACCATACTGTCACTTAACATCAGGTGAGATGGGGTCAGTTAGCCTGTCAAACATATAAAAAAAATACTGTTGGGTCGCAAGCCCCTGGACTCCGAGCTTTTTATTACGATATATGTCAGGCGCTCCCGTCCTTGCAACGCGAAGAACTCGGCGCCCGTACAGTTGCATTTCACAGAACAAAGTAAACTAACAGACACCTGAAATGAGTCTTCATTTTGTTTACCAAAAACGGTAAACAAAATTGACGCTAAAACGGTTTGAGTCCGTTCCACGCGCTATATTTGACAAAGCTTTTTAAATTAAGTTTCGTGGCGTGACAGCATGCCAAGTTTGTAAAGAAGAATGTGAATGAGTGTGGGTTTAGCACCTGAAACGTCTTTGTTGCAATATGATGTGGGATCTTTAAAACCTGAGGTCCCAGTAGTTGATTTAGGTGGGTCTGATGATAATATAATAGATTGTAGCAGTCGGCTAGAGTTTGCAGTCAAATGTTTTGGATTCTTTTCTCTATAAGATCTTTTAGTCTTGTCTATTGAAAGTAATATTATCGTTGGATGTTTAGTTTCTTGACTCGATTTCCCAGCTTGAAATTCAGGATCATAATATTTCTTTTCCTTTTTAATTTTCTGTTGTTTCGATTTCTGATGCGTATCGATTGATTTCAAGATGCGTGTCGGCTGATCTACGATTGGCGTGGAATAGAATATTTCTTGAGCTTGTAATATTGGAATAGGTTTCGCTGGTATGGAGTATGTCGGTGCTTTTCGGCGAAGATTTGGTCTTCCTCTTTGCCTTCCTAAATTATCTCTAAAATAAGGCACCGTATACAAATACTTGTGAGGTTGCACTATAGGTTCAGGTACATCATCGTCGTTTGTTTTTGTGCATCGTGTAGTTATATTTTTGGGCGGCGTCTCCGGTTGAAAATTAAACTCTTCCATATATGTTTCAACAAATGCATGTGGGTTGAACGATTCACGTTTTCCTTTTCCATTATGTTTTATATCTTTGCCAGACAAATTGCGACTCTGAATTATGAAACGTTGACTTTTTTTTATTCCTTTTCCTGATGAAAAGGATTTACTTGAAGTTTCAGACATGGGCTTCATTCCTAGAGACGTATGTACAGGATTTGTTTCTATCGATCGAATAATCTGCTCATAACTTTCGTTAGCCAATATGACTTTCTTATTCAAGTCATCTTCTTCTTCAAAACGTTTTTCAGCATCGGTTTTATTAAGTGTTTCTATATGATCTAATGATTTATCTGCTTCCTTATCACTCTTATAACTTAACGTCTTCTTATCATAATCATCGATTATTTTTATTTTAGGGTTAAATTGTGGTCTGGGGTCATTATTGCAGCATTTGTTGATAGTTTCATGATCAGCAGTTCCTCCGAATAACAAAGGCTTCTTTGTCGTCACAGAATCTTCTCGATCCTCTTCTATGATACGTGATTTTTTCGATACAGGCTTCAAATTGTTTGAAGTAGACGGTATGTTATCTGAATCTCTATTGTTATCATCTCGGCATCTACCTCTTTTTGTTATATGTTTCCACTTATCACCAGAATTTACTGGAAGCATACCGAGGTTTTCCATCATCTCCATTAATCGGTCATCTATCTGTTCGGGAGGAGCATCGATACAATTTCTGGAAATTGAATCGTAATAGTCATCTGCTTCTGGCGCTCTCTTCTCTTCAGATTCGTCATCACTCCGTGTCGACATATCTGTAGCAAAGTAATCTGGTTGGGTATTTGCATCTTACATTTTAATTTCAGTTGAGACTTTCCCTTCATCAAGTTTTATACTTTGATGGGTATGATGAGACCCAAGATTGTGTCCGCAATCACTAGTCATTACAAAACAACGCCGCCCCATTCTGAGCTAATGAATAATTTGAAACAAGCAAAGAATCAGAAAGTATTCTTAAATGATTCTTAATGAGTAGAAAGGAGGAAGACTATTATTTTATAATAGGATTACGAGTGCAATAAAGTGCAATCGAGGAATGGGAGATATAAGAAAGGAAAGAAAAAGATCTGCGGATGGTAATAAGAGTACGTAAAATAATACGACTCATGCCACGTATCAGTGTTATGCAATGTAGAATGGATTCGCGTTTCACTTTGTCTCACTGAAGCTTAGGTAACATCTGTAGAAGACCATTGCTCATATAAAATACCTATGCAGGCATTGTTCGATGATCCCCAATGGTCAGAATTTGAAATAACGACGCTAACTCTAAACGTAAGCTTTTTGCAATAGGCATGAATGATAAACGAACTTTCGTGGCGTTTCATGCTTACTTACACGAGACAAGTTAAACTGCATAGGGATGTGAAGGTAAATCATGTTTAGATATGTTTAATATTACTATAGTAAATAGTTTACGGGGTACAGATCTCATAGCGATATTAATTTCACACACGTGTAAAGCTAATTTTAATTTTATCGAGTAAATGGCTCGTTGTTGTTGAGTGGCAACAAGCTATACATCAGATACAATGCACATTTGTACAATAACATGTTCAATGCGTATCACACACTATCGACCCGACATGGTTCATATACAATGTGCGCTCAAAAAAACTAAGTCTTTCTGGTTTGTACAGAATGTTAAACAAGAATAAATTACAAAATATTTCAAAAACAATCCCTAAGTAGGATAAATATGAAAAAATACTTTAAAGACATGCAGTAGCAGCAATAAGCAACGGCAAACCACCAGCAAAGTAACAATTTCGGAAAATAAACAAATATTTTTTTTTAGCCCAAAAAAACAAAATTTCTGAACATGTTCCTGAAAAGGATCAGAAAAGAAGAATTTGTGCACGGTGCTACGAAACACTAAGACTGACATTAAATTCCAAAAAGAAAAAATATTTTGTAGCAAGTATAACAAGTCTCTTTGCGTAGCATGTTTATGTTAATACAATTTTTGATTTGTATGTGTTATTTGGTTTCATATAACCTTGTATTTACTTTTTAGGCACTTGTTTCATACTACTATTATTCTTTCATAATATTCAAGCTTAATAAAAAGAAAAACAACTTTGTTTTCTTCGTTCAACCAAAAAAAAAATTAAATAATAGCAAGCGCTATCAGTTTTTATTTACCTGACATTTTTGATTGTTAATTTCTCACTTACCGTTTCGATAATCTAAGGACGAAGCTAATTATGGATAAATAATACACGAGGATTGTAAAAGCATTAATATATATTATATGCAATATGCGTTAGCAAAGATAATAAAGCGTTAACATCATCTGGAGCAATGAGGTCGCACTGAAGTCTGATGGATAAATTTTTAGACCGCACCAGATGAGTTACTGATTTTACGATAGCATCGATATTATGAAATGGAAACAAAGACAGCATTGCAATTTTACTTTATTTTCGCTGGTTACCAGTGTTACTTCAAAATTATTGTAATAATTTGTTACACTCTCAATGTTTTCGGAACTTATTTGGGAAACCTAAGCAAGGATTCCCAGGGTAGCATGGGCGTTCGCAGGGATCACCGTATCTTGGAGGCGGGCGCTGCTTGCAGCCTTCTTTTGGGCAGACAAAGGGCTTCTTCTTCTGCTTTATCGGTATTGGCCATGATGGAATAGGAACCCAAGGCTCGAACCCATTCGCAAGAATAAGGGTCTCTAGCTTCCAGCAGTATTTACCCAAGTTTGAACCATACGTTGTAAATATATTGTTCTCTAATATCTTAAGTTGAGTTCCAACATTTACAGTTTTAATTCTTGTGACAAATCTTTCTGATTGTGTTAGGCAGGAACCTCCATCGAGAGGTCGTCTTTGTATGAATATTGATAAGCCAAAGTCCCAGATCAGTGTAAAAATGTTGTGCAATGTGTCTGCTAAAGAAATGGCCACAAATTTACAACATGGACATTTCGGGGTAGGACAAGGTGGAGAAGGAGGTGGGCATCCTGGCGTGGGTGGTGTACAAGGAGGGGGGCACTTAGGTTTGCAAGGCCTGGGGCAAGGAGGGGGCGGAGGAGGGCAGGGAGGCGGTGGAGTAGGCTCTGCTTTCGGACAAACCGGCTGAGGTGGTGGACATGGCGGTCTTTCTCTTCCGCATTTTCCTTCAATAGGATCCACCTGTGTCCATCTCGCTAAATACTCTCGTCGGGTGCGCCGCCTCACTCTTTTCAGTATCTCTGAAAGAGAAATGTTTTTATCTTTCGGCAAAGGTATATCAACCTCAGTCACGGGTTTAAATGATCCGGAAGAGTCCTTTTGCAATTTTTCATTGGACAGATGTGATTCTTTCGGCGAAGGTTTTATCGCAGTGCTAGCTTTCCATTGAGCTTCTGGTAATAAAACAAATGCTGCTGATGGTCCTACAGGTGGCGGGCCGTTTGTTGGTTTCGGAGTGTCCTTTGAAACAGGTTTAATAGGTGTCTTTTGATCGATGGAGGTGCTGGCATCTAGGCCAGGAGCATTAGGCGCCTGTTCCTCTGTGACGAAGTGCTGGTCTTGGCAAAACTGCGTGATCTGCCTTTCAGGACTTGGCTCGTTTCCTATAAAATTTTGCCTCTGCGTAAAATTTTCAGCATTGGTGAAGCCTTGCTGATAAAAGTTTGGGTTTTGCGTTACAAAACCTGCTGGTTGCTGAAATGGTTTCAAATTGGGATTAAACATAGTCTGAGATGTTCCTGTAGATTTCGATTCCATATCTTTTACGTTATCTCTTATCGTTTCCTTATAACTTTCTGGGGTGTGCCTATAGGCAAAGTATGGTGATATTCCGTCTGCATATCCCATAGTGTTCATATAATACGGGTATTGATTCCAAGGATGGAATTGATAAGGACAATATGAAAATCTTTGTTGAAAATTTTCCTGTTGCATTTGATGTGGATCAGCAGTAATAGGAGTTGAATGTGACTGTTCTTCTTTTTTAGGGCCAATATCATGCAAATATGGATATTGACGATCTTGGGGATCCTTTGAAACTTCGTCATAGGATGGATCTCCTATATGTTGATCTAGGAAAACATTTGGGTTTGAGTCTGCAGGCATATTATAATTAATTTGGTTACTCTGTTGATTATACTGATTCATCTGACAAGCAAAGTTGTCCTGAGAAACTTGATCACAAGACAGACCGCCTGTGTGCTGATCTAAAAAAAATTTATCTGTATTTTCATCTTGAGATACTACATTTTCATTAGATTCATGTTGACCTGGAAAATTTGTCTTTAAAGGATCCTGTGAATCTTGGATGCGAATCTTGTCTTTATGTCTATCTAGGAAAGTTTCATTTGGGTTTGGGTCTTGGTCTGTGTATATGCGCATATTTTGATCAAATATTGGACCCTTGTGACATTGAAAATATGGAAATTCCTTCATCCATGGATAATGTCGATGAAGTGATGAGTTTGAATCGTATTTTTCATTGTTACCTTCTTGAATGGGTTCTGAATCGGATGAATCAATCTCAGACTTCTTGTCTTTTGTGTGGTTAGCGGTACATTTATCAACAAACATATGATTTGGGTCAACTTTTGAACATGGTTTATCTTTTTGTGATTGTTCAGGCACTAACCAGTAATTTTGAAAACAAGGATTTTGGTTAGGATATATGTAATTTTGATAATAATTATTATGATATAACATGTTTTTGTTAAGTTGCATTTCTTGGTGGGTTAATTTTGAATTCGGCACTTGGGTTTGATTGGTCATTGCTGATTGGTCTGCAGTTTGTTGTGTGTCAGCGGCGTCTGATTCTGGGTCATTTTGAATCTGGTCAAAGTCTTTTTCACCCAACAAACTATTTTGCTGATTAGAAATTTGTTTCAATTGTGTGATGCTTTGATTGTAATAATATGGCATGTTTCTGTTCAGATACATTCCTTGATATTCTGACTCAGAATATGTTCTGAAAGTCTGATTAGCTATTGATGATGGATCTTCTATTGTCCTGAGCGATCTTTCTTCATTTTCCTTTTGTTCTGTGTCTTTCGGTAATTTGCTTCTGAGAGGTTCAAAGCTTTCAGAACTTAAACACAAACTGTGATGTGACAAATTGTGTTCAGTAGGAAAATCACCAGAAGGTGAGATATTTTGATCGTAATAATATGGCATATCCCTGTTAAGATACATTCTATGACATTCAAATTCAGGAGCCTGATTAGATATTGACGGTTGATTTGAGTCTTTGTCTGGTTTTGTAATGTGCGATTTTTCGTCGTTTTCGCTTCGTTCCGTGACATTTATTGTATGGTCTTTTAGGAGTTTATAGCTTTCCATTGATGGTTGGTCTATAATTTTCTTTGGTCCTGTGAGCGATTTTTCGTCATTCTCGTTTCGTTTTGTAGCATGTGCTCGAAGTGGACCATAGCTGTAGGTTTTAGTATCAGAAGCGATGATTTTCTCACCGTGTGGGTTTATGATGCGTTCAACAGAATCATATGACTGTCTCTTTTTTGTCATGCTAGTTTTTGGATGACATAGTTCATCAGCCACTGACACATCTTCGACATACGGATGCTTAGTTGATTGATCATTTCTTTTACTGGTACATAAATTTACTGCTTTTTGTTTGTCTATGACATTACCCACGTCATTTTCTTTAATATTTTGACCTAATAAAAGGGGCCTAGGGGAATTTAATTGTGTTTTTTTCTCTAAGTTATTTTCTTTTTTTATTCTTTTTTCATCTGCATTTGGCGTTTTTTGTTCAGTATATCGAATTCCTGCTTCACGGAGTCTTGATACAAAAGTGTGTTTAGGAGTCGCCTTCAATGTTCTAATATGAACGTTCTTAGCCGAATCCGCTTTTTCATATTTATCAGAATCAGTTGGTGGTTTATTTTCACATTTTATTGCTTCTAATTCAATTTCAGTTTTTGAAGAGGGTTTCCGGGGTTTCTTAGAAGTATCCATTTGGATATGAATTGTAGAACTACCTGCAGTTGTCGGAACACCTAGCTGTTGCATTTCTCGTTTCAAACAATTATTTAACGCATTGTTAGGAGTATTACGATTACGTTTAGTGATAGAATCGTACTCATCTTGCTTATCCCCGCCTGATGTATCACCAGACTTTCCACTTTGAGTAGAAAAGTTACCGGAGAAATTTACTACACCATAAGTCATTGACGAAACTTTACTTAATAAATCAGAGTTTTCTAACCTTCGAACCATTTTTCTGTATTTATTTCGTACTTCCGCCTTAATTAGAGTCGATTCTGCACCTTCATTAACATCTAGTGGGCGTTGTAAATCATGACCTAAAACTCTTGGAGGTGTATTGAATCCTTCAATTTTAGGTTTCTCAGCTTCAACCAGGGGTGTCTCGTCAATCATTTCTATTTTTTGTGCAAGTTGTTCTTCTATTTGTTTAGCAGTGGTTGATAGTAATACCGTGCCAACTTCTTCAGGTGCCTTGGTGTGTAAAACTTTTTCAGAGTCAAGAGGTTTTGCCTCGCCAAAGATGGCAGCTATTACTTTATCACACTTGGCCTTCTCGTAATGAGCATTAGAATCGATTTGGATACAAGATTTTTCTAGATTTTGTTCTTCTTCACCTTGTTGTTTCTTGATTGCTTTCTTTAGTTTTATTATGTCACTAATAATGATACTCTGTATTCTCCTGATTTCATCATGAGTCCTGACAGGACTAAAAAGATAATCAATAATTTGTTTACATTTCCATTCATTTTCCTTGTCTGTTTTTGTTGATTTCTGTGACGTCTTCGCCGTGATTACTGAAAAATAGCGAATAGAGCCATGAGTATGCTAAGTTTATGTTTGAAAATATACGATCATAACGTGTCACGGACTTCGAAGGCTTTGTTCGCCATTTTTCTTTTCATAAAAATCTGGTGAGTATATGTATGTATATAGCTACTGTAAAACTATGGCGGTATGTGTTTAGATATGGCATTATCTAAGCTACAGCTACTAGCAATGAATACCAATATTTTAACTATTGATAACTATATATGACTTTAACTTACATCTTTGAAATTTTCCTAGAAACCGTGTGTCTCCTCGGTGCCTAAGCGTCAAAGCAAGAGACCATGCTCGTTTGAGTTTAAGCATTGTTATTCGGAGCATCTTGCTGTGTTAATATTTAATGTTACAATGATAACCAGCGAAAATAAAACAACATTTTTTTTGCGGTAGAGCCTATATCAAGAAAAATTTTATATTGTTTTTATGGCATTGTATTGTCACATAATTCTTTTTACGGTACACAATCTTCTGTTTAATTTTCTGCCAGTGACTTTTTACATTTTTTTATTAGTTCTATGAACGCATCGAATCGAACTCGAATTTACACAAGACGTTTCATTTCACGAAATTAAATTATAAAGTACATTCACTATCCGAACCGGGAACAAACTCGGTTGCCGATAATGGTTGCCGGAGGAGAATGTGAGATATGGATAGAAAGTTATTTCTGAGTTGAATAACAGTCGATTATGCTTTAATTAATTTCAGACGTACTCGAATTTTTTTTTGCTATTGCGTATCCAGTGGCGGCCTTAGCAGGGTGGCAAGCAGGGCAACTGCCCGGGGCCTCGCTCTTGCAGGGGTCCTCGCACAACTACTCAAGTAGAAAAAGTGTATCAAAAAAAGTATATCATTTGTGTATCTCGCACCTCGCACTTCACAAAAACCCACCTGAACGCACTGTTTCATTATTAGTACAAGCATGTTAACGGCCACTCGAGCAGTTGAATTAATTTTATTTATTAAAACGGAAACAAAAAAAGGGCCGCAATATTTAAGGCCGCCGCTGGCGCAGTTCTAGGAGCTGGGTACTGGGTTAGCTTAGCTGAAAAAGTAAGTCATTTATTATTATTAGTCATTGTCCTCTTCAGCTTGATTCGCAAAACGGAACGTCATTTCAAATGCGAGAAAATAACAAAGATGGCTGAAGAACAGGTGAGCACCAAAATATTGTGTTTTTAGATAATTTTAACTGAATTCAATAGAATTACTGCTATAAATATATTCGCTAAAACAGTTTCATAAATATTACAACAGTCATTTTGAGCTACTATCTCAAAAACTTCATTTTTTGTTTACATTTAGAATTATGAAGTAGAGACCTCACAGTGAGATTTATTGTTCCAATTTTCGTTTGTTACTTTATTTGTTACACTTTCTATTGTAAAACTGCAATAAGTTGTGCAATATGAAACTTTAATAGTAGTTGTGTCATTTTACCGGCGTTTTGGTTAGGAGTAGTCGTTCGTGTTGACATACTTTGTACCCTTGAAATTATAATCACGGCGACGAATGCATATATGCCCAGGGGGTATTAAAAACGTATTTACAAAAACAAAACCATTTCTTTCTTTTTATTAATCTTGAAGGTAAAATCTAGTAAGAATAATACACTCTATTTCTTTATTTAATGCGTGGAAATCTATTTAAGAACTATAACATTAACTTTGATGTCGATCGCTGTTACGAACTGAATATTGTAAATATGATATTTACAGGCCATGTCAGTAAATGTTTCCAATAAACACAAAATAAAAATATTTCATTTTTAACTAACATTTACCAATGAGGAAATATTTGTAAATACCGAGATATATTAATTAAATTAAGTTTATAGTCAAAATGTAGTTAATCGTCTACATCTTGATCCTTCTGTTCAGACTAAGCTTCAAAACGTTGAACATCAACAAGAAATAGTCAGTTTTTTATTGTATTACTAGTTTGTTACTTGCGAATTCATCTGCATGGAATTTATCAAAGAATCTGTGCAATTTTCTTAATTATTCTTTTCGTCAGAACCCTTTACAAAGTATTAGAAAACTTTACAAACAGATAAATGAAATTGGTTAAGTCATTCTCGTATATGTTACTATAGATTCATATATACATCCCAGGCTTATATTTAAGATGTTAGAAGACACTGGTTAAATTTTTTCTGCTAGGACTTGCCATTGTAGGTATAAAATAGCTTTGTACCTCTGTATCCTCACTAATTGGAACTATCTAATGACCCCACCACTAGAGCACATCTTTACAGCAGTTACGAGAGCTCTTATGATATGTGCACTCCAAAATAACCTCTCATTGTTTGAATAGATATCTTTTTTTTTTTATCACTGACAGGCTAGATGTTTGACCACAACTCACCTAATATTAAGTGATGGTGTGGTTGAAGATGGTAAATTACACCTAGCCTGGAATGGTACTGGCTCTCAAGTGAGGCTGCTGGAACACACTGTTGATGCTTGGCGGCAGATTTTCAATGGTGGTAGCTAGCCAGCCGAGTACTAGAAAGTACTCTACCACCACGCTATGGTTTCCTCATGATGTTTTCCTTCACCAGCAGCTCAAGCTCATTGTTGGGGTTTGAGCCCACACCTTTCGACATGCAAACCGACCATGCTAACCACTGAGCTATAATATCACTATTGAAATTAAGGGTTAAGCTTTTTTTAGCCAATAACTAGAACTCACCAGACTAAAATTGATTAATTTATGATAGGGTATAGTAAAATTGTAATTAAATAATTTATTAAAAAAGAATTATGAAAAAAAATGGTTTTGCTTAATATACTATAATCTAAAGTATGATTATTTGCATAATCTAGTCCCAGCCTACCTATTGACCTGTACTACCTGGTAGGCTTTGACCTACCAAAGAATAGAAGAATAGAACTCGATAAAGTGATATAGTTTTGTGGTTAATGATCCTAAACCTCAAATGAAATAGTTTGTTTCTTCTTTTGTAGAGGTGATAGCTCAGTGGTTAGCACCGTTGTTTCACGTGTTGAAGGTTGTGGGTTCAAACCCCAATAATGCACTTGAGCTGCCAGTGAACTAAAATATCAAACCAAATAATATTTTAAAATAAGTAGTAGGTTCACTGTGTTTCTATATACAAAAATGTGTTTTCTGAGATATTCTTTGACATATGTATATTCATTTAAATAGTAAAATGAATTGTTTTTAAAGAAATGTTTTCGTGTCTGTTTGAAATGTTTGAAAATTCAAATTGGTAATACAAATAGGTAATTTATTGTACATTAGTATTTTGGCATGTAGGCTGTTTGCATGTTTTTTAATTTTAACTAAGTCCATGGAATGAACAATTTTTCCTTTTCTTAAGTTATACTGATGTTTATCTTTATTTTTTAAACCCTGACCCAAAAAGAGGGGTGTTATAAGTTTGATGTTGATGTCTGTGTGTCTGTCTGTTGCATCGTAGCTCTCAAACGGATGAACCAATTTCAATGCTGTTTTTTTCATTTGAATTTCCTGTTTACTTGTGGTGGTTCTTAGCTAGTTTTTGATAGGTTTGATTAATTGTGTAGGGGGTTTTTTAAATTTTTAATTTAATTGGCAAATTAGCTGCATGAATTTCTAACAAGGATATTACTGTCATTATTAGTGTGCCAGACTTTACACTTCTTCGAGAACTTTTTGTTTTAAGAATTCAGACGTTTAGTTTTCCTTCAATGTTTGAAGTCATCGCCATATTTCTTTTGTGCTGAGAAACAAAAATGCATCAGTGGTAAATGTGTTTTTTTTTTGTTCTTCCTGTACTTCCCCCGACACAAATCGTGGACATTGTCAAGCTGAACATTTGCTTGCGCAATTTGCTATGATAAATTGATTGGTTATTTTGACAACATTTATCAAAAGCCAGTATTTTTTTCTTTGTTTATTTGTTTTTCCTTGTTAGTTTGTATGTACATATTATATAAATATTGTTGGTAAATGTTTGTTTGTTTTAAAATAAAATTGTTTGTTCTTGTGGTTTACAGGAGGTGATTCAAATAGAGCTGCTGTGTAAACAGCTGTACGAGTCTCAAGACCCTGTCATCAGGGAACAAGCGGAGAAGGCTGTGGTTGCTTTTCAGGTCCGTTAATATAATAACCGTACCATATACTTAACCGGAAAGAAAATTCTAGAGATTAATGCTTTGTCATGTGCAGCGTGAAAGATTGGTGTCTACATATTCGGTGAATGTAATTTGTTGACATTTATGGCAGTAGTAAGTTACAAAATAATATGTGGCATACTCATACTGCTGTCATTAGCTGATATCATTGTTTTTTTTTTCTGTTTTAGACTTGTTACCATATGAATGTTGTAAACTCCTGTTTGGAGTTTTGGCGGGAACGCGGTGAGCGTCGTGTCGCCCCATTGTATTTTTTTCTAAAACTAGTGTTTTTTCGAGTTTTTATGCATAAAAATAGTGGTGTTTTATTTATAAAGTGCCGAATTACAAGCGCGAGTGTGGGAGAATGATATACTGTGGTTAAACATGACTTGTCGTGTTGCTTCCAAAACTCCATCCAGAAGCTTATAGTAAAGTCGCCACTACTTTACTAAGGCATTACTTGATTTGACTGGGACCGACTGGACTTGATCAAGACTAGACTGACTGTAACTATAGATGATGAAGAAGCTGAAAAATGAAGACTACTCACAAAATATAGAAACATTGAAACTGGCAGAATGCACAGAGTGCGATGCCAAGAAAGATAAAATAAAATTTGGACGTTTTTAAGGCTAGAGTGAATAGATTTCTTCTAGTTCGGCGTGCTCCATCCTCGGCCGCGCCGTCGCTTTCCATCAGGCGAGTTGGTGGTCAAACGTAGATCTATTTAATAAAATAAAACTAATTCTATATTTATGTATAAATACTAAGTGTACACTTTTTTTAAATGTAATAGTAATAAGACGAACGAGACGCTCTCCTGATGTTAAGAGATATCGCCTGTCCATGACCATTGCAGCGATACACAGAACTTTGAGTAGTAAAACAAAGTGTAGGGCATCACTGCCTTGGCGCTCATTACTTTGAAACTAGATGATTAGTCTCAATAGCCCTGTAGTTTCGCTAGCTGCAGTACCCTTCAAACCGGAACACAGTAATGTGTACACACTACTGCTTGGCGGCAGAATATCTGGTACCTACCTAGACGACCTCCTGCTAAGGAAATCTACCAACAAGTGAATACACATATTAAAACTAGGTGTATAATAAGAGTGTTATATACAAAGTATTAGTGTGGACTGTTGGTGTTTCTAAAGCACTACATATAAAACATAGTCGTCCGCCGCGTCTATCTGTCTGTTCGCGATAAACTTAAAAACTACTGAATGGAATATCATGCTACTTTCACCTATATAGTGATTCATGAGGAAGGTTTAGGTATATAATTTGTCAAGGTTTTGTGTAAATTGGTTGAAATATGATGATACTAATTTATATTAATTTAAATTATCACAACTTCCCGTTTTTTTATTTGTTGATAGGCTAGGTGTTTGACCACAGCTCACCTGATGTTAAGTAACGGTGTGGTCGAAGATGGTGAAGCACACCTAGTCTGGAATGGTACTGGCTCTTAAGTGAGGTTGCCGGAACACAATGTTAGATGCTTGGCGGCAGATTTTCAACTAAAGGGTGGTAGCTAGCCAGTCAAGAAGAAAGTACTTCACTTTACTGGCAGCTCAAGTGTATTATTGGAGTTTGAACCCACAACCTTCAATGTGTGAAACAACAGTGCTTACAGCTGAGCTATCACCTCTAAAAATGTACTCGTAGCAGCAAACTATTTCATATGAGGCTTAGGATCATCAACCACAAAAACTATTATAATAATGAGAGGCGAGCGGCATAACTAAGTACTAATTATTACACTAATAAAATTATATGTATTTTGTATCAGACTGAATGGCTTGGCTCTCATGAATATTCACTATGGGATAGAAATTGATGCGAGTGAAGTAGTGGATATACTTAAAAAAGAAACCAGTAGTTTAGTTCTGTAATGCGTATAATCAAATGAACCTGCTGTTTTTTTTTTTTTCATCTTTTTTTTTATATTTATATATATATGGTTTATTCCATTCACTTTTAGTCGTTTTATTTTCTTAAACAAAACACTAAATCCTGGCTACGCCCGTGCCATATGCACTACAATAAAGTTTTATTCTAATCTATGTGGAACTTGTTACAGGAAGCTCTGGACACATTGACAAAATGCCAAGCGTTACTGGAGAGAGCAGACTCAAGTTACTCACAGCTGTTAGCAGCCACCACGCTTGGCAAACTTATCAGCAGGTAAATTGGGTTCAGACTTCTCTGTATAGAAACGGGTTTTGCATTGTGGTCGGGTAATTTCTAGTATTTGGCTGGCTAGCGATCAAGCTCAAGTTGAAAAAATAAACTTATTTTACAAAGTATTATTATACCTGCTAGGTACCTACTGATCTGTTTGAAGTCGGTGCCAAGCACCGGCACCTAGGCTAGGCTAAGCACCGACTTCAAACAGATCAGTAGGTACCTAGCAGGTATAATAATACTTTGTAAAGTAAGTTTATTTTTCGCTTTTTAGCCCTGATGTTTTTTTCTTGAAGTCGGTTTTACTTTTTTTTTTAAGTTTGTTTATCTTTAAACGAGCAATTCTTTTATATATATATATATTCTGAATCTCGGAAACGGCTGCAACGATTTTCATGAAATTTTGTATCCAGGGGGTTTCGGGGGTGAAAAATCGATCTAGCTAGGTTTCATTTTCAGAAAACATCGTTTTATCCATGTTTTCAGCCAAGCAATGCTCGGTCAACCAGGTACTTTTCATTATAACCAGTACTTTCGCGAAGCCCTCACAGAGGCTTTGCAGAGACCTAGGGATCCGCGGAGCACACTTTGAGTATGCAGGTGGCCTTAGAGTAACACCGAGCATAGATAGCTCTTGTGTGAGTTCAAATTTAGTTTGGTGATTTCCACTAAAACATTGTTTTTAAATAATTTGATATTTCTTTCCTTTCAGGTCGACTGGCAGCTTGTCGACTCAACAGCGGTTAGACATCAGAAACTATGTCCTCAATTACCTCGCTACAAGGCCCAAACTGGCTAATTTCGTTGTTCAGGTATTGAATTGTTTATTTATGATTGACAGAGTAGGTGTTTCCCTGTTCTGAAGCAGCCAGGGAGCTTTTCATTTGTGTGAGTCGCCTCAAGTGGCCTATGATTATTTGTGTGTCTGCAGGGGAATGAATGTGTGTATAAGTATGTGTTGTGTGTAGGTATTATTTTAACTTTTTTAAAAACATTAATATAATATTGTAGGACACATTACACACAGCGCCATCTGACCCCAAACTAAGCAGAGCTTGTGCGATGGAAGTCAGATAACTGATAAAATACATAAATACTTTTTTTTTTTTGTAAATACATACTTATAATACATACAGAACACTCAGACACAGAACAAACATTTGTTTATACCAAACAAACATTCGTCCTTGGCGGGAATCGAACCCACGCCCTACAGCTCAGGCAGACATACTCCCAATGAGCCAACACGGCTGTCAAAAAAAAAAGAGTAGGTGTTTGACCTCAGCCCAGATTTTTAGCAACGGTGTAGTTGAAGATGGTAAACACACTTAGCCTGAAATGGAACGTTCTAACAAGTAAGGCTCCTGAGCACACCGTTAGATGCTTGGTAGGAGATTTTCAACTTCTAAGTACTCTACCACCATGCTATGGTTTCCTCACAATGTTTTTATTCAATGGCAGCTAAAACTCATTGTTGGGGTTTGAACCCACGCTATCAATGCTATATTAAATATTTTTTTATATAATACCTGTCCATAACCTTTGCAGCGATACACAACTTTGATTAGCAAAACAAATTTGAGATAGTGGTTAGTCGCAATACCCCTGTAATGGTCATTGCAACACTGCTTGACCATATGATATCTGATACTGCGGTGAGAAATAGACATGGACAAGTATTTTATAACTAGCAAAAAGCTGAGCTTTGTGAGGGCTCGCGTAGTTTTTCTAACGGCTAATAATAATTTATAAGACAGTTGTTATTTTACAACCTGATTCTAGTGGTGTCATCTAGTATTAAGTAGATTAACTACGATGTATTTGAGTATTGAGTTTAGATCTGTTGCAGCGTTGTTAACTCTTTGGTTTTCTAACAGATGGCGTTAGTAGTACAATAATATTGTATCCAATGAATACAAAATTGTTAATGTTCATTTTTTTAATGGTTATAATTTTTTTTGACAGATAACACATCTAGATATGAAGTTAAATTACTATGTTAAAGCACAAATCTAAAGGCGTGATAGTTTTTCAGTAAAGTGTACCACAAAAATGCTCAGGCTGTGGAATAGTGTTAGGGCTCACTTTGCTCGCCCTGATAAGTTGCGATTTCCTTTGAAATTATAAAAATCTGTATTGCAGGCTCTGGTGGCCCTGTTCGCTCGCATCACCAAGCTCAGCTGGTTCGACATGGTCAAGGAAGAGTATGTGTTCCAGAATGTAGTCAATGATGTCACCAACTTCTTACGAGTAAGTATATGATGCAGATAAAAGTTGATACTTCCTATCCTAATTCTAATTTCCTATCCTAATTACAACTTCCTATTCTAATCTTAATTTCCTATCCTAATTCCAACTTCCTATCCTAATGTTTTCTTTTTTTAATGACTGACAGGCTAGGTGTTTGACCACAACTCACTTGATGTTAAGTGACGGTGTGATCGAAGATGGTAAAGCAAACCTAGCCAGGAATGGAACTGGCTCCCAAGTGAGGCTGCCGGAACGCACCGTTAGATGCATGGCGGCAGATTTTCAACTTGAGGGTGGTAGCTAGCCAGCGGAATACTAGAAAGTACCCTACCATCACGCAAAAAATTCCAACCTCCTATCCTAATCCTAACTTCCTTCCCAAATTAAAAAATAAAGAAAGAAGTCTGGGAACTCGCTACATTGTAGTGCATTACTTGAGACATTCGATGGTTAGTCGCAATAACTTTGTAACATTGCTGTAGTACCCTTTAAACTGGAATACAGTCACGTTTACACACTACTGCTTGGCGGCAGTGCCTAAGCGGTTGAACCTAAGTACATAACTGACTTCCTGTTATGGGAATCTACCACTAGTGAATAATTGAATCCCTCCCTTCCCGGTTGTCCCCACCTACCCTCATTACCATCTATCGTTATTATGAATTATTATTAAACATATTTTATTTTAAATGGAAAACGAACAGCTGCTAATTGGTAAAATAAATAGAAGATAAGTTATAACACAAAGGCCAAAAAAGTTCTCATTTGTGTTATCTAGATTAGGTTTAAGTGCCCGAGCCCGCACCAGCGCGGGGACAGATGTAAGAATACCATATTATTATACACATAGAAATATAAAATTATTATAATGAGTGTTACTGTATGTACACAATAATATTAATTCTTAGTAATTCAATATATAATAAACTAGTAATTCTTGTATATATGTGGATATATATATAATCTGAATCTCGGTAACTGCTCCAACGATTTTCATGAAATTTAGTATGCAGGGGGTTTTGGGGCGATAAATCGATCTAGCTAGGTTTCATTAGTTTATAAAACCAAGCAAAGCTCGGTCATCCAAGTACTAAATATTAATATGAATATCTCATACCCTCTTACCAAACTACCATACCCCCTACTTAGAAACCTCCCGTCCCCCTAAACCTTCTTGTACATTAAACCTGTTGTACATTCACAGAGTCCAGAGATGTGCACCATCGGAGTTCAGCTTCTGTCGCAGCTGGTGGTGGAGATGAACCAGGTCTCCGAAGCGGATGCTAACAGATCTCTAGCTAAACATAGAAAAATCGCCTCTTCATTTAGGTAATATTATATACAATATCTTATTCAAAATCAAAAAGTCATTTATTCAGTTTAGGCCCTGGTAAGGCACTTATGAACGTTAAGTTACATGTTTGAATCTACCACCGGCTCGTAATTACACTTCAACTGCGAAGACTCCGGCAAGAAACTCAGCATTTTTTTGTGGATCTTTCTTTTCATATTAGGTTCAGTTTACAGTTATAAATATTAATACACATTAATGCTTACTACAATTGTCACTTAGCCAGGGGGATGCAAGTGCAGAGAGGAGCTACTACAACCATATATTCCTGTCTTCTACATAATGAGCCACCTTATAGTAGGCTTTGTCAATTAACCTCTGCTTTATAAACTGCTGTATTAGAAATACATGGAGGTAATTTGCCAAATAACATAGATAAACTTCAATATAGCTTGTAAAACAGAGAATAGCCTGTCGTGCCATGGACTAGGTTAGGTATAGTTTAAAAGCGTCATGCTAATATATAAAAAAAAAAATATATATATATATATATATAATAAATTGCCTAAGTGTCACACACACCAGATGTGTAAGCCATAAGTTTGTTATAATCTAGGTAATAAATTCTTAAATACCTACTTGAACTGTAATTTCCGAGATACAAGTATAATAAAAGAATATTTACCTTACGAACTAATTATATAAAACTTTTTTTTTCGGTTTCATCCGCGCGATGATGATGATAATGAAAGGTAGCCTATGTGTTAATCCAGGGTGTCGGCTACCTCCATACCAAATTTCATTAAAGTTGGTCCAGCTTGAGTGGAAGAAGTAACAAACATACAAACACACTCACAAACTTTCGTTTTTATAATATTAGTGTGACTTACTATACCTACTACACACGCTGACAATAAAAATATTTTAAATTTGAATTCGATATTATATTATTTTCACGACTAGGTATTAATTTTAAAATCGTAAAAAAATACCAATCAAATTGTGAACCTCCTCCTTTTTGAAGTCGGAAAAGAGCCAAACACGCGGCGCGTGTTATTCAGCACAGTTGTTTTGAAAGTAGGCTTGACGCGCCTGACGTGTCTGGGCCTGAAGTCGCACTGCGAACCCATTAGAAAAAACACAACGTGAGTGTTTTCAGCAGTTAAAGTGTTAAATGATACCGAACTTTAAAAAAAAACCGCCCAAGTGCGTTTTGGGCTCGCGCACCGAGGGTTCCGTACAAATCTGTAGGTATATAAGTAAAAGTTTGGGTTTTTTTTAATGGTAATTTATGCTCTTCGCAATTTTTCCTTTATCTATCTAAATATATATAACTCAAAGGTGACTGACTGACTGACATAGTGATCTATCAACGCACAGCTCAAACCACTGGACGGATCGGGCTGAAATTTGGCATGCAAGTAGATGTTATGACGTAGGCATCCGCTAAGAAAGGATTTTGATTAATTCTACCCCCAAGGGGATAAAATAGGGGATGAAAGTTTGTATGAAACTTTGTCAATTTTAAACCGATCGGGCTAAGACTTTGCATGCATAAAGCTACTATGACGTAGGCATCTAGCGCGGGTGAAACCGCGGCGCACAGCTAGTCTGTGCTATAAGACGTTGCTTCGTACCAAATTTCAAGATTCTGTGTTCACGGGAAGTACCCTGTAGGTTTTGATTCCCTTGCGAGTGTCGATAATTTGCAGCATAAACGGTTTTTTTGATTTTTTTGTCTTTCTCCCGCAGAGACACAATGCTGTTTGAAGTGTTCCGTCTCTCTTGCTCGTTGCTGGGGACGGTGAGAGGAAAGACGATGGAGTTGAACGATGAGAGGCAGCATGCTTTGATTGCAGCTCTTTTGAAGCTTGCACAGAACTGCCTCACTTTTGACTTCATCGGCACCACCAGCGATGAATCTTCGGACGATCTGTGTACTGTTCAGGTATGTTTTGACTTGAATAATGTGAAGAAAGAAATGTTTTTGGAATTTTGTTACTATGATAGTCCAGTGGTTAGATATAATATTAAAAAAATATTGCAATAGATTAACCATCTAATGCAGAGGTTCCCAACCTTTTTTTCTCATAGACCACTTTCAAAATTTTGCTGGTTCCGGTGGATTACAATTTATAAATATTTGGCTTCAGTTTTGTTAGGAATCACCGCAAATCTCCTCCTTTTCCTTGACCCCTGTCCATGACCATTTCAGCGATACACTACACTTTACCTGACAAAACAAAATCTGATGCTTTGGCACTCATTGAGACTTTCGATGCTTAGTCTCAACAGTACCCCTCAAACCGGAACACAGTAATGTTTACACACTACTGCTTGGCGGCAGTCCTTATCTAGACGACCTCGTGCTAAGAAAATCTACCACCAAGTTATTTCAAAGTCGCTTAAATGTGTTAAAACCACCTGTCTTAATAGTAAAATGTCTTGTTTTAGATTCCAACTTCCTGGCGTCCCACATTCCTTGAATCCGGAACTTTGGACTTATTCTTCGAGCTGTACCACGCACTAGGAGGTGGTCTGGCAAGTTTGGCGCTGTCCTGTCTGGTGCAACTCGCGTCTGTGCGTCGTTCACTCTTCAGCAACAACGAGCGAGCCAAGTTCCTTAACAGACTCGCTACAGGCGTCCACAGAATACTGATGCATACTGAGGTCAGTGTTATTTGACGGGTTAAGTTTCTTGATATCAGTGTTATTCGAGGGGTTAATTAAGTAGGTGTATTATGAGGTCAGTGTTGTTTTACAGATTAAGTATACTGAGGTCAGTGCTATTTAACAGGCTGAGTGTACTGAGGACAGTGTTATTTGATGGGTTAAGTTTGCTGAGGTCAATGTCATTTGAGGGGTTAAGTATACTGGTGTATAATGATGTCAGTGTCATTTAACGGGCTAAGTGTACTGTGGTCAATGTCATTTGAGGGCTTAAGTATACTGGTATATGATGAGTTTAGTGTTGTTTTACGGATTAAGTGTACCGAGTGCTATTTAAAAGGCTGAGTGTACTGAGGTCAGTGTAAATTAACAGGTTAAATATACTGATGCATACTGAGGTCAGCCTTTTTCAACGGGCTTAGTGTACTGAAATCAGTGTCATTTGACGGATTGAGTGGATACTAAGGTTAGTTTTATCTCGGTGGCTGATTAATCAGACAGACACTGTCGTCTCTGATGCTTTGATGTCGGATCATCCTGTGTCAACTACTAAGCACGTGTGCTTTATCGTAGACTTCTTCGTTTAATACCAGGCGAGACGGCTGTCAAACTCAACTATTTCTCATCAGACTTACTACAGGCGTGCACAGTATTCTGATGCATATTGAGTCCAGAGTTATTTGACGGGTTAAGTGGGATGACGTCTGTGTTGTTCGACGGGTAAAGCGCACTGATTTCAGTGATATTTGTCGGGTTAAGTATGAAAGTATAATGACGTCAGTGTTATTTGTCGGGTTTAATATAATGACGTCAGTGTTATTTGACGGGTTAAGTGTAATGACGTCAGTGTTATTTGACGGGTTAAGTGTAATGACGTCAGTGTTATTTGACGGGTTAAATATAATGAGTCAGTGTTTGAATATTATTATTGCTTAGCTTGGGACTAGATAGTGCTGTGAAATTTCCACCGATATATTTTATTAATTTTATATTTTCTATTTCTATATTATGTATTTCTTTCGCAGGGTTTATCAGACCCTACAAACTACCATGAGTTCTGTCGTCTTCTGGCCAGATTAAAGTCCAACTACCAGCTCGGGGAGCTGGTAATGGTCGACAACTATCCTCGTCTTATCGCAGCCATCGCCAAGTTCACCGTCCAGAGTCTTCAGGTATGTGCTTAGCCATAGTGTTCGTACTCCAGTTAATTACAATACTTTTTCAGCAATACTATGTCATATTTATCTCGAATTGTAACGCTGACTGTGATGTGTTTGACCATAACTCACCTGATGTTAAGTGACGGTGTAGTCGAAGATGGTAAAGCACATCTAGCCTAGAATAGAACTGGCTCTCAAGTGAGGCTGCCGGAACTCACCGTTAGATGCTTGGCGGCAGATTTTCAACTTGAGGGTGGTAGCTAGCCAGCCGAGTACTAGAAAGTACCCTATCACCACGCTATGGTTTCCTCGCGATGTTTTCCTTCACCGGCAGCTCAAGCTCATTGTTGGGGATTGAACCCACGCCCTTCGGCATGCGAACCGACCGCGCTAACCACTGAGCTATCATCGCTATCATGATGTGGCAATTTGCACCGAATTCAGTGAACTATCTCTTTTTTAGCAATACGATGTCATATTTATTTCGAATTGATACATGAATCCATAATCCATTCCCATTTCAGATGTGGCAATTGCACCGAATTCAGTGCACTATCTCTTTTTCAGCAACACGATGTCATATTTATCTCGAATTGACACATGAATCCATAATCCATTCCCATTTCAGATGTGGCAATTTGCACCGAATTCAGTGCACTATCTCCTGTCACTGTGGCAGCGCATGGTCTCGTCGGTGCCGTACGTGAAGGCGACGGAGCCGCATCTCCTCGAGACGTACGCGCCGGGCGTCACCAACGCTTACATCAACTCGCGACTGGACTCCGTGGCGTGCGTGGTCAGGTGAGTGTCGCCACTGTGTTAACTGAACTTGACAAAGCCTTGATAAGGTGGCTCATTACGTGGAAGACAGGAATATATGGTTGTAGTAGCTTCTCTCTGCACTTGCATCCCCCTGGCTAAGTAACAATTGTAGTAAGCATAATGTATTAATATTTATAACTGTAAACTGTAACCTAATATGAAAAGAAAGATTCACAAAAAAATGCCTTGCTGAGTTTCATGCCGGAGTCTTCTCAGTTGAAGTGTAATTACGAGCCGGTGGTAGATTCAAACATGTAACTTAACGTTCATAAGTGCCTTACCAGGGCCTACACTGAATAAATGACTTTTGATTTTACTCAGTTGTTACGCAGTAGACCAAATAATCTAATACCTTTAAACGAGCAATTCTTGTATCACTATCATCATCTCTACATAGTATAAAACAAAGTCGCTCTCTCTGTCCCTATATCCCGATGTATGCTTAAATCTTTAAAACTACGCAACGGATTTTGATGCGGTTTTTTAAATAGATAGAGTGATTGAAGAGGAAGGTTTATATGTATAATAGCATCCATTAAATAGTGGAGAAGTACTGTTATTTTTGAGGTTTATACCCGTGCGAAGCCGGAGCGGGCCACTAGTGTATAATAATTTCGACAACCTTGTCTCGACCCGAAAGTCCCGGGACTTCGAGACACGAGACGTCCCGGGACCCAAACCCTAATAAATACGTACATAATATATTCAAGTCGAAATATTGTTTTTTTTTTTAACGGAACTGTATTAACCGATTTTATTGGCAATCAGCATTGTTGCATAATGCCGTGTCGTGGTGGTGCCGGCGTAAGAATAGTACCCCACCCTCTCTACCCGTGGTTGTCGAAAGAGTCGGCTAAGGGATGTAATCCGGAAGATGGGCAGCAGCGTCTTCCTTGAACAATCACACCTAACTGCGCTCGCCAACCCGCCTGCCAAGCGTGGCGAGTATTGGCAAAACTCCCCCAGGAGGAGGCCTATGTCCAGCATGTGATACAAAAAATACATAATACAAAATAATTTATTTCTTAAACTGTACAGATTACATTAAAACTATAAGTATTAGTGCGGTGCGGGTGGTGTGTGTGTACGTATATGCGTGTGCGTGCGCGCGTTTGTGTATGTATATAATTATGTGTTTGTGTATGCGTAAATGTGTGTGTGTGTGTGTGAGTGTATGCGTGTGTGTGTCAGTGTGTATGTGTGTGTGTATGTGCTCAAAGCAATTTTTTAAAATAATTTTATTATTTTTAGTCATTTCTCCGTATCTAAATGTGTTAGTGTTTGCAAATATTTGAAGACTATTATTTTACATTCTCTTGCAGATTTGTGTCGTTTGTGATGATATGATGTATCTGATTGTTACATAGGGACGGCGTGGAGGATCCCCTGGATGACACCAGCACGGTGCAGCAGGAGCTGGAGAAGCTGTCCGTGGTGGGGCGGTGCGAGTACGGGAATACTTGCGCGTTGCTCGTCGCGCACTTCGACCGCGCCGCGCACGCGTATTCCATCGAGACAGATCCACGGCAGTGTCTCGTCTTGCAAGGTACAATATCTACTAGGGGGGCGTTCAAATATTACGTTTTATTACACCAACTCTCCTGATGGTAAGCGATGACGTGGAAGCACGAGTAGCCTAGAAGATACCCATTTAAAACAATGACCTTGAAAATACTTAGCTTAATTGGTTGTAAAACATACCACGCCATTTTTTTCCCTCGGGTAAGAAAAGTCGTACGTCCGGTTGATTGACTGTGTTATATGTATTTGTGTTGTGTTCTTTAGGGCCATCTAATTTATTTATTTATTTATTTTATTTATATTATGAACACCAACATTGTGTACATTATCTCATGAAAAAAGTAAGAAGTACAAAACAATTACACAGTAAATGCCACAACAATTATAGGTGCAGACAGCATGCAATAAAAACTATAATTAATTCATAATCAATACAAAATTAAATGTCAAAGTTAAATAATAAATTAATTAAATAAAATAAAGTGTTAAATAATAAAATCAAAAATAAAAATAGAATTATTCAATTTACATGTAATTTTTTGTCAGAGAGTGATCGCAAAGATCTCTTAAAACTGTTAATATTGTCACCAAAAATATCTACATCGATTGTCCTGGACATGGCATTATACTGGCGAGTCATCCTAGACAAGGGTGCATTGAAACCCAGGTTAGAGCGAGAATTGAGTGTACAAAAAATATTGAAACGCGACACTCTGGGCAACGTACGAGGATTGGTCAGAGATAGTTTATATATATCTAATAAACGAATTGAGACAAGGGGTGGGACGAGCATTAAAATTCGTGACGTCACATTAAAAAAAAAAAAGTAATATTATATTTGAGCATCAAAATATTAACTATTAACGAAAATCTTCAAATTATTTTCAATAGCATAATGTTTCAACTGTTTTGTTGTTGATAGAAAAATAATTGTAATGGAAATAAACCTTATTTCGTAATTGCTGTTTTAATTTAATAATTTCCTAATGAAAAATTGCAAAATATGTGACGTCACGCCAGGGGGGTTAGTCTCACAAATGTGACCAGCTGTGACGGACGGGGGAGGGTCAAAAAATCATAAAACTCATGTGACGTAATTTGCGAATGGCCCCTAATTTTGTAAAATTGGCTTGCTTGTAACGTTATAATAAATTATTCTGGTTCTATATAAAATTATCTATTACTATACATGTCTATAGTAAATTATTCTGGTTCTATACAAAATTATCTATTGCTATACATGTCTATAGTAAATTATTCTGGTTCTATACAAAGTTATCTATTGCTATACATGTCTATAGTAAATTATTCTGGTTCTATACAAAATTATCTATTACTATACATGTCTATAGTAAATTATTCTGGTTCTTAATAAAATTATCTATTACTATACATGTCTATAGTAAATTATTCTGGTTCTATACAAAATTATCTATTGCTATACATGTCTATAGTAAATTATTCTGGTTCTATACAAAATTATCTATTGCTATACATGTCTATAGTAAATTGTTATAGTAAATTATTCTGGTTCTATACAAAATTATCTATTACTATACATGCCTATAATAAATTATTCTGGTTCTATATAAAATTATCTATTACTATACATGTCTATAGTAAATTATTCTGGTTCTATACAAAATTATCTATTACTATACATGTCTATAGTAAATTATTCTGATTCTTAATAAAATTATCTATTACTATACATGTCTATAGTAAATTATTCTGGTTCTATACAAAATTATCTATTGCTATACATGTCTATAGTAAATTATTCTGGTTCTATACAAAATTATCTATTGCTATACATGTCTGTAGTAAATTATCAATCAAAATTATCTATTACTATACATGTGTTTTTCCCCCCAGGTCAGCTAACGTGGCTGGTATACATAATAGGGGCCGCGATAGGTGGACGAGCATCCTTGAACGCGTGTGATGAAAACGACGCCATGGATGGAGAATTAGTGTGCAGGGTTCTGCAGTTAATGGATCTCACTGACAGTCGTTTAGCTCAGGTATATATTTCAAAATAAAATTGCCTTTGCCTTTCATAACGTCGTATAGTTCGATCGTCGTTATAGATTATTAATTAAACAAAGAAATGTCAATGTCAAAGTGACAGTTTTTTTAATGGCTGACATGCTAGGTGTTTGACCACAGCTCAACTGATGTTAAGTGACGGTGTGGTCGAAGATGGTAAAGCACACCTAGCCTGGAATGGAACTGGCTCTCAAGTGAGGCTGCCGGAACACACCGTTAGATGCTTGGCGGCAGATTTTCAACTTGAGGGTGGTAGCTAGCCAGCCGAGTACTAGAAAGTACTCTACCACCACGGTATGGTTACCTCACGATGTTTTCCTTCATCAGCAGCTCAAGCTCATTGTTGGGGTTTGAACCCACGGCCTTCGGCATGCGAACCTACTGCGCTAACCACTGAACCATCATCGCTGCAAATCGCTTGCTGCGCTTTTCTTTTTCTTCTTGGCATTGCACTCTGTGCATTCTGCCAGTATTTGTTTTTGTATTTTGTGAGCAGTCTTCAGTTTTCAGTCCAACGGATTAGCAAGTTGAAGTGGTAGTGGGCAGGGCACATAGCACGCAGAACTGATGGCCGGTGGGGCTGCAAAGTGACCACGGATCTGCAAGCGCAGCGTAGGACGTCCACCCACAAGGTGGACAGACGACCTAATAAAGACCGCAGGAACGCGCTGGATGTGCTTCCAACCTGTCTTTATGGAAGTCCATGGGGGAGGCCTATGTCCAGCAGCGGATGTCCTAATGATGATTAATTGTGTTCAATTATAAGAATGTATTAACCTTTCTTCTATAGGGTGGATGTGAAAAACTGGAGCTTGCAATGATGTCATTCTTCGAGCAATTTCGCAAAATATATGTTGGCGAGCAAGTGCAGAAGAATAGTAAAGTGTACCGACGCCTGAGCGAAGTGCTCGGTCTGAGCGACGAGAGCAGATTGCTCAGCGTGCTCATGAGGAAAATGTAAGTATTCATCCGTCGAGAAATTTTTACATAATTACATTAATTACGATATCTAAATATATATAACTCAACGGTGACTGACTGACTGACATAGTGATCTATCAACGCACAGCCCAAACCACTGGACGGATCGGGCTGAAATTTGGCATGCAGGTAGATGTTATGACGTAGGCATCCGCTAAGGAAGGATTTTGATTAATTCTACCCCCAAGGGGATAAAATAGGGGATGAAAGTTTGTATGAAACTTTGTCGATTTTAAACCGATCGGGCTGAGACTTTGCATGCATAAAGCTACTATGACGTAGGCATCTAGCGCGGGTGAAACCGCGGGGCACAGCTAATTTTTAAAATAAAAATAAATTGTTAATTTTTATTTAATTTAATTGTATTCAATTTCACATCATCAGCGTCCGCTGCTGGACATAGGCCTCCTCCTGGGGGGGGGGTTTTGCCAATACTCGCCACGCTTGGCAGGCGGGTTGGCGAGCGCAGTTAGGTGTGATTGTTCAAGGAAGACGCTGCTGCCCATCTTCCGGATTACATCCTTTAGCCGACTCTTACGGCAACCACAGCTAGAGAGGGTGGGGTACTATTCTTACGCCGGCACCACCACGGCATTCAATTTGATTTTACTTAATTTAATGTACATTGATATATGACATCAAAGATGTTGCCAATAAAGAATTTGAATTTAAAACTAGCTGCGTCCCGCGGTGTTACCCACAACATTGTTTTCAGGATAAAAAGTAGCCTATGTGTTAATCCCGGGTGTCAGCTACCTCCATACCAAATTTCGTCAAAATTGGTCCAGACGTTTGAGTGCGAAGAAGTAACAAACATAAAAACATACGCACAAACTTTCACCTTTTGGTGAAGGAAAACATCGTGAGGAAACCATAGCGTGGTGGTAGGGTACTCTCTAGTACTCGGCTGGCTAGCTACCACCCTCGAGTTGAAAATCTGCCGCCAAGCATCTAACGGTGTGTTCCGGCAGCCTCACTTGAGAGCCAGTTCCATTCCAGGCTAGGTGTGCTTTACCATCTTCGACCACACCGTCACTTAACATCAAGTGAGTTGTGGTCAAACACCAAGCCTGTCAGCTATATAAAAAAAAAAAAAACCTTTATAACATTACTAGCTGCGCGTGGTGATGGATGATGATAATGATGATGAAAAGTATCCTATGTTTTATTCCAGGGCCTAAAGTATATATCTAATAATGTTTGATTCAGGCGTCACTTTGCGGAAGTTCATTTTGAGTGTTCAATGTATATATTTCGTTTATTTCCGCTTGACAAGCTTGTGATGGCTGATGTAAAAAGTCGCAAGAGACGGGACAACACCAAATTGCATGTATTTGGTGCCAAAACGTCTCTAATGACTAAAAGTGTATTTTGTATGGCACCCATAATATATAATAAAATACCAAGACCAATTAGGGAATTGAATAATGTTCTGTTTAAAAAGAAATTAAAATGTTTACTAATGGAAAAATGTTATTATAAAATCAATCAGTTTTTGGACGATAAATTCTGAAGCAGACTTTATTGGAATATTGACATTGTTTAATTGACTATTATTGTTATTTCATATATAATTCTATTTTTGTGTGTACGTTTTCATTTTGACATTTAATTAATTATTATTATTATGTACTATTTCATGTAAAATTTTATGTTTATTGTTTTTTTGTTGTGTACGTTTTCTGAATTTTAATTAATTATTATTATTTGACTTATTAAGATTCATATTTTGACATTTTAAAGCTTTAAATTATGTACTATTTGTATGCCTCAGCGGGCAAGGATATGTGGACTTTACTATAATTATAAGACCTGTGTGCTGTTTCTGTATAAATGTAGGTACACTAAGCCATATTCTACAAATAAATAAATCTTGAAATCTTGACAAGCTTGTTGAGCGGAACATTCAAAGTTATCTATGTTTGTTTGGGTGATCCGGCAATTGAAATTGAATTGTATTGTTTGTTGACAGAATAACAAATTTGAAATATTGGGGTGGTTCGGAGCAGATTATATCAAAAACACTTGGTTTGCTGAGCGACCTCAGCGGCGGGTACTCCTGCGTGCGGAAGCTAGTCAAACTGGAGGAAGTACAGTTCATGCTCACACACCATACAGTAAGTGAAATTAATTTTTCTTTGGATGTGAGGCTTGATATTTGACCACAGCTCATGTGATGTTAAATGATGATATGATCGATGGTAAAGACACCTAGCCTGGAACAGAATGGGCTCTCAAATGACGCTGTCGAAACGAACTGTTACTTGGCGATAGATTTTCAATTAATACAAATACCGTCTGCTCTTTATATTATATCGTTTTTCCATTATTGTTTGCCTGGAAGAGATCGCTCTTAGCGATAAGGCCGCTACTTGTGGCACTAGCTCATAAGATTCTTTTGTTTTTTGTACTCTTTTTCTTTTTCGGTGTGCACAATAAAGTGTTTTTATCTATATATCTATACAAATTCAAATATTTATTAATAACAATTTTTTTTACAAACCAATTCCGTAATTTCCATTAAAATACTTTGTTCTAATTAAAAAAAGTTTTAACACACTGTTTACATGTTAATGATCAAAAAAACAAAATGTCATAATAAAGTATGTCAATAAGCAAAAATATTGTCAATATAATAAAATTTAAAAAAATCATAACTACTTACTAGTGATTTAATAATCTTTTAGTTTGAACAACTCAACTTTTTGTGTTTAACTTGAGGGTGGTAGCTAGTCAGCCGAGTACTAGAAAGTACTCTACCACTACGCTATTGTTTCCTCACGATGTTTTCCTTCACCGGCAGCTCAAGCTCATTGTTGGGGTTTGAACCCACGCCTATCGGCGTGTGAACCGTCCGCGCTAACCACTGAGCTATCATCGCTACAAACTATATTATATGTATACGGTGTGCTCCGGCAGCTTCACTTGAGAGCCAGTTCCATTCCAGGCTATGTGTGCTTTACCATTTCGATCACACCGTCACTTAACATCAACACTGTGGTCAGAAACATAGCCCGTCAGCCATAAAAAAAAAAAAACTAATAACCAGGCACCTATCCGCTACATATATTATGATTGTGCCACTTTTTCCAGGCGGAGCACTTCCCTTTTCTGGGCATTAGTAATGTGGGTACGTGCGAGATGCGATGTCGTACTATGCTGTACACGGCGCTTGGTCGGCTGCTGATGGTCGAGCTAGGAGAGGACGAGGAACGATACCACGCCTTCATGATGCCTCTCACCGGTGAGTTGGGTTTTGTTAGGCGTTTGACCATAGCTCACGAGACACTGTCCTAGCCTCCTGGCTCCCCCCCTTGTAACGCGCCGTAACGTTTTTCTTAACCCCCCTGGAATACGCTACCCCAGTAGGTGTTCCCTGATGGATATAATCTGGGTGCCTTCAAGTCGCGAGTGAATCGGTTTTGTTCTAGGTAATAAGGCGATAAAATGCATCATTTAAAAAAATTACGGCTGTTCATGACCATTGCAGCTGTAAAATGAACATTGCATTCTCCAAAACGTTGTGTAACAAGACAAAGTCTAGGGAATCACTGCTTTGGGATCATTCAAGTATTACGTAAGCTGAATTTTAATAATTATTAACCCTTCCCTCCCCCATGTCAGCAAAAGTAAAGCAAAGCTCTTACTTCCTATGCTTAAAAGTAAGCATTGGTTTAATTAGCAGCCATGTCGCTAAAAGCGATGTGTGTCGTTAGCAAGGAAAATAAACAATCAGCATAATTTATTTGACTTTGCTGACGTTAACATCATTCAAATCGCCCCATCCCCAATGTCATCAAAAATAAGCAAAGCCCCCCTTTGATGCTTACGTAATACTTGAACAGCCCCTTTAGCATTCATTACTTTATTACAATTTGTAAATTTTCTTTTGCAGCGGCGTTCGAGAGTATAATAGGTCTTCTGGGGCCTCCGGAAGGGCCTCTATTCGCGACTGAGGAAGCCAAGAAGACACTAATAGGCCTCGCGCGTGATCTGAGAGGTCTAGCGTTCGCTTTCAACACGAAGACTACGTATATGATGCTGTTTGATTGGATGTAAGTATTTTGTGTAATGTTTTTCCAAAAAAATTGATCATGTTCTTGCCCATTGACGAATTATAACATGAACAACTTAAAATAAAATTCATAAAGAAAATAATAACTAAACAACGTCAAGACTAATTTGTAAAATAATCATTAAATATTCTATTTATTTAATTTATTTTAGTGTTATTTTTAAACTAACAAGTATTTTTTTAATTATTTATTTAGTAAAAGTAAGAACAAAATAATTAATAAAAACAGCTATTGGTGGACATTCAAACTTAGCGAAGATTGTATTATGGGAACCAGAGGCCCTTGACAAAGTAACATTCGATACACGATAATGCTATTAGAAATGTCAAAAAATGTATGTATTCTATTAGCGTTATTGCTTATTTAGTCGAATAGTACTTTGTCTAAGGTCTCTTATAACTTGATAGAATACTTTAATACTTTTTTTTCTGTGAATACATACAGAACACTCGGAGACAGAACAAACATTTATCGTCACATAAATGTTTGTCATAATCTAACCCATTCCTTATAGCTCTGGAAGTAGATTTTCTACTGAATGTGTTAACAGGACGGTTTAAAAAGGTCAGGTTTTTGCATCTGGTTCGAAGTGCAGTATTTTAAAATGGTTATTTTTCTCCCAGCTACCCCGTGTACATGAAAATTCTCCTCCGGGGCATAGAGCTGTGGTTCTCGGAGCCCTCCGTGTCCACACCGGTGCTGAAGCTGACGGCGGAGCTCGCGCAGAACAGGAATCAGCGGCTTCACTTCGACGTCTCCTCGCCCAACGGCATCCTGCTCTTCAGGGAACTGTCCAACATCATATGCGCATACGGTAAAACTAATAATTGTTTCATCTTTAAACGTCCTGTGGAAACATTAGTAAATTTCGGCAGCCTAGCATGTTTCGGCAGCCTAGTAAGTTTCGGCAGACTAGCAATTTTTGCCAGACTAGCAATTTTCTACAGCCAGCCTAGCAAGTTTAGGCCGCCTAGTAAGTTTCGGCAGACTAGCAATTTTCGCCAGACTAGCAATTTTCTGCAGCCAGCCTTGCAAGTTTCGGCCGTCTAGTAAGTTTCGGCAGACTAGCAATTTTCTGCAGCCAGCCTAGCAAGTTTCAGCAGACTAGCAATTCTCTGCAGCCAGCCTTGCAAGTTTCGGCCGTCTAGTAAGTTTCGGCAGACTAGCAATTTTCTGCAGCCAGCCTAGCAAGTTTCGGCCACTTAGTAAGTTTCAGCAGACTAGTTCGGAGACCATTTGGCTTCAAATCTGAAGGTCCTGAGTACGAACCCCACGGCGCGCACCTCCGTCTTTTCCAAGTTATGCGTATTGCAGATAACTTCAAACTTCTGAATCGCCGCGTAATTCGACCGCGCTATGACCACTGAGCTATATATATTTTTAGGAATCGGAAGTGTTAGAATATAAAAAGACAACAGACATCTAAACATAACAATTCCAATTTTATGTATTTCTACAATAATTGACCGGTGTGCTTTACCATCTTCGACCACACCGTCACTTAACATCAGGTGAGTTGTGGTCAAACACCAAGGCTGTCGGTAAAAAAAAAAAAAGTTGTTTAACAATGTTTGTCTAATAATATTTTTATTTTTTCTATCTTTACAGGCAGCAGAATACTAACAGTGGAAGTGAACAAGAAGCAAATGTACGCGCTCAAATTGAAGGGAATATCACTTTGTTTCTCGATACTGAAAGCAGCTTTGTGTGGAAATTATGCTAATTTTGGAGTGTTTAGGTAAAGTACCTGGATGACCGAGCTTTGCTCGGTTTTTCATTGCCTGAAAACACGGATAAAACGACGTTTTCTAAAAATGAAACCTAGCTAGATCGATTTATCGGCCCCGAAACCCTCAGCATACAAAATTTCATGAAAATCGTTGGAGCCGTTTCTGAGATTCAGATTATATATACAAGTATTGCTCGTTTATAGGTATTAGATTAGACAGATATACCAGGTGACATGGAATGGGTGTACTATGGAGGATATTACAAAACTGCATGTTCAGTTCATGTATGTATGTATATGTGTATGTAAATGTGTATATACATATCGACGCTTGAAAGGCAATAATTACTAAGCGACATGTTGGCAACATTACAACAGAGCATTTTTTTTATATTGAAAAAATTTATAATCTTCAAATGCCAGTTGATTAAGCCTTTAAACAGCATTTAAAATTCGTTGAAATCAAGTAGTTATGACTAATAGGCGATTTTATACGAATATTTTTCCAAAAAAAAAACAACTAAAATGCTCTGGTGTAAACTTGCCAACATGTCGCTTGGTAATTATTGCCTTTCAAGCGTCGATATGTATTTATTTCACCATAACTTTTAAATAACTAAACAGATTTGGATGTATAGGGTATTGTTAGAAACCTTTCATCGTCCCGAGTGACACTTAACTTTGATTTTAAATTTATTTGCAGGCTTTACAAATAAAGTACCTGGTTGACCGAGCATTGCTCGGAAATCATGGATAAAACGACGTTTTCTGAAAATGAAACCTAGCTAGATCGATTTTTCGCCCCCGAAACCACCTGGATACAAAATTTCATGAAAATCGTTGGAGCCGTTTCGGAGATTCAGAATATATATATATATATATATATAAATAAATACAAGAATTGCTCGTTTAAAGATATAGATAGATTAATATTGAATCTTCTTTTTATGCTTGACATGCTAGATGATTTGTAGAAATAACTAAACACTTGAGCTTGTTATTGATTTAATTAATTTAAGTTGGTATAATACATAGTGATTGGTTTCCTCACGATGTTTTCCTTCACCGGCAGCTCAAGCTCATTGTCGGGGTGTGAACCGAACGCGGTAACCGCTGAGCTATCATCACTACGATATCGCAATCTTAATTATACTTGTTTTCAAAAATACTTTGTTATGTTCTATATTTTTTTTTTTCTCAGATTATACGGAGATGAAGCTCTGGACAATGGGTTGAATATGTTCGTGAAATTATTGTTAAGCATACCTCAAAGTGATCTATTGGTGAGTTTCATTTTTATTTTATTGTATTGACAATATTTTATATTTTGTAATTTTTTTTATATTGACATATTTTTATATTGACAATAGTTTTACATTGACATATTTTTATATTGACAATATTCTTACATTGTGAATATTTTTATATTGGCATATTTTTATATATCAATATATTTGCCGTGGTGTTGCCGGCGTTAATAGTACCCCACCTTCTCTACCCGTGGTTGCCGTAAGAGTCGGCTAAGGGATGTAATCCGGAAGATGAACAGCAGCGTCTTCCTTGAACAATCACACCTAACTGCGCTCGCCAACCCGCCTGCCAAGCGTGGCGAGTTTTGGCAAAACCCCCCCAGGAGGAGGCCTATGTCCAGCAGTGGACGTTCTATGGCTGATGTGTGATGTGATATTTTTATATTGTCATTTTTTATATTGATAATATTTTTATATTGACATACTTTTATATTTATATACTTGTATATTGACAATATTTTTATATTGACAATATTTTTATATTGACAATGTTTTTATATTAACTTACTTTATTTTGTTTTTTTTTAAATTCATTAACATATAAGGGTTTTTGAATAGAAAGATCGTTCCCTCTAATTCTTTTAAAAACTATTTATATTATTATTGTTATTACTATTATTTTCATATATATTTTTTTATCATTTTGTAATTTTTTTTTAATTATTTTTTTGTAGTTTATTTTTATTATTTTCAAGATAATTGTAATTCTGGTTGTATTTGTAATAAAATTCAAATATTATGACATTTTTATTTAACTCTTGATAAACTGTATATTTAATTATAATATATATTGAGACTACTGTAATAGGAGATTGCCGTTTAGTCTAAATAAATAAATAAAATAAATCCCTTTCTAAATTGACTTTCTCTTTCATACTTACAATTATCTCGCATCTGGTCACCTCTTTCATATTGAAGTTACATTCCATTCATAGCTTCATATCATTTCGCTCTTTCAAACATATTATCCCGTTATTTTTTATGATTTTATCTTCGTTACATGGGATATATTTGTTACAGAACTATCCAAAATTGTCCCAAACATATTACGTATTGCTGGAGAGATTAGCACAGGACCATATGCCGTATCTAGCATCACTACAGCCTGAAGCAACTCTCTATATACTGTGCTCCATATCGGAGGGACTCACGGCTTTGGGTATGACACTAAACTTGCCAAAAAAAATTTTTATGCAAACAGGTGGCTTGATTGTAAGCAATCACCGTCGCCTATGGATTGTGACTGGCAAATAACCATGACATCTTGACATATTCTGAGAATTTAATTGACCAATGGGACTGGGGCAAAAAAGCTTTGTAGCGATGCTAGCTCAGTGGTTAGCGCGGTCGGTTTGCATGCCTAATGGCGTGGGTTCAAACCCCAACAATAAGCTTGAGCTGCCGGTGAAGGGAAACATCGTGAGGAAACCATAGCGTGGTGGTAGGGTACTTTGTAGTACTCGGCTGGCTAGCTACCACCCTCAAGTTGAAAATCTGCCGCCAAGCATCTAACGGTGTGTTATGGCAGCCTCACTTGAGAGCCATTTCTATTCCAGGCTAGGTGTGCCATCTTCCACCACACCGTCACTTAACATCAGGTGAGTTGTGGTCAAACAACTAGCCTGTCAGCAATAAAAAAAAAAAAAAAAGTACTCGGCTGGCTAGCTACCACCCTCAAGTTTAAAATCTGCCGGCAATCACCAAACGGTGTGTTACGGCAGCATCACTTGAGAGCCAGTTCCATTCCAGGCTGGGCTACCATATCCGACCACTTCACCACCTGTCATCAAATGAGCTGTGGTCAAAAATATGTCAAATATACTGTTCACCCTTGACTAATAAACATATTAAGTAACTTATAACTTTTTGTTTTTTCGGAAAAGTTTTAATAATTGTAACTTAAATGACCCTCGTATAATCCGTGCACGTGATCCTGTATTATTTTTGTAAGTGACCAAAAGTTGTATTTGCAGACACGAGCGTATGTACGGGATGCTGCGCTACGTTAGACCATATCGTTACCTATCTATTCAAACAATTAGTACAGAAATGTAAGTACCATGGAAAATGTTTTAAATGACCCCTAATAGATAGTAAGAAGAATATTATTAATCCCCCCCAACCCCCTTTGAAAGTAAGCAAAGCTCTCACTCCTTTTGTAAGCATTAGCATAAAAACAAAAAATGTCTTTACTTCACTTGGTCTTGTTGTCTAGGTACCACCGCAGCACCTAGATATACCAAGCCAAGTAGTAGTGTGTAAATATTAGTGTAGCAGCTAGCGAAATTACAGTGCTGTTGAGACTAACCATCAAAAGTTTCAAAGCAACGATGCCCTGGACTTTGTCACTCAAAGTTCTGTGTATCGCTGCAATGATCATGGACAGGCGTTATCTCTTACCATTAGTAGAGCGTCCCTTTTGACTCATAACTTTTACATTAAAAAATCAATAAATATCCATCTAAATTATAAAATACTGTTAAATAAACAAAGTGCCATGCCTAAAACATAGAAGATTTACTGATCAGTTTGTTTATAACGTTTCAGCTAGCAATAAGGTAACGAACCCGCGACATCCTCCGCCTGAGACGAGCAATATGTTTATAGAAGTGCTCCAGCGACGGCCGGAGATCATGCAGCAATTGCTCGCAACGGTAAGCACTATTTATTGACCCAATAACGTTTATTGACATCATCATACTGACATCATTATATTGACATCATCATATTGACATGCTTTAACATCTTGTAATTTTTCAACGAACATTTTTTATTTTCATCCTATAGTTATGGCCCTGTATATATTTTGGTGGTCAGGAGGACGATACGAAAACTATTTCTTTGATCGGAGGTGGCAGTCAATACAATGTTTTATAGATAACACCAAAGTCACAAGTCTTATTCCAATTTATGTCAAAAATAACATTAACGATGTCAATACAATGATATGCCAATATAATCATATGTCAATATAATAATATGTCAATAAGAGTTAATAAAAACAATTGACAACCCTGTTGGCTCATTGGTAGAATATCTGCCTTAAGAGTTGTAGGGCGTGGCTTCGGTTCCCATGTTGTGGTATAAACAAAATGTTTGTTCTGCGTCTGGGTGTTCTATTATACGAATGTATATATGTATTCTATCAGTTATTTGACTGCCACAGTAGCGATGATAGCTCAGTGGTTAGCGCGGTCGGTTCGCATACCGAAGGGCGTGGGTTCAAACCCCAACAATGAGCTTGAGCTGCCGGTGAAGGAAAACATCGTGAGGAAACCATAGCGTGGTGGTACGGTACGTTCTAGTACTCGGCTGGCTAACTACCACGTTGAAAATCTACCGCCAAGCATCTAACAGTGTGTTCCGGCAGCCTCATTTGAGAGCCAGTTCCATTCCAGGCTAGGTGTACTTTAACATCTTCGACCACACTGTCACTTAACATCAGGTGAGTTGTGGTCAAACAAAAAGCCTGTCAGACATAAAAAAAAAATATTACAAGCTTTGCTTAGTTTGGGGTCAGATGACGCTGTATGTCCTACGATATATATTATATATATATAATTATACTTAAAAAATGTTTTTATTATTCAGGTACTGAATGTGATAATGTTTGAAGACTGCTGCAACCAATGGTCCATGTCACGACCGCTTCTTGGCCTGATACTCTTGAATGAGGAACATTTCAACCGGATCCGAGGAGAGATGATCGCTCAGCAGCCGCGCGATAAACAGCCCCAGCTGGCGCAGTGGTTCAACGGACTCATGGCTGGAATAGAACCCAACCTCCTCACCAAGAATAGAGACAGGTAAGAAATGTACACTTAAACATAGAAGCAGGTAATAAATGATAACTAAAATAGAGACAGGTAATAAATGATAACTAAAATAGAGACAGGTAATAAATGATAACTAAAATAGAGATAGGTAATAAATGATAACTAAAATAGAGACAGGTAATAAATGATAACTAAAATAGAGACAGGTAATAAATGATAACTAAAATAGAGACAGGTAATAAATGATAACTAAAATAGAGACAGGTAATAAATGATAACTAAAATAGAGACAGGTAATAAATGATAACTAAAATAGAGACAGGTAATAAATGATAACTAAAATAGAGACAGGTAATAAATGATAACTAAAATAGAGACAGGTAATAAATGATAACTAAAATAGAGACAGGTAATAAATGATAACTAAAATAGAGACAGGTAATAAATGATAACTAAAATAGAGACAGGTAATAAATGATAACTAAAATAGAGAAAGGTATTAAATGATAACTAAAATAGAGGCAGGTAATAAATGATAACTAAAATGGTGACAAGTGAAAAATGATAACTGAAAATGTAGAAATGTTTACTAAAATAAAGACAAGTTCCAAAAATGCTTACCAAAAATAGAAACAGGTAAGAATTGCTCACTAAAAATAGAAAGAGATTAGTAATCTTCACTAAAATAGAAACTGGTTATAAATGCTTGCTAAAATGGAAACAGGTAAGAAATGCTCACTAACAGTAGAGAGATTAGAAATGCTCACTAACAATAGAGAGATTAGAAATGCTCACTAAATTAAAGATTATGAATGCTTCCGAGTCAGCCCTATTTTTTTAAACTGGCCCAAGGTAAGGAATATTCCTAACCTGTGTAAAAGTGCCTGCGTTGCTAGACGGTCAAAAACGAAGAAATGACAAAAATTAAGATGGAAAAAGAAAAACTAAATATCTATTATTTTTTACTCCCAGATTCACACAAAACCTGTCTATGTTCCGGCGGGACATCAACGATCTTCTTAAGGGCACATCGACGGCGAACAACGGCGCAAGCGTCAATGACATGATGACGTCATAATGACGTCGCCACACAGACTGAGATGACGCTTTTGACGTCACAGCGTAGCTATAAAGGTGACTGAGGTGAGGAAAGTAAGGGAATATGTGAATATTATGTAGAAGGAAGATATTGTGATGAATAACGTTAGTTGACATTGAAATGACGGTAATTGACATTGATGTCAAATGACGGTAATGAGACGTGGTTCTGAGTCGCCGTCATAGACGCCAAATCGTGTAATTGAAATGACGGTAATTGACATTGATGTCACGTCAACATCACTGTCATGTCACGTCTTGATGTCACGTCTCATTACCGTCACGTCATGACGGTAATGAGACGTACTTCAGAGACGCCAAATCGACATTTTAATCATGCCAAGTCTCTAATACGGGATGCTATGCATTGTAATATGCGGGGTTACGCAGAAAGGTAGTGCTAAACTGACAGGAGCTCATTGTTTTTAATATTCTGTCTCATAAAGTAAGCATTGTTTAGAGTTCACTACCGATCCCCATAGCCCTGTATAGAATCAATTGGCTTTTTAGAATTATAAATCAAGAATTAAGTTTTTTAATGTTTTTATTATAGCGATTTTTTTAAATTCATTATGATCAATTTTAAAGGCTTTTATTAACGGATTTTTTGTGCCATAGGCAAACAAGCAGACAGTTTGTCTGAATCACTTTTCATAATATAGGCTGACAGTTTGAACATTACTAATATTCAAAGACATGTTAGTTAGTGGTCATAAGAGAAATAAAATCGAAACAAATACCTAAAAAAAAAACAAGAAAACCTTGGTTAAAGTTTTCCCAAGACTCCAGAATGTATGGACAGCGCGCGGCCTCACGCGCCGAGCTAGCGCAAGACATAACTACCATACGTAGACTGCGTAGTAACTGTTATCTAATCTGTGCCCGCGCGCGACTACCATGTCATGTTCGGTGCGCGTGATTTGAGTGTCCGTATTTTTGTGTTTACTCAGGATAATTAGGTCAAATATGAACCATGTATTTTTTTATTATTATTTGGAACGACAATCGAGTACTGAACCCCCTGTATCAATATTGCTCTATCAACTTTCACTGTGTTTAGGTAATTAAGTCGAAATTGGTCATTGCACTCATCATTACGAGAAAACTTCTACAACGGGCATATTTCTAAAATCGTGAATTCAAAACCAGAAAGCTTAGACAAAGCCTTGCATTCGGTTAATGATAACAAGAAAAATTACAGGATCGATATAAGCTATCGATACATCACGTGGGCAAGTTATATTTATGTAGTAGTATTCGGCTGGCTAGCTACCACCCTCAAGTTGAAAATCTGCCGCCAAGCATCTAACGGTGTGTTCCGGCAACCTCACTTAAGAGCCAGCACCATTCCAGGCTAGGTGTGCTTTACCATCTTCGACCACACCATCACTTAACATTTGTAGCGATGACGGCTCAGTGGTTAGTGCGGTAGGTTCGCATGCCGAAGGGCATATGTTCAAACCCCAACAATGAGCTTGAGCTGCCGGTGAACGAAAACATCGCGAGGAAACCATAGCGTGGTGGTAGAGTACTTTCTAGTACTCGGCTGGCTAGCTACCACCCTCAAGTTGAAAATCTGCCGCCAAGCATCTAACGGTGTGTTCCGGCAGCCTCACTTGAAAGCCAGTTCCATTCCAGGCTAGGTGTGCTTTACCATCTTTGATCACACCATCATAAAGGTGAGCTGTGGTCAAATAACTAGCCTGTCAACAATTTGTGCACACTAAAAATAGAAAAAGAGTACACAAGAAAAAAAGCTTATCAACTAGTTCCACAAGTGGCGGGGAAGTGGCTAGACGACATCAAGGAGTGGGCTGGACTGAATATCATCTAAAATCCGTAGCATCATCAGCCATAGGACGTCCACTGCTGGACATAGGCCTCCTCCTGGGGGGGTTTTGCCAATACTCGCCACGCTTGGCAGGCGGGTTGGCGAGCGCAGTTAGGTGTGATTGTTCAAGGAAGACGTTGCTGCCCATCTTCCGGATTACATCCCTTAGCCGACTCTTACGGCAACCACGGGTAGAGAGGGCGGGGTACTATTCATACGCCGGCACCACCACGGCTATAATGTAATAAATTACATAAATATTTCCACAGTAAAAGTATTTAGTTAATGTTTAGGGCGAAAGTTTAGATTTGACCTTTAAGAACGCAATCGACAATCTAGTTCGCGTCTATTTTAGTCGTATGAATACACGATAAAACACATTGATGTCTTCTTTGTTTATGGTATCAAACTTTGTGCGTTTCTCAATGATTGATCCGATATTTAAAATTAAAAAAAAGGTACAGTCAAGATCACACATTATGAAGTCATGTTCGAGTCCGGTCATGCCCTAGTAAACAGAGTGTAGTGAGTATAGGGACTTTATTACAGTTCCGATTGAGTTAAGCAACACATAAATTCATGTTTCATCACACTCGCGCTTGTAATTTGGCAATTTATGATTTTATGAATTTATGATGTTGAATGAAACACTACTGTTTTATACATAAACACTCGAAAAAACACAAGTTTTGGGGAAAAAATGCAATGGGACGACTGTTTTTTCTGTTCCCCCCAAAACGCCTGTAGATAGACGCTGCAATTTGCATTTCCGTCTCGCGTCAAAATCAAATGTAAATGTTTTTTTTTTCTTTATTTTTGCAATCGCACTCGTGCATTCTGCCAGTGTAATTGTCATTTTTAAATGTCTCAAAGTCAAGTAAAATAAATCGTAGTCACAGTCAAAACCACATTAATGAGTCACGGTTTAGTCCAGTCCATGTCCTAATAAAATAGTTGTGACTCTAAAAGCTTTTACAGAGTTTTGGCAATAACACCAAAATGCATGTTTCAACACATTATCATAAATCTTACGTTAATAAGTTTTAAACAAAATTTGTTTTTAAGCACAAGTTTTTCAAAATAATCGTCAGTTGTTCAACATCAATGATGTTTGATCGTAGATTCGTACGACCAAACTTTATGCGAACTAGTGATGGTCGTGCAATCGCAGGTGAGGACGACCCTGAATGACGATCGCGCGATGGAATCGCGCCGTTTGTTCGTACGGACGATGTTCGCACGTTCGACTATTGTGATTTCTATGACGATAGAACCTTCCTTCTACTTTATTTGTCTTATTTGCAACTAGAGTTTAAATTGATCAACCCTTTAGTGGAATTTTCGTTCGGAAACTCAACATCTTTAAAAAAAAAACATAATGAAGTTATTAATAATGTTTTTAAACCCATGCGTGAAATGAAATTGAAATTCAAAGATGAGAGAATAAAATTGTTTTAATTTAATATTTCTTATTAAGCCTGCTCCATATTTTACTTGGTGGATGATTTCCTTAGCGGAAAGTCGTCTAAGTACCAATATTTTACCGCCAAATGTATGTTAACATTACTGCGTTCCCTTTTGAAGGGTACTGCAGCTAGCGAAATTACAGGGCTGTTGAGACTAACCATCTAGTCTCAAAGTAATGAGCACCAACGCAGCGATGCCCTGAATTTTGTTTTGCTATTCAAAGTTCTGTATATCGCTGCAATGGTCATGGATATGGTCTCTTACCATCAAGAGAGCGTCTTGTAACTATTACATTTAAAAAAAACGCTTGTCCATGACCTGATACGCAGAACTTTGAGTAGTAAAACAAAGTCCAGGGCGTCGCTGCTTTGGCGCTCATTACTTTAAGACTTTCGGTGGTTAGTTCCAACAGTCCTGTGGACTGCAGTTTGAAGCTGGCTGAACAAGTCCAAACGAAAATTCGACAAAGGCATAACATTTTATGCAATTGTAATGTATTAAGTTTATTGAATTCGTTTCCTGTAGCAGTGTTAGCTGGAACGTACGGAATATTTATAGTTTAAGTTTGTATGTGGACGAATGTCAAATTGTAAATAAATAATTAAATTTGTGATTTGTACAAAGTGGACTGTGGTTTTTATTTAACAAAGAACCTTTAATGTATTAAGGCAGGTCTCGATAAAGGCGGAGGTCGGGCGAGTTGACTAGCCTACCGCCGACAAATAATAAATCACTCATTACTTACTACGAAACGCATTTCATTAACGCTCCCGATCATTATCTATTTATGCCGGATATTCCAGAACCTCTTTTAGAACCTCAATTTTTAGGGTTCCGTAGCTCAAAAGAGAAAAATGCAACCCTTCTAGGATCACTTTGTTGTTCGTCTGTCAAGATCTTCTATCTCGAAAACGCGTGGAGGTATCGGGTTGAAATTAAAACCATATACGCAGATCTCTAGTATCTTGCAGTTGCGAAAAAATTAAACTTCTCAGTTATCGTTTAAAAGAAGTTATAACGCAAGTTTTTTTTTAATATTAAATAGATCTACGTTTGGCCACCAACTCGCCTGATGGAAAGCGACGGTGTGGCCGAGGATGGAGCACGCCGATCTAGAAGAAATCTATTCACTAGCCTTAAAACGTCCAAATTATAGTTTATAGGAAACAGATCAGCTGGCAATAAGTTCCATTCATGGGCTGTACGTATCAAGAAAGTAGAGCGGAATCGCTGTGTACGAATACTGGGAACGTCCACGAGGAACGGATGACAGTGTGCCGTTCTTCTGCTTGTCCTGTGGTGGAACGGAGAGGGGGGATAAGGTCGTGGAGCTCCTGCGCACACTCCCAGAAATGTAATCGGTAAAAAATAGACAGACATGCCACTCAGCGACGATGATCAAGACTTAGCAATTTCTTGGTGACAAGATCGCTGTCATCGATAAGTCTTATAGCACGTCGGTCCACCGCCTCCAAAGCTTCCAGCTGATATTTAGGTGCTCCAACAAAAAGGTGGCAGCAATAAGGTAAATGTCCCATACTTCGGCATCGTAAGGCTCTTACGACTTTAAGATTTTTTAAATAAATTACTAAACATGATATCAGTTTGAAATGTTTTGTGTGGTGAATGTTGATATTTTGCCAGTAATATAATGCATTAATTATTTGTGATTTTAATTTGATTTTTTTAATATTAATTTATTTGTAGACCTCTTGTTTGAACCCTATTTCGTGATAAAATTTTACTCTGCTTCTAAGTTCGTGAGCTCGTGTCCCCTGTTTCGGGATAAAGTTTTTTACAGTGAGTTATGATAATTTATTAATAAAAAAAAACACAAGGAATTAATAGGAATAAAAGGATTTAATAATGAAGAATAATCCTAAGATATTTTTTAAATATAAAATAGGTATGTGAGAATGAAATTTAGACTCGACTTTTTATTACTTATAAATTAAAAATTACAATAAAACTCAACATATATTTATTTCTTCTGTAAAAAATGCTTCGTACAAGTGTCTTCCTGGAATTCCATCCGTAAATGGATTGGGCCTATTCAGTTCTTTAGCTAATTTACCAACAGAATGCAGCAACTGCCTCCTTTGTGATGGGAAACCCAATTTTTGCCATATGGTGAATCCATTTGACAATTATATTCTTCTTCCTCTTTTATGAGAACTGTCGCATGCCCAGAAGGATTTGATGTACATATATTTGTCATTTTTCACCATTCCTAACTGATAGCAAAGCTTGGTCTACATTTTTGATATCATACATTTTGTACGGCATTTTCTACGTTGCATGTCCCTGGGAGATAACAAGAACCAAATTTTTTGTTTGCAAAATAAATGTACTCATTTCACGTCTTTTGCGTTAGTGGTCTGTGCCTTACCTACATAGATTTATCTGTCACGAACTAGGGGAAAAGTAATAAAAATAGAATCCCTTGTTTCGTGTTATTGATTTTTGGAAATTCCCGCACTCAAATTTGTAGATAATTTTTAAAATATGTAAATTAACCATTAACTACCCTATATATAACAAAAATATACAAAAATAAATAAAATAAACCGAATAACAAACAAATTTATGCTGGTAGGTAGTATGCGAATTTACCTTAAAAATGTAAATTCAGGTCACTTTCAAACTCATATTATAAGAATTCTAGTGAACAACACATATACCGAATTTAGCTCATAAGAAACTTTATTAAATACGTTATTTGATTTTTTTTTTACATTTCAATTATCTTAATTACTATACAAATACACAAGCAACGAAAATGTATCTAGAATATCTTTGATTCGGTAGTAGCACGAACTAGAGGACGCACGAAAAATAAAATGACCGCTATTTCGTGAGTCGATTTATTGCAATTTTAAAGGAATTCTAGGCTTATATATAACTTTTTTCTATGTCATATCAATTGTTAAAGAATACAAATAAGCACTATTGAATGTATTATTCAAATGGACTTACCTTTGCCTTTCCGTAAGCTTAAGAACTACGAGCGCTAACCTTACGGTGACAAGGAACGCAAGTACACCGCACAGCTGTTCGTGGCCGAACGAGAGTTTCGAGCGTCGCATTGCTCTCAGTTTAGTCGCCAATATGTTCATACTTGATTTATTAGATAGTTTAAATGATAGAGATTTTGTATTAATGTATAATTTAAAGAAACAATGTTTAAATTGCTTATTATTAGCGCCAGAAACAAAACTAACGAAATAACGTACTAGCACGAATCAGGGGCCATTTACCTTACTCCATACACGACCGTAAATACACATACATAAAATCGCATCACTCGCAAGGGAATCTGTCACTTCTCGTTGACCTAGAACTATGAAATTTTGCAAGAAGCATTGTCTTATAGTACATATAAAGGAAAAAACGGAAACTGAACATTGTAATGTGTATAAGTAATTTAGTACCTGGATGACCGAGCTTTGCTCGGCTGAAAACACTGATAAAATGACGTTTTCTATAAATGAAACCTATGATCGATTTATCGCCCCCGAAACCATGCGCATGAGGCAGGTTCATCTTCATCCATGGCACCGGAAAGTGCAGAATGTCTTTCATCATTATCAACACCTCCATCTCACCCACTGGAGCTACTCTTCAAGGAGCTGGGTTGGCTCGGATAGACGCTAGTAGGGGGAAATGCACCCCAAGCGGCGATGTAGCGATGGTTCAGTGGTTAGCGCGGTAGGTTCGCATGCCGAAGGGCGTGGGTTCAAACCCCAACAATGAGCTTGAGCTGCCGGTGAAGGAAAACAACGTGAGGAAACCATAGCGTGGTGGTAGAGTACTTTCTAGTACTCGACTGGCTAGCTACCACCCTCAAGTTGAAAATCTGCCGCCAAGCATCTAACGGTGTGTTCCGGCAGCCTCACTTGAGAGCCAGTTCCATTCCAGGCTAGGTGTGCTTTACCATCTTCGACCACACCGTCACTTAACATCAGGTAAGCTGTAGTCCAACACCTAGACATTCAGATATTTAAAAAAAAGCGGGACGTCAGTGCAGGAATCTTCGCCCGCATTCCATTCCACATATGTAAAATATCTAGCTCCGCTAGCCATTTAAGGCCAGGTTACTCCAAAAATCGTAATTTTTTTCAATACATTTTATTTATAGTCCAAAACATGTTGAGTAATCAATTTTTTTACATATGAAAGTACATACTTATATGAAATTACTTGAAAAATGTTTTTTTTTTTTTTCAAAATGGCGGTCCTGAAAATGGCTGCTGAAACTCATCTGATTCGTAGATGGATGACATCATTTCTTGGAAAAGAATTATCTGAAAGCAATTATATCCTCGCGCACAGCCTAGCTATCTGGCATTGATAAATGCGCAGCCTAAAAGGCGTAGGTCAAATAAAGCCATAAATTCAAAGTGAAAAAAAAACAGACAAGTGCGAGTCAGTCTCGCCTACCGAGGGTTCCATACAAACTAGTAGGTATGATAAATAGTACGGGAATAGAGTTGTTTTTTTCCTGAAATTCTGTTCTCATATCTAATACCTTTAAACGAGCAATTCTTGTATATATTTTTTTTTTTTTTTTTAATAGCTGACAGGCTAGGTGTTTGACCACAACTCACCTGATGTTAAGTGACGGTGTGGTCGAAGATGGTAAAGCACATCTAGCCTGAAATGGAACTGGCTCTCAAGTGAGGCTGCCGGAACACACCGTTAGATGCTTGGCGGCAGATTTTCAACTGGAGGGTGGTAGCTAGCCAGCCGAGTACTAGAAAGTACTCTACCACCACGCAATACATATATATATTCTGAATCTCGGAAACGGCTCCAACGATTTTCATGAAATTTTGTATCCAGGGGGTTTCGGGGGCGAAAAATCGATCTAGCTAGGTTTCATTTTCAGAAAACGTCGTTTTATCCATGTTTTCAGCCGAGCAATGCTCGGTCAACCAGGTACTATAATCTAAATCTCGGAAACGGCTCCAACGATTTTCATGAAATTTAGTATGCAGGGGGTTTCAGGGGCGATACATCGATCTAGCTAGGTTTCATTTTAGAAAACGTCGTTTTATCCGTGTTTTCAGGCAATGAAAAATTGAGCCAAGCTCGGTCATCCAGGTATAAGTATTCTATCAGTTATTCTCATGACTGATAGAATACTTATTTTAGTTACGTCCATTGTTGCCTCGGTCTAAGAGTTTGTGGCTACCACATGGACATAACAAGCTTTAGCTTACGTACGTTGGGGCCCCATATCATTGACGTGCCGGTAGCTACGCTCCAGGTGAAGAACCTATTTAGTATATTACTGGTATGAGGCTATCGATTTTTATATACATATATAAAGAACTTCAAAGGCTTACGATCGATTTTGTACGTAGGTTGATTCATGTCTGCTTTTGCAACCGATGTAAAAACAGGGTCCTTTTGACCACTCGCCTGGTGTTACCTACGGCCTTACAGTCACATGTAAGGCCGTAGATGGTTAACATACCTAACCTGGAATGTAACTAGCCCTCAATTGAGCGTCGAAACTCAGGTGCTTGGCGGTAGATTATAGCTAGCTAATTCAGACAGTATCCTGCTATAACGCTGTTTTCTTCACCGGACAGCTTTACCTCGTTAGGGATTGAACCCACGCCCTCTTGCGTGTAAACCGATCGCGCTAACCACTGATCTATCATGCTAATGTTGGTCTGAAAATCCACACTTGTCCAAATTTTGGTTCCTTTAACTATAACGGGTGCGATTGCAGCAACATAGAACGTACTAGATCCCTAAAATATTTGGGTGTTATAGTTGATGAACGCTTGAACTACTTTGAACACAACTAGTCTCTCCAATCGGACCCGAAAATTAATCTTTATTATGAAAAAAAAAACTCAGAAACTGTATTCCGTTTGACATCATTAGGAAAGTGTACATAGCTTTGTGTCAATCTATACTGCAGTATTGCGTTTCGGTATGGGGTAGCACCTGCAAGACTCATATGTTGAAAGTGGAGATAGCCCAGCGTGCCCTTATTAAAGTTATCTTGCAGCGTCCGTTCAGATATTCTACAGATAAAATATACGATGAATTTAAAGTACTGCGGGTACGACAACTCTATATTTTAAATGCCACCGTCCAAACACATAAAGCCCTTCTAAACCACAATAACTATGACTGCTTGATGGCTCGGCGAGTTTTCAGAATGCCTACACCTCCATTCGAATCTTTACTAGGTTTTAGAAGTCCAGATTTTTCTCACCCCAACACTTATAACAATGTATGCAGGAAATGTACTATTCTTGGCGTCAATACTTCAATGTGCAAAATTATGGTTAAAAAGTGGCTGTTGACCCTTTCGTATGACAAAACAGAAACTCTAATAATATTCAAGTCTCCCTATCTATGAAGATAAGAGTACTATCCACTATTTATGTAAATATGTTTAATTGTCAGGAAACCTTAAATTTTATAATTTAAATTCTATGTTTAACTTCAACCCCATAGCACAGGCCACGTTGCCTAGTTTGGGGGTCAACGTTACCTTGTAAATGTTTTGTTTTTTTCTTGTTTGGCAATAAAAAATTATTATTATTATTAATGTTAGGAATAGATACTCCTTGATAAGATCCATAGAACACCTAGGATCTGATGGTTGCTATGGTAACGGAATCATTGATAGTTAGACACTTGAATATTCTAAAATTGTAAGAAATACATAAAATATATTTTTCCACAATAATTTTGCTAAAGCTGTTTCATGTTTATATATATATCTTAATAATAAGCTTCCACGAGTCTCCCTTTTTTTATGATGAATAAGGCTTGTGTTTGATCTCAATCTCACCTGATGTTAAGATGCGATCTACGATGGAGCACGCTCGCCTAGAAGATACCGATTCACTCTCGACTTGAAGACACCCAGATTGTATCCATCAGGGAACACCCACTCAGGTAACGCATTCCACGCTTTAGCCGTTCGAACAATGAAAGTAGATTCAAATCGCTTCGTATGGGTTCTTCCCTTACTTTAATAGCAAACCCTTAGACAAAAGCTCCTTATGGAAAGCCAGCCTATACCAGCAGGGACAAAGGCTGGATAATGAACTATGATCTGTGATAATAAAACTCAAAATCATTTGGAAATAATATATTCTAAACTAATAACAGCACGCACAATTTTTCGTCGCTGCGCGTCCGGCGCACCTCTTGTTAGTTCTAAATTAGATCACACTTAGAACTATTGTAATTACGACGGTAGCGCCGGCCGCGTTGCTTTCCATTCACACTTCATATGTATATTTCATTTGATGAACCAATTTCAATTCAAAGAATACTAGCTTATCCAATAGGATTTTAGAACTTGCCATTTAAAATTCGATTCTACAGTCATTAATACATAGATGAAATTGTATTGCTTTCCATCATTTAAAGTATGACATGTCCCGTGTTAAATGTCATGAATTGTAATTTTTCCAATACGGTATTAAATGTCATGAATTGTAACTTTTCCAATACATTGTTAAATGTCATGAATTGTAATTTTTCCAATGCCGTATTGGAACAAAACAACTATCGATTATTTACGCGATATCCACAAAAGTTGAATATTTAATATTTTTAATAGAACTGTAAATTTTCATACAACAGTTTTTCTTATTAATTCATATGTCGGCAAGATACTTTCTAAATTTAAGATCAATTACCAAAAACTTCTTCTGGAACAAATGAAACGAAATATTTCGGTAAAATTCTTACATTATTGCGATCAAATGAAATATACACATAAAATAAAAATACACTACATACTTCAGTATGTAGAAAATTATAACAAAAAAAAAAACAACCGAAATAATTAACAGTTTTTTGAAGACATTTTATCGCTAAATGCATAAAATCTTTATTTTGTGAGATATTTTGAGAAAAATGTGTCCAAATAACCGTTCCAATACATATTTTAAAATATATTACGGTACCATTATAATTAATTGTAACAACCTAAAATTTCTACAATTTACAGACCTACAGTTCAAATAAGAATATTTTTTCTATATAGAATTTTAATTTTATAATGTATTGTTAATTTCTTATAGGGTTTGAAATGTCCACTGTATTTGACAATACACAATAACTAATGTAAACAAAACAAGTTAAACAAAAGAAGAGCATTTCTCATAATGGGTACTTTTCTGTAATTCGATCCGGAAAAGAAACTCACCATTTGCGAAACGGACATTCTGCGTCGAGTGTATTCTACATAAACACCTTTTCGGCAACTTTTTAAACGACTCAAAGATCTACAGCAAAGTTTATAAGAAATACTATAGTTATTGTATAGAACTGCAAGTCTATAAATGATTTAGCTATTTTCAACACCAGTCATTTTATACTAATTAACAAACGCTACATCTACAACTGAGAAGCAAAACTATCGGAATTGCATTCGAATTGTACCTTTCGGAATTCTAAGCAAACACGTGACCGTAACTTGCACGCATTGTTTTTTTCTTTATATTATGGCAACTCCATTTCTCTACGCACGCAGGATTATTACGCATTATTATAATATACATAATATTTAAAAGACTTGCTTGCCATATAATTTTCTATAGGATTAGAAGGTTAGGTCATACTGAGAGAAAAGAATGTAAATATACCATCATTATGTACTGTGGAAATCGAGTAAAAAACAGCAATTTAAGAAAAAAATTGCCAAATGTATGGAGTAGCAATTTTTTTTATAGAGCTGTGTTCATAGTACGATTTGTTCTTAATGATGTGTACATTTTGCTCAGTACTAGCGTATAATTCTATATAGTCACTGGTTTTAGACAATATTTACCCGGTTAAAAGTGCCGTAACTGTTAAAATTGTTTGAAACAAACATACATACTTTTGTTCCATTTCTACACCTTTTTTGCGATACTCTTATATCCCATAGAATTTCTATAACCCATATGGTATTTCTATTTGATATAATTTTAAATATGTAACATATGCAATCAAAAAAAGCTAAATTTTTTTGATTTTCCAACTTTTAGCAACAATAAGAATAATTGAACCACGCATTAAGTCAAATTACAATTGATACATCAATTGCTCCAATTCTAATCGATACACCAATTGCTCTAATTCCAATTGTGCTACTCAACACCGTATCACCTCATACATGTCATCATTGTGTAGTTATTTCCTATCTTTTTTGCGTTTAAATCCCCAAATAAATAAAATATGCATAATAGTTTGAGCTCCACAGTTTTATTTTAACATATTATTTCGAAAATAACTATTTTATCACCTATGTTAACGACATAAACTAGGGAACTTTGCTAAACGTCTAGGTTGCTTTATACAACAATAAATATCAGCTAGTAAACACATAAAAACAATGTGTGGTAGCATTTATCTAAATAATAATTTGATGGAGCTTTGACATAACAAGAAATTCAAGGCGGAATCAAAGCATAATGTGAAAATACTGATAAAAATTCTACCAGAGAAATGCAATATTTTTTATTTTATAGTTGACAAGCCAGGTGTATGACCACGGCTCACCTGATGTTAAGTAATTGTGTCGTTGAAGATGGTAATCGTACTTAGCCTGGAGTGGAACTGTCTCTCGAGAGAGTTACAAAACATAAGATTTAAAAGACCTCATGTAAGAATGTCATAACTGCAACATTCAGCTTGGTTCCCTAGTCCATGTCAAGGAACTAAGTAATATTTGATAGACCTTAAATGAGACACAAAAGACCTCATGCAATCACAGAAATATTGATAACAATCTGAATAACGACATCAATATCTATTTAGCCGGTTACCCTATGCCAAAAAGCTAAGTAAATTAAAAGACCTCATGTGAAACACAAGATCTAACGAGGCTGAAAAATATAAAAAAAAAAAATATAACAGCAACGTCCATCCAGCTCGGTTTCCTAATATACACCATAGAGCTATATTATTTGGTTGACCTCATGCGAGATACATATGACCTCATGAATGAGGTTGAAGAATATTATAAAAAAAACTATAACGGCAACAATACATTCAGCTGAGTTCCCTAGTGTACGCTAATAAGCTATGTTATTTGGTAGACCTCATGTGAGGTGGCTTAGTTCTTCTTCTCTTCCTTGGTTTCTTCTTGGCTCTGGGTTTGTTCAGTGGACTGCTGTTGGTTGCCTTCTCGTTCAGCTGCCATCTGCGAACACAAATTAATTATATGACTTATATTACATGTATCTATGACTTTTGGTGAGGTCGGATAAATACTTGTTTTTTTTTTCATCTGAGATTTGTCCATGGCATTGCACATTGTGCTTATGCCTGTATCACAATAGTAAAGTAGTAATTTAAATATTGTCAGTTAGTTTTTTTAAATGACAGATTAGGCGTTTGACCACAGCTTTATCTTATGTTAAGTGATAGTGTTGTCAAAGATGGGAAACAAACCTAGCCTGGAATGGAACTGGCTCTTAAGTGACGCTGACGGAACACACTATTAGGTGTTTGGAGACAGATTTTCAACTTGAAGTGGTAGCTAGCCAGCCGAGTACTATAAAGTACCCCAGAATATGATTTTCGTCAAGATGTTGTCCTTTACCGGAAGCTAAAGCTCATTGTTGTGGTTTGAACCCACGCCCCTTCAGCGTGTGTACGATCGCGCTAGCCACTGAGCTATCATCGCTACAAAACGTTAGGAAACATCTTGACATCGACTGCGACGTAATTATATAACTACAATATAATTTTAAAATACTTGACACTGGCAAGTACATGCGTAATTACAAAGGAAAAAGAAAACTGTATAGGCGCAGAATGTCCAATTCGCAAAACGTCCTGTACGCGAAAAGTTCAATTCGTCAATTTGCTAATACGCGAAATGTCCAATTCTCAGCATATAAACTAATACGGACATTTTGACAAATAAGGACTAAGCACATTTTGCGAATACAGACATTTTACGTCTAAACGAAAAACAATTGTAGGAGGTATCAATCGACCGCTGCGCTATGAAAGTCGCAACGGTTGATAACGAACATCCTTTTGTTTAGCACTTTTGCTTGACCACCGCTTGCTTGGTACAATGCTGTAGCTCAAAAAAGTGCAGTAGGAAATATTACTGATTTTTTTAAATTTACTAATTACGCCCCGCGGTTTCACCCGCATTTTTCTTAACCTATGTGTTAAATCCAGGGTATAAATACCCAATTTAATTTGACATACATATTAACAATTAACATATATCTTTATATGTAATTAATTTATTTTTTTCAGGTTTGATGTCTGTTGTTTAACCACAGCTTGACAAAGTATTATTATACCTGCTAGGTACCAACTTTTTTTTTTTAATTGCTTTGTTTTTTACCACAACTTACCTGTTGTTAAGTGACGGTGTGGTCGAAGATGGTAAAGCACACCTAGCCTGGAATGGAACTGGCTCTCAAGTGAGGCTGCCGGAACACACCGTTAGATGCTTGGCGGCAGATTTTCAACTTGAGGGTGGTAGCTAGCCAGCCGAGTATTAGAAAGTACTCTACCACCACGCTAAGGTTTCCTCACGATGTTTTCCTTCACCGACAGCTCAAGCTAATTCTTGGGGTATGAACCCACGCCCTTCGGCATGCGAACCGACCGCGCTAACCACTGAGCTATCATCGCTATAAAGTTCGTTTAAAGTCGGTGCCAAGCACCGACTTCAAACAGATCAGTAGGTACCAAGCAGGTATAATAATACTTTGTAAAGTAAGTTTATTTTTCGCTTTTTAATGCTGATGGTTTTTTTTCTTGAAGTCGGTTTAACTTTTTTTTTAAGTTTGTTTATTTTTAAATTTTTAGTTAATTTATGTTCACGCCAAGAAACACTTGAACAGTATGAGTCTAGCTAGACTCGATAAGATTCAAAAACGTCTTGCCAAAGACAATTACATCGTCAAGGTAAACAATAATTTTCATAAAAATATGTTCATAAATTGAAAACATCTGGGCCAAACTATGTTAAATTTTTATGGGACCAAATGACAACTATTCCGCATCAAACTAAAGAAAAATCACGTAAATCTCGAAGTAATAAGTGTACATACATTTAAAAAAAAAAACAATCAAATTGAGAACCTCTTCCCTTTTGAAGTCGGTTAAAAATCGTATTAAAGTCCATTGTTTTAAAAGAAGCAAACACAGAAACAGACAGACACGCGAAAAACGAATTTTATTTTATACTATTACTTTTTGAATTATTGTTATTTTATATTATTTGAATTTAATTTATATTATTTAATTTCAATTTTGTATTATTTAACTTAACTTAAAAATAAACTTGACATATTTATTAATTACATTACCAAATTTTATCTCAATTTTAATATAAAATAATATATATTTTTTATTTCATACTGTTTAGTTTTAATTTAATATTTTATTATATATATATATATAAGTATATATAGATTTACGTGACATTTATATATAATATTGGCATTTCGTTTTTTTTTATAATAATTAATTGTTAACATTATATTATGCATGTTGTCGTCACTTGTAATTGCTATAACATCCAGTTTTCAAATTTTAAAATGTCGTGACGTGTATGATGTTGGTGATCCAAATAAATAAAATTAAACTAAAAATGAAAATAAACTATTCGGAGATACTTGCCGTGGTGGTGCCGGCGTAAGAATAGTACCCCACCCTCTCTACCCGTGGTTGCCGTAAGAGTCGGCTAAGGGATGTAATCCGGAAGATGGGCAGCAGCGTCTTCCTTGAACAATCACACCTAACTGCGCTCGCCAACCCGCCTGCCAAGCATGGCGAGTATTGGCGAAACCCCCCCCAGGAGGAGGCCTATGTCCAGCAGTGGACGTCCTATGGCTGATGATGATTCGGAGATAGATTGTACATACCTTCTTGTAAGCCTGTTCGAAGAGTTTGAGGCTGGCTTGCTGGAGGGTGTTGGTCGCGGCGCGGATCTCCTCCGGTTCCACCGTGTCCTTCTTCAGGAGGAGCTCGCGAAGCTTCGCAATCTCACCCCGGAGTTTGTCGCACTGTCGACAATACCACACGTTTTATATTTGACATAACTTTACGGATAAAATATTACATACTTTTTTTTTTATAGCTGACAGGCTAGGTGTTTGACCACAACTCACCTGATGTTAAGTGACGGTGTGGTCGAAGATGGTAAAGCACACCTAGCCTGGAATTGTACTGGCTCTCATGTGAGGCTGCCGGAACACATCGTTAGATGCTTGGCGGCAGATTTTCAACTTGAGGGCGGTAGCTAGCCAGCCGAGTACTAGAAAGTACCCTACCACCACGCTATGGTTTCCCACAATGTTTTCCTTCACCGGCAGCTCAAGCTGCCTGATGGTAAGAGGTAACGCCTGTCCATGACCGTTGCAGCGATACACAGAAATTTGAGTGGTGCTTATTACTTTGGGACATTTGATGGTTAGTCTCAACAACTCTGTAATTTCGCTAGCTGCAGTACCCTTCAAACCGGAACACAGTAATGTTTACACACTACTGCTTGGCGGCAGAATATATGGCACTTACTTCTTACAACATTATATAATAATATCAAATCCAAAATGAATACACATGAATATATGTGGGCGTGTGTTCATGTGTGTGGTAGCCAATTCATATCCCAGAAACCATGGTGTTGTCTCGGGAACGTGATTGACTACGACATGTTTTCGCGCCCGGCTTTACCGCACTTTTCATTTGGAAATGCAAGGCTTAGATAGGGCGCTACACTGCGTGAAGAATGATTTATGAATTCAATATGGAAACTTAATATCATTTTTACCAATGTTTTGACACGAACGAGACACTATCCTGGATCGTAAGAGATTTTGGCTTAGCACATCCCAAGTTTTCCCTGTATAATGTTACAGTCGAATTATAGGATTTACCCTATTTCATTTACCTTTAAATATATTTAATGAATTTTATGAATATACAACAAACAAATACTATATGAATCAGCTACGAACTAATACACTGTATTACCTCGTTCTAATTCAGTCTTTCTCAAAGTGGGAGATAACGCCCCCTTATGCGCGCTAAAGGCCCATAGGGTAAAGAGTCCAGAAAAAATGTACTAAAGAACTGACGAAATTGATTAAAGTATTGACTTGTAACATTGGTGTTTTCAATGAAATATTTGTATTTGTTATGAATGTCATAATGAATGAATGAATTTGTTTGTCTATGAACAGACACCTATGTACAAATCTAATGTACCGATTTTTTCATTGTTAGAAATAGTTCTCTAGCTTCTAACCTGGAGAGGTATACAGACATAGTTTTTTAATTAATCAACTAGTAGTACATTACAATAAATAAAAATGTCAACAACAAAACATACACACTAAAGAACATTAATAATAATCACAAATCAAAATTCAACATAAAATAATAAAAAGTTATTGAAGATTGAAAGTAAATCAAAAAATTGTGGGGCGCTGAAAAATAATTTACAAAGTGGGCGGTAGATGAAATAAGTTTGAGAACCTCTGTTCTAATTGGTGAGCTCGACGCGTTCGCGCTGCGTGTCCGCCGCCGCCATGTTACAACCTGTATGGAGGCGTGTTACCTCGTCTTGCGGCAGCTGGTGTTTGTACTCGTCCATCTTGGTCTCCGTGTCGTGCAGGACGCCCTCGGCCTGGTTGCTGAGCTCGACGCGCTCGCGCCGTTGCTTGTCGGTCGCCGCGAACTGTTCCGCAGCCTTCACCATGTTCTCGATCTCGTCCTTGGATAGCCCGCCCGATGATTGGATTACAACTGCGGAATACATTACACTTCTATTTAGAATAAAACTCGATTGAAACGATTTGATACTTCTTTCCTAAAAGGAGGTTCTTCCCCGATAGATGGAAGATCTACTTGATTGTAGGTCTCCTTAGGAAGTAGTTTAGGTTCCACTGCAGTAACAGATATTCTGCCTCCAAGCAGTAGTGTGTAAACATGACTGTGTTCCAATTTGCAAGTTACTGCAAAATTGCAGGGCTGCTCCCCGCTCACGAATTGTGAACCTCCATTTTTTGTCACGTCAACGTAGACCCCCGTCGAGTCTCCCGTGGACCCAAGGGGGTCCACCTGGACCACTTTGGCAATCAATGGTCTTAGTGTCTTTAAAAGCTATTCCAAGCTGTGTTTGCCATCTTCGATCACAACATCATTGCACATCAGGTTAACTATTGTTCACAATAGAAACATAACAACAAGTTTTTAAGTAGGCCTTTATTGTCAACATCAGATGACCGTCGTGTGGTATAGTAGAAGTAAGTAGAGACAGATGGGGGGCAGGGAGTTATAACATTTAGAGATAATGATTAAGTAGTAATGTATCGCGGTTTCTAGGAAAGCCGCCGCCAGAGGGCTGCGACTAGCTGGTGCCGCGGGTTTCTCTCGCATCGCTGCAAAAGGGCGAGCGCACTGGCGCAAGCACTGATCGGCGATGCCAACAATAATAAGCAAGCATAATTTCAGGCATAATAATAGCATAGATATAGTAACATTGTTCTGTTTTGTGTTCATATTATAGTGTGTGTGTTTTTTTGAGAATGTGTGTGTGTATGTGTGTTAGTGTGTGAGCGCTATGTGTGTGTTAGTGTGTGAGCGCTATGTGTGTGTTAGTGTGTGAGCGCTATGTGTGTGTTAGTGTGTGCATGCGCTATATGTGTTTGCGTGTGTATTTGAGCGCGCGCGTGTATCTCGTGTGTGTGTGTGTGTCAGCATACATGTAAGTATGTGTGTGCGTGCATATTAGCGAGTGTACTCACTCTGTTGTTCCTTTCCAGTTCCCTTGTCGCGAGCCGAGACGTGCACAATACCGTTGGCGTCGATGTCGAATGTCACCTGAGGACCAATTAATCGAATAAATAATCGACGACATACCACACAGCACCATCTAGTCCTACACTAAGCAAAACTCACTTTATCATGTAGACTGACGCTAATTTATACATAACATTTAAGTGGTGACTTTTAAAATAAAAATAATCTCTCCTCTCTTCTAAACGTTGCTGTGCCCGACAGGGTGTACCATATACTATAATACTTTGTATGTATAACATCTTGTACTGTACCTATGGAAGCAATAAACGTCTTGAATCTTGAATTTTGCTGAAGCATCTAGATTTTTTACGTTGATGACCATTATGAATGTTTTTAAAATTTTGTAGCGATGATAGCTCAGTGGTTAGCGCGGTCGGTTCGCATGCCGAAGGGCGTGGGTTCAAACCCCAACAATGAGCTTGAGCTGCCGGTGAAGGAAAACATGGTAAGGAAACCTAGGGTACTTTCTAGTACTCGGCTGGCTAGCTAAAGATTTTTAACCAAGAGATTTTAGATAAGAGATTGGATTCGATTGGAAACTTAATTTAAAGATATATTCACTTCAATAAGGGGGTTTTCTCTGGAGCTTACCTCTATTTGGGGTACTCCACGTGGCGCGGGTGGGATACCAATAAGCGAGAACTGTCCCAGCATCTTGTTGTCTGAGGCCATCTCTCGTTCACCTTGGTGTACTTTTATCTCCACTTGCGTCTGGCCGTCCGCCGCTGTCGGAAACAATATTATATTTATTGACAAAGCCTACTATAAGGTGGCTCATTACGTGGAAGACAGGAATATATGGTTGTAGTAGCTTCTCTCTGCACTTGCATCCCCCCGACTAAGTGACAATTGTAGTAAGCATAATGTATGTATTAATATTTATAACTGTAAACTGTAACCTAATATGAAAAGAAAGATCCACAAAAAAAAATGCCTTGCTGAGTTTCTTGCCGGAGTCTTCTCAGTTGAAGTGTAATTACGAGCCGGTGGTAGATTCAAACATGTAACAACGTTCACAAGTGCCTTACCAGGGCCTAAACTGAATAAATGACTTTTTGATTTTGAATAGTGTTTTACCAATCTGTCATGTGACGAAACCCAGTCCATATGATAAGGGATGGCTGACCATGACAAGTGCAATAACAAAACAAAGTATAAACATTTTAAAGGTTTTTTTTTGTAAACAACTTGATTCCACATTTTTTATTCTCACAGCGAGTCTGTGTTAGGAACAATATCTTCAAATCTAGTGTAAATAGGTTTCTTCTAGGTAAGCGTGCTTCACCTTAGACCACACTACTGCTTAAAATCTGTCCGAGGATGGTAAAACACGAACCAATTTTGATTAAAAAAGCATCACCTCTTTGGCACTCAATGCTTTGAGACATTTAAACCTCTTAATAGGTGCAGTGCCATGCAAACTGGTACACAGTAATGTTTACACACTACCGCTTGGAAGCAGAACATCTGGTACTGCGGTGGTACCTTCCCAGTAGATTTTCTAAGAAGTAGAATTCGTTGCTTGATGGTGTTTGGGAGCGTTCAAGTATGTATTTATGTAATGCAATTTTTGGAAATTTTTTAAACCCCTCATGTAACGCGCCGTTACGTTTTTCTGAATGGGGGGCAGCGAGTTCGTGTTAACATTAAGAGATAATGATTAAGTAGTAATGTATCGCGGTTTCTAGGAAAGCCACCGCCATAGGGCTGCGACTAGCTGGTGCCGCGGGTTTCTCTCGCATCGCTGCAAAAGGGCGAGCGCACTGGCGCAAGCACTGATCGGCGATGCCAACATTATAGTAATATAACACTAGTACTAATAATCCTGTTAATGCTAATTCCCGGTAGCAGTATTAAGCTCACCAGTGGAGAAAACCTAATTCCTGGTAGCAGTATTAGACTCACTGGTGGAGGAATAACTAGCTAATGGTAGTATTAAACTCACCAGTGGAGAAAACTTAATTCCTGGTTGCAGTATTAGACTCACTGGTAGAACACCTAGATAATGGTAGTATTAAACTCACCAGTGGAGAAAATCTAATTCCTGGTAACAGTATTAGACTCACCAGTCGAGAAAACCTAATTCCTAGTAGCAGTATTAGACTCACTGGTAGAGAAACACCTAGCTAATGGTAGTATAACTCACCAGTGGAGAAAATCTAATTCCTGGTAACAGTATTAGACTCACCAGTTGAGAAAACCTAATTCCTGGTGGCAGTATTAGACTCACTGGTAGAGAAACACCTAGCTAATGGTAGTATAAGACTCACCAGAGGAGAAAACCTATTTCCTGGTAGCAGTATTAGACTCACCAGTGGAGAAAATCTAATTCCCGGTTGCAGTATTAGTCTCACTGGTAGAACAACACCTAGCTAATGGTAGTGTTAGACTCACCAGTGGAGAAAACCTAATTCCTGGTAGCAGTATTAGACTCACCAGTGGAGACAACCTAATTCCCGGTAGCAGTATTAGACTCACCAGTGGAGAAAACCTAATTCCCGGTAGCAGTATTAGACTCTCCAATGGAAAACACTTAGCTCTTGTCAGTATTACTCACCGGTGGAGAAGACCTGGCTCTTCTTGGTGGGTATGGTGGTGTTTCTGGTGATGAGCTTGGTGAACACTCCGCCGAGGGTCTCGATACCGAGCGACAGCGGCGTCACGTCAAGAAGCAGGATGTCGGTTACGTCGCCGGCCAGCACGCCGCCCTGCACTGCCGCGCCTACCGCCACCGCCTCGTCGGGGTTGACGGCCTTGGATGGCGCGCGACCGAAGATGTCTTGCACTGTCGTTTGTACCTGTTCAAGACGGATACATTTAACATATAGTTGGCTGTACCTTCCTAAAACAGCCCGACATTCTATAAGCTAGTTAATTTTAAGGACACGTACTTGAATGAGATTGTTTTTAACTCCCGACGCAAAAAGAGGGGTGTTATAAGTTTGACGTCGATGTCTGTCTGCGTATGTGTGTGTGTGTCTGTCTGTGGCATCGTAGCTCTCAAGCGGATGGACCGATTTTGATGAGGTTTTTTTTAAATTTGAAAGTCGGTTTCCTTCCTGTGGTTCCTAGCTATGTTTGGTTAATTGCGTAGGGTTTTTCTTAATTTAATTACTTGTTTTTAGTTATTCTTAAATCAAACTTATAAAAAACGACTCTAATAACTTCGATTCTGATTAAATTTTCATGGGATCAATCTGAAAATATATCATAATACATAGTATAAAACAAAGTCGCTTTCTCTGTCCTTATATCCCTATGTATGCTTAAATCTTTAAAACTACGCAACGGATTTTTATGCGGTTTTTTTTAATAGATAGTGATTGAAGAGGCCCTTGCTGAGTTTCTTGCCGGAGTCTTCTCAGTTGAAGTGTAATTACGAGCCGGTGGTAGATTCAAACATGTAACTTCACGTTCATAAGTGCCTTACCAGGGCCTAAACTGAATAAATGACTTTTGATTCTGATTGATTTTGATTTTAGAGGAAGGTATACAATATGTATAATACATTATTATACACCACATTAATATCAACATTGCACCCGTGCGAAGCGGGGGCGGGTCGCTAGTTTCAAATAAAAAAAATCAAATCGTTCCACCTGTCTCCGAGTAAATAGACTTTAAAAGAAACCGTCCAAGTGCGAGTCGGGCTCGCGCATGAAGGGTTCTGTACCATTATCAATAAAAACAGCAAAAAAATCACGTTTGTTGAATGGGAGCCCCCTTAAATATTTATTTTATTCTTTTTTTTAGTATTTGTTGTTATAGCGGCAACAGAAATACAACATCTGTGAAAATTTCAACTGTCTATCACGGTTCATGAGATACAGCCTGGTGACAGACGGACGGACAGCGGAGTCTTAGTAATTAGTCCTGCGATTTTTATCTACTTTCAGCTTTCTGTGAATTTTTGTATGTATAGATTTCTAGATTGACCGGACTATATGTGGAGTGTTGCCGTGGTGTGCCGGCGTAAGAATTGTACCCCATCCTCTCTACCCGTAGTTGCCGTAAGAGTCGGCTAAGGGATGTAATCCGGAAGATGGGCAGCAGCGTCTTCCTTGAACACTCACACCTAACTGCGCTCGCCAACCCGCCTGCCGAGCGTGGCGAGTATTGGCAAAACCCCCTCAGGAGGAGGCCCATATCCAGCAGTATTCTATGGCTGATGATATGTGGAGATAAGCCTTCGGTATAAAGGTCGTAAACCTACATCTGGTATACGTCCTAAACACTGTAAGTGGTACCATCGAACACTAAGAAGTCTCAACGTGGAGTTTCATCACAAAAAAAATGTTGAATAGAAATGTCTGTGAGAATATAACCCGATAGCATAAAGATGTTACCGGGGAATATGTCTCCAATTTTCTCTGGCACCCGTCTCGAGAGACCAGCCTAGCAGGCCATGTTGACCAACGTTGGCATGTGCTGGGTGCTTTTATAACTTCATGTAAAGATTGTCAGGTAATTATACATTTGTAGCGATTATAGCTCAGTGGTTAGTGCGGTTGGTTCACCGCTTGCTGCCCGTAAAGGAAACCATTGAGAGGAAGCCATAGTGATAGGGTATTTCAAAAGTACTTGACTGGCTATCACCATACTTTCAACTTGTGTTGCAAATGTACGACAAAACTTTTTTTTTATGGTTGACCAGCTTGGTGTTTGACCACACCTCACCTGATATAAAGTGACGGTGTGGTCGAAGATGGTGAACACACAGTCTGAAATGAAACCGGGTCTCAATTGAGACTGCTAAAACACACCAAGGTACTTTTGAGGCGAGTTTTCAACTTGAGAGTAATCTAGCCAGTCGAGTACTAGAAAGTACCCTATCACCATGCTATAGTTTCTTGCATTGGTAGCTCAAGCTCATTATTGAGGTTTGTTCCGGCACTTAAGAGCCAGTTTCTATTCCAGGTTAGGTGTGCTTATCATCTTTGATGACATCGTCACTAAACGTCAGGTGAACAGCGATCAAACCCCTAGCCTGTCACCAGAAAAACTACTCTAGTTTGGTCTACCAGACTAATGCCACTGAAGAGTGACTCCGGAGCAACAATGGACGTCCACGATTAGAGTGTACGATTTGACCATCTAATGTCTCCAAGTAATGAACGTCAAACCAGCGATGCCCTGGACTTTGTTTTGGTACTGAAAGTTCTGTGTATCGCTGCAATGGTCATAGACAAGCATCTCTTACCAATAGGAGAGTCTCATTTGTCTTATAGCTTTTAAGATAAAAAAATGACGTTTGTTAATAAGTTTATGAAAGAATAATAGAAATAAGCCCGTGGAGCTATTTAATGAAAGTTGAGTGAATTATACAGGGCCCGTCTATAGCAAGCTATTTCACTGATTGAACTAACAATTAAAATTAATAAAACTGACATACCTTAGGCATTCTGGTCATGCCTCCAACCAGGAGGACTTCTCCGATATCAGTTCTCTGCACCTCAGCATCTTGAAGAGCTTTCTGGCATGGAGCGATGGTGCGTTTGATCAGATCTCCCACAAGAGATTCTAGTTTCGAACGGGTCATCTGTGAACGATACAACACTTTATTAAACAACATGGTAGCATTAAATTGTACTTAAATAATTACCAGCATAAAGCTGAGCTTTGTGAGGGCTCGCGTAGTTTTTCTAACGAGTAATAATTTTTAAGACAGTTGTTATTTTACAACCTGATTCTAGTGGTGTCATCTAGTATTAAGTAGATTAACTATGATGTACCTATTTGAGTATTGAGTTTAGTTCTGTTGCAGCGATGTTAACTCTTTGGTTTTCTAACAGATGGCGTTAGTAGTACAATAACATTCTATTCAATGAATACAAAATTGTTAATGTTAATTTTTTAATGGTTATAAAATTATTATTATTTTGACAGATAACACATATAGATGTGAAGTTAAATTAATATGATAAAGCATTAATCTTTAGGCGTAATAGTTTTTCAGTAAAGTGTACCACAATAATGCTCAGGTTGTGGGATAGTATTATATTATTATTTGTATTATGTTATGCTAGCTATGTTTGGTTAATTGCGCAGGGGGTTTTTAAATTTTTAAATTTTATTACTTATAAAAAAATGATGTTTCTTAACAAGTTTGTGAAAGAATAATAGACATGACCGCCGTGGAGCTATGAAATAAAAGTCGAGTAGAAATGCCCCCGACAAATTTTGATATTGGGCCTGTCTAGATCAAGCTACTTAACTGTTAAAACACTGATGAGATGGTGACCATTTGGCCATTAGGATGCAGAAAGTAACTTAAATTAGCAATATTATAAAGTTGTAGCACTTCATTGAATATTCCTCATCTATTATGAGAAATCAACTTCGACTCTGTGCATTTCTATTCCCCATTATTGGCACCTGATATCTACTTGTATTATAGCATCAAGCGTGGCATAGAAATGGGGTAATATAAATATTTATTACTTCATCGTAACTATGATTACCAATAAATAAACATGAGTCTTCGTTCGTAACTAGTATCGTACGAAACAATTTCGATTCGTTACTGGTTACAAAGGTGTGGTTACTTAGACGACTGAAGCAATATTAAAATAAAGCATACCAGTTACGAAGCGATATGTTTTGTTCGATATTGACATGACACTTATTTCAAAATTGTGCCCATAATAAAAGTTGTTCATAACTACACAAAAAACAAAGTTGGTCATAACGAGAAGTACTGTAACTCCCTTTCGGCATAGTACACCTCTAGCTTTTAACACTGCAAGAAAAGCTTTCAATAAATACCAAAAACTTTAAATTAGCTTTCAGATATCGCTTCGTTCTCCTACGAGACCATAATACTTTTACAACTAGTTACGAATTTTGTTCAATATTAGTTACGAACGAAGATATATTGTTGTGTACATAAACGTGGTTTTGATGGAAGAAAAAATTTAATATACTAAGTTGTCTTCAAAATTACTAGTTAGAAGTTTTAGGAACTTTATTGCATACAGACCTAAAGGTTCATGTGTTTGAGTCCGGAAGCATCCACGCTTCGTTCTCCTACGAGACCATAATACTTTTACAACTAGTTACGAATTTTGTTCGATATTAGTTACGAACGAAGATATATTTTTGTATACATAATCGTGGTTTTGAAGGAAGAAAATCTTTAATTTACAAGTTATCCACAAAATTACTATAAGAACTTTATATTTAAAAATATTTGATACAGACCTTAAGGTTCATGTGTTTGGGTCCGGAAGCGTCCATGGTTAGGTAAGGCAGATTGATATCCGTCTGCAGGGACCCGGAGAGTTCGATCTTGGCCTTCTCTGCAGCTTCCTTTAGCCGCTGGACCGCCATCGCGTCCTTGCGAATGTCAATACCTTGCTGCGGAGTGAATGAACAGGTTAAAGCCTGTCTCAGATAGGGGTCATTTAAGTATTACGTAAGCAGATTTTAGGTAATCACCAACCCCTACCTCCCCCTTGTCAGCAAAAGTAAGCATAGCTCTTACTCCCCACCTCTATGCTTACGTAAACATGGGTTTAACAAAAAGTGATAATGCCTAAAATAATATCAAAAGGATTCAAAAGCATGTAGAAAACGTGGTGTGCCAATAAAATAAGGACAATAAACAATTAGCATAATTTATATGACACTAGCTACGCCCCGCGGTTTTACCCGATGATGTTTTTTTTTATGGCTGACAGGCTAGTTGTTTGACCACAGCTCACCTGATGTTAAGTAACGGTGTGGTCGAAGATGGTAAAGCACATCTAGCCTGGAATGGAACTGGTTCTCAAGTGAGGCTGCCGGAACACACCGTTAGATGCTTGGCGGCAGATTTTCAACTTGAGGATGGTAGCTAGCCAGCCGAGTAATAGAAAGTACCCTACCACCACACTATGGTTTCCTTCGCCTGCAGCTCAAGCTCATTGTTGGGGTTTGAACCCACGCTCTTCAGCATGCGAACCGACCGCGCTTACCACTCAACTATCATCGCTACAAAATATGATGATGAAAAGTATTCTGTTTTATTCTAGGGCCTAAAGAATTTACATGCAAAATTTCATCCAAATCCGTTCAGCCATTCTGCTGTGATTGAGTAACAAACATCCATACATCCATCCAAACTTTCACATTTATATTATTATTAGAATGTAAATATATTTATGTTATAGTTTTGCATTCTCCTATATGCATATCCTCGTTATTGACACGCCCCGTCTTTTTCCTCCTCTGATCCTTTTCATCCTAAGGTTGCCTGGAAGAGATCGCTTTCAGCGATAAGGTCGCCAGTTGTTGCACATGTTAACTAAGTTAATATTTGTACAATAGATTTAATCAATCAATCAACCTCTTGATGTATCACTCACGTCACGTTTGAATTCGTCGACCAGGAAGTTGACGATGACGTTGTCGAAGTCTTCGCCACCGAGCAGCGTGTCCCCGTTGGTGGACTTCACCTCGAAGACGCCCTTCTGGATCTCCAGAACGGATATGTCGAACGTGCCACCACCCAAGTCGTACACAGCGATGCTATTTGACAATATAACATACAAAGGTAAACAAAACTCAATCCCACTCTTGCGTTGACGCTTAGGGTTGTCATTTTTATTTTTAGTTAAATACTAGCAGACCCGTTCACGCGTTGCTGTGGCCAAATTGAACACACGCGTGTAACGTGAAATAAATTGTAGCGCATATGAATCGTTTGGACTTATAACGTAGCGCCATCTATTGGATACTTATGTTATGTTTGGCCTATTAACGTAGCGCCATCTATTGGATACTTATGTTATGTTTGGCCTATTAACGTAGCGCCATCTATTGGATACTTATGAATCGTTTGGACTTTAAACGTAGCGCCATCTATTGAATACTTATGAAATGTTTGGACTATTAACGTAGCGCCATCTATTGAATACTTATGAAACGTTTGGGCTGTTAACATAGCGCCATCTATTGGATACTTATGACACGTTTGGATTTTTAACGTAGCGCCATCTATTGAACCCTTTATCAATCCAGTTAATAAATTACCTTACACCGCCATCTATTAGAATTTTATGGAATTATACCTCTTTGTTGTATAATAAACAAATAATTTGCAATAAAACAATATTGCGATTAAAATTTAGATATAAACTATCCTATCTCTCAAGTTGGATCAAACTGAACACAGAGTGCAAGATTTGGTTAAAATTGGTTCAGTAGTTGAGGAGTTCATTGCAGACAAACAACGTGACACGAAATTTTTATATACCTATAAAGTTTATTTGCGTATTATAAATGTGTAAGCAAAGTTGGAAGTACTTACATCTTATCGTCAGTCTTGTCCATGCCATATGCGAGAGCGGCGGCCGTGGGCTCGTTGATCACTCTCAGCACGTTCAGCCCCGCGATTTGACCTGAACAACACGTCATCCTTTTTATAGGAAATAAGCTAGGTGTTGGTGGTGGTGCCGGCGTAATAGTACCCCACCCTCTCTACCCGTGGTTGCCGTAAGGGTCGGCTAAGGGATGTAATCATTTATTGAATTATTTTATTGTTTTGACTTTTGAATTTAATTTAATTTTTTACTTTTGAATTTTATTTTTTGACTTTTGTATTTTATTTGAATTGTATATGTGACATTTTAATTTTATAATAATAATAATATGTACCAATGTTGACTTGCACCATCGCATTAGGGAACCCCTGTAAGGATGGTGTAAACTGTTGTAAATAAATAAATAAATAAATAAATCCGGAAGACGGACAGCAGCGTCTTTCTTGAACAATCACACCTAACAGCGCTCGCCAATTCACCTGCCAAGCGTGGCGAGTATTGGCATAACCCCCCCAGGAGGAGGCCTATGTCCAGCTGTGGACGTCCTATGGCTGATGATGATGATGATGATGAAGCTAGGTGTTTGACCACAGCTCACCTGATTAGTTATTAAGTGGCGGTGTGGTCGAAGCCATTATGATTTATATTTTTTTTTTTTGACTTTATTTGATTGCTATTTTAACTTTTATATTATTTAATTTGAATTTAAATTTATTATCAGATTATTCTTATTCTTATTCAATATCAGATTATTATTGGAATAATTAATTTATTGGCATACCATCACTTATATTTGTACGCCAGAGGGCAAATTACAATCACAGGACATAAATTTAACCCCATCCACCCCACATCCATATTGACAAAGTCTACTATAAGGTGGCTCATTACGTGGAAGACAGGAATATATGGTTGTAGTAGCTTTTCTCTGCACTTGCATCCCCCCGACTAAGTGACAATTGTAATAAGCAAATGTATTAATATTTATAACTGTAAACTGTAACCTAATATGAAAAGAAAGATCCACAAAAAATGCCTTGCTGAGTTTCTTACCGGAGTCTTCTCAGTTGAAGTGTAATTACGAGCCGGTGGTAGATTCAAACATGTAACTTAACGTTCATAAGTGCCTCACCAGGGCCTAATCTGAATAAATGACTTTTTGATTTGATTTTGACCCATATTGTATCAATATCACTTAGATCTATCAAATAGATTATATCTTTATCTTTAAACAAATCAATTAGTTTTGCTTCCAAAACTCAGTTAAATCTTTTTTTTAATGGTTGACAGAGACCTAGCGGTTTTTGTCCACATTTCACTTGATGATAAGTGATGGTGTGGTTGAAGATGGTAAAGCACACCTAGTCTTTTTACAATTTTTAAATTGAAGGTTAGAGTACTAGAAAATACCCTACAACTAACTAAGTCGAAGATGATACTCTCGCGACAGCAACGCCACTGATGGTATCCTTACGTGAAGATGATCATCGCGCCCTAGAAGCGATGCCCTATACTTTGATTTGCAACCCAAAGTGTTCACCTATTGGGCAGACACTATCCATTTTCGATCACATTCACAAATGTCTAAGAATACTGACCAGCATCCTTAGTGGCTTGTCGCTGTGAATCGTTGAAGTAAGCCGGGACTGTTACAACAGCATTCTTCACTGGAGTGTTGAGGTAGGCTTCCGCTGTCTCCTTCATCTTCATCAGGACGAAGGCACCGATTTGGGACGGAGAGTACACTTTGCCGTCGCTTCCTGTTTGCAGAAAAGTTGGTTTTATTTATTTGGTTGACATATAGATCAATGAATGTACAAAAATGGTGGCATTATAGTAGTCATAAAGTGTCGAATTAAATGCAGAATTAAATCCAAAATTCAGTAAATTTTTTTTTTAATGGTTGACATTCTGTATGCACCTAGTATGGAATGGAATTGGCTATCAAGTGACGCTGCCTGCCCATTGTTAGGTGCTAAGTGTAACACTTTCAACTTGAGGGTGAAAGCAAGCAATCCAAGTACTAGAAAGAACTTAACCACTATGTAACGATACAATTGATAAATTGTTAACAAAGTACACTTGAAATGCGATTGAAAAGTTTATAAAAAAAATAAAAAAAAAATATGTAAAACATTAGAGCCTTGACAGTGAAAAAATAAAAAAAAAACTGGTTTTCATCGTCGGTTGTTGGTTTTGTTTGTCTAAGTCACAGTGAAACTCAAACAAAACAAGTCAAAGTCGAGTCTGGTCAGGCTCTTGTTAAGTAGTGGTGATTTTACTACAAATTTTGACAGAGCTTTGGAACCAACACCACGTCATATTTCACCACATTACACTTTCCCATGTAACTCAGTATGTATACACTACACGAAACCTGCATATTTTCCTTATGATCTGTATTATAAGCGAGAATATTACAGCTTAAACATAAATCAAATTCAAGTCGCTATTGAATTGGATTTCTCCAGACAAGCTTTGTCTTCCTTTTGCAGTACTATCTTGAATGTATTGATTATATAATCAATTTCGATTCCAATTTAAATCCCTTATTCAAAATCAAAACTTTGCTAGCAAGTACTCTAAATTCTAAGTCATATATCAGTTTATTTTAAGTACCTTGAACCCAAGCGTCGCCATTCGACGCTCTGACAACTTTGTATGGCAGGTTCTTCATATCTTTCTGCACCTCCGGGTCGTCAAACCTCCTTCCGATCAGTCTTTTGGTAGCGTAGAATGTGTTCCCACTGTTGGTAACGGCTTGCCTCTTGGCGGGCATGCCGACCAATCGCTCCCCTTCCTTGGAGAATGCCACATGGGATGGGGTGGTGCGTGACCCTTCGCTGTTTTCTACTACCTGTTGAAACGTTTAGTATAGATGTATTTCTTTGGTTCTTCAGTTAAAAATAAACCTTAAAATAGTGTGGGTTTGACTAGCCTTATATAATTGAGTTATATTTATAGGATTTAAAAGTTATGCAATTGATTTTCAGAAAAACTAAATCTTATGAGATGTTATTTCAATTGGTTCAGATTCAGATTATTAATTCACCTTATAACAGAGTTTTGTTGCACTAGGTACATCAACTCAATACCGTTTGTAAAAAAAATATACTATTAGTCAAATAAAATTAAAATTCCATAAAATTACATGAGAATATCATATTGAGTCAGTTAATAAATTAAATAATAAATTTAGTTTTTGTTGGAGGTCATACATTTTGTTGAAGGTCAAGGTGTTTTTTTTTTCGCGATTTCTGGGTGGGTTCTATAGTAAAAATTCTTCATAATCGCTAAAATGACCCCTTTTAGAATTAGTATAAGCTTATAACCCCGTATTATTAATTGTAAGCAAGATTTTGGCATTGTTTTTAGAACGAGACGCTCTTCTGATGTTAAGAGTTAACTCCTGTCCATGACCATTGCAGCGATACACAGAACTTTGAGTAGAAAAACAAAGTTCAGAGCATCGCTGCCTTGGCGCTCATTACTTTGAGACTAGATGGTTAGTCTCAATAGCCCTGTAATTTCGCTAGCTGCAGTACCCTTCAAACCGGAACACAGTAATGTTTACACACTACTGCTTGGCAGCAGAATATCTGGTACTGCGGTGGCACCTACCTAGACGACCTCCTGCTAAGGAAATCTACCACCAAGTAAAATATATTGCCTATCAAATATGAATATATTTTCAAGTATCAGATAGGGTTAGAATCAGTTTTTTGAAATGGAAAATGTATCGCGGTTTCTAGGAAAGCCGCCGCCAGAGGGCTGCGACTAGCTGGTGCCGCGGGTTTCTCTCGCATCGCTGCAAAAGGGCGAGCGCACTGGCGCAAGCACTGATCGGCGATGCTAACATTTTGCTTCAAGCGTAGACATGAATTTTAGCATAGTAAATAAATATCGTAGGACACTCCCAAACTAAGCAAAGCATGTCAGATAACTGATAGAATACATAAATACTTTTTTTTTTATATGTACATATAGAACTTCCAGACACAGAACAAACATTTGTTTATACCACAAAATGTTTATCCTGGGTGTAAAGTAGATATATGAACTAGGAATGAGCCAACAGGGCTGTCAAGATAAATAAATAAATAAATATTGTAGGACACATTACACACAGCGCCATCTAACCCCAAACTAAGCAGAGCTTGTGTGATGGTAGTCAGATAACTGATAGAATACATAAATACTTTTTTTTGTAAATACTTACTTATAATACATACAGAACAGACACCCAGACACAGAACAAACATTTGTTTATACCAAACAAACATTTGTCCTTGGCGGGAATCGAACCCACGCCCTACAGCTCAAACAGACATACTCCCAATGAGCCAACAGGGTTGTCAATAAATACTAACACTATAATTTTGGTATCATGCAGGAGTTTATGAGCCACTTTTTGTGTGCATTAAAAGGTCATCAAAGGGTCATGCATTTATGGATTATTATTGGCTTTGTCAGCCATTTTGTAGTAGTAAAGTGTCAAGTCAATAGATATTTATTGGTATTCAGGATAACATATTGATAAATAAATAAATAAGTTACCTTTGGTGTTTTTCCTTCCATAACGGCCACACACGAGTTTGTAGTTCCCAAGTCAATACCAATGACTGCACCTTTGACTCCATCCGATCTATAGAAACATTATTATGATTTATTTGATATATTGATGATGAATGAATTTAATAAGTCACAGTTAAAGATTTTTTTAGCTACTTCCACATGCTAACACCTACTGCTAGAGAATATTCAGTTAAGTCAACTTAACAAAGACAAAAATCCATAACAAACTAGCGACATAGTCATTAGACACCGTTTTTTAACATGTGATGCTATTAAAGAAATTAAAAGTGGTAATTGCAAATTCAAAATCTTTTATTGAAGGCTGTGTTTAAATGTTGGTGTCATCAAATTGGTATCAACAGCTACCCTTACGGGCATACAATATTTCATAGGTATAGGAATCTTAATTACCAATTAATTGAATAATTCAAGTTTCAATGATATCAGTGACAGTGTGGATGTTTTCTCTGGTTCCTTAGCACAATTTAAGAAGCTAGTTTCTGAGGTGCTTGTTGCTCGTAAATGTAAAAAAAGTGAAGATGTGGGTAGATATCGAAAGCTCAGAAAAAACATTTCTTTTGTGTGCCTATGTTTACTATAAGTTGTGTTTTCCCGTAATATTGAAAATGAGGTTATGGTTTTGAATAAGTTTAGAAACTCTTTTTAGAGCTACAATTTCATTACTTAATTCCTTCATACTGTAAGCAATTTGTTTAACAAGCTGTGTTTGCCTATAACTGGCGCATGTATCGGAACATAACTCTTTGCAATGTGTTCATATTTTTTTTGCAATATGTGTGCTGTTGGCGTACCTTAATAAATAAATTATTTTATAACATTACATATGTAAAAAAAAAACATTTTTTTTTATTTAATTAGTAAATAGCATAATCAATTGTGATAATAATAATTTAAGTCATAATAAATTTTAAATGTCATAAAATTATTATGAAGTCAAAGAAAATTATTAATGTCATAGTATAATTAAATAGGAATGTCAAGTTTATCATTTAAGAATTTGTCAATATTATAGTAGCATTTGTCAAGTAACATTTTAATAAAAAATATTTTTGAATTTTCCTATTGACATAGCTTTCATTTCGTCAGGTAAATGATTAAATAACTTTGTACAAACTACATAGGTATATACTTTCGTTGTAAAATTTTGTTATAAGGGCCCTGAGGGGGTAATACATATCCTTTCATTGTTTTACGTGTTCTTTGTGTAATTTTAACATTAAAGATGTTTATATTTTGCTTTACAAATAAACATGCATCATTTCACTCCTACTGACAATGTGTAAGAGTGGTGGTCGGCAACACCCAGTCCTTGGATGTCCTACTTGTGGCCAAAGACTGTTTTGTAAATTACTCATGAACATCTAAAATATTATACATTCTAGATAGAATATAAAATAATTATGTGATAAATATAAAAATGAAATTACTCATATTTTAATAATTTGTAATAGCATTTTTGTTTTTTCTATTTATCCTATGGCATATGTCCAACTAGCTGCACCCTGCGGTGATACCTATGAACTTCATCAAAACTGGTTCAACCGTTTGAGCATGAAGAAGTAACAAACATAAAAACACACACGCTCACAAATGTTTGCCTTTTTATATTAGTGTGATTATATGTATACAGAAAATGTTGTAACTGCAACATATGCAGACGATACTGCATGTCTTGCAAGCGATGCAAACCCAGAAAAAGCAACAATAAAGCTTCAGGCACAGATCAATAAAGTAAACACATGGTTGCACAAGTGGAGAATTAAACCTAGCATAACCAAGTCTGTACAGGTGACATTCACGCTCCGCAAGGGCGACTGTCCACCTGTGCACATGGAAGACAAACCATTGCCAAGCAAGAGCTGTGTGAAATATCTTGGCCTACACTTGGATAGCAGATTGACCTGGGCTAATCACTTCAAAGCCAAGAAAACGGAAGCTGCATTACAATCCAAAGAGTGGTCTTGGCTGCTGGGGCGACAATCTAGGTTGTCCCTTAGTAACAAGCTACTTGTTTACAAGGCTATTTTGAAGCCAATCTGGACATATGGAGTGGAGCTCTGGGGCAGTGCTAGCAACTCACATCTGGAAATCCTCCAGAGATTTCAGAACTCCACTCTAAGAACAATTTCAGGTGCACACTGGTTTGTGAGGAACAAAGAAATCCATGATTACCTGGAGATGCCGACTGTAAAGGAGGAAGTCTGCAGAAAAAACAGGAGTTACAAAGAAAGGCTCATGGGACACACCAATGAATTGGCTAGAAACCTATTAATGCCACAAGATGAAATAACTCGCTTAAAAAGATGGCAAATTCTAAATCTAGACCAGAGAAACTAGTCAATTAGTTCTGGTAGACATATGCGGTGCCGTTTAATGGAACTGCACCCACACTAAATTATCCCAGAGACGATCTGATTATGGCTAATAGCCGATTGCAGATAAAAAGAGAGAAAAAAAAAAAAAAAAAAAAAAAAAAAATATCACGGGTTTAATGAGTTTTAAGAAACTATGTTGAGTCTTTATGTCATGCATCCCACAGTCTCAACACAAAAGTCTTTAATTAGGAGCCGAATCTTGGACTCTCACAGCAGGAATGGTCTGTATATTCAAAGTTGCTCTGCGAGCTATGGAAGGTGCTATGCTCTGCATTTCTCTGAGGGATTGTATCCGGAATGAAGTAATTTGCCAGAGAACAGACATTGCTCAGTGTATTAGCAAGCTGAAGTGGCAATGGGCTGGACATATCTGTCGCAGAACTGATAGCCGCTGGGGTAGACGTGTTCTATGTGTAGACGGACTCGATGGAGTGTCGATATACATAGGACAGCTGGTGGTGGATGGAAGCGAAAAGCCGAAGTTCGGGCTTAGTGGCGTGTATTAGAAGAGGCCTATGTCCAGCAGTGGACTTCGATAGGCTGATGCGTAAATAATTAAATTTCAGGCTTAGTAACATAAGATAAAAATGTGCAATATATCTTTTTGAAAATAAGTACAATATTTTTCAATAACTTTTCTCTGTACCCAAATCCAACCCTAACTACAGTAAATAAAGTACATTTTAGACAGGTATGTACTTCATAGTACGTCCATTTTATTGATAAACCTTCTAGTGAGTTCTGTAGACAAATTCAACCTCTAAAAAATACTAATTATATTTTTTATATATTATAAATGATAAGAATCCATGTGAACTAATGCTAATATGCCGAAAATACTATGTTAATTAACTTTGATCGAATGTTACAAAGGTCAGAAAGTTAGGTTATAGATATGATGAAATATATGTAACTTACTTGTTCCTGTGTTGCAGTGCATGTCGCTGATAAATGGGGACTGTGGGGGCTGCGGTCTGCAAATACAAGGGAATTTCACTTTAAATTGAATAAATTTAAATAATAAAAGAGAGACAAGACATAATTATTTGCCAAGTCCATGTGACCTTTGGGACCGGTAAATTTATATCGCCAAGACTTCAGAAGTATTATTTTTAATGATAAATGTTAATTAATGAAGTAATTGACATTTTCAGCTCGTGTGACAAACGATATTCATTCGTTTTCAAAAATAAAATGGTTACTTACACTTCTGAGGATTGATGAGAAATTTCTCTGTGTGTACAAATCGGATCCAACTCCCGAACACTCCAAAGCCTTCCGGCCGATCACCCGCGTTGCGGTCAGCATGTTTCGCTTTTATTTCAACTATTCAATTTATTTTATCCTATAAATTCACTCCAAACAGAACATGTGGGTGATGCAACTTCTTGAAAGAACAATTTTTACCTTTTTTATAAAAAAAATCGGGCACTTTACTTCTATACTCTATGGAAATAGTTGTACTTGCCATATAAAAAAATTAACGAAGATTGACCGCCTCTTCCTCATCTGACAATTTGAATGGTTTCAAGCTTAGAAAAATTCTACTGTAATCTTTCTATAGTTTCAAGTGTTTAATGATTAAGTGACGTAAGTCTGAATCACAGTCAAAGTTTCAAAAAAAAATCTGTTTGAATCAGATCAGCTATCTTTATAAGAAACTTTAACTAAACTTCGATAGAGTTTTGGCAAAAACGCAAAATGCCATGTTATATTAACATTTGTTTTATAAAACATTTTAGATTTAAGTACGTTTTATGAACCCCACAATATATCACACAAAAACTTTTTTAGTTTATTCACACTGCGCACAGCTGTGTACACCGTGTACCTCACCGTGTACACTGATTGTCTATGGATCACTTGATAAGAGAAAAAAGCGGCAAGTTTGATTGACAAGATTATTAGCAGTTGGTTACTTGGTTTTCTCCTAAAGATTGAATATCTTCAGGGTTTTCTTATATTCTTGTATTTTCTCAAATAGATGTGTTGCTCAAATTAGAAAATGCATTAATATAAGATGATGAGAATAAAAATCTATGTATTAATTAAAAAAATATTTTTGGTCATGACTATTAGTCCTTCAGCCGATCTAAATAGTCAGAATTCTGTGTTTCCATTAATTATTAAGTTGTAAGTAGTTAAAATAATTGCATATTTACTAAAATATTTTTGTCTGCAACTATCTCTTTTGTTGAAATATTAATGCTTGCTTGAAAACTTCATGTCTTACGGACTCAGTACGTACTTAAGTCTAAGCTGGAGTCATTTATGGTTAAAATTGTTGTTGGGGCAATTGTTACTGTCCTTGTGAATTGTCGTAGGATAAGTAATTAATATTGGTGTTTAAACCCTTTATACGAAGTTTTGGAATTATAGAATATTCTATTATAAGGTTATTCGTAAGTAACACAAAGACGCGCGAAACTGATTTTAAAGTTTTGGCGGGAACGCGGAAAGGGTCGTGTCGCCCATTTGTATTTTTTTCCAAAACTTGTGTTTTTTAAGTGTTTGTGTAAAAATATATATATTTATAAGTGTCCAATTACAACCGCGAGTATTGGAAAGTGATATAATGTGATGAAACATGACTTTTTGTGTTGCTTCCAAAACTCCATCGAAGGTTATGGTAAAGTACCACCACTATATTATGGCATGACTTGATTTGACTGGTGCGGACTAGACTTGATCAAGACTGGACTTTGGCTGTAACTATAGATGTAAGGCATGAATTGCAAAAACTGAAGACAAGGCAGTATGGCTTTATAGCTTTAGCCTGCCTGAAGGGGCAAATTAATTTTGAAAAAGTCCAAATGTAATAAGTCTTTAATGTTGTAGACTGCGACGACAAATACAACATTTTTAGTAATTTTAGTTCTCTGAACTAAAATATATAAAATAGGTATTACTATTATAGATATAGGGTTATAAGTTTGGGATGTTTACTGTACAAAGAGGCCATTGCACTTTGATTTTAATGATTTATGATTTAAGAGTTCTACCTATAGTTAAAGTTAAATAAAAAACAAATTAGATTTTATATTTAAGTAAATACCTTAAACATTAGAAAACACTTAAAATAAATATCACACAATGGACGGCATTCAAGTCGAGAGTGAATCGGTATCTTCTAGGCAAGCGTGCTCCATCTTAGACCGCATCATCACTTAACATCAGGTGAGATGGCGGCCAAACGTAAGCCTATCTATAATTAAAAAAAAAAAAAAAAAAAAGGCATGATGTTTAATAAAAATACTAAAACTAGAAAATTACTCAATGAACTTTAAATCATCTTCATCATCATCATCATCATCATCGTCATCAGCCGTATGACGTCCACTGCTGGACATAGGCCTCTCCCATTGACTTCCACAAAGACCGGTTGGAAGCGGCTCGCATCCAGCGCGTTCCTGCGGTCTTTATTAGGTCGTCTGTCCACCTTGTGGGTGGACGTCCTACGCTGCGCTTGCCGGTCCGAACTGAACTTTACAATAAGACTTAATTATATCTACGCAACAGAGTATACCTACATATGCCCATTATTTTATTAGACAGCCAGAAGTTCAATAAAGCGACATCGTTTCATGATTGACATTTCAAAAACTCGAACTAAACGATTTGATTCTACTTTAAATGTGCGGACCGCTTAACACTGAAATACGCATCGGTGTTTCGATGGTTTTAACTTGAGCGTTGTTTGAGTCGAAACTGAATCGATATTTTCTAGGCAAGCTTAAACTCTTATTTACAAGTACAATACGCTTATTTAGGTTTTAATATTCAAGTGAAATCTTAAAAACTGTAATATTACACCTCCCTGATTCATTTTTACCTGTTTTTTTTCCTGATTGATTTTACTTGGTGGTAGATTTCCTTAGCAGGAGGTCGTCTAGGTAGGTACCACTGCAGTACCAGATATTCTGCCGCTAAGCAGTAGTGTGTAAACATTACTGTGTTCCGGTTTGAAGGCTACTGCAGCTAGCGAAATTACAGGGCTGTTGAGACTAACCATCTAGTCTCAAAGTAATGAGCGCCAAGGCAGCGATGCCCTGGACTTTGTTTTGCTACTCAAAGTTCTGTGTATTGCTGCAATGGTCATGGACAAGCGTTATCTCTTAACATCAGGAGAGCGTCTCGTTTGTCTCATTACTGTTACATAAAAAAATTAAAAATTAAGTCTATATTCCATAGTATTTTACGTATTTTTTCCAAAACCACAAGTTGTCACAACTTTAATTACACATGACTCGAATTTTACCATGACTAGTTTATTTTTAGACAATATTAAACGGTCATGTTAAATGTCGGATACTCCGACTATATTTTACATGAGTAATCCCGCTTATGTAAAACAAACACGTGTCAAAACCACGTCAGATTCCAAATCGTTAATTTTAAAATAACTAACAACAACAAAATTTACTCAGGTGAAAGAAAAAAATATTCGAGCGCATAAAAGAGAGAACCTTGCTTGCATTAGATAAATTATTGAAGGAGAGATTACAAAACGACTATGAGAGTTTTGGCAGGAACGCGGAAAATTCACCTCGCCGCATTGCATTTTTTCCAAAATGTAAGTTATTCGTGTGTGAGCTCTAGAACACGGACTAATATAGTCCACACACGTCACCCTACGTTACAATATACTTCACTGCATTTTAGTAGTGATGATGGCTCAGTGGTTAGCGCGGTAGGTTCGCATGCCGAAGGGCGTGGGTTCAAACCCCAACAATGAACTTGAGCTGCCGGTGAAGGAAAATATCGTGAGGAAACCATAGCGTCGTGGTAGGGTACTTTCTAGCACTCGGCTGGCTAGCTATCACCCTCAAGTTGAAAATCTGCCGCCAAGCATCTAACGGTGTGTTCCGGCAGCCTCACTTGAAAACTAGTTCCATACCAGGCTAGGTGTGCTTTACCATCTTCGACCACACCGTCACTTAACATCAGGTGAGCTGTGTTCAAACACCTAGACAGTCGGCCATATAAAAAAACTTGCTGCTTTCAGACCCGTGTGGTAGATCAAGGCGAACTGAATTCATCCCGAGCAATAAGCAACGTAGGTACGAAACGCGAGCACTATCTTCTTCTATAGTTGACGCACGTCACGATATATTTTTTAAAATCCACACACGCTTCACTAAATTCTGTTCATTAGTTGCTTTATTCACTTCATGTAGATAACACCGAAATAACATAATTTAGCCAAGCAGAAGTATGTAATATAAGTGTGTTCCTGTTTTTTTGCAGCTAGTGGATATGCCGATATACATGGCCATCGAATGTAATTTTGAAACTTTAGTGATTTGAATACAAACCGTTTAAACGAATATAGTCACGACTATAAATATAATTTTGTTATGTATAACCAACGAATGCCTTAAAGTTCTGAGTACAGCTTCAAGAGCGTTATCTCTTACTATCAGAAGAGCATTTTGTTTGTCTCATTACTTTAATAAAACAAAAAAATAGGTAGAAGTGAACGCAATGAGCGGCACACGTAACGTGAGTACTTCCTAAAGCGCTAACGTATTCTTTAGTCCACACACGTCACGCTATATTGTTCTATAGATCACGCACGCCGCTGTATCCTTGTGTTGTGGACTTTTTCAGTCCGGTGTGGTAGAAGAAGGCGCATTGTGATCGTCCCGAGCAGCAAGAAGAGCGCGTAACGCAAGTGCTTCTTGACGAAGTGCAGCCACGTGCGCACGTAATGACGCGTTTTCACGTTCTAGCATGCACGCACGCCAAGCAATCTAAAATCAAAAGTAGATGTCATACTTATACGTACATTTCCGATACATTAATGACTATAATAAAATCTATTGCAAAGTGTTTTACACTGTTTGACAGTTTATGTTGGCAAAAACATAAAACACACATTCTAATTATATAATCAATTGTTCTACAATTCAGTGTTTTTGCTGCAATATGCCTTGCTGAATTTCTTGCCGGAGTCTTCTCAGTTGAAGTGTAATTACGAGCCGGTGGTAGATTCAAACATGTAACTTAACGTTCATAAGTGCCTTACCAGGGCCTAAACTGTACTCGCTTCTACTACGTGCTGACAGAAACAGAACTAAGTATATTAGGGATCTTACAATAGTGAATCTTATATAATTCTTATATTTTTGGACTTAATTTAGTAGAGTTTGTGAGCCAATTTTGAGGGTAGGCGTGATAATGCTCCTTTATAAAGTAAAATTTTAATGGCCTTGAATGATTCAACGCTAGCACGTTTGATGGTCACCGTCTCACCTGATCTTCTCGTATTCTGCGAGCGTCTCTGGACTTCTTAGCGGCTTGATTGTTTCTACGACGACGTTCGAAGTATTTCTCATCTTTCAGCTCGGGGGGAATGGGACGCTTTTCGCCACGTCGACGGAGGTCAGTTTCGCTTGGCGCAGGACTTAGCACTGGTTGAAAACAAAGTAGGTATAAATAAATTTTGAACACAAAAAAGGTGTAGAATCAGCTAAAAATCGAAGGGATCAAACACTTGAGATTTTTTATTTGTACAATAAAATTAAACTGCACTTTCTAATATTATAACTTCAAAATTCGCCAATCGCTATCTGTTCTATATGTGTTCGATACATTATATCGATGCATGATGGTAGGGTACTTTCTAGTACTCGGCTGGCTAGCTACCACCCTCAAGTTGAAAATCTGTCGCCCAAGCATCTAACGGTGTGTTCCGGCAACCTCACTTGAGAGGCACTACCATTTGCGGTGCGCTTTAAACATCAGGTGAGCTGTGGTCAAACAACTAGCATGTGAACCATTAAAAAAAAAACATAAGTAACTTTTAAAAAGTGATAAAGTTAAAAAAAACAACATCGTCTAATATGTGGCAGTACAACGGTGGTCTTATCGCCTAGAGCGGTTTCTTCCAGACAACCTTTGGATGGGTGGAAATTATGGCACAGCTATTAATTAAGGTTGGTGGTGTAATGAAGAGTTTAAAAAATCTACAACCCGACTTGGATTACGACAATTAAGGTATCGTTAGATTCGTCGCAATAACCCAAGTGTAAGTCTTTAAAAAAATATCAAGATGGAGGAATTCTGTGTAAGCGGGCACGCCCATAATGCCTGGAGGCTTTTATTTAGATATTGTTTACGTTTCGTTTTTATTCTGCCTGAGTATAGTTCTCGATGTTTTTGGTTGGTATATTGGCGTGTGCTAGCTGACATACGGCTATTAATTTAAATAATGTTTTGTGTCGCGTAATATAAATAATTTTGCATAGTATTATATATTTTTTTTTTTTTCTGTAACTGAACAGACAGCTGTGCTGCTGGGGAGTTTGTTGCGCCACTTCTTCCCAGCTAAAGCACTAGGAAGTGGTGACGGGTGGGCGTTTTGGGGGACTGTCTTATGTAATTTCGACGTTCGAAAAGTGCTGATTCTCAGCCTAGTTTGAATAAATGGTTTTGAATTTTGAATTCTGGCGCGAAATAGTAATACGTTAATTTAAAAAAAAAAAAACTATTAAGTAGAATATCTACAATAAATAAATATACATATACCTAGGCAATTAAAAGAGGATTACAAAAATATAAGTATATAAGCTATGATTAAATTTAATTAGGAATAATAAATTTAAATAAACAAACTTTAAAAAAAAGGAAAATCGGCTTCAAGAAAAAACATCAGCACTAAAAAGCGAAAAATAAACTTACTTTACAAAGTATTATTATACCTGCTAGGTACCTACTGATTTGTTTGAAGTCGGTGCTTAGCACCGACTTCTAGGGGCTAAATTCTAGGAAGAATATTAAGAATGTCACGCACATGGAGGTACTGTCCGCAGCGGTAGATGGTGGCAATAAGCCGCGGGGGCCGGCGGCAGGCATTGCGGCTGTGGCAATGCCGCCAAAAGTGGTACCATGCTATGAACATCTGAAGACAAAAAATCACACAGATTACATTACTGGCAATAGATATGTAGTTATGAGTGTATCACTAAACATTATACAACCATTACACGGGAAATGTTTGTATAACAAACCATTATACAAACATGTGCCGTGGTGGTGCCGGCGTAAGAATAGTACCCCACCCTCGCTACCCGTGGTTGCCGTAAGAGTCGGCTAAGGGATGTAATCCGGAAGATGGGAAGCAGCGTCTTCCTTGAACAATTACACCTAACTGCGCTCGCCAACCCGCCTGCCAAGCGTGCCGAGTATTGGCAAAACCTTTTTAGCGATTTAAATTTTTGTAGCGATGATAGCTCAGTGGTTAGCGCGGTTGGTTCGCATGCCGAAGGGTGTGGGTTCAAACCCCAACAATGAGCTTGAGCTGCCGGTGAAGAAAAAACATCGTGAGGAAACCATAGCGTGGTGGTAGGGTACTTTCTAGTACTCGGCTGGCTAGCTACCACCCTCAAGTTGAAAATCTGCCGCCAAGCATCTAACGGTGTGTTCCGGTAGCCTCACTTGAGAGCCAGTTCTATTCCAGGCTAGGTGTGCTTTACCATCTTCGACCACACCGTCACTTAACATCAGGTGAGTTGTGGTCAAAACACCTAGCCTGTCAGCTATTAAAAAAAAAAAAAAAAAAACCTCCCCAGGAGGAGGCCTATGTCCAGCAGTGGACGTGCTATGGCTGATGATGTGATTATACATAGTTACTAACGAGTTTACAAAACATTGAATTTCTGTTAAGGATACAAAAATTTAATTTGGCTTGTTACGGAAATGTATATGTGTATTTTATGTGTATGTGTGTGCGTGTGAGTGTGAGTGAGTGTGTGAGAGTGTGTGCGTGTACGTGTGCGTATATTTACATATTAATATAAATGTTAAAAGCGTATAAAGCGATTCAGGTTGATGATATTTATACGTATAATTAAGTTGACATTATTTTTATACAATTTGACATTTTTAGGGTTCCGTACCCAAACGGTAAGAACGGGACCCTATTACTAAGACTTCGCTGTCTGTCTGTCCGTCCTTCTGTTTGTCACCAGGTTGCAACTCAAGAACCGCGATAGCTAGACAGTTGAAACAAATACTAAAAACAAAATAAAATAAATATTTAAGGGCATACAACAAACGCGATTTTTTGCCTAGAATAGATAATGGTACGGAACCCAACGTGCGCGAGTCTGACTCGCACTTGGCCGGTCTTTTTAAATTTCTTTTTACTAAGGAGGATTTTTTCATTGTCATTTGTGTACTCAGATTTATTTATTAATTTTTCGATATCTCGCAATGTCCAAGTTTCTGCGGCATATAGAAATATGGGGAAAATTAGTTTATTATCATCGCTTTTTAGTCATCCGAATTTAATCATTTTTTTTTACATCGAGATCTGGAATATGCCGAGATCTCGCGAGTTGTAACTTGTAATCTCGCGAGATCTCGAATAAATCGCGATCTCCAGTCGAGATTGTATTCTTAAGAAGCGAGCGCACTATAGCAATTAACTTTTGCACCTATGCACTGTACCACCTACCACCTACCTTCACAGACCAATAAAATGACCGTAGATAAAACATCACGCGTCAAAAACTGAACACCTGTATCATTCCCTGCAATTACTTCACTTCTAAAACATGACGTGGCTCTCTAATATAGAATTATCGACACGTAGTAGGTATTTGTCACGTAGTAGGTAACTCAAAAATGTCGAACTTTATTTGAGGAAACTTTCTGTTCTTTTTTCATATATATAAACAAATTCCTGAATAACATATAAAAATACTTGCGTGAATTAATAATATGTGATTAATTTTATAATTAACTAGCTTGCGCTTGATTACTATTACGCGCCAAAAATCCACCATCTTTTTTTTTTTTTCTTTGCCGTACATTTTGTACTGGCAGGCAAAGGTCATTTGACCATACAGCCTCGTCTGATTTAATTTTATCTCAATTCTATGAGAGTAAGGCCAGAGCCAAGTCATCAATCAATCTTTCTATGAAGCAATATAGAAATAAGGCCAAAGCCAGGTCTGTGACATTAATTTCATCATCATACTCAGAGAGTTTCATCTTAGTCAAATGGTTAAATAGTACATCCGGTGGAATTAATAAAATCATAAATCAAGGTATAGTTGTCAGAATTTTCCAGTAAATCTTGAATGTCGCGCGGGATGATTGCTGGAGGTTTATAAATTATTGATAATTTATCATAAAATAATTGTCTCTATAAATGATGCGCCGAACATTCGAAGAAAATGTGATTAAGGGTCTGATCTCTGCCACTGTCGCAATCCCTTTCACTCTGAGTTTCCCGCACTTTTTTCGCATGCCTTGTCTTCCGTTTTTGCAATAATTCATGTGTGAAATCTAGTCATGCTTTAGTAAAGTAGTGGCGTCTTTACTATAAGCTTCTGGATGGAGTTACGAAAAGTCATGTTAAACCACATTATATCATTCTCCCACACGCTTGAAATTCGGCACTTTATGAATAAAGCACCACTATTTTTATGTATAAACACTCCAAAAAACACTAGTTTTGGAAAAAAATACAATTAGGCGACACGACGCTCACCGCGTTCCCGCCAAAAACTCCCACCATTTTTTTTTGGCGCGTTAATTGTTGTAATCGATAATTGGATGATCAAGCGAACTTACCCGAAGTAAAGTTCGATCCTTAATTGTCCTGTCTTCGTCTTCCGAGATTTATTTCACGTGTAGTAGCTTAAGCTACGCCTCATTTCACTTGCGCAGTAAAATGAGAGAAAGAAATATATCTCGGAAGAATCGGAATCGGATCTCGGAATCTCGCAGAGAAATAAATCTCGGAAGACGAAGACAGTTATAAGTTATATGTTTATTTTTATTTTTTTATTTCTGACAGGCTAGATGTTTGACCACAACTCACCTGATGTTAAGTGGTGTGGTCGAAGATGGTAAAGCATACCTAGCCTGGAATGGAACTGGCTCTCAAGTGAGGCTGCCGGAACACACCGTCAGATGCTTGGCGGCAGATTTTCAACTTGAATGGGTGGTAGCTAGCCAGCCGAGTACCAGAAAGTACCCTACCACCACGCTATGGTTTCCTCACGATGTTTTCCTTTACCGGCGATAGTTTTCCTTTTCAAACTCATTGTTGGGGTTAACCGACCGCGCTAACCACTGAGCTATCATCGCTACGAAAATTTAAATTTAAAAAAGTTTAAATTTACCTAATTGGATGGATTACCAAAGGATGATGATGGATTAAGGACACTTGGATTATTAAGAGGAATCTAACGATATTGTCGTAATGCATTCGGCTGTTCGGAAGATACGAGCTAATAAAGAAATTTACATTACATACAAACAAGAAACGCGCGAAAAACATAACCCTTCCTTAGCAGTCGGGTAAAAAAGACTGCGAATTGGCAAACGTAGCGTAGGATGAAAAAAAAAAACAAAAAGCGTGGGTGAATAAAAGCGAAAAACAGATTTTTTTTTAATGTAACTAACGAACGAGACGCTCTCCTGATGTTAAGAGACAACGCCTGTCCATGACCATTGCAGCGATACACAGAACTTTGAGTAGTAAAACAAAGTCCAGGGCATCGCTGCCTTGGCGCTCATTACTTTGAGACTAGATGGTTAGTCTCAATAGCCCTGTAATTTCGCTAGCTGCAGTACCCTTCAAACCGGAACACAGTAATGTTTACACACTACTGCTTGGCGGCAGAATATCTGGTACTGCGGTGGTACCTACCTAAACGACCTCCTGCTAAGGAAATCTACCACCAAGTAAATAGGATGTATTGTATAAGTAATCGCAATCGGGTTGAGTGGCGTGTCTTGGAATAGGCCTATGTCTAGCAATGGACTTTGATAGGCTGATGATGATGAAGATGAAAGACCCTACAGGCTATGACGCAGCGGCGAGTGCGATCGACCCGCCATAATAATTGTAAGCTATCATCGCCTAACAATTAAGGTCGCCCTAACGTTTGAAGCCACGTGCAAACGTCACCTCGCTTCAACCCCTGTGCACAGATAATTAACCTTATTCTATTTACTTTATAACAAAAACAAAATGGAATCAAGTAAAATTTTAACAAAAAAAAAACACGATTACATATGGTTTTCTCATGAATGCCATTATCAGATCTGACACGGGAAGCACCAGCTTTCAAATAAAAAAAGAATCATCAAAATCGGTATCAATCGGTCATCAAAAACAAAAAAAAATAATTAGTCCTCTTTTTTTGAAGTTGGTTAAAAACAAAACAAATGCCTGCCGACGTGAAATGGTGAAGAAAAGTGATGTCTCAAAAAAAAAGTTCTCAAGGATGTAATATTTGCCAACCCGTACACTTGACCAGTGTGGTGGACTATGGCCTCCTCACAATGAGAAGAGAACCGTGCCCAGCTGTGGGACAGCTTATAAAAAAGCCGGCCAAGTGCGAGTCGGACTCGCGCACTGACGGTTCCGTACAAACCTGTAGTAAAAATATATATAAGTAAAAGTTATGATTTTTTTTTTATATGGTAATTTATGCTTTTCGCAATTTTTCCTTTATCTGTGCTATAAGACGTTGCTTCGTACCAAATTTCAAGATTCTGAGTTCACGGGAAGTACCCTGTAGGTTTTGATTCCCTTTCGAGTGTCGAAAATTTGCAACATAAACGGCTGTATCTTTTGATGGCGTTGGCTTAGAAGTTTGAGATTTTCACAGTTCCATGGGACAGTAGACCTGAGTATTTTATGTGAATTTCAGCTTGATTCCTCCACGCGTTTCTGAGAAAAAGGGTCTTGACAGACAGACGGACAACAAAGTGATCCTATAAGGGTTCGATTTTTTTCCTTTTGAGGTACGGAACCCTAAAAAACAAGACTGATTTGGATTATATCTTTCAAAAATCTTTCTACCATTTCGTATATTTTAACTTTTAATCAGTGCGGTTTTGTGGGTTTCGTCCTCGACACGGTGAACAAATCAAATATTGCCACGACCAAATATTTCCCCCCACAGTTCAAACAAATTATGAACACACCTGCTTCCGTGTGACTTGCCACCTGGGCTTGTGAAGTGTTACTTAATCTGTAACCTGGACGACCCTTTTGATGGTTCTGATGGTGCGGTAATTATTGGCACAAGTTGATAAAATACAGATAATTATTTTGTAATAAAAACTTGTACAGGTTGAAAGATCAGACATTTTCGTACTCAAAGTAAGATAAGCTAAGCATAGCATTGTTTTTATATTGAGTTTGTCCACCAACTCGCCTGATGCGGTCGCTTGCCTAGAAGAAACCGATTCAATCGCGACTTGATGTCACCCAGATTTTATTTGTCGGGCAGCAATTTACATTACAATTTACGTTGACTGCGAGGCCGTTTTTGGCGAACTTTCAGCCAGTGCGTATGAGGTCTATTCGGGGAAAAGTTAAACCTTTTTACAGTACATATAAGACCTTTTCGGCCTCAAAAAACAACGTTTGTCAAAACTCGTTATAACCAGCTGAATAATGACAATAGTTGTTTGAGGTATAACTATGTTAAAGTTAAATTGTTGTTAAAGCTAAATCTAGATTTGCCAGCAATTATTACATTTGGATATTGAACAAATTGAGAAAATATTTATGACATCTGTTCCATCTCACATCGCACTGAAAGAGATATATGTGTCGATTAGTGATGGGAATAAAGTTAAATGAGAGTTACAGTTACGATATCAAAATGCTTATTAAAATCTATCAAAATGTTTTTTGATGATTTACCTACCCAAAAACCGTATAGTAAGGCAATTGCCGTACCTGGAAGATCACTGTGCTTCTCTCAAGTTCTCTCCTTGCGGCTTTGAGGCCTATTACTTATGAAGTACATAAGGTCTCGTCCCCCACTGTACGTGATTTATTTGCATTTAGTGCGCTTGAAGTATGACCTCAAAATGTATTTAATATGCCGTTGGGTTAGACTATGTATGAGAAGCAATGTTATATATTCGTCTTTGTCGTGCTCACAGAGTGAGAGAACACAATTTCGACTACCGCACCAGCAAAAAGTCACGCATGAGGCTATTTAGACCTCATAAAGCAATGAACGTGTTAACGGAATGTTCCAGATCATCGCTGTTCGCATAGCCAAAGATGCATAATGATAATTAAAATGGCGTAGTATTGCCATCTCGAACTTTCTTCATTAATAGTTATGAACCTTAAGAGGAGCTGGGTAGGACACGTTGCTAGGCAAAGTGAAGACAGGTGGAGTAAGGTTGCAAGAGTGGTGGAGGGAAGTAAGGTCGTCCAGGCGCAAGATGGGTCGACGATATCGTAACCGTCTTGGGTCGAATCTGGACCGGATTGGCATAGGTCCAAGGCAGATGTCATAACAAGAGAGGGTCCTATACCCAGCAGTGGGATTAAGAAGGCTGTGGATGATGATGGTGATGAGTTTTGTGACCTTAGTGACCTTTCGGAGTAGTACACCCTAAGCTCATAGCCCTGGCTACAATTCAACATGCGTTAGAAGGGGGAGTTAAACGATTTTTTTTAGTGATCAAGCTAATAATGGCCATGCACTCTTCGTGTGAAGATGCACCTGCAATTGCATGACCCATAATTTCAGGGCAAGGGGTGGCAGTGCGCTAATCGTCTAATGATTGTTTGTTTAGGGTTGTCACTATCTGGATTCATTTGAATCCTTTAGGTAACTATTTCTTTATATTCGACTTCGAAAATTGTGCTATTGGTTAACTTAAAAAAGAAGAAAGAACAATAAGTGAATTAACTAATGAATGAATGAATGAACCTAAGAATCAATGAGCAAATAAATAAATATCGTTGGACATATTTTTAGGGTTTCGTACCTCAAAAGGAAAAAAAATGAACCCTATAGGATCACTTTGTTGTCCGTCTGTCTGTCAAGGCCTTTTTTCTCAGGAACGCGTGGAGGTATCACGCTGAAATTCATATCAAATACTCAAGTCTACAGTCCCTTGGAGCTGTGAAAATATCAAACTTCTAAGCCAACGCAATCAAAAGCTACAGCCGCTTATGCTGCAAATTTTCGACACTCGCAAGGGAATCAAAACCTACAGGGTACTTACTTCCCGTGAATTCAGAATCTTGAAATTTGGTACGAAGCAACGTCAAATACAAATACAAATATTTTATTGATAACACCAATGTTACACAATATTCAATAAGTTTATCTATTTTTAAGTCAATAGCACAGATAAAGGAAAAAAAAGAAAAAGTCCCTCAAGTTTAAAATCTGCCGCCAAGCATCTAACGGTGTGTTCCGGCAGCCTCACTTGAGAGCCAGTTCCATTCCGGGCTAGGTGTGCTTTACCATCTTCGACCACACCGTCACTTAACATCAGGTGAGCTGTGGTCAAACAACTAACCTGTCAGTCATAAAAAAAACATAATTACTTACTAGTGATTTGATAATCTTTTAGTTTGAACAACTCAACTTTTAGTGTTCAAGTTGAGGGTGGTAGCTAGCTAGTCGAGTACTAGAAAGTACCCTACCACCACGCTATGGTTTCCTCACGATGTTTTCCTTCACCGGTAGCTCAAGATCATTGTTAGGGTTCGAACCCACGCCCTTCGGCGTCTAAAGCGATCGAAATAATCACTGAGCTATCATTATTATAAAATGTTGTTTATCTATCTATCTAATACCTTTAAACGAGCAATTCTAGGTATATATATATGTATATATATACCTAGATTCAGATTATATATAATATAATCTGAATCTCGGAAACGGCTCCAACGATTTTTATGAAATTTAGTATACAGGGGGTTTCGGGGGCGATAAATCGATCTAGCTAGGTTTCATTTTGAGAAAACGTCGTTTTATCCGTGTTTTCAGGCAATGAAAACCGAGCAAAGCTCGGTCATCCAGGTACTAATCACTTAACATAAGAAATCGACGGAAACGTGATTTATGTTTTGGTATCAGCGGAACTTCTTAGATAGCCCAACGGTGGACTGTTTTGCGTTCAAAGTGTTCTGCCGCCAAGCACCTAACGGTGTGTTCCGGCAGCCTCACTTGAGAGCCAGTTCTATCCAGGCTAGGTTTGAACACTATCATCGATCACACCATCACTTTACATCAAGAGAGCTGTGTAGTATATGTATATTATTAATATGTTTATGTGGGTAGGAATAAATCAGTGATGGCTACGCAACTTGTTTCATTGGATTCGCTCGCTAATTATAAATAGTTTTACAAGCTGTGTGAGTAAGTACGAGATGAAAGAGAACTCTCCCAATTGTAAGAGAAAACGCATGTCGATGACCATTGCAGCGATACACAGAACTATGAGTAACAAAACTAAGTCCAGCGCTTATTACTTACTAATGCTTGGCGGCAAAATATCTGGGACCGCGGTGGTACCTACCTAAACGACCTCTTGCTATAAAGATCTACCTCCAAATATGTAGAACTTGGCGGTAGATCTCTTTAGCAGGTTTGAATATTTTTAACCCTCGACGCAAAAAGGGGGGTGTCTGTGTGTGTATGTCTGTGTGTATGTGTGTCTGTGGCATCGTAGCTCTCAAACGGATGGACCGATTTCGATGCGGTTGTTTTTTCTTTTTAAAGCCAGTTTCCTTGCGGTGGTTTTTAGCTATGTTTGGTTAATTGCGTAGGGGGTTTTTTAAATTTTAATTTTACTCAAAATACTCTACTTGACCCAGGTAGAATGCGCGAGTAATATTAATAATACAGAAGAAGAAAAAAACAGATTTTAACTGTCAACGTCAAGTTGTTTTATGTTTTTTACATATGATCTGTTTTCGTTCAGATTAAAGATTATAATAATAGTAGTTATACTAACCTTTGTTTGTTATTCCTACAGTAAAACCGTAGACAAAAAACTATGATTTTTTTACGTAAATACATGTTTACAAATAGTGTTTATTTTATGCAATAAGTGAAAACGGAGTATGATTCATAGCGTGGTGTACTTGTAGCATTCGTAGCGTAGTTGTTTCATTTGTGGCGTAGCACGAAGCATTCGTAGCGTAGCTGTTTCATTTGTGGCGTAGCACGAAGCATTCGTAGCGTAGCTGTTTCATTTGTAGCGTAGCATGTAGCGCTCGTAGCGTTGTATGTAGCGGTCGAAGCTTTGCTGTTTAATTTGTGGTCGTACCATATCGCGCTTTTGTCGTAGAGCACGTGACGTAACACGTAGCTCTCGTAGTACGCTACGAGAGCTACGTGTTGTTTAATTTGTAGCATAGCAAGCAGCATTCGTAGCATGATTGCTTCATATAAGAGGTGGCATGTAGCGCTGCTTGTGCCGTGAACTTGTCGTTACAGGAGACGCTTTATGTTCTATATTTTAATACTTATGTAATACTGTTATAATATAGAGTATAAGTTACCTGGAGGTACCAAGAAATGGTTATAGTTCCGAAGCAGCGTGAGTGCAGCCAAGGCGCTGCCGTGCTGCGCGGCACAGCTGTCCATTTCGAACAGAGACGGGTCCACGTTACACCGAGTATTTTGCTCCATATCAAAATCACATAACTACCAGTTCTTAAATTTTATTTACAGTTAAGCATCAATTTTTTTTTCAGTTTATGTTGTTACGTGGCGTGCTAATTATTTTTCTTTTACGTGGAAAACGAATAGCTGATAAATCAATCAAATAAATAAGAGACAAGTGATAACACAAAATCCAAACCAGTTCAAACTTTATTACCTACTAGCTACGCCCGCGACTTCTTTCGCGTTAATTTTAGAATTCATCCATCATTAGAGTCCATTCTGGTTTGATGGGTAGTGCAGCTAGCGAAATTAGAGGGCTGTTGAGACTAACCATCGAAAGTCTCAAAGTAATGAGCGTCAAAGCAGTGATGTCCTGAACTTTGTTTTACTACTCAAACTTCTGTGTATAGCTGCAATGGTCATGGACAGACGTTATCTCTTACCATCAGGAGAGCGTTTACATCGTCTCATTATCTTTAACATAAAAAACGGCCAAGTGCGAGTCGGACTCGCAGACGAAAGGTTCCGTATCAATATCGAGGAAAAACGAGCAAAAAAGTCACGTTTTTTGTATAAGAGCTCCCTTAATTTTTTTTTTTCTGTTTTTAGTATTTGTTTTTATAGCGGCAACAGATATACATCATCTGTGAAAATTTCAACTGTCTAACTGTTAGGGTTCATGAGATATACAGCCTTGTGACAGACGTACAGACAGACTGGTAGACAGACGGACGGACCGCGGAGTCTTAGTAATAGGGTCCCGTTTTACCCTTTGGGTACGGAACCCTAAAAAGAAGAAAAGATGAAGTTTTTTTGAAGTGAAATCTTCTTTAGCACCGTTGAGCGATTTTTGGTATTTATAAGTTGGCAAGAGGGGCTCCGTGGTGGTGCCGGCGTAAGAATAGTACCCCACCCTCTCTACCCGTGGTTGCCGTAAGAGTCGGCTAAGGGATGTAACCCGGAAGATGGGCAGCAGCGTCTTCCTTGAACAATCACACCTAACTGCGCTCGCCAACCCGCCTGCCAAGCGTGGCGATTGGCAAACCCCCCCCCAGGAGGGAGGCCTATATGTCCAGCAGTGGACGTCCTATGGCTGATGATGTGAAGAGGGGCTTATGGGTTCGCATCACCGACATGCTAATATTACATGTTTTAAGTTTTCACTAATGTCGGCAGTCTCCATGACAATTTTTTTTTTCAGATTATTATAATTTAATAATATGATTAACAGTTGGACGCCACAATTTAAGCGCCTCAGGGTTGACCCAGACGAAGGTGGTGTGACGAACTATAAACATCACGATAGTCACTGGACCACCAAAGCCGAAGACCGGGCAGTCTGGAAGGAGGAATTAGGCCTTTGCCCAGCAGTGGGACAATAGAGGCTGAAACGATTTGAATCTACTTTCTTTGTTCGAACGGCTAAAGCGTGGAATGCGTTACCCGAGTAGGTGTTCCCTGATGGATACAATCTGGGTGTCTTCAACTCGAGAGTGAATCGGTATCTTCTAGGCGAGCGTGCTCCATCGTAGATCGCATCTTCACTTAACATCAGGTGAGATGGCGATCAAAAGCAAGCCCATTCATAATTAAAAAAAAAAAAAAAATATCACGCTTATTGAGAACATTTCTGAAATTGTTTGATTGTTTTTTACCCGACTGCCAAGGAAGGGTTATGTTTTTCGCGCGTATCTTGTATATATGTAAATTTTTTTATTACCCCGTATCTTCCAAACGACCGAATGCATTACGACAATATCGTTAGATTCCTCTTAATAATCCAAGTGTCCTTAGAGGTTGAAAGAAAAAAAAAGGTGATTAAAAAAAAAAACAAGATAGTGGATTTTTGGCGCGAAATAGCAATACGTTAATTTAAAAAAAATAACCTAACCTATCAAGTAGGGCATCAAAATAAAGGCAATTCAAAGAGAATTACAAAAATATATTTAAGTTATATTGTTTAAATTGAATTAAGAATAATAAATGTAAAAAGTTTTTAACTATAGCTATTTTAATTGCAGTCGGGTTATAGATTTCATTGAACTCTACAACTTGATGAGTGTTTTTTATGATGTGCTTTAATTTTTATGTAAAAAGAATGAGACGAACGAAACGCTCTCTTGATGGTAAGTGATAACCTGTCTATGACCATAGCAGCGATACACAGAACATTGAATAACAAAACAAAATCGAGGGCGTCGCTGCTTTGACGGTATATATATATATATATATATATATCTATCTATCTCACGAGGAAAATGTAAGTGTTCATCCGTCGAACAATTTTTACATAATTACATTAATTACGATATCTAAATATATATAACTCAAAGGTGACTGACTGACTGACTAACTGACTGACATAGTGATCTATCAACGCCCAGCCCAAACTACTGGACGGATCGGGCTGAAATTTGGCATGCAGGTAAATGTTATGACGTAGGCATCCGCTAAGAAAGGATTTTGATTAATTCTACCCTCAATGGGATAAAATAGGGGATGAAAGTTTGTATGAAACTTTGTCAATTTTAAACCGATCGGGCTGAGACTTTGCATGCATAAAGCTACTATGACGTAGGCATCTAGCGCGGGTGAAACCGCGGGGCACAGCTAGTTTTATACAAAACACAACCCGGCGCCAGCTTTGCACGGGAAGTAAGAATGGGTATAGTAAGTTATCCTTAAAAGGTAGATATATGCTACCGCGGACTTTTTTGTAGATCTACAAAAGAGGAATATCCCGCCATGCATTGTTTTGTTATATCTCAAAGGGATTAGGCAGCGTTTTCGATAAAAGCTCCCAGTTGGCTTGACTTTTCCGATACTTCCAACAATTATCATCATATTTCGACCAATTTTCACAAAACTTTGACAAATTATATTCCTAAACCTTCCTCATGAATGACTCTATCTATTGGTGAAACTCGCATGATAGTCCGCTCAGTAGTTTTTAAGTTTATCGCGAACAGACGGACAGACGCGGCGGATGACTTTGTTCTATAATATGTATGTATGTAGTTATAGTTAGGTAAGTACTTATATTACGTTTTTTTTAAATATCTTTATTTTATTAGGGTTTAGTTACGTCAAATTTTGTGTCTTAAATGTAAACGAGCAATTCATATTTTTAAATTAATTAAAAATCTAATTAAATTTTAATTCCGAGACAATTTGGTATAATTTGTTTTTCATTAATTAGTTGCAGGTTTTTTTTAATGGACCATGCTCGTTAATGCATTATGCCGGTTCTCAAGTTTACATTAAAATTATTTAAAGTGTCACAATAATTAAAAAAAACACACTTCAATTCAAATAACCCATAGATAAACTTGACTTGGCCGATAGAATAATCATACTAAGTCAACACTGCATACCGTTACGCTACAAAAGAAAAACATGCCTGTCATTTATGTATTTTACAGGGCGCGCTCTGATTGGCTGTTACGATAATGATTGCTAGTATTCTGTGCACTGATTGGCTGAAGCTGTCCCGCCACGCCCGCGTGTTTTTCGTCACTGGCTTACGAAGTTATGACAGCCTGTGACGACTTGCAATGAATTGTTAATGAAGTGTCATTAACTATGTGTTGTGTTGGTTCTTTTAAAGAGGTAGATTGGAAAATAACTGCTTTATTTTATTACAAGCTAAAAATTTAAAAATAAATTATATTAGTTGTAGCGTAATAGCTCAGTGGTTAGCGCGGTCGGTTCGCATGCCAAAGGGCGTGGGTTTTTGGCGTCTACCTATATCCTTAAAAGCTTGAGGCACTTCCGTTACAGGTTAGGTACTTACTATACTTCTGTGTTTTAAGCTTTAAGGTATATCTAAGTACCTACATACCAAATACTTACTAGAATTTATTTTTAAATTTTTAGTTAATGGTCCCAGAAAAAAGCTTGTTTTAAAAAAAACTTTTTATTTTTTTATTTTTTATTTGTTCTATTATATTTTGCCGTGGTGGTGCAGGCGTAAGAATAGTACCCCACCCTCTCTACCCGTGGTTGCCGTAAGAGTCGGTTAAGGGATGTCATCTGGTAGATGGACAGCAGCATCCTTATTTTACCACACCCTATTACCGTAGCTATTCCTGGCTATGGTAGCGTCCACGGTAACGAAGCAAGGGGTGCTATGAAACCCCGGCAGATGCCCGACTGACGTCCACCCACAAGGTGCACAGACGATCTAATAAAGACCGCAGGAACGCGCTGGATGCGAGCCGCTTCCAACCGGTCTAAAATAAACAGTAAAAAATATCTGTGATCAAGTTTTAATGTAATTATTATATATTAAACCCTTTATGTAAACGCGTTATACATTTACCTACCTAATCCAAAAGTAGTAAAAAAATTCACGATGAAACGCAAAAAGAACAGCACTACTTTAAGATGGCAAATGCCTCTATAGCACAAAGTCAAAGACCCTTTGAGGGGCAAGAAAAAACGCACGGCAAAAATAAAAGGTTTTAGAGGATAGAAGAGTTTTGGCGGGAACGCGGTAAGAGTCGTGTCGCCCCATTGTATATTTATTCCATAACCAGTGTTTTTCAAATGTTTATGTATAAAAGTAGTGGTGTTTTATTCATAAAGTCCCGAATTACAAGCGCGAGTGTGGGAAAGTGATATAATGTGGTGAAACATGACTAAAAAACTCCATCGAAGCTTATAGTAAAGTCGCCACTATTTTACTAAGGCATGACTAGATTTAACTGGCACGGACTGGACTTGACCAAGACTGGACTTTGACTGTAATTATAGATGTAAGACATGAATTACAAAAACCATATAAGGCAGTATGGCCTTACAGCTTTAGCCTGCCCAATAGGGCAAATAAAATAAAAAATATATTAAAGGATAGTCAATATTTATTTTTAAATGGCTCTATAAAGAACCTAGAGAAACCAACATGGCGTCGGCGTTATAATTGCCGCATACAGTGACGCCGATGGTACGCGTTATGGGCGATCAAGTAACTGGACACAAAAACTATGGAGACTAAAGTACACCATTTGTACGGAATAAAACTGCACTGGTTCTTAGAGAGCGTTACACGTTTAGGAGAGTCAAGCTAAATCACATCCAATCTCACGTGGGGAGGGTCTTAACAAAGGGGGTTACCCCCTTATGTAAATACTAGCCGCGCCTCGCGATTTTACCCGCGTGGTGATGGATGATGATGATGAAAGTATCCTTTGTTTTATTCCAGGGTTTAAAGTATCTACATGCAAAATTTCATCCAGATCCGTTCAGCCGTTCTGGCCTCAGTTTTTGTTTATTTTGCGTACAATTGGGCTTTTATTTTGCCCAACGTTTGAGGCCATACAATGTGGCAATGGGGTGCGTTTTGGAAACTATTCACATTGAAAGCGGTCTTTAAGATTATTTATTAGTACCTCTGTAGTATTAAAAACACTATTGTTTGTATGTTAGGATGTAATTTGTAGATAGTTTTTATATGAACATAATTATTTCTTTTAACGTAATTTTATGGACATTAAATAAATATAATACCGTACGTTATATAGATAAATAAAAACTCAGTGTTGTACACACAAAAAATAGAAGACCACAAAATAATCCTTTGAACCAGTGCCACAAGCAGCGGCCTTATTGCTAAAAGCGATCTCTCCCAGGCAACAAAGAATGGAAAACACGTTACAGGCTTACTATACTTCTTTCTGTTCGCCATAAAAAAAAAAACCAGCGCTATCAAAATATACAGATTAACAAAACAATACAAACTAACACTACACTACACACTACACAACACAACACAATACAATAGAACACTACTACAAAAAAAAAACTACAAAATAATAATAGTATTGTAGCGGCTTATAGGATCAGCAAGGATTTTGAAGCTTATTTCGTCATAGTAAACAACAACAACAACAACAACAACAGTTACCAAACAACTTTATCCCGGCAATAGCGAGTAAAACCGCAGCTAGCACGTGTAGTAATAAAACAAGACCTTCTCCACAATTTTCTTTGTTCCGCTTACCAAAGCTGCTACTCCATTTAAATTACTATCTAATAACAGTTGGATCTACACTGGTAGGTATAACGTTACTAGTTTGGTTTTGTCGTGCGATGTTACTTAGAACTTATTCGAAACCTCGCAACGTCACGTGCCAGCTCCTATAGCTGCCAACGAGAATCCAAAATTAATTTCAGTTGTACAGTGTAACCGTAATATAACGAAGCTCAACAATAGACAATAGACAACATTTCAGTTTTTGGACGATAAATTCTGAAGCAGACTTTAATGGAATATTGACATTGTTTAATTGACTATTATTGTTATTTCATATATAATTCTATTTTTGTGTTTACGTTTTCATTTTGACATTTAATTAATTATTATTATTATTGACTATTTCATGTTCAATTCTATGTTTATTGTTTTTTTGTTGTGTACGTTTTCTGACTTTTAATTAATTATTATTATTTGACTTATTAAGATTCATATTTTGACATTTTAAAGCTTCATATTATGTATTATTTGTATGCCTCAGCGGGCAAGGATATGTGGACTATACTATAATTATAAGACCTGTGTGCTGTTTCTGTATAAATGTACATTAAACCATATTCTACAAATAAATAAATCTTGAATCTTGAATCTTGAATCATTTTATTCATGACATAAAAAAATCTAAAACATTAACAATATGGGTATACAGAAAGAAAGAAAGAAATAACAAAGATAAAACAAAAATAAATTACACATTACACATATTTTAAGGAAAACATCGTGAGGAAACCATAGCGTGGTGGTAGGGTACTTTCTAGTACTCGGCTGGCTAGCTACTACCTTCAAGTTGAAAATCTGCCGCCAAGCATCTAACGGTGTGTTCCGGCAGCCTCACTTGAAAGCCAGTTCCATTCCAAGCCAGGTGTGCTTTACCATCTTCGACCACACCGTCACTTAACATCAGGTGAGCTGTGGTCAAACACCAAGACTGTTAGCCATAAAAAAAAAACACTTGGAAAATATACCATTCCCCTTAAATATTTATTTTATTCTGTTTTTTAGTATTTGTTGTTATAGCGCCAACAGAAATACATCATCTGTGAAAATTTCAACTGTCTAACAATTACGGTTCATGAGATACAGCCTGGTGACAGCCAAAAAGACAGACATACGAACAGACAGACAGACGGACGGATAGCGGAGTCTTAGTAATAGGGTCCCGTTTTACCCTTTGGATACGGAACCCTAAAAAAAAGATTCCTACGAATTGAGATTTTAGAAGTCGATTAAAAACATTCACGTAAAATCAGGTGAGCTTTGATATTAGAAAAATTTCAGTATAAAATTTCTAATGCTGCGATCAAATACTTAGTCTGTCAGTCATAAAAAAAAGTCCCATTAAAGCGATTTAACCCAACCAGTCGCCTTCCCAAGCAGCATGAGAACCAACGGCTGCGTCGACAATTAACCCTTTCACCCGCGCTTTACGTCAACCATCATGTCAGCCCTGTTGCGAGGTCGATTCACGTACATGTTAGAAGCACTCAAAGAATGTTTGCTTTTCATATGCCCATGACCATTGCAGCGGTACTCAAAACTTTGAGTAACAAATCAAAACCCAGAGCATCGTACTTTTGCGCAATTACTTTAACACATCATAACTATTTGAACCCTGTCCATGACCATTGCAGCGGTACTCAAAACTTTGAGTAACAAATCAAAGTCCAGAGCATCGTTGCTTTGGCGCTCATTATTTAATTACTTTAATTCATCATAATTACTTTGACCTTATCCATGACCATTGCAGCGGTACTCAAAACTTTCAGTAACAAATCAAAGTCCAGAGCATCGCTACTTTGGCGCTCTATACTATTTGACAGTTAATTCCAATAGCCATGTGACTTTTTATACCTTTCTTGCACTGAACCTCACACTCTCACATCAAACACTACCTCACACTGAACTATATCATCGCTACAAAAAAAAGTAATCTATAAAAAGTTTTTACAAATTTTTTGAAAACTAAATCTTCGTTTCCAAATTGTTCTCAGTAATTCAAATGTGACATTAGCTTTGACAAACGTCTGCGACTTCATGTTCGTCGAAAATATTTAAAAATTATTATCAATTTTTAAAGTTTACTTCACTACACAAAATGAAGCGATTATCAGCAAATATATTGTCTAAACCAGCTTGTAAGTTACAATAATTCACTTATGGACATCTTTTATTAGCATATAACATTACTATTATATAGTATACTCTGAATTCGTGCCGTGGTGGTGCCGGCGTAAGAATAATACCCCACCCTCTCTACCCGTGGTTGCCGTAAGAGTCGGCTAAGGGATGTAATCTGGAAGATGGGCAGCAGCGTCTTCCTTGAACAATCACACCTAACTGCGCTCGCCAACCCGCCTGCTAAGCGTGGCGAGTATTGGCAAAACCCCCCCAGGAGGAGGCCTATGTTCAGCAGTGGACTTTCTATGGCTGATGATGTATGATGATGTATGTATGTATACTCTGAATTCGCCGAAAAATAGCAGATTCCCATGTTTTCCACCGCCTTCTTCTTTCCGTGATGAATCTGCTCCAGTAGTTTAAGGATTCATGTTTCATTCATGATCATTCATTTGGGTCGTCCAAGTAAGCGCAAGCGTAAGCACCAAAGGGGGGGGGGGGTCTTCATTTGCATAGCACGCAAAGGATAGAGAAGTAAGAGATTTGCTTACTTTTGCTGACAGGGGAGGGGTTAATAATTACTAAAATTCTGTTTAAGTAATATTTGAATGGAGGGTTAAAATTAGAGGTTTCTTATCCATCTTTCTTAGAAAAAAATGGCTTGTCAATGACCTCAGCGTGACCTTTAAACGTAAAAAGGTCAAGGTCATTCTTTTTTCTCACATAAACAGTTTTACGTCCTCATTGCGACCCTCTGACCATATTTTGTCTCATAGTTGACCAAATGTATAAATCAGCCGATTTTTCGCAATCTTAGACTTTGATCCTAAAACTAGAGTAAAAATTTATTAGAGTCTAAAACTACTTTTTTTTTTATCGTTGACAGTCTATGTGTTTGACCACAACTCACCTGATGTTAAGTGCCGGTGTGGTCGAAGATGGTAAAGCACACCTAGCCTGGAATAGAACTGGCTCTCAAGTGAGGCTGCCGTTAGATCCTTGGCGGCAGATTTTCAACTTGAGGGTGGTAGCTAGCCAGCCGAGTACTAGAAAGTACCCTACCACCACGCTATGGTTTCCTCACGATGTTTTCCTTCACCGGCAGCTCAAGCTCATTGTTGGGGTTTGAACCCACGCCCTTCGGCATGCGCACCGACCGCGCTAACCACTGAGCTATCATCGCTACAAAAACTTCCTTTCAAGCCTATTGTATATCATTTGCACTATAAACTAATTTGTATGTGTTATTTTAAAACTGTCTTAATTTTCAAAACTGCCCATGCTCAGTTCAGTTGGTTCGTTTTTTTTTTTTAATATTTGTGGGTTTTGGGTTCCCACCCAAAATAAGTTTGTGACGACACAGATATATGTACTTACATATGTTTTATAAATTATATAAATAATTATTTACAAAAAAGTATTCTATCGGCCATCTGGTTCAATTAGTTTGCTTACTAATTAGTTTGGGTACAGATGGTGTAGTAAAAAATGTATATTTATTAAAAAGAATCAATTTTTTTTTAACACAGACATGCGAGCTACCCAGCTGATTACACTACCCACGCGATCCTGTTCAGTGACCCAACTACCCGATCCACCCGTCCGCCGAGCGGTCATAACCCCTCTACGCAGAACGAACTACCCTCCTGAAACCAGCGATCCAGTCGAGACAACCTACCCCACTGAAAGCTACCCAACCGACTCCAGCTACCCAACTGACCCAACTAATCCTAGCTACGATAAAACACCTCCAACATCGAACGAAGCAAAAATAACACCTACATCAAAAGTTGAAACAAGCTGCCCTACAGACGCCAACCCAGCTGACCCCAATTTGGATAAAGCGCCTGTTAACATCCCTGAGACAAAGTTAAAGAGTCTATGGAAAACCATATTGCAATTCAAAACTGAAACGACATATCTCGCTGATCATAACGAGGATAAAGCAAATCTAAAATCTACAACCGCTATAATTACGCCACCGTGGGAAAGATCCAGAAAAGAGAACATAATGCGCTCAACATATAAACCAGGAGCTTATGTTTACTTGAATGTGCCGTCTGCTAAGGTAACAATGTATTAAAGGTATTTTTGTTTGTATGTAAAATTAATGATGAAAAATAAGAATAATAATAGATCAAATGATAAAGAAGTAATCTACCCGTGGTTGCCGTAAGAGTCGGCTAAGGGATGTAATCCGGAAGATTGGCAGCAGCGTCTTCCTTGAACAATCATACCTATCTGCGCTCGCCAACCCAAGCATGGCGAGTATTGGCAAAACCCCTCCTCAGGAAGAGGCCTGTGTCCAGCAGTGGATGTCCTATGGCTGATGATGTGTGATGTAAAAGTAATGAGACGTGCGTGATGCTCTGCTGATGGTAAGAGATAACTGTCCATGACTAATGCAGCGATACACAGAACTTTGAGTAGCAGAACAAAGTCCAGGGCATCGCTGCCTTGGCGCTCATTACTTTGAGACTTTGAATGGTTAGATTCAACAGCCCTGTAGTTTCGCTAGCTGCAGTACCCTTGAAATTGGAACACAGTAATGATTACACAGCACAGCTTGCAATCTGGTATTGCGGTGGTACCTACTTAGATGACCTTCTGTAGAAAAGATCTACCACCAAGAAATAAGTAAAAAAGGTAGGACATTATAGCAGTAACAGAGCATCTGTTTCACATCACACATCATCAGCCATAGGACGTCCACTGCTGGACATTGGCCTCCTCCTGTGGGGGCTTTGCTAATGCTCGCCACGCTTGGCAGGCGGGTTGGCGAGCGCAGTTAGGTGTGATTGTTCAAGGAAGACTCTGCTGCCCATCTTCCGGATTACATCCCTTAGCCGGCTCTTACGGCAACCACGGGTAGAGAGGGTGGGGTACTATTCTTACGCCGGCACCACCACGGCACATCTGATCTGAGTACATTTGATCACGGAGCATCTGTTTGCGGCAACGTAACTTTTTTTTTTCCGGTTGACAGACTAAGTGTTTAATCACAGCTCACTTGGTGTTAAGTGGCGGTGTGGTCGATGACGGTAAGCACACTTAGCCTGGAATTAAAGTGGCCCTCAAGTAAGGCTGCCGGAACAAACTGTTAGATGCTTGGCAGATTTTCAACTTAAGGGTAGTAGCTAGTCAGCCAAGTACTAGGAAGTATTCTACCACCACGCTATGGTTTCTTCACGATGTTTTCCTTCACCGGCAGCTCAAGCTCAATGATGGGGTTTAAGCCCACGCTCTTCGTGTGAACCGATCACCATATAATTTTTCGTGACTTTAGTTTTCAACATCGTCGTGGAAATTAGCTGAAGAGAAGAAGGACAAGCCAGCCAAGCAAGCCAAGCAACCTAACAAGCCAAAACCTGCTTCCTCAGGCCCTCCACGATCAGCCAAATCAGGTGCTACGGGGAAGATCATCGCAGGTTCGTACACTTTGGTACCTAAATTAGCCCTGTTTTATTTTAATTAAAAAGTAATGAGACGAACGAGACGCTCTCCTGATGGTAAAAGATAACTGTCCATGACCATTGCAAGGATACACAGAACTTTGAGTAGTAAAACAAAGTCCAGGTCATTGCTGCCTTGGCGCTCATTACTTTGATACTTACGATGGTTAGTCTCAACAGCCCTATAATTTAGTCAGCCTTTAGTCTTAGCCGCTGCAGTAACCTTCAAACCGGTACACAGTAATGTTTACACACTACTGCTTGGAGGCAGAATATCTGGTACAGCGATGGTACCTACCTAGACGATATCTTGCTAAGGGAATTTACGCCAAGTAAAAATGTTTGATTGTGAATCTCATGGACTCCATTTTTTTTTTGGCCACAGCTAATCTGATGTTTTGATGACGGTGTGGTCGAAGATGGTAAAGCACACATGACCTGGAATGGAACTGGCTCTTAAGTGAGGCTGCCGGAACACACCGCTTGGAGGTAGATTTTCAATTTAGGGTGGTAGCTAGCCAGCCGAGTACTAGAAAGTACTCTACCACCACGCTATGGTTTCCTTCAGAATCAGAATCAGAATCAGAGTATTTTATTGTGTAAAACTGTGTACAATAATTAGATTATAGGTATTAGTCATATGCCAGTACTTACAAACAGTCTTGTCCTTGCGGACATACAATAATTATTATAACCACCGAGCACCATTCCAGAAAAAATATCACTTACCTAAGTATTCATTTACAGAGTAAAATGCTTTTTCTTGTAACCAAGCTCGCAACCTATTTCTAAATTTAGTTATAGGCAATGCCTTGATTATGTCAGGCAATTTATTATATAATGTAATAGACATTGTCATACAACTATGTTCATAGCGTGCTGTGCTATTTATGTAGGTTCTTACCAATCTAAACTTATGTCTTTCACATCCTCGTCTATATTTTTCTAATGCTGTGGTATATAAATTTTGATTTTGTTTCACGAAACATGTCATGTCATAAATATATTGACATGGGAGTGGCAGGACTTTCAACAGTTTAAATAGAGGCCTACAGGAATCCAAAGGCGCTGCCCCACATATGGCTCTAATACATTTTTTTTGACACACAAAAGCCTTGTTGACATCAGTTCCTCGCCCCCAGATAATCAAACCATACCTTAAAAGCGAACCAATGTAGCCATGATATGCTATCAGCGCTGTGTCCTTATTTGCAGTTTTGCGTAAGCGATTTAGTACATATACATAACTGTTAATTTTTTTACAAATTTTATCTATATGCTGTTTCCAGTTTAAGTCTTTATCTATTGTCAATCCTAGGAATGATGTTCTATTTACACCTCCTATTAGTTGTCCATTGTAATTAACTTGAAAATTAAGATTATTAAAATTGATGTAACATGTTTTTGATATATTTATTTTAAGATTATTCATGTCCAGCCATCTAACAATTAAATTTATTGTATTATTAATGTCAAGTATATGTTCAGAATAATTAATTATTTTGTCCTTCTTAGTTGTCACTACCACAGAAATGTCATCAGCAAATAATACGCATTTATATGGAGTTGTATTAACAATGTCATTTACATATATTATGAACAGCAAAGGTCCTAAAACACTGCCTTGCGGGACACCAAATCTGTTTATCCTTTTTTCAGATTTATTACTAGTTATATTCAGCCTATCATCCAGGGATGATACTTCAACGGATTGTTCTCGATTTTTAAGATAGGACTCAATCCAGTTCGATGCATTACCCCTGATACCATTTCTTTGCAGATTAAAAATAAGTTTTTTGTGAGAAACAAAAAACTTATTTTTACACAAAACAAATTTTTACAAAAAACTTCCTTCACCGATAGCTCAAGCTCATTGTTGGGGTTTGAACCCTTGGCCTTCGGCATGCGAACCGGCCGCGCTAACCACTGAGCTACCATCGCTACAAGATGAATGAGTTTGTCGTATAAATAAAGTATAGATAGAATATTGTGAGACATGCGAAAGTATTGTTTGCAGTATAGTAATATGGTAAGTGTTGTTTGCAGTAATCGGCGCCGTTGTCGACGTACAGTTTGACAAAGAGTTGCCACCAATACTAAACGCTCTGGAAGTACCTGGACGCGGTGAGTCAATCTTCAATTCTAAATTCATTATAATTCATTTTATTATGTTTGGAAAAATATAAATTCATTTGAAATTAATAGTAGCCGCCTTAACTTAAACACAAGAAATAAAAATAAAATTGTGACACCTAGATTCAGGTTATCTAAAGCTAATAAGTCTTTTCTCGGGAATTGCGTTAGATTCTATAATAAAATCCCACTTGAGGTAACTAAAATGTCCTATAATAAATTCAAAGATTTTATAAAGGTTAATTGACAAAGCCTACTATAAGGTGGCTCATTACGTGGAAGACGGGAATATATGGTTGTAGTAGCTTCTCTCTGCACTTGCATCCCCCTGGCTAAGTGACAATTGTAGTAAGCAAATATATTAATATCTATAACTGTACCTACCTAATATGAAAAGAAAGATCCACAAAAAAAAAATGCCTTGCTGAGTTTCTTGCCGGAGTCTTCTCAGTTGAAGTGTAATTACGAGCCGGTGGTAGATTCAAACATGTAACTTAACGTTCATAAGTGCCTTACCAGAGCCTACAGCCAAATGATTTTTATCTCTGTGGTGTCACACCTAACCTGGAATGGAACTGGCTCTCAAGTGAGGCTGCCGCAACATCGTTAGGTGTTTTGTGGCAGATTTTCAACTTTAGCTAGCCAGCCGAGTATTACCTACCACCATGCTATGGTTTCCTCACGATGTTTTCCTTTACCGGCAGCTTAAGCACATTGTTGGTTCTTAAACACACGCCATTCTGCGTGTGAACCGACCGCACTAACGATTAAGATATCATCGCTACATACTATACTATATTTTCTCATCTGCAGATCCGAAGTTGATTCTCGAGGTGGCTCAGCACCTCGGTGAGAGTTCGTGCCGCACCATAGCCATGGATGGTACCGAAGGTCTGGTGCGTGGCCAGGCTATCATCGACACGGGCGCGCCCATCACCATTCCCGTGGGAGAACCCACACTGGGTCGGATTATGAATGTCATCGGAGACCCTATTGGTATGGTTTTACATTAGTCTGTACGCTTAGATCTTTTAAGCCACGCAACGGATTTTAACGCGGTTTCCATCAATAGATCGAGTGATTCAAGAGGAAGGTTTATATGTATAATACATGCATATGCACCACATTAGTGTCTACATTGCACCCGTGCGAAGCCGGGGCGGGTCGCTAGTGTAAAACTAATACTAAATGACAGCTTCAACTTCAACTCTTGGTTCTTTCTTTCATTTTCTTTTCGCACGCACGCACGCACCGGTGCCACGCTTGATTTTATTACAGTGCGACCAACTTATCTGTGAAGTGGCAGAAAATGGAACTACAGCCGCCATGTTGAAAATTTCATTCGACTCTCAGTTACCATGTAGTTTGTTTATTTTCTGTTTGTTTTTGGATATTGCAAATTTTCTCTTTCAATCACGCCGAAAGCAATTAAAAGTGATGCCCGGAATATTATTCTAAAGGTAAAAGCCTTTTTTGAAGAGGAATCTCGCCAACAAGCTCCGATTATTCCATTTAATCAAATATATTAACGAGTTTCTGCCGCTACAGGTGAGTGTGACCAGTTATCCCATATTTTGTTCCCAAAAAACTTTTTTTTTATTAACCCTTCGAATGTAGTAAACAGGTGTTATAATGGAAATATATGAAAGAATGTTTTTTTTTAGGTGTCGAAAATAGTCAAAGAAGGAAAGGAAACAGAAAAACCGGTGCCAAAGTAAGAACGCCTGGAAAATCGAGACAGCGTAGGTTTAGGCGTAGGCGTTAGGCGTAGGTTTTATTGTTGTCAATGACTTCGATGTAAGTGCTATAACGAAAAGATTTAAATATACATTTTGATTCATGAAATGTTCTCGAGTTTTATTATATCGGCGGTCATATTATTTTCCATTCTTTCAGTAATTATTGCAATATAATTTTAATGCCACTACAGGCTGTGACTGTTCGTACTTTACAACGATGTCTGATTAAATATTCCTCTAAATTAACCATTATTCATAGAACGGCAGCACCGAAGCGATCGGAGCGACGCTCTTCAATTCACAGATAACTTGGTAGCACTGTAGATTGACAATTCGTATTTTTTTTTTTTTTTAGTGGCGGAAGCAGTTTGTGTTGCCACTATCAAATTTATTTTTATTTTGCTATGATGTTGAGTGCCGGACCGAACAACGAGTATTTCAAACTAAAAGTTTATTAAATTACTAATAAGTAATTATGATGTTTTGTCATTTTGACAATATTTTTCATATAACATATTTTTATATTGACATACTTTAATTTTGACATTTTATTTTTATTCATTGACATGTAATCAGTGTTTTAAAACTCTTTTCATGATATATTTGAAATATGACGGAACTGACTTGTAACATTGGTGTTATTAATAATATATTTTTATTTGTGTTGTATTTGTTAATAAGTGACGAGTTCTTCAACCATTACGATGAGTAATTAAGTAGGAATTAATCATTAATTTATTTGTCAATTAACGCGCCGCTTATTTTAGTAATGCTTTTTAATTGTTTATGGAAATTCTTAATTTGCTATATGAACGTATATACATAACTAAAATGTACCAAGCTGTTAATTTCCTATGTATTAATAAAATATTAATGTGATTATTTTTTTCAGATGAACGTGGCCCGATTAATACAGACGTTTATGCTCCAATACATGCAGACGCTCCTCCCTTTGTTGACATGTCAGTCGAACAAGAGATTCTGGTCACCGGTATCAAGGTGGTGGACTTGTTGGCGCCTTATGTCAAAGGTGAGCGTTTTGTATCAAAGGTGATTCTTATGTCAAAGGTGATCGCTATGTATCAAAGGTGATTGTCTTATGTCAAAGATGAGCGCTTTGTATCAAAGGTGATTGTCTTATGTCAAAGATGAGCGCTTTGTATCAAAGGTGATTGTCTTATGTCAAAGATGAGCGCTTTGTATCAAAGGTGATTGTCTTATGTCAAAGGTGAGCGTTTTGTATCAAAGGTGATTGTCTTATGTCAAAGATGAGCGCTTTGTATCAAAGGTGATTGTCTTATGTCAAAGGTGAGCGTTTTGTATCAAAGGTGATTCTTATGTCAAAGGTGAGCGTTTTGTATCAAAGGTGATTGTCTTATGTCAAAAGGTAAGCGCTTTTTATCAAATGTGAATGTCTTTATTTAATGTGAGAGCTTTATATCACAGGTTTTTTTGAAGATAAATTTTATTCGGTGGTGGGTACAGCCGCAGTACCAGATATTCTGCCGCCAATCAGTAGTGTGCAAACATTATTGTGTTCCAGTTTAAAGGGTACTGCAGCTAGCGAAATTACGTGGCTGTTGAGACTAACCATCTAGTCTTTTAAGACTAGATGGTTAGTCCACCACAGTACATTACTTTAGTAATGAGCGCCAAAGCAGCGATGTCCTGTTTTTTATTTCTTACTATAAGTTCTGCTTTCTGCTGCAATGGTCATGGACAGGCATTACATTTACAGTTTAAAAAATTAACAATATAAATAATATAAAAGTTTTAATGCACAAGAGAGATGTTGAGAATATTATAATAGAATATATAACGAATGCATTTGTCCGACAGGAGGTAAAATCGGTCTTTTTGGAGGCGCAGGAGTGGGCAAGACGGTGCTTATCATGGAACTTATTAATAATGTCGCCAAAGCGCACGGAGGGTTCTCTGTAAGAATTTTTATAGAATATATTTATACCTACCTACCTACCTTCCATTTGTATGTGTTACTTTTGCCGTGGTAGTGCCGGCGTAAGAATTGTACCCCACCCTCTCTACCCGTGGTTGCCGTAAGAGTCGGCTAAGGGATGTAATCCGGAAGATGGGCAGCAGCGTCTTCCTTGAACAATCACACCTAACTGCGCTCGCCAACCCGCCTGCCAAGCGTGGCGAGTATTGGCAAAACCCCCCCAGGAGGAGACCTATGTCCAGCAGTGGACGTTCTATGGCTGATGATGTGTGATGTGAGGTGTGATACAAGTGCGGTGGTATGTTTTAACAATTTTCTCGTGTTAAGAGGAAAGCAGTTGGATGAGACATTTGAAAATTAGGTATTTCACCAAGCTATTTCTGTCGCGCCGCACGCAGCACCCGCGTACATACTGAGCGAAAGGGACAACTGCACCTCGGGCTCATTAACCCGAAATAAAATGAGCAAAATCGAGGTTTCGTATTCCTCTGTTTCCTCCTCCAAATTTAGACCGATTTTAGTATTTCTTTTAACAAGTAAATAAGAAGAATGTTTTCTTTGCCTGTGCGTTTTATTTTTTAAGATTATATTTATGAGAATGGGAATTTGGACGTTGAAACACAGCGTTGAATCTAAGTAAATTTTAAGATTTTTGAAGATTCCTAGCTCTTATAAAAAAAACATATATCAAAAAATCAAAACAGAGGGGCATGAAACTAGCAAGTATCTACTTCCTATCTAAAAATTATTGCTCTAGTATTAAAATCCTGGAAGGAAAATGGGGATAACGTTTGTATGAAGAAAATGACGACTTGTTTCCTCTTAAGGTGTTTGCCGGCGTCGGTGAGAGGACTCGAGAGGGCAACGATTTGTACAACGAGATGAAAGTGGGAGGCGTCATCACTGACGACTATAAGACTTCAAAAGTATGTAATTACTAGTGTATGGAGTAACAAACAAACATCCAACCATCCAAATTTTCACATTTATAATATTAGTAGGATAATATTTATAATTTCACTAGCGACCTGCCGCGGTTTCGCACTCCTTTACTTACTATACTTCTGTGCCTCAAGCTTTAAAGAATATAGGTACTTAGGTACTTACACGCCAAATACTTACTAGAATTTATTTTTAAATTTTTAGTTCATTGTCTCAGATAAAAGCTTTTTTACTTTTAATTTATTATTCGCTCAAGATGGGGTTACATTTTCGATCTTAAATACATGTATAAAGTACAGCACATCTTACCCTAACTGACAATATACAGTGGCGTGCAAAAGTTTCGGGCCAACCTTTTTTTTTTTCTATGTAATTAATAAAATATTTATTCCTCCACTCGATTATTGTTCCAAGGTATTTAAAAGAGTCAGGATAAAGATAATACCGTCGAATATAATGTTTTCTTTAGCATATTTTACGTGTACTACGTTAAATGACTTTTGTCTGTGTGCAAAAGTATCGGGCCACTATTCGACGTAGCTTTGTAAGCACGATTTGTTTAAATTTTTTTGACATCTGTTTCAAAACATTCTCTCACACTCTGTTCTTCAATGGAAAACTAGTCTTACTTTGGCGATCATGGTGAAACACACGAATATTCAAGTTCCTGAAATCGTTTTAAACCTTTCTTTGGAAGAGAAGAGTTCTCGTGATATTGCGATGACTTTATCTATCGGTAAAAGTACTGTAAATCGTATAATTTCAAAATATAAAACCACAAACACACTGTGATAAAATTAGGAGCGGTAGACCACGAAAAACTTCGAATCGAGTCGACAAAATTATTAAATGAAAGTGCGTTGTCGATCCACGAAAAACCGCATCCGACATTTTTTAGGAATTGCGATGCGAAAATTACGCTGATGTTAGTCGGAGTACCGCGCCCGACGTCTGAAGGCTGCAGGGCTAATTGGACGTGTTGGTGTGAAGAAGCCTTTAATTAATATTTAAAATAATTTTAATTAGCAAGTAAAAAAAGAAGGCTAGGTTGGATTTCGCAATAAGGTATCAGCACTGGATGGCATCAGATTGGCGGAAAGTCTTTTTTCTGACGAATCGAAATTTCAATTGTTTGGAAGTGATGGTCAGAAATACGTAAGACGCCCAACAGGTGCCCTCGCAGTCACCGGATTTAAATCCCATTGAACACTTGTGGCAAGACCTAAAGCTTCATGTTGGGACCAAAAATCATTCTAATAAGACGGAATTGTGGAATCATTTGCAATGTGAGTGGGAAGAGTTGCCAGAAGACCGAACAAGCAAATTAATCGAGTCTATGCCTCGTCGGTGCGCAGCAGTTATTGTTGCTAAAGGCATGGCAACAAAGTATTGAGTAGCGTGAAGAAAACAAAAATCTTTATTCATTTATATTATTGGTTCCCTATATTTTGGACGAAATTGTATGCGGCCCGATATTTTTGCACAGTCGTTAATTGAAAATTCTTGATCAATTAATAATTCAAACATTATTCTAATGTAAACAATTGATTGTTTTCAATTATAAACGAATACTTATTGTAATCAGTCGTTTATATTCTTTCAACATCATATTTTTGTGTGATGTGCATAAAAAATAGAGTGGCCCGAAACTTTTGCACGCCACTGTATGTATTGATAACAGCAATGTTACAAGTCAATTTCGTAATATCATTACATTTTATCGTTTAAGAGCTTTAGAACACTGATTACATGTCAATGGAATAAAAACAAAATGTCAAAGTATATAAACATGTCAATATAAAAATATGTCAGCATAAAAATATGCTAATATAAAAAATATTGTCCATGTAATAAAATATCCAAAAAAAAAACATAATTACTTTCTAGTAACTTAATAATCTTTTAATTTGAAATATTCGTCAATGTCATAAAACAAGGTCTCTAGCAGCCAAGATCTTAACTTGGTTCTGAAGCACGCGGTGGCGCGGTGCATCCCGGACGGAGGCAAGTACGCGGTTGTAGACCGCGGGCCCCAGAATGTATATTGAATGAATTTTGTATTTGTAACATAGTCTGTTTGTTTCGGCAGGTGTCGCTAGTGTACGGACAAATGAACGAGCCGCCGGGCGCGCGCGCCCGCGTGGCGCTCACGGGGCTTACCGTGGCGGAGCACTTCCGGGACAAGGAGGGACAGGACGTGCTGCTGTTCATTGACAACATCTTCCGTTTCACTCAGGCTGGATCTGAGGTAACAATCAACCATAAATCGATTGGCTGGACTTTGTTTTGTTAATCAAACTTATTTTTTTACAAATTAGCGACCCGCCCCGGCCTCACACGAGTGCAATGTAGATAGTAATGAGGTGCATATGCATGTATTACACATATAAACCTTCCTCTTGAATCACTATGTCTATTGATGGAAATTGCATTAAAATCCGTTGCGTAGTTTAAAAGATCGAAGCGTACAGACGGCGGGAAGCGACTTTGTTTTATACTATGTAGAGACTAGCGACCCGCCCCGAAAGATGGGCAGCAGCGTCTTCCTTGAACAATCACACCCAACTGCGCTCGCCAACCCGCCTGCCAAGCGTGGCGAGTATTGGCAAAACCCCCCCAGGAGGAGGCCTGTGTCCAGCAGTGGACGTCCTATGGCTGATGATGTTTTTCTCCGTGTTAACACTCGATTAAGAGTTCTGTTCCGTTCTGTTCTAAACAATATTTCTTTCTTTTTTCATTCTTTCATTATTTGGCGAGCTGTAGTGAAACACCTATCAATAAAAATAATATTTGTGTGATGACGGGGTAGGTATCGGCCCTACTGGGGCGTATCCCGTCTGCTGTGGGCTACCAGCCGACCCTGGCTACCGACATGGGCACCATGCAGGAGAGGATCACCACCACCAAGACTGGCTCCATCACCAGCGTGCAGGTTCCTCCATCATCATACTCTCTGCTCAGATAATACTAACATCAATCTTTGGGCGGGGGCGCACCGGAACGTATTCACCGGACATATTCTAAGACCTTTAATGCAATAAAATTAAAATAGCAAAAATGTAGATCCGACAATGTTAATTGCTACGGTCGAAAGGTATTAGATTAGATAGATTAATGTTAATATTTTAACTTTTGTTTGAGCCACCCCCCAAACCCTCCCCCTGGCTACGCCCGTGAATTTAACCAATTATTATCAAACTGTTTATCTGCGTCATACTCGTGATCGGGTGCTGCTTGCGGGTCGCTGGTCTGCTCGCGGTATACACACAATCTAGTATTTTATCCCTAGATTAAACCCTAGATTAAGATTAATTAGAATAACAATCCTCTTCCCATATTGTAAAAAAAAAAAAAAAAAACTGTTTATCTGTCAAATTTGGTACTAACGTCTTCCCCAGGCTGTGTACGTACCAGCAGATGACCTGACGGACCCGGCGCCAGCCACAACTTTCGCCCATCTGGACGCAACGACTGTATTGTCGCGCGCCATCGCCGAGTTGGGCGTATACCCGGCCGTAGATCCTCTCGACTCCACCTCCCGGGTCATGGACCCGAACATCATCGGAGCTGAACATTACGGGGTCGCTAGAGGCGTACAGAAGATTCTCCAGGTCAGTGCCGGATTTCAATCATATTAATAAAAATTTCTTTGTCAATGAAATTGCAATTTTATGATTTGTGCTATATCGTCATAATAACATCAGCTTTTTCTAGTAATCTAAATATATATTACTCAAAGGTGACTGACTGACTGACATAGTGATCTATCAACGCACAGCCCAAACCACTGGACGGATCGGGCTGAAATTTGGCATGCAGGTAGATGTTATGACGTAGGCATCCGCTAAGAAAGGATTTTGATTAATTCTACCCCCAAGGGGATAAAATAGGGGATGAAAGTTTGTATGAAACTTTGTCAGTTTTAAACCGATCGGGCTGAGACTTTGCATGCATAAAGCTACTATTACAGCGCGGGTGAAACCGAGGGGCACAGTTTGTATTTAATAAAACATTAGATCAAAATTACTAAATTTAAATTGTAATATTGAAACGCTATTGGAATATTTTTATCCACAAAAGTACACTTTACAAATACAAATACACAGAGTTTAGTAATTTTTCATGTACAGAGGTTGGAATATTCGGTGTAGGTAATGTATTGTACCAAAGCACTGTAATTTTATTAAATTTACGAGACTTGGTTTGTAATTTCTGAAAGGCAAAATATAATTTTGAGCAAAATTCGCCGCCCCTAAAATTTGCCGCCCTAGGCTCCAGCCTAATCAGCCTGCTGGTAAATCCGCCACTGCTCCAGGAGAAGAAACGAAGCGAGGAAACGTATTTGATGGTCAAGAATTTTCAAAAAATAACAATAAAACACTTGATTGCCAATTTAACTGGATGGTGTACCAAATTTTTATGGGTGACAGGCAAGATGTTTGACCGCAGTTCGCCTAATGTTAATTGATAGTTTGATTGAAGATGATAAAGACGCTTAAGCTAGAATAGCTACTGACTCTCTAGTAGGGTTAACAGAATACACCATTAGCTTTTTTTATGGTTGACAGGCTAGGTGTTTAACCACAGCTCACGTAATGTCAAGTGAGGCTGCCAGAACACACCGTTAGATGCTTGGCGGCAGATTTTAAGGGTGGTAGCTGAGTACCAGAAAGTACCCTACTACCACGCTATGGTTTCCTCACGATGTTTTCCTTCACCAGCAGTTCAAGCTCATTGATGGGATTTGAACCTCAACTTATGATCCGATCGCGCTAACCACTGAGATTATCATCGCTACAAAAGTTATATACTAGCTACGCCCCGCGGTTTTACCCGCGTGACGATGGATGATGATGATGACGAAAAGTATCCTATATCTTATTCCAGGGCCTAAAGTGCCTATATGCAAAATTTCACCCAGATGCGTTGAGTAGTTTACACGTGAAGAAGTCACAAACAAACAAACTCACATTCAGGTATATCATTAGTTAGGACAGGGATGGCGAATATTTTTCCTTCGCGTGCCAATATTTATTAACGAAATATATGGCGGGCCAAGTTGTTGCATTTTTGGCTATTTTATTTACTGTAACGATGACGGGCCGCGCGCGCCCAGTCGATAACTCATTTTTCGGTTTCTCATACTCTCGCGCTGGCGAAACGATACGTGATTGTTTTATGCGAGCCGCGCACTGCCAAAGAGATTAAAATTTCTAATAATACGAAAATTGCATTTGATTTTTGTTTGATGGTCGCGGGCCAGATTTCAACGCTTCGCGGGCCGGAGATGGCCCGCGGGCCGTAGTTTCCCCATCGCTGAGTTAGGATATAGTTATCTATGATATTGCAGGACTACAAGTCTTTGCAAGACATCATCGCCATCCTAGGGATGGACGAGTTGTCGGAAGACGATAAACTGACTGTCGCACGGGCGAGGAAAATACAGCGCTTCCTCTCGCAACCATTCCAGGTACTTTACACACTGTTACTGGTAGTTGGTTTATTGATAATTATTATTACATTACATACTTATGCCGAGAAGACTAGAAGAAGTATATATTCTACCAAATGTGTTAACAGGGCTGTCAAATTATTTTATGATTATACTAGCAAGCTGAGCTTTGTGAGGGCTCGCGTAGTTTTTCTAACGGGTAATAATTTTTAAGACAGTTGTTATTTTACAACCTGATTCTAGTGGTGTCATCTAGTATTAAGTAGATTAACTACGATGTATTTGAGTATTGAGTTTAGTTCTGTTGCAGCGATGTTAACTCTTTGCTTTTCTAACAGATGGCGTTAGTAGTACAATGACATTCTATCCAAAGAATACAAAATTGTTAATGTTCAATTTTTAATGGTTATAAAATTATATTTTTTTGACAGATAACACATCTAGATATGAAGTTAAATTACCATGTTAAAGCACAAATCTATAGGCGTGATAGTTTTTGAGTAAAGTGTACCACAAAAATGCTCAGGTTGTGGGATAGTATTAGGTCAGTTTTATTATTTTCGTGACATTCTGGGGCGATAAATTGATCTAGCTAGGTTTCATTTTTAGAAAACGTTGTTTTATCCGTGTTTTCAGGCAATGAAAAACTGCTACAATGTCATTAGAATACGAAGGTAAATTTCGCCATCGCCTACAAGGTTATAATAGCTCAGGTGGGAAATCGGGCGGTCCCAAAACCAGAACCCCCAGTTCGAGACCAGATAATCAATTTTTCCCCTTTTTTTTACAAAAACCGAGCAAAGCTCGGTCATCCAAGTACTATCCCTTAAATGAGATTTGGTACTCCCCTAACGCTCACATAATTAATAAAGTTACTACCAAGTACAAAAGGTACTTAGATACTTGAAGTAAAAATTTATTTATACTTGTTGGATTCCAGGTGGCAGAAGTGTTCACCGGACATATTGGAAAGTTGGTTAAACTGGAGGAAACCATCAAGGGTTTCCAAAGGGTAAGCATTTGTTATAGTTTCTCTTGCGATGGGTCAAAATCAAAATCAAAAAGTCATTTATTCGGTTTAGGCCCTGGTAAGGCACTTATGAACATTAAGTTATATGTTTGAATCTGCCACCGACTCGTAATTACACTTCAACTGAGAAGACTCCGGCAAGACACTCAGCAAGGCATTTTTTTTTTTGTGGATCTTTCTTATCATATTAGGTTACAGTTTATACAGTTTACAGTTAGAAATTTTAATACATTATGCTTACTACAATTGTCACTTAGGTCCTGACTTACGTCCCGTCTGGAGTGTATTGTGCATTTCCCCCTGTCAGGAGCAACCTAGCTTTTCTTACATAGGCTTGCGTTTGACCGACAGACAATCTATTTTGCGCCGATGTTCCAAGCTTCGGAGCCTTTTCTGAACAAGCGAGTCATTGCTGACGAGCACGTTTCTCAATTGACTCCAACGCCTCAAACTGGTACTTGGCCGATCCGTCCCAAAGGTGTAAAACACATGTGGAACCACCACCTGGTAGAATTTAGAAGAGGAGGCGGCTTCTTTTCCTATTTTTTTATGGCTGACAGTCTAGTTGTTTGACCACAGCTCACCTGATGTTAAGTGACGGTGTGGTCGAAGATGGTAAAGCACACCTAGCTTGTAATGGAACTGGCTCTCAAGTGAGGCTGCCGGAACACACCGTTAGATGCTTGGCGGTAGATTTTCAACTTGAGGGTGGTAGCTAGCCAGCCGAGTACTAGAAAGTACCCTACCACCACACTATGGTTTCCTCACGATGTTTTCTTTCACCGGCAGCTCAAGCTCATTGTTGGGGTTTGAACCCACGCCCTTCGGGATGCGAACCGACCGCGCTAATCACTGAGCTAGCTATCATCGCTACAACATTTTTGAATTGTCCACGTCTCCACTCCATAGAGGAAGATCGAGAATATTAAGGCACTGACTAACAGAGCTTTTGTTTTGTAGCTTATTCCCCGATATTTCTTAATATTTTGTAGGCGTGTCATTGCCATTCTACGCTTGATTTCTGGTATATTGTGTTATATAATGATTCCAGATTCTCGCCGGAGAGCTGGACCATATACCAGAGGCTGCTTTCTACATGGTGGGAACAATAGAAGATGTTGTTGCTAAGGCATCTCAACTTGCGAAAAGCATTTAATAAATTTATACACCATTCAGGGACCTGCTGTACAATATGGCTAACGTTTACAAAGGACTGACATTGAAATCGCAAATCAGCTGTCTGATGAGAGAAAGAACTAAACATTTCATCACACACAACACTAGAATATACATAACTAGCGATCCGCCCCGACTTCACACGGGTAGTAAGAATGGGTATAGTGAGCTATCCTTAAATGGTAGATATATGCCACCGCGGACGTTTTTGTAGTTCTTTAAAAGAGGAATATCCCACCATGCATTGTTTTGTTATATCTCAAAGGGATTAGGCAGCGTTTTCGATGGAAGCTCCCAGCTGGCTTGACTTTTTCCGGCACTTCCAACAATTATCATATTTTAACCAATTTTCACAAAACCTAGACAAATTATATACCTAAACCTTCCTCATGGATCACTATCTATTAGTGGAACTCGCATTAACTTGTGGTAACTTGAGCGTCTCCAGAATTATTGTATTAGATTTATATATGGCCTACGTAAGTATGACCATATATCTCAATTTCGCACTAAACTCAAGTGGTTACCTATTCGCCTTCGGCGGAATGCTCATTTGCTCTCTCTTCTTTATAACGTTCTTTTTAACCCCTCTACTCCATGCTATCTTAAAGAAAATTTCACTTTCTGGCACAATACTCATTCCCTGCCCCTCAGGTCGAAGGAGAACCTTACTCTTAAGACCCCTGCTGCACGCTGTGAAACGTTTTACGGTAAGTCCTTTGCATTCCAGGCAGTCCAACTATGGAATGCGTTACCTGTTGCCATTAGACGTGCTCCATCGATCGCTGTCTTTAAAGAACACGTCAAACTATTCTATCTCTCGCAGTTATAATTATAACTATCTGTCGCTTATTTGTATATATATCCTCTTTATACAAATATTTATTTTATATATATTAGTGTATTTTTAGTTATTCTAATTAATCTATGTATTAGGATATATTATAATTATTAGAATGTAGATATATGTCAAAATGTTGTATTCTCTTATATGCATATCCTCGTTATTGACACACCCCGTTTTTTTTCTTCCTCTAATCCTTTCCATCCTAAGGTTGCCTGGAAGAGATCGCTTTTAGCGATAAGGTCGCCAGTTGTTACACCTATTAACTAGTTAATTTCTTCTGTATTATGTAATTTTAAGTGTGTACAATAAAGAGTTATTCATTCATTCATTCATTCATTATAATATAACATGAACAAAACAATGCACGGCGGGATATTCCTTAGATTACAAAAAAATTCGCGGTGGCATAATTATATATCGACCTTTTAAGGATAGCTTACTATAGGTACCCATTGTTATCACCCGTGCGAATCGCCGGGAAAGAATAATAGAATAAAGAAATATATATTTTAGAATGACTTATATATTATGTTCACAGTTTGTTAAATATTCCACAAAACCGATATGTTTGTTTGCGACTTTGCGAGTCGATCATACGTCTCATAATAAAAGTTGAAGTACTTATTGCTTTCTTGTAACACCATTACTAGTTCAAATAGTACCTATTTAGGGGGAATGAGATATATTTATATTTAGTTGTGAAATATAATAGTTACACATTTGTATGGAAAGAGTTTTATTTCTATCTTAACGTAAAAGCAACAGCTTCAGCAAACTTAAACTTATTTAGGTACAAGGTAGGTACCTAGGGTTTTTTTCTCTTTCTTCTTGGCATCGCACTCTGTGCATTCTGCCAGTTTCAATGTGTATATTTTGTAAGTAGTCTTCATTTTTCAGCTTCTTTATTATATACTAGCTGCGCCCCGCGGTTTTACCCGCGTGGTGATGAATGATAATGATGATGATGAAGAAAAGTATCCTGTGTTTTATTCGAAGGCCTAACGTATCTACGTGCAAAATTTCATCCAGATCCGTTCAGCGGTTCTGGCGTGATTGAGTAACAAACATCCATCCATCCATCCATCCATCCAAACTTTCACATTTATAATATTAGTGGTATAGTTACAGTCAAAGTCTAGTCTTGATCAAGTCCAGTCGGTCCCAGTCAAATCAAGTCGTGCCTTAGTAAAGTAGTTGCGACTTTACTATAAGCTTCCGGATGGAGTTTTGGAAGCAACACGAAAAGTCATGTTTAACCACATTATATCATTCTCCCACACTCGCGCTTGTAATTCGGCACTTTATAAATAAAACACCACTATTTTTATGCATAAAAACTCGAAAAAACACTAATTTTAGAAAAAAATACAATGGGCAACACGACGCTCACCGCGTTCCCGTCAAAACTCCTTTACCTAGGGTTTTACGCTGAGGTTTTACGGGTTTTACACTAGGCGACTTATATTCCTAACTTAACCTACATAGTGCAGTAAACGACAACAGCGGTCAAACAAGCTTAATTGAAAAAAATATTAAAATAAACATATTTAAAAAAAAAGTAAAGTCGACTTCAAGAAAAAAACATCAGCTCTAAAAAGCGAAAAATTAACTTACTTTACAAAGTATTATTATACCTGCTAGGTACCTACTGATCTGTTTGAAGTCGGTGTTAGCCTAGCCGGTCCTTTGGATGTTCAGTATATATAATAATTATGTATTTACAAAAAAAAAGTATCTGCTATCTGGTTCCTATAGTACAAGCTTTGCTTAGTTTGAGGCTAGATGGCGCTGTGATATAATGCCCTACGATATTTATTTAAACTATCTGGTATCCACAGCACAAGCTTTATTTAGATCAGTGCTGCTGTAATTACACAGAAATAAATGAAGAGTTTACAAAATCTATAACCCGACTGAGATTAAAATAGCTATAATTTAAAAAAAAAAGCAAATGTATTATTCCTAATTGTTTTTGTAGCGATGATAGTTCAGTGGTTAGCGCGGTCGGTTCGCATGCCGAAGGGCGTGGGTTCAAACCCCAACAATGAGCTTGAGCTGTCGGTGAAGGAAAACATCGTGAGGAAACCATAGCGTGGTGGTAGGGTACTTTCTAGTACTCGGCTGGCTAGCTACCACCCTCAAGTTGAAAATCTGCCGCCAAACATCTAAAGTATTCCGGCAGCCTCACTTGAGAGCCAGTTCCATTCCAGGCTAGGTGTGTTTACCTTCTTCGACCACACCGTCACCTAACATCAGGTGCGCTGTAGTCAAACAACTAGCTAGTCAGCCATAAAAAAAAATTACATATATTATATATGTATATTTTTGTAATCATCTTTTAATTGCCTTTATTTAGATAAAGACGCTTAAGCTGGAATAGCAACTGACTCTCTAGTAGAGTTATCAGAATACATCGTTAGCTTTTTTTATAGCTGACAGGCTAGGTGTTTGACCACTACTCACCTGATGTTAAGTGACGGTGTGGTCGAAGATGGTAAAGCACACCTTGCCTGGAATAGAACTACTTGATGTTTGGTTATTTTTTTTAAAATAACGTATTACTATTTCGCGCCAAAAATCCATCTGAGGATACTTGGGTTATCAAGACGATTCTAAAGATATCTCTTAATCCATTCGGCCGTTTGGAAGATGCGAGGTAATAAAGAAATTTACATACATACAAGATACGCGCGAAAAACATCACCTTTCTTTAGCAGTTGGGTAAAAAAGGACAAAACTAAGATATGCATAGAAATCATTTTATTTATTAGAAATCTAAATCACTTAAATCTACAATCACATCGGGATGTTTCTCAGTTACATGATTTCTTAAAACAATTTTATTCAAACACATGACATTGCACAGCGGACAGCGAAGTTTTATAGAATAATGAGTTTGGTAATGATTATTTAACGTAGATTGATTGATAAATTTCTTATCGCAAATTTGGCAAACGTATTTCGTCAGGAAATATAGACTTAACCCTTTATTGAATCCAATTGCATCTTTACATTCCTTTTCCTTTGAATCTAATGAATCTTTTTGGTCGTGTGTATTATTTAAAATGCATAATTCTATTTGATTCGTCGCTTTTCCAGATACTAGGACAGGTAATGTTTTTTGAGTCGATGTTTCATCGTGTACTAAAACTGGTAATGTTTGTTGAGTCCATGTTTCATCGGGTACTAAAACAGGCAATGTTTTTTGAGTCGATGTTTCATCGGGTACAGGCAATGTTTTTTGAATCCATGCTTGTTCGGGTACTACAACAGGCAATGTTTTTTGAATCCATGATTGTTCGGCTACTGAAACAGGCAATGATATTTGACTCGACGTTTCTTCTGGCACTATAACAGGCAATGATTTTTGAGTCGATGTTTCATCGGGTATTAAAACAGGCAATGTTTTTTGATTCCATGTTTGTTCGGCTATTGAAACAGGCGATGTTTTTTGCGTCGACGTTTCTTCGGGTACCAAAACGGGCAATGTTTTTCGAGTCGATGTTTCATCGGGTACTAAAATGGGCAATCGTATTCGACTCGATGTTTTTTTGGACAAAGCAACAGGCAATGTCTTTTTACTATTTTTAGGTAACCCAATCTTTTTTCTTTTTACTTTGCACGTTTTATGATAATTTACTCGTATATTACGTTTGTGTTGTAAATTTTTATCAGATTTATGTACATAGGTTACATGATTGCGCCAAGATGCTTTGTACATGAATCTTTTTCCACATTGATAGCAGAGATAAGATCCGTAGTGCTCTTTTATATGAGTGAACAACGCTTTGAAATTCTCGAAGACCTCCTCGCAAACCAGACACGTCAGTTCATCTAAACTTAAATCAAAACACAATATATTATGTGGAGGATCCCTGGATATAGCATGATATTTTTTTTCATGTATTTCAATCAGATGTTCAACAAGATTGTCTATGGACGTGAATCGTTTGTCGCATAGCCTACATTTTGTGTCGCTTATATCACTTGCGAGTATTAATTCTGGAACACGTTTGAGTGCAGCATTAATCGCATCACGTGTCAAACTATTATGTTTTGTCTCAACATGTTCTCTAAGTTCTTTGAAGTCATCGCATTCGTTGACACAATAGATACAGGAAAATATTCCGTATTTTGTACCGAATGGCATTACAGTTGACCATTGAAGAATTTCGCATAAGTTTTCTCTCATTTTTATATACATTGTGTCAGTGTCGTTGGATTTCAACGAGCTTATAATATCTTCTATAGTTAGAAACGGCCCGATTTCTGAAACAAGTTTTAAGCAACTGTAAACTGTACTTTAAGGCACTGCGTGAAATGTAACGTAACGTAGCGAAAAAGGGAAAGAATGAATGAGCAATTAATATGTTTGAAAGAGCGAAAGGATATGAAGCTATGAATGGAACGTAACGTCAATATGAAAGAGATGCCTATATGCGAGATATTTGTAAGTATGAAAGAGAAAGCTAATTTAGATAAAGTGTAAAAGGGATAGGATAAAAAGTTTTAGAGGTGTGTGAAAGAGAAAAACAATAAAGGAATTAGAAGGAACGACATCATTCTATTCACAAACCCTTACACATCATCATATTTTTATATTGACATATTTTACATTGACATATTTTATATTGACAATACTTTTATATTGACATATTTTATATTGACAATACTTTTATATTGACATATTTTATGTTGGCAATACTTTCATATTGACAATTTTTTTTTATATTGACATGTTTTTATATACTATTACTTTATTTTGACATTTTGTTTGTTATTCATTGACATGTAATCGGTGTTTTAAAACTCTTTTAATGATATATTTGAAATGATATTACGGGATTTGACTAATAGCCTAAGAGCCCACGACGGCCAGACCTTCGTTATTTAATAAAAGCTGAAAATTCTTCTGTGCGTGTCCCCTATACAGGTAAGAATGACCAGGGACTATAGAGTTTGGGTAGTGGTTACTTGGGCAGGTAACAGGTAGTAAAGGTGTATAAAATAGTACCTTAAATTCGTTAAAGTATAAAGCTCAATTTTTTTATATTTTATTAGGGATAACTTTAGAAATCTCGTCATCCATTGCCGGACACTTATGACAGTTGCTACCCCCTGCCAGACACCTCTAAAGTTTAAAAAATTATAATTATACTTTCGTTACAGTATAAAAGCTAAATTTTATATATGTTACTTGGGAACCTATAAAAAAATGTTACCTCAAAAGCCGGACAGTTTTAATGGTTTTTACACCTTGCCAGACACATCGAAAGTCCGCTGTAGGTGCGAGCGCGAGGTAACAACTGTTCTAGCGGGTGCGAGTGAGATAAGGCGCTTAGTCGACTGCGATCTTTCACTACGCATCATAGTGATGTATTGAAGAATTATGTGTAGCTACAACCACGTTTTACCATTGATATTTGTGTCGTTTTTGTAATAAGAAGTGCTGATACTGATATTGCGGCTATAATGCTTGGTAACATGCATCATCTTAAAAGTGATTCCGTTGTTTGGATGCTTACGGGTACTGGCAATAACTTAAGACATGTGGACCTAACTAAAATACATTCAGAGTAGGGACAGTTAATTTGTCAGAGTTTACCTGGATTTCATGCCATCACAGGTTGTGATTTTAACCCTGCATTTTTCAGAAAAGGAAAATCAATACCATACAAGAAATTTAAAAAAAATCCCGAGTACCAGGAAGCTTTTAAGAACTTCGGCAACAGCGAATTAATTGAAAATTTAGATTTTCAACGAAACATCTTCGATATTATTCAGAGATTTATATGCAATGTTTACAATGTCCCTAATGTTATTGGTGTTGATGACGCTAGACTGCAATTATTCATCGACTCGTATACAGTCTCCGAAGTAAACGAAGCTTTTGACCGGAAAAAGTTGCGAAATTTTGACGCTAGCAATCTACCACCTTGCAAAAGCGAGCTATTGCAACAATTTCTGCGAGCAAATTATATATGTACCATTTGGAATAATGCTCATCTGAAAAATCCAACTACATATAAACCAGGCAATAACGGCTGGGTATTGAAAAATGACAAATACCAATTCAAATGGTTTTCAGGAGATCAACTACCAAAGTTATGTTAGTGATTCGCTTAAAACTCAATCAGGTATGTAATTATTATGACAAATTATTGTACATAATTTTTTATTAATTCATTATTGTATAATCTTGTTTTTTTCTTTCAGAAACTGACAAAGAAGGCGATATTGAAGACGATCATGACGTCGACTGGGCGAGTAGTGACGAAAAAATGAAAATATCGACGAAAACGAATAAATATTTTTTTTACATGTAATAATGCTTTTTTTTTTGTATATTATAATAATAAAATTACATATTTACTTTATATAACATGACTATAAACGTAATAAAATATTTTTTTTTATTGGATATCTTTTAAGATCGCAATCGACTAAGCGCTCGCGCTCGCACCTACAGCAGACTTTCGATGTGTCTGGCAAGGTGTAAAAACCATTAAAACTGTCCGGCTTTTGAGGTAACATTTTTTTATAGGTTCCCAAGTAACATATATAAAATTTAGCTTTTATACTGTAACGAAAGTATAATTATAATTTTTTAAACTTTAGAGGTGTCTGGCGGCGGGTAGCAACTGTCATAAGTGTCCGGCAATGGATGACGAGATTTCTAAAGTTATCCCTAATAAAATATAAAAAATTGAGCTTTATACTTTAACGAATTTAAGGTACTATTTTATACACCTTTACTACCTGTTACCTGCCCAAGTAACCACTACCCAAACTCTATAGTCCCTGGTCATTCTTACCTGTATAGGGGACACGCACAGAAGAATTTTCAGCTTTTATTAAATAACGAAGGTCTGGCCGTCGTGGGCTCTTGCTCTATAAAAAAATATAAATAATAAATAATAATAAAAAAAAATATTTGTTATCAAAAACAGCCCACGTAAATGGAGTAAATGGATGTCACTTGACAATTTAACAACTGTTAATCTTACACGAGGGGGGTGGGGGGAGTACCATCCAATTGAGGGGGGTCCAACCCAATTTCACCTAGGGGGGCCCAAATGAAATGAAAAAAGCTCACATAAATGGATTTTCCATAAGAGATAAACTAAAATAAACTTTATAAAAACTTGCATAGAAATCTTATTACCTTTGGAATCCGATTCAATGTCTGTATTATCAGAAAGGTCACTGAATCCTCTGTCCTCTTCTAACCTATCATTATCAGTCATATTGGCGTCTCGCTCTACACGTTCGGTCTCATTCGTTACAATGGTACCTTCATCTAATTTACCTGTGACAGATAATAAACAATTTATTATATGGACAATATTTTTTATATTGACATATTTTTATGCCGACGTATTTTTGTATTGACATATTTTTATATTGACATATTTTATATTGCCAGTATTTTTATATTGACAATATTTTTATATTGACATTTTTATATACTTTGACATTTTGTTTTTATTCCATTGACATGTAATCAGTGTTATTAACTCAATGTAATGATATTAAGGAATTGACTTGGAACATTGGTGTTATCAATAAAATATTTGTATTTGTATTATAACCACCATAAACTTTTTTTTTTAAATATATTGTCTCCACAAACTAGTATCCATGACCATTGCCAACTGTTTTTATTACAATATTTTTTATTTATATAAAACTAGCAATCCGCCCCGACCTTGCACGGCTGTAATGTAGTGCCTACGCATGTATTATACATATAAACCTTCCTCTTGAGTCAGTCTGTCTATTGATGGAAACCGCATTAAAATCCGTTGCGTAGTTTAAAAGATCTAAGCGTACAGACGGCGGGAAGCGACTTTGTTTTATACTATGTAGAGACTAGCGACCCGCCCCGGCTTCGCATGGATACAATGTAGATACTAATGTGGTGCATATGCATGTATTATACATATGAACCTTCCCCTTGAATCACTCTTACCAGTTTCCTCTTCGATTTTTGTATCTTCAGAAATATTCTCGCCATCTGAATCAAAACCGTCAAGTGCTGGTAGCGCACTGACCAGTGTACTCTGTGATTGGACCACCATGTTGCGGAACTTGCTAGCTTGCCGCAAGAAATTGCCGCAATTATCGCACACCAATTGCGAGACACGTGGGTCTGTACACACCTGAAAATATATAATTATTTGTTTGTCTTTAAAGCTCAGTTGATAGTAGGTCTGCTTTATAAGCTGTAGGACGTGGATTCGATTTCTACATAAGACAAAAGTTTATGTGAAGAATATAGATGTAGTGATGATAGCTCAGTGGTTAGCGCGGTCGGTTCGCACGCGGAAGGTCTTGGGTTCAAAACCCAGCAATGAACTTGAGCTGGCGGTGAAGTAAAACATCGTGAGGAAATCATGGCATGATGGTAGAGTACTTTCTAGTACTCGGCTGGCTAGCTACCACCCTCAAGTTGAAAATCTGCCGCCAAGCATCTAACGGTGTGTTCCGGCAGCCTCACTTGAGAGCCAGTTCCATTTCAGGCTAGGTGTGCTTTACCACCTTCGACCACACCGTCACTTTACATCAGGCGAGCTGTGGTCAAACACCTAGCTTGTTAAAGATAAAAAAAACAGCTCTGTAATTTCGCTAGTACCCTTCAAACCGTAACAGAAAGTTTACACACTACTGCTTGGCGGTAGAATATCTGGTAATGCGTTAGTACCTACCTAGACGACCACTTATACTTGGTGGTAGATTTCCTTAGCAGGAGGTCGTAGGTAGGTACCACCGCAGTACCAGATATTCTGCCGCCAAGCAGTAGTGTGTAAACATTACTGTGTTCCGGTTTGAACGGTACTGCAGCTAGCGAAATTACAGGGCTGTTGAGACTAACCATCTAGTCTCAAAGTAATGAGCGCCAAGGCAGCGATGCCCTGGACCTTGTTTTACTACTCAAAGTTCTGTGTATCGCTGCAATGGTCATGGACAGGCGTTATCTCTTAACATCAGGAGAGCGTCTTGTTCGTCTCATTGCTGTAACATAAAAAAACCTGTTAAATAAAAAACCATACCTCTATATTCAAGCATTCCAAAATATTCTCAACATTTTCAAACAAGTGTATATCTTCCTTTAGGCAACACCGACAAACACCATATTTTTTTATACTTTTGTGTGTTGTGTTCACGTATGTTTTACTTCTATTAAGAATTATTGTTGTGTCGAACACTGCAAAATAGTAATCCGGTATTTAAAGTTTTTTAAATTAAAATAAATATTTAATTTAATCCCATACAACAAACGCGATTATTTCGCCTTTTTCATAGATAATGGTACGGAACCCTTCGTGCGCGAGTCTGACTCGCACTTGGCCGGTTTTTTTGTTATATTCTCTTCCTTTTTCTAATGGGTTTTATCCTACTATTATTTTATTTCACTTTTTACCATTTTCAAAGGCTTCTGCCCTGGTTCTATGTCTATAATTAGTGAGTTATCTAATCTAATACCTTTAAACGAGCAATTCTTGTATATATTTATGTATATATAATCTGAATCTCGGAAACGGCTCCAACGATTTTCATGAAATTTAGTATGCAGGGGGTTTCGGGGGCAATAAATCGATCTAGCTAGGTTTCATTTTAAGAAAACGTCGTTTTATCCGTGTTTCGAACAAAGCTCGGTCATCCAGGTACTATTTATTAGATGAGTTATATTAACGAGTAAAGTTTTTTCCTTGCACGATGTCATACCTCCTGAAATTACTCGTCCTACTTCCCTTAAATGTCTCCCTTTTTTTTACCCCTTTTGTAATAAGATTGTAAATATATGTATACCATCTTAACACACCCTGCCCCCTATTTATATATATGTTTGTGTACGTTTTGTAGTTAGATAAATGTTTTGGTTTCAGGCTGGCAAACAAAAACCTCTGCTATTTTAATTCATCTAACAGCTAAGGTCAGCACCGTACAAATCCTTGCGTTTGATGGTCTTATCTTTCTACGCGACAGTGGCGGAGTTGTGTTTACAAAAGCCATAAACTAAGAATTGAATTGAACGAGTATTGACAAAGCCTACTATAAAGTGGCTCATTACGTGGAAGGCAGGACTATAATTATGGTTGTAGCTTCTCTCTGCACTTGCATCCCCCTGGCTAAGTGACAATTGTAGTAAGCATAATGTATTAATATCTATAACTGTAAACTGTAACCTAATATGAAAAGAAAGATCCACAAAAAAATGCCTTGCTGAGTTTCTTGCCGGAGTCTTCTCAGTTGAAGTGTAATTACGAGCCGGTGGTAGATTCAAACATGTAACTTAACGTTCATAAGTGCCTTACTAGGGCCTAAACTGAATAAATAAATGACTTTTTGATTTTGATTTTGAAAGATTTCTTAATTATCCTCATAATTGCAAGTTCACAACCAAGCAGTTTTCATCGTCTTTTAGTCATCCGACTACCTCTTTTAGATCTCGAATTTAATTAAGATTTCAAGCCGAGATTGAATTCCCTACACCCGACCAGGGCAATCAAAATTAAAAATCATACTGACCATCATTGTTAGCAACATTATAATCAAAATCATCACGACCATCGCTGACATGATGATCATTTGCATCATCGATTCCAGTATCCATGGCATATTCTTGTCTTATAAGTGGATCTTCCAAAGCGTGAAGTGTATCCTGTGTTGCAGCTTCCGTGATGTTACCATCGATCAATCTTTTTTCTGCGTCATTCGATTCACAGATGCCTGTAGAGCGATCCAAGATTTTTATTGTCAAGTGTTTCGTTGATGTATATGTAATAGTTTATAACAGGTATGGGCAACCTATGGCTAGTTGCGTGCCAAACTTGCTATTTTAATGCAGTCGCGGGCCATAACACAAAATAAAAAAGCCAATTTTATTAGGTTATTGGTGAAGTAAGTTTACGTGTAACGGTTAATGTAATATTTGTGTTTGAACTTCAGAAACAAGTTTGTTCAAAATCCACTTGTACAGAGGCGTAACGAGTTTTCCAGATTTTCATCTGTGACTCTCTTACGGCATTTCGACTTATTAGTCTTCATCATCGAGAAAAATTGTTCGCAATTATATGTACTTCCAAAAATGCAAACAATTCTTCTCGCGAACTCTCTCTTTTGTTTGTATTTCTCTTCGCGCGAAATTTCAAAATGTCTCGCGGGCCGTGTCAAATGCCGAAGCGGGCCGGTTGTTGCCCATATCTGGTTTATACCATACAATTTATTTTTATTTTTATACTGTACTAGCTGCGCCCCACGGTTTTATCCGCGTGGTGATGGATGATGATGATGATGAAAAGTATCCTACGTTTTATTCCAGGCCTAACCTAAATTTCATTAAAATCTTTCATTTGTATTTGTATTGATGTATGTTTTAGTTTTCCAACATTGTTCCTGGTATGTGGTCCTTAAGGGGCTACTGTTAAAGAGATCTATCTAGGGAAAATAGAGTGGCTTACCATCATTTTCTAAGTACATGTCTAAAGTATTAGTTTGGTCTATGTCTGTTGCTTCTGATTTTATCTAAAACAGATATCAAAAATAATTATTAAAAAAACAATAAGTTTGTATCCGGATCGACATTGTTTTTATAACAGTCCCACTGCTGGGGCGAGCCTCGTCTCGTAGTGGGAAATGGAAATCCATAGCCCTCCACACTAGCCAAGTGCTGATCATCAGTCACACATCTACTTGTGTTTTTTTTTGTCGACTACCCTGTTGGCTCATTGGGAGTATGTCTGCCTGAGCTGTAGAGTGTGGGTTCGATTCCCGCCAAGGACAAATGTTTGTTTGGTATAAACCAGCCTTTCCAAAAGTGGGCGATAACGCCCCCTTGTGGGCGCTGCAGGCCTAAAGGGCGGTAAGAGACCCAGAAAAAAAATGGGGGCGTTGTGTAGAGGCTTGGATGATTTGTAATTTCATTTAGCTAGGAGGCCTCTTAGACGTAGGTGAAAAAATGGGGGCGCTATTAAATAATGTATTCTCAAAGTGGGTAGTAGACAAAATAAGTTTGGGAACCCCTGGTATAAACAAATGTTTATTCTGTGTCTGGGTGTTCTGTATGTATTATAAGTATGTATTTACAACAAAAAAAAAGTATTTATGTATTTGTTGGGGTCCTATTGGGTCTTCAATAAAACTCCTTTCCTCTTCGAGTGGACTGTATTTGTGTATAGTTAAAGGTAACAAGGTGAGAAGTGGACTGAACATCGTAGCCACTTTTGCTCCTACTTATAAATAAAATTGCGCTCGTTCCCCTCGTACAGGGTGGAGCGAGTGCGTCGTTCGTTTTATTCTTAAGTCTATTTACATTATTACTACAATATTACAATGCGATATCTTTGCTAATAACAATCATAATCAAGATCGACTGGTCGAGGTCTTCGTCCGCAACAATCTCCCCCCGGCGCAGGTATCACGAAGCCTCACTTCTTCTCGGGAGGACGATGAGCCTTCTTGCTGGTCTACGAAATACTCCTCCTCGCGTCCTCACCTCCACGCTACGCACGACTCCATCTTTGCCGGGGTATACATTCTGCACCTGTCCTAGCGGCCACAGGTTCCTTGGTAGTAGCCCATCTGCAATTATAACCAAATCGCCAACTTGCACGTTAATTGACGTTGGTGATCCCGATTCTCCTCTGGGTGTTAACGTCGGCAGGTATTCCTTGAGCCATCTTGACCAAAACATATTCGCGAGCGCCTGGGCCGCCCTCCAAGTCCGCCGATCCGCCACGTCACATTCACCGACGAATGGTACACCGTCCGCTGTTCCGAGCAAGAAATGGTTCGGTGTGAGCGCTTCTTGGTCGTCCGGGTGCACTGGTACATGTAGTAATGGCCGCGAATTTACTGTGTACTCGATTTCCGCCATTACCGTGTTCAAGACCTCCTCTTTCGGTGCTCGCTCCTGCAGTACACTATGTAAAGCGGTTTTTACTGTTCGAATCATCCGCTCCCATACGCCGCCTTGATTCGGAGCTCCCGGGTCTATGAATCGCCAGTGCGCGCGTCTTGACATGACGTAGTCTTTAAGCGCGGGAAGCCATTCCTGGTAGGCTTTGCTTAACTCGACGTCCGAACCGCGGAAATTGGTTCCGTTATCTGAGAGGTATATCTCCGCCCAGCCTCTTCGTGCGGCCATTCTCCGCATTGCCATAATGGCGCTATCTGTGCTTAGGCTCGCTAATATCTCCACATGTATAGCTCGCGTGACTAGACAGGTAAAGATCATTCCCCATCTCTTTTCACGCCTTCTCCCGATAGTGACGTTCATTGGGCCGAAACAGCCAACTCCGCACCGCGAGTATGGCCGAGTATACGCGTCGAGACGTACTCCCGGCAGATTTCCCTTGACTGGAATTGCTGGCTTTGCTTTTCGGGCTCGGCAGCTAGTACAGTCATTCAGGAGGCTCCGTACCGCCGGTCTCAGTCGTAGTACCCAATATCGCTGTCTGACGTTGTTGACTATTGTTTCTCGTCCCACGTGACTATTTTCTTCGTGTTCTCTGCGGATTATGAGCTTCGTAAGATGATGCGTGCCGTCCAAGATAGCTGGATATTTTCGTTCTTCGGGCACTACCGCTGCGCTGATTCTGCCGTTCAAGCGTAGAATTCCGTCCGAGCTAATTATCGGGTCCAGTTTTCGTATTCGACTACTTTTTTCTACTGCTTGACCTTTTTTCAAGCGTTCTATCTCGCTTGTAAAGCTTTCTCGTTGCGCTTGCCTAAGCAACACGCGTTCGGCTTCTTTTAAGTGCGCCGTAGTGAATTCGCGCGCACGACGCTGACACCTTGCTATGAACAACAATACGTATCCCACTGCTCGCACAAGTCTTTCGTATTTAGAGAATCTTGTCATCGTTATCCAAGGCGTTTCCTCTGTAGTGTGGTTGACGATGACTTCCTCGTGTTCCTGAGATGACGCTGTTTCTTGCGGCCAGTCCTCTTTCTGTTCGTATAAAAACGCGGGTCCGGTGAACCACCTGTCTGTGGTTTTCAGTTGCGTTTTCCCGTACCGAGTGGCGTCATCTGCTACGTTGTGCGCGGTAGGTACCCATCGCCATTGTTTCGCAGTCGTTAACTCGGCGATTTCGGTCAGCCGGTGAGCTACGAAGGGTGTATATCGTACTGAGTCGTTCCTTATCCAGTGCAAGACTGTTTTCGAGTCGCTCCAGAATGTCACTTGAGTATCGCGAGTGACTTCGAGTTCGTTCTGAACTTCTGTCGCGAGTCTTGCCCCGATTAATGCAGCTTGCAATTCCATCTTGGGTATACTCTGAGGCCTGATTGGGGCTACCTTCGCTTTTCCGGTGACTAGGACGACTTTTACCGTGGTGTCCTTTGTTACATATCGCCAGTACACGGCACATGCGTACGCTTGATCGCTCGCGTCGCAGAATACGTGTAACTCTCGTTCGACGATGTTTTCCTTCTCGTAACATCTCGGTAAGCGAAGTTTTTCGATGTAGCTTAAATCCGTCAACCAATCAGCAAATTCCAGGGCTTCTTCGTCTGGTATCACGTCATCCCATCCCAGCTGCCTTTTCCATAATCCTTGCAGCATGATTTTAGCTGATATGGAGTACGGGCTGAGTAAGCCCAGCGGATCGTATAATGACATTACGGTTGCCAACACTTCTCGCTTGGTAGGCGTACGTTGGCCGGTTTTGACCGCTTCCGGTATCCTGTGCATGTTGGTGTTGAATGCCAGCTCGTCCTTTTCCGCTATCCATATTATTCCCAGCGTTTTTCCTTGGATGTTATTTCCTATTTCTTTCGGGGTGGATGTCCTGTCGTCCTCCGGGATCGAGTCCAACGGTCCTGGAACGTTTGCCATCCATCCTGCCATTTGGAATCCTGCTCGGCTGTGAACCTCTCGGACTTCAGTTACCGCGCGCGTTGCCGTTTCTTCCGTATCGAAGCTTTCCACCCAATCGTCCATATAGTGGTTGTGCAGTATAGCGTGGTACGCGAGCGGGTGAGTTTCCTTGAATTCCGTCGCATTTTTGTTCCTCACGCTGTGTGCAATGAACGGAGAGCTCCTAGCGCCGAAAATCATCGAGGTCATCATGTACTTTTGAGGTGGCGCTGTCCGTTCGCTGCCTCGCCACAAGAAGTGTTGGGCTATGCAGTCTTCAGTGCGTATCCTTACACGTAGAAACATTTCTCTGATGTCCGCGATCACAGCTATTGGTTTCATTCTGAACCGAAGTAGTATTCCGTGCAGTGCTCTTAGTAGGTCCGGTCCGTCCAAAAGTGCGTCGTTCAGACTCACTCCGTTCACTTTGGCGGCTGCGTCGAACACTATTCTGACTTTTCCTGGCTTATTCGGGTTTGTAACTGCGAAATGCGGTAGATACCACATACGTGGATTGTCGGCGTGATCTTCCTCGCATCGAATGGCGTATCCTTTCTCCACTAGTTTGTTTATCTCAACTGTGTATGCGTTTCTGAGCTGCGGGCATTTATCCAACTTTTTCTCTATTCCGCGCAGTCGACATACAGCCATATCGTAGCTAGGTGGCAGAGTCACGTCGTCTGCCTTCCACGGCAGTCCTACCTCGAAGCGACCATCCACACGTTTCACTGTACGCTCGAAAATCTCTACGGCGCGCTGCTCTTTTTCGATGGGTTTCCGCTTCATGGATATACCCAGCGCGTCGAGTTCGAAGTGAGATTTCACAAGCTCGCTTAGCTCGTCGTCCTTGCTGCTTCTTGGTGCGATATCGCTCTGCTCGGCCTCTTGTATCGTTCGCACATGTAACACTCTTTCCTCTTGCGTTACGATGCTCCTAGGTGTAGATCCGTGGATGATCCATCCCAGTTGTGTGAGCGATGCCGCAGGTTGATTTCTTTTCCCAGTTAACAGTTTTCGGGACACGATGAGGTGCCAGTTGTCGGCACCTATTAATATGCGCGGCCTTCCATGCGCATAACAAACGTTTTCCGGCCTTAATGTTTTTAGATGCGCGTGTTGCAGGAGGTCCTTATCCACTGACTGGCTTCCTAGCACGAGATTCTTCACGGTTCGTGCGTTGATCAACTGATAACTCTCCTGGGTTCGGCCTCGTACTTTTAATTCAATGATTCGGCTTCCAGGTTGCTGCTGGCTTGATGTGACTCCGTGAATGCGTAGTGACCGTACCGGGCCCCTCGCACCGATCATCTCGGCAATCTCGTCATCGACCAGTGTTATCGTTGATCCCTCGTCCAGCAGTGCGAACGTGTCGACTTCCCTTCCATTGCATCCTTTAATCGTGATCGGACACACCTTTAACAATACTCGGGTTTGTTTCTCCGAGGTGTGCGCGGCTGCTGCTATCACGATTTCCTCGCGTTTTGGAACGCTTTCTCTAGGTGAGTGTAGAAGCGCGTGGTGCGGTTGTCTGCACTCGTCGATTCCGCACTTCTTACTTTTGCATTTAAATCGCCTGTGTTTACTGTTCAGGCACTGGAAACATACGCGTACTTCTTTCGCTCATTCCCATCTCTTAGGTACTGTCATAGCTGCAATCTTACTGCATTTTGCGGTATCGTGCTCACTGCCGCAGGCTAGACATTCCTGTTTCTTCGGCTGGGATTCGGTCGTTGCGTATACGGTGGCTCCCTTTCGTTGATTTCCGCTTGTCGTTCCTCCTTTGTTGCCCGGATTAGCAGCGGTAGTCGCAGTTGTGTACGTGTGTCGCATCGCTCGCTCGGCTTCACGCATCAAAAACTTGGACAGTGTCAGTATTTCTGATTCCGAGCGGCTTCCTTTGTCCTCCACGTAATCGCACCATCGCGAGCGTATGTGCGGCGGTAGCTTTTCTGTGACGTTCCTTGTCAACATTGGATTTTGCAGATATCCACGTTCGTCGATGTTTTCGATGGTGATGACAATATTCTGCAGCTTGATTGCGAAGACATTTAGTTCGCCAGCGGTCGCATTTGGACTGAGCCTCGGCAACTTCTTCATGTCTTCCAGTGCCTGATCGATTATCATCTCTGGACGTCCGTAGCATTGCTCCAATGTGCTCATAATCTGGGCCGGGTTGGTCGCGGTGTATAATAATGCGGAGACCGTCTGTCGTGCTTCGCCTTTCAGGCATGTTCGCATTCGTGCCAGGTTTTCAGCCGCCGAGAACCCGTGCAGCTTTGAGGAGTCCCTCATTGCTGCCTTGAACGGCAACCATTCTCCGACGGCTCCACTGAACACTGGCAGGTCTTGCGTTTGCCTCGGCGGTGCACGGTGACGCATCATTCTCTCCATTGCTTCTGCTAGGCGGTCGATTCCCGTCTCTCTTGATCTCGGCGCGGGCGAGTTTTGTCTTGCCTTGAATGTGACGTTCCTTTCCCGATCCCCAGAGTGCTCCCTTCGCACGGGCGAGTGGTACCAGTCCCGTTCGTCAGCCTCGGTCCTGCGTAGCGGCGAGACGTATCTGTCTCGCGGCTCCCCCCGTGGCTGACTTTGCCGGAGCCAACTATCCACTCGTTGTGATGTATCCATCTCGTTCCCGGGCAGGCTCTCCCGATCGGTTTCCTCGCGGATCAGCGCGACGTCAGCGGCTAGCCTTCGCTTGATGATCATTGCTTGTAGCTCAAGTTGATCCCGGCGTATGTTGGCCAGGCTCTCCTCGGCTTCCAACTGCTTTTGCACGATTCGTGCTTCAATGCTTCTTGTGGAGCGTACCGATGCCGCCCTTGTGGCCGTTTGTTCTTGCGGCGGTGGTGGTGCTTGTTCCCGGATGGCATCGTGCGTAGCGGGCAGCGAGTCTGTTACTGCGCGAGATGTGGATGCCTCCGCGTCGGTCGGGGACGCGGGGGAGTCGTCGATGATTCGTAGCGCAGACTTCTCCCTGTCGGCTTGCGATCTTGTCTTCACCGGGCTTCTGTCGACCGGCATCTTCGGCACTTGACGCCCCTATCGGTCCCTACCTCCCTAACAGTCCCTAGCAGTCCTTTGGGAGGGCCCGGTTGTTGAGGCCGGGATATGCTCCCTCAGGGATGGATCGTAAGGATGGGTTAGGTGGGGACCGCCCGGCAGAGGAGTGTAAGTTGTACGGGTTGCTCGGTGACCGGTGGGAATGCCGGCCACGTCTGTCGTGCCTATTAGTTCAGGCCCCGCACTCCTTGCACACGTACCGGCGCGGCGAATACTTAATATGCGTAGATCCCTCGTTGCTCGTGGATGGTTCGTACGGCGATCCTCCACGACTTGCACGGTGAGCTTCTATGTCGGTCTTGCACGGCGTTGTCCCTACGTCGGTCTTGCACGGCGTAGCCCCTACGTCGGTCTTGCACGGCGTAGCCCCTACGTCGGTCTTGCACGGCGTTGTTGCTCGGCGCACGGCGTAGCCCCTACGTCGGTCTTGCACGGCGTTCTTGCTCGGCGCACGGCGTAGCCCCTACGTCGGTCTTGCACGGCGTTCTTGCTCGGCGCACGGCGTAGTTGCGTACGGCTTAGCTATATGATGTGAACTAGCTTTAGCCCGTACGCAGTTGCTTCCACGGCGGTCTTTCACGTTGTGGCTCCTACGTTGGTCTTGCACGGCGTAGTTGCGTACGGCTTAGCTATATGATGTGAACTAGCTTTAGCCCGTACGCAGTTGCTTCCACGGCGGTCTTTCACGTCGTGGCTCCTACGTCGGTCTTGCACGGCGTAGTTGCGTACGGCTTAGCTATATGATGTGAACTAGCTTTAGCCCGTACGCAGTTGCTTCCACGGCGGTCTTTCACGTCGTGGCACTGTATGGCTTGGCTGTGAGATGGCCTTAGCACATACAGTACTTCTACGGCGGTCTTTCACGTCGTAGCACTCGGTGGTTCTTCTCGACGAGAGCGTCCAACTCTCTCGCCTTGTTGTTCCGCTGGCAGTGATGATCCGGCGTCGGAGGACCAGAAACTTGTTGGGGTCCTATTGGGTCTTCAATAAAACTCCTTTCCTCTTCGAGTGGACTGTATTTGTGTATAGTTAAAGGTAACAAGGTGAGAAGTGGACTGAACATCGTAGCCACTTTTGCTCCTACTTATAAATAAAATTGCGCTCGTTCCCCTCGTACAGGGTGGAGCGAGTGCGTCGTTCGTTTTATTCTTAAGTCTATTTACATTATTACTACAATATTACAATGCGATATCTTTGCTAATAACAATCATAATCAAGATCGACTGGTCGAGGTCTTCGTCCGCAACAGTATTCATCTTACAAGCTCATCTTAGTTTGGGGCCAGATAGCGCTGTGTGTAATGTGTCCTACAGTATTTATTTATCTCCGAGAACATTAACAACTCTTAGACATGCAGATTTTCTTACAAAGTTTTTCATTACCATTTGAAACTGTGAATATCAGTAAATCAGCAATATTTCTTGGCCATAAATAACAATAATGTTACAGGCAAGTTGCTTGTACAAACAAAACTGTACCATTACACTTTAATGAATGAAGCTATATAAAAAAATGCTTGCTGTATGTAACTATGACGTGTTTTAAATGAAACATAGAATCATAATTAAAGCCAAATGCATGTAAGATTTTGTCCTGTCTAACCCTGAAGATTTTTTTTAAATGTAAAAGTAATCATATATGCTCCCCTGATGGTAAGAGATAACGCCTGTCCATAACCATTGCAGCGATACACATAACTATGAGTAGTAAAACAAAGTCCAGGACTTTGAGTAGTAAATAAAGTCCATGGCATCGCTGCTTTGGTGCTTATTACTTTAATACTTTCAATGGTTAGTCTTAACAGCCCTGTAATTTCGCTAGCTACAGTACCCTTTAAAACGGAACTCAGTAATGTTTACACACTACTACTTGGCGGTTTGCCGTGGTGGTGCCGGTGTAAGAATAGTACCCCACCCTCTCTACCCGTGGTTGCCGTTAGAGTCGGCTAAGGGATGTAATCCGGAAGATGACAGCGTCTTCCTCGAACAATCACACTTAACTGCGCTCGCCAACCTGCCTGCCAAGCTTGGAAGTATTGGCAAAACCCCCCCAGGAGGAGGCCTATGTCCAGCAGTGGACGTCCTATGGCTGATGATGTGTGCTTGGCGGTCTGGTACTGCGGTGGTACCTACCTAAACAGACCTACCACCAAGTAAAAATAGACAATCCATCTAACCATCAGGTGACCCACTGACATTTTAATCACTTTATTATACAAAAAACAAATAGGTACCAGTTACAAATGTATAATGTGCAAAGCCATAATGCTAGCAGGTGAAAAAAAATTACTTACCAAATCACATTCTATATCAGGTGCAGCTTGTCTCAAGATTTTACTTCTATCAGAGTTAACAAACCATTTATCGTTGAAATGTCTGTCACACAACATTACATGCCTTTTATAAAGTTTTTCATGTATATCATGAGAATATTTGCTTCCTGGAAACATGAATCTTGCCCAACTTTCACAGCTAAAACAAATCAATTCATTAGTACTTCTTAACAACACTGTTTTTGCAAACTGTTCCCTACAGGTTTTTTATTGTTTATGCAAAAATTATGAGACGCTCTTCTGATGGTAAGAGAAAACATGTCCATGACCATTGCAGGGATAAACAGAACTTTGAGTAGCGATGATAGCTCAGTGGTTAGCGCGGTCGGTTCGCATGCCGAAGGGCGTGGGTTCAAGCTTGAGCTGCTGGTGAAGGAAAACATCGTGAGGAAACCATATTGTGGTGGTAAGGTATGTTCTAGTACTCGGCTGGCTAGCTACCACCCTCAAGTCGAAAGTATGCTGCCAAGCATCTAATGGTGTGTTCCGGCAGCTTCACTAGAGAGCCAGTTCCACTCGTGTCCAGGTTTGACAGGCAATTTTTATTATATTGTCTACCCAATAAGCTGGTGAAAGACCAATGCTCTGTTTACCAGTTCACAGCCACCAATCTATCAACGCTTCAGTAATTTGCTATCGCTCATCTCATATTGCCTGTTATGATACATATATGGATATATATTAAGCTTATATGTATATACTATATACATATAAACTTGCTTCAGAGGTGCATGGCATGGGATTTGAACCCAGTACCAACTAGACTGCTCTAGCTTCCATCGTCACAGTCATTAATCAATTCATTCGTTTCTTTTCATGGTTGATAGGCTGTTTGACCACAACTCACCTGATGTTAAGTAAAAGTGTGGTCAAAAATGATAAACACACCTAGCCTGAAATAGAACTGGCTCTCAAGTGATTTTCAAAATTTAGTTTTCCTTCATCGACAACCCAAGCTCGTTGTTGGGATTTGAACTTACGCCTACGCTTAGTCAGAGCTATCTTTGATTTACTTCAACTTTTTTTAATAGCAGGCTTTTAATATAAAAGGTTACTTTATCTTACCGGAGGGCATTCTTTGATCCAGGACTTGGGTACCTGAACAAGTATACATTATTCTCATCACTTTTAGCCCCGCACTTCCAGCATTTACGCTTCTTCGCCTCCAGCTGTGAACTTTTGCTTTTGAATCTATCATTTGAAACCATGATCAATTTTATTGTTTAACTGCATAAAACAAACACCGAATTCCATAAGTTACAAAAGTTAGTATTTTAATATTTTTCATATTTTTATTTTTACCAAAGAAAAATATTCTTTGTTTTTGGCATCGCACTTGTCATGTATTTGCCAGTGTTAAGTATTTCTATATCGTCTAATATTTTATGAAAAATAAAATTATATAAACGAATATTCGGTCATGCGGAAGTAGTAGTGACTTTATCAGCTAGGTGGAGTTTTGGAAGCAATATGAAAAGATTCGCTTCATTAGATCATTTTTCCACACTCACGCGCTTAATTAGGCACTCAATGAATGTATTTTATTCATTTATTACATTTAAGCAATATGAAAGAAAAAACCAGTTTTGGAAAATAGTACATCATGGCGACATGAATTGTTTGCATTCTCGTCAAAATTCCGTGATATTACTCACAAATGTAGAACACTTTCGTATTGGCGGTACCACACGTTCGATTAAAAAACTTATTTTTTTTTACCATTAGGTTGATTTTAGGAATTTAATAATTTTCGGGGGCATTTTTGACATATTCTAAGACCTTTAATGCAATAAAATGAAAATAGCAAAAATGTAGATCCGACAATGTTAATTGCTACGGTCGATATTTTTATGCCGGTACCACACGTTCGTCCAACCGTCGAACACTCCAACATGACTCAAGTCTGTCTCGATCAAAACAGACCCTCCACACAGTATACACGTTCCAACAGTGTTCCCACCTGTTTTATTTTCCCCCTAAATTTAGGGGGAAAATAAAATAGGTGGGGTTTTTAGGGGCGTTATATTTTTAGGGATTTATGACTGCTTATTTTTTACTAAGAAAATAAAGGTATAAAAATATAGGGTCTGAAGTTATTCAATCTAGCCATAGTAATATTCTAGTCTAGTAATATTTATTTGTTGACCTAGCGGCTTAGCGAGATCCATTACGGTTCCGGGTTCCTTATTACTAAGTATGCGGAGTTGAATAGAAAACAAATGTCGCCATAGTGCTTACCATAAACATAAGACAAGTGATATTAAAACTACTCTGTGATAACTGGTGGTTACGTTGTCTATGCTTACTGGAAATAAGTTGATTTTTATTTACTTGTTTAATTTAATTTCGTTATTGTAATGCTGTGTGGACAACCAATTTGTTAATTATGCCTAAAGAAAAGAAGAAATACAGTCAAAAGTACACAAATATTTGGAAAACAGATCCAGGGGGATTTCCAAGTAATTGTGTGATTTTAGGGGTTTTAGCATAGCTTTACGGATAAATATTTTTGAGAATTGGTAACACTGCGTTCCAACCTCATTCTCTATGGACGGTCTGTGCAACTCCTTTGATCTGTGTACGATTTACCGCCATCGGAGCGATCGCGCGCCAACACGCTCCAACACCGTCAAACACGCACGAACTACCCCTCCACACGTGCGACTGTTGGACGGTTGGACGAACGTGTGGTACCGCCATTACACAAACACTTAAAAAACACAAGTTTTGGAAAAAAATACAAATGGGCGACACGACCCTTTCCGCGTTCCCGCCAAAACTTTAAAATCAGTTTCGCGCGTCTTTGTGTTACTTACGAATAACCTTATAATAGAATATTCTATAATTCCAAAACTTCGTATAAAGGGTTTAAACACCAATATTAATTACTTATCCTACGACAATTCACAAGGACAGTAGCAATTGCCCCAACAACAATTTTAACCATAAATGACTCCAGCTTAGACTTAAGTACGTACTGAGTCCGTAAGACATGAAGTTTTCAAGCAAGCATTAATATTTCAACAAAAGAGATAGTTGCAGACAAAAATATTTAGTATATATGCAATTATTTTAACTACTTACAACTTAATAATTAATGGAAACACAGAATTCTGACTATTTAGATCGGCTGAAGGACTAATAGTCATGGCCAAAAATATTTTTTTAATTTATACGTAGATTTTTATTCTCATCATCTTATATTAATGCATTTTCTAATTTGAGCAACACATCTATTTGAGAAAATACAAGAATATAAGAAAACCCTGAAGATATTCAATCTTTAGGAGAAAACCAAGTAACCAACTGCTAATGGCGGTACCACACGTTCGTCCAACCGTCCAACAGTCGCACGTGTGGAGGGGTAGTTCGTGCGTGTTTGACGGTGTTGGAGCGTGTTGGCGCGCGATCGCTCCGATGGCGGTAAATCGTACACAGATCAAAGGAGTTGCACAGACCGTCCATAGAGAATGAGGTTGGAACGAAGTGTTACCAACTCTCAAAAATATTTATCCCTAAAGCTATGCTAAAACCCCTAAAATCACACAATTACTTGAAAATCCCCCTGGATCTGTTTTCCAAATATTTGTGTACTTTTGACTGTATTTCTTCTTTTCTTTAGGCATAATTAACAAATTGGTTGTCCACACAGCATTACAATAACGAAATTAAATTAAACAAGTAAATAAAAATCAACTTATTTCCAGTAAGCATAGACAACGTAACCACCAGTTATCACAGAGTAGTTTTAATATCACTTGTCTTATGTTTATGGTAAGCACTATGGCGACATTTGTTTTCTATTCAACTCCGCATACTTAGTAATAAGGAACCCGGAACCGTAATGGATCTCGCTAAGCCGCTAGGTCAACAAATAAATATTACTAGACTAGAATATTACTATGGCTAGATTGAATAACTTCAGACCCTATATTTTTATACCTTTATTTTCTTAGTAAAAAATAAGCAGTCATAAATCCCTAAAAATATAACGCCCCTAAAAACCCCACCTATTTTATTTCCCCCCTAAATTTAGGGGGACAATAAAACAGGTGGGAACACTGTTGGAACGTGTATACTGTGTGGAGGGTCTGTTTTGATCGAGACAGACTCGAGTCATGTTGGAGTGTTCGACTGTTGGACGAACGTGTGGTACCGGCATTTGATATCTCCGTAGAAGTTCAATTCAAATCTTGGTTTATGGCTTTTGTTGTGAAAACTGAAAACGTTTTACAACTCTGCCACTGTCACGTAGAATGATAGACCATAGTACAGCTGAGCTCGTGCTGAGCCTCGCTGTTCGGTGAATTAGGGTAGCAGAGATTGTTGTTTGTCACACTGGTAGAAGTTAAATCACAATAAGCATGGATTAGACGGATTAGACTGTGAGTCTGTGACCTGTTTGTGTGACTTTGGCGTATTTCATGAGACACTAGAAAACTTAAATGTAGTATTTTGTTCATAGCTAGAAAACAATCAAATACTTGACCATGGCAGAATATCCAAAGAGTGATGCCAAAAATTGAAGAAAAAAAAAACATGTCTCCGGAGGCGACTGTTCAAACCGGAGGAGAAGGGAAGGGGATCTGAGGAAAGAGGAAAATAGATATTATGTGGTGTAGTGAATTTTCTACATTTTCCCGAGTTTTCTAACCAACAGGCTTTTAATTATAGTTGAGAAATCAAAGCTAGACAATGGAGGTGGCTGGAGCTTGCCGTTGCTGTCTCGCCGAGGGCTTGCACAAGGACTTAAAATCTCCTTATGTTTTTATGGATAGAAAAGAAGTTTATTCAGATATGGTACTCGAGTGTTTTAATATCTTCGTAAGTATCACATTATACATTCCATTTTATCTTTAGATTTAACAGGAGTCATGGCCACGAAAACTATTGCGTTTTTGTTTTCCAAATTCCTATAGGATTCTTATAAAATTTAAAAACAGTGGTTCTATTTTAAAAAAATTCTTTATAATTACAAGTAGTAAAACAAATATTAGACTCGATGATAAGAAATGAGATTGACTTGGTGGTAGATGCTCTACCACTGCTGTACCATAAGTTCTGCCGCCAAGCAGTAGTGTGTAAACATTACTGTGTTCCGGTTTGAATGGTACTGTAGCTAGCGAAATTACAGGGTTATTGACAATTTTATGTCTCAAAGTAATGAGCACTAAAGCAGAGATGCCCTGGATTTCGTTTTGTTACTTAAGTTTCTGTGTATCGCTGCAATGGTCATGGACAGTCATTATCTCTTACCATCAAGAGAGTGTCTAGTTCATCTCATTAATTAAAAAAAGATGCCTTTCCATGACCATTGCTGATTCCAAGAACTTGTAGTGACTGTGGATACATATTGGACCTATTTGCTACCCTGTGACTTGTCCACCAATGTTATGGAATAAAAATATTCATTCAGCACTAGCAATATTAAAAGCACTAGATTTGATATAATCAGCACACCAAAAAAACAATGTGCAAATTATACTTAAATAATATATTTAATGAATGAAATTGTCTAAGTAATGCCAAACAATTTGTATGTTTGTGAAAATTAAACTTCTGTAAAAATATTTATGAAAGAAAATGCATAAACTTCTCTGGAAAGCAATATTTTTGGGAACCAAATTTGAACTAAAGCTCGAACAAATAAAAATTCAGTCATTATATCAGCAACATTCAGTAAAATCCTGTACTTGGTGCAAAGGCACCCATGAAGCCGGCAGCATTCCCATGCTGGATACCAATGGCCTGGCTTTGCACCAGAAACAAGCCGGAACGAGGGCCAAGACATCACTCTCGTATGTGTTGTGCTATTTCATGCACCAATCCCTGAGCATATGCACCTCAGCTGTTGAGTGTCTTCACCACAATAAAGCACAAGACACAAAGCTGTATATAAAAAATTCATAAATATATTGGATTATATTCTTGGTTGGATCTATAGTTTTTTTTACTATTCTTATTTTTGCAGCTAATGCCATCTGAACTGGGCAGTAACACCATATGTGACACTTGCATCAAAACGCTCCGTGCTTCCTGGTACTTCAAACAGCAAGTTCTCAGAGCTGAAGACCATCTGTTAAGGAAGAAACTGGATGCCACTGCAGGTAAGAATACTTTAAAACCACAGCATTCAACCATTACATAAGCACAAAAGGGGGTTGGGGGAGTCTTTGCTGTGCATAGTCATTGTGTCATAGTCATCAGAAAACATCGTGAGGAAACCATAGCATGGTGGTAGCGTACTTTCTAGTACTCAGCTGGCTAGCTACCACCCTCAAGTTGAAAATCTGCCACCAAGCATCTAATGGTGTGTTCCGGCAGCTTCACTTGAGAGCCAGTTTCATTTTAGGCTAGGTGTGTGTTACCATCTTCGACCACACCGTCAATTAACATCAGGTGAGTTGTGGTCAAACATCTAGCGTGTCAGCCATAAAAAATAAAAATATTCTGTAAGTGAGTTTTTAAATGACAAGATTCAATACAATGAATCATTAATTTAATATATTTTACATTGACATTAAATTTAAATAATTAATAAAACTTATTTATACATTTTTGCATGCCATGGTGCTAGAGCATGGCAATCTTAATCTTATGACTTTAATCTATATGTAACCCATGTCTACAAAATAAATTATTAGAAAATAAAAAATACATAGTCGAACATAGAACCTCCTCCTTTTTTGAAGTTGGCATCTCACACAGCGCCATTTAGCCCCAAACTAACCAAAGCTTGTACTATGAGAACCAGCTGACAGTTTTTTTTTAATGTAAATACTTCTTTATAATACATACAGAACACCCAGACACAGAACAAACATCTATGTTAATCATACAAATGTTAGTCCTTAATGGGAATGGAAGCGATACCTTACAGCTCTTGAAGCAGAACTTTACCAAATGTGTTTTTTTAATGTCTGACAGGCTAGGCGTTTGACCACAACTCACCTGACAGTTATCAGGGCAGTCAAATCAGAAGGAGGTTTTTCTCAGTATAAATAGGCATTCAGTCACGTGACCATCAACACCAAGCAGTATATAACGTCAAATACGTCACACCGTGCCTAACGCCATTGCTGTTGTTGATATTTTTGTAGAACAACAGCCGTTCAGATGTGATTGTTTCACACGGCGTGACGTCATACAGACGCTATGACAGCCTTGGCCGTTTTTGCAGTATAGGTATATATATATTTTTTATTTCGATGCTTGTATGTATTATATTTTATATGTATAAATGTATGTGTGCTAAACTAGATATCAAAGTGCAGTATTAACCAATTTTTCAAATTTAATCAACTAGGCTATTATGTTTACAGAGTGCAAACCCGAACTGGCTGTGAAGGTGGAACCAAAATATGACACCGATGATTCTGACGATTACTTCTTGGCTGATGCAGGTAAAATCTTCTTAAAATTGGTATAATCAACCTTTTGTCAGAGTGGACTATTGAACTTATCCTTTACATTTTTTCGTGTAAAGATCAACAAAGATGCAACGAAACAATTAAATTGTAACAGAGGAGATCCACCACCAATAACACCTGTCCATGGCCATTACAGCATAACCCAGCACTCTGAGTAACTAGTCTAAATGTCCCTAAACATGATGTTTTTTTATTTATTTAATTTGCCCCATGGTCTGGCTGAAGCTATAAAGTCATACTCCCTCTTCTTCGGTTTTTGCAATTCATGTCTAACATCCATAGTAACAGTCAAAGTCCAGTCTTGGTCAAAGCCAGTCATGCCTTAGTAAAGTAGTGGTGACTTTACTATAACCTTCGATGGAGTTTTGGAAGCAACACGAAAAGTTATGTTTCACCGCATTATATCACTTCCCCACACTCGCGCTTGTAATTCGGCATTTTATGAATAAAACGCCACTATTTTTATACAAAACACTAGAAAAAACACTAGTTTTGGAAAAAATACAATAGGGCGAAACTACGATTTCCGCGTTCCCGCCAAAAAAGAAATAAATTAAATTAAGTTTAAAATTGGAAGTTAGATTTTTTTCTGCTTTGTATTTGGCAATGCACTTTGTGCATTCTGTCAGTGTCAGCTATTTTTAAATTTTATATTGTTTGGATTTGAAGTCACAGTGATGAATTTAAAATAAGTATCTCATTATTCCAGTGAGAGAAGTATCAATAGAAAATATCAAAGCAGAAGCCGAGAAGAAATCTGTAAAGAAGAAGAAAGCGAAGAAAAAGGAAGAGTGGAAGAATAGCGGGATCAAAAATCTTGTTTCAAGACTGGCTAATTCCATCAATATTAGTAAGTAATCAATTAAAGTGATTTTTAAAATTTTAAAATATGTTTACGTTTGCCTGCCATGCGCCCTGCCTCAAGTCAATCAGTAATTCAGTTAAAATTATGTTGGTAAGCATGCTCCATCTTAGACCGTATTACAGAATTACATTTTAAAAAATCTGTCATTTTTTATTTTATTTTTTTATAACTGACAGGCTTGGTGTTTGACCTCAACTCACCTGATGTTAAGTGACGGTGTGGTCGAAGATGGTAAAGCACACCTAGCCTGGAATGGAACTGGCTCTCAAGTGAGGCTGCCGGAACACACCGTTAGATGCTTGGCGGTAGATTTTCAACTTGAGGGTGGTAGCTAGCCAGCCGAGTACTAGAAAGTACTCTACCACCACGCTATGGTTTCCTCACGATGTTTTCCTTCACCGACAGCACAAGCACATTGTTGGGGTTTGAACGCACGCCCTTAGGCATGCGAACCGACCACGCTAACCAATGTCATCACCATAAAAAAAAAAACATCTAAGTATATATTAATAATTAAATATCTTTCTAGATCGTAGCACATCAACAGGCGAGAAGCGTCAAAAGACATGCACCATAACCATACCAAAAGAAAAACGTAAAATAATTTGGAATAGCACCTTCCAACCGAAACACAAATACGTGGAGAACCTCCAAACTATACTTAAATATTCAAACGTCACCCCTTTCAAAAACAAATCTCTACTAGGCTTCATATGCGCTTACTGCACCGCATCATACCCAGACCCGGCAAACCTAAGAAACCACATCCAAGAAGACCACAAGAAAGAACGGCTCAACCTAAAAACTAAAGACATGTCACATTTCAACGTTAACTTGGATATAACGGACCTAACATGTACTTTATGCGATGAGAAACTGGAAGATTTGAACGTTTTAAAGCAACATTTAGTTGCAGTCCACAAGAAATTACTTCACAACGATGTAAAGGATCTTTTATTTCAATTTAAATTAAAACCCGGTGAAACATATGACTGTGCTATGTGCACGAACACATATGAAACGTTTAAAATGTTAAAACAACATATGAATGTACATTATAGCAATTTTCAGTGTAATAAATGTGATTCGGGATTCGCTACTAAAAGGTCCCTAGCGTCTCACAAAACAACACACCAAGATGGGAGTCACAAGTGTGATAGGTGTGACAAAGTCTTTCCAACAATCAGCAAAAAGCATTACCATGTGAAAACAAAACATTTGGGAACGAGAAACATTTCAAACTGTCCATTTTGCAACGAACCGTTCCGTAGCTATTATCAACGGAACCAACATTTAATCAAAGTACATAACACGGAAGCCCAGTATAAGTGCAACGTTTGCCCAAAGAGTTTTCTGTTAAAATCTTTGCTAATGAATCATATAAAGAAAAATCATTTGATGGAACGGAATGCACAATGCACGGAATGCGGTTATAGATTTTTTAGCAAAAAAGCGCTTAAAGCTCACATGGTAAAGCATACGGGGGAAAGGAATTACATTTGCGAAGTATGCCATAAGACATATGCAAGGAAATATACTTTGAGAGAACATATGAGAATACATAATAACGATAGGAGGTTTAAATGTGAATTGTGTGGTATGACATTTGTTCAAAAATGCAGTTTGAAAAGTCATTTGCTTTCAAATCATGGAATCAGTATGGCAGCTAGTGAAATTAACTGCTCAAAGGAATCTATGTAAAGCAGTTTCTACTTAAGTAATTCTAAGAAAATAAGCAATAAAATGTTTAAAAGTCAACTGATAGTTTTTTGTTTTATTTAGCCCAGTTGGGTCATTGGCACAATATCATTTTGTGGTATAAACAGTTTGTTCTGTATCTGGCTGTTCTATTTTTTTTTTATATAGCTTACAGGCTAGTTGTTTGACCACAGCTCACCTGACATTAAGTGACAGTGTGGTCGAAGATGGTAAACACACTTAGCCTGGAATGGTACTGGCTCTCAAGTGCGGCTGCCGGATCACACCATTACATGCTTGGCGATAGATTTTCAACTTGAGGGTGGTAGCTAGCCAGCCGAGTACTAGAAAGTAACCACCATGCGAATTTGCGTATTATAAGTATGTATTTACAAAAAAAAGTATGTATTCTATCAGTTATTTGACTGCCACAGTACAAGCTTTGCTTAGTTTGTGTTCAGATGGCGCTGTGTATAATGCCCTACGATATCTATTTTATTTTTACCAATTATGTAAATATGTACCAAAGGGTAAGAAGTATTTTTTTTGCGAGGAATAAATAATTTATTTAATATTTAATTTTTCGTAAATTCTGCGAACTAAACGATTTTTTTTGTTAATTTCCACGCGGTCTAAGTCGGGGGTAACAGCTGCTGCTAGTATGTGTATAAATTATGTTTAAGTGAAAATGAATTATTGAATAGGTCGTTCAAGAAAAACTTGAATAGGCACTTCCTAGACAAGGGTGCTCCATCTTCGGCAAAGAATAATATTACTCGTAGCCAGACCATAAACATTAATGGAGGAAAGTGCACCAGAAGGCGAATCGTAAATAAACAGTAGAAAAGAATATATCTGTGATCTAATTTTAGAAAATTATTTTTATGCCTGAATTAAAGAGATTACATATTATTACTATCATTATTAATTTAAAAAAAAAACAAGATCACTCATGCTTGACCGCTTGAATAAAAAAAAAAGTCGGCTGCAAACAAACCAAAATGGCGGATTTGTTCGTCGAAGTGAAGCGGCGTCTTTATTGACTAATTTAATGCTTTGATGGTGATTTAAGACTAGTCTCTAATACTTTTGTGTATTAGAGAGAATTCTTTGAAAAACTCATTGGTCTGATAGGAATTACATTGGAAATGTTAATTTAGTGCTGCAATCATGAATTTCGACGAGATAGTAGTGAAGGAAAGCCCGGGGATATGCCGGTGTTGCTTATCCGAGGGCTGCTACAAAGACTTGGGTACCGAATACACCTGGATGAACGATACAGAAGTTTATGCTGATATGCTATTGGATTGCTTTGATATTGGCGTGAGTTTTTTAAGCTACGTTATAGGTCCTAAAACTACATATTTATGTATATATAACACTACTTAATTCTGCTCAGAAAATGTTTTCTGAGCAGCGAAGTAAGCCTTCATATAATTTATAAGTAAATAATAGCAATAAGACACCAACTGGTGAATATTCAAAGCAGAATATTCGCAGCTAGTGAATCTACCTAAACAGGGTTACACGTAACGGTATTGCTAAGCTGAAAGGTCATTGTGAACAACTTTTACTATAGGACCGACCCCCAAAACACGCTCAATACAATTTGAAGGTGAATTACATTTTTATGGAACAGTTGTTTGTTTTTTCGCGATTACAGAGTCTACCAGCTTATTACTATAGATACATGTAAACATAAAAATGACTTATTATATATATTAAAGACTATTTAGTAATAAAACTTTCTGAATAAATAAATAAAAAATGTCTTGTAAATAATTTGATCACTATTCTCGTCCTTTGACATGCACTGCATTTACAACTACAAATATAGGCTATCAATCCTTCCCATAGATAACACAACACAATGACGGGCCGAATGGAGCTAAGCGCCTCATCTGTGAAGTATGCATCACACGGCTTCGGGATGCATGCAACTTCAAGAAGCAGGTTGTGGACTCGGAGAAACGTTTTATAGACATGCTTGGACGAGGGGAGTTCAGGCCTAAAGGTAAATAAATATATCTAAATGAACTACAAGCCAGGGTAGATATATACCCCAGGTAAACTTTAATCACAATTCTTAAGTTAGTCAGTGATATTATTGAAGTGGCAGTGGGCAGGGCAAATAGCACACAGAACCGATGGCCGATGGGGCTGCAAAGTGCTAGAGTGGAGACCACGGACCGGCAAGCGCAGCGTACGACGTCCACCCACAAGGTGGACAGACGACCTCATAAAGACAGCAGGAACGCGCTGGATGCGAGCCGCTTCCAACCGGTCTTTATGGAAGTCAATGGGGGAGGCCTACGTCCAGCAGTGGACGTCATGCGGCTGATGATGATGATGATTGTTGACTGAAGACTCAACAACAACTGAACCTTGATAAATTTACTCTTTACCATTTTCTCTGGCATGAAAAACCGAAAAAAATCAAGTACTTATAAGTTAGATTACTTTCAAATTTATTTCATCGTTTTTACGAGCAAAAATCCCATGGGGGTAAATATTTACCCAGGCTTATAGTTTACAGGTGCTGTGGCATTGCAAAGCCACAGAAGCAACTAGGATCTTCACTAGACTGCATGAAGCAGCTTCCTTACTTTCCACGTCTAAATCACCGCAACAGATAGACTGCTTTTCGTCATCATGTATAACTCCATCTCACCCACTGGAGCTACTATGCCAGCGACCCAGAGCCTCGCTCCGATACTTCAAGGAGCTGGGCTGGCTCGGGTAGACACTGGTAGGGGGAAATGCACAATACATCCCAAGTGGGACGTCAGTGCAGGACTTATCGCCCCCATCCCGAATAAGAATAGTTTACAGGTGAAAAAATAGGTATTTAACTTATAAGTAATTCAATTTTATCAAGGTGTGTTGTTGAGTCTTCAGTCTACAATGTCACTAACAGAATCGTAGATCAAAGTTTACCTAGGGTGGATATCTACCCCCAAATTGTAGTTCTAGGGTTAAAATACAAAAAATTTAAGTAGGCAATAATATTGTATTGTATACATAATTAGAAAATTAAAAGGTGAACTTATCACCCTTGTATCAGTTTTTTTTAAATCAAATTTAATGAGCTTTATTATGAGGACAGTGTCGCTCTGGTTATGTTACTTCTATAGTATAATTAAATCTGTATAAACTATGCACTATTTAAATTCTATAGCTTAGATCAGATAGAGAGGCTCAGCTACTACAGTAAGCAACTTTGAGTATTGTTGAACATTTGTTTAGGACAGTTTTTTAAAATGTAAATGTAATGATATGGACGAGACACTCTCCTGAAAGTAAGATATAACACTTGTCCATGACCATTGCAGCGAAACACAGAACTTTGAGTAACGAAACAAAGTCCAGGGCTTTGGTGTTCATTATTTTGAGACTTTTGATGGTTAGTCTGAACAGCCCAGTAATTTCGCTACTTGTACCCTTTAAACTGAAACACAGTAATATTTACACTACTGCTTGGCGACAGAATATCTGGTACTGCGGTGGTACCTACCTAGACGCCCTGCATAGGAACGGAGACCATCATGTAAAAAACAGTTGTTCTAATTGATTCATTCCAAGCACACCCCATGATATGTCATCCATAGTGTTGTAGGCAGTTTGGAGCAATGGATTTAGGTTTTTTTTTTATGTGGAATGTGCCTGGTGAAATTTTAATACTATTGCTTGTGTGAATCTCTATTTGACTGTATTTGAGAAAATACTTATTTGTTTTGTCTATAGTGTTGGTGTACCAGCCACAAACTCAAATGAAACAGGAAGCTGTAGAAGAAGCACCTGAAGATGTGATGGCTGAGGATGTCGAGTATCTTGAAGACGTGGACTATGATGGTGAAGGTACGTAAATTCAATAGAAATCTGGAAATCTGTAGCGTTAATAGCTCAGTGGTTAGCGTGGACTGATCTAATGCGAAATGGTGCTGGACAACCATTGCAATAATAATTTGGCAAACACGTAGAAGACATCCTTACATGGTGGATATTCCCCATGTACGGACTAAACGCTTTGATTCCACATTCTTAATACGTACAGCGAGGATGTAGAACTCTCTGCCGGTGCCTGTTTTTCCTGCAAAGTACAACTTCTTCTTAGTCGGACACTCTTGGCAGAGTGGTCGTGGCTGTAGATGAACATTGCTTCCCGTCGTCACCGTTGTTCCCTAGGGCTGCTGCACGTCGCGCGATTTCCCTCCACTTGTGCCGACTTTCCGCATTGCGAGCACACTGTACTGCGGTGGACTGTGTAGTCTTTTTAATAAGGTCAATCCAACGATTCGGAGACCGACCACGATATCTCCTTCCTTCAATGCGGCCTTGCACAACAAGTCTCTCGATTGAGTCCTCATTTCTGGAGATATGCCCAAAGAACTTCAGTATTCGCAATTGCACAATCGACGAAAGTCTGTCCCGTATATGAAGCTCTTTGAGGATGGAGTTATTGGTGCGGAACGCTGTCCAGGAAATATTCAGCATGCGTCTCCAACACCACATCTCCAGTGCATCTACTTTACGGCGATCTTGTATTTTAAGAGACCAGGTTTCGGCCCCATAAAGAAAGATTGGAAAAACCAGACACTTCATTAGACGAACCTTAGTATTCTTGGTTATTCGCCTGTCTTTCCAAATCTTTCCCAGTCGCTCCACTGCTGACCTTGTGATAGCAGAGCGGCGCTTTATCTCATCTTCACAACCTCCTACGTTTGAAATAGTGGAACCGAGGTATATATAATTCTGTACTACCTCGCAGTTTGCTATGCGTAATGCGCCAGTTACATTTTGTTCGGCTCGGTCTACTATCATGACTTTCGTCTTGTCCCGATTAAGAGCAAGTCCGAATTGGAGACTAGTGATTTCCAGACGAGCCAAGAGCCCCTCCAAGTCCTCTTTTGATCCTGCCAGAAGTGTAGTATCATCAGCATATCGTAAGTTATTTATCACGCGCCCACCAACTGATATACCCCCATCCCATCCCTCAAGAACAATGCGCATGATGTATTCTGTGTATACGTTAAATAGTAGAGGTGACACGATACATCCCTGTCGAACACCGGACTCAGTCTTAAAAGTGTCAGAGAGTACGTCATCCACCAGCACCGCTGCTGTGCCATCTTCATAAAGTCGTTTCAATAGAAATACCAGATGTTGCGGTACCCCCATTTCCAATAAAACTTTCCAGAGGCACTCCCATACTACAGTGTCGAAAGCTTTACGAAAATCAACAAAACAAATAAAGAGTGGTGTGTTGAATTCCCTGGTCTTTTCAATGATTTGTCTGAGTACTAGTATCTGCTCTCGTGTACCTCTTCCCCTTACAAAACCGGCCTGTTCAGGTGCAATTTGGCGAGTAAGATAAGCTTGTAGTCTTGCGTTGAGAATATGAAGCATGACCTTACTTGCATGGGATATCAGAGAGATGAGCCTGTAGTTATTGCAGTTCTTGGTGGAACCTTTTTTGTGTAAGGGGATAAATATTGATTTGGACCAATCTTTCGGCCATAAACCAGATTCCCACGTCTTGCAACAAACTGTATGCAGAAAGTCCACACCGGTCTCTCCCAAATCCCTGAATACCTCAATTGGTATCTCATCCACTCCAACAGCCTTATTGCTTTTAAGATGTCGAATAGCCGCTCGTACCTCGTCCCGCAAGATCTGCGGCTCCGGGTCACCGATTTCATTTATGATGCATAGATTCTCTGCCGAATGATTTACGAAGAGAGATTTGCAATAGTCCTTCCAAACATTCACTATGTCTCTAATCTCAGTGACCGTTACACCCGCGGTGTTCTCTATCGCCCATGTCTTGGGTTTGAACTGGCGAGTTATAAGTCGCACCTTATCGTGGAGATCTTTGGTCTGCAGTTTAACAGAATGTTGTTCCAGTTCATCACATATATTTGCCAAAGCATCGTTGCGATCACGTCTACAGGCAGCTTGTATGGCGGATTTTTTAGCATTCAGTTCAGCAACACTCACGCCTTTGGCTTTCAGCATTCTTCTCTCTTCAACTAATTGCCAGGTGCCCGCTGTCATCCAGTGCTGTCGTTTTACCAATGTTTTTTTTGGCTGCGATTCTGTTACTGCATCCAATACGCATCTCTTTGCAGAATCCCACAATGAATCAGAATCCTTGTTCCCGATTTCTGCTCGCCAAACAGTGTGTTTGCTCGCAATTGATGTGGTGAGCGAATTTTTGTCCACTATCTGCATTCGCCTAGGTGTTTTAGCCACTTTTACCTTTTGCAGCTTAAGCCGAAGTTTTCCGATAAGTAGTTCATGATCGGATCCGACATCTGCTCCTGGCAAGGTGTGCGCATTGGTGACCGAACTCCTCCATCTCGATCTAACCAGAATATAGTCGATCTGGTTACGACAGCTGTCGCCAGGGGATATCCAGGTATACAAACGTCTTGGATGATGTTTGAAAGTAGTATTCATAATGGTCAAATTGTTATTAGCAGCAAACTCTATCAAACGTTCACCACGCTTGTTTCTAACACCGAGACCATACTTTCCAACGATGTTCCTAATTCCATCATCCATTGTAGTATTTCCCACTTTGGCATTAAAGTCTCCAATGACAAGTAATAGCTCTCTTTTGGGTATGTCAGATATGGCAGATTCGAGTTGTTCATAAAATTCTTCAATTGATTCATCGGTGGCTGAACTTGTGGGGGCATATACCTGAACGATATTCAGTGGGGTCGGTGATGCGCTGAGTTTAATAGTAATTAGTCTATCACTAACTGGATTGTAGCCCAGTACGGCACCATTCCATATCTTAGGAATCGCGACTGCCACTCCAGAGAAGCTACTTTTGTCATTTCCAGAAAAATAAATTGTGTGTTTTTCAGTGTCAAAGTGGCCACTTCCTTTCCAGTGTGTCTCGCTTAGACCAGTAATTGTTAGTTTACATCGCTCCAGTTCCCGTTCTAACATGGGAAGCCTATGGTCTTCGAGTAGACCCCTAACATTCCACGTGCCGAAGAGTTGGTGTCTTCTTAACTTTAAGTTTCTTCCAGTAGCATGTTTTCCATGGGACGCCTGGTTGCCTGCATCATCATCATGGTACAACAACAACATCAAAGTACAACTTGGGTGTCTTTAAATCCAGAGTAAACAGGTTTTTTCTTGGTAAGCGTGCTTCATCATAGACTACATCCTGCTTAACATCTGGTAGGGCGTGGTCAAACGCAAACCTATTAAGTATTAAAAAAAAAAGTTCTTCCAGTTAACTTGTGAGCCAGTTCTCTTTACCAGTTAGACTACGTGTACCATTTTCGCCCAAACACTTAACACCCGGCAAGCTGTGGTCAAACACCTAGCCTGTCAGCCAAAAAAAAAAAACTGATGATGATTACACATCGCTACAAGTACTTTCTTGTCCAATTTCAGACGAGCAAGTTAAAACTGAAGCGATACAATCCACTTCAATGGCATCCACGTCGGAGCCAAAACCAAAGCGTGGCAGGCCCCGGAAAGACGACATCAAACCTGAGCCAAAAGCGAAGAGACAGAAACTTTCTAAAGGTAGGTGTCATTGTTACTATATGTTGATTGATTCTGCGAGCAATTTGGTACGGTTTTTTCAGCAAGTTTGGACTCTGATACCGATAGTGGCTGATTTATCAGCAGGCTGAGTAGGCTGGAGCCTAGGGCGGCAATTATTAGGGGCGGCAAATTTGGCTTAAAATTTTATTCTGCCTTACAGAAATAAAATAAAAAACATTATTATATACATGGAGAAAATATGTCATTACAATATTTTAGTACAATACAGTACACCGAATATTCCAAGTCTACATGAAAAATTACTAAATGTTGTGTACGTAAATGTATGTATGTGTGTATTTGTATTTGTAAAATATACTTTATATTTTTAAAATATTCCAATAGCGTTTCAATATTACAATGTATATTTAGTAATTTTGAACTATTTTTTTAAATTAAATATTACTATATTTTTTCTCTTTATATCTAAACTAGCGGCCCGCTCCGGCTCCGCACGGGTATAAACCTCAAAAATAACAGTATTTCTCCACTATTTAATGGATGTTATTTCACATATAAACCTTCCTCTTCAATCACTCTATCTATTAAAAAAAACCGCATCAAAATCCGTTGCGTAGTTTTAAAGATTTAAGCATACATAGGGATATAGGGACAGAGAAAGCGACTTTGTTTTATACTATGTAGAGATGTTATTAGGTCCATTCACACAACTCGCTAACGCGCGGCGGTATGCTCTATAGTTCACAATCATAATAATAACGGGAGAAAGCTGATGTAATTATGACGATAGAGTACAAATCATAAAATTGCAACTCAATTGACAAAGAAAATAAATTAATATGATTGTAAACTAAGGTGTTGAATTGCAGAGGTTGGTAGGGGCGGCAAAAATTTAATAGCCTACTAGCGGCAAATATGTAAATCCGGCACTGGATACCGATGCAAATGCAATAATAAATATCTTAGGACATGGCGATATTTGATCCCAAACTAAACAAAGCCTGTACTATCAAAGTACACTGAGAAAAGCAGTTCATCTTTGGCCGGACGGCGAATTTTTTTTTTTCTCTTTCTTCTTGGCATCGCACTCTGTGCATTCTGCCAGTTTCAATGTTTCTATATTTTGTGAGTAGTCTTCATTTTTCAGCTTCTTTATCATCTATAGTTACAGTCAAAGTCTAGTCTTGATCAAGTCAGTCGGTCCCAGTCAAATCAAGTCATGTCTTAGTAAAGTGGTGGCGACTTTACTATAAGCTTCTGGGTGGAGTTTTGGAAGCAACACGAAAAGTCATGTTTAACCACATCATATCATTCTCCCACACTCGCGCTTGTAATTCGGAACTTTATAAATAAAACACCACTATTTTTATGCATAAAAACTCGAAAAAACACTAGTTTTCGAAAAAAATACAATGGGGCGACACGACGCTCACCGCGTTCCCGCCAAAACTCGGACGGCGAGTTAATAGCCTACTCTTGCTTAGGGTTCTCACTTTTAATTTTAGCTAAATATTATTTCCGTACTACGAACAGCACTAGGTTTTTATTTACATAATATAGTTAAATTTACCAATGCATGAATGAGGTATAGCTTAAAGCCCTTTTAAATATTAACATAAAGAAATAGCGGAGTTATTGAGGCACCCATAGACACCACAATATTATTTATCATTTTTCAAAATGTAAAATATAATGAGACGCTCTCCTGATGTTAAGAGATAACGCCTGTCCATGACCATTGCAGGGATACACAGAACTTTGAGCAGTAAAACAAAGTCCAGGGCATCGCTGATTTGGCACTCATTACTTTAAGACCTTCGATGATTATTTATTAATAGTCTCAACAGCCCTGTAATTTCGCTAGCTGCAGTACCCTTCAAACCGAAACACAGTAATGTTTACACACTACTGCTTGGCGGCAGAATATCTGGTACTGCAGTGGTACCTACCTAGACGACCTCCTGCTAAGGAGATCTACCATCAAGTGAAATCTCTGTTCGATGTCATGTTAAACAATTTTTAATATACCTACTACTGCGCTAAATAAAATGGCCGGTTAAGTGTAAATTTCAAAGTGTCCGGTGAGAGCAGGCGCGTGCGAGCGCGCGTGCAGCGTATTGGAACGCGCGCGACCAAACTCACGGCAAGGCCCTGACTGCCGACACCCGAGTCTCCCCGAGATAATGTTAATGTGTGCGTGGCAGTGTGTACGTACACGGCGCCCTGTATGCACGCACACCTTCAAACCGGCAGTGGCCTATTTCTATAAAGATGACTTACTGTTCTTAGTGCACTGTGGTACTATGGAAGTCAGATAACTGATATACCTAATACTTAAATACATTTTTTTTTTGTAAATACATGCAGAACACCCAGACACAGAACAAACATTTGTTTATACTACAAAAAAATTGTCCTGGACGGGAATCGAACCCATGAATTAGTGCTCTTAAAGCAGATATACTACCAATGAGCCAACAGAGCTGTTATATTGTTTACAGTCTTCCATTTTTTTTCCTGGAATAACACATAGACTACTTTTTATGCCTAAAAAATGTAGTGAGTAACACTGCGGGGCGTAGCTAGTGTTACATAAACGTTTGTCCTGGGATGTGATCGAACTCACAACCTACAGTTCAGGAGACAGCCATTAGTAACTAAGCAATAGGGTTGCTCAACAAATAACTGATTATATTTTACAATCAACAGAAATATCTCAGAATACATAAAAATACATTTAAATAAACCTGCAAGTGCAATCTCATTTAAATTTTAAGTATTAGACTTTTTTACCGACTTCAAAAAAAGAGGAGTACTCAATTTGAGTAGCCTCGGTGGTGCCGGCGTAAGAATAGTACCCCACCCTATCTGCCCGTGGTTGCCGTAAGAGTCGGCTAAGGGATGTAATCCGGAAGATGGGCAGCTGCGTCTTCCTTGAACAATCACACCTAACTGCGCTCGCCAACCCGCCTGCCAAGCGTGGCGAGTATTGGCAAAACCCCCCCAGGAGGAGGCCTGGACAGCAGTGGACGTCTTAAATGATGGCTGATGACGATGATGATGATGACTCAATTCGACTGTTTTTTAAAAAATGTTTGTTACCACAGAACTTTCGACTGGTTGAACCGATTTTGATGATTCTTTTTTATTTGAAAGCCATGAGAAAAACATATGTAGTCGGTTTTTTTTTGTTAAAATTTTACTTGTTCACGTTAAATTATGTACCAAATTGCTTGAATGAATCAATTCATAAAATTTTTTGTCTGAGGTCAAATACACAGAAATATTGCTTGATTAATCATACATTTTCATTTTCCATGATAAAATGTTGTCTTATGTTAATCCTAGGTAGGTATAAACTGTCTACATTACAAATTTCATCCAAATCGGTTTGGCTGGTTAAGTGTAAAGGTGTGACAAATACTCATATAAAACATTTAAGAAAATTTTAAAAAAAAACACGAAGAAAAGTTAAAAGTTTTTTTTCCAATAATTCTCAATAATAGGCTATATGTACGTAAAAATCAAACAAAAATATCAGCAATGAGGCACAAAAATATGGTGAGGTCATTTGGCTAACAGTAATAACAGCTCAACATTGTAACAAATAGTGCAACTTTACTCTGTCGTTGAAAATATTTAAGGACTGTGACTGTCTGATGGAGACAGGCAAAGCATTCCATAATAATAGCCCTTACAGTAAAGGCATCAATATAAGAAGAGTGTTTTGGTGTGTAACGATAAAATGAGGTAGATTGTCTCAAAGAACGATGCTGAGAAGATTCATGGAAGAATTTAAAATGTTCTTTGAGATGGCCAGAAGTGGTAGGGTAACATAAGAAGCCTTTTTTGCGCAGATGTTTAAAAAAAATCTATAAAATGTTACCTTTCATTATATTATATCAAGGCGAGCGAAGCGAGCCCTAACACTACCCCACATCCTGAGCATTTTTGTGGTACACTTTACTAAAAAACTTTCACGCCTATAGATTTGTGCTTTAACATAGTAATTTAACTTCAAATCTAGATGTGTTATCTGTCAAAAAATAATAATAATTTTATAACCAAAAAATGAACATTAACAATTTTGTATTCATTGGATAGAATATTATTGTACTACCAACGCCATCTGTTAGAAAATTAAAGAGTTAACATCGCTGCAACAGAACTAAACTCAATACTCAAATACATCGTAGTCAATCTACTTAATACTAGATGACACCACTAGAATCAGGTTGTAAAATAACAACTGTCTTAAAAATTATTACCCGTTAGAAAAACTACGCGAGCCCTCACACAAAGCTCAGCTTTTTGCTTGTTTATGTTAAACTTTTCAAGACAAAATGTGTATTTGACCTTGGCTAATATTCAACGAAATGTATCAAGCTGAAAGGGGTTTAATGTTATTACCACATTTACTATAGGCAAGATTCATATGCAGGCCCATATACTCGGTTAAAGGTCAAAAAACTTTTTTGCTGCCCGTAGTAAATGCAAAGTTAGTAAAATATCTATAAGTAGAACATCTTCGCAATAAATACGCGACACTAGTGGGAAGAGGCGGCGCGGCGGGGGCAGAGGACGCTTGCCGGCGATCACTACGCGAGTGCCGGCCGAGCAGGGTTAGCACGTAATTGTCATTGTTTTCTATTGTGTAGGTAGGTTAGTAATAACAAGGTATTAAAAAGTCACAGGTTTACGTGTGTCTTATAGATTGATGTTAGCGAAGCTACGAACAAAAAATATCGATGGAAGATTTGTTCGTAGATGTCGACATCCCTGCACGCGGCTCGCGCTAAACCTGCGTGAATCAACGCTAGTAGGGAAGATGTTCCACTTACTCGGGGCAACGCGCTCCATGTACTTTGGTAAATGTACATAATAATAAGTGATGACTTTATCCCTTTCGACTTAGTATAGCCCAAGCTTGCGACCCCGTAAGCATTTTCATTTATAACAGCTGAAAACACTTTTTGACACATACATAAACTTTAATTTATGTTTGTTTGTAGGTTGCATTTCTAGGGTAAATAAAATTATCCAAAACACGTTATTTTGGCTTTTTCGAAGTCGGTATTTTGAATACAAAAATGAACAGAAACATCATAGAATATACTTTATTTATCTATCTTTCTGGCATAATACATCCCGCCCCTATTATTACTCCAACACACACAACCAAAGAGTTCAACAAAGTGAATAGAGAGAGCTTAAAGAGTTTCTATTTACAAAAAAACATATCCATCTTGACTATATGTGACGTTTATTAGTTTTTATTGTAATTAAATATATCTATCTTTTAAACAAGCAATATAAGCTTATAGAAAATTTTATTTCATTATTTGCTATATGGACGTTTTTAGGGGCAGAAAGTACTAGTTAGATCGCATCCCTGGGTAAACTTTTTCATATCTATTTCCATTAGACAATTAATTTTGCAAAAAGAAATAAGGAGAAGTTAAATCATATTTAAATTAAAACATAATCCTACAGGTTGGCAAATTGAAGTGTTATGTATTTCGCGGTCTTTAATACCTATTAAATATTACCATCGCGTAACGGCTAAAACTGTCATGGCGTCCGAATGACGTCACTCCGTGTGAAAGAATAATATCTGTATGACAGTTGTTCCACGAAAATGTCAACAACTGCGTGACGTATCATTATCTGATTGGTGTTCACCTAAAATTAAATACCTTAGCATGGCATAATTCAAAAGTGTTTTGTGTATATAATTCGCCTCTAATGAATAAAAGAAAACATTCAAAACACGAACTCGCCAAAGAATTTTAGTGACAGAGGGGAGAACTGAAAGATAATTTTCCTTTTTAGGTAACATACCAGGGAATACATCGATGGAGGCAAAGATTAAGTCCTCACTATCGACCACCAAGCGAAACCGACTCATGAAGAATAACGCAATAACTCTTCTAGAATGTTCCACGATCCTTCCATTCAAGTGGCACCGACAAAACTACCTCTGTTTCTATTGCCATCTCACTCTGAAATCCATGGACGAAGTGAGACAACATACCAAAGCAGAACACACAAAAGCGAACATAAAATCAGCCGTCTCTTTCTTGAGACGAGATGAAAAAGTCAAAGTTGATGTATCTTCAATCGAGTGTAAACTTTGCTCGCAAACGATTATAGACCTAAACGGTTTGATAGAACATATTAAAATTGCCCATAACAGAGTTTTCAGTGAATGTGAAAATGGGTTGATACCATACATATTAGACAACACTTACCAATGTGCTATTTGCGAGGAAAGCTTTCAATATTTCATTAAACTGAATCAACACATGAACAAACATTTCGGAAATTATGTTTGCGAATTATGTGGAAAATCATTCTTGAGCAGTGACAGGTTGAGATGTCATTCTCTGTGTCACGGATCAAAATTCTATTGCAGCGTTTGCAGCGAAACTTTCGATTCACTAACACAAAGAAACAATCACATATCTTTAATACACAACCAGCCAAAACTCCTTAAATGTCATTACTGTACAGAGCTTTTTACAAACTATAATAAACGCAAACTGCATCATAACAAAGTCCATAATGTAGAAATACCAGAATACAAATGTCCCGTGTGCGGAAAAACATTTCAAATTTTGAGCAAAATGACGGTACATTTGAAAGAAGTGCACGTGAGAGAGAAGAATTTCTCATGCAGTATGTGCGACAGTATGTTTTTTTCTAAGACACAGGTACAGAAACATATGGTGAGACATGTCGGTGAAAAAACACATCAGTGTGAAGTGTGTAGGAAGGTGTATGCAAGGAAACAGACACTTAAAGATCACATGCGTACACATAAAGAGGATAACACTATGAAGTTATAACAACTTAGGAGAAGCATATTCACTCTGACATTGAAAAGTGCTTCATGGAAATCGCACACTGTGCGATTCACGAGATCATTTTGGCCATACACTTGCAAATTGTGGAATGATCTTCCTCCGTATTCCCGCGGAGTTACAACATTGTGTTCTTCAAAAGGCGTGTTAATAGAATCGTAAAAGGTTGGCAACGTGTTTGTATGGTATTGGCCATATCCATAGGCGACGGTGATTGCTTACCATCAGGCAAGCCTTCTACTCGATTGCCACTAGTGGCATTAAAAAAGTCCTAAGTTATATCTTCAAGAGTATAAAGTGTTTTAGTAACTTTTCACTCTTATAAAGTCTTACTGTGGGTCCGTTTTTTTATGGTTGTCAAGCTTGGTGTTTGTCCACAGCTCACCTAATGCTAAATGATGATGTGGTCGAAGATTTAAACACCTAGCCTGAAATGGAACTGCCCTGGAACACACACTTGATTGTGGTGGCTAGTTAGTTGAGTACTAGAAAGTACCTTACCACCACGCTATGATTTCCTCACGATGTTAACCTTTACCGGCAGGTCAAGCTCATTGTTGGGGTTTGAACTCACGCCCTTCGGCGTGCAAACCAACCGCGCTAACCACTGAGCTATCATCGCTACAAAAAACTCCGGCTCGGCTTTATCTCCATGATGAAGGCCACCGGATGTGGCCGAAACTGTAGTCGAAGTTTCGGAGAGACGCAGTCAAATGCATGTCAAATTAATAATAAAAAAATCTAACAATGCGTATTGTCGCGTGTCATAAGATAATTATATGACATTCAATAAGATTAACTTAACTACATAAATTAATTTAAATATGAATAATTTTAAAACTGACTTCATTCCTCTAAGCCCAAACACGGCTAGATTACGTTATTTTACTACGGAGTTCCGGTGCCTATCTTCTGGTTCCATCATCATCTGAATCATCATGAAGCCGGAAAGTAGGTAGTTCATTGAGACTATTCTACTGGCCGTAAACTCCACTAAAAGTCACAGGAAAATAAAATACCCAATTTCCATTTACTTGGATAACATATTTTTTCTAGATCTAATATAATATTAATATTAATCTAGAATAGATTAAATATATATGGGACCAATCTGAAAGTATATCCTTTAAAATAAATCAATTTTCCAAAACGGCTTATAAATGACGGAATCCTGAGGCAACAAACATTAAAAATGTAACCTCCTCCTTTTCTAGAGTAGGTTAAATATAGTTATAAACATGTCGCATTTGAATTAAAACAGATGGCTCAATGCGTATTAAGCATATTTAAAAATGTTTTATTTGCGGTCAATTGTGGCGAATTTTTGTTTTACTTATGCGGGATAACTCACGTTTAAGTTTACGTTTTTGTTCAGCTTTATCCCCAGTATGAAGGCCACCGTATGTGGCCAAAACTATAGTCGAAGTTTATATTTTTAATATTAAATTATTTATAATATTAAACGCATAAGGAAAACAAAAATGTGTCTAAACTACGTCAGTTTCCATATTAAAATTGTGGCAAAGCGTAAGACTTATGATTTTCAACCTACGTGATATCATAATAGGTTATATATTGATTAAACTTTAAACGTACCCTTTAATTTCAAAACAGCATGTTTTAATTTCCGTAGAAAATCTAGATTTTATAAAATGTGGGTACTTTTAAAGTTAAAAATCTCTTTTCAGGTGTTAAAACGCGGAAATACAAAGGAACAGAGTCCTTGTCAACGCGTAGAAGGAGAAACCTACAGATTCTCTTCAACAACACTTCTATTATACCTTTTAAGTGGAGAGGAAAATATCTTTGCTTCTATTGCAGCAAGGATGTCTCAGAATACGTGGCACTGCGGAAACATACAAAACTTCATGGCGATTGCTCTATTCTCGATCATTCGTTGAAAGCTCTCAAAGGTGGAACGAATATGGAGATCAAAATAGACGTTTCAAACCTTGCTTGCATATTATGCGGTGAGCAATATCCTTCTTTAGTTGAAATAATAACACATCTTGAAACTAAACATAAACTAGAATATGATAAAAACGTAGACATGGCTATAGAAGAATATAGACTAGTAGATTTAAATTGTCTCATTTGTGAAGAAACGTTTTCCTATTTTGGATATTTGGTCTCACACGTGAACACAAATCATCCGAAAAACTGCCTCATATGCGATAAATGTAACCAGAAGTTTAATAAGAAACGCGATCTTTTCTCGCATATGAAGAATTATCATAGAGAAGGCGGGTACCCATGCGAAATTTGTCGACAGACTTTCAACTCTCTTAATATACTCCGAAAGCATAAAATTAATAGACATTTGACTAGATGCCATATCTGTCAACTTAGGTTACCCTCGGCAGCATTGCGGCAAAAGCATATAGACTTGGAACACCCTGATGACGGGTCTCTTCAGTGCGACGCTTGCGACAAAGAATTTCACACGAAACAGGGTCTCAGGATGCATGCGAGAAAATGCAAAGGGGATCTTTTCCAACTGTCTGTCAAAAAGGAAGACTACACAATGGATTTGGATTTGAACTATGAAGATCCTGCTAAAAGACCGAGCGTGAAGCAAATACGTGAAAACATAGTCATCGTTATCAACATGTCCACTGCCATACCTTTCAACTTCTACAAGAATAAATTCAACTGTTTTTACTGCTCAAAAGACTTTACAGATTCTGATTCTTTGAAAGAACATACCGTCGTTGAGCATCCCGTGGTTAACGTCCAGGAGAAATGTATTAAAAAGTGTCGAGAATCCGTCGCGTGCGTCAAAATTGATGTTTCCACGCTAGCTTGCAAGGTTTGCTTTGAAAACATGCCGAGTTTGGACAGCCTTCTCGATCATTTGATTGCGAAACACGACGCCAACTATGATAAATCAATAACGACCTGCTTGCAGCCATACAGATTGGTCAAAGACAATATGGCCTGTCCAAACTGTCCCGGCGAAGTGTTTCGTTTCTTTGGCACGTTACTGAAACACATGAATAAGAAGCATACAAACAATAATATAATTTGTGTTTATTGCGGGGAGACGTTTCGTCGTGATCAAAATTTACGCGTTCATATTTGTAGGCATCATCGTGATGGACGTTTCAAATGTAACATTTGTGGCGCCGAGTGTAACATACCATCTCGGCTGTACATGCACATGGCTAAATTCCATGGTGTAAAAGCAGCGAAATGCCCGAAGTGTCCCGAAGCATTTGCAACACAATACTTGCGTCAGAAACATTTGATAGACTCTCACGATTCCGGTCACAAATGTTCGTATTGCGGAAAACTGTTCACGAGAAATTCTTTCATGCGCGATCATATTAGAAGAACGCATCTAAAAGAGAAGAATGTGGAATGCTCCGTTTGTAATATGAAGTTCTTCAACAATGTTTTGTTGCGAAGACATATGGTCAAGCATAGCGGGGAGAAGAATTTCCATTGTGAAGTGTGCGGAGAAAGATTCTTCTGGAGGAAGAGTTTACGAACGCATATGTCTAGGCACACCAAACATTTGGATTCTGTTCATTTGTAGTTTACAATCCTGACGTGGTTTCGATGCTGTATGCACAAGGTTATTGAGACTCACCAACGAATGTCTCAAACTAATGAGGGCTAAGTCAGCGATATCCTGGTCTTCGTTCTGCTACTTAAAGTTCTGGGTACTGCCGTAATAGTCATGGACAAGATCTTAAACAATTAAGAAAGTTTATAGTTCGTCTCAAAAAAAATAATATATTATAACTATTTACGTTTAATAGAGCAAAACGCTCTGATTATTATAGTTTCAATCGCATCCGTAGACTTTTTTCAAGGAGTGAAAGCAGCATGGTGCATGCTCGACAACGTCTTGCCGCATTCGAGCTTGAGACGTAGTGATGGATAGCGAGTCGTGGCCGCATGGGCGTACTGTTTTGTTACTCTTTGAAAAGGTTCACTGAATGCTGTCGAAGTATAGTCGGAATGTCCGATTTGACTAATTAAATTATGGACGATCTCATGTTTCATTATATATTCTTTTGTGTTATTATTCTTACATTATGGTGAAACAAAATTACATTTGAAATTTAGATTAGGAAATTTTCCATACACATGTGTCTTTGTAGTTAATTTTTCAAATACCTATTTGTATTGTTTATAAATATGTCATGCTCTGTATCGAAATATTTTAACACAAAATCATAAGGTCTTTGCGTTGAATGAAACTCATCTAGAAACTAAACAGTTCTGTTCCAAAAACTTCACAGATCTCATAGACTTTAATGTTGCATTAGCTTAATTCTTAGTGTAAGTACTTATCTAAGTAAACACTTCCGAGCTTTAGTATCTAAAATAATCTAAATGTAGCATTGACACATCCAATTTTAGATCTTTTTAAATTTAGATCCCCATAGCAAGAGGTTGTTTAGGTAGATACCACCGCAATATCAGAAATTCTGCTGCGACGGAATAGTGTGTAAACATTATTGTGATCCAATTTGAAAGATACTGTAGCCAGGGAAATTACAGGGCTGTTGAGACTAACCATCGAAAGTCTCAAAGTGAGCGCCAGCGATACATAGAACTTTGTGTAGCATAACAAAGCCCAGATCAGATTATGCATATGCATTACCTCTTACTGGCAGGAATATCTGATACTGCGGTGGTATCCAGCCAGACAACCTCCTGATAAGGAGATCTACCACCAAGAAGAAGACACCACGCTGGTTGAGTGTGGGTCTAAGAACGGAAACATACTTGTTTCTTCACGATGTCTTCCTTCACCGTTTGAAGACGGCTTACATAGAAAAGACAGATAGCGTTCCGTGGGATTTTAACCCTTTACCTCTAGATTGAAAGTCAGACGCTCTCCCAACTACGCTGCGGAAACTTCAACATTTTCCACTATTATCAAATTATTATTGACAATAAAATTAGGATATGATTAATATTCGAATAGTTTCATATAAACTTATCATTTACCTATTGTAGTCCACTGTTGGACATAGGTCTCTCCCAAGACCCGTGAAACGTGATCTTCCGCTTTTCACCTCCAGCCACCACCAGCTATCTTACATATTATATCGTCACTTCGTCTAGTCTCAAGGCTTCCTATACTACCGTTGCCTATTCGCGGTCTCCATTCTAGTAGACGTCTACCACAGCGGTTGATGATTCTGCGGCAACTATGACCAGTCCACTGCCACTTCAACTTACTAATATGCTCATCTACAATTTAAGCGATTTACTTCCTTTCGGATATCATCTCTTAGAGAAACACCGAGAATTTCTTTCTATAGCTCGCTGAGCTACTTTGAATTTATGAACCGTTCCAACTGTGGGTGTCCATGTGTCGGTGCCGTAGGTCTCATTCCACTGATTGAAAACTACCGTCGTTTTGGGATTTGTGGGGCGTGTGACAAGAAACTCGGACGTGTAAATAAACAAACATATCCTCTCCAATTAAAGAAATCTTTTATAGAAATTAAAATTGATATCCGATTAACTTTTTTAATGAAAACATACAAAAGAACGCATCTCGTTTCAGATCGCGCCAAAACAGAAGGCAGACAAAAGCGATCAAGGGGTACAGAGACAACAACGTCGATCCCTAAACTTAAAAACGAAATCATCGACTCTAACATCGAAGAAGACGACAAAGTACCAAATAAACATAAAGCCCCCGCGGATAAACTACTTCAATGCTTTAGAGTCAGAATGAATTTAGCTTGTATACTAAATAATTCAACAGCAATACCATTCTCACAATCTAAAAGTAAATTTAATTGTTTCGTTTGCCACGAAGGATTCCATAGATGCGATACATTACAACAGCACTTTAGAACTGAACATGCCAATTACCATTTCAATATTCTAGACAATATAATGAAACGTGTCAATAAAAATACTTCAATCAAATTAGATATCGCCAACTTGAGTTGCAAACTGTGCCAACAACGTTTTTCCGATTTAACACCTCTGATCGATCATCTCATTAACAATCACGATGTAGAATACGACAAATCTGCTATAGATATAGTACAACCGTTCAAATTGAAAGACGACGATCTCAGATGCCATATTTGCGATCAAAAATTTGTTTATTTCATTAAACTTGTAACTCATTTGAATGATATGCACGAAGATAAGAAGTTTATGTGTGATTTGTGTGGAAAGTCTTTTAAAGATTTGAGCGCTTACAACTTGCACGGCTGGCAAGTCCACGGTCCCGGATATAATTGCCCTGAATGTGGTAGACGATGCTCCACCTCATCTCTTTTAAAAGAACATTTAGCAAGCGCACACGGTAAAGGAAAATTCAAATGTCTAGAATGTTCAGCGGAATTCACATCTATTTACAAAAGGAAGAAACATATAATGTCTGTACACACACCTAAAGATGTTCCATCTTCTTTCAAATGTCCCCATTGTGAGAAAGTATTCACTTGTACATCTCAAAGAAACGTACACGTTAGAAAAGTACATTTGCAGGAGAAAAATGAAGTATGTCCTATATGCCATGCGGAATTGTTCAATAAGACACGACTTAACCTTCATATGGTGAAACATTTGAGGGAAAGAAATCATGTTTGTGATATTTGCGGGAAGAAGTATCAGTGGAAGAAGAATCTTAAAGTTCATATGCAAAAGAGTCATAATATCTTGTAAATTGTGTGATCTCTATAATGTTTAGCCTTATTAAAATAGCTTTTAAGAAAATAGTTTGTAATTTGTATTGAATTATCATTACATTTTAGTATTTATTGATTTAGGGTTTTAATATACATTGTACATAATGAATTATACAATTATAATTATAACTTTAATGTCTATTATTTATACTCAATAGTGTTAATGTGATTTAATGCGGTCTTAACAACCCGTTTTTTTTTTAAATTTTTTACAAGCTAATTGTTTTACCACAACTCACCTAATGTTAAGTGTCGGTGTGGTCGAAGATAGAAGAGCACACCTAGTCTCGAATGGAACTGGCTCTCAAGTAAGGCTGCCAGAACACAACGTTACCTAACAATACCGCTCATTGACATTATGATGAATTCAAAATTTTATTTTATTTTTATTATTTAATTTTTCTTGACATTCAATCGCACGTTTTTAATTATTATTATGTTAAGAAATAAATATATATTTTTTTTAATTTTAATTTAATTTTTCTGTATTTTAATTTTTGTATTTAGTTACATATGGGTCATAGTAACCTGAAATAAATGTTTATTATTTATTTATTAGTTTGAGACTTTCGATGGTAGGTCTCAACAGTCCTGTAATTTCGCTAGCTGCAGTACCCTACAAACACAGTTGAACAGGCAGACAGTTGACAGTTTGAACATTAGCAATATTAAAAGACATGTTAACTAGTGGTCATATGAAACGCATTAAGAAATAAAATCGAAACAAAACAAAAAGCTACGAAAACCTTGGTTGAAGTTTTTCCCAAGACTCCAGAATGTATGGACAACGCGCAGCCTTACGCACCGAGCTAGCGCAAGACATAACTACCATACGTAGATTACGTAGTAGGTAACTGTTATCTAATCTGGGACCGCGCGCGACTACCATGTCATTTTCGGTGCGCGTGATTTGAGTGTCCATGTGTTATGTGTTATGTGTTTGTTCAGGATAATTAGGTCTAATATTAAACCACCTATTTTTTTTTTTTTTTATTGTTTGGAACGATAATCGAGTACTGATCAATCCCTCTGTATCAATGTTACTGATATTCAAACTTTCGCGGTGTATAATTAAGTCGGTCGGTTTACACGCCAAAAAGCATGGGTTCAAAACCAAACAATTAGCTTGAGCTGCCAGTGAAGGAAAACATCGTGAGGAAACCATTGCATGGTGCAAGATTATTTTGTAATACTCGGCTGGCTAGCAACCACCGTCAAGTTGGAATTTAAGCTCCTAACGGTGTGTTCCGGCAGCCTCACCAGGATGGCCAATTCATTTTCAGGCTTTACCATCAACCGTCACTTAACATCAGGTAAGATGCGGTCAAACACCTATCTTGTCAATCATAAAAAAAACTAACCATTATTCTCTGATTTTATTAACTAAATTCGCTAGCGCAGCGACCTAATGTGTCTTGTAGCCTCCGATACTAAAAAACGCTATCTTTCTCCATCTTGAATTACAAGCCAATACGAATTCCAGCTCTTGAAGATATTTAGCCACTTCATCTTTCCATCTTAGATATGGGACGGTCGACAGGCCTTTTGCCTTCAGGTAGGTTTTAGATTTTATTTTATATCGTGTTGGCGACCGGTTTCGTAGTCTCTTTCCTTCGTTATTGCCAACAATGACAAGCCTTGCAAAGCTTGTCAAACGTCCAACAAAATATAATTATGTTATGGCAAAATATGTACGCGGAATAACTTTATTACAATATTATGCGAATGAACAAGTGACCTTATCTGTTTCCCTTTTATTTTCATACAAAAGTATACCTAAACTTTAGAAAATCTTACGTGTCCAATAAAATATAACTACAACAATGTTATGGCAAACTGTGTACGCGGAATAACTTTATGACAATAATTAATATTATGCGAATGAGCAAGTTACCTTACCTTTTCCCCTTTTATTTTTATACAAAGTTATACACTTTAGAAGTCTTATATATTGGTATTAGTATCGAAATAGTTAATTTTTCCGTTATACAATTAAAAATGTCAAGTACATACTGTCAAACCTACGTAACTAATACGGTCAGAATCTAACTACTCAAAAAGTCCCCCGCGCACAGAGCCCTGCCCAAACGTCCCTAAAACGCTGGCTGCGTTCTCGCGCTGGATGTCCAGGGATATTTGCTTTTTTCCGTTATATAAAGTACGCCACTTTCCGATACGTAATTTATATCCACCCCGTGAATTACGTCGGTCAGTTGATTGATGAAAGAGAAACTAACCAACAAACACACTTTGGCATTTATAATATTAATAGGGATTATTTCTTTTCAGATCTAAACCCCAATCGGATAGTGTTACCGATAGAGCAAAGACGCCGGAACCTCGAGGTTTTGTTCAACAATGCAACAATCGTACCGTTTAAACATCGCGGGCAGTGTTTATGCTTTTTCTGCGGTTTAAAAATGAAAGACAGGCAGCAGTTGATCGACCACAATCAGATACACATACCTTGTAACACCAAACATAACTCTTTGAAGGCATTAAACGCATCAGACTTCGAAATCAAAATTGACGTGTCCGAAATACGATGCAAAATTTGTTCGGAACATTTCAATAATATTTACAATCTAGGATTCCATTTGGCTCATAAGCACAAACTTGATTATGATTTGTGTATAGGGACTTGTTACGTCGGTTACAGATTGATCGATCTGAAGTGTGTGGTGTGTTTTAAACAGTTGAAGTCATTAAGGGGACTAATCCAACATACTAACAAGGAGCATCCCGTGAATTACTTCGAATGCGATGATTGTGGCAAAAGATTCAGAAGGAAGCACGACTTGATGGGTCATATAAATCAGATACATAAAGAAGAATTTAAATGTCCGAAATGTCCGGAGACTTTCAAATCGAAAGTAGAGTATACAAGGCACAAGAATGAAGACCATATTTCGCAATGCAACCTGTGTTTCCAAACATTTTCATCGGCCACGTTGCGTTTGAACCATTTGAAGAGAGAGCATGACATCGCTCTGGGTGGCGTTTGCGGATTTTGTCACAAGAAAATGAACTCTCGTTTCGCTTTCCTAGATCACGCTGGTAAATGTTCCGTCGGAGGTCCTGTGAATATTGAAGTATCTCTAACACCCGTCAAGCCAGATCTAGATATAGAGGTTCCCATGGCAGTGACGGTGACAGTCAAACCAGAGGTGGATGCGTCTCCAACTCCTGTCGAAGCAGAAACACTAACAGCCATGGCTGCAATGCGAGAAGCTAAAAAATTCGTAAGGAACAGTATCGCATATGTATTCAACAACACCACCATCATTCCATTCAAACGGTACCACAATAGATTCAGGTGCTTTTACTGTCCAAAAGAATTCAACAGTTGCAACGAACTCAGGAACCATTCAATGGAAGAACATCCTGTTTGTGATGTGAAAGTAAAAAGCATGAAACTGAGCGGTTTAGGCTATCAATACATGTGGATTAAAGTCGACGCCTCGATATTGGCGTGTAAACTGTGTCGCTGCCAATACGAAGACTTGAGAAGCCTGTTGGCACATCTTGAATTAGTTCATGGCGCCCAACTCGGTAACTGCGCCGAAAAATTTTTAGCTTTCAAACTGATCGACGACCAGTACCCGTGTCCGCAATGTGGTGAAGAATTTTCAAGCTTTGGCAATACATTAATCCACTTCAATAAGGAACATAACACAGAGAACAGAGTTCTGTGTGTGACTTGTGGGGAATCTTTCCATAACTTAACCTCACTTCAGATACATAGAAATCGCTGCAATGTAGCTCCGGACCGCTTCAAATGTAATAGATGCGATGTCGGATTTTATAACAAAAGTCAGTTGACTAGACATTTGGGTTTGGCGCATAAAAAGAAAGTCTTGAAATGTCCTAACTGCACCGAGTTGTTCTCGTCCGAACATGCCAAAATGGTGCATATTATTAAAGAACATAAAGGCGGTCACAAGTGCACGTATTGCGATGCTTCTTTTATATTTCGCTCACGATTGATCCAACACGTGAAACGGTTGCATCTTCTGGAGAAAAATGAGAGGTGCACATATTGCGATAAAACGTTTTTCGACCAACGCAGATTGAAAAATCATATGGTCTTGCATACTGGGGAAAGGGCATTCAGTTGCGATTATTGCGACAAGACGTTTTCGTGGAAGAAGAATCTGATTAGCCACATTAATGTGCATTTGAAGAACGCAGGCTATGTTAGAAGAGATAGAAAATTAAACAAAAGTATTTAGTGTGAATATAAAAAAGAAATTGAAGATCTGCCTCTAAACATGACGGTGTATTTCGATAGCACCACTTAAAAAGTAATTCTCATTCCAAGCCAGTGTTTCCACTGTGTTTATCTTCGACTACTCCGACGCTTAACATTAGATCAGCTATGGTGAAACATGAGCCTGTTAAACTTAAAAAACAAAAATAAATTTGTTCTGGTCATTGAGATGAATGCGTGGCTATAAGAAATAAGGTGGCTGAAATTCGACTTAGCTTTTCCACAGTTTGTAGCAGAATAACAAAAATATACAGCATGTAGAGTAGAATTCCGGAAAATAAACACAGATGAAATAGTACTGGTATTTAACGGTATGATAGCTTAGTAGTTACTGCAGTCGATTCATACGCTGACGGTCGATCAAATCCCAAAACATCGTGAGGAAATTATACCATGATGATAGGGTACTCTCTGATGGCTAGATAAGATCCTCAAATTGAAAATTTACCGCCAAGCACCTATGTGTTCCGACAGCCCCACTTAACGAACCCATTTCAAGACTACGTTCATAATTTTCGACTATTAGATGTGGATAAACACTTAACTTGTCATCAGTAAAAAAATCAACAGCTCTGTCGCCTATCTACGTTTTCAAGATCGTTATATGTTCTGTATATTTTAATGTTAACACTTTAACTGCTGAAAACACACACGTTGTGTTTTTTCTAATGGGTCCGCAGTGCGGCTTCACACGCCAGGCGCGTGAAGCCTACTTTCAATACAACAGTGCGCAAAACACATCCGACGGCAGTGCGGCTTTACGCGCCTAGCGTGTTTTCGTAAACACGCCCTGCGTGTAATCCCGCACTCGCGTTACTCGATCGCCGCAATACTCGACGCCAGTGCTGCGGACGCGCCTAGCGTGTAATTTTCGTAGTTTTGGATTTTGACAATAAACACCTCAGCAGTAAAAGTGTTAACCATAACATTATCCAGTAGCTCAAAACACGTTTTCGTTCAATTTTATTAAAAGTGTTTTTTTTTATGTATGCTTTCGCATAGCAGCCGTCGTTGCTCCGCCAAATGCGGCCTTAAAGATTATATACGTTAGTCTAATAATTAATTCTTCAGCTTCAAGTGCTTGCTTCTAAAAATGCTTCGTCCAAATGGCGCCCAGAGTTTTTTTCTTTTAAGAAATCTTCTTAGCATTCAATTGTATCACCGTGCGGGTGGCGGGTCTATCGCTTTGCAGGGACAGGAACCCATACAGTGCCTAACATTTAAGATGTGCGATTTATGTGTAGGTTTAACTTTCTCTTTACATAAGTATTAACACTTTGACTGTCCATATTCCCATCCTTATCCAACAAAAAAGAACTTAATATAGTGCTTAAAATATTTTTAGTTTATCACCGCTTAAAAGTCGTTTTGGATACAGCCATGATGAGGATTTCAAATCATGTTCCAATATCATCAATTCACATTATACTGAGGCGGGGCGTAAATCTCACGTCAACTTGAACATTTTTGTGATATATGTTATAAAAATGTTTGTAGGAGAGTGTCCTGCTGAAAAAATGAAAGCTATTTCATAAAATTGTATATTAGAAAGGCGGGGTCCCACCTTTTGCCACAAAGTCTCACCTAAGAGGAGGAAGAAGGGTCCAAATTAAAAAGAATGGATGCTGCTTTACTTTTAAAAAGATAGCCCTTCTATTTTCAGCTATACTATACTAACAAGACCGCATAGTACGTAATGCAGTCTTGTTGACAAAATCATATGAAATATGTTTGTTTTCACAAGTTCCAATTATGACACAAATTTAACAATCAGCACGTAACATTAATCAAGTATATAGCCTATTTAACAAATTAACACAATTATGAAAATGTTATTATTTGTCAATAAGAATCTAATGTAAAATAAAATTTCCATCAGCAGATGTATTATACTCTACTTTTGGAAAATCTGGTATAAATGGAATTGTCATAGTTATTTAGGCATCTCATTTATAAGACTTATTATATGTGTGTTTTTTTTTTAATATATAATTTTTGATTTCGTTTATAACTTTTCGAAATTATTCACCTTGCCAATATTGATGTAAGTTCACTGTTTATTCGCATAATATTGTTTGCATAATAATTTGCAACTTCGCATAATATTTTTGTTTTATTTGTGCGGTATTACTCACGTTTAATTATATCGGATACTCGCGACTAGTTTTCAGTTTTTATTATTTTTTAGTAATAGTCTGTAGCCGTAGTATCACTATCCCGACTATACTTTTACTATTGTTAGTATTAATAACATTTGAAACTTATAATCTTATAGACCCCTATTGTTAGACATATAAGTTTACACCATTATCATAAAAGGTATTGTGTTTTGATATTTAGTATAAATGCGGCTTAAGGGTGGCCCAAGTTTCAGACAACACCGTTACTTAACGTGATGTGAGCTGTGTTCAAACTCCTAGCCTGTCAACCATAAAAAGAGCCATCACGCCCCACTATAACCGACTGGCAATTTTGTACTGCTTCTAAATACAACTATATTACTTATTTAATAAAAACAGTACGACAAAAAACAATCAAAAATATAACTAAGTATTATATACTCATTGATTTTATAACAACCAAATGCAGTCGACTCTTGATAATTCGAACCTCTCTTTAATTCAAATGAATTGTTAAGCCCATAGAAAAACTCTTGAGAAATCAAATCTAGTTAATGGTTTTCGTACACTCTTGTAATAAAACATGTACTAGGTTCAATTAACGCTTAAAAAAATATGTGCACGACCACTAACGCAGGAGCAGGGGGGGGGGGTGCGAGTCGGGCAGGTGTCTTAGTTCAGATAAGTGGTCGTTCGGTTGATCGACGTTCGAATAATCGACGCTCCACGATATTTTATAAATCAATAGCATTTTGAAAAAATATACGTATCCAATAATATGATTGCAATAAAATAATTATGTATGCAGAATAACTTTATGACAAATAACATTATGCGAATGAATAGGAGCAACACTAATGTAAGTTACTGATTTAAAAAAAACCTTGAACATTTAAGGGCAAATTTCTTTTTGCTCGTGTCATTCTAATGAACACAAATTTAACATTAAGTTAATGAAAAAATAATGCTCCATTCTAACTAAAATATTTCAATGCACGTAATGAATTATTTATTTAAGATGTTAGATTCTATTGCTAATATTTCGTTCTAGATAATTATATATTTATGTACATAATTCCCACTAATGTAATTTATTTATATATAAGTGATAGAACATTTTGGTGAATTGTCTGACCAGGAATTTTATTTTTCTGTTAAATGCGTTCTTTATTTTTATTCCATATACTGTAAATGTACTATGATATTTTATTTACTTTAAGTAACTTAAAACTGATATTATTTTTATTTGCACTATCGTGAATGAGCGATTTGTTGATGTGCATATAGGTATAGCTTGATTCTCTTCTGAAAATAAATTATGTATTACAAAATGATTGAGTTTTTATTTTTTAAGTTTCATAAGTCTATATAGGTTCATTTTAAACTAATAGGCCATCGCTCGTAGGCTGTATTGCATCATACATAACTTTTATTCTCAAAGATGGGCTTGACAAAGCTAAAAAATAAGTAAATTTGGCTCGAAGGACCAACATTTAGCTTGCTGAGCTCGAAAAGAAATAATTATTTTGAGTTTTATTTTTCACTTTTTGCAAGAATAGTCGGTACAAGCTTTTACTGGAGTATTTAACTAATCGGCCATCGCTCGTATTCTGTATGACATCTTAACATAACTTTCATCCTGATAGATAGCTTGACAAAGCTAAAAAAGGAAAAAAAAATAGTGTAATATAGTGCTCGAAGGACCAACGCAGAACTCTTAAAAAACTACAAGATAATATTTTATTGATAACACCAAAAATCACAATCAATTAAATGTATAATAAACTAGTAATTTAATAATCTCTTGTTTTTTAATAATGGTCGAAGTTCTAGTACAAGATATCTAGTCAGTCAGTCAGTCCAAGATCTTAGCTTAGATCAGAAACATGCAATAAAATATAAAAAAAGAGCACAATTTACCTCTATCAAACATTATTATATTCTCAAGTCGAACCGTGGAACGAATTTCTGTTTAAAATTACAACGATTGTTCCTATACAAATTTGAGAGAATTATCAACGATTTTTGCGCAAAGCTAAGCTAGAAAGTTCGATAACGATAGACCATAATCAGATCCACCTCACGTGTTCCATCAACGATGACTTTTTAAAGGATTTGCGGGTAGATGATCGCAAAGTTAATGTCGACGTGTCTAAAATCAACTATATTACCGTGTATCTGAACATAAGATAAGAAATTAACGATAGTATCGCACGTTTGGAAAATACCAGTTCAGCCGAAAGATTTACAGAAAGAATCGTTTCATTTCAGATCGGATGTTGGAGCAAACCGCTACCTCAGAAAAGATGCGGACCAATCTCAAAATACTATTCGATCATACAACCATAATCCCTTTCAAGTGGAAAAAAAACTACGCCTGTTTTTACTGCAAAGAAACGTATACTGAATATGCGAACTTTAGAAGGCACACGAAGTCCCACGGACCTTGCTCCAACAAAATCTTAAAACGTTTAAAAATAAATCGAGAAATTATGATAGACGTGTCTGAAATTGTTTGCGAGCTATGTCAGGTTGAATTTAAAAGCCGCGCCGTTGTTGTTGACCATTTAATCGAACGCCATCGCAAAATGTATATTAAGAATATTGGCACACAGTTGGAAGAGTATAGATTAAGGGATTTCAAGTGTCTTCTTTGTGATCAGGAGTTTAATAGTTTTCAAATGTTAGCACGTCACGTACATAGCTCTCATTCGAAAGATCGTTTCGTATGCAATGACTGTGGTAGATTGTTTACAACGGCTGAAAGTATATCTTTACATATTAGGACGCACCATGTTGCTAACGTATTTGCTTGTGTCAGGTGTAGCAAACAATTAGATGAAGAACATTTAAAGAAGCATGGTAAACGCGCTCATTTACGTCAATGTACAGAGTGCGATGGGAAAGTTGAAAACGTGGGTAATCTGAAAAAAGACACCGCGAGAGATAGTATCGATTATAAAAAATGTAGATATTGCTCCAAAGAGCTGGCTTCGGTTATAGAAATGGAATTCCATTCCTTAAATTGCGAATTCAAAGTCTACCAAATCGATACTAATGATGATAAACATTCAAGCAAGAGGTTAAGAAGAAACGCTCTATGTAACCAAATTAGGCGGAATATTCAATGTGTGTTGAATATGTCTACCGCAGTGCCATTTAAATTTAAAGGAAAATACAGCTGTTTCTACTGTTCCCAATGGTTTTCCAATTTCGATGAGTTGATTTCTCATACTCGAACGGAACACCCGGTATGCGAGCTAAAATCGAAGGCCATGCAGACGTGCAAGGGCGAAAAGGCCTGCATCAAGCTTGATATAAATAATCTCGCCTGTAAACTATGCCATCTATCCATGTCCGATCTGAAAAGCTTCGTGGACCACGCTATTGTTCAACACGGCGCGGAATATGACAAATCGGTACCATTCAAAGATTGTTTCGAAACTTTCCACCTTACTCAAGGCAGAATTCCCTGTCCTGAATGCCAAAAGCCTTTCGCGTATTTCGCGACTTTACTGAAGCATTTAGGTGCAGAGCATAACCACCATAAAGCTGTTTGTGCTTATTGCGGTCGTGGTTTCCGTACCACGACCAGTTTGGCTATGCATATATCAAATTCTCACACCGGAATGTGTGAATGTAGCGTTTGTAACATGAAATGCAAGAACTCTGCATCGTTAGCGCGGCACAAGGCTCGTTTTCACGACGCTAAAGATTTCAAATGTCCACAATGTCCGGAGTTATTCGAGACTATATACAAGAAGCAGAATCATTTGATTAAAGCTCATAACGTTGGACACAAGTGTGCGTATTGCGAGAAGTTGTTTACGAGGAATTCTTTTATGATGAATCATGTAAGACGGACACACCTGAAGGAGCGGACTGTGCCTTGCTCTGTGTGTCATGTGAAGTTTTTTGACAGCTATCATATGAAGCTCCATATGGTCAAACACGAAGGCATGAGACGATTCAGATGCGATGTTTGTGGAAAATCATTCTTGAGGGTGAGGAATTTGAAATCTCATATGGATACTCACAAGAAAGCATATTTACATGAAGGAGTTATTTAAATCATTGACTATTGGATCTTTTTACGAATCTCAATAATTTCAATGTAAATTTTGCGAGAACTGGTGTTTGTATTGTAAGATATATTTTTACTTTAGCTAAGGTATTCAGATTTTTACCGTGTACTTATGTACAATCATATTATTCGCACTTGAAATTTTAAATTTAAGTCTAGATCAAGCTTTAAGTTAAATTAATGTAAAATTAATGTTTTATCTCAACTAACAACGAAGTTAAATAATGATCTCATTAGCCATTCTACTAACAGTGAAGCACAAATTGGCTACATAAATAATAATGAAATAAATTATTTGACAAATAATTCTGACTTTTAATGCGTACAACACCATACACTTACACATATATTTTTCGATGATCTCATCAATAGATATTAGGTAAAAACTACAAAAATAATAACAGTTATTAAATAACAAGAAGTAATATTAATAATAATAAATATAAGAATAATAATCCAAAGAATATGTCCAAACTTTGACCCAATTTAAAATAAACCAAAATAAATAAAGTGATTTATAGGAACTGATATCAGAACTTTGATACAATCGCAAAGAGAAGGATTTACATAAGTAAATCTCACTAACGAACACAGAAGTAAAAACTGCCAATTTGGTTGCAGGTGCAAAAATGAATACAGTGGAGGACAAATGTAAGAAAATGGAACTTGCTCGTAAGCTACTTATCAAACGGCGAAACATAGAATATGTTTTACAATACAGCAACGTCACTCCATTTATGTGGCACAAATCTAAGTACAGATGCTTTTACTGTGCTGAACCTATGAAAGACCCGGAAATCTTAAGACGCCATACCGCAGAAGCGCATCAAGACGCCAACCTAGAGCTCATAGTTTATGATAGAACTAAAAACAATAGAAATAAAGATGCCGCCATCAAGATAGATGTCGCTGATATAACGTGCAAGCTCTGCTCTCAGAGTTCTAATTCTTTGGAAGAACTGATACACCATATTATCATAGCACATGATGCAGAATATGATGTCAGCGTTCCTAACTGTCTTCTCCCTTTCAAACTAGACAAAGAACAACCTACTTGTGCGACTTGTAATGAAAAATTTGTATTTTTCGAGTATCTACTCCGGCATGCAAACAAAAATCACCTTTCTCACCAGTATATTTGCGACGTTTGTGGCGTAAGTTTTCAAGGGGAGAATCACCTTAAAATGCATTATAGATACTATCACAGAGACGGTGGTTACACGTGCGAATATTGTGGCATAAGTTTGACTACGCTATCTAAAAAGCTTCTACACGAGAAAAATATTCACGCGGCTAAACTTTCTACGTGTCCTCATTGCCCTGAGACATTTAAAAGTCCGTATATAAAAAAACTTCACATGGCTAATGTTCACGGAGTTGAGGAGCTAAAAATAAAGTGTCCTTATTGTCCGAAAGTGTACCCGCAAGAAAGTATAATGTCACGTCATATGAGACGGGTGCATCTGCGTGAAAAGAATGTAGAATGCGAGGTGTGCGGTGACAAATTTTTCAGTCCATATGACGTTAAATTACATATGGTCAAACACAACGGCGATAAAAAGTTTGTTTGCAACGTGTGTGGGAAGAAATTCTCGAAGAAAAGTAATTTGAACGCTCACGCAGTTCTGCACACTAGGGAGAAAAATTTCTTCTGTCCTGTTTGTGATAAGGCTTTCGCACATCAAACTACTTTGAAGATGCACATCAAGAACCGACATCAACAGAACGATATCGAGACCGGGTATAACATACTTGATGATATGGCTGACAATAATATGGGTGACACTGATGATACGAACATTGTACAAATGGAAGTCATACAAGATGATATAGATAGCGCCGGAGCTATAATTGACCAGTACATTGTCTCGCAATGATTAGAATTAGAACATACAATATCTTTTAAAGTAAATGGGTTCAAATTTCGAGAAGGAACATATAATGTTGCTAACATCTTTAAAGGCGTTATACAACGTCCGCGTGGAATTTAACAAAAAGTTTGTTCAGTTTGCAGAACCAGGTATCAAGTCATAAGTAGAATAGTTATTACTGTTGTGTAATGTGACACTTGACGAGTTCTGGTGGTGGGTTGGGGTAGTGTCTTTGAACATTTTTGGTAATCCCACAGAAACCTAACATTTTTCTTATATAAAAAGTTTTCTATAAGTTAATCCAGGCCATAAACTATATGTGTATCAATGCCGTTTTTGCGTGATTCAGTAAGAAACATCTAAACATACAAACATTCAGACAAAGACGTGTTTGTTGGATAATTATGATTTATGTCGAGATATCGATTATATGTTGAGACAACCTAAGCTTATCAAAGCTTATTTTATTTATCTGATACTATTTATTTATTTTATATTGTTTTATGAATTATGTTTTAATAAACTCTTGATAGTATCAAATCCGATTTTAATTTTCTCGAATTGAATACATATCTCGCTTTGAAAAACACATTCTATAGTGATTGCTTTGGCTAAATCAACATCACTTATCACCTGTCTTTATGAACTGTGACCGGTTCACAAAGACAGGTTGATATTTCAGCCATAACAGCCTTTGCACAACGTCTCCCATACTTTGGATATTCTTATATTTATGAGGACCCTAAAGGTCGCCTTCCTAAAGTGGGACTGGCCCGGCCACGTTAGCCGCATGTCGGGAGATCCTTGCGCCAAATTCACACACAGTGTTTCTATCAGGATGGCAAACGACCTCCTGGACGGCCCAGACGGAGATGGATGGACGAACTTGACTTCTGTTTGAAAGAATGGACTCAGGTAGCAAAAGATAGAGAAAGATGGAAGAAGGGAAGGGAGGCCTTGCCTTGCAGTGAGTCAATACAGGCTGATAATAATGATATATTTATTTAAAAAAATAAAAATAAAATGTGCCATAAGAGATAAGTCAGGGAATGTAAACAGTAGTTAAATTATAACATACAAATAACTTTAAAAATATCTTAGAATTAATACTACCTACACTATTTACTAATTTTAAAAACAACCTAATCTATGAAACCATCATATAGATCAGTCCATAAAGTAGTTGCATAGTAAATGATGCCCATAATAATGAGTATCAAAATTAATAACATCATTTTGAGTTTACTACCATATTATGTAACTAAATATACCATAGTTTATGGACAGTTTTTTTAATGTAAAATTAATGACGAACCAGACGCTCTCCTGATGGTAAAAGATACTGCATGTCCATGACCAGTGCAGGGATATACAGAACTTTGAGTAGAAAAATAAAGTTCAGGGCATCGCTGCTTACGCTCATTTCTTTAAGACATTCGACAGTTAGTCTCAATAACCCTATAATTTTGCTATCTACAGTACCCTTCAAATTGGAACACAGTAATGTTTACGCACGACTGCTTGACGGCAGAATATCTGGCCTACCTAAAGAACCACCCGCTGTCTTTTTCCTTTGACATTTAATTATATCAACATGATTTTGACATTTTTAATGTTACTTTTAAATATGAATGGAATAAATTAAAAGTAAAAAATATAAAAGATTTTATCTGCGTCATGAACTAAAAATTTAAAAATAGATTTACATATTAAGTATTTGGCGTGTAGATACTTACCTATATTCTTAGAAGCTTGAGGAACAGAAGTATAGTTACCTAACCTGTAGTGCCTCAAGCTTATAAGGATATAGGTAAGTACCTACACGCCAAATACTTACCTGTAACTTTGGTGTTATCAATAAAATATGTGTATTTGCTAAGAAGATCTACCACTAAGTAAAACCAATATAAAAACTTAAAATTCAATCTCAATTCTGTGACAATGTTCTCGCGTTTCCCAAATTATTCAATAAGACACCCAGATAAGGTGTACGTAAATTCGAATACTCTCTTTGCAGGCGGAACGAAGAGACAAATACAAAAAAGCGCCCTCGATCGCCTGAGCACTGTCCGAAGAAACATTAGCACCGTGCTACGCTTCTCTAATGTTATACCTTTCAACTGGAATACTAAAGGCTTCCGATGCTTCTACTGCACAAAAACTACCCAAGACTGTTGCTTACTCAAAGATCACACTCTCAAACACGTCTCTGTCAATCTAGATGATTTCATCAACAAACATGTCATCACTAAAGACGTCCCCATCAAAATTGACATAAGCAATCTCGCGTGTAAAGTTTGCAGTATCCCGTTTGCTAGTTTAGAAGACATAATCATACACATAATCGAAAACCATAACGAAACATATGACGCTTCAGTTGGAGTATGCTTCTTCCCGATCATCTTGAACAAAGATGTTATGCAATGTGTTTTATGTGAGAACAGTTACGACAATTTCAACAGCTTAATCGGTCATATGTACAAACAGCATATCAATCATTCTTTTATCTGCCAGATTTGCGGCCTTAGCTTCAAAGATCAGATTCGTTTGAAAAGGCACATTACGAACAGTCACGTTGGCTTTAGATGCACTATTTGTAAGAAAACCTTTAGCGCATTGCACAAATTGGGTAAACACAAGCAAAGGTTTCACGGACAGGTGAAGCTGCATGAATGCGGTTTGTGCAGCGATAAGTTTTTGAACAGTTACCAAGTTAAAGTCCACATGGGGAAAGTTCATAACGTTGAAAAGTATATTATTAAGTGTGAGCATTGTCCTAAAGTGTGCACGACGAAAGGGGCGATGTTACTTCACGTGCAAAGTCTTCATTCTGAGATCAGATACCAGTGTGACTTGTGCGATTATACTACGGGTATCAAATGGTTGATCAAGTTGCATAAACGGAAACATTTCGGTCTGAAAGATTATTCTTGTAGTATTTGTGAGAGACTGTTTGGTAGATCTAGTAATTTGCGGACTCATATGAAAGTGCATACGGGTAAAGTAGGTAGGGTTTGTCGAGTTTGTCGGAAGGGGTTCACGGATTTGCAGTCTTTTGAAAAACATGAACTGGAAGTTCATTATTATGATAATTTTTAGGCATTGATTTTAGAAGATAATTTTAGCTAAAATATTGAAAATTAAACCTAAATAAGTTTTTTTTGTTATACCATTCGAAAACACGTTATGTTCATAGCGAAGACAATAAAGGCAAAACTCGAATTACTTTCAATCATTTTAAATAGTCTCTTGCACTAACATTTTAATACCTACATACGTATTATATACACTTAAATACTCATTAAGCATCGTATCTACATTTAAATGTTCATTTCGTTACATTGGATAAACTAGCAATTTGATTTTATACTTAATCTAATACAGTTTGTGTTACTTTTAAAGCAGAGATAGTATTAAATATTTTTACATGTATCAAACCCTATGACGTTATTGCATGCATTCTGGCCACCTCTAGTAACAATATAATGTAATGGAATTTAAAAAACCTGTTTTCCTTTACAGGAGAACCTAGAGGTGGCCAGAAACTCGTTGCTGTTAAACCAAAAGTCAACACGCTCGTGAAGCCTAAACCAAAAACAGCTATCGTGCCTGTTAAACAAAAAAGTGACATTATCGTAACAGTGAAGCCCAAAATGTGCAAAATTAAAAGCGCACCCGTACTCCCGAAAGCCCATAGCTCATCAGAAGCTATAGACAGAGATTTAGCACCTCCCGTCAACATCTTGGCTAAAAAAGGCCCTAAAAGACTCACAGCCAAAGAAAAACGCAATATCATGATTCGAAATGTCACCCAAGTCTTATTAAAAACCACTGTCATGCCGTTCAGGTGGCTTAAAAGTTCGTACCGATGTTTCTACTGCTACGAAATATTTCAAGAAGCATCAGATCTTAAAGAACATCAAATCACCCATAAAGGATCGGAAGTCATAGAGAAAGCTATGAACAACTATTGGGAACCAGTAGTCTATCTCGATATATCTGAAATGACATGCAAACTCTGTCCTGAACAAATCACAGATCTCTACGATATGATAGACCATTTGGTAGCGAAACATGGTGTTGATTTCAACAAAGATATAGGCACGTGCATGGTTGCGTTTAAGTTAGACAATCTAGATATCACTTGCCTAAGTTGTGGAGCAGCCTTCTTTACTTTCGGACCTCTGCTTTGCCATACAAATAAAGCTCACAAAGGTACGAACGTACTCCTTTGCGAGGTATGCGGACAACATTTTAAACACACGAATTTGTTAAGATTACACGTGAAATCGGTTCACGAAAACGCTAGCATCCCGTGCCCAGATTGTGGCGAGAAATTTCTCACACCGTCGAAATTAAAGACGCATCAGAAAACTATGCATTTCGTGGAGAAGAAGTACAAATGTCTGGTTTGCACAGAAACGTTTCAGAGTCACTATAAGCGTTCCAGGCACATGGCGACAGAACACGAGAATAGGAAAGTTATCAAGTGTCTCCAATGTCCTAGAACTTTCATATTCAGAAGTATGATGATGACACACCTGAGAGACACCCATCTCAAGGTTCGCAACCACATGTGCAGTGTTTGCGGTTGGAGAGCATTCAACAGCAATAGGTTAAAGAATCATATGTACAAGCACAGTGGTGAGAAGAATTTTAAATGCGAGGTGTGCGATAAGGCATTTTCGACGAGGAAGATCATGATGGCACATTTCACGAGGATGCACAAAACTCCACAACAACCGGTCGTATCTTACGGAAATCCTTATGGCCAGCAATGAAAACAATAACAGTATTAAATATACGAAATCGAGAATAACTGGATAGGTGAAACTTTTAAAGCATAACTAAAAATCAAATTATAAAAGAGATATTGAGACGTAAGACAAGGGGATTATCTCCCCTAAATTGTTCATAAACATATAAGAGGATATGTAATTAAAAGCTTGATAGGTGGAATGGCCACTCTTATAAAGCAAAACAAAAATCAAATTAAAGAAATTCGTTAAATCAATGATTCGCTTGATCTCTTTTCGAAATATATTCATCTACGTTGAGGCGTAAGACAAGGGAACGCTATTTCCCCATAATTGTTCACGAACGCATTAGATGATATGATACTAAACTTGGCAGGGCGGGGCATCAATGAATAAATATCGTAGGACTTATCACACGGCGTCTTGTAGCCCCAAACTAAGCAGAGCTTCTACAAAGGGAAACAGATAACTGACAGAATACTTATTAACCTTTTTTGTCGTAAATATATACTCTAAATACAGAGTCCGTTTGACTTCCAATATGGAGGTTCTGTGTTCGAGCCCCACGGCACGCACCTCTCTCTTGTCTAAGTTATGTGGGTATTGCCTATAACTTCAAAAACTTAAGAAAAACATCGTGACGAAGCCTACATATCTGAGAGTTCTAAAGTTTTGAAACAAATTTAAATTTATTCCTAATTAAATTTAAACATTTAACTTATATACATTTTTGTAATCCTCTTTTAATTGCCTTTATTTAAAACCCTAATTGATATGTTTGTTTTTTTTTAATAATCGTATTCCTATTTCGCGCCAAAAATACACTATCTTTTTTTTAAATCTAACTATACCTTAATTGTATACTACGTACCACACTTAACGATGCCTTACTTAAAGAAATTTACATACAAGATGCGCGCGAAAAATATAACCCTTCTTTGGCAGTCGGGTAAAAACAAGTGTCAAGTTTAAAATCCAGTGTGCCCGTAGCATATATTTTTTTTAAATTCTTTAATGCGTAAACAATAGGCAAACTTATGAAGAAAAAACGGTTCCATTTATTCCCGCTAGAGGCTCTATCTCATTTTCCATATATTTTTCTATCGTTTTTTTCTTATTAGAGCCAAAAATCGCAAGTACTACTCCGTCAGCTTCACTTATATCGTTGTACATAACTATGTGTGAGCATTGTGAATGTATTTATAAAATAAATGTATGTGCTTAATAAAGGTCTTTATCTGTAAAATGTATATTTATTTATCTTGGTAATAATAATTGGCTAAAAAAAAAGCAAAAATAGTGATGCTCTGGGCGTTCTATTTCTCAATATTGGAGACGAAACAGTGACATCTCTTGAGCATATAAGGAACTAAGTAAGCCCGTGTCGTGTTACATACCAGTTTACAGCTATTTGCCATAGATGGCGTTGATACCTACGCTCATCATGAGCTTTTTGTTAAAAAAGATGTTTTTTTCTTAAAGTTTGTGACATCTTATGTTTTGTTCTATCGTGCAATATTTATTTTGTAATATTATAAAATAAATTAACAAATAGATGAACAATTTTTATGTTACATGGTCAAATTATACGATAAAAAAATATACATAATCTACATTTTTGTAGCGACGATAATTCAGTGATTAGCGCAGTCGGTTTATACGCTGAAGGGCGTGGGTTCAAACCTCAACAATGACCTTGAGCTGCCGGTGAAGGAAAACATGGTGGTACTCTCTAGTACTTGGTTGGCTAAATACCACCCTCAATTTGAAAATCTGGTGCCAAGCACGTAACAGTGTGTTCCGGTGGCCTCAATTGAGAGCCAGTTCCATTTCCAGTTTACCATCTTCGACCACACCGTCGCTTAACATCAGATGAGCTGTGGTCAATCACCTAGCCTGTCAACCATAAAAAAAAATGTATGAAGTATAAAATGACCAGTTAATAGTAACAGTGGTTGGCGCGGTCGCTTCGCACGCCGCAGGGCGTGGGTTCGAATCCAAATGGAATTGACAAGCAGTCGGTATGTCACGTGGACAGTTTTTGTCAATCACGCATTTTGGATGCACTGTACACAAAAACAAAAACTACAGCAAAAACAACGATAACGTCAAAATTAATTTGATCTAAAAAGTCTTACTAAAAGCAAGCGCTTTTCGTTTTAGATTGTAATTACTATAAGTGTCACTAGATGGCGCTCAAATGATTTATCACCGTTCTCCATACAAGTATGTGATAATGTTGCAGAATCTGAATCGCGGTAGCGAAGTTTTTCATGTCGTTTAGCATGTATACAAGTAAAGTTACAGAGCAATTGTACTTGCTTCGGCAGTACATATACTAAAATTGGAACGATACAGAGAAGATTAGCATGGCCCCTGCGCAAGGATGACACGCAAAATCGTGAAGCGTTCCACATTTTTTGATGATTTTTTTTATTACTTTCAAACTTGATTTTTCTGTTTTACTTTAATGTATAGCTTGACTGAGTTTTAGCTTCGATCGATTTTATATACAAAATATTTTCTAAACTTTTGTATAGTACATTTTCACGATATAAGTAATTATGATAAAAATATGACATCTAAAAATCTTAATATATATAAATCTTGTGTACGTGTGTTTGTCACTTAACTCCTCCTAAACGGTTGGACAGATTTGGAAAAAATTTTGTTTGTATATTTCAATGGGTTTCTGGATGATTTAAAAATACAATTGGACCCGGTAGGTGGCGCTGCTGTAGGTATGACTGTTGAGTATTAGACGATACGAAGTTCGCCGGGTAAGCTAGAAACTTAATAAATAAATATTAACTTTTATCTTAATGCTCCTATCCTCTCTTTTAAACATTGCTGTGCCCGACAGGGTTAATTTTTTTTAAATGATTCGAGCGAGACGCGGGGCGGGTACCACCGCTGTACCAGATATTCTGCCGCCAAGCAGTAGTGTGTAAACATTACTGTGTTCCGGTTTTAGCGAATTTCCAGGGCTATTGAGACTTAACTAACGAAAGTCTCAAAGTAATGAGCGCTAAAGCAGCTATGCCTCGAACTTTATTTCGTTACTCAAAGTTCTCTGTATCGCTGCAATGGTCAGGCGTTATCTATTACCGTTAGGAGAACGTATCGCTCGTCTTATTACGATTACAATAAAAAAGAAAAAAAAAATAACATGAAGTTATTTTGTTGATTCTTCCAACACAATGGTGAGATTTGTCTCTTTGCCTCTAATCCATCATGAGATTTTTCATAATGAGTATTTTTTGTGTTAATACGTTTATCTGTAGATACTTAATTGTGATCAGTTTAAATTAAAAAACAATTCGCTTAATTATTATTATTTAAGACTTTTCTATTTTTATATAATATCCCAACTATAAGCTTGAGCTAGAAGGAAAAACATCGTGAGGAAACCATAGCATGGTGGTAGGGTATTTTCTAGTACTCGGCTGGCTAGCTACCACCCTCAAGTTGAAAATCTGTCGCCAAGCATCTAACGGTGTGTTCCGGCAGCTTCACTTAAGAACTAACTCCATTCCAGGCTAGGTGTGTTTACCATCTTCAACCACACCGTCACTCAACATCAGGTGAGCTGTGGTCAAAACACCAACCCCGCCAAACGGAGAAAAAAAGACAGATTTTAGTGTAGAATCACAGTCAAAAAATAGAACAATAGAATACTTAAATATGAAATACTAAAATTCAAACTGTTTCTAAAAAAAACTGATATTTGCCATGACCCTCCCCCCTTCTCCCAAACACGAGATTGGGTTATACCGACCCCCTCTACATAAATTTAGTTTCTTATTCTTATTCTAATAAGTCCTGCACTGACGTCCCGCTTGGGGTGTTTTGTGCATTTCCCCCTACCAGCGTCTACCCGAGCCAACCTAGCTCCTTGAAGTATCGGAACGAGGCCTAGGGCGCTGGCATAGTAGCTCCAGTGAGTTCGGTGGAAAGTTTGATGACGTTGATGATGAGAAACAAGCGAGGTGTTGCGGCGACATGGGTGATAGCCGAGCAGCTTCATGCAGCCTAGTAGCAATTCTAGTGGCTTCTGTGGCTTTGCAATGCAAAAGCACATGCTCTACCGTTTAATTTTCTTGCAAGTGCGGACTATCCGTGGCTCCCAGTTTAAAGAGGTGACTATTCAAGTTGTAATGACCGGTTACGAGGCCTACTAAGAGACGAAGGTCCTGTCGTTGCAACTTCAATAGATTGTTAGTAATCTTCCTGTTAAGAATTGGAAAGGCGGTCTTACCATGTTTACAGTCGTCTTTATAAATTTGGTTTAAAATGTTATTTGTACGTTGATACGGAGCAACGCGTACCAGAAAAAAATTCAAAACTAATGTTCAAAGGGTTAGACAATGATTGCACGTTACCCAATGACAACACTGCGAAATTAAGAGCATCCATTTTCATTCCAGGACCAATAAGCAGTCGTACTCAAGATAAGCTGACCGACAGCTCAGAATCTGAAAATGAACCGCAAAACATTGACAAAAGACTTTTGGCAATGAGGGAAAACGTCACAAAAGTGGTCCTTAACTCAACTGCCATGCCATTCCGGTGGTTGACCACATCGTATAGATGCTTCTACTGCTACGATATATTCGATACAGTCCCAGAATTGAAAGCCCACAATCTTCTCCACGATAGAAGTGAAATCACGAAGACGATGGAGAAATATTGGGAAAATGATGTTTTTGTTGACATATCACAGCTTTCCTGCTCAGAATGTTCCGAAGACTGTGAAAGTTTAAACGATCTTGTTGATCATTTAATGATAGAACACGGCGTAGATTATGACTATGAGACGAAATTTTGTTTCAAACCTTTCATATTGAAGGACAATGAGGTCATTTGTGGTGTCTGCGATGCAAGCTTCAAGTTATTTACCCAGCTACTCCTTCACGCGACAAAGGAGCATAGAAATCCGAAAGACTATATTTGCGATATCTGTGGAAGATCATTTAAGAAACATCAATACAAGATGCATGTGCAAAATGAACATAGAAGAAAGAACGTCAATTGCACGCAGTGCGGCGAAGCCTTCAGTTTGTACGCGATGCGGACCCATATGATCAAAGCCCACGGCAAAAAAGTCAAATGCAAGATATGCAGCGAGACTTTTCCTACTTATTACAAAAAGCAGCGACACATGACCACGGTGCATCGAACTCGAAGCGAGATCAAGTGCCCTCACTGCCCCAAAATATTCTTCTTTCAAAGCTCTTTGACGAGACACGTGAAAGAGATGCATCTGAAAGAGAAAAATGCTATGTGCAATATATGCGGCTGGATAACATACGCTCGCAATCAATTGGAATATCACATGCTGAAACATAAGGAAACAAAAGATATTTCGTGCAAATTTTGCAGCAAGATGTTTAAAGACAAGAAATATTTGAGACAACATTATCAAAAAGCACACGATGAAGAGTTGAGAGAAGAGAATGAAGAGCTTTGGGAGAACAATGTGGAATAGAACTTGAGTACAGGGCTTGGAAACCGGGTTAAAAATTCGAACCGGTTAAGGCCTAAGAACATGATAACTTTATTTTTCAGTTTTGTTCTTTTTCAACCCAAATTTAAGGGTTTATGTTCAGTAAATTTCGTAATATAAGTTTTGTGGAATAAACCGATATATAACGGTATTTGCCACCCGCGCACCCCCTTCTTTAAATGTGCAATCGTCTTTTGTAGCATCCACACCCTGTCCATATGGCAATGTAGGTGCGTACCGCGTCTCGCGGAATAAACCGGTTAATAAAGGTTTTAATAACGCTCTTTTAACGATTACGCTCCGGACGAAACAATCAATGAAACCGGTTTTTACCGTTTTAAATTCGGTTAATTTTAAACCGGTTTCAAGCCTTGCTTGAGTACAAAGAATTGAGAAACCATATCTACATAAAACAAAGTCGCTTCCCGCCGTCTGTACGCTTGAATCTTTTAAACTACGCAACGGATTTTAATGCGATTTCCATCAATAGACAGAGTGATTTAAGAGGAAGGTTTATATGTAATACATGCATATTATAGTAGAGGAAATCTGAAAATTTTAAAGATTTGTAATGTGATGTAAAAGACATGTTCTTGTGCGCTTACATTGCAAACACTGACTAAACCTTATAGTAGTGGAGCCCACGATGCTAAATGGGGATTTACTCGAGCAATATAGATATCTATTGGGTTGCAAAGCTTAAGCAATAAAAAGAAAAAAATGTTATATAATGTATACCTTTTCAGCGGTGGGGGAGCGGCTACAGATTTTCAAAAAATGTAAAACAAAAACTGTTGCATGGACATACTCAAATCTGTCAGATATTGACAGCATCCATGTCCTACGTATGTTTAATAATGTTCATTATGTTAATCTGATCGTTTGCGTAAGGGTTGAAAATGAAAAAATAAAAAAATACCGAGCGCGTCAGATTTTCTGAGGGGATGATAAGTGAACCTAAAAAAAGCTCTCATTCAATAATCTGACGATTTGAATGTGACGCAAACTCATATTACGAAATAGATCAAAATAATGTACCACGTTAGTATATCTACTTCGCACCTGTGCGAAACTGGGGCGGGTAGCTAGTAGAATGATAAACGTTTTCAATTAATATGTATACTACCTGACTACTACGTGGTTTCTGACTATGTGCCTTCTTAGTAAGCTTAAAGTAGCACAACGAGCTATGGAGAGGGCTATGCTCGGAGTTTCCCTACGAGATCGAATCAGAAATGAGGAGATCCGTAGGCGAACTAAAGTAACCGACATAGCCCAGCGCATTAGCAAGTTGAAGTGGTTGTGGGCAGGGCACATAGCACGCAGAACTGATGGCCGATGGGGCTGCAAAGTTCTAGAGTGGAGACCACGGACCGGCAAGCGCAGCGTAGGACGTCCACCCACAAGGTGGACAGACGACCTAATAAAGACCGCAGGAACGCGCTGGATGCGAGCCGCTTCCAACCGGTCTTTATGGAAGTCAATGGGGGAGGCCTATGTCCTGCAGTGGACGTCATGCGGCTGATGATGATGATGATACTACCTGAAACCCGCGACTTCGTTCGCGTGGAATTTAGCAAAAAAATCAGCATTATTATATTCTGTTCGCATAATTTACGAAAATTACTAATCTATCTATTAATCTAATACCTTTAAACGAGCAATTCTCGTATATTTGTATATATATAATCTGACTTTCGGAAACGGCTCCAACGATTTTCATGCAATTTAGTATGCAGGGGGTTTCGGAGGCGATAAATCGATCTAGCTAGGTTTAATTTTTAGAAAACTTCGTTTTATCCATGTTTTCAGCCGAGCAAAGTTCGGTCATCCTGGTACTTATTATAATGGCTTAAAATGTATTTGAAGCTTCCACTAACTGCGAAGCGAAGCGCTCATTCTCTAGGATGTCGTATGTAGTAAACAAATATAGGACAACAAACTCAAACTATTGACTTAACAAAGGACTTACAATGTGATAAATTTGCGGCGCAAAAATATTGCTTTATAAATAAAGTATCAAATTTAACTACACATAACCTGTTGATTTCTTTTGTGATAATGTCTGTCAGTTGCTGTTTGTGTCTAAAGCACAAATAAAGGAAGGAATAATTACACTATTTGATTTTCCTCTTTTTTCCTAATCCGTGTACCTAGTAGGTACACATTATCGAAAACAGGTTTTTGACAAAATGGCAATTGGTTGTTTTTTTATGGCTGTCAGGCTAGGTGTTTGATCACAGCTCACCTGATGTGAAGTGACGGTATGGTCGAAGATGGTAAAGCACACCTAGCCTGGAATGGAACTGGCTCTCAAGTGAGGCTGCCGGAACACACCGTTAGATGCTTGGCAGCAGATTTTCAACTTGAGGGTGGTAGCTAGCCAGCCGAGTACTAGAAAGTACCCTACCACCACGCTATGGTTTCCTCACGATGTTTTTCTTCACCGGCAGCTCAAGCTCATTTTTGGGGTTTGAACCCACGCCCTTCGGCATGCGAACTTACCGCGCTAACCACTGAGCCATTATCGCTATAAAATTTAGGCAGTTGTATTAACCCAGGGACCCACAAACTCCAGGCTGCGCCACCAAACTGTAGGTATCCCACGTTTTTCTTAACTTCATGTTCCTGAGTGACCTCCCGCTATAAAAGCAAATATATAGAGGTTTTCTCGTCAAAATGTTGAGAGTAGTTTCTCGTACTATCAAATAACACTTCAACATAAGAATTACTTTCGATTTTTTCTTTACAGGTTTCGAAATCTTCAATAGCGTATCGCCGTGTCGACGGAAAGACGACCTAGTGAAGTTATTGACAATTATCATCGAGAACTCCACAGTTGTACCTTTTCGATGGCATTGCAGTAAGTACATGTGTTTCTACTGCGGGTGCCCGTTCGACGACAGCGTACAATTAAAAAAACACAATACAGAAGAACACAGCGACACAAAAATACGGAGCGCATTCAGAACTCTACTCAGAAACAGCAGAATCAAGTTAGACATATCAATAATCAAATGCACGATTTGTTACGTGCAGTTTACGAAGCTCGATAACCTTATCGACCATTTTGGAGACGCGCACGATTTCAAAATCGATCCTAGTTTGAAAACGGAACTGTTCGCTTTCAAATTATCCGAGAAAAAGATGACGTGCGAGGAATGTGGAGAAGAATTCCAGTTCTTTGGCTCTTTACTTAAGCATTCACATTCGTTTCACAATAAAAATGAACCTTATATCTGCGAGATATGTGGCATGGGTTTCGTGGCTAAAGCCAACGTCACATCTCATGTAAGAAACGTTCATGCAAAAGAAGTTCCATGCAACAAATGCGTCGATGGAAACTGCGAGCATTTAAAAAAGAATTGCGTAAAAAAATGCTCGAAATGTTCCGAAATTTTGCCAACCTTATACTTGTATAAACGTCATATGGCGATCGTGCATGACGTAAAGAATCATCAATTTGCGTGTGACTTATGCCCGCGTGTGTTTACAATAAGATATCAACTTTTAAAACATAAACAGAGGGTACATTTGAAACAGAGGAGTTTTGCCTGCGAAATATGTGGGTACAGAGCTTCTAGTAAGGAATATTTGACCCGGCACATGGTGTGCCATGATGACGCGAGACCATTCGAATGCGAGTTTTGTAAAAAAGCGTTCCAGAGGAAAAAGACGTTGGAGTTTCATAGAAGGATTCATACGAATGATAAGAGGTGTGTCTGCAAGGAGTGTGGTAAGGCTTTTGTACAAACGACGAGCTTGAAGTTACATTACAGAGTGCATCATCCAAAAGACGGTAGCTAAGTGACTTTGGACTTTTTTTTAACGCTGACAGGCAGGCAGTTGGCCACAACTCACCTGATGTTAAATGACGGTGTGGTCGAAGATGGTAAAGCACACCTAGCCTGGAATAGAACTGGCTCTCAAGTGAGGCTGCCGGAACACACCGTTAGATGCTTGGCGGCAGATTTTCAACTTGAGGATGGTAGCTAGCCAGCCGAGTACTAGAAAGTACCCTACCAACACGCTGTGGTTTCCTTACGATGTTTTCCTTCACCGGCAGCTCATGCTCATTGTTGGGGTTTGAACCCACGCCCTTCGGCATGCGAACCGACCGCGCTAACCACTGAGCTATCATCGCTACATTAAAAAAAACTCTTTTTTTTTGGCATGGCACTATGTGCATTCTGCAAGTTTCAATGTTTCTGTATTTTGTGTACAGTTTTCAGTTTCTTTATCTTTATAGTCAAAGTCCATTCCGTACCAGTCAAATCTAGTCATGCTAAAGTAAAGTGGCGACTTTACTATAAGCTTCGATGGAGTTTTGGAAGCAACATTAAAAGTCATGTTTCACCATATTATATCACTTTCCCACACTCACGCTTGTTATTCGGCATTTTATGAATAAAACACCACTATTTTTATACTTAGGAAAAAAATACAATGGGGCTACGACTCTTTCGGCGTTCCCGCCAAAACTCCGACTTTGACTTTTTTTTCTCTTTCTTCTTGGCATCGCACTTTGTGCATTCTGCCAGTTTCAATGTTTCTATATTTTGTAAGTAGTCTTCATTTTTCAACTTCTTTATCATCTATAGTTACAGTCAAAGTCTAGTCTTGATCAAGTCCAGTCGGTCCCAGTCAAATCAAGTCATGCCTTAGTAAAGTAGTGGCGACTTTACTATAAGTTTCTGGATGAAGTTTTGGAAGCAACACGAAAAGTCATGTTTAACCACATTATATCATTCTCCCACACTCGCGCTTGTAATTCGGCACTTTATAAATAAAACACCACTATTTTTATGCATAAAAGCTCGGAAAAACACTAGTTTTAGAAAAAAGTACAATGGGGCGACACGACGCTCACCGTGTTCCCGCCAAAAAACCGACTTGGACTTGTTCAGCTGTTTGGTATTGCCATCTAAGAAATTCACCAAGAAAAAAGGGTAATCAAAACATAGGGCAGTCTTTAATGCCAATCTTTTACCTGCATTTATATCATAAAATATAATATTATAAAACTAAGAAATAATTTAAATATGTACAGCTTTTACTACATAACATTTAAATAAAATCACCGCTTCTGATTTTTTTAAATGAAATATTATTATTTTCATAATACCTTGTCCAGGTTCAGTTCGAATTTTATAGGGACACATAATGTGTTTTATTTTAAAGCATATACAGTCAAAATCTGTTATAACGACATCGAAGGGACTACTTATATTGAGTCGTAAAAACCGATAGTTGTAACAACCGGTGACAGGTATTAATAGGAAAGATAATATGTATATTCATGTAGGAAACGTTGAATCCAACTAGACGAGCAAACAAAATCTTCACCAAAACGTTGAGCAAAATCGTTTGCTTTTTGTTGAAGAATTGGTCCATTTATTGGCACATTATTTGTCCTTTGATATTTAAACCACTTTAACAAAGCTTCCTCAATCTTCGTATGCCGCTTTGTTCTGGCTCGTTTCATTTTCAAAAAATTCTAGTCGTAAAGGATTTGAATTTTCTCCCTTTCTTTCCAAATGGTTGAAATTGTCGAGTGGGATACACCATATTCTTTTGCCAGGTCTTTGTTTGGAATTCCTTTCTCTAGCTTTGAAATAATATGCGATTTTTCTTCGATACTGATTTGTTTTCTTTTTTGCGACATGTTACAATTTTCACAGCTAACTCAACAATAATGTTTTGGTGCGTCTTGTGTAAAAATAAGTAACAAACTGACTTAAGAGATATGACGAAGCGGGCCTTGAGGCTACGGCATGCATGTGCTTTGTTTCTAAGAATTACAAAAGACCCTAAACTTTGTTTACTTTTACGATAATAGCCATTGACTATTATACTGTGCCAGATGTGGATACAGTTACCTATTCAAATTGTTTACAATACAGCTGAGCCGGTCGTTCTACAGATATAATTCTCCGAAAACATTAACCAAATGTGGTCGCTTAATGCGGTATGTCGTAGTAAACAATGTCGTAAAAACCAATGTTTTAGATAAGGCGGTCATATAACATTCAGCCAGGACCTTTGATTTTGGTAAATTTAACCGGTATGTGGTTCTAAACGATGTCGCCATAAACGGTTTTGACTGTACTTACAGATTGATTCCATAGAAATTACATGAAAAATCGGTTGAGTAGTTTGATTTTAAACCATAATACGTAAAACCTAGCGGTGTTCCAGCTTAGGGTCATAGAGTCGATTATTATTTTTAATTGTAAATTCATGTTTTTAATTCAATCATACTTTTATTCCACAAAATGTTCTCGTTCAGAGTGGGAATCGAACCCACGCCCTACAGGAGATATACTACCAATGAGTCAATAGGGCTGAAAAATTGTACATTTGTTTATTCTTATCGTAAAATATCTACTTTTGTTGCAGTTATATTAAGTATTTATAGAAATAAAATAAAACACTATACTTGGATTACGTCTTTTATTTCATAAAAAATATTCTTAATTATCACACTAGGATATTTACAATGAAATAAGTTGCTATAAAAAATCTATATCACTCATTTCACGATACAAGCTTAGGAAGAGCTTGTCGACAGGAATTTAAAAAACGCTGCTTCAAATTTGGTCAGGTTCAACAAACTTTTTTCGATGAAATAGCCGATTTTTGGACGATTTCATAATTGGGCCCATTGTTCCTGCTCGTAATTATGAGTACCATTTCGGGCTAGTACAGCACTAGCATATAACCACTAAAAACTTTTAAAATAAAAGCCTCTACACACTAAAACTGCCTGTCCTGAAATTTAGTAAACAATTCGGTATGTAAAGTTTTTTTATTTATATATTGTATATTTTTTTACTGACAGTAAACTTTAAACACTTAACTTTACTTTTAACAGTTAACTTTATTATATGAAACTAATTTGAATATTTTGGCTTTCTATGCAGTAGTTGATTTTTACACGTTTTCAAACTTTTTATAGCGATGATGTCATAAAGTAGGCTGAATATTTGTATACCCTTGCCATGTTAAACAAAAAAGTATATATAGCTATTTTGACACATTTGATTGACTTTGACAATTGACATGAAGTAAACAAATCTTATATCATAGCCTCATAAAAGCGATATCAGAGTCCGAATAACGTTTAAAGTAAAATAATACAGATATTTTTATCAATGAAGCGAAAAACAACTCGACGTACGTGTATGGAAGAGGTTATTATGGCTGCCGTTGACTTTTTTTTTTTCTCTTTCTTCTTGGCATCGCACTCTGTGCATTCTGCCAGTTTCAATGTTGCTATATTTTGTGAGTAGTCTTCATTTTTCAGTTTCTTTATCATCTATAGTTACAGTCAAAGTCTAGTCTTGATCAAGTCCAGTCGGTCCCAGTCAAATCAAGTCATGCCTTAGTAAAGTAGTGGCGACTTTACTATAAGCTTCTGGGTGGAGTTTTGGGAGCAACACGAAAAGTCATGTTTAACCACATTATATCATTATCCCACACTCGCGCTTGTAATTCAGCACTTTATAAATAAAACACCACTATTTTTATGCGTAAAAGCTCGAAAAAACACTAGTTTTAGAAAAAAATACAATGGGGCGACACGACGCTCACCGCGTTCCCGCCAAAACTCGCCGTTGACTTGACGTTGACAGATTTTGTTTTGATTTGCCATTGCATTTTTAGGCACTGAACGTAGCCCTATACAGCCCACTATGTGACGTCATTAGAGATCAATTAAAAGTCAAGTTTTATTAAAATAAACCCCATCTCACAGTTTAAAGAGTTTTAAACGTAAAAATAATGTATAGGAATGTAATATTTCGAAATGGTTTTGGAATTAATTAAGTATTTTTTCTTTACATACCGAATTCCACGCATCGCTGAACCCTATCTAGCCGATACAATCCAAAAGAACGCAGCTTTTACAGTTCTGTGACGCGCAACTCAAGGCGAAGGAACCACATGCACTTGTAGGGCCTGCGTGTCCGCCTACATCATGACGTCACAAAACACCTACGTAGCATATAAGATATCATTATAAGTATAACCGACCTTACGCTTCAGTCAGTCGTATACTGAAGTGCTAATAAAGCACACGTACATTAACCACATAAAGTATTTCATTCACGCGCCCAATTTAGGACTCCTTCTGATATACAAGTAACTCTACCATATAAAAACGTCCTAAACACTCATTATAGGAACAAATAATGCTATGACTAAAGATAGTATGTTCGTAGAACAGTCTTACAGACCCAAGGTAACTTTGCCGAATTGGCGACGCGAGCAAAACTGCGGGTAGTTTTAAAAATAAGATGGTTTTGGTATGAAGAAGCTTTTACATGACAAAAACACGACAAATATTTACAAATTGATGTCTTTTATTGACTAGATGTTAAATAAATAAATAAATAATGTACAACATGGTCATACCTTAAATTATGAGCTTACAGAAGTTATTTTTTTGTCATTTTATTGTTACTATACGCTTCGACCAAAATAAGTCTTAAATTGAGAGGACTTCTTAAAATAGAAAGTGTTCAAACTATGGATTAAGAAAAAAGGTGAATTGTGTCCCCCAAGTGAAAATAAATAACCAATACAGACATTTTACGTGGCTCAGCGTTTTTTGTAGTTGACAGTCTAGCTTGATCATTAGTGATTATTGTAAACACACCTGGAATGGGACTGGCTCTCAAGTGAAGCTGCCGGAACACACCGTTAGGTGCTTGGCGGCAGATTTTCAACTTGAGGCTAGCCAGCCGAGTACTAGAAAGTACCCTACCACCATGCAACCAAAACCAAACCAAACCAAAGGCGGAACCAATTCACCAATGTGCATAGCTAGATCGCGCAATGTTGGAAAATCATCATTAGAAACTATTTTCCAAGAATTTACAAAATATCGCTCGCGAGTATTTGTGGTGGTGTCGGCGTAAAAATTGTACCCCACCTTCTCTACCCGTGGTTGCCGTAAGAGTCGGCTAAGGGATGTAATCCGGAAGATGGGCAGCAGCGTCTTCCTTGAACAATCACACCCCCAGGAGGAGGCCTATGTCCAGCAGTGGACGTCCTATGGATGATGATGTGAACCGAACTATCAGGTGGCTAACTATCACTAAGCAGTGCGGCGATGTTTGGCCGTCCATTTTTTTTTAAATTTAACATATTCTCTTCACGAAACCGAGGTCCGTGACCTTTGTCAACTTTTTATTTACAATATTTTTACTTTATATACAATACAGGGAGAGGAAAGTTATTTAAATTAATCTTAATCTAATGTATTTTCATCAAGAGCGGTTACCAACAAACTTTATTTGATTTAAAAAAAAAACTGCAATGCAATATTACGAAGCTTTGTACACGTATTATTGGCCTTACAATATTGGTACAATTAATGTCGTGCAATATTGTGGTCGTGCATTATTGCCTATCATTTCCATCAACATATCTAAAGTTCCAACCACCCTTTTTCTTCATTCAAAGTTTAATAATTACTGATATTTCTCACAAAACAGCTCAGAATGCTTTCTTACTCCGCTGTGGAAGTATGGAGTCTTTCGCGAAACTGAAGAACGAAAGCAGGCTGTATCTCTTGGACTTTCGCGATAAATAGTCTGTTAAAACGTTGTTGTCACCTGAAAACAGATAAAACATGTTTTTCAGAGCAATGTACAGAGGCGGTGTAAGGCGTGGGCGACGTGGGCCACTGCCTACGGCCTCGCAGTCCGAGGGGCCTCGCGCCTCGAAGGCTTATACATTACCGATACATAAACGATTACTCTTACGATTATTATTGTCAATTTTATTTTTAACACATCTGCTGGCGTCGTTTCTCTTTTGCGGGGAATCCTGCCGGCCAGAGCTGGAGATTCCGATTCTGTTTGTTTGTTCAACTTTTGATAGCTACTCTTCCATTCCCTGTTCGCTGTACGTTACTTGCTCATACCAGCCCATAGTCAAGATGATTACAAAATAAAAGCAATGGACAGCGAACAATGAATGGAATGTAGTAACATACATGTTCGAAGAAGAGAAGAGGGCCTCGCGAAATTTACCCTGCCCACATCAAATTAAAGTCTTGCCCCGACACTAGCAATGTATATCCCGTCGGAAATATCTGTGGACCTCGCTGGAATGCGCTTCCCCTCGCGCTGCCCCGCACCTCGCCCCGTGTTGGCCTATCCAGTGTTGCCAACGCAAGCGTCGACGCACATGCATTATTCTCGATTTCGTAATAGTACATTGTTACCCTAGGGGTGAAAGTAACTTTTTAGTCCTGAGACGGTAGTACCCTATAGTTCGAGGGACTAAATAAGTCTTAACCCCGAGGTCATTACGAATAGTAAAAATAAAAACATGAATTAGCTAAAGAAACGAATCAAACAAATGAACATCGGTTTGCCGCTTTCCCGCCGTTTTTTCTGTGGCCGGCCAGCTATTCAGACATTATTTTTAATTTTTAACCGAATTCAAAAAAGGTGTATATCCTAAGTTCAACCTGTGTTTTTTAATATTTTATTTTATTTTATTAATATTAGGGAAATTTACAGCTAGGTACGTACAATTAGTTTATCTTTAAAATTTTATAAGGCCAATTATAAATTTCCACAAACAATTGAACATTAAAAAGCTTTTCTAGTAAGTCACTAATATATACTCTCTGTTTGCGCTAAACGTCTTTAATAGATTGTTTACGTATAACAGGTACATGGCGATAGTTATATCTATTTCCCTCCATCCTACCTGTATCCCCTCTCTGTCCTTAACACCGACACTCATCGACGGTTCGTTGCGGAAGTGCAACGTACAACATAGTTAATACATTTGGTCCAATACCAATAGACGTGATCCGCCGTTAATTGTGGAGTTTGTTCAGTGCCTTGTGAAGTGGACGCTCCGGAGCTCCTGGAGTACGCTACCGGGAAGAACTGTGAGTCCTGCCCCTTCCTTTTTATTTTCTTTTCCCTCTGACTGTCGCCGTGTGTTATTTGTGATCCTTCGCGCACGCACTCTCAAACTACTCAAACTGGTTACTCACTATCGTAGTATGTACCTAGACGACCTCCTGCTAAGTATATCTACCAATAAATTAATATCGTGAACACTTAGTTAAGCTACGTCAAGAGATATAGAGGTATTAAAAGTGTCCTACCTATCAGAGGTTGTGTCTCGCCTGTGGTTGGTAGCACGTAGTCGTTCGCAGACAGAGAGACGAACAAAGCGAACGGGACCACCCACAAGCAGAGCGTGAAATACGCTAGAGTCTGGAAAAGAACAAATAGTCCAGTGAGGGTTTTTGCCCTACAAAAGGTGGTGTAGTAACAATTTTGAAATATGTCGCTAATGTACTCTAATAAATAAATATTGTAGGACACATTACAAACAGCGCCATCTGACCCCAAACTAAGCAGAGCTTGTGTGATGGAAGTCAGATAACTGATAGAATACATAAATACTTTTTTTTTTGTTAATACATACCTACTTATAATACATACAGAACACCCAGACACAGAACAAACATTTGTTTATACCAAAGAAACATTTTTCCTTGACGAGAATTGAATCCACGCCCTACAGCTCAGGCAGATATACTCCCAATGAGCCAACAGGGCTGTCAGCAGGCTGTCTCTGATGAAAAATCCAAGTTTGTGACCTCAAGGAGTGGTCGCTCGGTTCACCAAAGATGGTGAACCGAGCGACCACAAAAAGACAGATTTTAGTACCTTCTATCCAAGAGGATAGAAGGTACTAAAATCTGTCTTTTTAATATAATGCCTCAACGATGATTCACGACTAAAAACGTTCAAAATATAAACTCGAATAGAATACAATTTCACATGGATTTTGTTTCAAATATTTTTTTAAGCCTGTTTCGATTTATAGCAGCGTAAATATGAAAATTTGTTTACAAAACGTGAGACTTACAAAAAAAATCTGAAACAAAAATTAAAATAAGTATTGATTTATAAATTATTATTTTGTGTCATCACAAAATAATAATTATTATTGTGTATAAATACTGATTATTGTGCTTTTTTTTGGATTGCCTGTGGTCTTCAGTTGCTATTCGTCAGTTTGTCCAGTGTTTTGTGTCTGATTAATCTTTTCGTATAAGTGGAGATGAATATTATTGGCTTTCTTTGCTCTGTAGATGCTATCCTTAGTATCTATGAACGGATTGTTGAGAGAATTGAGAGTTGTGTCTATAATAAGTTTAAAACAATAAACTTCATTCGACTTAATAGACCCTAAAATTCTAACCCTATATTACAAACCTCATTAAAACCATAATAGACGGTTCCAAAGTATGCGAAAGCCAGGTAATGGTGCACCACCAGCGTGACCACCGATGTCCAGAATGTGAGACTGGTCACTCGGACAACTGGGAAATCTCTCATGATGCAAGAGTGGAGCAGCTGCTGGAACAGGCCTAGCGCGTTCAGGTGGAATGGCAGATCTTCGAAGAAGATAAGACCTATATGCAGGACAGCTGTCACCTGGAATTGTTGATACAGGTTTTGTGAGAGTGAAATATAGGATATACTATAGGCCTGCTGTAGTGGCCATCCTATAGCAATGATAGCAGTGGTTCAAACACCGAAAGGTGTCAAACGCCAACAATGAATTTGAGGTCCTAGTGAAGGATTAATATTGTGAAGAAACCATAGCTTGGTAGGGTATTTTCTAGTATTCAACTGGCTATCTAACAAGCATTGGTGTGTTCTGGCAACCTCATTTTAGAGCCAGTTCCATTCTAGGCTAGGTGTGCTTTACAATCTTTGAGCACACTGTCACTTAACATCAGGTGATCAAACAAATAAGTGGCCCACAGTCCTGCCCACTCCCCTTCGCCACTAGAAATAGTAGTGACATAATATAAACATAGTTTAGCTAAAGAGAAAATGTATATTTTCAAAGTAATTTAAAAAAATGTTAAACTATTTTTACAACTGCATTTTGAAAGAAACTGATCTTTTAAAGCAGGTTTCTGCCAACCAAAATTATGAATAGTTATATTTATTGTTTAACTTAAAGAGAAGAAGTTTTGTTTTGTTTAGTTTGTTTTGCTTTGGTAAATAATAGCAGATAAATATGACTTATTTGTGCAATTGCCTTTAATGATATAATTTAAAAATGTTGATAAACGTTCATCTAGAATTTAATATTGACTGATGACTTTATTTGACTGATTAATAATAAAGTACTTAGACTGATTAGGCACTCGATTTTATTTATATTTCATTAGAATTTAACAAGATTTATGTTAATAATAAAAAAAGCTTGATTTTACATACAACTTTTTTGTCATACTTAATTACCTATTAATACTGATACACAAAATCCTCAATAATGTAGGGTGTCCGGCCTTTTAACCCAAATGTCCGGCCAAACTGGCTAGTCTGTCAGGCTATTAGAAATTAGGTATAGTCATGCCACAAAGCAACTAGGTATATAGATTTTATTTAAAATAACTTTTTTTTTTTTTTTTTTTTATGCCATAGGTGGCAATCAAGCTGACGGGTTGCCTGATGGTAAGCAATCACCGTCGCCTATGGATACCTGCAATACCAGGGGCACTACAAATACGTTGCCGACCTTTTAAGATTCTATAACTCACCACAACTGCCCAAGATATGACATATTTGGCCATGACGCTATATTCTTCTACTAATTCTGCTAAATAATACAACCCAGCCGCTGAAATTTTAAGAATAATGAGTCAATAGAAATTAATCTGAAACTCCAAATATGGTACATTTAAAACTATTAATATTCATTGTTTTAACTCAAATATAAACTTCTAATCTTACGGTTTATTAGTAAATATAACTTTAAACTAGTTTATTACGTTAGTTTGACCGTAAATTATATAATTTTAAAGTTATACGATCGTTTATAAGATCTTAAAAAAAAAATTAGAAACTTGTTTCTGTATTAAAACTTACCTATTGAACATATTGCAAATGTTAAGAGCACAAATGTGGACAGTAATGTCATTAAATAAATATATAACATTTTGAAAATATCGAAATACTTTCTAAGTTTAATTTCTATTTTGTTTTGACTAAATTAAATTTTGAGGTTATCGCAGTTCAGATGAGTTGTCAAGTTCAATGATAAATCAAATCTGACATATACAATATTATGACAGTAATGTTTTTTTTATGAAGCTGATAGCGTTACATATTAAACATTGATATACTTATTTTCAAATTATGTAATTATCATCAAATAACTTGCAATCGGAATCAAGCGTATTACCTAACTTATGCTTAGGGGTTGTCCTTTACTTAAATTCAACCAATTATAAGTTTAATTTTTCATGCCCTATTATATAAAAATGATTGTTTTCCGGTTTTTGAACAGTACTGCAGCTAGTGAAATTGAAGGGCTATTGTGTGAGACTAACCGTCGAAAGTCTAAAGGTAATATCATAGTTCTGTGCATCGCTGCAATGGTCATGGACACGCGTTATCTCTTACCATTGGAGAGCGTATCGTTCATCACATTTTTACATTACAAGTGAAGAAGATCGTAATATGAGTTTTTTTATGATGAATAGGCTTGCGTTTTATCGCCATCTCACCCATCTTAAGTGAAGATGCGATCTACGATGGAGCACGCTCGCCTAGAAGATACCGATTCACTCTCGTCTTGAAGACACCCAGATTGTATCCATCAGGGAACACCCACTCAGATAACGCATTCCATGCTTTAGGCGTTCGAACAAAGAAAGTAGATTCAAATCGCTTCGTTTCGGAACGGGTTCTTGGAATGTCAACCATGAAACGATGTCGCTTCTTCGAGCTTCTGGCCGTCCGATAGAAAAATGGGCATGGGGGAATTAGAGCATGCAGATCCGAAGCACACTCTCTGAAATGAATCCGATAAACTAGCAACTTTATGACGATGTTCAAGGCTATGAAGTTTAGCTTGAACGAGGGAGTCATTGCAGATGAGTCCCTTGGCACGCTTCTCAATTGACTCCAACGCCTCTAGCTGGTATTTATATTCTTACTACACTGATATTGTACAACAACAAACTGAATCCTTCGATATTGCCAATAGCAGTTTTTTTAATCGCCTTCCACAATGGAAGCAAATTAAAAGACGTATTCACGGAAAAAACGAGGTAAATAAAACGTCAGTATCCCATGTAAGAGAATATATTATCAATCGTTCCTGAGGCAGCGGTCGGAGCAGCGCTTGAGGCAGTCCGGGTCGTTACGGCAGTGGGTGCGGCAACTCGCCTGGCATCGCGTCAGCGTGCGCACGTTCGTGCGACCGAGCCGCTCGTCGAACATTACACTAAAACGATATTCATAATAATAAATTAAATTTTTATCCATATCTTCAACTGGCAAAATACACGAACGTTCTAAAGCCAAAGAAAAAGAAAGAAAAATACCTTGTATTTGGCCACCACACTTTGTGTATTTGTCAGCGCTAAGTATTTCGATAATTAGAATATAACTCGTAAAATAAGTCTAAAAAATCCCTTCATATTGAAAATCTGTCGCCTAGCATCTAACGGTCTGATTCGGCAACCTCACTTGAGAGCCAGTTCTAATCTAGGCTAGGTGGGCTGTACTATTTTCAATCACACAGTCGTTTAATATCAAGTGAGCAGTAAATGGGATCAAACACAAAAACTTGTCAAAAAGAGTCACATCAAAGTAGGTTATGGTCTGGTCTAGTTATGTCCAAACTAGATAGTTTTGAGAGCACAAGTAAAGGCTAATAAAAAAAAATGCTAATATATATAATAGCATTTTTTTTTTTTTGCAGCGGGAAGAGGATATAAATACTTGTGGTATTTGTTTTTATTTTGGTGTATTGTTTAATAAGCTTGTAAGTTTATGTCAAATTTAGTTTTAGATATTAAGTAAAGTTCCCGATAGGTTTTTTAATTATTGTCAAGTTATATAAATTATTGTTGAAGTTTTTTAAATTTAAATCCTCATTTCTGTTGTAGCTGGAACGACTGTTAAGCGGAAATAAACTAAATATATACCTAGAACACTCAATATAATATTTATTTTGTCATATGAAACGAAATAGTAAATACGCACCTGTCTATAAAAGGTACGGAGGTGCAAGTGGCGGCGTCACAGTGCAGCACAGGGGGCGCCACTGCCGCCATCAGAGACCCATCCTCGCCCACCACGTACGGAATATGGTCTATGTACACGTTGTCGAACAAGCACATGCGCTTCATATACTCTTCGGAGTGCGTGAACATCGTTGCGGGCGTGCCTGGACAATGTTATGAAAAAAGAATATATACAAAATAAATGATTCGGGTATGCTAAGCCAAAAGCTTAAGTTGAAGTTGTGAAAAAAGTATATTTGACGCTTTATCGTTCTTTTTTTTTTAAATTAATTTGCCCTATAGGGCTGGCTATAGCTATAAAGCCATACTGCCTCGTCCCACGTATATTTTGATTTTTATTTCGGTTTTTTTCTTTCAAATTATGTTTAACCTCTACAGTTACAGTCAAAGTGCAGTCTTGGTCAAGTCCAGTCCGTGCCAGTCAAATCCAGTCATGCCTTAGTAAAATAGTGGCGACTTTACTATAAGCTTCGATGGAGTTTTGGAAGCAACACGAAAAATCATGTTTTACTACATTATATCACTTTCCAACACTCACGCAAGTAAATTTTTTTTTTGGAAAATTGTTGGTTGCTTAAAAATGTATACTTACCAACAGCAAAATATCTAGTATTGCACATATGTTCCTGTATCAAATCGGAGCGATTGTTGAACCAACCGACCAACCACTTGAGATCTTCAAACTTTGTGATTTCATCGTTGATGACCTTCCGCGTGAGGCGGAGGTACTCCACGTCTGCTTCTATCACGGATTCGTCTTTGTCTTCCCCGTAACTGTTGGAAAAAAAAACGGATCTATCCAAACCGAGGCCAATTTTCAATCGTGGACGCCAGTTCACAGGTCCATTACGCGAAATTATGCGCTCACCAAATGTTACCGTCAATGGAGAGCGCTACAAAAACATAATTACTCACTTCTTCGTACCTCAGTTGAATCGCATTGATGTGACAGAGCTATGGTTTCAATAAGATGGCGTAACATGCTACAAGGCAGGCGTCATCATCAGTCTATTGCGGGAAAACACCTTAATATCGCGTAATGGACCTTTGAACTGGCCTTCACGATCGTGTGATTTCACGCCTTTAGATAACTTTATTTGGGCGTATATAGCGATGATGGTTCAGTGGTTAGCACGGTAGGTTCGCATGCCGAAGGGCGTGGGTTCAAACCCCAACAATGAACTTGAGCTGCCGGTGAAGGAAAACATCGTGAGAAAACCATAGCGTGGTGGTAGGGTACTTCCTAGTACTCGGCTGGCTAGACTAGCGACCCGCCCCGGCTTCGCACGGATGCAATGTAGACACTAATGTGTTGCATATGCATGTTTTATACATATAAACCTTACTCTTGAATCACCCTGTCTATTGATGGAAACCGAATTATAATCCGTTGCGTAGTTTAAAAGATCTAAGCGTACAGACGGCGGGAAGCGAAGTTATTTTATACTATATAGAGTAGGTATATAACGGTGTACATACTTCCTATATTGCATCTTCATGATGGCTTCTGACATATGGATGCGAAAAATGACTCCTGGTCGAAGATGCGCCTGGTACAAGTCTTTTGGCATCTCTACGAAACCAGATTCCCATTCCTGCGAGCCAATTTATGAAATTAAGTAATCTGAAAATATGCTTAAAATTTTTGCGGCCTCGTCCTGCTTCGCACTCCAGTGCGCAGCAGGACGAGGCCGCGCGCGCGTTGTCTCAGCTTTGTCTCCATGATGAAGGCCACCGGATGTGGCCGAAACTATAGTCGGAATTTCCGATAAAATTATACGTGAGTAATCCCGCATAAATAAAACAAAAATGTGTCAAGACCACGTCAGTTTCCATAATAAAATATGCTTAAAATAAGAAAAATACAAAAAATTCGCAGTGAAAACATTAGGAGGAAAACTAGGCTAACAGATGCTCTTGAACAAGCTTTGCGACTTAAGTGGAAATGGGCTGGTCATTTGTCAAGGTACACAGACAAGAGGTGGTCTTTACAAGCTACTAAATGGGCAGGGCCTGCTGGAAAAAGAAGCAAAGGTAGACCACTCAAACGTTGGGCTGACGATAGAAAAGAAATAGCAGGTAAAAACTGGTTGAAATTTTCGAAAAATAGAGATAAATGGACGGAATTAGAGGAGGCTTTTACCCAAAAGGGGTTCGTGTAAAAGGAGCAACAATTTATATGACAAACAAACATTATAATTTTATAAACTAACTTAGTTTAAGAAATCTACTAATACTTTGAATTGTGAACATACTTTTATACAGAAATAAAAAGCTTTATTATTATTTCCATTTATTTATTTAATTACTTAATTTTTAATTTTATTACATTAAATATATATATAGAACACATAAATAATATAAAAAACTTAAAAACTAGTGTGCCGCCAGCAGCGGCTGGCGGCACACTAGTTAATGTTAGGGCAAGGCTCAAGCTGCCGGTGGTTAGGGCTGCAGAGTGAGGAACCTCCTAACAATGCGCGCCGTGTCAAGGATTACTGCCTTTTGGATCTGACCCTTGACCCAACCGTCTAGCGAGAGTCTCTTAAGATGTTGGTCGAGACTCTTCGCTATAAGACCGTTTACCGTCACGACTATCGGCACAATGATCGTCGAATCGACATCCCACATGGCAGTTATCTCGTGAGCCAAGTCAAGGTACTTGCTAAGCTTGTCCTTCTCGGCCTTCACGAGATTCTCGTCATGTGGGATGGTAATGTCGACGAGCACTGCCCGGCGTTGGGTTCGGTCGACCATCACGATATCAGGCTTATTAGCGACAATAGTCCTGTCCGTGATGATAGACCGGTCCCAATATTATTATTATTATTAAGTAATCTGAAACCGTTAAAAAATGCGAAAGAACGTCTGAATGTTTGTTACTTCTTCATTCAGACAGCCCTCTTGAATCATTTGTAGTTTATCTGTTTTAATAGCCGTAGTACATTTACTTTGTGGTACAAAATGTTTGTACTGTGTCTGGGTGTTTTATATGTACACATGATCAGCCATAGAACGTCCACTGCTGGATATAGGCCTCCTCCTGAGGGGGTTTTGCCAATACTCGCCACGCTTGGCAGGCGGGTTGGCGAGCGCAGTTAGGTGTGATTGTTCAAGGAAGACGCTGCTGCCCATCTTCCGGATTACATCCCTTAGCCGACTCTTACGGCAACCATGGGTAGAGAGGGTGGGGTACAATTCTTACGCCGGCACCACCACGGCATATATGTACAATACAATACAACTTTAAATAGACAACAATGTATTATAAATAGATATGTATATACAAGCAAGTAAAATTTTAACAAAAAAATCCTACTTCATGTGGTTTTCTCATGGATGCTATTGTCAGAACTGGACCAAATTGAAATGGGACCACACGGGAACCACCAGCTTTCAAATAAAAAAAGAATCATCAGAATCGGTTCACCCAGTCGAAACTTTTGAAGTAACAAACATAAAAAAATAAATGAAAAAATCTCTTATTTTTAAATAATCGTCAGTTATAGAACAAGGTCTCTTGAAGCCAAGATCTTAGTTTGCTTCTGAAGCACGCGATGGAAAGCATCCCGAATGGAAGAGGTTGTAGACCGCGGGCCTCAGAATGTATACCGACCTCTCCGACTTGACGACCCGATGCGACGGCGTTACTAGTTGGTCTTTCTTTTTATTACTGCGAACGGTGTTGAAATTTATCTAAGTTTGTTTGGTTTGGTCTCGATTTCGTCTTCGCCTTCTATCACGACGAGTAAGATGAACTGACTATCCTCTTGAGGCATAAATAAGAAATAATTATACGTCAGGTAATAAAAAAACTCTAGTTACCTTAATAGGAGGTTCGTAAGTGTCGTAGAGGTTTTTGGTCTGCTGCTTCTTCTTTTTCTTCCTCTTTTTGGAGTCCTGCTGGCTCGCCCAATTGTCAGCGCGGCGCACGTTCTGCATGAACTCGGGGGTCTCCGAGCTGGATACGTTTTTTGGCCGCTGTAGAGACATAGATAAAAGAATAGTCAGTATAATAAGAAGAGAAAGAAGCGTTATTTTTATGGGTGACAGGCTAGTTGTTTGACCACAGCTCACCTGATATTGACGGTGTGGTCAAAGATGGTAAACACACATTGCCTGGAATGGAATTGGCTCTCAAATGCAGCTGCCGGAACACACCGTTAGATGCTTGGCGGCAGATTTTCAACTTGAGGGCTAGTTAGCCAGCCGAGTACTAGAAAATACCCTGCCACCACGCTAATCTCTGCTCCCAAATACAAGCTACAACCACTCGCGAATATCCTGAAGACGCTAGTGCATTCCCTTAGAGATCCTGAAGCTACGTCAATTAGTAAGAAATACCCCATGAGGGGATTTTAGTGGGTACTATTTCCCATATCTCAACTGCACCCCAACATCTTCTTATTGCCCCCTCGTCAACAAAAAAGGCCACAAAATAAGTATGTTTTTTTTAAATACTGATACGTTCGCGTTTGACCACCAACTCGCCTGATGGTAAGCGATGATGTGGTCGAAGATAAAGCACGCAGACTTAGAAGATACCTATTCACTCTGGCCTTGAAAATATCTAGATTATATCTCTCAGGAAACAAGGAAGCCGGCAGCTTGTTCCATTCCTTGGCCGTACGGATGAGAAATGTAGAGTCAAAATGTTGCGTTGGGTCCTTACCTCGATCTCATCAGGTTGGTTGGTGGTGCTGGACTGCATTCTCATCCGACGCCTGCTCCCGCGGCGTCTCTGAAAAGAAATCGTATTCTATAACATCAGCTGGTCCTTCCCGTAGAAACCTTGGGCTGCTGCTGAAGGAAGACATCGTGAGGAAACCATAGCATGGTGGTAGCATAAGGCACTTTCTAGTACCCGACGGCAGTCTTACTTAAGAGTCAGTTCCATTCCAGGTTGGGTGTGTTTTACTATCTACAACCGCACCGCCACTTAACATCAGGTAAGCTGTAATTAAAAGCCTGTCAACCATAAAAAAAAAATCTCGTCAATGGAATAATAATGCCAATATATTTATTTAGGTAATTCAATTGTGACATAATCAAGTAAAGAGTGTTTTAGTCACAGTCAAAGTCACAAAGTAAACCACAGTCACAGTCCTTACCCTTGAAAGTAGTGGTAACGTTACCAGAAGGTTCTACTTTAAAAAAAGTGTTGTATATTGTATTGACGCTTCACTACTAAGAAATGACCAACGTAAAGAAACATGACCAGAGAGAGTTTAGACTTGTGGAACTATAAAATAGATAAATATCGCTAAGTGGCTGGTCTGTCGGTTTTCAACCAGGGCTTCATACGCTCTAGGGCAGAGCTTCCCAAACGTATTTGTACTGTGACTTGAGAATTTGCGATTTTTAACGACGCCCCTCAACCCAATAAGGCCAAAAATACCTACCAGTTTTAATACTAGCCTAATAACAGGTTAATAGAAAAACTATTTGAACATTTATACATTTTGATGAATGTGACAAAATGAAAAGAAATATCTATTTTACTGTTGGCTAGCTGCTAATGATAAGGATGTGCTTGCTTTTCTGAGCATAGCGCTCACTCGATTCGATCGCATGGACACACGACGCCCCTGGGACAATGCAGCGGCGCACCAGGGCGTCGCGACGCAGTTTGGGAAGCCCTGCTCTAGGGAATGCGCTTCAGAACTACATGACTTAATTCCCTCTTGCCCATTCTACTATCGGACACCCAGGAGCTCTAAGAAGCGACACCGCTCCGTGGTCGATACTCCAAATACTAGAATTAAACGGTTCGAATCTATCTTCATTGTACGAATCGCTAAACAATGGAATTTGCTGCCCGAGTGGGAGTTCCCAGATAGATGCAATCTGGGTGCCTTCAAGTCGCGAGTGAATCAGCTTCTTCTAAGCGAGCGTGCTCCACCGTAGACTGTATCTACGCTTAACATTAGGCGAGTTGGCGTTCAAGCAAAACTATTTGTTTTTTTTATTTTAAATAAAACGCTTTCCCAATCTAATTTATCATGAAACATTGTAATTGTACCGTATTATCCTATGTCAAAATTTACTTTGTAAACTAAATATGCTTAAAATAAAACAAAATCTTCAACTTCTAAATTTATTGTCCCAACTCACTCTTCAGTATCTTTAGGTTCCGTGATGGAATCAACAAACACCACCGAGTTACATTCTGCAGCATCACATTGCAGCATTGGAGGAATCTCTACCGGAGTAACTGTATACTCATCTCCAATAACATACGGATTACCATCAATCCATAATGCATCGAACAAACAATAGATATGAACTTTTATCGTCATATAACTTATAAATTTATAAATCCGCCCCCCACATTCTCCAAGATGCTCCTTTATACTTTTATCTGTTTTGTACATCAGCAAAAGATTGTGGAATTTAGTAATTTCATCCATGACGACCTTTTTGATCGAATTTGTGTAGATGATGTCGGCTTCAATGTGTCGCTCCGGGTCTTCATACATTCGCTGTTTGATTCTCAAAATGGCGTCTGACATTCGAACTCTGAAGATAACGCCTGGGTTCATTTGATCTGGGAGGATGCCAGGTCGCTTGGAGCCTTCTGTTGTGAACTCGAAGATTCGATCTTTGACTGGTTCTGGGTAGATATAGTGGTGTGGTCTTTCACGAATTTTCGGGCCGTTGAACGAGCCAAATCTTCGGGTGTTCTGCGGCTGTAGTAGAAAATATTCTTGTTTATTATGGCGTCAAAATGTTGAGAACGCTGGTACGTTGCGCCATTTGAATTATCTTAGGATTTCCGTTGTTATTTAATGAGCAAAAATCTTGTCTGGAATATTCGACTCTTGATAGAACAGTCATATAAATCCACGTAACACTTCCTACTATATCAAACTAAAAGTATAAAGCTTTTGCTTTTGGCTGATAGCCAACCTCTGCTTTCTATGTTTTCTTCTATTAAGACATAGTATCATGGTTGCCGCCTTACTTTTAGGGAGGTGCATTCGTAACTTCACTATATTATTAATCAATAAAATATTATTTATAGATGTGTGTTATATGAATCAAATGTCAAATTCGAACCGCGCTGGTATTTGGTTTTTATTTAAACAGTAACTTAATTATTTTATACTAAGTAAGTTAACATTTCTGAAATACTGATTCTCACGGTTACAAAAATTACACCCATATACATATATTTGGGAGTTTTTTTAAAACTATTTATTTCAAACACTGGAGAGGGAGGCCGCTTTTTAACCTCCGACGCAAAAAGGGGGCGTTATAAGTTTCACGTCGATGTCTGTCTGTCTGTGGCATCGTAGCTCTCAAACGGATGGACCGATTTCGACGCGGTTTTTTTCGTTTGAAAGCCAGTTTCCTTGCGGTGGTTCTTAGCTATGTTTGGTTAATTGCGTAGGGGTTTTTTTTAATTTTTAATTTAATTACTTGTTTGATAATGCGTACCTTAGCTCTTCGCTTGACCCTGTTTTGATCCGCATCAGACGTATGGTCTGACAGATAGTCATCAAACTTGGAGAAGTCGTAAGGCGCCCAAGCATTTTCGGGTCCATGCGAGTGCATCCTCTGCTCATGATTCTCCAGCTGACCGAGATAATAATAAGAGTATATAAATTAGTAAAGATAGCTTATGTTTAGCGCGATCGATTCACACACCGAAGGGCGTGGATTCAAACCCCAATAAACGGCTTGAGGTGCCGGTGAATGAAAAACATCGTGCGGAAACCATAGCATGGTGGTAGGGTTACTCTGTACTGGATTTTATTTTGTTACTCAAAGTTCTGTGTATCGCTACAATGGTCATGGACAGGCGTTATCTCTTACCATCAGTAGAGCGTCACGTTCGTTTCATTGCTTTCATAGTAAAAAAATACTTAATTGGTTATTGATTTGTTAATGAATAAGTGCAATTTATGGTAACTAAAAATTTACCATTAGATTAAATGATCTACCAGTCTTATTTGTAATAAGGCAACAAATTAAAAATAAGAACGTGTTTTATTGAGAAATTCTCGAGATATCCTAGTAGAGAATTCTCGTGCCTTCAGAAATAAAAAAGGTTGAGAAACCAGACATCCACACACATCACACATCATCAGCCATAGAACGTCCACTGCTGAACATAGGCCTCCTCCTGGGGGGGTTTTGCCAATACTAGCCACGCTTGGCAGGCGGGTTGGCGAGCACAGTTAGGTGTGATTATTCAAGGAAGACGCTGCTGCCCATCTTCCGGATTACATTCCTTAGCCGACTCTTACGGCAACCACGGGTAGAGAAGGTGGGGTACAATTCTTACGCCGGCACCACCACGGCGAAACCAGACACCAGAAAGAAAAACTACGGTATGAATGAATGTACATGCATAAAAAAACTCTACTAATTGACTATACCCAACCACTCCTCATGAGTCTGCGCCGGGACCAATCTTCGACGCGGCTTTAGCGGGGTTCAAAACTACCTTCAATATGAAATGTATGTATATTTAAAGTATGTTTTTTTGCATCAACCTCTGTTTCTCTACGTATAAATAGTAAATATATATGCATCAAGCCGTGTTACCTGATCCTTCGCGTGTGCTGTTTTACGACCTCCTGATCCCATTAAGTTTACAGGCTGCTGATATATTTCATCGTTCACCTAAAATATTGAAATTTTTAGTCGAGTCTTCAACATGAATAATGTCTAACTTATTACTAACTAGTTGAAAAATAGCGTGTTGCCGCAAAAAAAAAACAATTGTCTATGCATAAAACCTTCGCGCAAGTGCAAGCATTAGGTTAAATACAGAAACATTGAAACTGGCAGAATGCACGTAGTGCGATGGCAAGAAGAAAGGAAAAAAAAAAGCATTAGGTTGACCAAGCTTCATCGCAATCGGACGAACAAACGTTCATTTTAATTGACATTAGCAATATTCAAAGACATGTTAATCAGTGGTCATATGAAACGTAAAGAAATAAAATCGAAACAAAAAATAAAAAACTAAGAATACCTTACAAGGTATTCTTAGTTTTTTATCAAACACTACAGTGTTTGATCTGAGAATACCTTGGTTAAAGTTTTTCCCAAGACTAGAATTTATGGACAGCGCGCAGCCTTACGCACCGAGCTTTTTTTCTTCTATTTTTGGTGTGCACACAAAAACATTTCTATCTATCAACCTATGTAGTTCTAGTCAAATTATAAACACATCCTTTTTGTTTTACTAGTTAAAAGAAAATGTCTTGTAAAAAAAACTTACATTTGAATAACCGAAGCTTACAGATGGGTCGGAATTTGCTAATGAAATTATGGAAGTAATCTGAAATTAAAAACAACATCATATTCTTGTACTATCAAGAGGGACGCTTGATCAGTCAAATACTTAGTTCACCCGGTATAAGGGCCGTTCAAGTATTACGTAAGCACTAAAGGGGGGGTAAAGGGTCTTTGCTTTGCTTATTTTTGATGACATGGGGGATGGGGAAGATCTGTATGGTGATAACGTCAGCAATGTGATGGCGGCACCACACAATCCAACAGTCGAACTGTTCGTCCAACCTTCCACATGTGGAGGTAGGTAGTTCGTGCATGTTTGACGATGTTGGATCGTGTTGGCGTGCGATCGCTCCGATGGCGGTAAATCGTACGCAGATCACAGGAGTTCCCAACTCACACGAACAGACCCTCCATAGTGAATGAGGTTGGAACGTGCATATTGATATGTGTGGAGGGTCTATTTTGATCAAGCGTGAGTTGGGACAGACGAGTCATGTTCGAGTGTTGGACTGTTGGACGATTGTGTGGTGCCGCCGTCATATAAATTATGCTGATTGTTAATTTTCCTTGTTATTGGCACACCACGTTTTCTACATGATCCTCTGGATACTTAGCTTACCTGGAAGAGATAGCTTTTAGCGATGATGCCGCTAGTTAAACCAATATTTACGTAAGCATAGGATAAGAACTTTGCTCACTTATGCTGACAAGGGGAATCGATGGGTTAATAATTACTTAAATTCTGCTCACGTAATACTTGAATGGGCCACACTACGGTCACAGAACAGTCTGATAAAAAAATCAAGATTTTTTTCCAAAATACACCACGCGGGTGAACCCACGAGTAAAAGCTAATTTTAATAACAAATGACTCACCAAGAGACTCTGAAGTCTCCACATCTTCCTATTCCGCTCGCTCTCCGACGAGCGACTGGAAAAAGTTACTGCATTTTGGCTTGTTACTATTGTGTTGTTGCTAATTGATTGTTAGTCAAACTAATTAATTTTTATTGCTTTTAGTTTATTAACATGATAAAATACTGACACTTGACTACGAAAAAAATACTAAAAAAGGAAACTGGAGACACCTTGAATATTTTAATGGAATGTTTGCGGAATGAATCCTTACAAGTCTATCATTCAATAGGAGCGAAATTGATGGATTTCGGATTGTCGGAAACATCCTACCACCACGGTTTCCTCATGATGTTTTCCTTCACCGGCAGCTTAAGCTCATTGCTGAGGTTTGAACCCACGCCCCTCGGTGTACGAACCAAGCGCGCTAACCACTGAGATATCATCGGTACAAAGACATATTACTATTTGATTTCAATTAGACATGAAAATAAGGAAAACTTAATATTGACAGAATACATAAAGTGCGATGACAAAAATTAAAAAAGAATTATGCTTAAAATTTATTACACTATAAACTAGGTATATTTAACGATACAAATTAAAAGGTTTAACAAACTAAAGTAAATCTAATGTAAGAATTAAAATAGCCTATCTTCATGTACCTACACCCAACTTATCTGCCGAGTCGAAAGAATTTCGTTGTTTTACAATATATATCTAAATATATAGATATGTATCAGATATATAGAAATGTATCAGAGCTCTAACTGAAGCCACACAAAGACAAAGTTGTACACTAATATTTAAAAAACTAAAACTACTCCCATTAGCATCAATGTATATTTTAGAGGCATGTTTATTTGTAAAGCAGAATATAAACATCTTTAATGTTAAAATTACGCAAAGACCACGTAAAACAAGGAAAGGATATTATGTATTACCCCCTCAGGGCCCTAGAACAAAATTTTACAACGAAAGTATATATGTAGTTTGTACAAAGTTATTTAATCATTTACCTGACGAAATGAAAGCTATGTCAGCAGGAAAATTCAAAAATACTCTAATTAAAATGTTACATGACAAATGCTACTATAATATTGACAAATTCTTAAATGATAAACTTGACATTCCTATTTAATTATACTATGACATTAATAATTTTCTTTGACTTTAATAATAATTTTATGACATTTAAAATCTTCTATGACATTAACAATTGATTATGCTATTTACTAATTAAATAAAAATGTATATTTTTTTTACAAATATAATGTTATGAAATAATTAAGATTCCTCATAAGTACCTACGAAATATTGTATGCCCTTAAGGGTAGCTGTTGATACCAATTTGATGACACCAACATTTAAAACACAGCCTTCAATAAAAGATTTTGAATTTTGAATTTGAATTTTTTTTTATATAACTCATAGGTGACTGACTGACTGACTGACTGACATAGTGATCTATCAAAGCACAGCTCAAACCACTGGACGGATCGGGCTGAAATTTGGCATGCAGGTAGATGTTATGACGTAGGCATCCGCTAAGAAAGGATTCTAATTAATTCTACCCCCAAGGGGATAAAATAGGGGTTGAAAGTTTGTATGAAACTTTGTCAATTTTAAACCGATCGGGCTGAGACTTTGCATGCATAAAGCTACTATGATGTAGGCATCTAGCGCGGGTGAAACCGCGGGGCACAGCTAGTATGTAATAAAGTGAAATAGATTAAGATGATATCCTGATTGTAAGAATTAACGCGTGACCATAACCATTTTTTTTATGGTTGACAATCTAGGTGTTTGGCCACAACTCACCCGATGTTAAGTGACGGTGTGGTCGAAGATGGTAAAGCACACCTAGCCTGGAATGGAACTGGCTCTCAAGTGAGGCTGCCGGAACACACCGTTAGATGCTTGGCGGCAGATTTTCAACTTGAGGGTGGTAGCTAGCCAGCCGAGTACTAGAAAGTATCCTACCACCACGCTATGGTTTCCTCACGATGTTTTTCACCGGCAGCTCAAGCTCATTGTTGGGGTTTGAACCCACGCCCTTCGGCATGCGAAGCGACCGCACTAACCACTGAGCTATCATCGCTACGAACCATTGCAGCTATGCGATACCCACAGCATTGAGTAACATTAAATTGTTAATAAGTTTTTTTATTTTATTAATAACAAAACAAAGTCTAGGGCTTCGCTGCTTTGGCACTTTGATACTTTCGATGGTTAAATTTCAATAGAATATAGACTGAACTTAATAAACTAGTGACCCGCCCCGTCTTCGCACGGGTGCAATGTAGATACTAAACAAAATCTTGACAAATTATATACCTAAACCTTCCTCATGAATCACTCTATCTATTGGTGAAACTCTCACGATAATCCGTTTAGTGTTTTTTAATTTTATCGCGAACAAAGACACGCGGCGCACGACTTTGTTTTATAATAATATACAACTATATTTGACACACAAATATTTGTCCTGTGTGGGAATTGAACACACGTCCCACCCAACTCACTAAGCAGAACTACTACACTACCAAAATAATAATTAAGTATGCAAGAAAACTTGCTATTAATTTTGACAAAATACATTTCTTACTAAGTCATTTTACAAAAAAAAAAAATATTCACAATTTTTTTTTTGTGCAATATTGCACAATATATTATTGTATACACTGCTATGCAGTTAAACTAAACGGTGTCTTCCTACGCTTCGCGATAAGTTGTCGTAATTAACCTCATTAAAAAAGGTACCTAGGTACTTATTACCAAAAATATTTAAGTCTTCTATCATCTGGAGTTAAGCCAAGTTTAGCAATGAACTCGTCACGCCAGTCTTGCGCGTCTTTTAGTTGATTTTCTGTAAAAACAATATATAAATATATTTAAGGGGTTTTTTTTCTCTCTTTCTTCTTGGCATCGCACTCTGTGCATTCTGTCAGTTTCAATGTTTCTATATTTTGTGAGTACTCTTAATTTTTCAGCTTCATTATCATCTATAGTTACAGTCAAAGTCTAGTCTTGATCAAGTCCAGTCAGTCCCAGTCAAATCAAGTCATGCCTTAGTAAAGTAGTGGCGACTTTACTATAAGCTTCAGGATGGAGTTTTGGAAGCAACACGAAAAGTCATGTTTAACCACATTATATCATTCTCCCACACTCGCGCTTGTAATTCGGCACTTTATAGATAAAACACCACTATTTTTATGCACAAAAAAATCGAAAAAACACTACTTTAAGAAAAAAATAAAATGAGGCGACACGACGCTCACCGCATTCCCGCCAAAACTCGTTCAAGGGGTTTTTCTATTCATACAATACATCATACGTTAAGGAGGAGGTCTAGTATGACAAGGAGTCTAACAAGTTTTTTTTCTCCTTCTTTGACGTCACACTTTGTGTATTTGTACATTTTAATTCCACATTCTTGACAGCGAGGACGTGGAACTCTATTTTTCCGAAGTACAATTTATGTGTCTTCAAAACCAGAGTAAACAGGATTTTTCTAGGTACGTTACGTGCTTTATCTTAGACTTAACATCAGGCAGAGCCTTGCCAAAGGCAAACATATTTCGAAATAAAAAAAATGTGAATAATATGAATAAAAGCAATGTTAATGAAAATCGAAATTTATGTACATACATCATCAGCCATAGAACGTCCACTGCTGGACGTAGGCCTTCTCCTGGGGGGGTTTTGCCAATACTCGCCACGCTTGGCAGGCGAGTTGGCGAGCGCAGTTAAGTGTGATTGTTCAAGGAAGACGCTGCTGCCCATCTTCCGGATTACATCCCTTAGCCGACTCTTACGGCAACCACGGGTAGAAAGGGTGGGGTACAATTTTTACGCCGGCACCACCACGGCGAAATTTATGTATAATGTGGTAAATTATGTATTTTCGCGTTGCTATCAAAACTCCGTCGGAGCTTGTAGTAGAGTTGTCACTAGCTGTACCTACTAGGGCGTGGACGGACGCTTTAATTTATTTTGAGTAACTTCAATGGTGACTTGAATTATTTCACTTTATTTCTATGAAATTAGCAAATGCAAAAAGTGCGATGTCAAAAACAAAGAAGAAGAAAAGCAGTTTCCATTAACGCCGGCACCCGATATCGAAGCGCTGCTGTCCCATTCTGCATACATGTTTCTATAATGTACTTCGCCATCAAAACATATTTTTTATTACTCTTTGGAACTTACCAGATCTGCTTGTAGACGGATGTGAAGTCATCTGATACACGTGTTCTTCAATGGCACAGCCCACCACCTTACGGATCTTTTGAACTTTCGTCATGGTTATACTCCGCGATAGTTTGGAAGCGTTCTTTGCTATGAACATTGTGAGGAACAAATTAAAGACAAATAACACCGGTCAAAGATACTGAATGTGAAAATAGCACAGAAAATTATCTTTGCCAACAAAATTTGAGAGTGAAATTGGACTTATCAAAATGTGTTTAAAAAAGTATTGGTTATGTTTGAAAAGAGGATTAATTTTGATTCAACCAAGGAGAATGTCTAAAATTGTATAAACAAGTTAAGGTTGATTTTACAAAAAGAAAAAAAAATTGGCGGTAAAGCGGAAAAATAATGTCACTGCGTTGTATTGTTTCTCAAAATGTGTATTGTATCAATTATTTTATTTATTTCATATGTCTCATCGGGCAGGCTAAAGCTGTAAAGCCATACTGTCTTGTCATCGGTTTTTGCAATTCATGTTTTACATCTATAGTTGCAGTCAAAGTGCAGTCTTAGTCAAGTCCAGTCCGTGCCAGTCAAATCAAGTCATGCTTTAAGAGGAAAGCAGTCAACTGAGACATTTGAAAATTAGGAATTTCACCAAGCTATTTCTGTCGCGCCGCACGCAGCACCCGAATATACTGAGCGAAAGGGACAACTGCACCTCGGGCTCATTAACCCGAAATAAAATGAGCAAAATCGAGGTTTCGTATTCCTCTGTTTCCTTCTCCAAATTTAGACCGATTTTAGTATTTCTTTTAACAAGTAAATAAGAAGGATGTGTTCTTTGCCTGTGCGTTTTATTTTTTTAAGATTATGTCTATGAGATTGGGAATTTGGACGTTGAAACACAGCGTTGAAACTAGGTAAATTTTAAGATTTTTGAAGATTCCTAGCTCTTATAAAAAAAAACATATATCAAAAAATCAAAACAGAGGGGCATGAAACTAGCAAGTATCTACTTCCTATCTAAAAATTATTGCTCTAGTATTAAAATCCTGGAAGGAAAATAGGGAAAACGTTTGTATGAAGAAAATGACGACTGGTTTCCTCTTAATAAAGTAGGGGCGACTTTACTATAAAATGGAGTTTTGGAAGCAACACGAAAAGACATGTTTCACCACAATATAATATCACTTTTATTCGCGCTTGTAATTCGGCACCTTATGAATAAAACACTACTATTTTTATTTTTAACACTTGAAAAAACACTAATATTTAAATATAAACACAATAGGGCAACCAACACAACTGTTTCCGCGTTCCAGCCAAAACTCTGTATTTTTTCAAGTATTTATGTATAAAATAACTGTTTTTTTTTATTTTTAAAGTGTGGGATTGTGGAACTATGTGGTGAAACATGTAATTACGTATTGCCTCCAAAACTCTAGTCAAAGTTTTCAGTAAAGTTGTTACTACTTTACTAAAACATGATCAGACTTTGAGTGTAACAAACTTATTTTACTAGATTTATATCAAAAACTTGAACATATTAAATACTTGATATTGACAAAATACACAAAGTGCAATGCCAAAAACGAACAAAAAATTTATTACATCTAATTTACCTGATCATATTTGATTATTTAGCCCGGTCGGTTCGCACGCCAAAGGGCGTGGGTTCACACCCCAATAATGAGTTTCAGCTGCTGGTAAAGGAAACCATAGCGTGGTGGTAGGGTACTCTCTAGTACTCGGCTGGCTAGCTACCACCATCAAGTTGAAAATCTGCCGCCAAACATCTAAGGGTGTGTTCCGGCAGCCTTACTTGAGAAAAAGTTTCATTTCAGGCTAAGTGTGTTTACCATCTTCGACCACACCGTCACTTAACATCACGAGTTCGAACAACTAGTCTATAAGCCATTAAAAAAAATATCTATCGAGCATAACGTACATTGAGGGTGAGATGTGAAACATTTTTCAACAGCGAACGAGCGCGGCGTAATTCTTTAAACGACTCTTTATGACTATTCTGGATTTTATTTAGTGTCTTTGCCTAGACGGGTCTATAATCAAAGGTTTTTGTATATGAATGTTGTTAGGCGATAGTAATATTATTAAAGAATGTTGACTACTTTCGAGCTACTTTGACATAAATTAGTGTTAATTAATGACTATGCTAATTACAAAAATATAATATCGCAAATGAGGAAGTTATTCTGTCGTTCTGTCTATGCCTTTTCCTCGTAAGAAACTTGAAGACGGAAATTATGACATCAAGGATGTCTAGTTAGCGAATGAAATCAAACTTTTTTTTAATGATTGACTGGCTAAGTTTGACCACAGCTCACCTGATGGTAAGTGACGGTGTGGTCGAAGATGGTAAAGCACACCTAGCTTGGAATGGTATTGGCTCTCAAGTGAGGCTGTCGGAACACACCGTTAGATGCTTGGCGGCAGATTTTCAACTTGAGGGTGGTAGCTAGCCAGCCGAGTACTAGAAAGTACCCTACCACCACGCATCTCACTTGATGTTAAGTGATGATGCGGTCTAAGATGAAACACGCTAACCTAGAAGATACCGATTCACTCTCGACTTGAAGACACCCAGATTATATCCATCGGGGAACACCCACTCAGGCAGCGCATTAGCGTCTAGCGGTCCGTACAATGAATGTGGAATCAAATCGTTTCGTTCGAGTTGTTGGAACGTGGACTATAAAACGATGTCGCTTTTTTCAGCTTCTGGCTGTCCTATAGAAAAATAGGCATGGGGGAATCAGACCATGTAGTTCTGAAGCACACTCTCCGAAATGAATCCGATTAACTAGCAACTTTGCGACGGTGTTCTAGGCTTTGTAATTAGCTTGAACAATGGATGTCGTCGCAGATAAGCCTCGTGGCACGCTTCTCAAAGACAACATTTCCAAATACATAAACTAATTATGATTTGAATTTGTAGCAATGATAGATTAGCGGTTAGCGCGGTTGCTTCATAGGACATGGTCGTGGGTTCAACCTCCAATATTGAGCTTGAGCTGCCGGTGAAGGAAAACATCGTGAGGAAACCATAGCGTGGTGGTAGGGTACTTTATAGTACTCAACTGGCTAGCTACCACCTTAAAATCTAGCGCCAAGCACTTAACCGTCTGTTCCAGCAGGCTCACTTAAGAGCCAGTTCCATTCCAGGCTAAGTGTGTTTAATTGCTTATCATCTTCGACCACGCCGTCACTTAACATCAAATGCCAATCAACAAATAAATATGATTTCAAAAATCTCTTATGACGGTAGTTTGACGTTGACAAGCATTGTTAATAAGCTCATTAGCTTTAAGTTTTCCCCCTAAAAAAATATGTGTAAAACTACGTACTTACCGAAACCAATTAAACCAAATAAAACAATGAAATATATTTAAAAAAAAAAGGAATATGTTAAAAACCTCAGTAAATATGCGCATGGCTGCATACCAAACAGGATAATGATCGAAGAAAACCTCATTTGGCATACAAGAACCGAGGCTCGCTTACTACGAGACAGTAGCTTGTCTAGTAACTGGAATACTAACTGTCGTAAGGTGGTATGGTAGAAGTCAGTATACTGCGGTCTACAACCGTGTATCTGCTTCCATTCGGGACGCACTAAATAATAAGTCATACTTAGCTAAGTAACTATAAAATTAATACTTAATCATATTCTATATAATGACTTTACGAGTGTCATTAACAAAGTGGTTTTATCACGAATTTTAAACAGCAATAGAAAGTTCAAAATTTTGGAAAATTTTGTTAAAAATAATTATTGTGTTCTTAAGTAGTCGAGGATAAATTCTTAATTTACATAAAATTGAATAAAGTAAAATCTATATACGGCATCAATTAATAAAAAAGTTTTGCCGTACATATTAATAGTGAGGATATAGATAGATCTAGACATTTTTATCATTAAAATAATTCTTATTCTTATTCAAAGTGGGGGCGATAGGTCCTGCACTGACGTCCCGCTTGGGGTGTTTTGTGCATAACATTAAAATAATGTTAGAGTTGGAAGCGACTCGCACTCAGCGCGTTCCTGCGGTCTTTATGAGGTCTTCTGTCCACCTTGTGGGTGGACGTTCTACGCTGCGCTTGCCGGTCCGTGGTCTCCACTCCAGAACTTTGCAGTTACAGTTGAAGTTGGTTCCAAATATTATAGTTATAATGACATAGTAAAGTATATTTAAGTTTGCTGTTAGAAAGTTTAATTAAATGTTTATTTTGGTTAGCAGTATAATAAATATTGAGACCATTATTATATTCTAGCTAATACTTTGTCAGCGTGGAATTTAACAAAAATGTTTGATCTGTACGCAGAATTTACAACTAGTTAATCATAGCAAAGAAATGCCTGGACCTTTTGTAACCTAACATTTTCCGGTATGAAAAGTATTTTATAATGTTGATTCAAGTAAGAAACTAGGCGTGTGCCAAATGTCATCGAAATCCGTTCAGCCGTTTTTGCGTGATTGAGTAACAAACAACCAAACATACAAATCTTTACATTTATCTAGCTGTTACCCGCGACTTTATCCTCGTACAATTTAACAAAAACTTTGTTCAGTTTTCAATATAAAAAATATTCTATTTATTAATCCAAACCATAAACTATATGTGTGCCAAATTTCATTCAAACCCGTTTAGCCATATTTTTTTTTATGTAACAATAATTAGACGTACGAGACGCTCTCCTGATGTTAAGAGATAACGCCTGTCCATGACCATTGCAGCGATACACAGAACTTTGAGTAATAAAACAAAATCCAGGGCAACGCTGCCTTGGCGCTCATTACTTTGAGACTAGATTGTTAGTCTCAATAGCCCTGTAATTTCGCTAGCTGCAGTACCCTTCAAACTGGAACACAGTAATGTTTACACACTACTGCTTGGCGGCAGAATATCAGGTACTGCGGTGATACCTACCTAGACGACCTCCTGCTAAGGAAATCTACCACCAAGTAAATAATTAAATACATAAGTAGTAAATAATTGTGATTGAGTAACAAACATCCATCCATCCATCCTCATAAACTTTAACATTTTTAATATTAGTAGGATTGTGTGCTAGTTACTGTCTCGATACAAACGAGGCACGAAGCACAAACCCACCAGATCCAGTACTGGTATGATATTGAGCGTCACTAGATAACTGGTCAGTCCGCAAACAGACGCGCGCGACCAACCTTGCCGACGAGGAAAATAATTAAAAAACCAGCAACTAGTTTTCTGGTTTCTAAGAAGTGTTGTGCTGTGATAATATGAAATAGTGATTTGATATTTGAAAGTCCGTTTTACAATGGTAAGTTTTTTTTTTTTAATTTGATTAATTTTATTGCCACAAAACATTTATACTTTACTTTGAAGCCCTGGCTTAGCACGGGTACTAAGAATGGGTATAGTAAGCTATCCTTAAAAGGTAGATATATGCCACCGCGGACTTTTTTTGTAGATCTATAAAGAGGAATATCCCGCCATGCATTGTTTTGTTATATCTCAAAGGGATTAGGCAGCGTTTTTGATGAAAGCTCCCAGGTGGCTTGACTATTTCCGACACTTCCAATAATTATCATCATATTTGAACCAATTTACATAAAACCTTGACAAATTATAGACGTGAACCTTCCTCATGAATCACTCTATCTGTTGGTGAAACTCGCATGATAATCCGTTCAGTAGTGTTTAAGTTTATCGCGAATAGACAGACAAACAGACGCGGCGGACAACTTTCTTTTAAAATACGTAGTGATTATTGTTAAAAAACTTATGTGCTTTGTTATATTATATCAGATACACACATCATCAGCCATAGGACGTCCACTGCTGGACATAGGCCTCCTCTTGGGGGGTTTTGCCAATACTCGCCACGCTTGGCAGGCGGGTTGGCGAGCGCAGTTAGGTATGATTGTTCAAGGAAAACGCTGCTGCCCATCTTCCGGATTGCATCCCTTAGCCGACTCTTACGGCAACCACGGGTAGAGAGGGTGGGTGCAATTCTTACGCCGGCACCACCGCGGCAACAATAGAACAGCACGGCACAACAGAAATACATTATCTGTGAAAATTTCAACTGTCTAAGTATCACGGTTCTTGAGATACAGCCTGGTGACAGACAGACGGACGGGCAGACAGACAGCGAAGTCTTAGTAATTGGGTCCTACTACCCTTTGGGTACGGAAGACACGATAATATTATGACTTTTTAAAATTGTTAAGTACGTTTGAGAGAAAACATTAAACTGTTGAAAAATCTCAGGATTTTTCAACGGAAATTAAGCCTTTTCTGTGGACTTTTGATTTTTTCATCTGGTAACACTACTCGCAACTTTAAGGCACCCAGATTGTATTCTGGGAACACCCACTCGGCATTCCATTGTCTAGCGGTTACAATGAAGGTAGATTCGAACCGTTTAATTCTAGTATTTGGAATATCGACCATGAAGCGGTGTCGCTACTTAGAGCTCCTAGCTGTCCGATAATAGAATGCTGGTTGAACTTGGTTAGCAGTAGGGCATCGAGCCCGGGTTTACCCGGACCGAAAAAACCCGGGTTTTCCCGGTTCTGAGGATTACAAAAAAACCCGGGTTTGATTTTTAAAACTCGGGTTTTTCGTTTTTTTTTTGATACTTTTGTTTTTGTTATTTATTAAGTTTAAGCCACTTCGAATGCAATAATAAGTAAATGGAATAAAAACATGCTTTGATAAATTATTATTTATTACGTAAAAAGTAGCTTCGTTGCTACGTTCCTACCAATAAAACAAGCCATGCAAGTCAAATGGAACGCGCGCGTCCATCTCAGGACATGAATGGGGTGAAGTGTGGAGCAGGGGAGAGCGGAGGGTGTAGCGAAGCTCGTCGCGCTAATAGAAAAAATAAATCTTTATCACTTTTTTAAACATTAAATTTGTAAAGTACTTACTGTTTCATTTATTTAAATTCTTCCTCATCCTTTATATTTTGTACTCGTTGTAGGAAATCAATATATAAAAGCAGATGTGTATTTAAAAAAATTACAATAAAAAGCTCGAAATGCTCGAAAAAACCGGTCTACCCGGGTTTTGATTACTCTTAGACCCGAAAACCTGGGTTTTCAAAATTGAACCGAGTTTCGATGCCCTAGTTGGCAGTCTCCGATCGAGGCAATGTCAATCCGCCAAAATTTTATGCAGCTAAGACTGGGACAACTTTTTTGCCCTTGTAAATAGTTCTTACAAACTTTCGCGTTTATAAAATTTGGTTTAGGATTAAACCAAATTTTATAAACGCGAAAGTTTGTAAGAATGTATGGATGTATGTTTGTTACTCTTTCACGCAAAAACTACTGAATGGATTTTTATGAAACTGTACAATAATATAGCTTACATATCAGAATAATACATAGGCTATAAATTATAAAGATATAGTGTAAATTATCCAAAATATAACAATAAGTGTCAAGTAAGTAGGATAAAAATCTGCCATCTGCGAGCTATTCTAGCGAGCGCCGCAAAAACCGTTGGAGTTACACGTATATAATGCACAATGGAAATATTTATCCTAAACAATCCTACAAAAAATCCCGGTACAGCATATATCTATCTTTGATGTGTAAGCCATTATCGCCAAAATAGTGAACAATAAATACAATAAAAATTGTTAATTTATTTCTAACGCACATTTGGTAATAACGAATTGATCCTTATCTCTACATAGTATAAAACAAAGTCGTCTACCGCGTCTGTTTGTCTGTCTGTCTGTCTCAATTCCACGCGGACGAAGTCGCGGGTAACAGCTAGTGATTTAGGCTTTCCCCCTTTCGGCTATCTCCACCGGTACCTACTACAAGAACAAGGGGATTTTCTTACTCATTATCGTAAATCGTATGTTGACGTAAGTCTTCGTCACCGCCGGGGAATTTTTATTATTATCTTTATATTTGATGACATCTGGATACAGGAGTGAGGGATTAACCTGGGTGTGTTAAAAGATATAAAAAAACTAGTTCCACTCCGCGGTTTCACTTGCATTTATTGGGATATCTCTAAATATACGAGTATATAACTCAATGGTGACTGACTGACTGTCATAGTGATCTATCAACGCACAGCCCAAACCACTAGACGGATCGGGCTGAAATTTGGCATGCAGGTAGATGTTATGACGTAGGCATCCGCTAAGAAAGAATTTTGATTAATTCTACCCCCAAGAGGATAAAATAGGGGATGAAACTTTGTATGAAACTTTGTCAATTTTAAGCCGATCGGGTTGAGACTTTGCATGCATAAAGCTACTATGACGTAGGCATCCCCTAAGAAAGGATTTTGAGATGCAGGCTATATAAGATAACTTTTCATCATCATCATCCATCACCACGCGGGTAAAACCGCGGGGCGCAGCTAATTATGCATAAAGGCCTATTCAGACCTAAGCGTCATTCGCTGAGAACCCGTTCTCTTTACTAAGGGGCTCAAATTAAGGCGTTCCATTATGTAAGTACCAAAGAGGGCATGGGGGCGTCTCCATAAAGTCAATATTTTAAGAAACAAAAACAGTAACTCAGATAGTAAAACTCCAATTTAAAAATAAAAATTGTCCCACAAACATGAACCTTATTAACAGTACGGAGCTCTCACAGAGAAGCACACGGGAATTGAATGATGTAGACGGGTCATGAACGCATAAGAGAGCGTCACGCCGTTTGCTGTCACGGCATATGAGTCGGTTTTAATGCCACGGCGCGTCAAAAGATGATTCACATCAAAACTTTTTTTTTATGGCTGACAGTCTTGGTCTCACCACAACTCACCTGATATTAAGTGACGTTGTGGTCGAAGATGGTAAAGCACACCTAGCCTGGAATAGAACTGGCTCTCAAGTGAGGCTGCCGGAATGCTTAGATGCTTGGCGGCAGATTTTCAACTTAAGGGTGGTAGCTAGCCAGCCGAGTATTAGAAAGTACCCTACCACCACGCTTCACCGGCAGCTCATGCTCATTGTTGGGGTTTGAACCCACGCCCTTCGGCATGCGAACCGACCGCGCTAACCACTGAGCTATCATCGCTACTAATAATAAAACTATAATAAAACAAACAACCATCCACTGAGCACACAATATTGATAGATATTGCTTTAATGTAAAAGTTAAAAATCAAGACGTCCAGAACTTTCGTGGTCGTTTCAATCTCGTTATAAGAAATGCGATTATAAAGGCTGCATCAAAAATAATCAGCGCGTTGATTTCGCCAACCAACATTTTGAACAACACTAAAGAGACCTTGTAATATTTTGTCAAGGAACTAAACGATTAATATAAATTAGGTCGATCGTTAAGGGCCGGCGCTCAGTGACGGCACGGCACGGCGTGTCATGGCAAAGGATTTTATTACTAATCAAGTTATTTTGAATCTTATTTCAATGTGTTTAGAATTCATTTTACTTTATTTCGCGAAATGACGCGACGTGCCGCGGGATGCTGTGGCATGACGCGACGCGCCGCGGGATGCTGCGGCATGACGAGTCATGCCGTTTCATTCCACGGGTTGCCGCGGCGCGCCATTGCATCCCGCGAGACGTATGGGTCACTTTATGTCTAGGAATTATGATTGCTAAGTTGGTTGAAATAAGGTTGAAACTTGTGCAGCGGTCATTTCGGTTAATGGGGCGCAGTCCGGTTGGGGCAAGGAAGGGAGAAGACGCACTGGCGCGCGTTTTTGTCTCTCACACTGAAAAAGCAAAACTGATTGATGCCAGAATGCCTGGGCTTTCAGCAGGATGCCACGGCATGCCACGGGATGCCACGGCATGCCGCAGTACAACCTGCTGTGTCATGCCGTGGCACGCCGTCAGTGAGCGCCGGCCCTTAGAATGTTATTACAAAATTGATTATTTATCGGACAGCGTGCAGCGTTGACGTGGCTGAGTGTACGTAATGCACACAAACGCATCGTAAACCAGGGGAGCATAACCTTTATATATACAGTGTTCAAGCTAAAAAAAACACCATTTAAATCAACAATAACTATCATCATCATCATTTCAGCCTTAGAACGTCCACTGCTGGACATAGGCCCATTGACTTCCATAAAGACCGGTTGGAAGCGGCTCGCATCCAGCGCGTTCCTGCGGTCTTTATGAGGTCGTCTGTCCACCTTGTGGGTGGACGTCCTACGCTGCGCTTGCCGGTCCGTGGTCTCCATTCCAGAACTTTGCAGCCCCATCGGCCATCAGTTCTGCGTGCTATGTCCCTGCCCACTGCCACTTCAACTTGCTAATCCGTTGTGCTATGTCGGTAACTTTAGTTCGTCTACGGATCTCCTCATTCCTCATTTACAATAACGATAGTTTATTGAAATTAAGCGACAAACTAATGGAATCGAAATATTGGATGATGTGATTAAGATCATCTAACACTTCTGATGTGCTTACGCCTAATGACCAGTCATCAAGATTGAATTTGGAATTTAAGTTCGAAATTATAGAGTGAATTCCCAAACTAAAGGTCGCAGAACCGAACGGGTCTTCTTAATGGCACCCGTCATAACGATAATCAAATGCAAGTTAATCTCTTAAAAGGTTTAAGGCGATTTTGTTAATCAATAAAAAAAACATGTTAATCAACAAAAACGATGTCAAAAATTGAGTTAATTTCTTGAAAGCTGACGCATTTTATTAGTCAACAAAGAATTCTATCCTACTAATAAATAATATAAATGTGAAAGTTTGGATGTATTACCCAATCACGCAAAAACACCTGAACGGATTTAGATGAAATTTGGAACACGTATAGTTTATTACCTGGATTAACATATAGAACACTTTTATCCCGGGAAAATGTTAGATTCCTGTAGGATTATCAAAAAATGAACTACTGGATGTACTCGTATTTGCTTGAAATTTGATATAGACGCGTCTTATGGAACATTGTTAAGGGATAAAAGGTATCCTATATTTTAATATAATAATACAATACCGCAAGATTCATGACAATTGATTATTTGTTTCATTTCTCTCTGAGCCTAATTCTACAGTTAACGCGAATGAAGTCGTGGGCGTAAGCTAGTATCATATAAATGAACAATAACGATAATCAAAGACCGAGTAAATTTCTTAGAAGCTAACAGATTTTGTTAATCAACAAAAAACACCATGTTGGTCGACAATAACGATAGTCAACAAATCGAGTTAATTTTTTAGAAGCTAATAGATTTTCTTAATCAATAAATAATACCATATTGATCGCCAACGACACACAAAAATCGAGTAAATATCTTAGAAGCTAACAGATTTTGTTAATCAAAAAACACCATGTTGATCGATAATAACGATAGTCAACAAATCGAGTTAATTTCTTAGGAGATCACAGATTTTGTTAATCAACAAAAAATAATGAATGAATGATCGAATGAATAACTCTTTATTGTACACACTTAAAATTACATAATACAGAAGAAATTAACTAGTTAATAGGTGTAACAACTGGCGACCTTATCGCTAAAAGCGATCTCTTCCAGGCAACCTTAAAACGACGTTAACTTAATACCATTTAAATGGACAATAACGACATACAAAAATCGAGTAAATTTGTAGTCTCTCTCCGCGTCTCTGTCGTATAATTGAATCGTTTCCAGGCAACACAAACCGGTGTGTAAACATAAATTATCTATCGTGGACAGAATAATGAATACAAAAGGTCACGAAGGTCATCGACGTTCTTCTGTTTTATAAGATCTTATTTAACTTGCTTGACCATGTATTATCTCTCAGAAGAGCGTCTCGTCCGTTTCATATTTTCAATTTGTTTTTCTTTTAGTAGATTGAAATCCGCAGCCTCCTTGCTCCTCTGTCGCTTATTATTAAATGCAGATGTTTTTTTTAATGCTTCTGGTGGCAATTAAGCAGACGGGTCGCCTGACGGTAAGCAATCACCGTAGCCTATGGATATCTGCAATACCAGGGGCACTACAAATACGTTGCCGGCCTTTTAACATTTTTAACATCATCAGTTCGTCCACTGCTGGACATAGGCCTCCTCCTGGGGGGGTTTTGCCAATACTCGCCACGCTTGGCAGGCGGGTTGGCGAGCGCAGTTAGGTGAGATTGTTCAAGGAAGACGTTGCTGCCCATCTTCCGGATTACATCCCTTAGCTGACTTTTACGGCAACCACGGGTAGCGAGGGTGGGGTATTATTCTTACGCCGGCACAGACCTTAATACGCCTTTGTATTGTAATACAAAAAGCATACAACTATAAAAAGTTTTCATTTTCCAGTTGTCCAAAGTCGTATTCGCCTGCCTGCTGGCAGCTGCAGTCTGCCAGAACGGCCAGAACAATGGAGACTTGGAGTCTATCATTGGCCAGATCTTCGGGACTCCACCGCCGACAGAATCTCCCACGCAGGCGACACCGAAGATAGAAAACAAGAACCCTCCACTTGGACCTTCGACCCTCGTGCCTGGTGTGGTGACGCCAAAACCTGGTGGTATGTTATCTAAGTAGTGTACGTAAAACACTCACTCACATACGCACACGAACACATACGCACACGAACACATACCCCGCCATACAGTTCGTGCACTGTTTCCTCCTGAAGCGAAGTCAACGCTAAAAGCTAATAAGTCTTTTCTCGGGAACTGCGTTAGATTCTATAATAAAATCCCACTTGAGTTAACTAAAATGTCCTATAATAAATTCAAAGATTTTATAAAGCAGAGGTTAATTGACAAAGGTGGCTCATTACGTGGAAGACCGCAAGATACGGTTGTGGTAGCTTCTCTCTGCACTTGCATCCCTCTGGCTAAGTGACAATTGTAGTAAGCATAATGTATTAATAACTGTAAACTGTATAAACTGTAACCTAATATGAAAAGAAAGATCCACAAAAAAAGTTTGCTGAGTTTCTTGCCGGAGTCTTCTCAGTTGAAGTGTAATTACGAGCCGGTGGTAGATTCAGACATGTAACTTAACGTTCATAAGTGCCTTACCAGGGCCTAAACTGAATAAATTACTTTTTGATTTGATTTAATTGAACGCCCGGATCACCGGGATTGCCTTTCATTAGAATTTAAGAAGAATTTAAAAAAACTTAGTAAATGTTTATCTAGAATTTAATTTTGAATGATGACTTTATTTGACTGATTAATAATAAAGTACTTAGACTGATTTGGCATTCGATTTTATTTATATTTCATTAGAATTTAACAAGATTTATAGTCATAATAAAAAAGCTTGATTTTACATATAACTTTTTTGTCGTGACACAAAATCCTCAATAATGTAGGGTGTCCGGCTTTTTTACTCAAATGTCCGGTCTTTTTACCCAAATGTCCGGCCAAACTGTCTGGTCTGTCCGGCTATTAGGTTTGGCGACCTGGCAACCCTACTCGCACGTGAGGATGTACCGTCAGTTTTCAAAGTGAAACAGCACATATTTGTTTTTTTTTTTCGTTGTAGAACCTCAGGATCTGTCCTGTACTACCACGGAGAACGAGGCAGGCGAGTGCGTGCCATACTACCTCTGTAACATCAACAATAACACGGTGAATACTGATGGAGTCGGAGTCATAGATATAAGGTACCTTTTCATATATATTTTTTTAAATTTTATTGGCTTCGCTTCTATCTAAGTAACAATTTAATCCAATTTTGGAAATCAATTTTAACCAATTTTGTAGCAATAAATAAATATTGTAGGACACACATTACACACAGCGCCATCTGACCCCAAACTAAGCAGAGCTTGTGTGATGGAAGTCAGATAACTGATAGGATACATAAATACTTTTTTTTTGTAAATACATACTTATAATACATGATAGCTCAGTGGTTGTGGCGTGGGTTTAAACCCCAATAATGAGCTTGAGCTGCCGGTGAAAGAAAACATCGTGATTTAACCAAAGCATGGTGGTAGAGTATTTTCTAGTACTCGGCTAGCTACCACCCTTAAGAGGGAACGCTTGTAGCTTATTTTAACCCCCGACGCAAAAAGAGGGATGTTATAAGTTTGACGTCGATGTCTGTCTGTGGCATCGTAGCTCTCAAACGGATGGACCGATTTCGATGCGGCGGATGCAAGCCAATTTCCTTGCGGCGGTTCTTAGCTATATATGGTTAATTGTGTAGGGGGTATTTTAATTTTTTTAATTTTCCATACAATTTTACATGGAAACCTCAATATAATCAAAAAAATTGTAGGTATAATCAGTCTGTGCTATCTTTGCGCTATCGCACATTACGGGAAAAGGCTAGAGGTGATTTCAGAGGGCTTTTTGGGGAGGCTAAAGCTTTATAGCCATACTGCTTTGTCTTCCGTTTTTGGAATTCATGTCTTACATATATAGTTACAGTCAAAGTCCAGTCTTGGTCAAGTCCAGTTCGTGTCAGTCAAATCAAGTCATGCCTCAGTAAAGTAGTAGCGTCTTTACTATAAGTTTCGATGGCGTTTTGGAAACAACACGAAAAGTCATGTTTCATCGCATTATATCACTTTCCCACACTCGTGCTTGTAATTCGGCACTTTAAGAATAAAACACCACTATTTTTATACATAAACACTCGAATAAACACTAGTTTTAGAAAAAAATACAATGGGGCGACATTATTCTTTCCACGTTCCCGCCAAAACTCTGACATTTTTTTTTCTTCTTATTCCTACTAGTAGGAATTGGCGTCGCACTTTCTGTGTATTTTTTTTTTATCGCTGACAGGCTACGTGTTTGACCACAACTCACTTGATGTTAAATGACGGTGTGGTCGAAGATGGTAAAGCACACCTAGCCTGGAATAGAACTGGCTCTCAAGTGAGGCTGCCGGAACACACCGTTAGATGCTTGGCGGCAGATTTTCAACTTGAGGGTGGTAGCTAGCCAGCCGAGTACTAGAAAATACCCTACCACCACGCTATGGTTTCCTCACGATGTTTTCCTTCACTGGCAGCTCAAGCTCATTGTTCGGGTTCGAACGCACGCCCTTCGGCATGCGAACCGACCGCGCTAACCACTAAGCTATCATCACATTTGCCAGTGTCAAGTTTGTAATTCTGCCGTTGTTAAATTAACTGTTGTTTTTTTTTTTATAGAGTCCGCGACGGTCCTTGCCTCTCGTACATCGACACATGCTGCTTGGTGCCAAATAAAGCTGAGAAGCCAGTAACACCCAAACCAGAACCCAAGGTAACATCTCACTATAGCTAATGTAACCACTAAAGAATAATTGACATGTTTTTGTAGGCAACTAATTCTTAGAAAAGGACTTCAGAACATGTGAAGTGTGTACAAAGCAAATACAAATTCAATTTTTTCTTCTAGTTTTTTTTTAAATTTATTTTTGGCCAAGTCCTTCAGCCGTTTTTTCTTGTTGGCTCCTGTGGTGCTGCCACAATTTTGCCTCGTGTAGTTTTGTGCAAATCTGCCGCAAGTTCATCATCAGCCATAAGAAGTCCACTGCTGGACATAGGCCTCCTCCTGGGGAGGTTTGCCAATACTCGCCACGCTTGGCAGGCGGGTTGGCGAGCGCAGTTAGGTGTGATTGTTCAAGGAAGACGCTGCTGCCCATCTTCCGGATAGCATCCCTTAGCCGACTCTTACGGCAACCACGGGTAGAGAGGGTGGGGTACTATTCTTACGCCGGCACCACCACGCAAGTTGTCCGGTGTAAAATATTTGGCATAGATCTACGTTTGACAATCTCACCTGATGGAAAGCGACGGCGCGGCCGAGGATGGAGCACGCTGAAGAAATCTATTCACTCTAGCCTTAAAAACGTCCAAATTGTAGCTTATAGGAAACATAGAAGACGGCAATGAGTTTCATTCTTGGGCCGCACGCATCAAGAAAGTAGACAAATCGCTGCGTACGTATACTGGAAACAAATATTTGTTAGTTATTATATTGTTTTCTGTCTTCTTTAAGGGACAAATACAAAACGTCACATAAAATACAAATATAAAAACATAAAATTTATACAAAAACCAATAAAAAGCAAAATTTTATGAGATGTTTTTAATTTTGTTCGAGAACCACATTCTTGTTCTTTTCGTTCTGTAGATGACTTTGACAACAGTGACGTTTTTTTATAATCGAAAAAAAAAAACATTAATTATTTTTAAAATCTTCTTGTGTTTTTGGCATCGCACTTTGTGCATTTTGACAGCCCTATTGGCTCATTGGGAGAATGTCTGCCTGAGCTGTAGGACGTGGGTTCGATTCCCGCCAAGGACAAACATTTTATGATATAAATAAAATCTTTGTTCTGTGTGTTCTGTATGTATTATAAGTATGTATTTACAAAAAAAAAAGTATTTATGTATGCTATCAGGTATCTGACTTCCATGCTTCCATCACACAAGCTCTGCTTAGTTTGGGGTCAGATGGCGCTGTGTGTAAAGTGTCCTACTATATTTATTTATTTATTATCAAGTGTATCATGTTTTCAAGTATTTAAATATAAATCTAGTAAGTTTTAACGTTTATCGCGAACAGACAGACGCGGCGGACGACTTTGTATAATATGTAATGACAAACATAAGCCGGAAAAAGACAGATGAAACTATTGCTTTTTTGCAACACAATATGTATCACTCTTTGAACCCAATTCTTAAGTCAACGCGGACAAAGTCGCGGGCGCAAGCTGGTATTTATATTGCACCTTGAAAAGTCCGATCATTAAAATATCTAAAATTTTTGCCTTGTTTTTTTTACCTACAAACATAACAAAATTAAATTATCTCGATAATAAGCCGCGTTGACCGCAGTACTTATGTAAAAGGTCATCGCTAGACGCTCAAGAGGTTACACAGATTGCTTACCTACATTAATAAGTTATTTATTTACGAAATTACGTATGACATCATGTTTGATGATAGCTCGGGGGTTAGCGTCGTCGGATCACATGTTGAAGAGGGCCAGTTCATAATAGGCGTTGCTAACCCCCTATCAATGATACATTCTGGGGCCCGCGTACCCGCCTTCGTCAGGGATGCACTCAGATAAATTAACCAGCCAGGATAAGCCATGCGCTCTAACTGCAATACACAAAAGTCTGTCAATTTAGGTGCGGGGCGAGGTAACGCACACAAAAAAAAAGTTCACACAAACATATTTTGCGATCGCGTCGCTACACACGCACACGAAACTATAGGCTAACACTAGCTTACGCTGTACGCACACAATCACATTCACACATGGAAGCGTTCTATCGGTACACGGTAGATCGTTTAAAAGGGTTAGGGATTGACACTATCGAAATTTGGTTGTCTACTCGAAGGGGGTGCACCTTCAACCGCGTGGTTTTTTTTTTTTTTATGGTTGTCAGGCTAGGTGTTTGTCCACAGCTCACCTGATGTTAAGTGACGGCGTGGTCGAAGATGGTAAAGCACACCTAGCCTGGAATGGTGCTTCAAGGATCTTGGCTGTTAGAGACCTTGTTTAATGACATTGACGAGTATTTCAAACTAAGAGATTATTAAATTACTAGTAAGTAATTACGATTTTGTTGACATTTTATTATATTGACATACTTTATTTTGACATTTTGTTTTTTGAGTGTTCAAGATATATACCTATTTAGTTTATTTCCGCTTAATAGTCGTCTCAGTAACAGCAGTAATGAGGATTTAAATTTAACTAACTTGACAATAATTAAAATTAAAACCGGCCAAATGCGCGTCGGACTCGCGCACGAAGGGTTATGTACCATTATCTATGAAAAAGGCAAAAAATCGCGTTTGTTGTATGTTTTATGGGCCCCCCTTAAATATTTATTTTATTTTGTTTTTAGTATTTGTTGTTATAGCGGCAACAGTAATACATAATTTGTGAAAATTTCAACTGTCTAGCTATCGCGGTTCTTGAGATACAGCCTGGTGACTGACAGACAGCGAAATCTTAGTAATAGGGTCCCGTTTTTACCCTTTGGGTACGTAACCCTAAAAAAAAGGGCAAGTGGTTACTGCAGCGAGAATATAAAGATTTATGGGTATTATAATTTTAATTAGTGTTTTGTTTAATTTGGTTTTAGCTAAGATATTAAGTTAAACGAGAAAGTTCCCTACCTCCACGCTATGGTTTCTTCACGATGTTTTCTTTCACCGGCAGCTCAAGCTCATTGTTGGGGTTTGAACCCACGCCCTTCGGCTTACGAACCGACCGCGCTAACCACTGAGCTATTATCGCTTCAGATTTAGTTGAGTACGGTACGGCGTCCAAAATGCCTAGGCTACATTAAAATACGAGTAATTCTGCATTGAAGACCTTTTTAAATCAGAATGTTAGTCATCAGTAATTACCAGTTAAATACCTTGAACTTTCAAGGTTACAGACCTGTGTATAACAATAATGTTTATATTACGTAGGTACTAGCGACGGCACCGACTTTAACTAAGTTACAATTTTTTTGGTTACTTGATTCATCATCATCATCATTTCAGCCGTAGGACGTCCACTGCTGGACATAGGCCTCCCCCATTGACTTCCATAAAGACCGGTTGGAAGCGGCTCGCATCCAGCGCGTTCCTGCGGTCTTTATCAGCGTCCTACGCTGCGCTTGCCGGTCCGTGGTCTCCACTCCAAAACTTTGAGGTTCCATCGGCCATCAGTTCTGCGTGCTATGTTCCCTGCCCACTACCACTTCAACTTGCTAATCTGATGGGCTATGTCGGCTACTTTAGTTCGCCTACGGATCCTCTCAGTTCTGATTCAATCTCGTAGGGAAACTCTGAGCATAGCCCTCTCCATAGCTCGTTGTGCCTGAAAGCACATAGTCATAGACCACGTTTCAGCATCATAAGTCATCACCGGTAACACAGACTGGTCGAAGACTTTCGACTTGAGGCACTGAGGTAATTCAGACGAAAAAACGTTGCGCAATTTTCCGAACGCTGCCCAGCTGAGTTAAATTCAACGACTGACTTCTTTCTCGAAGTTGGACCTACCTAGTTGGACTGTTTGTCCTAGGTAAATGTACGTGTCAACAACTTACTTGATTATATAATCCCACTAGTATTATAAATGTGAAAGTTTGGATGGATGGATGTTTGTTACTCAATCACGCCAGAACGGCTGAACGGATCTGGATGAAATTTTGCATGTAGATACTTTTGGCCCTGGAATAAAAAATAGGATACTTTTCATCGTTATCATCATCCATCACCACGCGGGTAAAACCTGGCTAGGTGTTAACATCAAGTGAGCTGAGGTTAAACACCTAGGTAGTCAACCTTAAAAAACTCAAGCAACCTATAATAGAAAGTACTTAAAACAATGTCTATGCATATATGTAATATCCTAGCAATTTGCCTATTCAATAACAATAATAGACAATATTTTATTATGACATAAAACAAATTTCTTAGACATTAACAAAATAGGTACAAAGAAACAAAAGAAATAACAAACAAAGATAAAACAAAACTAAATTACACACAAAGAACAAAGAGAAAGAAATACATTTTATGCCACAAACCGGCCTCAACTCAGCATAATGCCGACTGCAACCAGCCGGCGCTGATCTTCCGTCGAGGCCGGCAGGTGACGTTACGCACGAGAGTAACAGGCGGTAATAAAAAAAGAAAAAAATATGCAGAAATATACACAATAAAAACAATATTTAGACAAACAGATAAATAACACTAAATATAAACATTATCTATATAAATAATATGAGGAAAGCAAGTGACATATACAAGGAAATATATTATTTACATAGAAGTAAGTAAATAAATTACGACAATTTTAAAGCCTACCTATATTCTTGTCTAAGTCCAATGTTTCGTGTGTTTTTAGGGTTCCGTACCCAAGGGGTAGAAACGGGACCCTATTACTAAGACTTCGCTGTCTGTCTATCCGTCCGTCTGTCTGTCACCAGGCTGTATCTCAAGAACCGCGATAGCTAGACAGTTGAAATTTTCAAAAATTATGTATTTCTGTTGCCGCTATAACAACAAATACTAAAAATAAAATAAAATAAATATTTAAGCGGGGCTCCCATACAACAAACGCGTTTTTTTTAAATAGATAATGATACGGAACCCTTCGCGCGCTAATCTGACTCGCACTTGGCTGGTTTTTTTTTGTTTAAATGACTTCTAATTGTCCACATGTGCAACTCAGAGAGCGTATTGACAATTGTCACAGATAATTTGTGGTCGAAATTAACCTCGCATGCACATGACACGTCCACTTCGTCATGAGGCTCAAGTGACCTCACTGGTACCATTTAAATCTTTTTGAAATTCTTACCACAATGGCAGTATTGTATGACATATAAACCACAATTGTATTCAAATCCGTTTCGCCTTTACAAAGATGAATAGGGAAAAACATACAACTCATAGAAGGTTACTTAAAGTTACAATAAATAAATAAATATTGTAAGACATTACACACAGACCGCCTTTCCAATTCTTAACAGGAAGATTACTAACAATCTATTGAAGTTGCAACGACAGGACCTTCGTCTCTTAGTAGGCCTCGTAACCGGTCATTACAACTTGAATAGTCACCTCTTTAAACTGGGAGCCACGGATAGTCCGCACTTGCAAGAAAATGAAACTATAGAGCGTGTGCTTTGCATTACAAAGCCACAGAAGCCACTAGAATTGCTACTAGGCTGCATGAAGCTGCTTCGCTATCACTCATTGCCGCAACATCTTGACTGTTTCTCATCATCAACGCCATCAAACTTTCCACCGAACTCACTGGAGCTACTATGTCAGCGCCCTAGAGCCTCGCTCCGATACTTCAAGGAGCTAGGTTGGCTCGGGTAGACGCTGGTAGGGGGAAATGCACAAAACACCCCAAGCGAGACGTCAGTGCAGGACTTATCGCCCCCATTTTCAATAAGAATAATAATAAGAATTACATACAGCGCCATCTAATCCCAAATTAAGCAAAGCTTTTACTATGGCAACCAGATAACTTATAGAATACTTATAAATAGGTAGGTAGAAACTCTTTATTGTAGAAACTAACGAATTTAATTTATATACTTAGTTGTTTTATTTTATTAAAAGTCATGCGCTTCCTAACGAACATCATTTAATTTATGTACTTAGTTGTTTTATTTTATTAAAAGTTATGCGTTTACCAACGAACATCATTTAGTTTAATATATATACTTAGTTGTTGTTTTTTTTTTTTAATTAAAAAGCTATGCGCTTACCAACTTAGTAACTTTTGTAATATATAAATTTTATCGTTGTTTTTTTTAAATTAAAATTTATGCGCTCATTGACGAACATAATTTTATTTTTATACTTAGTTGTTTTTTTATTGACTTTCAGCGCGAAGGCTGCGGTTGGCGCAACCCCAAGGGTGTGGACATCCGTACCACGGGAGATGTCGACGGAGAGACCAAATTTGCAGAGTTCCCTTGGATGTGTGCCATTCTCAAGTAAGCCAAACATTCGATTAAAACCTCTCCAGATTCTACAATAATTCCAAACCCAAAACAAGTTTTTTGAGTAACAAAACAAAGTCCTGGGCATCGCTGCTTTGGCGCTCATTACTTTGAGACTGGATAGTTAGTCTCAACGGCCCTGTAATTTGCTAGCTGCAGTACCTTTTAAGCCGGAACAGATTAACGTTTACACACTACTGCTTGGAGACAGAATATCTGATACTGCAATGGTATATACCTAGACGATCTCTTGCTAAAGAGACCTACCAAAAAGTAAGTTTCATTAAAAAAACCGGCCAAGTGCGAGTCGGACTCGCGCACCGATGGTTCCGTACAAACTTGTAGGTATATAAGTAAAAGGTATTTTTTTAATGGTAATTTATGCTTTTCGCAATTTTTCCTTTATCTGTGCTATAAGACGTTGCTTCGTACCAAATTTCAAGATATTGAGTTCACGGGAAGTACCCTGTAGGTTTTGATTCCCTTGCAAGTGTCGAAAGTTATCAGCATAAACGGCTGTATCTTTTATAAATTTCATGTATAAATTTCAGCTTGATACTTCCTCGCGTTCCTGAGAAAAGCGTCTTGACAGACAGACGGACAACAAAGTGATGCTATAAGGGTTCCGTTTTTTTCTTTTGAGGTACGGAACCCTAAAAATTATACAAAACTCAAATGTCCACTAATAAATTATTTCTGTTTTTGTCGTGTATTTACACTTCGAGAGAACACACGAAAACATAATTTCGTTTTGGAATGACAAAAACATGACACTCTTCTTGCGGCCGGAAAACGACAGGAACGAATTGAGAGCCGGCGCTCTTTTTACAGACGCTTCCTATACCTATGTTTTTAATATTTTTACGTGTATTTTGCTTTACCTGTAAAAGCTCACCGGAAGCCCAGCGCTGGGCATACCACTTAGTATGACCAACATTATGCTGAGGTAATGTTTTGTAACTATCTTTCGCTGTTTGTTTTTGTGTCAGAAAATAAAATTAATTTTTTACTTTCTTTCAATAGCGATGATAGCTCAGTGGTTAATGCGGTCGGTTCGCATGCCATAGGGCGTGGGTTCAATACCCAACAATGAGATTGAGCTGCCGGTGAAGGAAAACATAGCATGGTGGTAGGGTACTTTCTAGTACTCGACTGGCTAGCTACCACCCTCAAGTTGCAAATCTGCCGCCAAGCTTCTAACTGTGTGGTCCGGCAGTCTCACTTGAGAGCCGGTTCCATTCCAGGCTATACCAGCTCCGACCACACCGTCGCTTAACATCAGGTGAGCTGTGGTCGAATAGCAAGTCAGCCTAAAAATAAAAAATTGTTGCAGAATCGAGCCCGTGAACGACAACGAACCTGAGGGCCAGAAGTTGAATGTTTACGTGGGCGGAGGGTCCCTGATCCACCCGAGCGTCGTACTGACCGCCGCACACTACGTGGCGACTTCGCCACAGCTTCGCGTACGCGCCGGCGAATGGGACACGCAGAGCATTAAGGAGCCACACCCTTACCAGGACAGAGATGTCTCTAGCATCGCCATACATGAGGACTTCAACAAGGGTCAGTTTCTACTCATTATTTGACTGCCTTGTATATCTGTTTCAAGATCTGCTATCGACACACGTGATGTTTTTTTAGCATTTCTTAAACGCTATTGAAATAAAAGACGGTCTCAAGATCCGTTGTTTTATCACTATCCCACAACCTGAGCGTTTTTGTGGTACACTTTACTGAAAAACTATCACGCCTATAGATTTGTGCTTTAAAATAATAATTTAAATTTGTATCTAGATGTGTTATCTATTAAAAAAATATATAATTTTATAACCATTAAAAAAAAATATTAACAATTTTGTATTCATTGGATGGAATTTTATTGTTCTACTAACGCCATCTGTTAGAAAACCAAAGAGTTAACATCGCTGCACCAGAACTAAACTCAGTACTCTAATACATCGTAGTTAATCTACTTAATACTAGATGACACCACTAGAATAAGGTTGTAAAATAACAACTGTCTTAAAAATTATTACCCGTTAGAAAAACTACGCGAGCCCTCACAAAGCTCGGCTTTTTGTTAGTACTACATATATTTGAAGGTATTATTGTTTTTTCCTTTAGGTAACTTGTTCTACGATATTGCTGTGCTGTTCCTCGCGCAACCGATGGATATGGCGCCCAACGTGGGAGTGGCGTGCTTGCCTCCGCCAAGAGAGCGCGTGCCCGGCGGTACGAGGTGCTTCGCCACCGGCTGGGGAAAGGACAAGTTCGGCAAGGAAGGACGTTACCAGGTCATACTCAAGAAGGTTGGTCACAATTTTTAACCGACTACAGCGAAGCAAAAGTTATAGGGTTATATTTTTGAACGGTATATTTTTTATTACGATACTCTTACCTGATGGTAAGAGATAACGCCTGTCCATGACCATTGCAGCGATATAGAACTTTGAGTAGCAAACAAAGTCCAGGGCATCGCTGCTTTGGCGCTCATTACTTTGAGACTAGATGGTTGGTCTCAACAGCCCTGTAATTTCGCTAGCTGCAGTATCCTTCATACCGGATCATAGTAATGTTGACGCACTACTGCTTGGCGGCAGAATATAACATTTTTTTTAAATTTTATGTTAATTATCATCATCATCAGCCTATCGAAGTCCACTGCTGGACAGAGGCCTCTCCCAAGACACTCAGCCCGATCTTCGGCTTTTCGCTTCCATCCACCGCCAGCAGTCCTACGTATATCGTCACTCTATCGAGTCTCATGGCGTCCTACGTTTGCCAATTCGCGGTCTCCACTTCAGAACACGTCTACCCCAACAGTTATCGGTTCTGCGACAGATATGTCCAGCCCATTGCCACTTCAGGTTGTTAATACGCTGAGCTATGTCTGTGACTTTAGTTCTCTGGCGAATTACTTCGTTCCGGATACGATCCCTCAGAGAAATACCAAGCATAGCTCTTTCCATAGCTCGCTGAGCGACTTTGAACTTACGGACCATTCCCGCTGTGAGTGTCCACGTTTCGGCTCCGTAGGTCATGACAGGTAGAACGCACTGATTGAAGACTTTTGTCTTTAGACTTTGTGGGATGGATGACTAGAAGATCAATATAAAATAAAATCAAATATCTAAATATATATAACTCAAAGGTGACTGACTGACTGACATAGTGATCTATCAACGCACAGCACAAACCACTGGACGGATCGGGCTGAAATTTGGCATGCAGGTAGATGTTATAACGCAGACATCCGCTAAGAAAGGATTTTGATTAATTCAAGGATAAAATAGGGGATGAAAGTTTGTATGAAACTTTGTCAATTTTAAACCGATCGGGCTGAGACTTTGCATGCATAAAGCTACTATGACATAGGCATCTAGCGCGGGTGAAACCACGGGGCACAGCTAGTATAATATAGATGTCAATATAAAATATGTCAATTTGATTAAATGTCATTAAATAAAAGAAGTTCTTTAAGTTATATCTTTGTATATGTCCTAGATCGAAGTGCCCGTTGTGGAACGCGCGGCGTGCCAGACTGCTCTACGCAAGACACGCCTTGGACGATTCTTCGAACTTCACACTTCATTCATGTGCGCGGGAGGTGAAGCTGGCAAGGACACCTGCAAGGGAGATGGAGGCTCCCCCCTGTCCTGCCCAATCGAGGTACCTGATACTAATTATCTAATCTTTATATATAAAGTTTCGTGTCTCGCGATGAACTCCTCGACTACTGAACCGATTTTAACGACGATATAGCGATGATAGCTCAGTGTTTAGCGTGGTCGGTTCGCATGCCGAACGGCGTGGGTTCAAACCCCAACAATGAGCTTGAGCTGTTGGTGAAGGAAAACATCGTGAGGAAACCATAGCGTGGTGGTAGAGTACTGTCTAGTACTCGGCTGGCTAGCTACCACCCTCAAGTTGAAGACGGTGTGTTCCGGCAGCCTCACTTGAATGCCAGTTCCATTCCAGGCTAGGTGTGCTTTACAATCTTCGACCACACCGTCGCTTAACATCAGGTGAGTTGTGGCCAAACACCAAGCATGTCAGCTGTTAAAAAAAAAAAAAAACTTGCACACTGTGTGCATTTTGATCCAACTTATATCTCAATTTAATTGCAAATTATTTGTTTATTATACGACAACGAGGTATAATTATCTGTGAGTTCCATAAAATTCTAATAGATGGCGGTGTAAGGTAATTTATTAACTGGATTGAGTAAGTATCCAATAGATGGCGCTACGTTAAAAGTCAAAACGTTTCATATGCGCTGCAATTTATGCGTGTGTTCAATTTGACCACAGCACCGCGTGGCCGGGTCTCTTAGTATGTAAATAAATATCGTTGGACATTACACACAGCGCCATCTGACCCCAAACTAAGCAAAGCTTATACTATGGGTACCAGATAGAATACTTACAATTTTAGGGTTCCGTACCCAAAGGGTAAAAACGGGTCCCTATTACTGAGACTTCGTTGTCTGTCTGTCCGTCCGTCTGTCTGTCACCAGGCTGTATCTCAAGAACCGCGATAGCTAGACTGTTGAAATTTTCACAAATTATGTATGTATTTCTGTTGCCGCGATAACAACAAATACTAAAAACAAAATAAAATAAATATTTAAGAGGGCTGCCATACAACAAACGCGATTTTTTTGCCTTTTTCATAGATAATGGTACGGAACCCTTCGTGCGCGAGTCCGACTCGCACTTGGCCGGTTTTTTTATTTACTGTTTTTTGTTTTATCTGTTTTCTTGTCTTTGTGTCGCAATATATAAATGATATATGTACTTATATGTAATCGTCTAGTAAATATTTGATATTTGTTATAAGGAAGACCTTGGAGCCCACGACACAGGTCACCCTAGTGTGGGATCCAGGACATATCGATATGTTTTTTTTATTTGTTGTTGTTGCTGTGTTGTATCGTTTATGTCAAATAAAATAATTTTGAATTTGAATTTGATTCCACACTTTTTATTCACTCAGCGAGGTTGTAGTATTCTGTCGATTAAAGATCAAAATCTAGATTAAATAGGTTTCTTCTAGGCAACCGTGCTCCATCTTAGACCACACTACTGCTTATTAGGCAGGGTGAGATCCAACGCAAGCCTATTTAGAATTATAAAAAAGTATAGTAATTAACTCAATTCTCCTTTATAGACTGAAGCTGGTCGCTACATGCAGTCCGGTATCGTGGCGTGGGGAATCGGCTGCGGGGAAGACGGGACCCCAGGAGTATACGTCGACGTCTCCAACCTGAGGAGCTGGGTCGACGACAAGGTGGCTGGCAAGGGATACGACCCCAAGACTTATTCATTTTAGAATTAATATATGATTCTTTTATCACTTTTATTTTTTTAATAGCGGCTTTTGACTATCTTGATAATATATGTGATATGAATAAAATACAATACATAATTACAGTTAAAAGATGTTTTTGAGTCATAAATAGAAGCGTTCTGAAAGGCTTGATTCCCACTGACGCAACACTGATGTGCTACGTTATTCTTCACATCACATCAGCCATAGGTCGTGCACTGCTGGACATAGGTCTCCTTCTGGGGGGGTTTTGCCAATACTCGCCACGCTTGGCAGGCGGGTTGGTGAGCGCAGTTAGGTGTGATTGTTCAAGGAAGACGCTGCTGCCCATCTTCCGGATTACATCCCTTAGCCGACTCTTACGGCAACCACGGGTAGAGAGGGTGGGATACAATTCTTACGCCGGCACCACCACGGCAATTACGGTTATTCTTCGGATAAACTCAATCCTCACTGACGTAGAGTCGAAACGCAGCGCACTTACAATCAAAAAGCATATAGCTACGATAACTCGGTGGTTAGCGCGGTCGGTTCATACGCCAACAATGAGCTTGAGCTGCCGTTGAAGGAAAACATCGTGAGGAAACCATAGCATGGTGGTAGGATACTTTCTTTTACTGAGCTGGCTGGCTACCTACCTACCAAGTTGAAAATTTACCGCCAAGCATCTAACGGTATGTTCCAGCAGTCTCACTTATTTACCATCTTCGACCACACCGTCACTTACCATCAGGTGAGATGTGGTCAAACACCTAGCCTGTCAACCATAAAAAACTAGACAGCATATTGATGTTTTTTTAAAATGTAATGTTAAAAGCGGGTAGTCACTAAAACACCGGAAGCACTGCCATTGATGTGCATAATTTTTTTGATGTGCATGTATATTGTTCCGTTATTGTTCTCAAGTGCATCAACGCTACGCGTTCAGATAGATACATACGTTAAAGACAGACGTGTGATCTTGATTTTCAAAATTAGGTATTTCACCAAGCTATTTCTGTCGCGCCGCACGCAGCACCCGCGTACATACTGAGCGAAAGGGACAACTGCACCTCGGGCTCATTAACCCGAAATAAAATAATCAAAATCGAGGTTTCGTATTCCTCTGTTTCCTCCTCCAAATTTAGACCGATTTTAGTATTTCTTTTAACAAGTAAATAAGAAGGATGTGTTCTTTGCCTGTGCGTTTTATTTTTTTAAGATTATTTCTATGAGATTGGGAATTTGGACGTTGAAACACAGCGTTGAAACTAGGTAAATTTTAAGATTTTTGAAGATTCCTAGCTCTTATAAAAAAAAAACATATATCAAAAAATCAAAACTGAGGGGCATGAAACTAGCAAGTATCTACTTCCTATCTAAAAATTATTGCTCTAGTATTAAAATCCTGGACGGAAAATGGGGAAAACGTTTGTATGAAGAAAATGACGTCTTGTTTCCTCTTAAAAAATTTACTGCAAAGTTGCATTTCGATTCTGCGTCATTATGGATTAACCAAGTTAGTTGAAATCGAGTGTCAGACAAAAAGCAAAAATCGAAATTTGATTTTTTTTTTGTAACTATTTAGCTACTCGTGATATACAATGCTCATTTTTTTTATACAATAAAAAATTTAATTGATTTAATTGTTTTATTTAGTACCTAATAATACAAATTATAGACGTGCTTAATATTTTTTTAATGTAAATGTAATGAGACGAACGAGACGCTCTCCTGATGGTAAGTTATAACGCCTATGACCATTGCAACGATACACAGAACTTTTAGTAACAAAACAAAGTTAGCTCATTAGTTTGAGACTTTCGATGGTTAGTCTCAAAAGCCTTGTAATTTCGCTGCAGTACCCTTTCAAACCGGAACACAGTAATGTTTACACACTACTGCTTGGTGGCAGAATATCTATTACATACCTAGACGAAAGGAAATCTACCACCAAGTGACACCAGTATGTGTGTGTGTTCATCTGTTCCCTCATAACTTCTAAGCTACTTTATAATTTGACAAATGAGGTGTCGTTGGAAGCGTCTTGTAATCACAATATGAATAAATAAGCTGGAATCTATTCTAAGCTTTAGCGATGATAGTCCAGTGGTTAGCGCAGTTAGTTCACGCGCCGAATGGCGTGAATTCAAACCCCAACAATGAGCTATGAGCAATGCCGGTGAAGGAAAATATCGTGATGAACCCATGCATAGCATAGTGGTAGGGTATTTTCTAGTACTCGACTACCAACCTTAAGTTGAAAACCGCCAAACATTGAACCTAATCAACCACCAAGTAAATAAACTTAGATTGAATATGGTAAGTATGGGTATATAACAGCTTGGATGGAAAACTAATTAATGACTAATGAATAATTTATTGCTTAAATCATAAGTACCTACATTTTCCAAATTTGAAAATATAGTACGCTTTTAACGCTCATTCTTTCTCAAAATCTTCAAATGTTGGTCTTTTGGCGGAGTTGAAGCGTTATAAAAAGGGCTTACATAAACATCTCTCTGTGTTGGCAACACATCGACAACATTCCTAATTTTGCACATTTCCATAGACGACATGTTTCTGTACCTTTGGCCAGTGTACACTAAGAACAGTAAGTCATCTTCATAGAAATTGGCCGCTGCCGATTTGAATGTATGCTTGCGTACCGAGCATAATCTCGGGGAGACTCGGGTGCCGGCGGTCCGGGCCTTGCCGTGAGTTTGGCCGCGCGCGTTCCAGTACGCCGCACGCCCGCTCGCATTCGCCTGCTCTCACCGTCCAATTTATTATTTACACTTTACCGGCCATTTTATTATGTAAATAAAAACCTAGTGCTGCTCATAATACGCAAATATATTTAACAAAACATTAACGTGACAATCCTAAGCATCAAAGCAAGAGCAGGCTATTAATTCGCCGACCGGTCTAAGATGAACTACTTTTTGCTTTGGCAGTCCACCTTGAACTCCTTGGTTGGATTTTTTTAAATCATATGTATGTTTCGTTGCATAGTAACGGTATATTCTGTTCTATTCCTCGGGGACCTTTGTTTGAATCGGGTCTTAGGATAAAATATAAAAATCAATACAAATAAGATAAGCTTTATATTTTTGACTAAATATTTGTAATATAAACGGATTACATCTTAACTTTAAGTCAACAAGTCACAAACGCTGTAATAACTATTATTTATAGGAACAACCGCCTATAAATTTTAACCATCGCCTATAATGAATCTATGAGATTTGTCTTTCACAAAACGAGAAAAAAATTAATAAAATAAAATAAAAATTGGTCTCACTGTTTAATACTTCTCAAAACAACAACAAAGAAAAATGTACAGAAAATGCAGAAAACAAAAAACTAAATTAGAAATAATTATATATACAACGGTGAAATATAGTTGAAGATTATATCTTAGAACTAAAGATCCCTGCAGACTTTCCAAGATTAATACGCAAAAATAGCAGGAACCTTTCACACTTCTATTTTAATAACATTAGAAAAAAACTTTACTAACCAAAAATATTTAAAAAAAGTAACCGAGCCAATTTATTGTCTTTCGTTTTGTGACATTGAAGTTTCATATGCACGTGACAATACAATTGAGACATTTTGAAAATACATTCCAAAGTTTTTTCTTTAAGTCACTTAAGGCTTCACACGATTTGCGCATTTAGCCAAGCCCACTTTTATTAATGGAAAGTTTTCCAATGTTATTAAAATATAGAACATTCTATTTATTGAAGGTCACTTATAGAAGAACTCTTATCTAATTGTTAAATATTTTTGACGTATTTTAATAGACAATGGAATGAACTCTCTCTGAACTTGGCACTAGCGTGGAGGGATCATATACTTTTAATCACAATTTATTATTAACTATTAAAAACTACACTCAAGCTCTGAATATTCATGTTCTCGTTGTTTTTAATGTCCAAAGAAATCAGACTTGTGTATCTATTATATTTTTATCAAGGCCATTGCTGTAAGAAGCATTCTAATTTCAAATAATTTATTTCTAGACTGCACGTAATGGAACTTTTTTTTTGGAAGAATAAAGTCTTGTTTACTTTGCTGAGAAAAAGGTCCTTTATGTGCATTCTATATATTTTTTTTATCATCTATGAATTTAACCTACTCAGGAGTTTGTAGGCACATACAGTTTTAGTTATAATACTAATTTCATATTAATACATACAAGTATTTTGTAAAGCGTTTTTGCGTCTGTCTCGGTCGCACATATTCGATTTGTTTGCGTTAGAAAGAGACAAGAGTTACGTTATCGACTTTGTCTTTGAACTATTGTATATTGCATTTGAGGCACCATTTTTTATTATATTCTATGCCATTGTCATAGCTAAGAGACGGAAAGCGATATTATGCGTCGCTACAATAAGGGACTTTTACGTCGTTCTATTGAAGATCATGTAGATAAATGGGGCTATTAAATTGCCAATAAAAAAAAATTGGAATCGTGGATACTTACGACCAAAATTCGCGCGAACTACCATTGAACGCGTCACGCGAACTATTATGACGTATGACGCTTCAAAAATGAATTGCACAATTTTTTTTTTATAGCTAGCAGGCTAGTTGTTTGACAACAGCTCACCTGATGTTAAGTGACGGTGTGGTCGAAGATGGTAAAGCACACCTAGCCTGGAATGGTACTGGCTCTCAAGTGAGGCTGCCGCAACACCGTTAGATGCTTGGCGGCAGATTTTCAACTTGAGGGTAACTGACAAGTAACTTTTTATATTCTCGCGTTGCATTTCACGTCGCTTTATCGCTTTCGATACTCATGTAGGACAATGGCCGAGGGGTTCTCGAGTACAATAAATAAGTTTTGAAATAATTTGAGCTCTTTTACACCTATACATAATGTTCACATTCCACGGCACCAAATATTAGGCTGCGTAGATGCGACACGAAAAACATGCCTATTATTTTACACATTCTAGGAAGACGAATATTTTTTTTACTTGCATATATAAAAAAAAAATTATGTACATTGAATTAATTTCTATCAGAACATGACTGTAAGATTACTTCAATATTATAAAATCATTTACTAAAAAAAATATATTTAGTACAAAAAATTGCAAAAGCCATTATTATAAAAAAAAAAATATAGGCACATTTCTACACGTCACATATGTCACCGCTACGCGTAAGAAGACAAGTTTGACATTTCATTATCGTGAAAAACAGTTTGTTCTCTAATTTTGAATCACATTTCGATAAATGTCAAATGTATGTTCGATTGATGTCAAAGCGAACAAGAACAAATTTTGTCAAACAGAACTGTTTTCACGATCCATAGATGACAAACTAACACACTACTGATTTACTTCTGCTTACTCAGCCGCATTGATTGTAATGGTCTTGCCTTTAGGATCATCGAACCGATCCATGGTCTTAATATCCATCATCATCATGATGCCATAGAATGTAATAGCCAAGATGATGAAAGTGACCATAAGACCGGCCCAGATGGGTCCGGAGAAAAACCCTACACAATCGAATGCATCTCCAAACTGGACCGAGCTGTTGATTGGAACGAAGTAAGGTTGGATCTGAAAAGAAATAATTAATTTGTATTAAATAGGTACATACACACAACTAATGTATAGAAAGATCACATTAAATCAAAGTTATTGCACAGAAGCAAATTTAATTATTCACATAAAAAAATCTCATTATCTAGTGTCATTTTAATATAGTATCATCATCATTAGTCTTTTGTAGTCCACTGCTGGACATAAGCCTCTCCGATGACACATCACTCAGCCCAATCCCCGGCTTTTCGCTTCCATTTACCTACAGCTGTCCTACGTATCGTCACTCAGGGTGTCCTATGCTACGTTTGCCAATTCCCAGTCTCTACTCCAGAAAATGTCTACCCTAGCGGTTATCGGTCATGCGACAGATATGTCCAGCCCATTGCCACTTCAGCTTGCTAATACGCCGAGCTATATCTTTGACTTTAGTTTTCTGATGAGTTATTTTGTTCTGGATCCACAATCCCTTAGAGAAATGCCAAGCATAGCTCTTTCCATAACTCACTGAGCAACTTTGAACTTGTGGATATATAGTATACTTCAGCGATTTGCAACCCAGTGTTCTTGTAGCTAAATTGGTTTCGAGTTATCAGTTCACGATCGAATATGAATACTCTTGCCATATAATAAGTTTTAATTTCCGAGCAGTAAGTTTTTTTTTTTTTTGATGTACAAAACATCATAATTTCTTTTTTACAAATTCATTCAACACGACTTTAGCACAACAAGATTTTAGCATGAGAGATGATAGATAAAATAGCCTGACTTTCGTAATCCATCAGTACCTGCAGGTTGTTGAAGGTGAGTATCTTGCTGGTGTTAGTGTTGATGTTGTTGAAGACAGTCCGCTGACCACAGCGGTATGAGAAGCCAACTATAGCAAACAGCTGATCCGTAGTCGGGTACAACATCTCTTCATTAGCCGTGCCTTGGTTGAACGTTACAGAGTCTGAAATAATAATTAAAAAACAATAAATATCAGAAAACATATCACACAGTCCATGTCTATCGATCTTCAGCAAATCTGTGGTTCAAAATTGGTTAACGCGGTTGGTTCGCATGCTGAAGGGCGTGGGTTCAAGCCCCAACAATGAGCTTGAGCTCGTGGTGAAGGCAAGCATCGTGAAGAAACCATAGCATGGTGGTAGGGTACTTTCTAGTACTCGGCTGGCTAGCTACCACCCTCAAAGTTGAAAATCTGCCGCCAAGCATCTAACAGTGTATTCCGGCAGCCTCACTTGAGAGCCAGTATCATTCCAGGCTAGGTGTGCTTTACCATCTTCGACCACACAGTCACTTAACATCAAATGAACTGTGATCAAAATATACATTTAGAAATTCACTTGAAATTACACAATGAAATTAATAATAGGTATATTGTAAGACATTTCAAACAGCGCCATCTAGCCCCAAACTAAGCAAAGCTTGTACAATGGGAGTCAGCTAACTGATAGAATACTTACATCCTTTTTTTTAGAAACATACAGAACAAATAAAACTCACAACAAACATTTATCATCACATAACTGTTTGTCCCGGTGGGAATCAAACCCACACTCTACAGCTCTTGAAGTAGATATATTAATAAATGATAACATGTAAAATTCACTTTACAGTGAAACCGTAGATAACTTGTTCGCTTAAAGTGGAGTCATAATGTATTAGGTCAAGTGACTCATCTTACTCCTTAACAATGTCAAGGTCATTGGTAGTATGTCTGCCTTAAAATATGTAGGGTGTGGATTCGATTCCCGCCCAAGACAAATATTTTATGGTATAAATACATGTTTGTTCTGTGTCTGGGTGTTCTGTATGTATTTACAAAAAAAAAGTATGTAGGTATGTATTCTATCAGTTATCTGACTTCCATCACACAAGCTCTGCTTAGTTTGGGGTCAGATGTGTAATGTGTCCTACAATATTTATTTATTATGTAGTTTTAAATCATAATATTCATGTCGCAACTTACCAAAGAACCAATAACCGCCCTGGGTCCTGAAGTTCATCACAAAGCCACGGTCACCAAAATTGACAGTTGTGTTCATAGTGTGGTCGGTATCGTTAACAGTCATGCTCGATGTCGGGTTATTGGTGAAGTTATGAATGACGTCCCCCTCACGGAGCTCAATCAGATCAACATACAGCCTCACTCCTTCGAGGATGAAGTCTTCTGTCTCGTTGGATGCAGCCTGGCGACGTACACGAGAGTGACTTTCCCTGATTATCCAAGAAGGATTAACCCCCGTGTAGACTCCAACAACGTTTGTGTACTTTTCCTTGAGCTTTTCAAACATATTCCGCACGATTTCATTGTGACGTTCGAGCATTTCAGCTCTAGTTTCACCTTCTTTGGCATCGTTTAAGTTTATGAACAGATATTTACTGTTAGATGACTGAATTACGTCTAGTAACCGATTTTCGTTGGTTGTTTCAAGGTTGATGTGGTCCACTTCTTTAGGGTCAGCGTTTTCGTTTATCGCTAGCACGGGGCTGTCCACTGCTGGTAAATAGCTGAAGGGTCCAGATTCCGCTTGGTGAGCGAGATAGGAAAGTGGGCTTGTGCCGTCAGGGTTCTTACCCGAAATATCTTCAGGAGATAAGGTTGGTTCGATGAATACGACTGTCAAAGGGTCGTTGGCGACTACTTTCTGGAAACTTTCAGCAAAATCTTCGGTCTGGGTCAGTTTTACAGGGCTTGCCTTGATCAGGGTTGCCTCGTCTCCCCACATGAAAACTGGGACATAGTTTGCGTAACAACTAACACTTAGAAGTAGAGCAGTGAACACTAAACGGCTTAAAGCCATTTTTAATATCACTAGTGGACGTTTACGGACTAAAAATAATGTTTTAGCCCAAAATTTGTCGTAAAAAGACTAAAATGGGCGACGATGAGTGACCATAGGTCATGTGAAAAGTGATCATATGATTGGCTCGATTTGACGGTTGTCTATGGTTTTCAATGTTGCCAGCTACAAAATCTTACCAGTACGTATAGTTACAATATTTGAAACCAGCAAATGCGCAAAGTGCGACGCCAAATATTCAGACCTATTAAGTGTTAGGTTTGGTTGCTTGTCAGTTGTCAATAACTCAATAATTATTTCTTATTTGTATTGTTAAATTTAGAGATTATGTTTAGTAATAATACTATTTAAAAGTTTTATAACGAAAGAAATAATTGAACTCTTGTATTTTGTAAATACTGACAATCTGATGATTAATTAAAAGCAGTTTAGAGTCGATAACTGTTGTCGCCGTTACTGCTCGCGGTAAGTTTTAGCCCTTGATGATCGATTTCTCCTGTGTAAACATCCCGCCTCCTTTATCATAAACCTTAACTCATTAAGTTGTATCGTTGTTAATTACTGTTAAATATGACCTTTATCCTTTTCCAAAGATTAAGTTAGCTATTTTTTAATTTCTCAAGTTTGCCTGGTTAGGTCCTGAAATATCGAAGTAAGCAAGAATTTGTCAAAATTACTTAATATGAGTTACACAAAAAACATATACCTATCTGGTATACCTTAAAGTTACTGAGATATTAATTCTCAAGTAGCTTTTGCTCCTAACTCACAGTATTGGTAATATTATTTGATTTCTTTAAGTCGCACTTTAAAAAATCGATTAATTTTTACAATTATAATATCAATAATATTACCACAGTTTTACAATCCATACAGTTATGTTACAAGTTCTTATCACCCAATTTAAGTAAATTTTTTAAAACTCATGTCAATTTAAAACCTCATTCTAAAATTAGCAGGTATTTAAAAGAATTAGAATTATATTGTTTAAATTTTTATTACTCTTGTACACCTACATACCTATTAGTTTTTATCAAAAACCTTATGTTTGCCCTCTGTGCATTATTTATATATTACATAAGAAAATTTAGGGTACGGGAAGGGGGTCAGCCATGTCTTATTTATTTTATTCTTACAAGGGGGGTGGGGGCCTTGACAGTTCTTAAGCTAAATCACAAAAATGCGCAAAGTTAAAATTATACCACAGAAGAGCAGGCATTATACTTTGAAAAGCATGAGTAACAAGGCAATAAATCGCGTGTGCGCATTGATGAGCGACGGGCGTGTTCACTCGCGTAAACAATGACGTTGAACATAGTGAAATGTAATTCGTGTAACATCATTATTGATGAGTTATTATCGTATATTCAAAATAAAGTGTCGATTGCGGACGAGGACACTTTGGTTCGAATATGTGCATCAGCTTTTACTAGCGAAGAAATAAAGTGTTCTAAGACGCTTTTGTTTGACTCCATACCTACAGACAAGCGTAAAATACTACGGAAAAATAAAGGAAAGGAGGAACGTGATTTGTCGGATATTATTAGTCTGTTTAAATCTACGGAACCTGAGATCATACCAATATTCGTTGCGCGGCAGCTAGACAAATTACCACCTATTCTATGGGATCACTTGGACTGTTCCAAAGTGCTTAAAGACCTTCAGATGCTTAAATGGAAAGTTGGCGATATTGAAACGAATTATGCGACACGAGACAGTGTTGAATATCTAAAGTCAGAAGTTCTGCGAATTAAAAACGACTCATTGCCGCCGACATCAGCTTTTAAAGTCAACACAAGGCGCGGTCCGTGGCTTGATAGTGGCCCGGTTGGATTATCTCATGACTATGTCAATGGTTCATTATCAACAAACAATGAAACGCCGTTATCTCAATATCGGAAAATGAGGGTAGTTGAAGAAAGTCAGTCTAAATGTGTCGATCATGAGTCTGAGCGGCAACAGTCGATAGAACGCGACCAAGTGATCGCGGGGGCGAGCGGGGATTCGGGGGGAGGGAACTCGATGACTCCGGTGACTCAGGCGACGGATGCACAGGCCGGTTCTTCGACCGATGAGTATACGTCACGAGTACATAGCCCGCGTGACCAGCAGATACCCGATCAGCTGATTGCTACTGAGGCAAGGGACAGGTGCGCGTCAATTCGGCCGCTATTTGTTAATAGGATGAATGACAATAATAATAATGGAGACAAAGAACAATGGCAGCAGGTGTCTCGACGAAAACAACATACAAAATATCGATTCATGGGTAAATCAGGCATAGCGCGGGATACACAATGTACATTTAAGGCGGCGGAAAAAAGGATTCCCATGTTTATCACGAATGTTCATAAGTTAACAACAGAGAGCGATATAATTAAATACATTAGTAAAAGGGCTAAGGAAACTGTATCATTGGAAAAGATAAGTATGAAATCTCAGCGAGATTACAAGGCGTACAAGTTTTATATATTGGAATCAAACTTGCCGTTATATTTGGATGAGAATCTTTGGCCGACAGGTGTCATATTTCGCAGGTTTGTAAATTTCAAACGTAGAGATACGAAGAGAGCACATCCTGTTAGCGGCTTAAATAGTTTAAGCAATGGATAGTAGGCCTTACCGTTTAGCCAGCTATAACTGCAAATACGTAAAACGAGCTTTATATGACATTAGAGACCTATGCAAGACTTGTGACGTGGTATGCCTGCAAGAGACGTGGTTGCTACCGCACGACATTCCGTACATCGGCACGATAGACAGCGGGTTTGGCTACACGGCAACGTCGGCTGTTGATACGGGTGCGGGCGTTCTTCGCGGGCGCCCCTATGGCGGCGTTGCTTTGATGTGGAGGTACAGTGCTTTTCAATCGGTGTCTGTGATACAGTGCAATAATGAGTGCATTTGCGCGATCAAAATTACGTCAGGCGATAGGCCAGTGTTAATTATAAGCGTATATATGCCTACAAATTCCACGAAAAATTTGCCAGATTTTTGTGATTGTTTTTGTGCGATTAGTGCTATTGCCGATGAATGTGATGTTGAAACTGTGTTTGTATTGGGCGACTTTAATGCGGAGCCGGGTGAGTTATTTTACAATGAACTCACTGAATTGTGTAGTGAGCAAAGCTGGTCGTGTATCGATGTAGATTTGCTAGGGAGAAACTCCGGTACTTATACATACATTAGTGACGTGCACGGAACGCCTAGCTGGCTCGATCATTGTATAGTAACTCAGTCGGCAAAGCAGTCGGTCATTAATGTTTCGGTCAAATATGACACTCAATGGTCTGATCATTATCCTATAGTTGTAGAATGTAACTTGTGTTTTGTGACGCCAAAGATAAGTATAAATACTGTTTGTAGTAATAATAGGAACATTGTATGGGGGACGCGAAGTGAAAAACAAATATCTATGTATAATGAAGAGTGTCATAAGAGACTTAAAATGATACAATTTCCTCCGGAATTTGCGCAGTGTGCAGATTATTTATGTAGTGACCCTGACCACGGGCGTGTTCTAGACAGGTTATACTCCGACATCGTAACCGCTCTTCAGGGTGCGGCGGTGGTGAGTCGGGGAAGCGCGCGGATAGGCGGGAGTGGGGTGCGCTTGGCGGGTTGGAGCAAGCATGTAGCTGGGGCTCACAGGGTGGCGAAATCGCGATTTAGAGAATGGGTACAGTGTGGGAGGCCTAAGACTGGTTGTGTATATGAAGAAATGCGTGAAAGTAAAAAGGTGTTCAAGTCTAGGGTGAAGTGGTGTCAAAATCACCAAGACCAGATACAGATGGATGCTCTGGCTGAACAACATTCTAGAGGCGACTTCCGCGGGTTTTGGCGTAACACGAAAAAGATGAACTCTCGACCTGGACTCCCTGTGAGCGTCGATGGCATAAGTAATCCAACTAACATTGCGAACATTTTTAAAGAACAGTTTTCTGTCCGATCGCCGCTTGGTCCGGCGGTTGGGGTGAATGCTGATGTAGGTGATAAAGTTGCGGGGATAAGTTTCCGATCGAAAGATATCGTAAAAGCAATAAAGCAGATTTCGCGGGGGAAATCTCCAGGACACGATGGGCTTAGCATTGAGCACCTACAGCATGCTGGACCGCATCTGGCGAGAGTTCTTGCCATGTTCTACTCGCTGTGCGTGACCCACTCCTACCTGCCTCCTGATTTTATGAGAACAATTGTTGTGCCTGTAGTTAAAAATAAAACAGGCGATTTATCAGATAAAAACAATTACAGGCCTATATCGCTGGCAACAACAATGGCAAAGGTGTTTGACGGTTTGCTTAATGCACAGTTAAATAGACATGTTGTGCTGCACGGCAATCAGTTTGGGTTTAAACCCAAACTCTCTACTGAGAGTGCAGTACTGTGTTTGAAGCAAACTGTCAATTACTATACATCTAGGAAGACTCCAGTATACGCGTGCTTCCTCGATTTATCGAGAGCCTTTGACTTGGTTTCGTATGACATACTGTGGGAGAAGCTGGAGCGCACGGAGATGCCGCGGGAGTTCATCAGCGTTCTCCGGTATTGGTATGGGCATCAGGTTAATAGTGTTCGATGGGCGGGGGCGATGTCGGAGCCGTATAGACTGGAATGTGGCGTGAGGCAGGGCGGGTTGACCTCACCCACTCTGTTCAATTTGTATATAAACGACCTGATCGTCGCGCTCAGTAGTCAACATGTCGGATGCTTTATAGATGGAGTATGCGTGAATAACTTGAGCTATGCAGATGACATGGCTCTGCTGAGCGCGTCGATATGCGGGCTTAGGAAGCTGCTCAGTGTCTGTGAAAATTACGCAAGTGGTCATGGCCTAGTTTACAACGGCAAGAAAAGCCAGTACATGGTGTTTAGGGCCCCTGGTGTGGAATGTCCGGCGAACGTACCTACTGTACTACTTAATGGTGACAGACTAGACCGGGTAGACCATTTTAAATATCTGGGACATATACTCACCGAGGACCTTAGAGACCTAGCCGACATGGAGCGGGAGCGAAGGGCACTGTCAGTACGAGCGAATATGATCACTCGCAGATTTGCACGTTGTTCGGATGATGTAAAGATCACGCTGTTTAAGGCGTTCTGCACATCTCTGTACACGTGTAGCCTGTGGGTGGACTACACTGATAAAGCTTACAGTGCTCTTCGCGTCCAGTTCAACAACGCGTTCCGGGCGGTGGTGGGGCTGCCCTACTCCTGCAGTGCATCGGGCATGTTCGCGGTGGCGCGCACCGACTGTTTCCACGCTACTATACGCAAGCGATGCGCGTCCCTTGTGCGCCGGGTGCGGGCCAGCCCCAACGTCGTACTGGCTATGATTGCCGACAGGCTTGACTGTGTGTACATAAGGCGTGGCTGTGACAGGCATGTCGCTGTCCCAATGCCGATTAGAAAACAGTAGTTTACTAACCGGCATTTGTGGCACGCGCTCTATGTCGTCACATTTTATTTATTTTTATTTTATTGACATTGTTTATTTTATTTATTTTTATTATTATTATTGTATTTGAGATTATTGATTATTATTATTATTAATTTTTGTAAATGTATAGTTTTTTTAATTTTTATAAGTGTAATAAGTTATAAGTGTAATTGAGTCTAAAGTTACTTGGAAATGAATAAATAAATAAAAAAAAATAAATAAAAATAAAGAAAAACTTTAAAATAAAACCAAAGTTGATTATATGTGTTCATTTTTTCATTTAGATTCTTACATAATAAATATTAAATGGGGGCGTAGACTTTCTTATTTTTATTAAATAGGGGGAGGGGATCAAAATCTGTCAAAAATCGTCTTACATTATAAATGAATGTCCTTATTAAATTTAATAATAGAAAGTGTCACATAAATATCATATCTGGCAGTACAACACATTTAAATGTAATTAGGTACTTATAAATAAGTAATTGCATAATAATTAACATTTATTTTTTCACAACCCTACACAAGTGGCGATGTCATCCGACATCAAAGAAGTTTCTCAACTGTATGGATTGTAAAACTGTGATACCATATTATGTGAATTGTATTGATCAATGGGTTCATAGCAGCTAATCAAATGACTAAAGTGTACTTGAACATTTTTCAGTGTTCAAATAGTTTCGACTGGAAACATGGATTCAACTGAAGAGGACTTGATTGATAAGAAAGTAGGTTATGGACAGTGCAGAAGTTGTCTGAAGCAAGATGTTCATAAAATTGAAAATGTCTGGGAAATGTTGGGATGTTTGAATATAGAGGTATGTACTCAGTATGATATGATTAATGTGACCATTTTAATTATTATTCAAAACAGGTAATTTTTTCTATAAACTTCACTTTCATTATACATATACATAGCATTGACAACAGATTTCTCAGATGTCTACAATTTATTCATAAAAGGGATTATACCCCTTATCTTTATATATAAAAATTTCGTGTCACATTGTTTGTCCGCGATGGACTGCTCAACTACTGAACCGATTTTAACCAAATCTTGCACACTGTGTGCAGTTTGATCCAACCTGAGAGATAGGATAGTTTATATCTCAATTTATAATCGCAATATTTATTATTGCAAATTATTTGTTTATTATACAACAAAGAGGTATAATTATCTGTGAGTTCCATAAAATTCTAATAGATGGCGGTGTAAGGTAATTTATTAACTGAATTGAATAAGTATCCAATAGATGGCGCTACGTTAAAAGTCCAAACGTAGATATAACAAAATAATGCATGGTGGGATATTTATCTTTTATAGATCTACTAAAAAGTCCATGGAGGCATATATCTACCTTTTAAGGATACCTTACTATACCACAAATATATATATATATTTGTACTGGTTTTCGTTTGTGCTACGCAAATACTATAGGTACCTATGTATATCAAAAAGCTAAATTTTGGTTCAATATGGTTCAGATTGCTTGCATAGAAGTATTGAAAAACCGAACGCTTTTAACTCCAAATGTTTTGATTATTCGAATCTGTCACTTATTCGCTAAGCTAAACACAACGGCCACTACAGTACTATGCTTTTTATTGGGTGGTTCTTCTGGTGCTTCCCGTGTGGTCCCATTTCAATTTGGTTGAGTTCTGACAGTGGCATCCATGAGAAAACCATATAAAGTTGATCTTTTTTGTTAAAGTTTTACTTGTTTAATTTCAAAGTAGTAAGACGAACTATACACTCTCCTGATAGTAAGAGATAATGCATGCCGATAGTAAAAAGACATAGTCACATGAGAAGTTACAAGGCAGTAAGATTAATATTTTTCTAAATTTTGAATTCCAGATGTCAACGGACCCCCGTGTGTCGCAGCTGCTGTGCTCAGATTGCTGTGTGTTTTTGCAACAAGTCAGAAAGTTCCGGGACATGGCTGTGGCTTCGCAGAGATCACTGCTCAATGCGCTGTCAAACTCCAAAGACAGTAATATTGAAGAAAATATGTTATCGACTGTCAGCCAAAGCAGTGACAATAATGTTGATGTACATACAATTTTGACAACTGTTAAGGTTGAATTTGATCCGGACACTTGCGAAGCTGGTCAAGCTGAAGAGACAACGGAATCTGGTAAGATAGTTATTTTTACACGACTGCCCAAAAAAAGAGTAATGTTTTCAGGGTTCATTTAAAAGCCTCAACAGATTTTGATAAATTAGGTATGTTTAGAATCGTTATATCATCCAGATAAAAAAAAAAAGTTTGCTTTTTTTAATCACATTTCATTTGTTCGGATACTCTGACAATAGTTTCGGTTACCTTTGTCAAGAGCTTTTTTTCTACGGCGCACGTGCGGCCTCACCCTGCATTTTTTTTTTTTTACATAATTCGCACGAATTAATCATACGTGTGTATTATGTAACACAAAAATGAGCTAAAACCGCAACGGATTTGATATGATTTATGTAATTTGCCGTGCCGTGGTGGTGCTGGCGTAAGAATAGAACCCCACCCTCTCTACCCGTGGTCGCCGTAAGAGTCGGCTAAGGGATGTAATCCGGAAGATGGGCAGCAGCGTCTTCCTTGAACAATCGCACCTAACTGCGCTCGCCAACCCGCCTGCCAAGCGTGGCGAGTATTGGCAAAACCCCCCCAGGAGGAGGCCTATGTCCAGCAGTGGACGTCCTATGGCTGATGATGTGATGTAATGTAATTTGCAGACATGTCAACACCATCACAATTCATGTCAAACATTGATGTTCTGAAGAAATATCTGACGTCAGACCCTACCATCGGTCTCCAGGGTGCAGTGAAGGAAGAGCATGCAGAGGAAACTGGTAAAAAATACAAATATTTTATTGATATCGCCAAAGTCACAAGTCATTTATGTTTAAAAACCGGCCAAGCGAGAGTCGGACTCGCGCACCGAGGGTTCCGTACAAACCTGTAGGTATATAAGTAAAAATTATGTTTTTTTTTTTAAATGATAATTTATGTTTTTGCAATTTTTCCTTTATCTGTGCTATAAGACGTGGCTTCGTACCAAATTTCAAGATTCTGAGTTCACGGGAAGTACCCTGTAGGTTTTGATTCCCTTGCGAGTGTCGAAAATTTGCAACATAAACGGCTGTATCTTTTGATTGCGTTGGCTTAGAAGTTTGATTTTTTCACAGCTCCAAGGGACAGTAGACCTGAGTATTTGATATGAATTTTAGCTTGATACCTATACGCGTTCCTGAGAAAAAGGGCCTTGACAGACAGACAGACAACAAAGTGATCCTATAAGGGTTCCGTATTTTTCTTTTTGAGGTATGGAACCCTAAAAATGACATGTTATAACTCATGTCAATATAATAATACTAGCCTTGCGGTGTTACCCGCTGTTACCACGTGAACACTAAATTTTTTCGGGATAAACAGTAGCCTATGTCTTAATCCAGGGTGTTAGCTATTTCCTTACCAAATTTCATCAAAATTGGTCCAGCCGTTTGAGCGTGAACTAGTAACAAACGTACAAACTACATTACCCGCTACATGTTAGCAGTTGTTAATATATTCTGTGATTGGGCCCAATTCTTTCTTTACCATAAATATATGTTACAGAAGGTGCATTTAACGAGATTCCTATTACTACAGACGTCAAAGATGAAAAAGTTACTTCACCTGATCCGGACGATGTCAAGATGCACGATGATGACGACCTCTCCGATGAGGCAGAAGTAGAAAACAATATCAAAGGTATTGTATACCCAAATAAGTATACAAAAAAGATTTTTTTATGGTAGACAAGCTAAGTGTTTGACCATATCTCACGAATTTAAGTAATTATTAACCCCTCCCTGTCCCTTAAGCCCCCTCAGCATAAGTATGCAAAGTTCCCCTCTTATGCTTACGTAAAGATTGATTTAACTAGCGGCATTATCGCCAAAAGTAATCACTTCTAGGTAAGCTAAGTATCGAGAGGATTCAAGAACACGGTGTGCCATTAACAAGGAAAATTAACAATCAACATAATTTATATGACAATTATTCAAAGTTCTGTGTATCGCTGCAATGGTCATGGACATGCTTTATTTCTTACCATCAGGAGAGCGTCCCGTTCGTCTTATTACTATTACTGCAGCGATGATAGCTCAGTGGTTAGCGCAGTCGGTTCGCATGCCGAAGGGCGTGGGTTCAAACCCCAACAATGAGCTTGAGCTGCCGGTGAAGGAAAACATCGTGAGGAAACCATAGCGTGGTGGTAGGGTACTTTCTAGTACTCGGCTGGCTAGCTACCACCCTCAAGTTGAAAATCTGCCGCCAAGCATCTAACGGTTCCAGCAGCGTCACTTGAGAGCCAGTTCTATTCCAGGCTGTGTGCTTTATCATCTTCGACCACACCGTCACTTAACATCAGGTGAGTTGTGGTCAAACACCTAGACTGTAAGCGTAAAAAAAAAAAATGTCTTCCAATATTTTAAATTGCCTATTGATGATTTCAGAAAACAATCGGAAACGAACACCCAGGGAGCTCAAATATATAGAAAGAAGAATGGAAATTCAATTGAACAGACAGGTCCGAGAGAACATGGCTAGAATACTTCACAACTCAACCATCGTACCCTTCATTAGAGCCAAGGGTGATGACAACGAGTGCATCTACTGCAACAAGTCCTTCAAACACTTCAAAGAACTTCGAAAACATGTAGAAGCTAACCATAATGAGAATGTCGAATCCAAAATACAAGCGCTCAAGGTCTTCGCTCTGAAACATGACATGGAAACAATTCTCAACGCAGATGTCAGTTCCATAAAGTGTAAAGTGTGCGATCAAAAATTCACTACCATAGACAATCTAGTTGAACATTTAGTGAAAGTGCACGAACAGAAGTTCCACAACTTGTCTAGGGATCCCCCGCATAATATTCTGTGTTTTAACATGAGTTCTGATCGTTTGAAATGTATTGATTGTGCTAAATCGTTCACTCACTTTAGGGGGCTGTTGATGCATATGAATCAGCATTATGGTCCGTATCTCTGCCCCGAGTGTGGAAGTAAATTTCTTCATGAACGTTCTTACAAGTTGCATTTGGCTCAGAAGAATAAAAATGAGTTGAATCGGCCCGAGTGTTCGCTGTGTGGTGCCACTTTTACAAGGAAATCACATGTGGTACGCCACATGCAAAGAAAACATCGTAAAGATAAAAAGTGAGCACAAAAGGAAAGACTTCTATAAGGCTATGATATCCCACTGCTGGGAATGAATTGTTTAGCATCACAAACACACCGGTTACGGCTTAGAGTTACATCAAATCTATAAGGCACACATAAACTTCTGTGAATTTTTAATAACTTTTTATTTAAAAAGTCGCTAAACTATTAAACATTTATTTATTACTAGCTGTGCCCCGCGGTAGATACGTCATAGTAGCTTTATGCATGCAAAGTCTCAGCCCGATCGGTTTAAATTTGACAAAGTTTTATACAAACTTTCATCCCCTATTTTATCCCCTTGAGGGTAGAATTAATCAAAATCCTTTCTTAGCGGATGCCTACGTCATAACATCTGCCTGCATGCCAAATTTCAGCCCGATCCGTCCAGTGGTTTGGGCTGTGCGTTGATAGATCACTATGTCAGTCAGTCACCTTCGAGTTATATATATTTAGATTTGACATTGACGTGCTAACCCTGACTGCTCGGCCGGCACTCGCATAGCGATCGCCGGCAAGCGTCCCCCGCCCCCGCCGCGTCGCCGCCCCCCACTTGTGTCGTCTATTTATCGCGAAGATGTTCTACTTATAGATTTATTACTTTGCCATAAGGACGAAGTATTGGCAGACAGTAATAAACTTGACTTTAAATATCGCAGGATATTCCATACAGCGCTAGCTAACCCCACACCATACCCCGGACACTATCAGATCTCCATACAAACTTTATAAACTACCTCTTACACAGACACAACACACTTGTAGTTTTTGTACACGCGCGAATGTGTGCGTGGAGTCTAAGGTTGTCACTTTATCAATAAAGTTATTTTATACTTATGTTATTTTATACTTAGTGTTTTGAGACCTACGTTAGTTACTAATCGCTGTAGATATACTATATTACCTACAAAATCAAGCACCAATCACTTCAATTTCGTAGGACGATGGAATATAAATAACTATTGTAGGACACATTACACACAGCGCCATCTGACCCCAAACTAAGCAGAGCTTGTGTGATGGAAGTCAGATAACTGATAGAATACATAAATAGTTGTAGCGATGATGGTTCAGTGGTTAGCGCGGTAGGTTCGTATGCCGAAGGGCGTGGGTTCAAACCCCAACAATGAGCTTGAGCTGCCGGTGAAGGAAAACATCGTTAGGAAACCATAGCGTGGTGGTAGGGTACTTTCTAGTACTTGGCTGGCTAGCTACCACCCTCAAGTTGAAAATCTGCCGCCAATTATCTAACGGTGTGTTCCGGCAGCCTCACTTGAGAGCCAGTTCCATTCCAGGCTGGGTGTGCTTTACCATCTTCGACCACACCGTCACTTAACATCAGGTGAGCTGTGGTCAAAAACCTAGCCTGTCTATATAAAAAAATATCTTTTTTTTTTGTAAATACATACTTATAATACATACAGAACACCCAGACACAGAACAAACATTTGTTTATACCAAACAAACATTTGTCCTTGGCGGGAATCGAACCCACGCCCTACAGCTCAGGCAGGCATACTCCCAATGCGCCAACAGGGCTGTCAAATATATGTATGTACCAACAATGATCTACAGATGTCAGGAAATATCACTCGAATAAATATTCATTAGGTATCTACCTCGCATTTCAATCCAATATATAAAAATATAGGTAACACTGCACAAACTTATCATTCCATGTTCACGTATTACATTAAAAAAAAATATATATAAATATTGTAGGACACATTACACACAGCGCCATCTGATCCCAAACTAAGCAGAGCTTGTGTGATGGAAGTCAGATAACTGATAGAATACATGAATACTTTTTTTTTGTAAATACATACTTATAATACATACAGAACACCCAGACACAGAACAAACATTTGTTTATACCAAACAAACATTTGTCCTTGGCGGGAATCGAACCCACGCCCTACAGCTCAGGCAGACATACTCCCAATGAGCCAACAGGGCTGTCAATCAATGTCATAATAATTACGATTAGGTACAATAATAATTGTTCTCATTTAGTTACAAACAAAACAATTATGAAGTAAGCCGTGTGTGCTTCCGGGCGTAAACAGCACAGGAATACCAAATTTAAAAAAAAAATTAAAAAAACCGGCCAAGTGCGAGTCGGACTCGCGCACGAAGGGTTCCGTACCATTATCTATAAAAAGGGTTTAAAAAAATCGCGTTTGTTGTATGGGAGCCCCCCTTAAATATTTATTTTATTTTGTTTTTAGTATTTGTTGTTATAGCGGCAACGTAAATACATAATTTGTGAAAATTTCAACTGTCTAGCTATCGCGGTTCTTGAGATACAGCCTGGTGACTGACAGACAGCGAAGTCTTAGTAATAGGATCCCGTTTTTACCCTTTGGGTACGGAACCCTAAAAACAAGCTTTTATCTAGGACAATGAACTAAAAATTTTAAAATAAATTCTAGTAAGTATTTGGCGTCTAGGTACTTACTTATATAAAAAATCTCTAATTTTATAGTAGGTAGATAAGTATTTTAGAGATTGCTCCTCAAGACGAATCAATCGAGCCCAAATTCGATAGGTTTATCTTGTTTAGTTCAAAAGTTCCTATGCTCATCTTTCGTCTTCATCATCAGATCAGCTCCATAGTACCATATCATTGAAGATACATAAGTACACCAAATTTGAGTGCAATCGCACATCGGGAAGATCAAAAACTTGCAAGATTCCACCCGGACAAACATACATACATTGCAAGTTAAATAAAAGCTTGTAAAATTGTCATGGTCGCGTGTTGCGTGCGGCGCGTCCCTGCTCTAATCAGCTCCTCGACAGCTCAGAATTGCAAGCGGGGTGAGGAAGTTCCGATTGGGTGGGAGGAAACAGGGTCTTTTCTATAAAAAAAAGTCATTTATTCAGTGTAGGCCCTGGTAAGGCACTTATGAACGTTAAGTTACATGTTTGAATCTACCACCGGCTCAGAGAGACATTTTTAATTGTGGATCTTTCTTTTCATATTAGGTTACAGTTTACAGTTATAGATATTAATACATTATGCTTACCACAATTGTCACTTATACGTAGTACTAGCGACCCGCCCCCGGCTTCGCACGGGTGCAATGTAGATACTAATGTGGTGCATATGCATGTATTATACATATAAACCTTCCTCTTGAACCACTCTATCTATTTAAAAAAACCGCATTAAAATCCGTTGCGTAGTTTTAAAGATTTAAGCATACATAGGGATATAGGGACAGAGAAAGCGACTTTTAGTGATGATTATAAAATGTGCAGTGTCATTTCGTGACGTGTCACGTTAATTAAACAATACTTAGAGTTAACAACACTTGAACATACTTTGTTAATTGCATTTTATATTTCTTGAAATATATATAATTATAAAATGAAATTATTGTTTTTTTTATTTAATATTTGCTAAATGTTTTTAGGTTTTCGTCAAGTAGTCAATATCCTATAGGGCAGGAATTCTCAAAGTGGTCGATATCGGTTACCAAAAACACTTTTTAGTGCAAGCTTAGTCTGATGTTATTGGTTAGTAATGGGATAAACTATAAGTGAAAATTCAAAAGTAAAGAGAAATATAAAGTTTTGCCGTAGTGGTGCCGGCCGCCGCGCCGGCGTAATTCTTTCTTTACTTTTTTTTTATTTTTTTCTTTAAACATTTTACACATTTACAATTAAGGTTGGTTGTTCTCTTTTAGGCATGAATTGCCTGTGCCAGAGGACAACGCTCTTCCAATTTTACACAACAAATTATGTAATTATCAGTAAATTAAACTTCAACAAACAGATCTTTACCACATACTAACTTTACAAAACAATCAAACAAAACATACATTTAAGTGAAATAAACTGAGTTAAGTAACTCGGCAATCTAAATGTTTGTGTGTTTATGACTGTGTGTGCTTGTGTGTGGGTGTATGTGAGTGTGTGTGTATATGTATGTGTGTGAGTGAGTAAGTGTGCGAGTGAGTGTGTGTCGTATATATGTATGCACATACGTGTGTGGGTGTGGTAAGAATAGTACCCCGCCCTCTCTACCCGTGGTTGCCGTAAGAGTCGGCTAAGGGATGTAATCCGGAAGATGGGCAGCAGCGTCTTCCTTGAACAATCACACCTAACGGCGCTCGCCAACCCGCCTGCCAAGCGTGGCGAGTATTGGCAAAACCCCCCCAGGAGGATGCCTATGTCCAGCAGTGGACGTCCTATGGCTGATGATGATGTGTGTGTGTGTGTGAAAATACAACCTCATTGGACAAACTATGTGAAACAGTTTTATGAAAGCTAAATCTTCCGTCGCTTTTTATCGGGTTTTTGTCATAGACTGAGCGTTCCTTATCCAGGCTTGAAGTAAATACGGGTGGCAAAGTATGAGAGACAAAACAATCGTGCGGCCAGTAGGTGTCTCTTTCTAGAAATCTGATGAGTCCACGGTTTCGCTTCGGGGCACCGCGCCTTTGTCATGACAGACCTACAGAAAAGAGGCGGGTCGCACAGTCGCGTTGTCTCTTTCTACAGAGTGGTCAGTTTTGTGAGGCCATTGCTCAGTCCGTTCTTCTCTATGTCTATGGTTTTTTATATATTATCTGTGACGTTTTATATTTAACCCTTGCAGTAGATATAAATAAATAATAAAACTAACCACTGCCAAAAAAAAAAAACACCGGGCAACTTGCGCCAGATGGAAAAAAATTGTACACTAGATATTGGCAAAATTGTGGCAGCACCACAGAAGCCAGGAAGGAAAAAGTTGAAGCCGACTTTCTTCAATTGTTTTTCGTGTGTAAAATAAAAAGGTATTCATGATTTATGTAAAATAATAAAACCTGTTAATTATCACAAGATATATTTAATGTTGTATATCTGAAACCTAGTTCCTACACTAAATACTATCAACTCATAATTACAAAAAAAAAAAACAGTTTGGTGACAAAAACAATGGTGTGGTTAATCATGGTAAACACGGCCTGGAATGGAACTGGCTCTCGAGCGAAGCCGCCGATTAAGCGCTTGGCGCCAGATTTTCAACTTGAGTGTGGTAGCTAGCTAGAAAGTACTCCGTGCTATGGCTTCCTCTCGATGTTTTCCTTCGTTAGGGTTCGAACCTAAGCTCTTCGACGTGCGAAGCGACCAAGCGAACCACTGAGCTAATATCGCTACAAATTAGTGTCGACAAGGTACTACTCTACTAGAGCATGACCTTTTTGTTTGCAGTTTTATCTTAAAATATTTGACACTGGAAAATGTACAAAGTGCGACGCCAAAAAAAAAATAACCTGACCAAAAAAAACTTCGATTAAAATTCGACAGTGACATCAGGATGCATATTCCTTACATGACGTTTAACATGACTTTTGTTTGTCATAGTGGTGTCACACAACGGACACTGATATCTCAAATTTAGATGATTATTATGCATATGTTCGGATAAATGAGATTTTTTCAAAAATTTCTTGTTGCAAACTTCACACGTGAAACTTTTAACACCGTAATGAAGTTGTATATGGTACTTCAAATTGATCTTTCTGGTAAAAGAGAGTTGACACAGTTCGCACACAAACGGCCCTTCTCTAGTATTATTCAAGTGCCCGATTCTATGCATGTATGCGGCATTCATGCTAGTGAATGTTGTATCGTTATTGCATAAAATACATTTATAGATCTCTCCGGAGGTTTCCTCGGGTGGTGTAATAGGACCTATTTTTCTTCTCGGCCCGGCAGGTGGTTCCTCCGATTTCCTCTTTATGGTTAATTTATCCCCATGACTCCAGTGCTTATGATACAATAAATCCTTTTTAATTTTAAAAGTTTCACCACAAGAGTCACATATATGTTTAACATTGTCTTTCATTGTTTTATGGAACTGCATGTGCTTCGAGTAAGCGTTGGGATATAAGAACTTGCTTCCGCACTGGTGACAAAGGTACGCTCCATAATGTTGATTTACATGTGCACGCAACTTTTTAAATGTTGGAAACACTTTGTCACAAACGAGGCATTTCCAATCGTTCAAACTGAGATCGAAGCATATAATTTTGTGTGGGGGGTCTGTAGATATCTTGTGATATGTCTTTTTATGCACATTCACTAAATGGTCCACTAGATTGTCTATGGTCGTGAATAGTTCTTCGCATAGCCTGCATTTTATGCAGCTTATGTCAGCACGTAGTATTGTCTGTGGAATTATTTTCAGGATTTCATGTTTGAAGTTCACATCCACGTTGACATGTTTTTCTTCCATGTGTTGTCTTAGTTCGCTGATGTGTGGGTAACTCCCATCGCAGTATATGCAGTCGAAATTGACCCCCTTTATTGAAGCAAAGGGGGTGATGGTAGAACATTCCAGCAGCATGATCAAGTTCTCTCTGACGAACGAAGACCATCTGGCCTGTTCTTTTTTCATTGCTATCACTAAGTCGTTAATATCTTTATCTGTCAGGTTTTCTGTAAAAAAATTATATAATAAATCTAATACCACGATTTGTGGAAAATTCACAATTCGTTGAATCACAATAGTCAACCTAACTTTTTCAACTACAGCGGGAAATATTCTGAAAGAATATTCTTAGAGATTGTCAACTATAGTCACTATAGTTGAAATTATAAAGTTATATTATATAGTTAAAGAAGTCGGAGTTCCCGAAATAATCAAACGTGAGTAATTCCGCATAAGTAAAACAAAAACACAACGTAAACACACTACTGCTTGGCCGCAGAATATTTGGTAATGCGGTGGTACCTATTTAATCGTTAGATCTCCTTAAAGGAGATCCTTTAAGGAGATCTAACGATTTATCTTTTGTAGCGATGATAGCTAAGTAGTTAGCGCGCTCGGTTCACACGCCGCAGGGCGTGGGTTCAAAACCTAACAATAAGCTTCATCTGGTGAAGGAAAACATCGTTAAGAAACCATAGACTGATGGTAGGGTACTCTAGTACTCGGCTGGCTAGCTACCACTTCAAGTTGAAAATCTGCCGCTAAGCACCTAACGGTGTGTTCTCAGCCTCACTGGAGAGCCAGTTTCATTCCACACAAGGTGTGTTTACCATTTTCAACCACACCGCTACTTAAGATCAGGTGAGATGTGGTCGACCACCTGGAAAGAAAACTTAAAAAAAATATCGACAACCAAGTAAATAACACAAAGATTTACCTTTGGCATTCGTTTCGTAATCTGTGTAATCAGAGAGCTGACTCACAACCCTATCAAACGTCCCTCCATCATCAGGCGTATCCTTTACTACTTCTTCAGTCCTCATCAGATCATCTATAATCATTAATAATCACATACTATAGGACTTTATTATGGAAATAGTTATGCTTGGCATTTCTCGAAGGCATTAAACTATGTGCAGTCACGGATCACTTTCAGAATGTTTAAAATGCCATAACCAGCGAGTAACATCAGTAACATCATTTGCTTGATCACAAGCAAATGATGTTACTTTCATCATTATCATCTCAGCCGTAGGACGTCCACTGCTAGACATAGGCCTCCCCCATTACTATATTACCCCAATTTACTTTACTGCACATTTTTAAGAATTAACCTTTGTAGCGATGATGGCTCAGTGGTTAGCGCGGTGGGTTCGCATGCCGAATGGCGTGGGTTCAAACCCCAAAAATGAGCTTGAGCTGCCGGTGAAGGAAAACATCGTGAGGAAACCATAGCGTAGTGGTAGGGTACTTTCTAGTACTCGGCTGGCTAGCTACCACCCTCAAGTTGAAAATCTGCCGCCAAGCATCTAACGGTGTGTTCCGGCAGCCCCACTTGAGAGCCAGTTCCATTCCAGGCTAGGTGTGCTTTACCATCTTCGACCACACCGTCACTTAACATCAGGTGAGCTGTGGTCAAACACCTAGCCAGTCAGATATTTAAAAAAAAACCTTTTGAGTGCCAAAGTTACCTATACGTGACTACTTGTCTGTGTCGGTCCTGTGCGCCGACGACGTCTACAGGCGACAAAAAACCCGGCCCACAATAATATGAAATAAAAATATTGAAACATTATTACTGGTATTCTAATTCAACATTCCTCAAAATAGAACATCTCAGCAACATATGAGTATAAGGAAACAAGTCTCTAGAGCCACAAGTACTTAGAAATATTGAAATAAAGAACATGGATTCTTATTCAAGCAATTTTGTTTACTTTGGGCCTAGGCGTACAGGACACGAGAATGCGTTGGCGTGGCGATCAAAAGGTTAATTTGAGCTACTGTGGACCCCTGCCACACTTATTGTGGACCCCACTTTAAGAAACCCTGTTCTAAGGGGTTGTATCCGGAACGAAGTAATTCAGATTTGTTTTATATTTTTTACTGATAGTAAACATTATTTTATAAAACTAATTTGAATATTCAGGCTTTCTTAGTTAATTTTCAATACGTTTTCAAAGTTTTTATAGCGATGACGCCATAAAGTGGGCTGAATATGTATGCTAGTGTTTCATTTTGTTATTAGGCAAAAATAAAAAATGTTTTTTGTTTGCAGTCTTTTATTGCCCCTCTTGTTTAAATAGAAAACTTATCTGTGGCTAATTTCAGGAACTTTTGTAAAATTAAAGCAAAATTACTATAATTTCAATTTAATTACAGTCAAACCTGAGTAAGTGAGAACTGGGAAAGCTCTCAACAAAAACAGTTTTTTCACCTTTTAATCAAAATACATCAAATAAAATTTAAATCAATCTCGTAGATTTCAATTGACATATATTTATTGGACAAGGATGTGGCTTATTGTTTCTGGAATATTCCCATGAAGCAGAAAACATCAAAAAAAGAAAAAAGAACTCCATGTTGGATGTTGATTCGAGTTAAATGTTCCGATAAGTCGTCACGGTGAACAATCTTATAGCGAAGAGTTCATGTTGAAAATCTCACGCTAAAAACCTAACGGTGTCCCGAAAGCCTCACTTTAGACGCAGTTCCTATTCCATGCTAGGTGTCCTTTACCATCTTCGACCACACCGTCATTAAACATAAGGTGAGCTGTGGTCAAACACCTAGATTGGCAAACATAAAAAAAGTATATTACCTCCAACATTTCCGACATGAGAAATATATTCCACCTTCACTATTTTAGCGTTTACATCATCATTACCTGCAAGGATAATACAAGGTAATAAGTTTAATGATTCCCACTAAAGATAATATTAATAAACAAGGTTAATCAAGGAAAATTTTAAAAAAAACGAACGCCACTAAATAAACACAAAAAATACAACTTGCAGTCACGGCGACAAAGCTGAGAACAACGCGCGCGCGGCCTCGTCTTGCGATCAGTTTTTTTTTTTATGGCTGACAGTCTAGTTGTTTGACCACAGCTCACCTGATGTTAAGTGACGGTGTGGTCGAAGATGGTAAAGCACACCTAGCCTGGAATGGAACTGGCTCTCAAGTGAGGCTGCCGGAACACACCGTTAGATGCTTGGCGGCAGATTTTCAACTTGAGGGTGGTAGCTAGCCAGCCGAGTACTAGAAAGTACTCTACCACCACGCTATGGTTTCCTCGCGATGTTTTCCTTCACCGGCAGCTCAAGCTTATTGTTGGGGTTTGAACCCACGCCCTTCGGCATGCGAAACCGCACTAACCACTGAGCCATCATCGCTACAAAACTGCTTTTGTCTCCATGATGAAGGCCACTGAATGTGGCCGAGACTATTTATAGTCGGAGTTTCCGATTAATATTAATCGTGAATAATCCCGCATAAGTAAAACAAAAATGTGTCAAAACCACATCAGTCAGTTTCCATAGTAAAATAATTACTCTCGTTTTTTGGGCAGTTGTTTAAAAAACAGCTAATCTGGGTTCGATTCTTTTTCCTCGACTTTTTTTCATCGGAGTTAGATGCAAATGTATTTACTTGCCGTGTAGTAGTAGTTTTGTAGTTTGCCGTGGTGGTGCCGGCGTAAGAATAGTACCCCACCCTCTCTACCCGTGGTTGCCGTAAGAGTCGGCTAAGGGATGTAATTCGGAAGATGGGCAGCAGCGTCTTCCTTGAACAATCACACCTAACTGCGCTCCCAACCCGCCTGCCAAGCGTGGCGAGTATTGGCAAAAACCCCCCCAGGAGGAGGCCTATGTCCAGCAGTGGACGTCCTATAGCTGATAATGATGATGATGATGATATTTACTTACCATCAATTCTTTCTGGTCGGGTAACGTATTCCGTTTTAATAGGCGGTTTTTCATCTGAAATTTAAAAAAAAAACTATTGACTGAAAGCGTATTTAATTTTTTAGCAGGGCGCACAATTAACATACGACTAATGCGGTTCGTTCGGGTTTTATGAATTCGGTATGTAAAGTTTTTTTTTTAAATATTTTCTACTAATAGTAAACTTTATTTTATGGAACTAATTTGAATATTTCGACTTTCTATGCGGTAGTTGATTTTTAATACGTTTTCAAACTTTTTATAGCGATCACGTCATCAAGTAAGCTAAATATGTATGCCCTTGCCATGTAAAACAAAAAAGTATATATAGCTATTTTTGACATTTGATTGACTTTGACAACTGACATAAAGTAAACAAATCTTACATCATAACCTCATAATAATTAAGCAATATTAGAGTCCGAGTAACGTTTAAAGTAAAATAGTCCAAATATTTGTATTAATAAAGCAAAAAACAACTCGACGTACTTGGGTACGACGTATTATGGCTGCCGTTGACTTGACATTGACAGATTTTTTTTTGGTTTGCCATTGCTTTTTTTAGGCACTGAACGTAGCACTATACAGCCTTACCATGTTACGTCATTAGAGTTCAAATGAAAGTCATTGCATAATGTATGTATTAATATCTATAACTGTAAACTGTATAAACTGTAACCTAATGTGAAAAGAAAGATCCACAAATAAAAAAATGCCTTGCTGAGTTTGTTGCCGGAGTCTTCTCAGTTGAAGTGTAATTACGAGCCGGTGGTAGATTCAAACATGTAACTTAACGTTCATAAGTGCCTTACCAGGGCCTAAACTGAATAAATGACTTTTGATTTTGATTTTTGAGTCAAGTTTATTTTATTAAGATAACTCATAGTTTAAAGAGTTTTAAACATAAAAATAATGTACAGAAATGTAATATTTCGAAATGGTTTTGGAATCTGTGTTTTTTTTCTTCACATACCGAATTGAATGAATTTTCCGATCACGTCGTCACTTAACGTCAAGTGAGCTGTGGTTAATCACCTATCTTGGCAAGCATAAAAAAGTACCATTATCGATGTTGAGAGCGTGTACAGCTTCGCGCAGAATTCTGTCGGACTCGATCGCCTTGTCGCGGAATGTCTTCGCTTGCTGCAAGAACTTGCCGCAATCAAAACACACCAGTGGAGGCACTCGAGGGTCAGTAGTTGGCTGGAATTATTACAACAGAGACTTAAGTTATTATGGATATACTTTTAAATCGTAGTACGACCAATTAAATATATTACAGATAATTATATAGAAAACTTTAATATTTTTTAGGGTTCCGTACCCAAAGGGTAAAAACGGGACCCTATTACTAAGACTTCGCTGTCTGTCCGCCCGTCCGTCTGTCTGTCACCAGGCTGTATCTCAAGAACCGCGATAGCTAGACAGTTGAAATTTTCACAAATTATGTACATATTTCTGTTGCCGCTAAAACAACAAATACTAAAAATAAAATAAATATTTAAGGGGGGCTCCCGTACAACAAACGTGATTTTTTGCCGTTTTTATAGATAATGGTAAGGAAACCTTCGTGCGCGAGTCCGACTCGCACTTGGCCGTTTAAAAAAAAAAAGTAAATACGATCAGGACGCTCTCATAATAGTAAGAAATTATTATTTTTTTGAGATGTAAATAAACTAATAATAAATTAAAAAAATAATGTGTTCACGTGGAAACAGTGTGTAACACCGCAAGACGTAGCTAGTTATTAAAACAATATATTTTACTTATTATTAAACTGTTTTGTATTACATGTACTAGCGACCCGCGCTACAGATATATGCCACCGCAGACATTTTAGTAGATCTATAAAAGAGGAATATCCCGCCATGCATTGTTTTGTTATATCTCAAAGGGATTAGACAGCGTTTTCGATGAAAGCTCCCAGGTGACCTGACTTTTTCCGACACTTCCAACAATTATCATCATATTTCAACTAATTTACACAAAACCTTGACAAATTATACATTTAAACCTTCCTCATAAATCACTCTATCTATTGCTTGCATGATAATCCGTTTAGTAGTTTTTTAGTTTATCGCGAACAGACAGACAGACGACTTTGTTTTATAATATGTAGTGATAAACTAGAAAACAGAGCTTTTCCAACAAACTATTGAGGTTGAAAGTTTCCAAAAGTTTTCTTTACGCAAATATTGCAAAAGAACATACCTCCACATTCAAACATTGCATCTGCTCCTTAATGTTGACAGTACAGTGCATGCCAGTCTTTAGACAACATCTGCAGTGGCCGTACTGCTTATCGACAGTACCTATTGACTTTGTTTCTACTATTTGTGAGGTTGTCGGTACTGTAAAAAACCGTTATATGAAAACATAATTGATTGATTCATATGTTACTTTGCGGAAGTTCATTTTAAGTGTTTTCGGTACACGGGCTGTCAGTTTGAACATTAGCAATATTCAAAGACATGTTAGTTAGTGGTCATATGAAACCTAAAAAGTAATAAAATCGAAATAAATACAAAAAAATAAGAAAATCTAGGTTAAAGTTTTTCCCAAGACTCCAGTATTTATGGACAGCGCGCAGCCTCACGCGCCGAGCTAGCGCGAGACATAACTACCATACGTAGACTGCGCAGTAACTGTTATCTAATCTGGGCCCGCGCGCGACTGCCATGTCATTGTCGGTGCGCGTGATTTGAGTGTCCGTATTTTTGTGTTTTCTCAGGATAATTAGGTCAAATATTAACCACCTATTTTTTTAATTATTTTGAACGACAATCGAGTACTGTACCCCCTTTATCAATATTGCTGATGTTCAAACTTTCACGGTGTATAATGCATATTCCCCCGTGTCCATTTTTCTACAGGACAAAATTTTAAAATTTTCTTTGAAGCTTGAGGTAAAGTCACATCAACTACTAGGGCATGACAAGACTTGAGCTTGACGTACTTTCTGTGACTTTGGTTTAAACTTATTTAACTAGTTTTATCTTAAAATACTTGACACAGGCAAATTACCACACACTTGTCATTTAATATGATCTGGGATTGTTGTGTTGTGTTTAATTTTATTTATTATTACTGTACCTACCTTTTTCAGGTGATTTTGAATCCATTGGCTGTATTTTTAAGTATTTGGCAGTTGGCAGCTTTTTTATGTATCTGGTAGTTGGCAGCTTTGTTATGCATCTGGCAGATGAGAGCTTTGTTATGTATCTGACAGTTGGCAGCGTTGCAATGTTTTTGGCACATGACTGATTTGGAGCTGGCGCTGATTGGGCAGGTGGACCTTTAATATTTTTATTACTCTGATTAGTTTCTTACATTGCTTGTTTATGGTATCACAAGATATACGTTGGTAAAGGAAAACCCATGGACTTCCATATGCTGCATCACATTTTTGACTGAGAAATCACAGTAATATTACTTAATTTACCTGTAGTTTAATATATTTGTATCTTGAGAGCCAGTTCTATTCTAGGCTAGGTGTGTTTACTATTTTTGACCACACCGTCAGTGTTTTTTTATAGTTAACAAAATAGGTGTTTGGCCAAAACTCTGCTGATTTTAAGTGACAGTGTGGTCGAAGAAAGTAAAGCACACCTAGCCTGGAAGTGACCTGACTCTCAAGTGATTCTGCTGGAACACACCGTCAAGTGCCTGGGGGCAGATTTTTAACTTGAGGATGGTAGCTAGCTGTCGAGTACTAGAAAATACCCTACCACCACGCTATGGTTTACTCGCAATGTTTTCCTTCACCTCAAGCTCATTGTTGAGATTTTTTTGACCAATACCATATTTGTCATCAGAACAGCTGGGCGTGGGCCTCGTCTTAATGTGAGAAGGGTAAGGCCATAGTCCACCACGCTGACCAAGTGCAAGTTGGCAGACTTCAGATATCTTCGAGAACTTTTTTTATGAACTTTCAACATGTAGGTTTCCTTACCATGTTTCCCTTCACCTTTTGAAGTTATCAACAAAACGCACATAACTAAGAAAAGACAAAGCTGCATGCTGAGGGCTGAGACTTTGTATGCATCAAGCTACTATGACGTAAGCATCTAGCGCGGGTGAAACCGCGGGGCACAGCTAGTTTATCATAAGAGTGAAAAATTAATGTATTTATAGGTTATCCACCCTGTATTTATTATCGTAAGATTTCTTCTTTTCAATAAATAGAAATAGCAACTCACCACAATGATCATCTTCAGTATGAACATCATCCTGTTCACTACCAGCGAGGTGATCATCACCCTGATTGTGACTGGCAGGGAACTTTTGTCCATCCTTGTTCACATTTTTAGATGCGAGTGGTATTTCTGCTTGCTTGATAGCTTTCTGCACAATATCAACCTTCGAAGTTTCTTTTCTTTTCACAATTCCATCTATTTCTGTAAACAGAAAAATCAATTTTTATTTTATTAATGCGGGATTACTCACTTTTAATTTTATCGGAAACTCCGACTATAGTTTCGGCCTGTGGCCTTGTCTTGCTTCAGTGCGAAATGACGCCGCGCGTGCTTTGTCTCAGCTTTGTCCCCATGGTGAAGGCCACCGGATGTGGCCGAAACAATAGTCAGAGTTTCCGATATAATTAAACGTGAGAAATCCCACATACATAAAACAAAAATGTGTCAAGACCACGTCAGTTTCCATAATAAACAAATCAATCTTTAATCCGGCAGCCTCATTTGAGAACCAGTTCCGTTCCAGGCTGGGTGTACCATCTTCGACCACACCGTCACATAGCATCAGGTGAGCTGTGGTCAAACACATAGCCTATCAACCATAAAAAAATATAACTATTGAATTAATTACTCATTAACTACTGGCAAAGTAAGTAAAATATCTATAAGTAGAACATCTTCGCGATAAATAGGCGATACAAGTGGGAAGAGGCGGCGCGGCGGGGGCGGGGGACGCTTGCCGGCGATCACTACGAGAGTGCCGGCCGAGCAGGCGGGGTTAGCACGTAAAAGTCATTGTTTTCTGTTGTGTAGGCAGGTGTTCATGTAAAATTTGATAGGTTAGTGACTTTTTAATAAAAAGGTATTAAAAAGTGACAGAAGTTTACGTGTGTCTTATAGATTTGATGTTAGCGAAGCTACGAACAAAAAATATCGATGGAAGATTAGTTCGTAGATGCGATGTCGACATCCCTGCACGCGGCTCGCGCTAAACCTGCGTGAATCAACGCTAGTAGGGAAGATGTTCCACTTACTCGGGGCCGCGCGCACCAAGTACATTGCTAATGGATTCGTATATACCCGCCCCTGCTGTCTATCTTAAGATAGAGTTACGGCGTGTCCTCAATAAAATAACCTCTCGTTTTCCAAAAAGATGTTGCAACGTAAATTGAGAGATAAAGCTTTTAGACACATATCATCAGCCATAAGACGTCCACTGCTGGACAAAGGCCTCCTCCTGGGGGGGTTTTGCCAATACTCGCCACACTTGGCAGGCGGGTTGGCGAGCGCAGTTAGGTGTGATTGTTCAAGGAAGACGCTGCTGCCCATCTTCCGGATTACACCCCTTAGCCGACTCTTACGGAAACCACGGGTAGTGAGGGTGGGGTACAATTCTTACGCCGGCACCACCACGGCATTAGACACGAACTAAGTAAAAATAATTTTAAGTAAAGCTAAACGTAAACTAGGTGTTGTAATTGTAAAATGTGTAAATCGAAAAGTTATTATTATTAAAAAGTTACTTGACCGTCCAACCAACATGGAAGCGTTTTATTTAAGTACATCAAGTACATCCTAAAACCAACAACAAAGGAGAGCAAAACTCCTTTAGTTGGGCTGGCAATTTTTTCGGCAACCATCGCGTGGCAAAATTAGTGTAGGACGCCCTGGGACTCGATGGAGTGACGATGTATATAGGACAGTTGGCTGGTTAGAAGTGAAAAGCCGTAGCGTGCGTCGGGAGAGGCCTATGTCCAGTAGTGGACTATGATAGTCTAAATAGACGGCGATAAATTAAGTATTTTTTTAAAAAGTAGTCATTTTTAAATTTGAAACAGAACAGATGAATAAGGCTTTTTTTTCTGTAATTCATTTAGTGCTTGCAACATTAAAACTCTTGACTAGTGCAGTAACGACTTTTCTATAAACTCTGAGACAAATACTCTAGTTGTATAGCTAATGAGCGTTAAAGCAGTGTTATATAAATTTTATTTGTATTTTGCACGCCTAGTGAAGGCTGAATATAGAGATGCCTACTTTTGTATGTTCGACCTGACCTGTACCTATATTTAAGCAAATAAAAAAAAAATTAATTTGATGCCCTGAACTTTGTTTTGCTACTCCAAGTTCTGTGTATCGCTGATCATGGACATGCGTTATCTCTCACCATCAGAGGAGCGTCACGTTCTATTGACATCCCATTGTCCCCATAGATAGAGACAACAAACCTGAATTTTGTTTTGCTAATCATTAATCTACACACCCAGTTCTTAACTTAGTAAAATCATCTCCATACTAAGGTTGGCTGGAAGAGATCGCTCTTAGCGATAAGGCCGCTAATTATTACACCAGTATTAAGTTTTTTTTTTATTACTCTCCACAGACACTGGGGTCCGTGACCTTTGTCAACTTTGAACTACATTTTTTTTTTTTTACAATATAAGAGGAATGTTAATCAAATTAATCTTAATCTAGGGTTAAAATACTAGATTGTGTGTGTACCGCGAGCAGACCAGCGACCCGCAAGCAGCACCCGATCACGAGTATGACGCATATGCCAGCCATCGCCCTCCTCAACCATATCTGAGGGAAGAGACCCCGACACACGACGCCGCCGCAAGGAGCCTTTGATGGTGAGCATGAATGCTCGAGGCATACACACACACAAGCCTCATTTTTTTTCTTTACATTTAATAATTACACTACAACGTTTGAACTAAAATCGCCTCCTCTCGGCCCAGGGCCTTCATCACCACCTTCATCACTAGTATTAAGTTCATATTGTTTGTTATTGGTGTGAGCAATAAAAAGTTATATTATTATTACTCTGTGTATCACTGCTGCAATGGTCATGGACATGCGTGGTCTTACCATAAGAAGAGCATCTAGGTTGTCTAAGGCTTTTACAAGATTTAAAAAAAAAACAAGATCTCGAAAATAAAGATAAGATGTGCACACACCTTTTTGTTCAGACAAGTTCTGAATAGGGAAATCAGCGAGTATTTCATCTGAGAGTGGTGGACTGAAAAGGTTTAGAATAGGCACTGCGGAAGTTTTTAATCTGCTCCGTTTGTCGTTGAACATTTCTCGAGGAAAGTGATCACCACAAATAAATTTGTTGTCATACAATTTGTTTAAAGGTAAATAGGCTAAATCTTCATTGCCTGTCGCCTTGACCCACAAGCGGCATCTAAAATTAACAAAACCACACCCTTATAAGTTCCCTTAAAGATATAAAGTGCACAGATCACATATTCAACTGCCAAGCAGTCAGGGGCGTATATGAAACTAGCTAATTCCTGGGTGTTACAGAGCTGTGTCCATGATAAAAGTTGATCATAATTATAACGACCAAAGCAGGGGCGAACCAGGAGTTTGCCCTGGGCTAACAATACTTAGGGGCCTGCCTAAATAATCAACCAGTTGCCATTTTGTCAAAAACCTGTTTTCGATAATGTGTACTTGGTACACAGTTTAAGAAAAAAAGAGGGCAACTAATAGTTTAGTTATTTAGTTATTCTTAGATATACAAACTAGGAGACATTATCACAAAATTATTCAACAGGTTATGTGTAGTGTACATTTGATACATTAATTATAAAGCAATATAATTGCGCTTTTGCACCATTAATTCCTTTATTTTGTGATCACATTGTAAGTCCTTCGCTAAATCACAATTTACTGTAAGAACTGAGAAATGATTTAGCTGATAGTATGGCATTGTTGTCCTATATTTGACATCTTGGAGAAAGAGCGCTCCGCTTCACAGGTAGTGGCAATGTTAAAAAGTTATTATAATAATTAGGGAAAACATCTACAAGTTTCTTTTCATAGAAATATCATTGCATTTTGTTTTCAATGACGGCTGGGGACCCTTTATATCCTTGGCCCTGGGCTGGCCTAAAAGCCCTTTTATATAGATCCGCCCCTGGATCAGGTATTCAACTGCCAAGCAGTAGTGCCGTTGTAACATTGCTGTATTTTAGATTGAGATATGTCATCTTATAGCAATGAATATGGATACAGCTACACCCTAGATCTTTTTTTGTTACTCAGGTTTCTGTGTATTGCTGCAATGGTTATGGGCATTTTTCACTTGAGGCTGTAATTTGAATTTTCAAGTAACTAATCTATATAATTTTGTTAAGTTTATAGATTACTTATTTTCTATTATTTTAACAATGAAAGAACAGTAAAGAATATTGTTATTTAAATATATGTTTTTAGTCACACTAAGTTCCATTATGAACTAAATGGTTAAAGTGAAAATAGCAATATAAAACAATAACTTTTTATCCAAGAAAAATATGTATTATCTGCATAATACATATTTTTAGCAATAATTAAAGCAATCAAAAAAAAAAATCATGAGGCGATGCAAATCTTATATTTCAGTTTAAAGTTAGATCTTCACGTTGAAAACAAGACAATATTGAAAGTAAAACACGAACTGGTCTTTCAGATTTGTCAATTTAAATTTATTTATTAGTTCCTCTGTGGTAATAAGAAATACTGTAATATATAGTTAGGATATAATTTGTAGATAGTTTTATATTATTTTCAACGTTTAATACGTATTTACACAAGCGATATTACGAAAAAGAATAAATTTATAAATATTGCTTTAAGTGAATTGATCCTTAAAATGCTCACTTCTCGCTAACATAAAATATTCTGGGTGAATACGAGACCGGTCACTTTGAACATACATTAAGAAAATAAAGAAAAGAAAAATTCGAGAAATATTTACCTGTTCGGCTCCAGCGGAAATCTAGCTAAAAAGATAGACTTGCTACCTTTTCCCGTCCTAACCCTAACACCGCAGATTTCACACTTTCTTAAAGATTTTCCACCCATGATTTGTTGTTTAGATACTTATTTTTACATTATAATCTATTTATTTAATATTAACAGTAGCAATGTTTACCTACGTAGTGACGCACTCAACCAACCACACAGTGTTACCAACTCTCAAAAATATTTATTCCTAAAGCTATGCTAAACACCCCTAAAATCCGGCTACACTAAAATCACATCAATTACTTGAAAATCCCCCTAAAAAAATAATACTACTAAAAATATAATTAATCAACTATTAAAAAAACTGTAATGCTTTTTAATAATTTTTTTACTTATACATTATTTAATACTTCCAATATATGTTCATACATCCGATCTTAAAACCTGGATCTGTTTCCCAAATATTTGTGTACTTTGACTGTATTTCTTTATTTATTTAGGCATAATTAACGAACTAGTTGTCGACACAGCAGTAAAATAACGAAATTAAATTAAATTAGTAAATAAAAATCAAAGTATTTTCAGTAAGCATAGACAAGGTAACTACCTGTCACCACAGAATAGTTGTAATATCTCGCGTCTTATGTTTATGGTAAACACAATGAAATTTGTTTTCTGTTCAACTCCGCATACTTAGTAATGAGGAATCCGGAACCGTACTAGATCTCGCTAAGCCGCTAGGTCAACAAATAAATACGTATAATTGGCTAGATTGAATAACTTCAGGCCCTATATTTTTATACCTTTATTTTTCTTAGTAAAAAATAAGGAGTCAGAATATCCCTCAAAATATAACGCCCCTAAAAAAAACCCCACCTGACTTATATTCCCCCTAAATTTAGGGGGAAAACCCCCATGTTGGGAACACTGTGACGCACTCAACCAACAACAGAGTACTTTTTTTTTATGTTTATGGTCTGGCCACAGAGGCCTTTGAACTATGTTAAATTGGCATTTCGAAATTTTTTATAATAATTGTTAACATTATAATTTTATGCATGTTGTCGTCACCTGTAACTGCTATACAATTTAGTTTTTTTTTTTTTTAATGATGATGACTGTTTTAAATGTTGTGATGTGTAGTGTTGGTGATCCAAATGAATAAAATAATTATATACTATAACATAAGTATAATTATGTATATTTTTTTTAATTTAGGTGTGTCTGGCAGGGGGTTAGAACTATACTAAGTGTCCGGCAATGGATAACGTGATTTCTAATGCTATTCCGATGACAATATAAAAAATTTGAAGTTTGTACTCTAAGGAAATTGGGGCACTATTTTATACACCTTTACTATTAAAAGTTTATTTAAAATAACATACTAATGTACATATAAAAACTTGAACCCGCCATAAAAATAGCCATACATTTATAGATACACTTCAAACAAATCAATAGATACCTAGCAGGTATAATAATACTTTATTCCTCCTTCTGTTCTTTTATTCTATCCTTTGAATTAAATGTTTCATTAAGTTTATTTTTCACTTTTTGGTGCCAATGTTTTTTATTGAAAGTTGGTTTTACTTTTTTTTAAAGATTGTTTATTTTTCAATTTTTATTTAATTTATAGCATCATGGGTAGATCAACCTAAGGTGCCACCCGCATGAGAGAAAAGGGAGGCAAGGAATCATTTGAAGCAAATAAAAAAACCACATGATGAAAAAGCATTGCATGAAATGCAACAATTAAGATTATTGTAAATAAATATCTGCGAACACGGTAGATGAAATGTCTTAAGCAATTTTTTTATAATTATTAATATGTAAGCGTATTAGGTGTTACAATATTACTAGTGGACCCTGCACTAGGAGAACCTGTATCGCTGGGGACATTTTATATTACACACTAGTTTTCCACACCGCAGCTATGCCAACGTTTAATTAGGTCCATCAGGGATAATGTAAGATTCTAATGGTAAAAGAATTTTCAAAATTGGTTAAGTCGATCCAGAGATTACAAACTCATAAAAATACCTAAAAAATATGCGTCAAATTGACAACCTTCACCTTCATTTGTTAAAGTCGGTTAAAATGATTAATACTTCTGGTTTCTAGCACTCACTCTGTTGAAATCAATTATCAATATTGACAAGTCTCTATACATTATTCTAGAACAAGAAATCATCTAACTCCTAACCATTGAAGAGTTGTACTTTCCTTCATTAGCTCAGCTCTCAATCGCTTTAGAAAATATATGAAAAAAATTGTTAATACCTATAACATTTGAGGGTTGCCCTCGATTTCTCTGGGATCCCATCATCACATTCTGACTTTGTGCCAATGGGACCATCTCCGGATTTCTCTCATTCAAATAAAAAAAGAATTTTGAGAATCGGTCCACAAATAGGTGAGAAATAAGTGAACATACATTAAAAAAAATATACAGTCGAACATAGAACTTCCTCCTTTTTTGAAGTCTGTTAAAAAACTTGACTAATGACTTGATTAACGCCATACATTTATAGATACTGTTAAAATATATTATCAATTTCTTATCTTACCTATTTCAATATAACTCGCGAAACTTTCAATTTCTTGCGGTTTCAAAACTTTTGACGTGCCTTTTCTTTCTTTTCTTTGCAGGAGTCGCTCGTGTCTAGCTATGGTTGATACTGGTATATCTTTTTTTTTGTAAATAGGGGGAAAAATTGTTGGGACATACGCTGGGCTGTTTTCGATATTAGACTGCTTGCCTCCAACAAAATGAGCACTGCAGATTCGAGTGTTCTTATTCGGCTGCCACGGCTTGTTATCTAATGTACTAAAAAAATAAAACATACAAACAGAAAATTTTATGTTTGTATATTTTCTATACGTTCCTGGTATCAAATTGTCATAATATTTACTTACATTCTTCTTACGGCTTTTATCCAATCATTTCTCTTTTTAATTTCCCAATTATGTCTTGGGAACGAATAAAAAGTCAATTCCCGATTCCGAGATTGGGAATTTTTACACCCCACAACACAACAGTACCTCGTACCACCCATTTATTGTTATTAGAGTACTTTAATAACTGAACTGAACGTATTTTAATTGAATTAAATAACGTAAGCCGTACAGCCTCAAATGAAACACTACTGAGATGAGTGAGTACTGACTACTGAGTAGAGTAGCCTTTTATCTGAGCGACCTGAGGGTACAGCCTACAGCTGACGGCACTCTGCCGTCCGCGTGTTGCTTGAATCTGCCACAACGCCGCGGCGCGGCGCTACTAGTGTTATCCAAGACGCGTATTGGTTCAGTTTGGTGCGGACTGCGGACATATTCGAAACAAGTAGTACTAAGTACTAAGTAGTACTCAAATATCACTTGGAGATAGGCCTATCTCCAAGTTTTGAGTCGATATGTATACCTAGAAACTTAGTACTACTTGTTTCCGCTACAGTTTTACCTTTGTGATGTATGATTAAAATAAAAATTGTAATGAAAATCGATATTATCTGTAACTTTTACGCAAAAAATCTGCGTAAACAAGATCGTAACATATCAAGAAATATCAGGGCTGCTAGATGGAAAAAATATGTCGATAATACCAGTCGAAATAAATAATTGATTGAAATTTGAAACGATTTTTTCTATACAGCGCCATCTAGTCCTTTTTTTGGATAACTAATGTCACGGTATTTTTTGTAAAAGCCATATATGATAATACACTATATACCTATCAGAGATAGATTTGCCACTGAAGTTCAAATTGATTGAAATGTGCGTACCCAAGCGCTGACATGGCGCTGCATTTCTCACATCTAGCCCGCTAGATGGCACTGATGTATGTCATATTATATAGATTTAGGATAACGATTTTATTTAAATAAAAACATTAAAAAAAATATATATTCTTCGTTTATTATAATAATTTAGCGCTTGTATTTTTGTAGCATTATTATTACATATATTTGTTTTACCTTTTAGTATTCTGTTGACATTAGTGCACCAGCTGTTTATAATAATATTTGTTATACTATTCATTAGGAAATTTACTACTTCTGTTTTATGACTTACACAAGAGAACTGTGATAAATTACAAAATATATTTGAAATTTGCTTAATTGTACCCTTCAGACATTTTTGATGTGTCAACATCAAAAATGTCTGACTTTGTTTGAAACTTTGTTTGAATTACCATGCAAACCTCATCTACAAACTGGCATAATGCCTCCGATGGATAATTAAATGATCTTCTTGTATAGTCTCTTTCTAATATATAATCTTTATTACTCGGAGGCATTGTGCTTACTAAATGCATACGACAAGTGTGGCATTTTTTACAAAATTTTTGTTATGTTTTTTTTAATATATAGCCAGCAACATATCTTTTTCCTCTTTACTTGTTGTAGTATTATATTCTGTATCTGAGGTTTGCATAAAGCAGTTTATTACGGAATCCACATTAACAATATCTGAAGGTTGTTCTCTTGTTTTCTTCTCTGTATAATTTAATAAAGATTTTAATGGCTTCATTGCCTTATTATATAAATGGCTGTCAAAAACACGTTATAAAATGATATGATTTATATAAAAATAAAATCAACTAACTCATGAAAATGCATTCAGTGTTCAAATAAGTTAAGTTTAGCCACCAGGTACCAATTAAATTACAATAATTTAACCCATCAACAAACAAAAACAAAACTCAGTAGATAAAACCAGTCAAGTGAGTGTAGTAAGACTCTTACGCAAGGGGTTCTGTACCACCCTATAAGATATAACGCATGGATTTTAGTAAGCTTCTGCTGTCCATCCGTATTAATAAAAAACCAAGAGTCATATCTTGTATGATAGTACGGAACCCTTTGTGTGCAAGTCCGTCTTGCACTTGACTGGTTCTAAACTTTTTATTATTCGTTGTTATAGCGGCAATCAAGAATGTTAATGAAGAATAAAACATGATATTATATTTAACTTCACCAGAAGTGGTTTCTACATTATCAGCTGGCTTATTTTGCTCGACAGAATAAGGAGAGAATTGAATTTCAAATGATTTCAAAGCACTTGAACTGGTTGATGTAGATGCTGAAATCAAATACCACTCATGATTGTAGGTCAAGTCTTTCAAATAATTAAGTACTGCACAGGCACATAATAATATAGGGTGTCTGATAATAATTAATATTCAAAAGAGTTTTATTTTTGTATAGAACTATGGACTATCAAAATTTGGCAATGTAATAACATTATATATTATGTACAATTGCTAATTTAAAAGCTTTTCATAATTTTAAATGACACATTAAATTATAGAGGCATGTTAATTAAGATTTTTTACTGAACCATTGAAAATCATAACTCGGGTACCTACTGCTGTTATAGTTCCATATATAACTACTTACCAATATTCAATGTTGGAACAGCATTTTTAGAGAGACGACCACTAACTGTTTTGTAAAAGTCTTCAAAATGGTGATCGCATATACGTATGTTGTTATATATGTATTTGTCACCCTTTACTTTGTCTATTTCGCTCAAAACCACTTTCCACTGATCAAACTTTTCCGAATATGGGTATTCCGGAGGTGGGAAGTGATGGATTTTTCCTGCAAGACACAAGTACAAAGTTGTAGCTGTTATACAAGTCATATACGAAATGTTGGATCGAAAAGAATACCCACTGACCAAATTTTGATATAAGTGAATTATATAAACCGGCTAAACCTTACCTTTATAAGGAACACATCCAAAATAGCACTTCAAAGCTGTCTTTCTAGGCATTTTGAAAGTATTGTCTAATCCAAATTGCCAAAGCTAGGTCCAGTGTTCACAGCATAGGGTCAATCTTTAGGGCTTATATATCTCATCACAGAGTCCAAGGGACAAGCAGGGTCAAAGTTTTAAAGAGCACAAAATAACACAACGAAACTAGAAACAGAAAAGTTTTGAAAATTTAACGTACAATAACGTACTGTGCCTGATAATTTACGTTTTTTTTTTATTTATTTTTTATTTTTTATGGCAATTGTGTTAACATTTTTGCTAGTGACAAGTAGGAGGACGTTTAAAATTTTGAATTTAGAACTGAAAAAAGGAAAATATCTTAATATTATATACACACAATTTTATTATATATACATATACATACAAACACAAACAAAGCTAATATATTACAAGAATGAGAGCAAATAATACAAATGAAGATAGATGGAAAATAAAGATAACAGGAAAAGAAGGAAAGAGAAAAAAAAAAAATTTAATTTAATCTTATTTAAAATATGAACTCAGAAATTAAAAGAATAGAAAAAGAATTTATATCACACAGAATATTATCTATATGAACAGGTAATGGAAATTTATAATACAATAAGATGAATATATGACACTATGGTCGAACTTAGGACAAGAAAAGAATATATGATTAAGGTCTTCTTCATTTAAAACCGCATTCACATAATGAAGAATCCTATAATCTGATTTTTTTAAGATGAGAATTACAACAATATTTACGTTTCGTTTCACTGGAACAAAATTTTTAAAGTGAAAATTGAAACAATTGAAAATAAGTAAGCACCTGAACAATGTAATGGCGGTACCACACGTTCGTCCAACAGTCGAACACTCAAACATGACTCGAGCCTGTCTCGATCAAAACAGACCCTCCACACTGTATACACGCAGGGATGTTAGATGGCCACCTAGAAATCCTTGTACCGAGCTGGCTGAAAGCTGGTATTCGAGACGGGAAAGCTGGTACGCCTATGCTCAAGTGTGTTCCGCTCTGGCGCTGCCAATTCTGGGAGACAAATCAGACAAATTGTGGGGGAAATCGCATCCTAGTAAAAAAAAAAAAAAAAAAAAGGTACATTTCAATTTTGTAGACCGTTAATAGAGGGCAGTAATTATCGAACACACGGAAGAAATATCACTTTTAACATTTTTTTTTTGATAATATATTGCATTTCGGATATAATATGTAAAATATATTGAAAAAAGTAAATAAATGATTTATAACGAAAAATTTTTATGAAATACGACGGTTCGCTTGAGGAAACAATAGAAAATAACTCAGACGATACAATTGATTGGAAGTTTTTTTACATGAATCTCTGAAATTTGTCGATTATTCTATATTGTCAGTGTATTTTTGTCGGTCAACGGCCAATCTTGGTATTTTTGCATACAAGGACTGAGTAGTCTTGGTACATGGTACGTGACACTAAAAACTGGTATGTATACCAAGAAGTTGGTACATCTGACAACTCTGTATACACGTTCCAACAGTGTTCCCAACTTGGGGGTATTCTACCTAAATTTAGGGGGAACATAAAACAGCTGGGGTTTTTTAGGGGCGTTATATTTTTAGGGATTTATGACTGCTTATTTTTTACTAAGAAAAATAAAGGTATAAAAATATAGGGTCTGAAGTTATTCAATCTAGCCATAGTAATATTTATTTGTTGACCTAGCGGCTTAGCGAGATCCAGTACGGTTCCGGGTTCCTTAATACTAAGTATGCGGAGTTGAATAGAAAACAAATGTCGCCATAGTCATAAACATAAGACAAGTGATATTAAAACTACTCTGTGATGACTGGTGGTTACGTTGTCTATGCTTATAAATAAGTAGATTTTTATTTACTTGTTTAATTTAATTTCGTTATTGTACTGCTGTGTCGACAACCAATTTGTTAATTATGCCTAAAGAAAAGAAGAATTACAGTCAAAAGTACACAAATATTTGGGAAACAGATCCAGGGGGATTTGCAAGAATTTGTGTGATTTTAGGGGTTTTAGCATAGCTTTAGGGATAATTATTTTTGAGAGTTGGTAACACTGCGTTCTAACCTCATTCTCTATGGACGGTCTGTGCAACTCCTTTGATCTGTGTACGATTTACCGCCAACGGAGCGATCGCGCGCCAACACGCTCCAACACCGTCAAACACGCACGAACTACCCCTCCACACGTGTGACTGTTGGACTACTCATCTAGTCAAGTAGCTCTACCTATCGGTAGCTATGTAAAATGATGGCCTAAGTTTGTGTTCTCATTCAGAGAGGTGGCAGCACTTTTTATGTATTTTTTTGTGACGACAGATGTATAGAAGTTTCATGGCCCTGGTACAAGCCACGATTACCATTAGCTGATATTAGAGATAGTACCCTCTAACCAACAATAATAGTCCTTTTTTTGGCATTGCACAATTGATGTCTTTCTGCATTTCGGCAGTGTTAAGTTTTTTCTATTTTAAAATGTCTGAACCTGATTTACTTCATGTGCCATAAAATTACTTCGCAAGGGTTTTTCATCAAATAGTTATAAATAACGAAATATTTGACAGTGGTTAAGTCCAACATGGATTTCAACTCTTAAATTATTTTACTTCATGGTTTCCGCAGTGAAAGAAGTACTGGCAAATGTACAATGTGTGATGCAAGAAACAAAGGACCAGTGTTCCCAACTTGGGGGTTTCCCCCCTAAATTTAGAGGGTAAATAAGTCAGGTGGGTTTTTTAGGGGTGTTTTTCGGGATTTTTTTTATTGCTCATTTTTTTATTAAGAAAAATAAAGGTATTAAATCGTAGGGCCTGAAGTTATTCAATCTAGCCAATTATTTTGTTGACCTAGCGGCTTAGCGAAATCTAGTACGGTTCCTCATTACTAAGTAACTATGCGGAGTTAAATAGAAAGCAAATATCACCATAGTGTTTATCATAAACATAAACATAAGACGCGAGATATTACAACTACTCTGTGGTGACTGGTGGTTGCGTTGTCTATGCTTCCTGGCAATACGTTGATTGTAATTTACTTGCTTAATTTAATTTCGTTATTGTATTGCTGTGTCGGCAACCAATTTGTTAATTATGCCTAAAGAAATTACACGAATTTATTGGGAAACAGATCCAGATTTAAAAGGAAATGAAATTATATTGAAATATATTAAATGATGTATGTAATGTTTTTTTTTATAATATTATTTTTTAAGGGGATTTTCAAGTAATTGTTGTGACTTTAGAGGTTTTTAACATAGCTTTAGGGGAAAATATTTTTGAGAGTTGGTAACACTGCATAGAACAAAAACGAATTAATATTACCAAATTGACAATGGCAAAATAAAACAAGTGTTATGACTCGTTACAAAAAAAAAGGTTTCGTGGTGAAATTGAATTGGTGAACAAAAACATAGCTTACGAATTTTCAAGTTTATAGTGGGTGCAGTTTCGCTCTGAATGTGCTTACATTTTAGATCTTTAGTTTATTTCCAGTACATCATATCATACCCTAACCGGCATACAAATTTACGATTTAATAAGTTAGTATTTATTGTTTCCCCATTACTTCAAAGTAAATTTATTGTAGGTACCAACTCATAATAAAACTAAAATGCAACCTAACAGTAGTTCAAGCAGCGGTGAAAATGAATCTGTACATATAAACGACCACAATTACGGCAAATGTCGCTGTTGCTTATCAATTGGAGAACATCAATACAACTTTGGAAAGACAGAGTTAGAAATGCTGATGGAAAACTTAAACTTATTTGTAAGTATATTTACCTACATATATTAAGCGCCTACCTAGTCTGGTATGGCTGGCTCTGAAGTGAGACTGCTGGAATTCACTGCTAGGTGCTTGAGATTTTCAACAGTAGACTAACCATCAAATATCTCGAAGTAATGAGCGCCAAAGCAGTGTTGTCCTAGACTGTGTCCTGTACTGGAAGATCTGCGTATCGCTGCAATGCTCATGGATATGCATTATCTCTCACCATAAGGGGAGTGTATTGTTCGTCGCATTACTTTTAAATTTTAAAAAGACTAATAGTGGGTGGTATTCATATAAATTCCCTTCCATATTATACAATTTACACCCCACTGTTAAAATCACGAAGTCTACTAGTAGATAAGTATTTTATACATCTCTCTTAAAAACGAATCAATTGTGCCCAAACTCGGTGGGGTTATGTTATTTTATCACAGAGATGCCGTGGCCAACTTCTAGTTTCATCATCAGACTCTGGATATAGTCTAGGCCTAAATTGCTCAAGACGAATCAATCAAGCCTTAACTCGATGGGTTTATTTTGTTCTTAGTTCAGAAGTTTCTATGGCCATCTTCTGTCTTCATCATCAGACCAGACCATGATACCAGCTCCATGGTACCATATCATTACATTGTCACTGAAAATACATAAGTACACCAAATTTAAGTCCAATCGAGCATGGGCAAGTGGGTCAAATTTAACTTGCAAGATTTGACCCATACATACATAACATACATTGCAAGTCCTAACTTTTTACAAAGAGACACAATTTGACACTGACAAAATTGATGAGCATCAATTTTTTTATGAACTAATAAGTTCAGGATAGTTGAGGTGTACATACTGCAAAGGTTGTATACCCATAACTAAAACAAACAATAACATTTCAAATAAGTAAATTAAAAAAAAAAAAAAATGTTTTAGTTCTATTATACAACCATTACTTTGATTTGATCTAGGAGGCACTATATGAAAAGGCTATCAAATATTAATGATGAAATATTATGATTCCAGCTAATGGCTGACCCAAGACTGCCTCACTACTTATGCTCCGACTGTGCTGCATCTCTTAATGATGTACAAAAGTTCCGGCAGAAAGTCATGGCATCTGAGACAGAACTGCGTCGTACATTCACAGACGACATTAAGACTGGTAATTTTTTTCTATTAAACACACACCTCCTGCCTGTGATTATGATAGTTAATATTCTCAAGTATCTCATGATAAGTCATATTATGAATAGGTCTCAACCATAAAAACGGTAAAATAAAGGGTTATGAGCTTGGGATAAACTAACATGAAAGGGGGTCATTGTACTCAGCATAAGTAACAAAAACAAAATCAGCTATTAATTGAACCCTTAGCCAAATGTACCAGCTGATTTTTTTGTGAGCTGTGCTCATGGTAAAATGTGTTCAAATTCAATATTATATCATTAAAAAAGTTTAAAACACTGTTTACATGTCAATGAATAAGAAACAAAATGTCAAAATATAGTATAAGTCAATATTTAATATGTCAATTTAAAAAATATTGTCAATATAATAAAATGACAAAACGAAACAATAACTTACTAGTAATTTAATAATCTTTTAGTTTAAAATACTTGTCAATGTCATAAAATAAGGTCTTTAGCAGCCAAGATCTTAACTTGGTTCTTAAGCATGCAGTGATCAAGTGCATCCATGAATGGAAGCGGTTGTAAACTGCGGGCCCAAGCAAGTATACCGTCATATCCAACTTGACGTTACTAGTTGGTCCTTTCTTTTTTTGCTGTGAAGATCTAACATGCTGTGGACATGCATGTGTGTTCTCTCTGCACTTGTATCCCCCTGGCTAAGTGACAATTGTAGTAAGCATAATGTGTATGGGTAATTTCCTTGGGTACATACCAAACTTTTTGACTCTACGTTTCTCATCCGTACGGCCAAGGAATGGAACAAGCTGCCGGCTTCCTTGTTTCCTGAGAGATATAACCTAGATCTTTTCAAGGCCATAGTGAATAGGTATCTTCTAAGTCTGCGTGCTTTATCTTCGACCACATCATCGCTTACCATCAGGCGAGTTGGTAGTCAAACACGGACTTATCCGAATAAAAAAAATAAATAAATAATATTTATAACTGTAAACTGTAACCTAATATGAAAAGAAAGATCCACAAAAAAATGCCTTGCTGAGTTTCTTGCCGGAGTCTTCTCAGTTGAGTGACGAGCCGGTGGTAGATTCAAACATGTAACTTAACGTTCATAAGTGCCTTACCAGGGCCTAAACTGGATAAATGACTTTTGATTTTGACCTGCATTAAAATTTATCAATGTTCAATTGTTCATACAGGTGAATACCACCTACCTGGTAATTGAACTAATTACTGGCATACAAGTTCACTTAGTTTTCGCTTAGTTTATATTATATTTTGAACATGAAGCTACAATAAATAAATTAAAACTACAATTTCAGAAAATATCTGTCATTCATCTCTCACTGACCCTTTGGAAATAAGTTTTGTCAAAACAGAAGACTACTGTGAGCATTCTTTATCAGTGAACAGTTCAATGGATGATGACTCAGCAGGTAAGAAGTATATTAATAATAATATATCTTTATTGTTCACATCAATTATAACTTTATAAACTTAAAACACTGTGGAACAATTGGCGGCCTTATCGCTAAGAGCAATCTCTTCCAGGCAACCTTATATTAATATATCTAAGCTTGTGATTATAGTTTTTTATTAATAACGAACTTCAAAGAAAAGTTTGTATTAAAAGCTTTTTTATATGGTTGAAAGGCTAAGTATTTTGACCACAGCTCACCTGCAGCTAGCCAGCTGAGTACTAGAAAGTACCCTACCACCATGCTATGGTTTCCTCACGATGTTTTCCTTCACCGGCAGCTCAAGTAAAATGTATATATAAATATTTTCTCATTTACAGATAAAAGGGAATATAAAACAGTAAAAATTGAACTTGAACCTTGTGGAGTAAGAGGTGAGTAACAATTGAGTAATGTTTTATTACTCAACATTTATTTTAACCAGATAAATATTAAATAAATAAATAAAGTACTTTAGCCTACTCGTACTAGACTAGCCCACTGCTAGGCTAGTCTAAGTCTGCTATACTACTATTGAGCTCATCTTTCCACTGTCTGAACTAAAGTTGCCTTTTTTTTACATGAAAAAGTAATGAGACAAACAATATGTTCTTCTAATGATATAAGAGATAACGCATGTCCATGACCATTGCAGCAATACACATAACTTTGAGTAGCAAAACAAAATCCAAGGCTTCACTGTGTTGGCGCTCATTACTTTGAGACTTTCGACGGTTAGTCTCAACAGCCCTGTAATGTCGCTGCAGTACACTTCAAACCGGAGCACAGTAATGTTTACACACTATTCCTTGGCAACAGAACTGCAAAACTTACTAAGAAGTACTACGGTGTGACCTACTTAGGCGATCTGCTAAGGAGATCTACCATCAAGTAAATCATAATCAATGAATTTAAGGGTATTCTCTTTAACACTTTTTCCAAGTATTGCTTGTTATAGATGGTTGTAAACTTTGGGTGTGGCCTAGTATAACCTAAGCTTATAACCTTAGTTTGGCTAGGTGTTTGACCACAACCCACCTACTGTTAAGTGAAGGTGTAGTCGAAGATGGTAAAGCACACCTAGCCTAGAATAGAACAGGTTCTCAAGTGAGGCTGCCGGAACACACCGTTAGATGCTTGGCGGCAGATTTTCAACTTGAGGGTGATAGCTAGCCAGCCGAGTACTAGAAAGTACCCTACCACCACGCGAACATAAAACCTAACCTGTTGCTTCACAGACAGTAAAAAAAAAACTACCGCAGTTAAAACGGAAGATGAATCAAGTTCTCACAAAAAAGAACTAAAGGTCTGTGCAAAACTAAAGAGATCAGATTTGATACAAAGCACAAAAGAACTACATTCAATACCAGAAAACGACAAAAAGCTACGTCTGGTACCAAAAAGAAAAGGGTTACATTTGTTACCAATAAACAATAAAGACAGTAAAGGGTTACGTTTGCTACCAATAAATAGCAAAGATTTGAATCTGGTACCTCAAACTACAAAGGGATTACGTTTGCTACCAATAAATAGGAAAGACTTAGATCTGGTACCCCACAATAGTAAAGGGATACGTCTAATACCAATAAATAGCAAGGATATTTGTTTAGTAACACAAAGCAATGAACAACCATATGAAGAAACACAATCAGGTAAATATAAAAAAAAAAGTTTCTTTTTTAAATGTAAAAGCAATGACACTCGCGTTCACAAGCTAACACATAAACAGACAGTGATTGTCGTGTGGTTTCTGACACATTTTTGTTTTATTTATGCGGCATTACTCACGTTTCATTATGTCGAATACTTCAACTGTAGTTTAAATATGGTGGCCTTCTTCAGGAAGTCAAAGCAGAGAACAAAGCGCGCGCAATGTCTTCTTGTTTGCTTTACAACGTGAATAATCTCGCATAAGTAAAACAAAACTGTTCAAATCTGTTTGTTCTTCATTTTGCAGATGTATCTAATAATCAGGATAAAAATAGAGTAACTATCTCGAAAGATAATAGGAAACGAAAAATAAAAGATGACACGATTCAAACTACTAGCAAAAAGAGGTGTGATTCTGAATCTGATTCATCTCAAACCAAAGAAGCAAAAATAGGTAAGAGATTAAAAAAGAAAATGAAGATGTTCATTCATCAACTAAAGAGCTGAAAATCTTCAGTTTATTAGATTTTCTTGAATCATAACTTTGAACACTCTTGATCATGTCACCTTTTAATCAAAGTATGTATTAAATTCGGTTGCCAAGCTACGATTCCACAGACAGACACACACGTTAAACCTATAACACCCATCTGTCGTCCCATGTTCGTCGAGCGTTAAAAATCTACGTAACTAATATGTGGCGGGATAAGGATTGCAGCTGCGTAATTTTTTCGTGATTACCTAACAATGACAATAACGTTATCCATACCTGGTGGATGTACATATACCCCATGTACACACAAAGCGTTTTTGATTCCACATTTTTTATTCGCACAGCGAGGTTGTGGAGCTCTATCTGAGCCCGTGTTCATCGCTTTTATATGCAAAATGGGTGCCTTAAAATCTAGAGTTAATAGGTTTCTTCTAGGTAGCGTGCTCCATCTTACACAACTGCTTAACATCAAACAGGGAGTAGTCAAACGCGAATCTTCATAGAATGAAAAAAGAGCCTACGGTCCGGCCCGGGAGACAAGAAAGAGGAGGGCTAAAGATAATAAAATTAGTGTGACGTAATTAATAGTTGAACCCTTTTTACCCTATGGTGTCAATTTGTTATTATGCTTCGGGTGACGTATAGGCTATATTTTTTCTTTAACTTATAGGTATTTTGACCCTAGTCGGATTAAAGTTTAAACTTTTTAGCTTGTTTTTAAAATCATAATAAAAGTTTAGTAAAAAATACTATTACAGATGCTGAAACTGCATTAAAAAATATTGAAACAACCAGACATCTATTGTTAAAAGATAACGGTAAAGTACGCTCAAACATAATTTTAATACTTAAATATTCCACCATACTACCATTCAGAAACAATTTTAAGTATGCTTTCAAATGCTTCTACTGTGACAAGTTATACATACCATTCAATGAACTCAAGAAACATATAGAAATGGAGCACAATGATGTTTCTGAAGCTACAATAAGCAAAATTGTGAGATCAATGCAAAATTTAATCGTAACTGCTGATATAAGCTGTATAAAATGTAAATTATGTGATATGAAATGCGATTCAATAGAAAATTTGACACAACACCTAAGTAACACTCATGGAAAGATTTACCACGAGACTGATAGAAAACCTTCACATGGCATTTTAGGAGTCGACCTTAGCACTGACTCACTTAAATGCCATATATGCAACCAAGATCATACATTTTTCAAAAATCTATTGGTACATATGAACGATCATTATGGTGTGTTTGTTTGCTATGTATGCGGAAAGAAATTTCTCTCAGAACGCAGATACAAAAGTCACGTTATCAGCACTCATGCGAATAAAGAAATCAAATGCAAACAATGTAGTAAAGTTTTTAAAACAGAACCAGCGATGAAATACCATGTCAAAAGAGTACATTTGAAAACTAGAGTGAAATGCCTTTATTGTCCGGAGACATTTACCTCGGGTAACTATGTGAGGAGGTTGAACCATATGGCAGAAGTGCATGGTATCACAAAGCCCACATTTAAATGTGATGTATGTGGTAAAGAGTTGGCTAACTCTGCCAGTTTGGCACATCACAAAATGTACACACACAAACGTGCCAAAGTGAATAAATGCGAAATTTGTGGATACATGACATGCAGTAATTCAGCGATGAAGAACCACATGATTGTTCACAGCGGTGTGAAGAACTATGAATGTGAATTCTGTAAGAAAAGATTTGCTAAGCCTGGTACGTTAACATTGCATGTGAAGATACATTTCAATGATAAAAGGTTTGTTTGCTCTTTATGTGATGCTGCGTTTATACAAAAGAATAGCTTAAAAAATCATTTGCGATCTAGACATCCTGATTCCGGTATCGATCTAAATAGCATAAAACCTCTCGCAGTAGGTTAATTGGCGGAAGCTCATTCCACAGATTTCTGAGCAAGTCAAATTAGTTTTGACCAAAAGCATTAATGGGTACAAGCCCTCAGAATGGGGGTGAAGAGTCCTGCACTGAAGTCCCACTTGGAGTGAACTGTGCATATTGAAACGAGCTCTCATTAATTAAAAAAAACGCCCGATTAAATATTTTTAACGATATCTCTTATGTAATAAGCATGGTCTTGTTTTATAAATGCTTGCTTGCTTCTTGTTTCAATTAAATTCAGAGAGACAGCTCTATATTCGTTGGCGGTTCTTGAGCTGGTACCGACGTACCCTAAGTTTTAACCTGAACAAAGATGTTTCCATGCCTCACATACCTGACTGTTAGTATATAAATCCCCCAAACGCCAATTATAAGCTTATTATACTCCATGCGTGACAAACTGCTAAAGTACTTCCCGAAAAATTTGGTGCTTGAATAAACATTATTCTGGCCAATGACATAGACTGGTGAATTGAGAATCTTGCAGTCGTTTCAGTTAAGCTGGATGACCTTTATAGTTTTCTTTAACAAACTTAGATAAATTTCAATGCCCGCGCCGGGGCGTCCACAGCATTTTGGATCTTCACAGTGATAAAATGAAACATCAACTAGTAACGCCGTCGCATCTCGGCTTGTCAAGTCGGTATACATTCTGGGTCTACAACTGCATACCCCCTTTTATTTTGTTGTATGACAGCCCTGTTGGTTCATTGGGAGTATGTCTGCCTGAGCTGTAGGGCGTGGGTTCGATTCCCGCCAAGGACACTAATGTTTGTTTGGTATAAACAAATGTTTGTTCTGTGTCTGGGTGTTCTGTATGTATTATAAGTATTTATTTACAAAAAAAAAAAGTATTTGTTTATTCTATCAGTTATCTGACTTCCATCACACAAGCTCTGCTTAGTTTGGGGTCAGATGGCGCTGTGTGTAATGTGTCCTACAATATTTATTATTATTTATTTATTATTATATTTGGGATGCACATTACATCGTGTGCTTCAGAAGCAAACTAAGATCTTGGCTTCAAGAGAACTTGTTTTATGAATTTAAAATAAGAGATTATTGAATTACTAGTAATTTTTTTCATTGACATATTTTATATTTCACATATTAGTATATTGACTTTTTTATTATATTGACATATGTTATGATTTTGATATTTTTAAATATGAATGGAAAAATGACCTGTAACTTTGGTATTATCAATAAAAGATTAGTTTTTACTGATCAATAGGTTATGATTCGTAAGAGTCATTTTCCAGGAGTAATACAGCAGAATTCCTACCAAAAATTGGAAAATTCTTCTGAAATTTACTATTATTAGTTAACATTTTCTGTGGCTGAATTAAATTATTTCCTTTATTTAACCAAAACAATTCTTTTAATTTTCAATCCCCTGACCCCTATTAACGATCAGTAATAACGCGGTCTAGGATAGATCATGTTAACATAGAAAGAACACTATTTACTTTGAATTTGAACATATACCTAATAATAATTAATCTATTATTTTACACAACTATGGTGAAGCATAATAAGGGTTATGTTTTTGACCAGTATGCGAGTTTATCTGTTCCCTCATAAAACTACAATAAAAATGGAAATAATTCAAATAACGGACAAGAAAGTAGCTATACCCCATGACTAGTTAGTAAAATTTGTTGGCTATTAAAATAATGATGAATTTTTCTAGACAATGAACAATTTTTAAGCAAAATTCATCAAAAGAGGTTTCAATTAGTGCTAAGAACAAGCATTTAGAATAAAGGAAAATAGACAGATTTTCCATGTAATGGTCTCAACTGCAAACTGCCACCTATATATGTACATTTGCATCAGATAAGGTGGTGAAGACAGCAGCAGATCCAGGATTTCAGAAGGATAATTGTCTCTTATATAGGTATTTTTAGTGCCCCACACTTTGATGTATTAATGCCGTTTAGGAATTGGTTTGTAAAACATCGTGAGGAAACCATTGCATGGTGGTAGGGTACTTCCTAGTATTCGGCTGGCTAGCTACTACACAAGAATTGAAAAAGCAACAAGCGGCGTGTTCCGGCGGTCTCACTTGCCAGCCAGTTCCATTTCAGGTTAGGTGCATATACCATCTTTGATCACAGCATCATTTAACATCAGGTGAGCTGTGGTTAAAATATCTAGCCCGTCCAGCAGAAAAAAAAACAGACAAGTGCGAGTCAGATTCGCCCACTAAGAGTTCTGTACAAACTAGTAGATATGATAAATTCTTGTTCTCATTCTTTGCACGGAGCAAGGAATTGCTTGCATTCCTTCCTTGTTTAATTTTTGTGAATTAATTAAAAATGTAGTTTTCGGATTTTTTCCATTATGTGTACTAAATAAGACAATGCTCTTTGCCAAATTTCATAGTTCTAGAGAACGGGAAGTACCCTAGGTTTTGATTCCCATGTGAGTGACGAAATATGCGTTTTTTTTTTTTGCGTCATCAACAGCTGTAGCTTTTTTTATGATAACTGAGAAGTTTGATTTTTTCGCTGCAGCAAAGGGCTACAGATCTGCATATGTGGTTTTAATTTCAAATATCCATGCATTTACGAGATGAAGGTCTTGACAGACGGACAACAATGAACCTAAGGGTTCAATTTTTTTCCATTTGAGGTACGGAACACTTAAAAGGACAATTTTATTGTTGCCAAAATATTAAGTCCGGCGCTGAGTCGGCAATGGGTACAATCGCTTTAATAAATTGTTATTGCTGAATCATAAAAAAATATTAAACTTACGATTTGGAGAGTTCCGCAGCTCTTCTCGTGCCTCAGCTAATATACTGAATGCCTCGGTGGGAATGGCAAACTTATTTAATCTTTTTCTGTTACTGCTAGTGAATGAGGAGTCATCGAAGTGTTTACTGCATAACATCTTATGCTGTTTATATAACTTCACCAGTGATTTTTCAGAGCTCCAATCATCACAGGGAAAACAAAACTTTGCCCAAACTTTCGCTCTGAAAAACATAAATAAAGTAAATTAGTTTAAGTGTCATTTGTACGGTAAATTAAGTGTTGTCTTCTTACTTCAGAGGCCCATGCACGGACGGGAGAGGAAATCTATGGAAACTCAAGGAAGAATTTTCCTTTGAAGATATAGCGCACTTAGCACACGTTGCACTTCTTTTATCAGCCATGATGTCAATAGTCTCGTTTCACACAAATCTCAAATAAAAGTAATAATATTGATATGTTAATACTTTTGACGTCTCAGTCTCCAAATCCACAACACAAAAATAATAATAATTCACGCTTTTAACGCTTTCGCGTACACTTGAACCGAACTACCGGCACGGCAATATATTTTGTGTTTTTTTTTTCTCTTTTTTCTTGGCATCGCATCCTTTGCATTCTGTCAGTTTTAATGTTTCTGTATTTTGTGTGCAGCCTTCAGTTTTCAGCTTCTTTATCTTTATGGTCAAAATCCAGTCCGTGCCAGTCAAATCCAGCCATGCTTTTAAAGTAGTGGCGACTTGAAACTTCGATGGAGTTTAGGAAGCAACACGACAAGTCATGTTTCACCTCATTATATCACTTTCCCACACTCGCGCTTATACTTCGGCACTTTATGAATAAAACACCACTATTTTTATACATAAATACTCAAAAAACACTAGTTTTGGAAAAAAATACAATGGGGCGACACGATTTTTTCCGCGTTCCCGCCAAAACAATTTTTTTTTTGTTTTGTGGTAACCTGCAATTTTGGTGAGCTTTGGAAACCAGCAATTTTCGACACATACAGTGCTGCTAGCTCAAGCTAATACATTTCTACCATTATTTAGTAGGAACTGGGTCTTGTGCATGTGAATTTCATAATTATACATGTTTTGGAATTGTTTCATGAATTTTTCACAGTATTCCTATTACGCTGTTTCAATACCTAGTTCAGATATTTTAGTCTCTGTTAAAAAACAATTGAGTGAAGAATTTCTTGAAACTTGGAAACTAATAACACAAACTAAAGGGAAGTGGTATATTGAGGTTAACAACCAATTATCAAGGCCTTGGTTCCCCAAAGGGCCTCGCTACTGTGGAAGGAAATTCTATACTATAATTTGTCGTCTTAAGTTAGGTCATTGTCGTTTTAACGCTCATCTAAATAAAATCAAGATAATATCATCACCCACCTGCAACTATTGCAATCTGGCTGATCAAACACTGGAACATCTTTTCTTTGATTGTATTGAATTTTCCTTGGTCAGACTAGTTTTAGTAGATCGCCTCCTGGAGATATATAAAACTAATAAAAATATCCCGCGCTCTCTTCAGCAACTGTTAAGTAATGAGAAATGTTTTAAACCTCTGTATGATTTTATAACAAATACAATCGGAGACATTTAATCTCCGACTCCTAGTAAAAATACTAATAATATTGATTTGACCAATACCAATGATACACACGGAAAAACACAAAAGACTTGGCCACGATGGCCTAAATTATTGAAATAATGAAATTAAAAACAACATGAGACGATGGCTGTATGGGCTTGACACCTTTTGCCTTTCCCGAAAGGGAAAAAATTAACCAAAAAAAAAAAATGTGTGTTGTTTGTTTTGTTCTCAGGTTTTGTAGTTTTTTCAATCGACTTCAGTATTACTGTTAGAAAATTATCGTAATTATAAATTTGCTAAAGTAATAAGTGCTTCATAGTTTTAAAATGCAGACTGAAATTGGTTTTGAAATCTATGAAAGGTGCCGCTGTTGTTTGGCAGAAGGCAAACACGAACATAACTTCGGAAGCGTGCAGTTTAAAATGTTTAGAAAATATTTGAATCTAATCGTAAGTTTATTTTACTGTGATTTTACTTTGATAATGAGTTTTTCGCTGCCAAACGTCCGCCATCGTTTCTCTTGCTCGAGGGAAGTTCCCACAAAGCAAACCTTTATTTCTATACAAATTATTTTGTAGCTATGATAGCTCAGTGGTTTGCGCAGGCCGTGGGTTCAAACCCCAACAATGAGCTTGAGCTGCCGGTGAAGGAAAATATCGTGAGGAAACCATAGCATGTAGGGTATTTTCTAATAATCTACTGGCTAGCTACCAACGTCAATTAAAAAAAAACTGCCACCATGCATCTAACGGTGTGTTCCGGCAGCCTCACTTGAGAGCCAGTTCCATTCCAGGTTAAGTGTGTTACCATCTTTGACCACACTGTAACTTAACATCCGATGACCTGTGGTCAAAGACCTAGCCTGTCAACAATAACAAAAAAGAATGCATATTGATTAATATGTTTGCCAATTTCAGCTAACTCATGATCATTGTATAACAGAAATGATATGTTCAGCTTGTGTCCGTTTCCTAAATGATGTGCAGAAGTTCAGAAAAATGGTTATGTCGTCTCAGAAACAACTGCTGTGTGGTGTGCAAGATGATATTGAACCTATTGAATGTAAGTTATTGATTTTCACATATTTATTTGCACACATACATCACATCATCAGCCACAGGTCATCCACTGCTGGACATAGGCCTCCTCCTGGGGGGGTTTTGCCAATAGTCGCCACGCTTGGCAGGCGGGTTGGCGAGCGCAGTCAGGTGTGATTGTTCAAGGAAGACGCTGCTGCTATTGTGCAGCACCATGAACTTGGCACCTTTACAGCAAACCATTTTTACCGTGTCTTTCAACTTTTAGCTCCATTTGAGTCGGCCTACCAAAGGGAGCCAGACATAAATGAAACAAGCAAAGTGAAGGTAGAAGTAGAAACCAGCAACTCTTCGGATCCCCACAATGAATTCTTGGAGAATACATCAACTGCAGCAGGTAATTAAATATGTTAATACTTTTCAGAGGCCTTCCTCGTCGTTGACTAAGTTACATTCGTGACACCCCACTGCTGTTGGAATGTCACGTATTAGTCCATTAAAATGTTACATTTTTTTAGGCTTTTGCATGCATTTAGGGAGGATTATTATAAGCTTAAGTTCAAGTTTGTGGAATCACCACCCTTGACCCCGGCCGCAATCTTGAAAAAAGGGGAGCAAGGATTTTCGTGCTGTATTTAGAAAAATTTATAAGACATTATTTGTAGCAAATTAAATTGTCTACAACTTTATTCCAATACTTTTTATCGTAAATGGAAAATAACAAGGGTGGTGACCCCACAAACTTGAACTTAAGCTTATTCTAAACCCCCTACACATCAAAAAAAATTAATTACCTTCTCTGAAAAATGCAAACCTAAATATAACTTTTCAATAGACTATATATGGTATTGTTAAACTAATGAGTTATAATAGCAGTTTTTACCCAACTGCCAAGGAAAGATTTTATTTTTTTGTACATATCTTGTATGTATGTAAATTTCTTTATTACCTCATTTCTTCCAAACGGCTGAATGGATTATTATAGCAATTAGTATTGTTAAATTCGTCTCAATAACCCAAGTGTCCTTAGAAGATGTTTTGACACATAATTAAATTAAAAATTTAAAAAAACCCTACGCAATTGACCATAGCTAAGAACCACCAAAGAAACTGGCTTTCAAATGAAAAAAACCGCATCGAAATAGGTCCATCCGTTTGAGAGCTACGATGCCACATAAAAACACACACACATAGACAGACAGACATCGACGTTTAACTTATAACACCCCTCTTTATGCGTCGGGGGTTTAAAAAAAACCAATGTAGTGGGTTTTGGCGCGAAATAGAAATAAGTTAATTAAAAAAATAACCAAACCTATCAAATAGGTTATCTAAATAAAGGCAATAAGTTATATGTTTAAATTAAATTAGGAATAATAAATTTGTTTAAAAGTTTTTTCCTGTAATTATAGCTATTTTAATTGCAGTCGGGTTATAGATTTTTTTAAACTCTTTAACTTTTATGTTTTAAACTATTCGCAAAATACAATCTATCATACATGACGATTTCAGACCTTGCTAAGAGAGATGCCTCAAGAATATAGAGAAGTCGTATAATATTAAGGTATTTGAAGCAAAGGCTTGCAACTCGATTTGACGAATACCACAAATATAGACAATAGACAATATTTTATTATATCTCTAATGCATTTCTTCTACGCTCTGTAATATCTTTATCATAATCATATGATTTGATTTTCAGATAAAGATGGGTGTACATCGGTTAAGACAGAATTAAGCCCTGAATATATTTCAGACTGGGAAACACTACAAGGTAATTATTTTATGGGCTTGATCCCGTCACCTCAGGACTGCATTTTGCAAATTATCAACATATGTAAAGTAGAGTAGATTTTCATTATGATTATATTAACTTTTTTCGTTTTATTTATGCGAGATTACTCACGTTTAATTTAATCGGAAACTCCGACTATAGTTTCGGCGACATCTTCGTGAAGAATGAAGGCCACCGGATGTGTCAAGACCACGTCAGTTTCCATAATTATATTAACTACATTTTTTTTTGTGGTATAAACAAATGTTTGTTCTGTGTAAAAAAAAAAAGTATTTAAGTATTCTATCAGTTATCTGACTGATCTTAATTTAGTTTAGGTTAGATGGCGCTGTGTGTTCTACGATATTTATTTATTTATTAATTTATTGTTAGCATCCAATACATGTCATATACTATAAATAACAATAAATATTTCATCTGTAACTAGAATCATAACATGTCAATGATAAATCATTTAATCAATTTTATCAATTTATTTCTTATAAGATACAACATTGTCATAATTAACACAATAATTATAAATGTCAAATATAAAATAAGTCAATATCATAAAATGATAAATTAAGTCAATAATAAAGTATGTCAAGTAAAAACTATACAAGTACTAGCGGCCCGCCCTGGCTTGGCACGGGTGGTAAGAATAGGTATAGTAAGCTATCCTTAAAAGGTAGATATATTATAGACTTTTTAATAGATCTATAAAAGAGGGATATCCCACCATGCATTGTTTTGTTATATCTACGTTTGTTCTTATAACGTAGCGCCATCTATTGGATACTTCCTCAATCCAGTTAATAAATTACCTTACACCGCCATCTATTAGAACTTTATGGAACTCACAGATAATTATACCTCTTTGTCGTATAATAAACAAATAATATTGCGATTATAAATTGAGATATAAACTATCCTATCTCTCAAGTTAGATAAAAATGCACACTGTGCAAGATTTGGTTAAAATCGGTTCAGTAGTTGAGGAGTTCATCGCGGACAAACAACGTGACACGAAATTTTTATATATAAAGATATATTTAGGCCAACTAAACGTACTGCTCCAATGAAACAGCGAGGTTTCAGAGTAAAGGATAAATCAATTTCTTGCTTGGCTCTTCAAGGCTTGGTGTTTGACCACAACTCACCTGATGCTAAGTGACGGTGTGATCGAAGATGGTACAGCACACCTAGCCTGGAATGGAACTGACTGTCAAGTGAGACTGCCGGAACACACCGTTATATGCTTGGCGGCAGATTTTCAACTTGAGGGTGGTAGCTAGCCAGCCGAGTACTAGAAAGTACTCTACCACCACGAAAAGGTGGAGTATGGGAGCACCTCTGAAGTATGATCCACAAAACAAAACAAGAATCATCAAAATCAATTCATAAATAATTGGCGGAGTGATCGCGTAACATACATACAAAAAAAAACATACAGTAGAATTGAGAATCTCTTACTTTTTTGAAGTCGGTTTTTAAAACTAGCCAATAGCTGAGCTTTGTGAGGGCTCGCGTAGTTTTTCTAACGGGTAATCATTTTTAAAAGTTTTTTTTTTTAATTTAGCTTAGTTCTGTTGCAATGATGATACGAAATATAATGATATAACTCTTTGGTTTTCTAACCGATGGCGTTAGTAGTACATTAACATTCTATCCAATGAATACAAAATTGATAATATATATTTTTTTTAATGGTTATAAGTTTTTTTTTTGACAGATAACACATCTAGATATGAAGTTAAATTACTATGTTAAACACACAAATCTAAAGGCGTGATTGTTTTTCAGTAAAGTGTACCACAAAAATGCTCAGGTTGTGGGATAGTGATAGGGCTCTCTTCGCTCGCCCTGAATACAAAATATTTGTCAACATAGAATAGATTGTCCATAAAATGAAACGTCAGTGCACAATATTATACTTTAGTATGTTTTTTTTTTAAATTGGGCTAATTCTACAAAGCTTATGAACGTAAGCTCGATGAGCAGGCGCTTCAGACGTAATTTAAAACTGTCCAGAATAGGTGCCGCAGGGTGTGACATCACGCCGTGTAATACGCCATTGTAATAGACATGTTCGTAAAACAACTGCCGTACGAATATAATTGTTTTACACTGCGTGACGTCATTTAGACGCCATTACAATCCTGACCCCGTTCTCTGAGGTTCTCATTGTTAGGTGATCACAGGAATGCTATGCAACTGTGAACCTTATTGTGCGGGTATACGATATGCGTCGAGCTTTTTTGTGCGCGTCTAACAAGACGCTTAGATAACGGGGGCATATTATTTACGGGCGCCCATGTAATAATCTCGCGAACTGTAACCTAATATGAAAAGAAAGATTCACAAAAAAATGCCTTGCTGAGTTTCTTGCCGGAGTCTTCTCAGTTGAAGTGTAATTACGAGCCGGTGGTAGATTCAAACATGTAACTTAACGTTCATAAGTGCCTTACCAGGGCCTAAACTGAATAAATGACGATTTTTTTTTTGAACAGCTACTGGGTTTGACTTTACTATAGCAAGTACTTACGGCACTAACTCATTTCTTTTCTCTATTTTTGGCCTGTAAAGAGTTTTTGTCTATCTACCCCAAAATAAGCTCTAATTCCTTCTATTTTCTAGATTTCAGATTTGATGTAAATAATGACACAGACGGCCCAAAAAAGTCTAAAAGAAATCGTACAGGGATCGATCGCAAAATGGAGCATAAAAGGAAGAAATATGATTCCGAATCTGATACTCCCATATCTGAAATCAAGAAGAAAAAGTCGCGATTAAAAAAGAAAAATGAAAAGGGTAAGTTATACGTTATACGTGCCTACTACTGCCCTGACAGCCCTGTTGGCTCATTGGGAGTATGTCTGCCTGAGCTGTAGGGCGTGGGTTCGATTCCCGCCAAGGACTAATGTTTGTTTGGTATATACAAATGTTTGTTCTGTGTCTGGGTGTTCTGTATGTATTATAAGTATGTATTTACAAAAAAAAGTATTTATGTATTCTATCAGTTATCTGACTTCCATCACACAAGCTCTGCTTAGTTTGGGGTCAGATGGCGCTGTGTGTAATGTGTCCTACAATATTTATTATTATTATTATTATTACTACTGCCTTATATATCTGCTTCAAGAAGTGTAGTGCGTGGGTTTGATTTCCACCAGGACAAACATTTATGTGACAATGTTTATTCTGTGTCTGGGCAAAGTACTTGGAGCGCGCAGCCCCGAGTAAGCAAAACATCTTCCTAATAGCGTTGATTCACGCAGATATCGCATTTACGAACGAATCTTCGATCGATCTTTTTTGTTCGTAAGTTCGCTAACATAAAATCTATAAGAGATACGTAAACTTCTGTAACTATTTAATAACTTTTTATCAATAAGTCACTAACCAATTAAATTTTAACATAAACCTACCTACACAACAGAAAACAAAGACTTTTTTTATGGCTGACATGCTTGGTGTTTGACCACAAGTCACCTGATGTTAAGTGACGATGTGGTCGAAGATGGTAAAGCACACCTAGCCTGGAATGGAACTGGTTCTCATGTGAGGCTGCCGGAACACACCGTTATTGTGCTAGGAGACAGATATTCAACTTGCGGGTGGTAGCTAGCCAGCCGAGTACTAGAAAGTACTCTACCACCACGCTATGGTTTCCTTCAACGACAGCTCAAGCTCATTGTTGGGGTTTGAACCCACACCCTTCGGCGTGCGAACCGGCCGCGCTAACCACTGAGCTATTATCGCTACATATCTATTTATATTACACCACTCGATAGCTAAAGGATCAAAGAATTTGTTTTGTGGGAACTTGAAAAATGGAAATCTGAACTACTTCTTAGTGTTTAAAAATGTACACGTGTCCACGACACTAACACACTTCAATTTTTCATGTTTTCATTTCAGATTCGAAAATTTCGATATCAACAGAATCAAAAAAACATTCATTCCAGGACAACAATAAGGTTCGCTCAAATATAATTCTAATACTAAAATATTCAACCCTCCTGCCATTTAGAAATAATTTCAAATCTACCTTCAAATGCTTCTACTGTGACAAGTTGTATATACCATTCAAAGAACTCAAAGAGCATATCGAAACGGAACACAATAATGTCTCTGAAACTGTTATAGCTAAAATTGTAAGATCGTTGCAAAACTTAATTGTTACCGCCGATATAAGTTGTATTAAATGCAGAATATGCGACGAAGAATTTAAAACAATAGAAAATTTAGTCGAACATTTATGTAATACACATAAAAAGACATACCACCAGACTGACAGGAAACCTTCTCACGGCATTTTAGGAGTCGATCTAAGTACAGATACACTCAAATGTCATCTGTGCAATAAAGACTTTGCGTTTTTTAAAAACTTATCTGTGCATATGAATGAACATTACGGTTCGTTCGTTTGTTATATCTGTGGCAAGAAGTTTCTGTCGGAGCACAGATACAAATGTCATGTTTTTAAAGCTCATGCAGATAAAGAAACAAAATGTAAGCATTGTGGTAAAACTTTTAGTACAGAGCCATCTATGGCGTATCATGTTCGGAAAGAACATTTGAAACGTTTGATCAAATGTCTTAAATGCACGGAGACGTTTCCTTTAGGGCAATATGTTAAACGATTGAATCATATGGCGGAAGCTCATGGAATTAAGAAGCCCGTGTTCAAATGTGACACGTGTGGGAGGGAATATGCAAATTCTGGTAGTTTAGCTGCACATAAACGGTACACACACAAACGGACAAAAGAACATAAATGTGAAATTTGTGGTTATATCACAGTACATAACACTGTTATGAAGAAGCACATGGATGTTCACAATGGTGTGAAGAATTACGAATGTGAGTTTTGTAAAAAGAAATTTGGTAAGCCGTATACATTGAAATTGCATTTGAAAATACATTTGAACGATAAAAGATTTGTCTGTACGTTGTGTGATGCCGCTTTTATACAGAAAAATAGTTTGAAAAGTCATTTGAAGTCGAGGCATCCTGATTCCGGAATAGATATAAGTAAATTGTGATTGATTAAAATAATTTCAAAACCTGAACACAATATTTTTCATTCCTTTCCGCTACTTAAGCTATTAAGTTTATATAAATAAGCTGAAGCTGAAGCTGATATTATATCCCGAAAATATAGAACTGCTGGAAACTAAATTTGAGTGAGTAAAACAACGAGATATAGTGAGTATTTAACGTGGTCGCTATTTACAAGACAAGATACGCTATAAAAAAAATCTCGAACAACTGCTGAAAACCTAATATTGTAATAAAAAAAAGTTAAGGCAAATAACAATTCTTGAATTTATGTCAAACCAGTCGAAAGTCTTCGACCAGTGTGTGTTACCGGTGTTGAAACGTGGTCTCTGACTGTGTGCCTTCTTGGTAAGCTCAAAATAGCACAACGAGCTATGGAGAGGGCTATGCTCGGAGTTTCCCTACGAGATCGAATCAGAAATGAGGACTTCCGTAGACTAACCAAAGTTACGAACATAGCCCAGCAGATTAGCAAGTGGCAGTGGGCAGGACACGTAGAACGCAGAACTGATGGCCGTTGGGGCTGCAAACTTCTAGAGTGGAGACCACGGACCGGCAAGCGCAGCGTAGGACGTCCACCCACAAGGTGGACAGACGACCTCATAAAGACCGCAGGAACGCACTGGGTGTGAGCCGCTTCCAACCGGTCTTCATGGAAATCAATGGTGGAGGCTATGTCAAGCTGTCATGGACGTCCTACGGCTGAAATGATAATGATGATGACTGCGTGATGCCAGTCCGTTACGTAATTACCTATAACTTAACTACATTTGATCCATTTTCAATACCTTCGCAGAATGCACTAGTTTCGAGAAATGTAGAATAATAAATTTAAATATTTTAAATTAAATAAAAAAATTAAATATTTTTTGCTCATTAGTATTCCTTTAGCTAAAGTCGTCACTACGTGTTTTATTCAAGACATCAGTTTAGGTATGGTATTTGCTTTGTTATCGATTATTTATGCTGAGCCACATACGTTCCGGCATCTGCACTTGAAAGCCAGTTTTTGAGTGGCTAAGTGTGTTTATCATCTTCGATGACACTGTAAGGAGTTTGCTGTGGCCAAACATTTTAAAAAAGTTTTCTTACTATGACATGTATCATGAAGCTATAGGTAAAGATATAGCTTCATGGACATGTATGTACCTGTATCGCTTCATTAAATCCGACTTGTATGCGTTAAGCAATGAGATAAATTTTCGAAAATATTTTTTTTTGGCATAATTGTGATTTCACTGAAATTCAGAAATTGTTAATTATTTTTAATAGTGAAAGAAAGGTTCAGAATTCCACTTTTGTCAAACATTACATTCTGTGGCATATAATTATCCTCGTAAGGTTGGCGAAAGTAAGTTAAGCATATTCATAGTTAGGTATAGTACGTAGCTAAACTATTGGGTACTTATGTATGAAAAAATATAACAGTTTCTATTTATTTCTGCCAGTGGCGCTGTTCCATGACGTTTTTTAGCGTTAACGAATATTTCAATATCCCAAATTGATTGTCGGGAAATTAAGTAACTTGTATCTAAGCAAATCAAGCGAACGCTGTGGACACTTCGGATAAAGAGACTGTATAATTATAAACGTATTTAGCACCAACATTCATATAAATGCATGTTATCCTTGCATATTGAAAAGCATTTTACAGTTTATCTTGTGATCCTACATAGCTACAATTACGTTTTACGGTTATAAAGATTCTCTTGACTATAAAGCCTTGGAATATACAATGTCTTATATTATTAATTTGATGAATGATTATTTGCTAATATATTATTATTATTCGCATCATTTGTTTTTGTTCTTAAAATAAGTTTAATACAATAGAAATATAAAACAATAAAGATAATAAAAAAAGAAAAACACTATTGACATTATCTATAATAAATTTGACTTCATCTGATATATTTAATTTTTTAAATAGCACCTATGAAATAAATGAATATGAATAAGATTTGAAATTTGGTCGAATTATTTAGTTTTGCTCGTAAGGTTGACATAAGCACGTTCATACATACATACGAAAACGTAAATAGTTCTTAGATAGTACCGATTCTTCAAACTTACCTTGTGATTTTTGGCGGGAACGCGGACAGGTCGTGTCTATTTCAGTGTATATTTTTTCCAAAATTTCTGTTTTTTTTGTTGTTTATGGCCGGCGAATGAAAATACATAGAAGTATTCCATCAAGTGAATTGTTCGTTTAGCTTGGCCCAAAGTTCCGAACAAACTCGCGCATCGTCGGAACCACTCGGAAGTACTCTGACATCGGCCTCTGATTGGGCTAATAATGTCTATCAAATAACAGTCGACCTTATTTTACATGCAGTTAGGCTGAATTAGCCGTGTGATTATTATTTTTCGTTACACTTCACATGTCTGTCACTCGCTGTCATCGCGACACTCTGGATGTTTTATTCTATAAGGTGCAATGTAAATAATTAGTCAGTATATTATATAGGTGTTCAACATTCTTTTGACTAATTAAGTATTATATTCATTTTATCAGAATAATATCATCGTGAGTCGGACATTTAAAATATTATCGACCGAGCGAATCGAATGTCTTAGTGTTAATTCGGCATTTGTATATTTGTTAGATGATAACAGTCGAACTAATGTTTATGAAATTTGGTATAGACATAGTATGCGGTAATATTTTTTTTGTGTTCGTAAGTGAGAGAAAACGGGCCGGGATTTGTTGAGTGAGCTGTGTATCTAAGGGGGTTGAAAATTTCAAAATGAGCTTATTTGGCCAAGTTAGGCCAAGCGGGTTATGAAAGGGTTTTGTATGTGAATTCTAAAACAATTTTTGTTTAATTTTAGACCTCATATTTTTGAAGTTATCAGCCAAAATCTAAGAAAAATTAGTAGATAACGAGGTCTTAGTCTGGGGCGAATTACTACTTTTACCTGGTGTATTTTATTACCACCCATAGCAAAAGGAGGGATGTTATAAGTTCAAAGCTTTTGCTGTCTTTGGGTGTGTATTTTATTTTACGTGCCCTAACGTACGTATTTTTACATTTTTACGTGTACTTTTTCTTGACCCAATCGGGAGCAATTTGTATTAAAAAAACCAAGGAGGCTGAAGGGGCCCAATTTGCAATAAATTCTTCACGTACACACACAGAGCACATCCAAAGGCCAAAAGCCCCATGACACCACTTTTGACATAAAGGACCATATATTCGATCAAATAAAAGAATTTAATTGTTCGACATATTTTTTTACTATATATAAAATTTTGTTGTTGGTTGGCAATGTTTGGCATAATACCATCCTCATAGAAAAAAATATTTTGATTTAATTTTAATAAACAATTATCAAAATAATATCCTAGCGATGTACTTACACATGAAAACTTATTCCTATATCCTTTTTGTGGACATGTGATTGATTTACACACCATTTCACAAAACAAGAAGGCATTTTTTAATACTTAAAGTGACTTTATTTTAGCTGACTGACGCCATATTGCCGGCTAGTGCATACTAGATTTGCTCGGGGCGTAATTTGTAAGCCCCACCCACCGGAGCGTAATCGGCGTTGGGTCATTTTCAAGCGCTAGGAATTCTTCTATGTATTTTCATTCACCGTTTATGGCAGAATTAAAGGTGCGAGTATGGAAAATTATAATGTTGTGAAACATGACTCGATGTTGCTTCTAAAACTCCATCGAAGCTAAAAGTAATGTCGCCACTACTTTACTTTAAGGCATCACTGGACTTGACCATAAATTACTTTGTGTGACTTTACTCATTTAACTTGATTTTTTATGATATACTACGTGAAAATATCTTAATTCTAAAATAATTCAATGACCTAACTTGATACTGGCAAATGCACAAATTGCGGCGCCAAAAACGTAGACGAAAAAGAATTCTGTGGATATAACGGGATAATAATGGAATGGATTTTCTCTCATTCTTGTAATATATTAGCTTTGTTTGTGTTTGTATGTATATATATATAATAAAATTGTGTGTATATAGTATTAAGATATTTTCCTTTTTTTTAGTTCTAAATTCAAAATTTTAAACGTCGTTTTAACTTGTCACTGGCAAAAATGTTAAATCAATTGCCATTAAAAAAAAAAGAAAAAAAAAAAAAAAAAAAAAAGAATTCCACTCACATAGTTTACATATTAATTTCCCAAATTATTCGTTTCTAGAGGTGATAAACATAGACTTTTTGTGTATAATATTCTTTAGTGGTGAAAAATATTAATAATTTTTTGATTAAATACTTAGTTCAATCGGGTTAGCTGCTTGTAACGAATTAAATATATAATATATTTGCCTGCTGATTTGGCGCATAAACTGCATATCAATTATGAATAGAGACTATTGTCGTGTTCTTGGATGCCGTGAAAGTGAGTTTCGATTTTGTGTTGTTATTTATTTAAGACGAATCTTCTTAGCATCCAACGGTACGGATGCCGGGTCCGTTGCGTCTCAGCGACGGAAATCTGGATAGTACCTAGAATCTTCTGCTCAAGCGTCGCTATAAGGGACACCTTTCAATATTTTTATTTTATTTATTAACTGCAATATGTACGCCAACAGCATACGTATTGCAAAATTTACAAATATTACAGAGTTATGTTCCGATACATGCGCCAGTTATAGTTTTATACACAGCTTGAATTAATTAAACTTTTAAAAAAATATATCGATGTTGACGATCCCTCACCTTCACCGCCTGTTTTCCCAACCCTGCCATACTGTAGGAGTTATTTACCCTGGAACAATGACTAAGAAATCCTTCTTATCATAAGGTATCTTCCAAGTTTAACTGGTTGGTTCAGACTCAACTGACATGTTGCCTCTGTATGAATATTATTATTGGATTTAATTAATAGTAATAATTAGAAAATATTAATTGTGTCGTTTCAGAGTACTTATATGCATGTTGCGAGACTTTTATATTTTAATGTAAAAGTAATGATGCGAACAAGGCACTCTCCTGATGGTAAGAGATAACGCCTGTCCATGACCATTACACAAAACTTTGGGTAGCAAAACGAAGGTGCTTTGGAGATCATTACTTTGAGACTTTTGATGTTTAGTCTCAACAGACCTGTAATTTCGCTAGCTGCAGTGTCCTTCAAACCGGACCGGAACAGAGTAATGTTCACACACTACTGCTTGGCGGCAGAATATCTGCTACCTCAGTGATACCTACCTTGACAATCACTGCTAAGGATATCTACCACCAAGTACTCTCAATCTCGTTGTAGCGATGATAGTTTAGTGGTTAACGCAGCCGGTTCGCACACCATAGGATGTAACCCTGACAATGATCTTGAGCTGTCGGTATCGTGAGGAAACCATAGCATGATGGTAGGGTACTTTCTAGTACTCTACTGGCTAGCCACTAGACCACAGGTCACCTGATGTTAAGTGGTTGAAGATGGTATAGCACACCTAGCCTAGAATAGAACTGGCTCCCAAGCGAGGCTACCAGAACACACTGTTAGGTGCTTGGCGGTAGTTTTTAACTTGAGAGTGATAGCTAGCCAGCTGAGTGCTATATAATACCCTACCACCATGCAAAAACACAAGTATGTACATATGTACATGTTCAAAACATCAACATTCCGGACACAACAAACATCTAGTTATGTTTGTGATATTTAAGGTCTTTCTGAGTCAATATTGTATGTATACCATACAGCTTCCAAGCTCCAAGGGACAATATGAACTGAGCTCTAAAGTATATGAATTATATAATGTAATTTTGTTTTAATTAAATTTCCAGATTTGCCCGTTTATGATTCTTGTAACTTGTTGACAAGAATCAAGTTTTCGTTATCATCTGCTTCATACCTTAGGCTAGATATTCTTAGCAATGGGTATGATGCCATACTTATTTAAAAAACTATAAGAACATCTGAAAATACATTTTGAATATATCACAATATAAAGTTTTGACTGGACATAGTTGTAGCAAAATATCTCACAGGTATGTATGTCACACTTAATTTTCAAATATTACATAAAGTTTTGCTTTTATATTTAATGTATGTGCTGCCGGTGAAGGAAAACATCATGAGGAAACCATAGTGTAGTGGTAGGGTACTTTCTAGTACTCGGCTGGCTAGCTACCACCCTCAAGTTGAAAATCTGCCGCCAAGCATCTAATGGTGTGTTCTGGCAGCCTCACTTGAGAACCAGTTCCATTCTAGGCTAGGTGTGCTTTACCATCTTCGACCACATCGTCATTTAATATCAGGTGAGTTGTGGTCAAACAACTAGCCTGTCAGCGGTTTAAAAAAGATTGGTTCCCATACAAATGTCATAATTGATTCAGTAGTTTGATCTTAAAACTTAAAACCTAGCCAAGCATGGGTTTAGAGTCATTTAGACTGTTTTTTTAATTATAACTATATCAAAATAATTGTTTTTGTTTAAGATAATGGAGCATATACTCAATAAATGTCGCTGTTGCATGCGGGAAGGTGAATTTACACAGAATGTCTACCGAGCTTCGTACATGGAAATGTTCAGGGAGACTTTGAATTTATTGGTAAGTTACTATGGGAGCCCGACGTTTTGTTTTCTGGTTCGTGGCTACCAATCCGTTAACGTTTTAGTCCACCTATCATCACTACTTTTTAGGGTCCCATACCCAAAGGGTAAACGGGACCCTATTACTAAGACTCCGCTGTCCGTCTGTCACCAGGCTGTATCTTATGAACCGTGATATTTAGACAGATGAAATTTTCACAGATGATGTATTTCTGTTGCCGCTACAACAATAAATACTAAAAAACAGAATAAAAAAATATTTTAGTGTTACAACAGACATTTTTTTTGCCGTCTTTATAGATAATGGTACGGAACCTTTATTTATTATCGCAGGAAGCCATATACATGTTAACGATGGTTTGTCTCGTGGGCTAAGAATAATAATTTTAGTTGCATGGTGGTAGGGTACTTTCTAGTACTCGGCTGGCTAGCTACCACCCTCAAGTTGAAAATCTGCCGCCAAGCATCTAACGGTGTCAAAATTCAAAATTCAAAACCATTTATTCAAACTAGGCTGAGAATCAGCACTTTTCGAACGTCGAAATTACATAAGACAGTCCCCCAAAACGCCTACCCGTCACCACTTCCTAGTGCTTTAGCTGGGAAGAAGAAGTGGCGCAACAAACTCCCCAGCAGCACAGCTGTCTGTTCAGTTAGAGAAAAATAATAATAATTATATAATACTATGCAAAATTATTTACATTACGCGACACAAAACATTATTTAAATTAATAGCCGTATGTCAGCTAGCACACGCCAATATACCAACCAAAAACATCGAGAACTATACGCAGGCAGAATAAAAACGAAACTTAAACAATATCTAAATAAAAGCCTCCAGGCATTATGGGCGTGCCCGCTTACACATAGCTATATTCATATAACTGTCACTGGAAGTTATAAATAAAGAAGAAGTGTGTTCCGGCAGCCTCACTTGAGAGCCAGTTCCATTCCAGGCTAGGTGTGCTTCACCATCTTCGACCGCACCGTCACTTAACATCTGGTGAGTTGTGGTCAAACACCTAGCCTGTCAGCCATTAAAAAAAAAGCATAACCTTCAGCACGGCCCTTTGAGCAAGTTCGAGGGTAATCGACCAGTGTGTTAGACTAGCATTACCCTTCTCACAATGGGAAGTGACCGCCCAGCAGTGGGATAGTCTGTTAAAACAGAGCTGGTTGGTTTATTTTTAGCCAATCAATGACTCGCGGCTCCCCCGGTGGATATGCCCTGGCTGCGTGGATTCCTTGGAGGCAGCGAAGAGATTCCGTGACATGGTGGTGGAAGCTGAGAAACAACTGCTTCATGCAATCACCTACTCTTATTGTGATAGTGGTAAGTGTTATTATTGTTTGTTTGTTGTACATGTATCATTGAAAAGAATTGCAAAGTAATTGAAGCACGCGCGAGTAAGTAGAACATTTTCCCCACTAGCGTTGATTCACGCAGGTTTTCTATCTTTCTTCTTGGCGTCGCACTCTGTGCATTCTGCCAGTTTCAATGTTTCTGTATTTTGTATTCAGTATTTTCAGCTTCTTTATAGTCAAAAATCCAGTCTTGGTCAAGTCCAGTCCGTGCCAGGCAAATCCAGTCATGCTTTAGTAAAGTAGTAGCGACTTTACGCTGCGACGAGTTTTAGCGATGATGGCTCAGTGGTTAGCGCGGTAGGTTCGCATGCCGAAGGGCGTGGGTTCAAACCCCAACAATGAGCTTGAGCTGCCGGTGACGGAAAACATCGTGAGGAAACCATAGCGTGGTGGTAGGGTACTTTCTAGTACTCGGCTGGCTAGCTACCACCCTCAAGTTTAAAATCTGCCGCCAAGCTTCTAACGGTGTGTTCCGGCAGCCTTACTTGAGAGCCAGTTCCATTCCAGGCTAGGTGTGCTTTACCATCTTCGACCACAGAAAAAAAAACTATTTGAATAAAAAACGAAATAAATTATTTTTGGAGTTAATTCGATCGATGTGGATTGTTCAATTTATAATTTCATTCATTTATTTTTATTATTTCATTTCCAGCACCGAACACCCAGCCAGTAGATAACGTGTGGATAAAGGAAGAAGCGAGAGATGTAGATACAGATTGCGAAGGGAACGAAGATATGCCGCTCCAAGATTTAGATGACTCCGATGCACCATCTCTTTCATATAAAGCAGGTAAGTACAGCCATATATAGGGACAGCCCTGTTGGCTCATTGGGAATATGTCTGCCTGAGCTGTAGGGCGTGGGTTCGATTCCCGCCAAGGACAAATGTTTGTTTGGTATAAACAAATGTTTGATCTGTATGTATTTACAAAAAAAAAAGTATGTATGTATCCTATCAGTTATCTGACTTCCATCACACAAGCTCTGCTTAATTTGGGGTCAGATGGCGCTGTGTGTAATGTGTCCTGCAATATTTATTTATTTATATATTTTTTTTACTTCACTACGACAAAATCAAAAGATCTATATCAATTACTTAAAAACCGAAATTAATCACGGATTATTATTATTTTAAGCTATAATTGAATAACTTTCATTTGACTTCAGTATGACGTCATCTGTGGCGGAATGGAAAAAATGTCTGAGCCTGCAAACAAAAAAAAGTCAAATGTCATTAAGTTGTCTGATGTCAAAGTATTTTTTTTTTCTCTTTCTTCTTGGCATCGCACTTTGTGCATTCTGCCAGTTTCAATGTTTCTATATTTTGTGAGTAGTCTTCATTTTTCAGCTTCTTTATCATTTATAGTTACAGTCAAAGTCTAGTCTTGATCAAGTCCAGTCGGTCCCAGTCAAATTAGTCATGCCTTAGTAAAGTAGTGGCGACTTTACTATAAGCTTCTGGATGGAGTTTTGGAAGCAACACGAAAAGTCATGTTTAACCACATTATATTCACCCACACTCGCGCTTGTAATTCGGCACTTTATAAATAAAACACCACTATTTTTATACATGAAAACTTGAAAAAACACTAGTTTTAGAAAAAAATACAATGGGGCGACACGACGCTCACCGCGTTCCCGCCAAAACTGGAAGTTAGGTTATAAGTTGTAATAATAATGACATTGACACATCTATGGACTTTTTTTTTTAAATACAGATAACGACTTCAATCTGATAAAGACATTGAAAGGTCATCATTGCGCCATACAGCTCAAGCAGAGCTACCCATTTTGATGTGAACAATAAAGAACTCGGGTATTAATTTTGATTTCAGATACGGCAGGTTTCAATATGTTAACGGGAAAAAGATATTTAGATGATCAAATAGGTTTTGGAACAAATAGAGATAAACATGACTTTCTATCAATGCAGTCTAGTGAAAAGGATGGTTCTGTATCGGACACTATTATGTACAATATTAAAAAGGAGAAAATGTATGATGATATAAATACAACACGTGAAGATGAAGACAGAATGGCAGATGTTGGTATGTATCATAGTTTTTTTTCCTCTTTCTTCTTGGCATCGCACTCTATGCATTCTGCCAGTTTCAATGTTTCTGTATTTTGTGTGCAGTTTTCATCTTCCTTATCTTTATAGTCAAAGTCCAGTCCATGCCAGTCAAATCTAGTCATGCTTTAGTAAAGTAGTGGTGACTTTACTATAGGCTTTGTTGCAGTTTTGGAAGCAACACGAAAAGTCATGTTTCAGCACAATATATCACTTTACCACATTCGCGCTTGTAATTCGGCACTTTATGAATAAAACACCACTATTTTTATACATAAACACTCGAAAAAACACTAGTTTTGGAAAAAAAAATACAATGGAGTGACACGACTCTTTCCGCGTTCCCGCCAAAACTCCATCGTGGTTATAAATAACTATGAATATTACAAGCTAGCAGCCCCAAAGCTCGATTCCAGAAGCTGGAATAAGTAATACCGTTTTATGGTCATTCCAAAAACTGAGTCCCGCGTCAGAAGATTAAGCGGGGATTATGTCCATTGATTACGTTAGGCGAAAAATCGTCAAAAAATTATTTTTATTCTAGGTGTTTGACCACAGCTCATTTGATGTTAAGTGACGGTGGTTATAGTAAAGCAATAGTAGTAAGTAGCCTGGAATCGAACTGGCTCTTAAATAAGGCAACCCGAACACACCTTTAGATGCTTTGCGGCAGATTTTCAACTTGATGGTGGTAGCTAGCTAGCCGAGTATCAGAAAGTTTCATATTATGGTTTCCTCACGATGTTTTCCTTCACCGGCAGCTTGAGCTCATTGTTGGAGTTTGAACCAGTTCCATTTCAGGTCAGATGTGTTCACCCTCTTCGACTCCACCGTCACTCAACATCAAGTGAGCTGTGGTCAAACACTTAACCAGTCAACATTAAAAAAAAACATGACAGCAATGAATAGTGTAATTCAAAATATTATACGAATACTTATTATCAAAATGATAAACAAGTGCGGCCGGCCTCTACCTTATTTTTACCCGACTACGGCGAAGCAAAACGGAGGGTTATGTTTTTGACCGGTATGTATGAATGTTCATCTGTTGCATCGTCACTTCACTACATAGTATAAAACAAAGTCGCTTTCTCTGTCCCTATATCCCTATGTATGCTTAAATCTTTTAAACTACGCAACGGATTTTGGTGCGGTTTTTTTTAATAGATAGAGTGATTGAAGAGGAAGGTTTATATGTATAATAACATCCATTAAATAGTGGAGAAATACTGTTATTTTTGAGGTTTATACCTGTGCGAAGCCGCTAGTAACTTTTTACTACTTATCATAATTTGACAAATGAGGTGTCGTTGGAAGCGTCTTGTTGTCTATGTCACCCTTGTCTGCCAAAAAGTTGTCAACTGAATGTGTGTGCAGGGTGTATTAAGTGGAAAGGGATTATTGTACTTATGATTATGAACATCTTTAACTATGGATTGTATCTTTAACAAACATTGATGCGTATTAAAACAAAATATTACAAAAGTAAACCTTAGGGCTTATACCAACTTACTTTTTTTTTATCGTTGACAGTCTTGGTGTTTGACTACACCTGATGTTAAGTGACGGTGTGGTCGAAGATGGTAAAGCACACCTAGCCCGGAATGGAACTGGCTCTCAAGTGAGGCTGCCGGAACACACCGTTAGATGCTTGGCGGCAGATTTTCAACTTGAGGGCGGTAGCTAGCCAGCCGAGTACTAGAAAGTACCCTACCACCACGCTATGGTTTCCTCACGATGTTTTCCTTCACCGGCAGCTCAAGCTCATTGTCGAGGTTTGAATCCACGCCCTTCGGCATGCGAAGCGACCGCGCTAACCACTGAGCTATCATCGCTACTTTTACATGTGTTGTACTTTCAGAATCGCCGACCCAAAATACTTTAATCATCGTGCCCGACGTGGGAAGCATACTCCACAACTTTACAGAGGAACATCCAATAAAAACCGTGACTCCTAGCGAAGGATCAAACACCAAGAGGCGCCTTACAACCGCCACCAAACTGCGAGAAAACATCATTCTTATAATGCAACATTCTACCATTGTCCCCTTTCGACACAACAGCAACTTTCTGAACGATTACATATGCTATTACTGTGAGAATAGTTACAAAGTGATGAACGAACTAAGGGAACACACGGAAAGTCAACATGTTGGGAAAGTAAGCGATGAAGCTATAATGTCATGCATGAGAACACGGGCACATAAGTTAATAAACGCTGACATAAGTTGCATCAAATGTAGACTGTGTAACATGAAAGTGGACACAATCGAAACACTTATAGAACATTTAACAAAAATACACAACAAAGTGTACCATGGTTCGGGTAATAAACCTGATGGCATATTGGGATTTGATTTAGGTTCCAACGAACTAAAATGCCATTTGTGCGACAACAAATTTGAATACTTCAGATTGCTATATTCACATATGAACGAGCATTATGAAGCGTACAATTGCTATTGCTGTCAAAAGAAGTTTGTCAATCTTTTACAGTATCGGACTCATATGAAGACACATATAATTAGAGAAGAGAAAGATTTTAAATGTGATCATTGCGGGATCAGTTGCAAGACTAAGACTGGATTGGTTTATCATATGAAACGGCATCATTTGAACGTTACTCTCAAATGTGAACACTGTTCGGAGACATTCCGCTTTAAAGAATATCGAAAGAGAGAAGAACATATGGTAGAAGTTCACGGTATGCAGAAACAAGAACATAATTATATGTGTGAAATATGTCAAAATGGGAAAGTGTATTCTAGTAAAAATACTTTAAAGATTCATAAGTCGAATGTGCATAAAGTAGGCGATGTGCTCCGGATTCAGTGTCAGTTGTGTGAGTTTGTGACACATCACACGAAGCGTATGAAGGAACATATGGACGTTCACAACGGTGTCAAAAACTATGGATGTGATTTGTGCGGGAAGAGATTTACTAAGCCGTACACTTTGAGGGTTCATATGCGTATGCATTTGAACGATAAAAGGTATGCATGTCCATTATGTGAAGCAGCGTTTGTTCATAAAAATGTTTTGCAATATCATGTCAAGAAAAAACACCCTGATTCTGATGTAACGATTTAATTACGGGGAAGGATAAAATTTAAAGTAAACTCAGTGCTATACGTATTAAATATCATTGCTTTATATTACTTGGTGGTAGATCTTCATAGCACGAGTTCATCTAGCTAGGTACTACCGCAGTACCAGATATTCTATCAAGCAGTAGTGCGTAAATATTACTGTGGTCCGGTTTGAAGGGTACTGCAGCGAAATTACAGGTCTGTTGAGACTAACCATTGAATGACTCAAATTAATGAACGCCAAAGCAGCGATGCCCCGGACTTTGTTTGATTACTCAAAGTTCAAATTGGTGCAATGGTCATGGACAGGCGTTATCTCTTACCATCAGGAGATTGTCTCGTTTGTCTAATTACTTAATAGGTTTTTAGAATGCTTTTGCAGCGTTTTGCTGACTTCAAATGTCATTGAAATGCTGATGTTGACTTCAGATAGCCTACTTTAAGTGTAGATTAACTTTAAGCAATGGTTAAAAGGGTAAACAGCCCCTTTGGTGCTTACAAAATATTTGATCGGCCTCTAAATAACTCTTATGCATCAGTTATATGTAACAAGTTTTTTTTTTTATGGCTGACAGGCTAGTTATTTGACCACAGCTCACGTGATGTTAAGTGATGGTGTGGTCGAAGATGGTAAAGCACACCTAGCCTGGAATGGAACTGGTTCTCAAGTGAGGCTGCCGGAACACACCGTTAGAAGCTTGGCGGCAGACTTTCAACTTGAGGGTGGTAGCTAGCCAGCCGAGTACTAGAAAGTACCCTACCACCACGCGAACAAGTCTAAATATTGTTTTTTATTTATTTAAAATCCACAGACACCGGGGTCCGTAACCTTTGAACTTTGAATTACAATATTTTATTATACAATACATAGTTACAATAAATAGTTATTGTTTTTATTAACTAATCGTAAAATGTAAGGAACAAGGTATATTAATGACTGTATGGAGTAATATATCTAAATCTTTAAACGAGCAATTCTTGTATATATATATATATTCTGAATCTCGGAAACGGCTCCAGCGATTTTCATGAAATTTTGTATCCAGGGGGTTTCGGGGGCGAAAAATCGATCTAGCTAGGTTTCATTTTCAGAAAACGTCGTTTTATCCATGTTTTCAGCCGAGCAATGCTCGGTCAACCAGGTACTAAATTTTATATGCCTAAAAAATGTGCCTAGAAATTTGCATTAGCAAGCCTACCAAACCAAAGAAAAAACCGCTATAAAGAAAATCGCGAATGAAATGTTGTAGCGATGATGGCTCAGTGTTTAGCGCGGTAGGTTCGCATGCCGAAGGGCGTGGGTTCAAACCCCAACAATGAGCTTGAGCTGCCCGTGAAGGAAAACATCGTGAGGAAACCATAGCGTGGTGGTAGGGTACTTTCTAGTACTCGGCTGGCTAGCTACCACTCTCAAGTTAAAAATCTGCCGACAAGCATCTAACGGTGTGTTCCGGCAGCCTCGCTTGAAGGCCAGTTCCATTCCAGGCTAGGTGTGCTTTACCATCTTCGATCTTCCACACCGTCGCTTAACATTAGGTGAGCTGTGGTCAAACACCTAGCCAGCCATTAAAAAAAAAACGACAATGATTGCAATTTTCGCAGCAACTCACTTGATATGAATTATAAATAATTTCTGAATCTCCCCCCGGCCTTGCTTCAGATCATGAAACCTGGGGGTTCACATAAAGTTGTTTTTAAGTATTCTATCAGTTATCTGACTTCCATAGTACAAGCTTTGCTTAGTTTTTCTTACCCGCTGTACCTATGTGAACACACAAAAAATCTAGATAAAAAATGTGTTAATTCAGGGTGTCAGCTACCAAATTGCATCAAAATTGGTCCAGCCGTTTGAGCGTGAAGAAGTAACAAACACTCAAGCTTTCACCTTTATAATATTTGTGTGATTTATTGACTCAATATGTGACTTAATTTGGCCGCTTTTATAAACGTTGAATTTAATTAACGATGGACGTAATTATATCGGGTGTATCTCTAAACGAGGGACTTATTTTAAGAGGGTGTTCAGGAAGCGATTCTGAACTCAAATACGTAACAAAGACGATACCTTAAAGTTTTACCAAATAGTCCCACAAACTGATGTACGACAAGACACCAACAAATCCAAGTAGGTATAAACAAACCGGGGCGCATAATCTGTGCCTACACGGCGCGCGGCGCGACTGAGGGGGCACGGGCGGGGGGGGAGACCTCTGACGCACGCGTCGCTGATCAGCTGTGTTTGTGACCATGGGTCTTGCAGTGTTCGGTACAAAATTTGGACAACAATATATTTTTAATGCTGGCGTATTTTTTTTTTTTTTTTTCTGTTCCATATAACCCTAAATTATAACGTCTTTAAATATGTCCCTCGTTTAGAGAAACATGCTGTATACGCGTCTATATTATATCGTTGTATATTAATTGTAAGTATATTTAGATCTCTAATAATATAAATGCCGTCTATTAAGTTATGTACCCACTAATTAATTAGCACTTAGGGAACTTATCCATAAAACGTGACCCATTTTAGGGTTCCGTATTCAAAGAGTAAAACGGGACCCTATTACTTTGTCCGTCTGTCTCGTCTGTCTGTCCGTCTCTCACCAGGCTGTATCTCATGAACCATGATAGACAGTTGAAATTTTCACAGATGTATTTCTGTTGCCGTTATAACAACCAATACTAATAAACCGGCCAAGTGCGGGTTGGACTCGCGCACGAAGGGTTCCGTACCATTATCTATGAGAAAGGCAAAAAAATCGCGTTTGTTGTATGGGAGCCCCCCCTAAATATTTATTTTATTTTGTTTTTAGTATTTGTTGTTATAGCGGCAACAGAAATACATAATTTGTGAAAATTTCAACTGTTGAGCTATCGCGGTTCTTAAGATACTGCCTGGTGACAGACAGACGGACGGACAGACAGACAGCGAAGTCTTAGTTATAGGGTTCCATTTTACCCTTTGGGTACGGAACCCTAAAAATGGGTCACGTAGTATAGGTACATTTCATTACGTACATATAAATGTATAACATTGTATTATTTAGTTTATAAAGGGTTACAAGCTTGGGGTATACTAAACCGGAAAGGAGTCATTGTACTCATTATTTTCAAATAAATCAGCTGTCCAATAGAAAATATTAAAAAATATATATAAATATGTCACCGTACCGGAGAATCGCACATATTTTTTTTTTTTTTTTTAATGTCTGACAGGCTAGGTGTTTGACCACAGCTCACCTGATGTTAAGTGACGGTGTGGTCGAAGATGGTAAAGCACACCTAGCCTGGAATGGAACTGGCTCTCAAGTGAGGCTGCCGGAACACACCGTTAGATGCTTGGCGGCAGATTTTCAACTTGAGGGTGGTAGCTAGCCAGCCGAGTACTAGAAAGTACCCTACCACCACGCTATGGTTTCCTCACGATGTTTTCCTTCACCGGCAGCTCAAGATCATTGTTGGGGTTTGAACCCACGCCCTTCGGCATGCGAACCTACCGCGCTAACCACTGAACCATCATCGCTACAATACAATATTTCCGGTTGTTCGCATCTTGCTAACGGCAAGTATTTGCACAGGCACAACCAAGTAGCCAGGATCATCCAGCAACTTGCTCTTCAATACGGCCTTGTCGAGTCTGAGGTGCCACTACAAGTACGCACCAGCGCCAGTTCTCGATAGTGGTAGTGTCTTGCTCTATTGGGACCGGTCTACCATCACGGACAGAACTTGTCGCCAATAAGCCTGATATCGTGGTGGTCGAGCGGGCCCAACGCCGGGCAGTGTCGACTTCACCGTCCCACATGAGACTCTCGTAAAAGGTCGGACCAGATCAGCAAGTACCTTGACTTGGCTCACGAGATAACCGCCATCATTGTCCCGATAGTCGTCACGGTAAACGGCCTTATAGCGAAGAGTCTCGACCAACATCTTAAGAGGCTTTTTTTAAATACGGATAAGTCCGCGTTTGACTACCAACTCGCCTGGTGGTAAGCGATGATGTGGTCGAAGATAAAGCACGCAGACTTAGAAGATACCTATTCACTTTGGCCTTGAAAAGATCTAGATTATATCTCTCAGGAAACAAGGAAGCCGGCAGCTTGTTCCGTTCCTTGGCCGTACGGATGGGAAATGTAGAGTCAAAACGTCTGGTGCGTACCCAAGGAAATTCCACTATGTATGGGTGGTAGTGGGCCGTCTTACTACTTGACCTGTAGTAAAAAGGGGATGGAAGTACAAGGACGTACAGCTCAGTAGCACATTCTCCGAAATGAATCCCTTAGAAAATTTACAGACTTGCTACCTTTCTGCGGTGTTCAAGGTGTTCTTTCGCTAGACAGTTGCGTCAAGGGTCAGATCCAAAAGGCTGTGATCCTTGACACGGCGCGCATTGTTAGGAGGTTCCTCACTCTGCAGCCCTAACCTCCGGCAGCTTGAGCCCTGCCCCGCTGTCGGAGGCTCTCTAGGCTTAGGTTTTATTGTAAAAAACTTAAATTTAAGAATCAAAAATAAATGAACTGAAAATAATTATAAATGCAATATCCTCCACTCGGTTAAGTGTACCCTAAGCTCACAACCCTATACATCAAATTTGTAACAACATAATAATATGTAATCACTTATAATTCTGAATAAACTCAGATTTATTAACAGTAATTGAGTAATTTTATTTTTATTTTTTATCTGGATAAAATGTAGTCTATGTATGTGTTTATCCAGTCTGTAAGTTATGAATCTTTTCATCATTAAGTGAATTTAAGTGCCATCTTCATACCGTTTCTTTTTCATCACATCATCAGCCATAGATCGTCCACTGCTGGACATAGGCCTCCTCCTGGGGGGTTTTGCCAATACTCGCCACGCTTGGCAGGCGGGTTGGCGAGCGCAGTTAGGTGTGATTGTTCAAGGACGACGCTGCTGCCCATCTTCCGGATTACATCCCTTAGCCGACTCTTACGGCAACCACGAGAGGGTGGGGTACTATTCTTACGCCGGCACCACCACGGCAACGGTTTCTTTTTAACCGACTTAAAAAAATGAAGGTTCTGAATTCGAGTACATTTAAAAAAAAAAAGTTTGTCGCCTCAGAACTTACGACTGGGTGAACCGATTTTGATGATTATTTTTTTATTTGAAAGCTGGTGCTTCCCGTTTGGTCCAATTTGGTCTAGTTCTGACAATAGCACCGATGAGAAAACCATATAAATGTTAAATATGCATTAATTATGTGCGCGACAAATGGACGAATAATTAGTTTCCTGTTTGAAGTCGTTTTTTTTTTTAGTTTTTGTTAAAAATTATACTTGTTTTATTATTGAATTGACTTTTGTTTGATCACCAACTCGCCTGATGTTAGCGAAGATGCAGTCTACGATGAAAAACCTAATCGCTTGAAGGCACACAGATTGCGTCCAGTGTTGCCAATTTATTACTTTTTTGTTTCGATTAGTACGCTATTACGCCACTGGTAAATCTATTACGATTTTTGATTTTTTCCGTTATCCGTGGAGTAGATGGCAGTAGTGGTTGTGTACTACGGTGCTTCCATTTATATGAAAATATGACTTAAAAGCCTTCCGAAAACATTATGTGTGGGTAATTTAATGTGTCTTTCTCAATACTTGTTACGTTTTACCAGTGAAGTAGCTTGCCATAAACGGGCCCTGTATCAAAATTTGTCGGGGCCCTTTTACTCGACTTTCATTTCATAGCTCCACGTGAGGCATGTCTATTATTCCTTTGTTGGGGCCCCGTATTATTGATACGGCGGTTGCTACGTCCCTGCGTTTTAGTACGTTTTCTTGCCGCCGTCAAGTACGGGATGTAATTTTCGAGTAGCAACGCTCATTGCATCAACCGAAGAAAAATTAGACTGTACTAATAGCGGTTTGTATGATGAAAATGGTTTTAATTGTTTGGAAAACTGTTTAGTTCGAATATTTGGGACATCGACAATGAAACAGTGACGCATTTTGGAGCTTTTGGTGGTGCTTGGGCAGGGGGAAATTAGATCACTCCAATATGGCTTATGGTTTTTTATCGGAGAGAAAACCATGGACTAGCATAATTTGATATTCGAGAAAAAAAAAGTCAAATGTGATTACTTTTTCTTTCTTCTTGCCATCGCACCCTGCCGCCAGAATGGAAATAGCTTATCTCCATTTAAAAATTCACTAAATTCTGTTGATCCATCACAGTGTGATGAAGTAAACTAGAAGGCCTTCGTGAAATCCTTAAGCGTTACAGGGCAAAATATATTTTTAGGCACTTGGCAAATGCTTATGACGTGTAACGCCATTATTCTATAGAAAAAAAGTAGTTTAAAAAAAGTAAACAAACGTAAATAAATACAACTTAATACAAGCTGTTTCTATTATGGAAGAAAAAAAGAAGGATAATAAAATAGAATTAGTTTTTTAGTTGGTATATATTAAAGAACGACGTACATTGTGACCTTAACTAAAAGCGTGGAATCACCATCGTGATCTACATCATAAATATGTCGAAAGAACGAAGGAATCTGGAGAAAGACTTGTGCAGATGTTGTCACACTAAGGGATCATTTAAAAGCTTATTTACCCCATACTTTTATCTGGATGTTGAAGAAATTTACTTGAATTTGTTACGAGAATGTTTAGATATAGAGGTAAGTGGAGATAAACGGCAACGGGAGGCTGATAGCGAGAGCTGATCGTAGTGGAAACTTAGTCATAATGTATTTCGAAATAATAAATAGTTGAACGTGAAAATAACATATATTTTGTTACATAGAGCAAAACAACAGACACTCTAAAAAACAAAAGAGTCCAACATGAGGACCATAAATACTGGCACAAAACAAGCTTATGTACACCATAAAGGATTTAATCATTGAACCATGAAGTACTAAACAACAGAGATCTTTTATTAAAACTACACATTATTTCCTTAGCAAAATTCAGAATATATGTAGATAACTGAAAGACTGCATTTAAATATACAAAATATCTTTATTTCCATATCATAGTGAAATTGTGACAAGCTTGTAATTGTAGCTTTGTGTAATTGTAGCTAGAAGTGACAGAACAATCGCAAGGGTGTACAATATGTGATGTTTGTATCCAAAAGCTGCAGGATGCAGCACAGTTTAAGCGACAGGTTCAGGAGTGTGAAACACGGTTCAGAAATTCATACACAAATGGTAATAATATCACATTTATATTATTATTATTTTAGCCTATTTCTGTCCCACTGCTGGGCAAAGGCCTCTCTTCCTCCTTTCCACGCCTCTCTGTTTCCACCGTCTTGTAGGCTGACCTGGTATAAACTGGAATACATTTTTGACAACTGTTAGGCTATGTTAGAGAGACCATCGACTGGCACAAAAACTCTGACACTAAGCTTAGCCACTTTGCTTATATAAACTCACCTTTTTAAGATACATTTTTAAAAGAAGAAGCTTCTTTGCTCATGTGCAATGGTGTTCAAATGGAAGACTGTTTTTGCAATTTTCTAAGTTTTTAAAATGTAATAGTTATGAGATGAATGAGACACTCTCCTGATGGTAAGAGATAACGCCTGTCCATGACCATTGCATTGATACACAGAACTTTGAGTAGCAAACAAAGTCCAGGACATCGCTGCTTCGGTGCTCATTACTTTGAGCCTTGATGGTTAGTCTCAACAGCCCAGTAATTTCGCTAGCTGCAGTACCCTTCAAACCAGAACACAGTAATGCTTACACACTATTGCTTGGCAGAATATCTGATACTATAATAATATCTAATACTTAATATCTTGCGGTAGTACCCAGATGACCTCCTGCTAAGGAGATCTACCACCAAGTAAAGTTAATAAAAGAGCAAAGTTTTTTAGCTAATTACATCATGATCTGGTCGACCCATTATGAAAAAAAAAACAAGACTAAAAATCTATGAATCTAATATGTACATGTACATATTCTATTTTTTTCTATTGTGAATGGTCACTATGTATATTTTAAATTAAATTATCTGAACCAACCTAATTTATTTATTACTAGCTACCTGTCCCAGCTTTGCACGGGTGCAATGTAGATACTAATGTGGTGCAAATGCATTTATTTATTATATATATATATATAAACCTTTCTCATGAATCACTATCTATTGGTGAAATTTGCATGATAATCCATTCAGTAGTTTATAAGTTTATCACAAACAAACAAATAGATGCGGCGGACTGTAATATATAGTGATTACTGTTATTAATTTCTAAAATTATGATATGTTTCAGTTCCGGTACCCAAAAGGTTAAAACACAGAGGGGAAAAAATGGTGTCATCCAAAAGAAAAATTAGTCATCTAAAAAAACACACTGTTTTACTCAAAAACGATGTGATAGAACTTGGCTATGAGAGCAAGAATTTTGAAGAAATTGTCTACAGTAACCATAAGATGAAAAAAATAGGTTGCAGTAACCATAATATGACAGAAATAGGTTGTAGTAATCAGAATATTACAGAAATAGGTTGCAGTAATCAGGATATGACAGAAATAGATTGCAGTAATCAAGATATGACAGAAATAGATTGCAGTGATCAGGATATAACAGAAATAGATTACAGTAACCAAAATGCGAAAGAAATATGTCATAGTAACAAAAGTGTAGAAGAAATAGGAAACTCTGATAATCTCTTGAATAATAATTGTAATATGAATAAAGAATGCAATGTTGAATCTGATTCCGATATACCTATATCTCAATTATCTAAGGAATATGCAGATGAGGAAGATACATTTTTAGCTGGGAATAGTAAATCAGATTCGGATAATCTTAATGGATTACTCAGTGTTATACACAAAGGTAAGTTTAAAAAACAATTAAAAGTAAACAAGTCACTTTTTATGGTAAGAGATAATATAACCATTGCAGCGACACACAAAACTTTAAATAACAAAACAAAGTTCAGTGCATTTAAATGTCAAAAGTTAAATCTCAAATGTCTTCCAGTTGTTACACCTTTTAATTTTTCTTTTTCTTCTGTATTGTATAATTTTTGGTGTCTTTTTTCTTATGTAAAAGTAATTAGACGAACGAGATTCCCCTGATGGTAAGAGATTGAATAACAAAACAAAGTTCAGGGCATCGCTGCTTCGGAAATCATTACTTTGAGACTTTCAATGGTTAGTCTCAACAGCCCTGTGATTTCGCTAGCTACCCTACAAATAGGAACACAGTAATGCTTACACACTACTGCTTGGCGACAGAATATCTGGTACAGCAGTGGTACCGACCTAGACGACCTGCTAAAGAGATCTACCACTGAGTAAAAAGTGTAGACAAAGAGTTAATCAATTAATCTTAGTCGAATGGAGTTTTTGTAAAACCAATATGATTATTTCTAGCACCTCAATACAGAGTGTATGGTGCGAAGCCCCTGTCAGAAAGGAAACGGATTCGAGTGACATGTGAGACAGTTCTAAAGTACACAACCGCCTGCCCATTTCGACATCACAAGAGCTGGTTCCGTTGCTTTTACTGTACGCAAGACTTTATGGATATAGACAAACTTAGGTCAGTTTAACATTCTCTATGTAAAGTAGCAAAGGGTTTTTTAAAATGAATTTACAAAATAAATACAGTAGAATATATTTTTGTTTTATTTATGCGGGATTCATTATCATCATCACCAGCCCTTTGCTGTCCACTGCTGAACGTAGGCCTCTTTTATTGCACGCCACTGAGCTCGGTCGACTCGTTTATCTTTATCGGAAACTTCGACTATAGTTTCTGCCACATCCGGTGCCCTTCATCATGGAGGCAAAGCTAAACGCAACGCGCGCGTGGCGTCGTCTTCGCAATGCGGGCCGCTGCGCGCCTCGCACGCGAAGATAGTGTACTTAATAGCGTACCGAAATACGCCGGCGCGCTTTAGATTCCTCTATGGTGTCTGGAATATTCCAGCACTCAGAGCTCACCGCGACCGTACATACTCGGGGCCGCGCGCTCCAACTACTTTGGGTTTTGAATCAGAACCCTAAATGACTGAGCTAATAATCTTTTTAGCTTATTAAAATGTCAGTATGTTTTCTTTCCAGACAGCACACACTTCAAATCCACAACACAGAAAACATGGCCAGCATAAAGAGATACCCCCGAACTCTGCAGATCGATATATCAGATTTTCAATGTAAAATATGCAGTGAAGTTCTAACAAATATTACATGCATGGTGGAACATTTATCTGAAGTACATGAAAAGATAGCGTACAAGGAATGCATAGCGGATTATAAGGTACATAAATAGGTATGTTTAAAAAACTAGAGACCCAAGTCGATTGCACGGGTGCTTTTATTAAACTGATCTATTTAGCTTGCCCTGTTGGTCGTTGTAGTTTTTGAGTCAAATTTAGTAATTGAAATTTTACCCTCTTCCTGTTTACAGATTGATCTGATATTTAATAATAATAATAATTCTTTATTTTCTTCAAAAAGTTAACAATTTAGGTTGGTGTTCTCTTTTAGGCATGAATTGCCTGTGCCGGGATATTTGGTACACAGCTTAGTTCTGATGACAATACAATTTAATCTATTCAGTATCATTGTAAATCCAAGATGGCCGCCGCCACAAAATGGCGGATTCCATATTTTTTCACAACTCCCTCAATATGGGTATCAAATGGAAGGGTTTAGCTAGTCGAATAGACTACGCTTTAAAAAAACGCAAATCCAATACGGCCTACCAACAAAATGGCGGGCTTCATATTTTTTCACAACTCCCTCAATAAGGGTATCAAATGATAATGACAGAGTAGGTAAACTGAAAAAAATGCAAATCCAATATGGCCGTCAACAAAATGGCGAATTACATATTTTTTTCACAACCCCCTAAATATGGGTATCAAATGAAATGGTAGAATGAAAAATATTAAGTAACCAAATAAAAACGAATAACTTGAAAATAAAGATAATTATGATGTAGATATTGTACTAAACGTAAAAAAATAATTGGATAGGTCTTAGGTACCAACCTACGGAGCCGAAACGTGGACACTCACAGTGGGAATGGTCCGAAAGTTCAAAGCTATGGAAAGAGCTATGCTCGGCATTTCTCTGAGAGATCGTATCCGGAACGAAGTAATTCGCCAGAGAAGTCACAGACATAGCTCAGCGTATTAACAACCTGAAGTGGCAATGGGCTGGACATATCTGTCGCAGAACCGATAACCGCTGGGGTAGACGTGTTCTGGAGTGGAGACCGCGAATTGGCAAATGTAGTGTAGGACGCCCTGAGACTCGATGGAGTGACGATATACGTAGGACAGCTGGCGGTGGATGGAAGCGAAAAGCCGAAGATCGGGCTGAGTCTTGGGAGAGGCCTATGTCCAGCAGTGGACTTCGATAGGCTGATGATGATGATGATGATGATAGGTACCAGCCATCACACCACTCTCCTCAACAATCTAGGGCATTGATAAGACAAAAAAAAAAGTCGTGGGGCACGTGAAATTTTACAAATTATAATTAACTAGCTGTGCCCCGCGGTTTCACCCGCGCTAGATGCCTACGTCATAGTAGCTTTATGCATGCAAAGTCTCAGCCCGATCGGTTTAAAATTGACAAAGTTTCATACAAACTTTCATCCCCTTGGGGGTAGAATTAATCAAAATCCTTTCTTAGTGGATGCCTACGTCATAACATCTACCTGCATGCCAAATTTCAGCCCGATCCGTCCAGTGGTTTGGGCTGTGCGTTGATAGATCACTATGTCAGTCAGTCAGTCAGTCACCTTTGAGTTATATATATTTAGATAGACTTTGAGTTATATATATTTAGATAATTTTATAAATTATTACTCGGATACTTTGGACATGTCGCTCGCGGAAACCCTGATAGCCTGGAAAAGCTGATGGTAATTGGTCAGGTCAACGGGAAAAGACCGCGCGGTCGCTCACCGACCCGTTGGTCAGACCTGATAAAGACGATCACCGGCCTGCCAATTATTAAAGCTATTAAGACCGCCGAGAACAGAGATACATGGAGGAGCATGCTACAGCGAGTTCATTAAGGACTAGACACGACCTTCAGCAATGAAGATGCCGACTATATCAATATTGCTGATGTTAAAACTTTCACGGTGTATATGACAGTTCGATAATCCGGAAAAACCGATTTTCCGAACACCCATGTCACCCAATTAGTTCGGATAATCGACGCTCTGCCTCTAGTGTATTATAAAATTTCTTATTTTTAGGTTAACACCAGCCCTTACACGTGTCACTTATGCCGCAAACAATACCACGTCTTCCGCACCTTAACCACACATTTGAATGAACATTACGCTAATTTTATCTGCGACGTTTGCGGAAAACCTTTCCTCAACACCAAACGCCTAAAAGTTCACAAAAGAACACACGAGAGCGGACAATTTCCTTGTTCACAATGCGGTAAGGTGCTAAACACAAAAACTGCAAAGGCGAACCACATGGAGGGCCATTCTAAACGCATCCTAAAATGTAGCCTCTGTTCCGAACCCATGAAAAATTATAATGACAGAATTAAACATATGTCTAAAGAACACAACATAACGCATATGTTTAAATGTGTTATATGTGGACGCGAGTACAATATAAAGCATTATTTGGCGACCCATATGAGGCAGACGCATGGACATAAGAATAAGAAATGTTTGGATTGTGGAATGGCTTTCATTACTAATCATGGATTGAAAAAACATATGCTTAAACACACGGGAGAAAAGGCGTTCTCTTGTTCCATTTGTAGTAAGGCATATGCAAGAAGTTATAGTTTAAAGGAACATATGAGAGGACATGAGAATGAAAAAGTTGGTCAATGAGGATATTCCTTACTATGACCAACACTTACAATAAGTCTCCATTGACACCACAAAAAAGAAAACAAAAACAAGCCTTATCTTGTTCCATTTGTAGTAAGGCATATGCAAGAAGTTATAGTTTAAAGGAACATAATATGAGAGGACATGAGAATGAAAAAGTTGGTCAATGAGAATATTCCTTGCTATGACCAACACTTACAATAAGTCTCCATTGACGCCACAAGAAAACAAAAACAAGCCTTCTCTTGTTCCATTTGTAGTAAGGCATATGCAAGAAGTTATAAATTAAAGGAACTTATGAGAAGACATGATAATGAAAAAATTGGACAATGGGAATATTCCTTGCTCTGACCAACACTTACAATAAGTCTTCATTGACACCACAAAAAGGGAAATAAAATATTCTGCCGCCAAGCAGTAAATGTAAACATTACTGTTCCGGTTTGATGCTGCAGCTAGCGAAATTACAGAGCTGTTGAGACTAACCATCGAAAGTCTCAAAGTAATGAGCGCCAAAGTAGCGATGACCTGGACTTTGTTTTGCTACTTAACGTTCTGTGTATCGCTGCAATGGTCATGTTATCTCTTACCATCAGGAGAGCACCTTGTTTGTTTCATAACCTTTACAACTTAAAAAAATAACTAACTATAATTTCTAATTGTCAGCACAATGCTTATCTATTCTAATGGTGTCCAGAACTTACAATTAGTACACAGAGTAAAACATAGTTCAAGTCGACAGCCCTGTTGGCTCATTGGGAGTATGTCTGCCTGAGCTGTTGGGCGTGGGTTCGATTCCCGCCAAGGACAAATGTTTGTTTGGTATAAACAAATGTTTGTTCTGTGTCTGTGTGTTCTGTATGTATTATAAGTATGTATTTACAAAAAAAAAGTATTTATGTATTCTATTAGTTATGACTTCCATCACGCATGCTCTTCTTAGTTTGTGGTCAGATGGCGCTGTGCGTAATGTGTCCTACAATATTTATTTATTTAGTTTTTACCAATGGAGTAGATATAGATCACCTTGCTGAGTATTTTCTTAGATGATGATTCTAGTGAACAGATTTTATTTTACTTATCCAGATTAATCAATAATCAATCATGTAAGATTATCTTAAATACTTTGAACTATAGTTTCGTCTACATCAAGAAATGTCACTTTTTTTATCAAGTTATAATATATCCTAGGATGTAAGTATGTATTATGTTACAAATAAAAATACTATTTATTATTTATAATGCTTATTATTTAATATCACAACCAGTTAAATGTTTTACAAATATATTAAACATTTCATATTAATGTGCAACTTTAAACACAAACTTTATCAGAAACACGTTGGCGACTCAACTTTGTGATTAATTTATATGCAGTAGAAGAAGGATCAAAGGAATACTATAAATATATCTCTACAATCATCGGTACAAGACCTCAGCTAATCATAAGTTCATTGCTGGAGATAGTATCCAAAGCAGTATTGGTAGGAATGCGGACACTGGCAGTGATGATGGAATACATATATGTGAAGAGGTTTCTTGCAAACCTACCTACCTAACTATGAACCTAGTTAATTATACATCATTTGAACATTTATCTAACAAATCAACATAAGCACAATCAATAAGATCATTGTTAGATACTTCCAGCTGAGTCTGCAAGTCCCGTGCAATGTTCTGCCCTTCTTCCAGGGTTTGCTCTGGAGTCAACACCACCTCAAGCTCCATGAAGTGGCCCAAACCATGCACAGTGTCTATATGGATGCGGGTTTGGCCAACCATGTACAGTTGGCTGAAATATTAAGATTGTTGAAAAATGTTTTGTACTAAGTTGCTTGTAGCCCAGGAGGAAACCATAGTGTGGTGATGGGGTACTTTCTAGTACTCTGCTGACTAGCTACTACCCTCAAATTGAAAATCTGCCACCAAGCATACATGTGCGAATCAGCTGCCTCACTTGAGAGCCAGTTCCATTCCAGGCTAGGTGTTAACCATCTTGGTTCAGCGTCACTTAACATCAGGTGAACCTGTGGTCATACAGACTGTCAGCAATTAAAAAAAAAAGGGTGCTATGCTCATATGAACGATATAACAAGTAGCTTCTAATATGAATTTACCTAAAAGCCATTTTGTACATAGACAGTTGTGATGATGTTGTACTTCACTGTACCCACTTCGGATTATGAGGAGGAAAGTCAAGAAACATGAGATAATAGACATTTTTGGTAAAAATAAGCACAAAAGTTTTTATGAGAGTCCTGTTTTTATAAACTGTCCCACTGTACTGTACTCATTGGTAATTGGCCAAGTACGGCTTGGCCAAAAACTTGAAGATGTGTGTAGTCTACACACATCTTCAAGTTTTTTTAAGAACTTTTAAGCAAGTAGTTTTTCTTCACCATTTAAAGTTATTGGCAATACATATGTCTTAGAAAAGACAGAAGCGCCTGCTGTAAAAGTTTGTGTTTGGCAATGGATTGGTCATTTACCAACTTCTATAAAAAAAAACGCTATACAATTTCTCATGCAGTGCTATAGCTATAGTAATATCTCTTACACAAAGTCGCGTAACTAAACCATCCGACGGCTTAACAAATTCATTGGATAGGGCCCCAGTAAAAATCGTCACGATATAAAAATGTTATGTTACTTAGAGCTTGCGGCCCATCGGGCCGGAGGCATTTTGCCATCCCTGCTACCCTATAGTTAGCCACTGCACACACACCCTAAAATTTAATAAATTGAGGAAATATGTACTTTTCCATGTGTTTCAACATGTTCAGTCAATGAAAGTTATTATTCTATTTAATAAATCTACAGAAAATAGGAAGAAATATTGTTGAAAGTTTATCTCTCACCGTTCCTTTACTACTGTGCCTTTTATTCCTAAACACTTCTTCATCATTTCATCGAGAAGTTTAGCTTTATGGTTTTCTTCTGCGGAAAACTGTAACAACTCGTAATTACTGAGCTTAGGGCCGCCTTCGTCTTCTCTGTCATACCGCACTAAAGTAGCAGCATTGTCGGCGTAAAATCTCATCTTTAATCGGCCAGTATTTGTCGAATAGAATGTATCATCCTGAAAGATTGTCGACGGCGGGCCACCGCTGAGTTTTTCAGCTATTTTACAAATGTTGTCGTAATTATGAATCCGAGCTTTGATTTCCACATTTCGCAGCGACATTTTGCTTTAAAATTATTTAAAAAACAAACTTAATTCAATTTATAAGCTCTCGTTTTTGGTATGATGATGAACGACATTTCAGTTTTACTTTTTCGCGGCAAATGTGACATAAATGTCAATTCTAAATAGAAATTTTTTTTTTGGTTAATTTTTTCCCTTTCGGGAAAGGCAAAGTCTAAATAGACATTTATTTTTAAAGCAAAATTGTTTTGATTTATTCGTCGGCAAGTGGATACAAGGTGCGTAATGCCTAATCTTAATTTACACACTTTGGTTTTGTTCTATGTCGAACGGATTTTGTGTAATTTGTGTTAGTCAAAAGTCAGAGTCAAGTCCGTTAAATGGACTTGTAAAGTAGTGATGACATTACTTAAAGCTTATACGGTGTTTTGAAAATAGCATGCAGAGACATGATTTGAAATATAATACTGTGGGTGTAACTAATAATGTGGGTCATAACATACCACATTTTTATTATAGCTCACAGATAGTGAATTCACAGATAGTTTCCATTTGACTGTGAAAAAAAAGTGATAGGAGTTAACGCAGAGTAATAGCTATAAAAACTTGTGTTTCTTTTATCGAGTCTTTAGGTTTTAAAATAATGTAATTTTTTCATAAATTGGCAAAATTATACACAATATGTCAAGATTTTTTTCTTCTAAAGCTATAAGTTATAAAAAATAAGACAGAATTCTTAATTTAAGAACCACTTGACGCTGTCAGAATACACAAAGTGCGATGCCAAAAATGAAGATGAAAAGTTAACATAGCGTTTTACGACTTCCATGTACAAACTTGAAACAGACGTTTAAAATAATCTTTTCAAAAGAAATACATAATCATACAAGTTTATAAAACACTTAAAATTATCAATCACTGATAGTTCACATAAACATGCCAAAAGAAGAGCCCGAGAATGACCTGTGCCGCTGTTGTCACTCCGAAGGAACGTATAAAAACTTGTACGAATCATATTCTTGGCTCGATGCTGACGAAGTTGTATACTCCAAACTATTACAGGAATGCTTGAACATTGAGGTAAATTTATGGATCATATTTATTTAACTTTACGTCCTTTCCCCTCCTTCCAACCTCTTTAATCAAACCCTTATTAGCGGCGCGTCATGCGTGTTTATTTTTTCACTGGAGTCCTGATCCCATCCAACTTTTGAAATTGATGCGAGACTTCACATGTGTTAAGTACAGTAAAAGTTTTCTTAGTTTCGTTGATACATCAGCTAAAGAAGTTTCGGCCCGTGATAGTAGCTACTCAAAGGATCGCCAGTCGTTCGTGTTACTAAAAGTAAGTTGGAAGAGTAGAAGTAGAATTTTCTATATTATTTTAGTCTACTAATAACAATACACATTTTACGCGATGCATGCATTTTAGGCGATGATGGTTCAGTGGTTAGCGCGGTAGGTTCGCATGCCGAAGGGCGTGGGTTCAAACCCCAACAATGAACTTGAGCTGCCGGTGAAGGAAAACATCGTGAGGAAACCATAGCATGGTGGTAGGGTACTTTCTAGTACTCGGCTGGCTAGCTACCACCGTCAAGTTGAAAATCTGCCGCCAAGCATCTAACGGTGTGTTCCAGCATCCTGACTTGAGAGCCAGTTCCATTCCAGTGAGCTGTGGTCAAACAACTAGCCTGTCAGCCATAAAAAAAAAACAGCATTTTAAGTTTTTCCTGTATCCTATACAAATATGTATATAATGACAGTAGTTTTGAAGGGATTAAGCTTAAGATTGAAGCTACTTAATCGAGGCTGTAAGCAATGTTCATATCAAATATGTAGTTACATTATTGTTGTTAACATTCAGACTATTACTGAATGTTAACAACAATAATGATCTGACGCAGCCTGAATGCTTTATAATCTAAGCCTCTAATGAAATTGTATATTGTAAACTTAATTATAGAAATAGTATATAGAAGCAATGTTACTTGAGCGACATATTCGCCTCAGTAAAAAAGCTTGTTAAAAAAAAGCCCTGGTGTTGCCCTGCAGTGTTACCCTGCTACATTTTTTCAGGATAAAAAGTAGCCTATGTTTCAATCCAGGGTGTTAGCTACCTCTATACCAAATTTTATCAAAATTGATGTAGCTGTTTGAGTGTGAAGAGGTAACAAACATACAAACACACTTACAAACTATTGCCTTTATAATATTAGTGACTTAGCGTGACGTTAATACCAATAATAGCATAGCATTACCAAAAAATTCTGAGTACTGTTCTAATGGTCATGGGAAGGCATTATCAATATGGTGGAGACTCGATTATCTGGACCCGTAAAGCAAATAAATATTGTAGGACATTACACACAGTGGCATCTGAACCAAAACTAAGCAAAGCTTGTACTATGGAAGTTAGATAACTAATAGTAAACGAAACTCCTTTTTTTTTTGTATATACATACTTATATTACATGCAAAACTATACACAGAACAAACATTTTATTTATATGACAAATGTTTGTCCCGTTGTTGCATAGACAGGAACCTTACCCAGATAGGCAGCTTTTTATCCTGGAAAATACGGGTGAAAATGCACTGTGTAAATGCCATTTTAAGAGGAAACAAGTCGTCATTTTCTTCATACAAACGTTTTCCCCATTTTCCTTCCAGGATTTTAATACTAGAGCAATAATTTTTAGATAGGAAGTAGATACTTGCTAGTTTCATGCCCCTCTGTTTTGATTTTTTAATATATGTTTTTTTTATAAGAGCTAGGAATCTTCAAAAATCTTAAAATTTACCTAGTTTCAATGCTGTGTTTTAACGTCCAAATTCCCAATCTCATAGACATAATCTTAAAAAAATAAAACGCACAGGCAAAGAACACATCCTTCTTATTTAATTGGTAAAAGAAATACTAAAATCGGTCTAAATTTGGAGGAGGAAACAGAGGAATACGAAACCTCGATTTTGCTCATTTTATTTCGGGTTAATGAGCCCGAGGTGCAGTTGTCCCTTTCGCTCAGTATATTCGGGTGCTGCGTTCGGCGCGACAGAAATAGCTTGGTGAAATTCCTAATTTTCAAATGTCTCAGTTGACTGCTTTCCTCTTAATATTTTTTAGCATTATAGAAGTTTATCTTATGGTATGGTGTATATATTGGTGATGTATTTTCTCTTATAAGATGTTTTGGTTACATTCATCGTTGTAGACATGTGAGTCATTGTTGCTTGCCATCGGACAGAAACACATACTCACACACACACACACTCACACTATAATATAATTCGCCCTGAGGCTAGCGAGCGTAACTCGCTTAAGACCTGTGTTGTGCGGCGTTAACTTTACTCACACTTACATATTCATACTCACCTTACCGGGCGGCGCTCCAAGCTCGAGATGCATGTCACATTATAATTTATCATAAAAATATTTAGCATTAAACTACCCTATTTATATATTATAGCGATGATAGCTCAGTGGTTAGCGCGGTCGGTTCGCGTGCCGAAGGGCGTGGGTTCAAACCCCAACAATGAGCTTGAGCTATCGGTGAAGGAAAACATCGTGAGGAAATCATAGCAGTGGTAGGGTACTTTCTAGTACTCGGCTGGCTAGCTACCACCCTCAAGTTGAAAATCTGCCACTAAGCATCTAATGGTGTGTTCCGGCAGCCTCACTTGAGAACCAGTTCCATTCCAGGCTAGGTTTGCTTTACCATCTTCGACCACACCGTCACTTAACATCAGGTGAGCTGTGTAAAACACCTAGCCTGTCAGACATAAAAAAAAAATATATGTGCATATAATATTATATTTATATTTAGTGATTTTATTATATTGTAAGTATTTATGAGGAAGTCACTGAACCTCACGATACAGGACTCCCCTAGTGTCAGGTTCAGGGTACCCACCATGGAGTATGATATTGTTATTTTAGTTTTTATTAAGTAGTTTATGATAGAGTTATATTATTATATATCGACGCTTGAAGGGCAATAATTACCAAGCAACATGACTACACTAAAGCATTTCATACAATTTTTCATTTTTCATACGAACAAAAAAAATTTTTTGGAAAAAAAATCGTATGAAATCGCCTATTAGTCGTAACTACTTGATTCCAACGAATTTTAAATGCAGTTTAAAGGCTTAAACAACTGGAATTTAAAGATTATGAATTTTTTTAATATCATAAAAATGCTCTGGTGTGAAATTGCTAACGCTTGGTGATAATTGCCTTTCAAGAGTCAATATGTATACTCCTCAGTCTTAAGTTTAATGCTAATAAATTATTATTCTACTACATTCCAGATAGCACAGGTGAGGCAGCCGCTGCAAAAAATGTTGAGCTCAATATGTGAAGATTGTATTGAGAAGCTGCAGGATGCTGTTAAGTTCAGGCGCCAAGTACAAAAATGTGAAACGCGTTTCCGGGAAGTTTATGGAAGCTGCGTTGGTGAAGGTAATTTCAACATTGTTTTTTTTATATAAATCAGTAATATTTATTGGCCACAAATAACAATAATGTTACAGGCAAGTCACTTTAGCGATGATAGCTCAGTAGTTAGCGCGGTCGGTTCGCATGCCGAAGGGCATGGGTTCAAACACCAACATGTGTTTACAACAACGGGTGTTGTGTATGTATTATAAGTATGTATTTACAAAAAAAAAAGTATTTATCTGACTTCCATCACACAAGCTCTGCTTAGTTTGGGGTCAGATGGCGCTGTGTGTAATGTGTCCTACAATATTTATTTATATTTATTTAATGAGCTTGAGCTCCCGGTGAAGGAAAACATTGTGAGGAAACCATGGTGTGGTGGTAGGGTACTTTCTAGTACTCGACTGGCTAGCTACCAACTACCAACTAGCAGCTAGCTACGAGTTGAAAATCTGCCGCCAAGCATCTAACGGTGTGTTCCGGCAGCCTCACTTGAGAGCCAGTTACATTCCAGGCTAGGTGTGCTTTATCATCTTTGACAATAAAAATTTTTTTTTTTTACACAAAACATACTATTACACTTTGATGAATGAAGCTGTATAATTAATTAATAATTAGATTTAAAAAAAAAAACAGCTATTATTGAGTGTTCAAGTTATAGGACTATTCTGGGTGTTCTATATGTATTATAAATATGTATTTACAAAATAAAAAAAGTATTTATGTGTTCTATCATTTATCTGACTTCAATCACACAAGCTCTGTTTGGGGTCAGACGACGCTGTGTATAAATTTTCCCATAGGATTGTAGTTTTAAATATTAAGGTATATTGTGCATCGATTAATTTTAAATTTAAATTCTCATTACTATTGTAACCAAAACAACTTGTAAGTAGAAATACACTAAATATCTAATACCTTTAAACGAGCAATTCTTGAGCAAAACGGCTCCAATGATTTTCATGAAATTTAGTATGCAGGAGGTTTCGGGGACGATAAATCGATCTAGCTAGGTCTCATTTTAAGAAAACGTCGTTTTATCCGTGTATTCAGCCGAGCAAAGCTCGGTCATCTAGGTACTATACCTTAAATACTTAAAATTAACTTCCACAAAGGAACGCCTGAATCAATCAAATGTTTTGTTTTATTTCAGAACCCACCTTCGAAGTTAAAATAAAACAAGAGAAACTTACAGATGATGAAACTAAAGGTTTGTACTTCTATACCAAAGTAAGTCTATATAGAATGTGTGGCCCTTGTGTCAGAGATAGATAAAAAACTCAATCTTCATTGTGCACATCACAAATAAAAATGTACAGAAAACAATTTAGATATTTGTATGCAGGTTTGGGGGGCGATAAATCGATCTAGCTAGGTTTCATTTTTAGAAAACGTTTTATCCGTGTTTTAAGGCAATGAAAAACTGCTACAATATCATTAGAATACAAAGGTAAATTTCGCCATCTTCTACAAGGTTACAATAGCTCAGGTGAGATCGGGCGATCCCGAATCCAGAAGACCCCGGTTCGAATCCAGACGATTATTTTTTTCCCATTTTTTAAAAATCGACAAACGTGATTTCTTTGCCGTTTTTATAGATAACTAAGCTGTGCCCCGCGGTTTCACCCGCGCTAGATGCCTACGTCATAGTAGCTTTATGCATGCAAAGTCTCAGCCCGATCGGTTTAAAATTGACAAAGTTTCATACAAACTTTCATCCCCTATTTTATCCCCATGGGGGTAGAATTAATCAAAATCCTTTCTTAGCGGATGCCTACGTCATAACATCTACCTGCATGCCAAATTTCAGCCCGATCCGTCCAGTGGTTTGGGCTGTGCGTTGATAGATCACTATGTCAGTCAGTCACCTTTTAGTTATATATATTTAGAATCGTACGGAACCCTTCGTCCGCGAATCCGACTCGCGCTTGGCCGTTTTTTTAAAATTATGATCCGTATTTTTGCGTAGCCTTCATAGAGGCTTTGCGGAACACTAGGGTTCCGCGGAGCACACTGACTATGGTGGGCAATCGGGTATAGATGTTTTTTAAAGCTACAGAACCCGACGAAGCGTGAGACTGACTCGCGTTTGACCGTTTTTACCTAAGCGTAAAGATTTGTAGCGATGATAGCTCAGTGGTTAGCGCGGTCGGTTCAGATGTTGAAGGGCGTGGGTTCAAACCCCAACAATGAGCTTGAGCTGCCGGTGAAGGAAAACATCGTGAGGAAACCATAGCGTGGGGTACTTTCTAGTATTCTGCCACCAAGCATCTAACGGTGTGTTCCAGCAGCTACATATGAGAGCCAGTTCCATTCCAGGCTAGTTGTGATTTAGCATCTTTGACCACACCGTCACTTAACACCAGGTGAGCTGTGGTCAAACACCTAGCCTGTCAACCATAAAGAAAAAAAAGTTTCTTAAATCCTCTTTATTATCCTCTTAATAATTCTTTTTTATCCATGACGGGACGGAGATGGTATGTGTTTGGGGTGAGAGGATATTTGTGCAAATCCATGTTGCCATTTTTCTCCAAAACCACTAGTCCGATTTTGATGCAGTTTTCAGTTATGGGTTCGTGTTTGATTGGTGCATGTTCTTAGGTAGGTGTTACGGTGACAACTCACCAGGGGGCGCTGCAGCAAACATTGTTTGTGCAAATCCATGTTGCAATTTTTCTCCAAAACCACTAGTCCGATTTTGATGCAGTTTTCAGGTATGGGTTCGTGTTTGATTGGTGCATGTTCTTAGGTAGGTGTTACGGTGACAACTCACCAGGGGGCGCTGCAGCAAACATTGTTTGTGCAAATCCATGTTGCAATTTTTCTCCAAAACCACTAGTCCGATTTTGATGCAGTTTTCAGTGATGGGTTTGATTGGTGCATGTTCTTAGATAGGTGTTACGGTGACAACTCACCAGGGGGCGCTGCAGCGAACATTGTTTGTGCAAATCCTTGTTGCAATTTTTCTCCAAAACTACTAGTCCGATTTTGATGCAGTTTTCAGTGATGGGTTTGATTGGTGCATGTTCTTAGATAGGTGTTACGGTGACAACTCACCAGGGGGCACTGCAGCGAACATTGTTTGTGCATATCCATGTTGCCATTTTTCTCCAAAATTACTAGTCCGATTTTGATGCAGTTTTCAGTGATGGGTTTGATTGGTGCATGTTCTTAGATAGGTGTTACGGTGACAACTCACCAGGGGGCGCTGCAGCGAACATTGTTTGTGCAAATCCATGTTGCCATTTTTCTCCAAAATTACTAGCCCGATTTTGATGCAGTTTTCAGTTATGGGTTCGTGTTTGATTGGTGCATGTTCTTAGGTAGGTGTTACGGTGACAACTCACCAGGGGGCGCTGCAGCGAACATTGTTTGCGCAAATCCGTGTTGCCATTTTTCTCCAAAACTACTAGTCCGATTTTGATGCAGTTTTCAGTTATGGGTTTGATTGGTGCATGTTCTTAAATAGGTGTTACAGTGACAAGTCACCAGGGGGCGCTGCTGGGGCGTGAGTTTATTCAAAAATTTTAATTTTGTTTCTTGTGTATTTCAGAAGACACAAGTAATACACTCAATCCTCTAAACGGAGTAATAGCCAATACCAGTACAATAGCAGATTCCTTCAGGATGTTGGACGATGATGATGATGACGATGGACTTAGCGATCGAGACGATGGGCTGCCTTATAAAGGTACATACATATATTTTATTATATGGACAATATTTTTTATATTTGCATATTTTTATATTGACATATTTATATTGGCAGTATTTTTATATTGACAACTAGCTGTGCCCCGCGGTTTCACCCGCGCCAGATGCCTACGTCATAGTAGATTTATGCATGCAAAGCCTCAGCGCGATCGGTTTAAAATCGACAAAGTTTCATACAAACTTTCATCCCCTATTTTATCCCCTTGGGGGTAGAATTAATCAAAATCCTTTCTTAGCGGATGCCTACGTCATAACATCTACCTGCATGCCAAATTTCAGTCCGATCAGTCCAGTGGTTTGGGCTGTGCATTGTCAGTCAGTCAGTCACCTTTGAGTTATATATATGTAGATATTCTTATATTGACATGTTTATATACTTTGACATTTTGTTTTTATTCCATTGACATGTAATCAGTGTTCTAAAACTCAATGTAATGATATTAAGGAATTGACTTTTAACATTGGTGTTATCAATAAAATATTTGTATTTAATAAGCACGTTTTTTTAAAAATGTAACAGTAATGATACGAACAAGATGCTCTCCTGATGGTAAGAGATAACGCCTGGCCATGACCTTTGCAGCGATACACAGAACTTTGAGTAACAAAACAAAGTCCAGTGCATCGCTGCTTTGGCACTTATTAATTGAACTTTCGACGGTTAGTCTCAACAGTCTTGTAATATCGCTAGCTGCGTTACCTTTCAAACTGGAACACAGTAATGCAGACCACTGCTTGACGGCAGAATATCAGGTACTGCGGTGGTACCTACTTAAACAACCTCTTGCTAAAGAGATTGATCACCTGGTAAGTATTCTGATCTTGAGTTTTTGCTTTTGTTCCAGATTCCACCGTCAAAGTTAAAACAGAAGTAGAAGATTCGGACTCTGAAGGTATGTTAGTATCTAAAGCATTGGTAGGCTTGTAACAAGGTTAGTAAGTTATAAGTTTTATAGCGATGACAGCTCAGTGGTTAGCGCGGTCGGTTCGCATGCCGAAGGGCGTGGGTTCAAACCCCAACAATGAGCTTGAGCTGTCGGTGAAAGAAAACATCGTGAGGAAACCATAGCGTGGTGGTAGGGTACTTTCTAGTACTCGGCTGGCTAGCTACCACCCTCAAGTTGAAAATCTGCCGGCAAGCATCTAACGGTGTGTTCCGGCAGCCTCACTTTAGAGCCAGTTCCATTCCAGGCTAGGTGTGCTTTACCATCTTGGCACCATCACGGCACGTCTATGGGCTCATAAAAAATTTCCTTAGAAAAAAATAGCACATTGGTCCATAAAGGTTCGCCACCTCTGAACTGGTGCATCAAAATAAAAGAACTGCTCAGCTGCTGTTCTGATTTTCAGCATCTACCTTGAGAATAAAAAACAATCAAAATCGGTTCAGCCGGAGTTACCATTACGTAGACCAGGGGTTCCCAAACTTATTTTGTCTACTGCCCACTTTGAGAATAAATTATTTTTTTAGCGCCCCCATTTTTTCACCTAAGTCTAAGAGGCCTCCTAGCTAAATGAAATTACAAATCATCCAAGCCTCTACACAACGCCCCCATTTTTTTTCTGGGTCTCTTACCGCCTTTAGGCGTGCAGCGCCCACAAGGGGGCGTTATCGCCCACTTTGGGAAAGGCTACCGTGGACAAACACACAAGTTAAATTTACACACCTCTGTTTATGTCGGAGATCTTCTAAATATATATAACTCAAAGGTGACTGACTGACATAGTGATCTATCAACACACAGCCCAAACCACTGGACGGATCGGGCTGAAATTTGGCATGCAGGTAGATGTTATGACGTAGGCATCCGCTAAGAAAGGATTTTGATTAATTCTACCCCCAAGCGGATAAAATAGGGGATGAAAGTTTGTATGAAACTTTGTCAATTTTAAACCGATCGGGCTAAGACTTTGCATGCATAAAGCTACTATGACGTAGGCATCTAGCGCGGGGCACAGCTAGTTAAAAATAAGATTCCTAAGATCTTGTCATGTTCCCGTTACAATTTAATGTTTTGTCTTCAGACGATGTGTTCTTGAACGAAATCAAAACCACAAAAAGCAAGACCAAACCTGCACCAGCTAAAAAGAAGGCCAAAGTCACCCGAAGCTCCACAAACAAACCTGAATCGGATGATGATGAAGATGAAGGATTGGAAGTTGTTCAAGGTAAGTGTTGATTTTTACATTGTTATACGGGGTGAAATGAAATTCTTGTCCGATCCATGATTGAGAATTATTCACTATTTTTGTTGTTGAATTATGTATGTATTTGTAATTTGTGTTTTTTATTAGTTTTACCATGTTCCAAATTATCAACGCATAGCTCCGACCCAAACTCAATGGCTATTAAAATATACAATACACTAAAATTATGTTACTGTAAAGCTTTGTTTGGTAAATCTTAGCTGTACTAGTAAATCTTAGGTTTTACTAGTAAATTTTATATTTTACTAGTAAATCTTAGATTTTACTAGTAAATCTTAGATTTTACTAGTAAATCTAAGATTTTACTAGTAAATCTAAGATTTTACTAGTAAATCTTAGATTTTACTAGTAAATCTTGGGTTGTACTAGTAAATCTTAGGTTTTACTAGTAAAAAGTTGTACTGGTAAATCGTAGGTTTTTATTGTAAATCTTAGGTTTTGCTAGTTAATCTTAGGTTTTACTAGTAAATATAAAATTGTCTTGCAAATTTTAGGATTTACCTATGCAACTTTGTAGATGTAGGGACTTTATCAAAAAAAGACCATTTGCAGGCTTTTACCATTAGAGTTTGTTAGATTTAATCAATGACGGTTGGTAAATGTTAGTTTTTGAGAACAAGATGTTTCTTTACGTTTATCTATAAATATATTTATGTCCCAGGTCGGCCAAGACTTTTGTTACACCCTGTATATGTCTGTACGATATGAGAACAGTCTTGTAAAACGTGGGAACCTAGCGACCCGTATTGGCTTCACATAATATAAACCTCGCGGAAGAAAATCCTAAACTAATCTAATAAATAGAATGAAAACCGTATCAAAATATTTTGGATAGTGCGTTTCACACCCTCAAAACATTGTTGTACCCTATAGGTTGTTTTACCCCCGATACATCGTTGTACCCCCATAACATTGTTGTACCCGATACATTTATTTTACCTCCGATACATAGTTGTACCCCCGATACATCGTTATACCCCCAAAACATTGTTGTACCCTATAGGTTGTTTTACCCCCGATACATCGTTGTACCCCCATAACATTGTTGTACCCGATACATTTATTTTACCTCTGATACATAGTTGTACCCCTGATACATCGTTGTACCGTCATAACATTGTCGTACCCGATACATTGTTTTACTCCCGATACATCGTTGTACTTCCAATACATTGTTGGACTGTTCTCGTTTCGGACAAATTTTGTAATATTTTTGGGAAATAAACATTTTTTTCAGCTTTTCAATATACTTATTCCTTATTATCGTGTAATAACTCCTTGGAAGTTGTGACGTTAATTCGTTTTTACATTGCATAAAACTAAAGATGCCTTTGAAATAATTGAAGTACTTTAAAAAGTTTTTTAAGCGGTGTTTTTTTTTTTTTTTTTTAATGGCTTACAAGGCTTGGTATTTGACCACAACTCACCTGATGTTAAGTGACGGTGTGGTCGAAGATGGTAAAGCACACCTAGCCTGGAGTAGAACTGGCTCTCAAGTGAGGCTGCCGGAACACACCGTTCGATTCTTGGCGGCAGATTTTCAACTTGAGGGTGGTAGTTAGCCAGCCGAGTACTAGAAAGTACCCTACCACCACTCTATGGTTTCCTCACGATGTTTTCCTTCACCGGCAGCTCAAGCTCATTGTTGGGGTTTGAACCCACGCCCTTCGGCATGCGAACCGACCGCGCTAACCACTGAGCTATCATCGCTACAAACCTTGCTAACCTTGTTTGTAAGACTTGACTTTTGGTATTTTTAACTTAGATCTTTAGGATGTCAATGTAATATTGGTATTGCATATCGCAATGAACCAATTTATCAATTATTTAATTACACAATAATAGACCGAGGGTTGTTAAATTTATTTACGATCGTTTTTTTTTGTTTTTAACTTGTATATTTCCGCTTTTGACCACCAACTCGCCTGATGGTAAGCGTCGATTTGGTCGAAGATGAAGCACGCAGATCTAGAAGATATTTATTCACTCCGACCTTAAACATATCTAAATTGTATCTACAACAATTTAATAGTAAAAAATTAACCCCCGACGCAAAAAGAGGGGTGTTATAAGTTTGACGTCGATGTCTGTCTGTGTGTCTCTGTGGCATCGTAGCTCTCAACCGGATGGACCAAGTTCGATGCCATTTTTCATTTGAAAGCCAGTTTCCGTGTTTGGTTAAATGTGTAGGGGTTTTTTTTAATTCTTTTATTTAATTATCACTCATAAAGGAGCACCTTTTCTACAAATTTTCTTTCTTTAAACACGTAACACAATGACGAATATAAAAAAAAATAATGTCTAGGCATTTTTAACTTGTCACATGCCTTGGCGTTGGTGAAAAGGTGGTAGATAGCTATTGTGTCGCTAAGCAGTAGTATGTAAACATTACTGTGTTCCGGTTTGCAGCTACCGACATTATAGGGCTGTTGAGACTAACCACCCAAAGTCACAGAGTAAGCAAAGCAATGATGCTCTTGATGAAGCTATCGCTGCCATGGTCATAGACATGCGTTATGTCTTACCATCAGGAGAGCGTCTTGTTTGTTTCATTATTTTCATATTAAAAAAATCGTGAAAATGTTCATCCGAATATTATAGATAATAGACATGGAAGAGATACCTCTATATACATGGAAATCTCAATAACGGTTCGTTTTAAGCGGACCACACACTGCACCGCGCCGCGTGACGTGGATCGCGTTTTTAATCTCGTACCCAAAATCTAAATCAAAAGTCATTTATTCAGTTTAGACCCTGGTAAAGCACTTATGAACGTTAAGTTACATGTTTGAATCTACCACCGGCTCGTAATTACACTTCAACTGAGAAGACTCCAGCAAGAAGCTCAGCAAGGCATATTTTTTTTAATTACCCGAAGTATCTAGTGTTGAATACTCGATACAAATTTGCGGGACTCGGTGCAAATACAAATATATCGATATTCCAAAAGCTCGAACTAAGCGGTTCGAATCTACCTTCATTGTGCGAACCGCTAGAGAATGGAATTTGCTGCCCGAGTGGGTGTTCCCTGATAAATACAATCTGGGTGCCTTCAAGTCGCGAGTGAATCGGTTTCTTCTAGGCGAGCGTGCTCCACCGTAGGCCGCATCTTCGCTTATCATCAGGTGAGATGGCGGTCAAACGCAAGCCTATTAGTTATAAAAAAAAAAAAAAAAAAATATCATTCTTAACACCAAAGTTATAGGTAATTTTTCCATTAATGTTTAAAAATAACAAAATCATATGTTAATATGTCAATATGATAAAAAACCAATTGAAAATATTATAATTACTTACTAGTAAGATATAAATCTCTTATTTTTAAATAATCGTCAAAGTTATAAAACAAGATCTCGCCAAGATCTTAGTTTGCTTCTGGAGCACGCGATGGCGCGGTGCATCCCGAATGGAAGCGGTTGTAGACCGCGGGCCCCAGAATGTATACCGACCTCTCCGACTTGACGAGCCGCTGCGACGGCGTTACTAGTTGGTCTTTCTTTTTATTACTGCGAAGATGCAACGTGCTGTGGACGCGCCGGCGTTGAAATTTATCTAAGTTTGTATGGGTGTACAGGGCTACCTGGTAAATTAACTCGCACGGCAAAGGCAGGATCTATAGCTCCTTACACAGCTCCACGCAAGAGACGTTCTGAATCTCACATATGGCACTTGCTTAAAACAGTTACGACTCCGGAGTTGAATCGAGCGTGAGTCTTCAGAGCACGGATTTAAATTTAAAAAGAACTCGTGTCTCAAACCTGACTAGAGTCTAAAAAGAACTCTGTTGAGAAAATATTAAAAATTATCTCATGGCGTGTGCTTTGTTTGGCGGTGGCGTGGTGGTGCCGGCGTAAGAATAGTACCCCACCCTCTCTACCCGTGGTTGCCATAAGAGTCGGCTAAGGGATGTAATCCGGAAGATGGGCAGCAGCGTCTTCCTTGAACAATCACACCTAACTGCGCTCGCCAACCCGCCTGCCAAGCGTGACGAGTATTGGCAAAACCCCCCAGGAGGAGGCCTATGTCCAGCAGTGGACGTCCTATAGCTGATGATGTGTATGCTTTGTGCTATTATCTTGTTACATTCTCAACATCCGTACTTTACAGTCAAATAATTAAATGTATCACAAAAGTTCATTTGTCACAGCAATAAAAGTATTTAACAGCCTACCATCTTTATATATAAAAAAAGATACGTTGTCGTGTCACGTTGTTTGTCCGCGATGAACTCCTCAACTACTGAACCTACTTAACCAAATCTTGCACACTGTGTGCAGTTTGATCCAACTTGTGAGATAGGATAGTTTATATCTCAATTTATAATCGCAATATTATAATTTTTTTGCAAATTGTTTATTATGAAACAAAGAGGTATACTTATCTGTGAGTTCCATAAAATTCTAATAGATGGCGGTGTAAGGTAATTCATTAACCGGATTGAGCAAGTACCAATAGATGGCGCTACGTAAATAGTTCAAACGTTTCATATGCGCTACAATTTATTTCACGTTACACGCGTGTGTTCAATTTGGCCACAGCAACGCGTGGCCGGGTCTGCTAGTTAAATATAAAATATTTAAATGAAAACAAGTTTAAAAACACTCTAAAGAAATGGCTACTGGAAAAAGCATTTTATTCTAAAATTAATTTTATGAATGTACAGATGATTGTATAAAAAAATGTACCTAGAATCATAACTAATCATAGCTTGTTTTTTATGTTAAATAATTTAATGTTAATTAATTGTTCCTTTTAGTTAGTAAACTTAGTTATATAAGAAAATTAATATTGCATGTCCGTGAGGATAAACTGTTGTAACAAAACTTATATATAAGACCAATATCTACACAGTTTTAAGCAATAAAGAGTATCTTATCACGCCATAAGTCGACTAATCAGGGCGAGCGAAGCGAGCCCTAATACTATCCCACAACCTGAGATTTTTTGTGGTACACTTTACTGAAAAACTATCATGCCTATAGATTTGTGCTTTAACATTGTGATTTGACATCATATCTAGATGTGTTATCTGTCAAACAAAAATTATAATTTTATAACCCTTAAAAAAATTAACATTTACAATTTTGTATTCATTGGATATAATGTTATTGTACTACTAACGCCATCTGTTTGAAAACCAAAGAGTTAACATCGCTGCAACAGAACTAAACTCAATACTCAAATACATCGTAGTTAATCTACTTAATACTAGATGACACCACTAGAATCAGGTTATAAAATAACAACTGTCTTAAAAATTATTACCCGTTAGCATAACTACGCGAGCCCTCACAAAGCTCAGCTTTATGCTAGTAGATAAAATATGTATACTTAATAATAATAGCCAATAGCATAACAATAACAGCATAGCAGCTAAATTGTAAGACAGTGCTGCTTAACACGATTTTTAAGCCCAGAGAAGGGGTACGCCAAGGATCGTCTTAAAGAGTGTCCGATCCCCCATAACTCCAAAACTCCAGCGGAGAACAGGTTTCATATATTTTCGTATATATTTACGTTTTTCTCTTTTAGGCGTTTCTATTATCCGGAACGAGAGGACTCCCGTGCGAAGAGACATTGATTACAAAGTGACGGGTGAACGGTTTCAATGCCTCAAATGCCCCATAATGTTTCAAAAAGAATGTGTTATTCGAAGACATATAAGAAATGTACACTTCAAGGTGGCTCATTACAAATGCCCGATTTGCTTCGAGAAATTCCGTAGATTGGACCAAGTCATAAAACACAATTTAGAAAAACATAATATTGACAATAGATTCAAATGCAACGCGTGCGACAAAACATTTTACACAAATCAAGTATTATCGTCGCATATAGCGGGATTTCATATGTTAGGCGAGAAGATTAAATGTAAGAAATGTGATTATGAAACGTACAGCAAACTTAACTTGAAGAGGCATAATCAAAATCATTCTAGCGAAAGGAACTTTGAATGTCAGTACTGTCACAAGAAGTTCAAGAGAAGGTCCACGTTGAGATGCCACGAGAAAATACACACGGGAGACAAGAGGAAGGTCTGCACAGTGTGCGGTCAAGCATTCGTGCAGCGAGCAAGCTTGAAGTACCACATGACCAAACATCACCCGGGAGTCGATTTCTAACTTACCTTCTGTTCCTCTCAAACAACGATTGTATATGAACGTCATTAACAGTTTAATTGTTGAGTAAATGAAAATGCACAATAAGCGGTACATATAAATAAATAAAAGCATTTTAAGAGGAAACAAGTCGTCATTTTCTTCATACAAACGTTTTCCCCATTTTCCTTCCAGGATTTTAATACTAGAGCAATAATTTTTAGATAGGAAGTAGATACTAGCTAGTTTCATGCCCCTCTGTTTTGATTTTTTGATATATGTTTTTTTTTTATAAGAGCTAGGAATCTTCAAAAATCTTAAAATTTACCTAGTTTCAACGCTGTATTTCAACGTCCGAATTCCCAATCTCATAGACTCAATCTTAAAAAAATAAAACGCACAGGCAAAGAACACATCCTTCTTATTTACTTGTTAAAAGAAATACTAAAATCGGTCTAAATTTGGAGGAGGAAACAGAGGAATACGAAACCTCGATTTTGCTCATTTTATTTCGGGTTAATGAGCCCGAGGTGCAGTTGTCCCTTTCGCTCAGTATGTACGTGGGTGCTGCGTGCGGCGCGACAGAAATAGCTTGGTGAAATACCTAATTTTCAAATGTCTCAGTTGACTGCTTTCCTCTTAAGTCAAAAATCTAGCGTAAGATATAACCGAAAATGTTACGTCACGTAAGAAAGAAGGCACATTTAAATTTTACTTTTTTTTAAATTGAAGCTTTTCTTTAAATCATCAAATAATGTATTTATTTATTTGTTGACCACTTATACATCTTGTCAATTTTTAAATTTGTAGTAATAAGTCAAAACTTAAGAATAGTCAAGGATTAAATCAAATCAGATTAATTATTTCAATAATATATAATTTACTAAATATTTTATTTTATAAAGACCTAATTTATTGTCTATATGTATTCTTGCAAATAAATTATTTAATTTGACTTACAAATAAAAAATAACACAAACAAGAAAACTTTTAAGTCGGGTATTGATTATGCGCTCCAGCATACCGAACATCGGAGTGTGTTCCAGCCGCGTGAGATGGATACCGACTTGGAACGCACGCCAAATTGTTCGTTGGAACGTACAAACGTGGAGCGGAACGCACTCCAAATTTTCAAGATATCGCTGTTCTAGTAATAATCGTTCAACATCGTTCGTTAGACGTGTACGAGCTGCTGCTTTCATAGTTATTCATTTTTTCTTCTGTTAGATGACAAGAGTACAATAGGGTTCCGTACCCAAAGGGTAAAATGGGACCCTATTACTAAGACTCCGCTGCCTGTCTGTCCGTCTGTCACCAGGCTGTATTCAAAATTCAAAATTCAAAACCATTTATTCAAACTAGGCTGAGAATCAGCACTTTTCGAACGTCGAAATTACATAAGACAGTCCCCCAAAACGCCCACCCGTCACCACTTCCTAGTGCTTTAGCTGGGAAGAAGAAGTGGCGCAACAAACTCCCCAGCAGCACAGCTGTCTGTTCAGTTACAGAAAAAAATATAATAATTATATAATACTATGCAAAATGATTTATATTACGCGACACAAAACATTATTTAAATTATTAGCCGTATGTCAGCTAGCACACGCCAATATACCAACCAAAAACATCGAGAACTATACTCAGGCAGAATAAAAACGAAACGTAAACAATATCTAAATAAAAGCCTCCAGGCATTATGGGCGTGCCCGCTTACACATAGCTATATTCATATAACTGTCACAGGAAGTTATAAATGATAAACTAGGACGTTAGTTAATCACATATTGCAATGCAACTCATAAAAAGCATTGTAATGAGTAGATTATGTCAACAATAAATTAAAATAAAACTAAAATAAATTGACTTATAAAGTCAAATAAAATAAACAATTATATAAACTGATATAAACCTGTCAGTAGGTAAGCTAATCCTGGAGAAAGAACACAAACATTGTCTTGAGTTAATCACAGCGACCAACTATTCTTATCATATAAGTAGTCGTTGATAGAATAGTATGCCTTTGAACAAAGGTTGGATTTTACTTTAGTTTTAAACGCGTTAAAAGGCAAATCTAGGAAAGAAGAGGGTAGCTTGTTATAAAAGGTTATCCCAAGCCTAACAAATGAGTTATGAACCTTATGAAGCCGGTGAAAGGGAGCTCGTAGTTTCTCCTTATTTCTAGTGTTAACATTGTGAATATCACTGTTTTTAGTGTATAAGTGTATATTTTGCCTAATATATAAGATGTTGGCGAAGATGAATTGAGATGCCACTGTGAGGATACCAATATCTTTGAAAAAATCTCTCAGAGAAACTCTGGCACCTAGTTGGTAAATTGCTCGAACAGCTCGTTTTTGAAGGACAAATATATTGTGAATATCAGCAGCTTTGCCCCACAGTAGAATACCGTAGGACATAACACTATGAAAATAACTAAAATAGACTAACCGACCTGTATCAACGTCAGTGTATTGTCTTACTTTCCTGACGGCGTAGGTGGCCGAACTGAGCCTTCCCGCTAGGCTCGATATATGTGGGCCCCACTGAAGTTTGGCATCTACTGTTATGCCTAGACAAACTGTCGAGTTTACAGTTTCAAGCACCTCTTTATCTAAGACGATGTTGGGACCTAGATTTCTAACATTTGGTAGCGCGAACTTGAAACATTTCGTTTTTTTGGCATTGAGAACTAGGTTATTTGTTGTAAACCAATCCGTAACCATTGAGAGTGCACTGTTTACATCGTCAAAATCTTGTCTATTCCTGTCTACTTTAAAAATAAGTGAGGTATCATCTGCAAACAGTACAACTTCACAGATACCCTTTAAATAGAATGGTAAGTCATTGATATACACTAAGAACAAGAACGGACCCAGTATTGAGCCTTGAGACACACCTAACTGAACTGGTAGCCCGGAGGACTTAACTCCATTAACATCTACACATTGGAACCTATTATGTAAATACGAATTTATAACGTTGAGAGCTTCGTTTTGCACACCGTAATGACGCAGTTTACGCAAAAGCGTGTCATGGTGCACGCAATCGAAGGCTTTGGAGAGATCACAGAAAACACCAATGGTATCTCATGAACCGTGATAGTTAGATAGTTGGAATTTTCATAGATGTATTATGTTGCCGCTATAACAACAAATACTAAAAACAGAATAAAATTAATGTTTACCCCAAACAACAGACATGATTTTTTTGCTGTTTTTATAGATAATAGTACTGAATATTTTACATATATATAGTACAGTATAGATACAGATAATAGTACAGTATATTGAATTACTGAAAATACCCTTCGTGCGCGAGTCCGACTCACACTTGGCCGGGTTTTTTCTTCAATTCTGGCATAGAAATTTGCATTTCTGCCCTAATTTTCTCCATGCATCTTCTCTGAACGTTTTATTACGATGAAAATAGCTTTTGCTGTACCAAAGCAGTTCTTTTGAACCATGCAATTGAATTAATTTACGGCACTTTTAGTTATCAATAGCTGAAACGCAAGAAACACAAAAGCAAGAACTCCGTCCGTACCGATTGACGCGAAATTTCTTTGGTGCGCGGTAAAAATCGGACACGAGATAGAACGGCCCGCTTCATGTTTGTGCGTTCCAACGAACTATTTGGCACGCGTTCCAAGTCGGTATCCATCTCACGTGGCTGGAATGCGCACTAATGTTCGGCATACTGGAGCGCATAATCGATACGCGGCTTTATACTTTTAATGGCCTTATATGTTTTTTTATTGTAAAGACGCAGTCTGGAAATCAATCATATCCCGTATATGAGACATATAATTTAACAGATCACAGGTCCGATTTAAAAAAAAACGCAACTATTAGATATATATCTACGTTTTTTTTTTGTATTTTAGGCGTTCCTATTATCCGGATCAAGAGGACTCCCGTACGAAGAGGTCTTGACTTCGAGATTATTGGAAATATGTTCCATTGCCTCAAATGCCCAGCAATGCGGAAAGAGAAATCTGGCATTGCATATCATATCAGAAAGGTTCATTTCAAATCGTTAAACTTTAAATGTACAGTTTGCTTCGAACCCTTTCACAGATTGGACCAAATCATAAAGCATAAGCTGTGTAAATAACAACTGTCTTAAAAAATATTACCCGTTAGAATAACTACGCGAGCCCTCACAAAGCTCAGCTTTTTGCTAGTAGATAAATATGTATACTTAATAATAATAGCGAATAGCATAACAATAACAGCATAGCAGCTAAATTGTAAGACAGTGCTGCTTAACACGATTTTTAAGCCCAGAGAAGGGGTACGCCAAGGATCGTCTTAAAGAGTGACCAATCCCCCATAACTCCAAAACTCCAGCGGAGAACAGGTTTCATATATTTTCGTATATATTTACGTTTTTCTCTTTTAGGCGTTTCTATTATCCGGAACGAGAGGACTCCCGTGCGAAGAGACATTGATTACAAAGTGACGGGTGAACGGTTTCAATGCCTCAAATGCCCCATAATGTTTCAAAAAGAATGTGCTATTCGAAGACATATAAGAAATGTACACTTCAAGGTGGCTCATTACAAATGCCCGATTTGCTTCGAGAAATTCCGTAGATTGGACCAAATCATAAAGCATAAACTAGATAAACATGACATAGACAATAGATTCAAATGCAATGCGTGTGACAAGTCTTTTTACGAAAATCAAAAATTAAGAATACACAAAGAAGGATTTCATATGTTAGGCGAGAAGATTAAATGTAAGAAATGTAAGTATGAATCGTACGGCAGTTCCAACATGAGGAGGCATAATCAATGTCATTCTAGTGAAAGGAACTTTGAATGTCAGTACTGTCACAAGAAGTTCAAGAGAAGGTCTACGTTGAGATGCCACGAGAAAATACACACGGGAGACAAGAGGAAGCTCTGCACAGTGTGCGGTCAAGCATTCGTGCAGCGAGCAAGCTTGAAGTACCACATGACCAAACATCACCCGGGAGTCGATTTCTAACTTACCTTCTGTTCCTCTCAAACAACGATTGTATATGAACGTCATTAACAGTTTAATTGTTGAGTAAATGAAAATGCACAATAAGCGGTACATATAAATAAATAAAAGCATTTTAAGAGGAAACAAGTCGTCATTTTCTTCATACAAACGTTTTCCCCATTTTCCTTCCAGGATTTTAATACTAGAGCAATAATTTTTAGATAGGAAGTAGATACTAGCTAGTTTCATGCCCCTCTGTTTTGATTTTTTGATATATGTTTTTTTTTTATAAGAGCTAGGAATCTTCAAAAATCTTAAAATTTACCTAGTTTCAACGCTGTATTTCAACGTCCGAATTCCCAATCTCATAGACTCAATCTTAAAAAAATAAAAATAAATGCACAGGCAAAGAACACATCCTTCTTATTTACTTGTTAAAAGAAATACTAAAATCGGTCTAAATTTGGAGGAGGAAACAGAGGAATACGAAACCTCGATTTTGCTCATTTTATTTCGGGTTAATGAGCCCGAGGTGCAGTTGTCCCTTTCGCTCAGTATGTACGCGGGTGCTGCGTGCGGCGCGACAGAAATAGCTTGGTGAAATTCCTAATTTTCAAATGTCTCAGTTGACTGCTTTCCTCTTAAGTCAAAAATCTAGCGTAAGATATAACTGAAAATGTTACGTCACGTAAGAAAGAAGGCACATTTAAATTTTACTTTTTTTTAAATTGAAGCTTTTCTTTAAATCATCAAATAATGTATTTATTTATTTGTTGACCACTTATACATCTTGTCAATTTTTAAATTTGTAGTAATAAGTCAAAACTTAAGAATAGTCAAGGATTAAATCAAATCAGATTAATTATTTCAATAATATATAATTTACTAAATATTTTATTTTATAAAGACCTAATTTATTGTCTATATGTATTCTTGCAAATAAATTATTTAATTTGACTTACAAATAAAAAATAACACAAACAAGAAAACTTTTAAGTCGGGTATTGATTATGCGCTCCAGTATACCGAACATCGGAGTGTGTTCCAGCCGCGTGAGATGGATACCGACTTGGAACGCGCGCCAAATTGTTCGTTGGAACGTACAAACGTGGAGCGGAACGCACTCCAAATTTTCAAGATATCGCTGTTCCAGTAATAATCGTTCAACATCGTTCGTTACACGTGTACGAGCTGCTGCTTTCATAGTTATTCATTTTCTCTTCTGTTAGATGACAAGAGTACAATAGGGTTCCGTACCCAAAGGGTAAAACGGGTCCCTATTACTAAGACTCCGCTGCCTGTCTGTCCGTCTGTCACCAGGCTGTATCTCATAAACCGTGATAGTTAGACAGCTGAAATTTTCACAAATGTATTATGTTACCGCTATAACAACAAATACTAAAAAACAGAATAAAATAAATATTTAAGGGGGCTCCCATACAACAGACATGATTTTTTGCTGTTTTTATAGATAATAGTACTGAACCCTTCGTGCGCGAGTCCGACTCACACTTGGCCGGGTTTTTTCTTCAATTCTGGCATAGAAATTTGCATTTCTGCCCTAATTTTCTCCATGCATCTTCTCTGAACGTTTTATTACGATGAAAATAACTTTTGCTGTCCCAAAGCAGTTCTTTTGAACCATGCAATTGAATTAATTTACGGCACTTTTAGTTATCAATAGCTGAAACGCAAGAAACACAAAAGCAAGAACTCCGTCCGTACCGATTGACGCGAAATTTCTTTGGTGCGCGGTAAAAATCGGACACGAGATAGAACGGCCCGCTTCATGTTTGTGCGTTCCAACGAACTATTTGGCACGCGTTCCAAGTCGGTATCCATCTCACGTGGCTGGAACGCGCACTAATGTTCGGCATACTGGAGCGCATAATCGATACGCGACTTTATACTTTTAATGGCCTTATATGTTTTTTTATTGTAAAGACGCAGTCTGGAAATCAATCATATCCCGTATATGAGACATATAATTTAACAGATCACAGGACCGATTAAAAAAAAAACGCAACTATTAGATATATATCTACGTTTTTTTTTTGTATTTTAGGCGTTCCTATTATCCGGATCAAGAGGACTCCCGTACGAAGAGGTCTTGACTTCGAGATTATTGGAAATAATTATGTTCCATTGCCTCAAATGCCCAGCAATGCGGAAAGAGAAATCTGGCATTGCATATCATATCAGAAAGGTTCATTTCAAATCGTTAAACTTTAAATGTACAGTTTTCTTCGAACCCTTTCACAGATTGGACCAAATCATAAAGCATAAACTAAATAAACATGACATAGACAATAGATTCAAATGCAATGCGTGTGACAAAACTTTTTACACAAATCAAGTATTAAGGTCACATAAAGAAGGATTTCATATGTTAGGCGAAAAGATAAATTGTAAAAAATTAGATTATGAAACGTACAGTAGATTCAACATGAAGAGCATTATCAAAATCATTCTAGCGAAAGAAACTTTGAATGTCAGTACTGTCACAAGAAGTTCAAGAGAAGGTCCACGTTGAGATGCCACGAGAAAATACACACGGGAGACAAGAGGAAGGTCTGCACAGTGTGCGGTCAAGCATTCGTGCAGCGAGCAAGCTTGAAGTACCACATGACCAAACATCACCCGGGAGTCGATTTCTAACTTAGCTTCTGTTCCTCTCAAACAACGATTGTATATGAACGTCATTAACAGTTTAATTGTTCAGTAAATGAAAAGGCACAATAAGCGGCACATAAGAGGCACATATAAATAAAAGCATTTTAAGTATATATTTTAAGTCAAAAATCAAGCGTAAGATACAACCAAAAATATTACGTCACGTAAGAAAGTAGGCAGATATAAATTTTACCTATTTTTTAAAAATTGAAGCTTTTCTTCAAATCATCAAATAATGTATTTATTTATTTGTTGATACATATTATCAATTTTTAAATTTGTAGTAATAAGTCAAAACTTAAGAATAGTCAAGGATTAAATCAAATCAGATTCATTATTTTAATAATATTTAATATACTAATTATTTTATTTTATTAAGATTTAATTTGTTATCTACATGTATTCTTGCAAATAAATTATTTAATTTGACTTACAAATAAAAAAAATATGTAACACAAACAAGAAAACTTTTAAGTCGGGTATCGATTATGCTCCAGTATACCGAACATCGGAGTGTGTTCCAGCCGCGTGAGATGGATACCGACTTGGAACGCGCGCCAAATTGTTCGTTGGAACGTACAAACGTGGAGCTGAACGCACTCCAAATTTTCAAGATATCGCTGTTCTAGTAATAATCGTTCAACATCGTTCGTTACACGTGTACGAGCTGCTGCTTTCATAGTTATTCATTTTCTCTTCTGTTAGATGACAAGAGTACAATAGGGTTCCGTACCCAAAGGGTAAAATGGGACCCTATTACTAAGACTCCGCTGCCTGTCTGTCCGGTTGTCACCAGGCTGTATCTCATGAACCGTGATAATTAGATAGTTGGAATTTTCATAGATGTATTATGTTGCCGCTATAACAACAAATACTAAAAACAGAATAAAATTAATATTTACCCCAAACAACAGACATGATTTTTTGCTGTTTTTATAGATAATAGTACTGAACCCTTCGTGCGCGAGTCCGACTCACACTTGGCCGGGTTTTTTCTTCAATTCTGGCATAGAAATTTGCATTTCTGCCCTAATTTTCTCCATGCATCTTCTCTGAACGTTTTATTACGATAAAAAGAACTTTTGCTGTCCCAAGCAGTTCTTTTGAACCATGCAATTGAATTAATTTACGGCACTTTTAGTTATCAATAGCTGAAACGCAAGAAACACAAAAGCAAGAACTCCGTCCGTACCGATTGACGCGAAATTTCTTTGGTGCGCGGTAAAAATCGGACACGAGATAGAACGGCCCGCTTCATGTTTGTGCGTTCCAACGAACTATTTGGCACGCGTTCCAAGTCGGTATCCATCTCACGTGGCTGGAATGCGCACTAATGTTCGGCATACTGGAGCGCATAATCGATACGCGGCTTTATACTTTTAATGGCCTTATATGTTTTTTTATTGTAAAGACGCAGTCTGGAAATCAATCATATCCCGTATATGAGACATATAATTTAACAGATCACAGGTCCGATTTTAAAAAAAAACGCAACTATTAGATATATATCTACGTTTTTTTTTGTATTTTAGGCGTTCCTATTATCCGGATCAAGAGGACTCCCGTACGAAGAGGTCTTGACTTCGAGATTATTGGAAATATGTTCCATTGCCTCAAATGCCCAGCAATGCGGAAAGAGAAATCTGGCATTGCATATCATATCAGAAAGGTTCATTTCAAATCGTTAAACTTTAAATGTACAGTTTGCTTCGAACCCTTTCACAGATTGGACCAAATCATAAAGCATAAGCTAAATAAACATGACATAGACAATAGATTCAAATGCAATGCGTGTGACAAAACTTTTTACACAAATCAAGTATTAAGGTCACATAAAGAAGGATTTCATATGTTAGGCGAAAAGATAAATTGTAAAAAATGTGATTATGAAACGTACAGTAGATTCAACATGAAGAGGCATAATCAGAATCATTCTAGCGAAAGAAACTTTGAATGTCAGTACTGTCACAAGAAGTTCAAGAGAAGGTCCACGTTGAGATGCCACGAGAAAATACACACGGGAGACAAGAGGAAGGTCTGCACAGTGTGCGGTCAAGCATTCGTGCAGCGAGCAAGCTTGAAGTACCACATGACCAAACATCACCCGGGAGTCGATTTCTAACTTAGCTTCTGTTCCTCTCAAACAACGATTGTATATAAACGTCATTAACAGTTTAATTGTTGAGTAAATGAAAAGGCACAATAAGCGGCACATAAGAGGCACATATAAATAAAAGCATTTTAAGTATATATTTTAAGTCAAAAATCTAGCGTAAGATACAACCAAAAATGTTACGTCACGTAAGAAAGTAGGCAGATTTAAATTTTACCTATTTTTTTTAAATTTAAGCTTTTCTTCAAATCATCAAATAATGTATTTATTTATTTGTTGATACATATTATCAATTTTTAAATTTGTAGTAATAAGTCAAAACTTAAGAATAGTCAAGGATTAAATCAAATCTGATTAATTATTTCAATAATATATAATTTACTAAATATTTTATTTTATTAAGACCTAATTTATTGTCTACATGTATTCTTGCAAATAAATTATTTAATTTGACTTACAAATAAAAAATAACACAAACAAGAAAACTTTTAAGTCGGATATTGATTATGCGCTCCAGTATACCGAACATCGGAGTGTGTTCCAGCCGCGTGAGATGGATACCGACTTGGAACGCGCGCCAAATTGTTCCTTGGAACGTACAAACGTGGAGCGGAACGCACTTCAAATTTTCAAGATATCGCTGTTCCAGTAATAATCGTTCAACATCGTTCGTTAGACGTGTACGAGCTGCTGCTTTCATAGTTATTCATTTTCTCTTCTGTTAGATGACAAGAGTACAATAGGGTTCCGTACCCAAAGGGTAAAACGGGTCCCTATTACTAAGACTCCGCTGCCTGTCTGTCCGTCTGTCACTAGGCTGTATCTCATAAACCGTGATAGTTAGACAGCTGAAATTTTCACAAATGTATTATGTTACCGCTATAACAACAAATACTAAAAAACAGAATAAAATAAATATTTAAGGGGGCTCCCATACAACAGACATGATTTTTTTGCTGTTTTTATAGATAATAGTACTGAACCCTTCGTGCGCGAGTCCGACTCACACTTGGCCGGGTTTTTTCTTCAATTCTGGCATAGAAATTTGCATTTCTGCCCTAATTTTCTCCATGCATCTTCTCTGAACGTTTTATTACGATGAAAATAACTTTTGCTGTCCCAAAGCAGTTCTTTTGAACCATGCAATTGAATTAATTTACGGCACTTTTAGTTATCAATAGCTGAAACGCAAGAAACACAAAAGCAAGAACTCCGTCCGTACCGATTGACGCGAAATTTCTTTGGTGCGCGGTAAAAATCGGACACGAGATAGAACGGCCCGCTTCATGTTTGTGCGTTCCAACGAACTATTTGGCACGCGTTCCAAGTCGGTATCCATCTCACGTGGCTGGAACGCGCACTAATGTTCAGCATACTGGAGCGCATAATCGATACGCGGCTTTATACTTTTAATGGCCTTATATGTTTTTTTATTGTAAAGACGCAGTCTGGAAATCAATCATATCCCGTATATGAGAATATAAAATTTAACAGATCACAGGTCCGATTTAAAAAAAAAACGCAACTATTAGATATATATCTACGTTTTTTTTGTATTATAGGCGTTCCTCTTATCCGGATCAAGAAGACTCCCGTACGAAGAGGTCTCGACTTCGAGATTATTGGAAGTATGTTCCATTGCCTCAAATGCCCAGCAATGCAGAAAGAGAACTCTGGCATTGCAAGTCATATCAGAAAAGTTCATTTCAAATCGTTAAACTTTAAATGTACAGTTTGCTTCGAACCCTTTCGCAGATTGGACCAAATCATAAAGCATAAACTAGATAAACATGACATAGACAATAGATTCAAATGCAATGCGTGTGACAAGTCTTTTTACGAAAATCAAAAATTAAGAATACACAAAGAAGGATTTCATATGTTAGGCGAGAAGATTAAATGTAAGAAATGTAAGTATGAATCGTACGGCAGTTTCAACATGAGGAGGCATAATCAATGTCATTCTAGTGAAAGGAACTTTGAATGTCAGTACTGTCACAAGAAGTTCAAGAGAAGGTCTACGTTGAGATGCCACGAGAAAATACACACGGGAGACAAGAGGAAGCTCTGCACAGTGTGCGGTCAAGCATTCGTGCAGCGAGCAAGCTTGAAGTACCACATGACCAAACATCACCCGGGAGTCGATTTCTAAGTCGGTTACTCTGTGTTGAACAATGGTTTTATTAATGTTTATATACACAATAGTTACATATTCAGAAGATTTAAAAAGCGGCACCGTTTCAAGATTTACTCGTATATTCCAAAAACTCGAGCTAAACGGTTCGAATCTACTTTCATTGTACGAACTGCCAAACAATGGAATTTGCTGCTGGTTCCTTATTAGATACAGTCTGGGTGCTTTCAATTCGCGAGTGGATCGGTTTCTTCTAAGCGAGCGTGCTCCATCGTAGACCGCTTCTTCGCTTAACATCAGGCGAGATGGCGGTTAAATGCAAGCGATAAAAAAAAAAACGTAATATTTGTAGCAATGGTAGCTCAGTGGTAAGCGCGGTTGGTTCGCATGCCGAAGGGCGTGGTTTCAAACCCCAACAATGAGCTTGAGCTGCCGGTGAAGGAAAACATCGTGAGGAAACCATAGCGTGGTGGTAGGGTACTTTCTAGTACTCGGCTGGTTAGCTACCACCCTCAAGTTGAAAATCTGCCGCCAAGCATCTAACGGTGTGTTCCGGTAGCCTCACTTGAGAGCCAGTTCTATTCCAGGCAAGGTGTGCTTTACCATCTTCGACCACACCGTCACTTAACATCAGGTGAGTTGTGGTCAAACAACTAGCCTGTCAGCTATAAAAAAAAAATAGCTATGCAAGCTATAAATCTACCGCCAAGCATCTAACGATTTTTTACGATAGCCTCACTTGAGAACCAGTTGCTTGGCAGGCCAGGTGTCTTTACAATCTTCGACCACACCGTCATTTAACATCAGGTGAGATGTGGTCAAACACCTAGTCTACCAACCTTCAACGCAAATACCAGCCGTTTGCCACGCATTGCTTTATATATACAAAAAAAGTGACAAGTCTGGTTCCAGAATGGCCGTGTCGCCACGACCGGAGATGTATTTGGAAAGATAATAATCAATTAATAAACAGTACCTGGTTGACCGAGCATTGCTCGGCTGAAAACATGGATAAAACGACGTTCTCTGAAAATGAAACCTAGCTAGATCGATTTATCGCCCCCGAAACCCCCTGGATACAAATTTCATGAAAATCGTTGGAGCCGTTTCCGAGATTCAGAATATATATACATATATATATATACAAGAATTGCTCGTTTAAAGATATAGATAATGTTATTGGACGACATTTTCACACAAAAAACTAAGCAATATTTGTGCTTTAGTTACCAGAAGATTGATATAATGCTTACATATATTTTTTTGTATTGTAAATATATACGGAACACCCGAAAACAGATAAACGTAATATATACGGGACTCCAATGTTACTTTTTTACCTACGTTAAAAAAGTAACATTTGAAGCATTTTGACATTAGCAACAGAATCAGTATTATGCTGTAAGAATATTAGCCTTGCAACATTAGCGTACATTTTAACTTTATTGGTGATGGTCACTCGGAATGGTAACTGGTCCTCAAGTAATGCTGTCAGAAACACTGTTAGAAGCTAGATTTGTAGCTCACTTGCAGAGTACTAGACAGTACCCTATAGTATTATCTTTTCGATATTTTCTTTTGCATGTGGATTAAATAGTATGCAGTTTCACTTTATATGTTGATTAAATTATATGCGGTTTCATTCTGTATATCGATTACATTGTATGCAGTTTCATTCTGTATGTAAAATTAATTGTATGCGGTTTCTTTCTGTATGTGGATTAAATTTTATACTTTTTTTTTTTTATGTCTGGCAGGCTAGGTGTTTGACCACAACTCACCTGATGTTAAGTGACGGTGTGGTCGAAGATGGTAAATCACATCTAGCCTGGAATGGAACTGGCTCTCAAGTGAGGCTGCCGGAACACACCTTTAGATGCTTGGCGGCAGATTTTCAACTTGAGGGTGGTAGCTAGCCAGCCGAGTACTAGAAAGTACCCTACCACCACGCTATGGTTTCCTCACGATGTTTTCCTTCACCGGCAGCTCAAGCTCATTGTTGGGGTTTGAACCCACGCCCTTCGGCATGCGAACCTACCACGCTAACCACTGAACCATCATCGCTACAAAAATACTGTGTCATTGTCTATGTAGATTAAATAGTATGCGATTTAATTCTGTATATGGGTTAAATTATATGCAGTTTCATTCTCTATGTAGATTAAATTTTATGCGGTTTCATTCTCTATGTATATTTAATTCTATGCGGTTTCATTCTGTATGTGGATTAAATTTAATGCGGTTTCATATTGTATGTGCATTAAATTATATGCGGTTTAATTCATTTATCTTGAATTTAGTAATCTGTTGTTCTAGAATTTGTATATTTTTATAGGTAAATAAAGATTAAATATTCTTATGACATTTATTTTGTTTAAACGAACAAACACAAAAACGAATCTATACATAAATACACATTTATTACTAAGACACAACGCACAATATATTATGTATTTATATTTGATTGTTTACGCGTTTGCAAGTAAAAGAATATGCAGTCATGGTGAAGATAGCGGGGGTACCGTAAACTCTTATTGCGATTCAAATTAGGCGATTACGAAACTATAAGTAAAAGTATGTAACCTTATTACATGAGCATATAGCTCACTACGGGCTGACAGTTTGAACATTAGCAATATTCAAAGGCATGTTAGTTAGTGGTCATATGAAACGTATAAAGAAATAAAATCGAAACAAATACAAAAAAAAAACTAAGAAAACCTTGGTTAAAGTTTTTCCTAAGACTCCAGAATGTATGGACAGCGCGCGGCCTCACGCGCCGAGCTAGCGCAAGACATAACTACCATACGTAGACTGCGCAGTAACTGTTATCTAATCTGTGCCCGCGCGCGACTACCATGTCATTGTCGGTGCGCGTGATTTGAGTGTCCGTATTTTTGTGTTTGCTCAGGATAATTAGGTCAAATATTGACCACCTATTTGTTTTTATTATTTGGAACGACTATCGAGTACTGAACCCCTTGTATCAATATTGCTGACGTATAATATTTCACGGTGTATAATGGCTATGAGATACTATGGAAAATTCCGCAGAGAACTGAATGTGAAATGTAAGTTACTTTAAGTAGTTACTTATATGTATTAAAATTTCTAAAAATTATATAATTTTTTTTAAGCTATTATACCTTGATAAAATCGTAAGTGGATGCTTACTAGCTTGAGACTGTGGCAGATGACATATCAACAAAAAGTTCTATACAAGTTTATACGCTCGGAGCATATTTACCGGAAAGGTCATTGTACTTCTCATTATGAAAAACACAAAACTGAAATCGCAAAAATAATTACATACATCATACATCATCAGCCATAGGTCGTCCACTGCTGGACATAGGCCTCCTCCTGGGGGGGTTTTGCCAATACTCGCCACACTTGGCAGGCGGGTTGGCGAGCGCAGTTAGGTGTTGTTCAAGGAAGACGCTGCTGCCCATCTTCCGGATTACATCCCTTAGCCGACTCTTACGGCAGCCACGGGTAGAGAGGGTGGGGTACTATTCTTACGCCGTGCCGGCGTACTCCACGGCTAATTATTAAATAATTAGCTCCTCCATATTTTTATTTTTATGTAACAGTAATGAGACGAACGAGACGCTCTCCTGATGTTAAGAGATAACGCCTGTCCATGACCATTGCAGCGATACACAGAACTTTGAGTAGTAAAACAAAGTCCAGGGCATCGCTGCCTTGGCGCTCATTACTTTGATACTAGATGGTTAGTCTCAACAGCCCTGTAATTTCGCTAGCTGCAGTACCCTTCAAACTGGAACACGGTAATGTTGTATATTTGGTCAATGGTCGACAAACTTTTAATTGGAAACACTGCTATTTGCCATGCCTATTTTTCTATCGGACGGTCAGAAGCTCGAAAAAGCGACATCGTTTCATGGTTGATTCCAAAAACCCGTACGAAACGATTTGAATCTACTTTTATTGTTCTAATGGGTAAAGCTTGGAATACGTTACCCGAGTGGGTGTTCCCTGATAGATATAATCTGGGTGTCTTCAAGTCTAGAGTGAATCGGTATCTTCTAGGTAAGCGTGTGTAAGGTTCGACAGTTTAAATTAAAATTGTTGGAAGTTTGAAGAAGAAACACTGGCAACACTTTAAAAAAAAAGAAATGGTATGACGGTAGGAACACTGGAAGGCAGGCACTGTTTTTTTTAAATGTTTATGGTCTGGCTGCGGGGCCTTTGAACCATGTCTTTATTTAGAATTACATCACGTCAAATATCATCTCTATATATACTATCATTGTATTCCTTTCTCTGTATACTGTGCTCCTTTTGTGAAAATTTATGTTTTATTTTCAGAGAAGAATGTACCAAAACGTAAAAAGAAGAAAAGCGCACAAGCTGTTATGGACAGCGATGGTCAATCTGATGACGAAGCATTGGTCAGCCTTGAAGGTAGGTCACTGCTTTTAGCATGAATTTAAATTTGTTTTAATAGTGGGAGGTGATTTAGAAAACTGATAACAAAATCGGGGGACAAAGTTTTAATGTTGCAGCTACGTGATAGCTTAGTGGTTAACGTGGTCGGTTCACACGCCGAAGGGCATGGGTTCAAACCCCAATAAGCTTGAGCTACCGGTGAAAGAAAACCTGAGGAAACCATATCGTTATGCTATGGTACTTCCTGGTCCTCGTTTGGGTACCAGGCACGGTGTGTTCCGACAGCCGTGCTTGAAAGCCAGTTCCATTCTAAGCCAGGAGTGTTTGCCATCTTCGACCACACCGTCACTTAACATCAAGCGAGCAGTGGTCCAATCACCTAGACTGTTAACTATTATCGTGTTATCGTGGTGGTAGAGTACTTTCTAGTACTCGGCTGGCTAGCTACCACCCTCAAGTTGAAAATCTACCGCCAAGCATCTAACGGTGTGTTCCGGCAGCCTCACTTGAGAGCCAGTTCCATTCCAGGCTAGGTGTGCTTTACCATCTTCGACCACACCGTCACTTAACATCAGGTGAGGTGTGGTCAAACACCAAGCCTGTATAACATAAAAAAAAAAAAAAAAAAAAAAAAAAAACATTTGAGATAGGACTTAACACATGGAAAGCCAGTACTTCTTAGTGTACAAAAATGTACACGTGTTCATGTACACACGGCTGTGTCCCCGACACTAATACAACTCGGTATTTGTTTTCCACTCAGTACGGTCAAAGAGGCAATCGTGTCTCTGTTGATGAGTCGCTCAATTCGGTATGTAAAGGAAAAAAAAACATTTCGAAATATTGCATTCCTTTTTTACGTTAAAAACTCTATAAACTATGAGATGGGGTTTATTTTAATAAAATAAACTTGACTTTCAATTGACCTCTAATGACGCCACATATTAGGCTGTATAGGGCTACTTTCGGTGCCTAAAATAAGCAATGGCAAACTAAAACAAAATCAGTCAATGTCAAGACAACGGCAACCATAATAACCTCTTCCATACACGTACGTCGAGTTATTGATACAAATATCTGGATTATTTTACTTCAAACGGATTCTGATATCGCTTCTATGGGGCTAGGATATAAGATTTGTTTACTTCATGTCAATTGTCAATGTCAATCAAATGTGTCAAAGTAGTTATGTATACTTTTTTATTTTACATGGCAAGGGTCATTCTGTCAACTTTATAACGCCATCGCTATAAAAAAATTAAAAACGTATTAAAAATCAATAGTCTTAATAGCTCTGTAATTTCGCTGCAGTACCCTTCAAACCGGAACACAGTAATGTTTACACACTACTGCTTGGCGGCAGAATATCTGGTACTGCGGTGGTACCTATCTAACCGATTTCCAGCTAAAGAGATCTACCACCAAGTGAAACTATACAATACAGTTGATAAACCTCTAAAATTAAAAAAAAAACGACTTCATATGGTTTTCTAATGGATGCCATTGTCAGAACTGGACCAAATTGGACCACACGGGAAGCACCAGCTTTCAAATAAAAAAAAGTATCATCAAAATCGGTTCACCCAGTCGAAAGTTCTGAGTTAACAAACATTAAAAAAAAATCGAATTTAGAAGCTCCTCCTTTTTTGAAGTCGGTTAAAAAGCATATGTACTTGAATATTTTCGTAATGAGAATTATGTTTAGAAAGACATTATAAGATGAAATCGCAAATTTAAAAATTTATTATAAGTATACCTAAGTGGTTGGGTACAGTTTTAATTATTCTAATAAATACAAAAAATATATATTTAATATGATTATAATCATCGGTATAATTATTATTACTACAAAAATATACTAGCCTATACTTATATGCAAAAATTTAAAATGGAACACACTGGATTTTGCCACATATGTTTTTCTAGTGCAAAATTCCGCGTACTCGTTTGCGCTTCTAATTTTCTACCTTACTTATAGCGATGATAGCTCAGTGGTTAGCGCGGTCGGTTCGCATGCCGAAGGGCGTGGGCTTAAACCCCAACAATGAGCTTGAGCTGCCGGTGAAGGAAAACATCGTGAGGAAACCATAGCGTGGTGGTAGGGTACTTTCTAGTACTCGGCTGGTTAGCTACCACCCTCAAGTTGAAAAGCCAAGCCTCTAACTGTGTGTTCCGATAGCTTCACTCGAGAGCCAGTACCATTCCAGGCTAGGTGTGCTTTACCATCTTCGACCACACCGTCATTTAACATCAGATTGGTGTTGAATCGAAAGAATTGGTGGGGTACAATTCTTTTATACTATGTATCTAAGAATTGAACCCCACCCTCTCTACCCGTGGTTGCCGTAAGAGTTGGCTAAGGGATGTAATCTGGAAGACGCAGCAGCGTCTTCCTTGAACAATCACACCTAACTGCGCTCGCCAACCCGCCTGCCAAGCGTGGCGATTACTGTCAAAACCCCCCAGGAAGAGACCTATGTCCAGTAGTGGACGTCCTATGGCTGATGATGTGTGTGAGCACATGGAAAGCGACGGTGTAGCCGAAGATGGAGCACGCTCGTCTACGAAATACCTATTCACGTTTTTTTTTTTTTGTTGAACTACCCTGGTTGTATTCAGTTGGAAACACAGACGCTGGCAACGAATTCCACAGTCCAGACAACAGTTTTTGAGAAAATGGGTCTTAACAGACATACTGTCGGACAACGAAGTGATCCTATAAAGACCGTTCACACGGCCGTAGAGCTTTCACACCTATACGGTAGCCGGTGCATAGATAGGATCAAGTGGTCACGGACGTGCTCGATGAATCGGAAGAAAATTATAATTCTAATGTTTTATACAGATTATAATGATGTCTCGCGAAATGGCACGGCCGCGCCGTGCAGAATCCGTATATGATACAGTAGAATCCGTTTATTATGACTCCGCCTATATTGACCAACAGCTTAATATGAAGTAATAACACAGCGAAGTTTGGTTTTCATATAAAGTTCCTTATAAAACAAGTCGGATATAATGACTTCGTTTATGTCGCTTATTATGACGCATTTTTAATAAATTATGTCCGGTTATAGTGACCGACATTATTCTTAACACCTTCAGCAGTGTTCGGGAGGGACACGTGACGACGTTCGGCGCGTGTGTGGCACTTGACTTTTTTGTTTTGAGTCTTGTTTTTGTTATGATTGATGGTCGAAGTCCACGCATTATTTTTAGTGATTTGTAAAAAAAAAAAAAGTTATGTAAACGCCGCCGCAAAGTATTTACGATTGATGAGAAAGGTGCAATAATATGCAGATTAGAAAATAGTACCTGGATGACTGAACTTTGCTCGGTTTTTCATTACCTGAATACACGGATCATACGAAGTTTTCTAAAAATGAAACTTAGCTAAAACGATTTATCGCCCCAGAAACCCCCTGCATACTAAATTTCATGAAAATCGTTGAAGCCGTTTCCGAGATTCAGATTATATATATACATATATACAAGAATTGCTCGTTTAAAGGTATTAGTTAGATATAATATTAGAGACTGTTATGACAATATAAGGAAAAAACAAAAGCTTTATTGATTCCTTATGTAAAAAAAATTTACTTCTAAATATATATAACTCAAAGGTGACTGACTGACTGACTGACATAGTGATCTATCAACGCACAGCCCAAACCACTGGACGGATAGGGCTGAAATTTGGCATGCAGGTAGATGTTATGACGGAAGCATCCGCTAAGAAAGGATTTTGATTAATTCTACCTCCAAGGGGATAAAATAGGGGATGAAAGTTTGTATGAAACTTTGTCAATTTTAAACCGATCGGGCTGAGACTTTGCATGCATAAAGCTACTATGACGTATTCATCTAGCGCGGGTGAAACCGCGGGGCACAGCTAGTTTTACATATTTTGATTGAATATGCTGTTGTCTACATACATATATACCTAACAAAAACAGGAGGTTGTTTATTTTCTACAAAATGCTTTGTATGAAGTTCGTTTAGAATGACGTGTTTGTCATTTCCCTCCGATGTTTAGCGATGATAGCTCAGTGGTTAGCGCGGTCGGTTCGCATGCCGAAGGGCGTGGTTTCAAACCCCAACAATGAGCTTGAGCTGCCGTTGAAGGAAAACATCGTGAGGAATACATAGCGTGGTGGTAGGGTACTTTCTAGTACTCGGCTGGCTAGCTACCACCCTCAAGTTGAAAATCTGCCGCCAAGCATCTAGCGGTGTGTTCCGGCAGCCTCACTTTAGAGCCAGTTCTATTCCGTCACCACACAATCACTAAACATTAGGTGAGTTGTGGTCAAACACATAGACTGTCAGCGTTAAAAAAAAAAATGACATTTTAAACGCATTCCACTGTACTTTGCAATAGATCAATTCGCACGCGGCCGCCGTGGCGGAACCTCCATGTGGATTTGGACGGTTACATCACGGTCACGACACGTTGGCAGTGACGTGTGTAAGCTTGGATATACACGCCAACATTACTATACCGCTTATACGGGAACCGTGTGTGTGGTCAAATGGTTTTCGTTTCGACGTACGGAATCCCATAAAGAGATATTGTTTGATAAAAAAAATATCGATGAAAACGTTTTCTCTCTTTTAGGCATGTCTGTCATCCAGGTCAAGAACAGAACCTTGCGACAAAATATAGACTACAAGAAGACCGACGCTGGGGTTCAATGCCTCAGATGTCCTCTAGTATCCAACCAAAGCGCTGTGAGTGTACATATCAAAACTGTACATTTGAACACGGGAAGATATAAATGTCCGATATGTTTTAAATTTTTCTGGATACTGAGAGAACTCCGCAAACATTATTATTATGTACACGACATAGATAACACATATAAATGCAAAGCATGTGATAAATTTTTTTTCACTGTGCTCCAATTGAAAAATCACGAAGCCGGTTTTCACATGTTAGGCGAAAAGAAGACGTGCAAGGAATGCGGATTTATAACTTATCTCGAGAATACGTATAAGAAGCATATGGTGTGTCATTCCAATGAAAGGAAACATCAATGTCAGTACTGTCAGAAGACGTTTAAGAGGCATTCAACGTTGAATTTCCATGTGAGGATACACACTGGAGAAAAGAGGAAAGTGTGCACAGTTTGCGGACTGGCGTTTGTACAAAGAGCCAGTTTGAAATATCACATGATCAAACATCACCCGGGAGTCGTCTTCTAACTTGACAATTGCACTACGAGCAGTGGCAGATCGTCTAAGCACCACCGTAGTACAAGATACTCTGCGGCCAAGCAGTGTAAACATTCTGGTTTGAAGGGTAGTGCAGCGAAATTACAAGAATTACAAGTCGGGATTGCAATACCGGAGGTATTTTTCAATACCGGAATTTCGGTATTGTACCTAAACTATACCGGGATACCGGTATTCATACCGGTATTATGATTACAATTAAAATTTGTTTAAACTAACTAACAATAACAAATGGCACAATACGCATCGAGTGTAATAAATCAACATTTAGTCAATACCGATTTACAGGGAAAAAAGTTTCACATGATATCAATTTTGTATCATGCGAGTCTTGAAAAAAGATGGTACAATATGGGTGCCTTCAAGTCGCGAGTGAATCGGTTTCTCCTAGGAAAGCGTGCTCCATCGTAGGCCACATCTTCGCTTATCATCAGGCGTGATGGCGGTCAAACGCAAGTCTATTCGTTATAAAAATAAAAAACATCTTTTCTTTTCAATGTTTTCTGATCTCGACGATGAAGTTAATCTCATTATTCTAAAAATAACATAATAGTCAATTTAGGCATTTAAATTTCTGAAATCAATTTCAAAACTGAAAAAAAACCCCCGAATTATGTTCGAGTTATTCCGAAAGGATTATGTATCTTTTCTACCATTGTTATGTTATCGGAAATTTGAATCCCTGATTCAGTGAAGTTATCTTTAAAGCAATGAGATTAACTTCGTCGAGTTTAGAAAACAATTCATGAAAGAAAGTTCATTTGTCGAGACTTGGATGAAACATAAAAGCTGAAATCTGTCTGTGAAACCTTTTTTCTTAAATACCGAAATTTCGGTATTGTCTCCTAATACCGGTATTGTAATACCGGAGAATAATCGGTCCGGTATCCTGGTTTTCGGGATCCCGGGATCCCGGTATTCAATCCCTAATCGAAAGTCTCAAAGTAATGAGCGCCAAAGCAGCGATGCTCTGGAATTTGTTTTGTTTTATTGCCTTCACGAAAACTTGTGTCTACGAGACTGTGCTTTTGTCCCTGTGAACGGATTTGGATGAATTTTGGCACACATACATATAATTGATGGTCTGGATTTAGATATAGTATACTTTTTATTCTGTAAATTGAACAAACTTTTTGTTAAATTCCGCTCGGAAATCGCGAGTAACATCTAGTCTTAACTAAATCGTTAGGTTGTAAACTAACACATCTATCTCCTAGTTTACAATCATACTAATTACTTGAAAATGGTGGTGTAATTAGGACGATCATCATCATCAGCCATAGGACGCCCACTGCTGGACATAGGCCTCCTCCTGGGGGGTTTTGTCAATACTCGCCACGCTTGGTAGGCGGGTTGGCGAGCGCAGTTAGGTGTGATTGTTCAAGGAAGACGCTGCTGCCCATCTTCCGGATTACATCCCTTAGCCGACTCTTACGGCAACCACGGGTAGAGAGGGTGGGGTACTATTCTTACGCCGGCACCACCACGGCGGACGATATTAAGACGATAGTCAACCAATAATAAAGTTACAATTTCAATGACAAACAAATTTACAATAACAGACCTTTTTTTTTTAGAAGTGACGTTTAGAATAATCATGATGGCAGTAATTAAAAATCACTAAAATTATGTATTTATTTAACGAAACTTGAGTCATGGAGTGCGAAATACGCATTTACTCTTTTATTAAGAGCAAGATTGATCTACAAAACACTAAAATCCGCCATGATATATTGAACACCAATCATAGAGAATTACGTCACTTTTGTACAAACAGATAATCAAACGACAGGTTCTCTGTGATTTTTTTTACTTTTCAATTTTATTTAGTAATTAATATAATGCGGTGAAACATAACTTTTCGTGTTGTTTCCAAAACTCCATCGAAGCTTATAGTAAAGTCGCCACTACTTTACTAAGGCATGACTAGACTCGACCGTATATTACATTGTGACTTTGACTGTGACTTAGACTTGTTTAACTTCATTTTTCATGATATACGTGAAAATATATAAATATTAACACTGGCAACTTTGTACTATTCAAACCGGAACACATTAATGTTATCCACTACTGCTTGGTGGTAGAATATCTGTGATGCCTTCTTAGACGACATCCTGTTAAGGAAATCTACCACCAATTAAAAAAGATTTGATAATATAATTATTACTAATTGGTTAACACTTTCTTCAAATAATGAAATCGAGGCATTTCTGCAGATTATTATATAACATACCAGCGGCCCGCCCTGGATTCGGACAGGTGCAATAGATACTAATGTGGTGCATATGCATGTACATATAAACCTTCCTCTTGAATCACCCTGTCTATTGATGGAAACCGCATTAAAATCCTTTGCGTAGTTTAAAAAATCTAAGCGTACAGACGGCGGGAAGCGACTTTGCTTTATACTATGTATGTAAGAATAGTACCCCACCCTCTCTACCCGTGGTTGCCGTAAGAGTCGGCTAAGGGATGTAATCCGGAAGATGGGCAGCAGCGTCTTCCTTGAACAATCACCCCTAACTGCGCTCGCCAACCCGCCTGCCAAGCGTGGAGAGTTTTGGCAAAACCCCCCTCAGGAGGAGGCCTATGTCCAGCAGTGGACGATCTATGGCTGATGATATGTGATGTGATGTATGTACACACGCATACACGATTACACACAATACGCCCACACATTTTTTTGACTGGCTTGATGTTTAAACACCAGACATTAAGAGATGGTATGGTCGTAAATAGTGAACTGGGTGATTTGTGTACCTATTGGTTGTAATCGTACATGACTGAGTTCAGAAATATACTAAAAAACTATTTCTTGTGCAATTTCTACGAAACTGTTGCATTGTTAAAATAATCTAGTAACTGACAATTGTAGAGACAAGGGCGCAGTGCCGGATTTACATATTTGCCGCCAGTAGGCTATTCAATATTTGCCGCCCCTACCAACCTCTGCAACTCAATACCCTAGTTTACAATCATATTAATTAAATTGTCTTTGTCATTGAAATTGCAATTTTATGATTTGTGCTCTATCGTCATAATTACATCAGCTGTTTCTTGTAATATTTAATAAAACAATAGGTCAAAATTACTATATTTAAATAGTAATATTGAAACGCTATTGGAATATTTTAAAAATTAATATCTACAAAAGTACACTTTACAAATACAAATACATAGCGTTTAGTAAAATCAAAATCAAAATCAAAAGTCATTTATTCAGTTTAGGCCCTGGTAAGGCACTTATGAACGTTAAGTTACATGTTTGAATCTACCACCGGCTCGTAATTACACTTCAACTGAGAAGACTCCGGCAAGAAACTCAGCAAGGCAAGAAACTCAGTAATTTTTGATATACAGAGGTTGGAATATTCGGTGTACTGTATTGTACCAAAATATTGTAATTTTATTAAATTTACGAGGCTTTAATAATTTCTGAAAGGCAAAATAAAATTTTGTGCCAAATTCGCCGCCCCTAAAATTTGCCGCCCTAGGCTCCAGCCTACTCAGCCTGCTGGTAAATCCGCCACTGCAAGGGCGGCTAAAACTTAATAGCCTATACCTTGAACTAGCTATGCCCCGCGCTAGATGCCTACGTCATAGTAGCTTTATGCATGCAAAGTCTCAGCCCGATCGGTTTAAAATTGACAAAGTTTCATACAAACTTTCATCCCCTATTTTATCCCCTTGGGGGTAGAATTAATCAAAATCCTTGCTTAGCGGATGGCTACGTCATAACATCTACCTGCATGCCAAATTTCAGCCCGATCCATTGACTGACTGACATAGTGATCCATCAACGCACAGCCCAAACCACTGGCCGGATCGGGCTGAAATTTGGCATACAGATAGATGTTATGACGTAGGCATCCGCTAAGAAAGGATTTTGATTAATTCTACCCCCAAGAGGATAAAATAGGGTATGAAAATTTGTATGAAACTTTGTCAATTTTAAACCGATCGGGCTGAGACTTTGCATGCATAAAGCTACTATGAATTAGGCATCTAGCGCGGGGCACAGCTAGTTATATATATATATATATATATATATATATGTGTAAATCCGCCACTGTACCGAACTAGCTTACACGTGCACATGTTAATTAGGTCGTGCAAAACTAGAATAAGTTAGCTTTAAAACTATCTTTATTGATTTTTGGTATTCAATAAACGGACTTGAAACAAGAATCATGTCTTAATTTACTGTCACCCACTCCATCAACGTAATACTCAATTCGGTATATAAAGAAAAAAACTTTGACAATATGAAAATAAAACTTTTACAATAATCTATCTATATCTTTAAACGAGCAATTCTTGTATATATATATTGAATCTCGGAAACGGCTCCAACGATTTTCATGAAATTTTGTATCCAGGGGGTTTCGGGGGCGAAAAATCGATCTAGCTAGGTTTCATTTTCAGAAAACGTCGTTTTATCCATGTTTTCAGCCGAGCAATGCTCGGTCAACCAGGTACTATAGCTTACACATCACAATAAAACATAGGCTATAAATTATAAAGATATAGTGTGAATTATCCAAAATAATAATTATAGTTATGTAAGTAGGAAAAAATTCTGATATTCACAAAGAAGAAGAATGAGGTTCATCATGGGTATTTCGTTGCGAATACAGAATTATTAACTTTTCCTAAATTGTGCAAAAAGAAAAAACATTTTTTTGTTAAATTCCACGCGGACAAAGTCGCGGTTAACAGCTAGTAGAATTATAATGAATAATATAATTCCTCGCAAATAATATTAATTTGCAAAATTACTCGTACAACTTAATGTGGTATTATTATTACTATTTTTTTATGTCTGACAGTCTAGGTGTTTGACCACAGCTCACCTGATGTTAAGTGACGGTGTGGTCGAAGATGGTAAAGCACACCTAGCCTGGAATGGAACTGGCTCTCAAGTGAGGCTGCCGGAACACACCGTAAGATGCTTGGCGGCAGATTTTCAATTTGAGGGTGGTAGCTAGCCAGTCGAGTACTAGAAAGTACCCTACCACCACGCTTTGGTTTCCTCACGATGTTTTCCTTCACCGGCAGCTCAAGCTCATTGTTGGGGTTTGAACCCACGCCCTTCGGCATGCGAACCTACCGCGCTAACCACTGAGCCATCATCGCTATGGTATATAATAAGGAGGTACATTACACCAAAATGAGAGAAAGGAGCGATGTTCACGGCTCGACGACGCAATGTAGAGAGTGACTTTTTTTTTATTGTTGCTGTTGGCCAGTTGGCCTCTACAGCGTCACCGGACTGTGGCGAGCGCAGATGGCGCTGAGCCCAATGGTTAAAGAGGACTAGCACAAGGGCACCTCTGAGTGGTACGGACCTCGGCTCGTGCAGTCACCGAAGCAGGGGGGTCCTGCCACCCCGGAAGGGGTGTGCCCTTGGGCCCTAGACTAGGTTTTACTGAGAGTGTGTGACTGAATCTAAGCTAGACTAATCTAATCGATCTTAGACGGATCTGGATCTAGGAGGGCCGCGACCTCGCCGGCGATGTCGTTATGTAGTGGTGTGCCTCTGGTAACCGGCGCCTATACCAAAAACTGAATACTTTCTAATAATTGATTGAATCAGGCGTCACTTTGCGGAAGTCTATTTTGGGTGTTCTAGGTATATATTTAGTTTATTTCCGCTTACTAGTCGTTCCAGCTACAACAGAAAAGAGGATTTAAATTAAAAAAACTTGACATAAATATGAAACACTTGAAAATATTTATTAAAAAACTTAATGATAATTAAAAAACCTATCCGGAACTTTACTAATAATCTAAAACTATATTTCACATTAACTTATAAGTTTAAACAAAACACTAATTAAAATAAAAACAAAATCCACAAGTATTTATATCCTCTTCGCTGCAATAACCACTCGTGTGTCGCCTCTACACGAGCCATCCTCAGGACGTGTTGACTCTCCGAGCGCTTGGCCGAGACTGAGCTTGGCTTGGTTTGGTGTGCGCTCGCTTATAAATGTTCATCAGTGGTGAGACATTCAAGATGGCGTCTCTCTGGCTTATCCTCTAACACTATCCTACTAATATTATAAATGTGAAAGTTTGGTTGAATGGATGTTTGTTACTCGATCACGCCAGAACGGCTGAACGGATCTGGATAAAACTTGGCATGTAGATACTTTAGGCCCTGGAATAAAACATAGGATACTTTTCATCATCATCAACAAGCGGGTGAAACCGCTAGGCGCAGCTAGTAATATTATAAAGGCGAAAACTTCGTGAGTGTGTAAGTGCGTTTGTATGTTACTTCTTCACGCTCAAACGGCTGGATCAATTTTGATTAAATTTGTTATGGACGTAGCCGAAACCCTGGAACAACACAGAGTTTTTTTTGTCCCGAAAAAATGTATCGTGTAATACCGCACGGCGCAACTAATTCCATTATATTCAATAGTAAAATTAGGATACATTTTGGATAATGACTCCAAGTAACAAATTGTAAATTTATTCCAGAAATAAAAAAGAAAAAATATCAACAAAGCGGTGACGTTGGTTCGGACGACGAGTACTACCCAGGTCAGTATAAACGCCCATTTTGCATTCATGCTCACCATCGAAGGCTCCTTGCGGCGGCGTCGTGTGTCGGGTCGCTCTCTTCCCTCAGATATGGTTGAGGAGGGCGATGGCTGGCACATGCGTCATACTCGTGATCGGGTGCTGCTTGCGGGTCGCTGGTCTGCTCACAGTATATACACAAACTAGTACCTACTGTAATCCTAGATTGAGATTCATTATACTGACTTCCTTCCCTCTGTAAGATGATGATGTGAGTATTTAATGTGATTATAAAGATTTCTGGTTTTCTGACTACATTAAATAGTGAGCTAGATAAACGTAGAACAAGCTTTTTTTTCTTTTATGTCTGACAGGTTATGTGTTTGACCACAACTCACCCGATGTTAAGTGACGGTGTGGTCGAAGATGGTAATGCACACCTAGCCTGGAATGGACTGGCTCTCAAGTGAGGCTGCCGGAACACACCGTAAGATGCTTGGCGGCAGATTTTCAACTTGAGGGTGGTAGCTAGCCAGCCGAGTACTAGAAAGTACCCTACCACCACGCTATGGTTTCCTCACGATGTTTTCCTTCACCGGCAGCTCGAGCTCATTGTTGGGGTTTGAACCCACACCCTTCGGCATGCGAACCGACCGCGCTAACCACTGAGCTATCATCGCTACAAAGCTAAACATCACGTGTGCATTTAAAAGTATTTTCAAAGTTTTTCCGTGCCTTCCGTGACGCCACCGCACACGCTCCCTCAATTTATGACGTCGGCGTGCATTTGAATAAGTTTACCATAAAAATAGACGTCCTGCGGGCAGAAACTATGGCAATACAAGAACAAAATTAAAAAAAAAACCCACCCCGGTTAAGAAATAATTGTAGCGCCCTCTAGTGAGTTACTACCGTAACATCTATTTAAGAGCCCTCACTAATCAACCACAAACTGCATCAAAACCGGACTAGTATTTTTGGTTTTGCACAAACAAATGTTTGCTGCTGCGTCCCCTGGTAAGTTGTCACCGTAACATCTGGAGTAAGAGATGTCGTCCATGACCATTGCAGCGATACACAGAACTTTGAATAACAAAACAAAGTCTAGGACATCGCCCTCATTACTTTGAGTCATTCGATGGTTAGTCTGCGCACAGTAATGTTTACACACTACTGCTTGGCGGCAGAATATCTGGTACTGCGGTAGAAATCTACCACCAAATCAGGTTAACATCAGGTGAGCTGTAGTCAAACAACTAGTCTCTCTACCATAAAAAATAACGATCAAACATACATACATAGACTTAACATAATCGGTAATACCTCCTTATAGAAGAAGTCTCCAAAGAAGAAAAATCTGTCAAAATGAAACGCAAAAACACCACAAGCTCGTCAACCGTTCTTAAGAAGAAGAGGAAGAGGGGTCCAAAGAGGCCGAGGCGAGAAGAAGACGAAGAAGAATTGGGCACTGTTGATGGTATGTTCTACTTTATATTTTTATACTATCGATATATTGGACTATATTGGATTCGATTCCCAACCAAGGCAAACATTTGTGTGACCAGCATATTCATACTTCTAAAACTTTTTTTAATATTATAAATGTGAAATTAACTATATCTGTATGTTACGTTTTCACGCCTAAACCGCTGAACCAATTTTGATGAATTTTGGCATATAAATAGATGTAATCTTGGAGAAGGACATAGGCTACTTTTTTACTCGAAATTAAATCGTAGCAATGCCCGCCGGTCGTTGTAAGCGATTGTTGAACTTACTTATACCTATTATTTCTTTGCTGTTGGGAAGACTAAGGATATAGACTACTTTTTTTGCGAAAATAAATCTTGGAGGGGGTTAAATAAGGGATGAAAGTTTGTATGGGGAACCAATAATTTCTCAAGTGAGATATAATAACCGGCCAAGTGCGAGTCGGACTCGCGCACGGATGATTCCGTACCATTTTCGATAAAAACGGCAAAAAAATCACGTTTGTTGTATGGGAGCCCCCTTAAATATTTATTTTATTCTGTTTTTAAGTATTTTTTGTTATAGCGGCAATAGAAATACATCATCTGTGAAAATTTCAACTGTCCAACTATCACGGTTCATGAGATACAGCCTGGTGACAGACGGACAGACAGACGGACGGACAGCGGAGTCTTAGTAATAGGATACCGTTTTACCCTTTGGGTACAGAACCCTAAAATCTTTACTTTTGGTTAGAATAAGGACAAAGGCTACATAATTCCGAAAAAAAAATTTTGAGGTGAAATGGGGGTAGTTTGTATGGGGAACCAATAATTTCTCTAGTAAGAGATATAAAAAACCATTACATCTTTACTTTTGGTAAGAAATAAAGATTGTTTTAGTGTTTTTAACTAAGCAAGGTAAAATAGGGGGTGATTTAATTATTTTCTTAATGTGTTTACTTACCAACCTTGATGGGCGGGTAACAGCTAGTAAAAAAATAAATATTACTATAAATGCTAACGTGAGTTTGTTTGTTTTTTAAAAATGACTTCCATTGTCTCTTGATGCTTTTGATAAGTATGCTGTCTGCCGTAATACAGGAGTTAATCCTAGCTCGGTAGCAGCGATTCATTTGTACATGAAAAGTGCCAAAAATGTTATGTAAGTCAATATATATACTAATTTTAAAAGTTTTATGAATAAGTTATGAAATATGTTACGCCGTCATGCGTAAACTACTCAACAGATCTGGGTGAAATTTTGCATGTAGGTACTATATAGGCCTTGGAATAAGACGCAGGATACTTTTCATCATCATTATCATCGATGTGGGAAAAACCGCGGGGCTAAGTGCGCGTTGTTTCCCGCCGATTGTCGGTTTTTCTTTAAGTGTGCGCAGTGTGATTTGCCTAGTGCCTTTCATTTGAATTGTCTGAAAAAATGGATGGAGATGACGATGATGATTCTGTTTTATACAGATCAGTTTTCCACCAGCGACGAGGTTTGTGACTTCTTTTATACACTGGTGTAATACAGTCCATGACTATTGGTGTTCCAAACACCAATGCTAGTCATGTCTACTACAAAATCAAGATAGATAGAAACTCATTATTGTGCACACCGAAAAAGAAAAAGAGTACAGAAAACAAAAGAATCTTATGAGCTAGTGCCACAAGTGGCGGCCTTATCGCTAAGAGCGATCTCTTCCAGACAACCGATAATGGAAAAACGATATAAAATAAAGAGCAGATGGGAGATGTTGTAACACTAAAAAGAAATAATAATACTAATAAAAATAATACATACTTATAGTGTGTAAAAATTATAATGTATTTAAATAAAAACGAATATATATATATATAGACCACAATATAAATGTACATAAAGATAAAACAAAAATAAAATTATAACGAACATCAGCAACGAGTTACAGAAACATGTCGAGGTAATTCGTCTAACAGCAATGACAACTCAGCATTGTGACAAATAAAGCGACTTTACTCTGTCCTTGAAAATATTTAGGGACTGTGACAGTCTGATGGAGACAGGCAAAGCATTCCATAACGGAATGGCATTTACAGTAAAGGCATCACTGTAAAAAGAAGTAGAGTGTTTTGGTGTGTACAGATAAAGGGAGGTAGACTGTCTCAAAGAACGATGCTGAGAAGATTCATGAAAGAATTTAAAATGTTCTTTGAGATAGCCAGGAGTGTTCTTTAGTTGTAAAGAAGTGAAAGGATGTGAGCATTTCTACGAAGGCGAATAGGAAGTCACTTGAGCTTAATACGAAATTGGGAGACATGGTAATACTCGCGCAAGCCAAATATAAACCTAATACAGAAATTTTGAAGGCGCTCAAGTTTATTAAACTGGTCCTCAGTGAGGTCCAAGTAACAGACATCAGCATAATCTAGAATAGGGAGGAGTAATGACCGAGCTAATAGGATTTTAGTGGAAGTAGGGAGAAAGTTGCGCAGCCTTCTTAATGATCCAGCCACAGCATAAATCAAGCATCAAGTGGATCCATGGCGTGCGCGCTTTTTGGAATAGCAGACTGCCGTTTTGCGTGCGGACCGTCCACATACATTCGTGTTGTGTTGCAAATAAATCTTTACGCGGCTTTCAAGCCTACGCTACTTCTCTGGATTCCCTTGTATGTGTCCGCGGGCGTATTCTATACACTTCGTTGCTTTTCTATGTAAGCTGTATAAGTTTTTCAAATCTTCTGCGCGTCCTGTGACTGCCAACTTTTATCTTCACTAAATCAATTTCCTAATTACTTTTTTTTTTTTTTGGTGGCTTAGTGAATAAAGTGTATACACTGGTCTGCAGTTGAGCTGGACGAAGTGAGTTTTCAAATAATTTTATCTAGTACGTTATTATATACATATGATTGAGTATACAATATCTAGTTTCTACTGGCTGACAGTTTGAACATTAGCAATATTCAAAGAAATGTTAGTGGTCATATGGAACTTATAAAGAAATAAAATCGAAACAAATACAAAAAAAAAACTAAGACAACCTTAGTTAATGTTTTTCCCAAGACTCCGGAATGTATGGACAGCGCGCAGCCTTACGCGCCGAGCTAGCGCAAGACATAACTACCATACGTAGACTGCGCCGTAACTGTTATCTAATCTGTGCCCGCGCGCGACTACCATGTCATTGTCGGTGCGCGTGATTTGAGTGTCCGTATTTTTGTGTTTGCTCAGGATAATTAGGTCAAATATTAACCACCTATTTTGTTTAAAATTTGGAACGACAATCGAGTACTGAACCCCCTGTATCAATATTGCTGGTGTTCAAACTTTCACGGTGTATCTGCTTATAAGTTATTTTAGTTACAACAGCGACGGTGATTTAATGTAAATATCCATCTAACTTGACGACAAGTTAGTTGTTTGGCGGTAGATTTTCATCTCTAGTGTGGTAGCTAATCAGCCGAGTACTAAAAAGTACCCTATTACAATGCTATGGTTTCCTCACGATGTTTTCTTTCACTGGCAGCTCAAGCTTATTGTTGGGGTTTGAACCCACGCCCATCGTCGTGTGAACCGACCGCGCTAACCACTGAGCTATCATCACTACATCAACTACTTCTACTGCATATATGTTAATTAACGATTACATCTTTTAATAATAAGGAACTTGCTTAACAAATACAATATCTATAGCTTTAAACGAGCAATTCTTGTATATATATATATATATATATATATATATATATATATATATTCTGAATCTCGGAAACGGCTCTAACGATTTTCATGAAACTTTGGCTAAAAATCGATCTAGCTAGGTTTCATTTTCAGAAAACGTCGTTTTATCCGTGTTTTCAGCCGAGCAATGCTCGGTCAACCAGGTACTTTTATTAATAACACCAATGTTACAAGTCAATTCCGTAACATCATTTCAAATATATCATTAAAAGAGTTTAAAAACACTGATTACATGTCAATGATTTAAAAAAAAAAAAATATAATAAAATTATATTTTTCCTAAATAAACGATTATATTATTCCTATATAGGCGTCTACCTTGTTGTAATTCTAGCTTAAACCGTAAAATAAATAGTATATGGAGTGGTGATGAAAAAGGGCTAAATTCTTTCTCACCACGGGCGGTGCGGTGGCTCCTGGATATCCCCGGTATTAAATAATATTTTTGCGGGTGCGGGGAAAGACGGAGAGAAACTGAAGGCCAGGGTTCGTGTTCCTTGTAAGAAATTATGTAGACTGTACATACCAATCCAGCGTCCAGAGGTCGGAGTGGGCGGCGCGGCCAGCGCTGCGTGCGCAGGTCCACAATTCCTCACAAACTATAGGCACAGTTTCCGTGATCCGTATTTACACTCGCGAGTAGGGTTAGGTCCCTTTTTGGAAGGTCTCGTGAACTGATTGACGTTAATTTTAGAAGCGTTGTGCGGTGTCGATGCGGCGGTGGTTAGACACGTGGAAGGCCTTTGCGAGGTTGCTTCTCGCTAACTAGCGGCGGGTGGCGCCACACTCGAGCGTGAATTGACATGTTTGCAGTCTAACACAATTTAAGAAAAAGAACCATGAACTAATTCCAGCCTACCTATTATACATATATCGCACAGCCAGAAGCTCCAAAAAGCGATACAACTTCATGGTCGACATTCTAAAAACTCGAACTAAACGGTACGAATCTACCTCCATTGTACGAACCGCTAAACAATGGAATTTGCTGCCCGAGTGGGTGTTCCCTGATATATACAATCTGGGTGCTTTCAAGTCGCGAGTGAATCGGTTTCTAGGCGAGCGTGCTCCACCATAGACCGCGTCTTCGCTTAACATCAGGCGAGTTGGAGGTCAAACGCAAGCCTATTTGTAATTTAAAAAATCAGCGAGTTCGTGATCATGGCCGTGTGTGAACACGTATTCATTTTTGTACACTAGGAAGTCTTTCGGATTTCCATGTTTCAAGTTCTCACTCGAAGTAACGAATTCTTTGATCCTTTAGCTATCGAGTGGCGTAATTACATGTCGGATGTAGATGATACATATGTAATATATGTAACCAAAATATCTCCCGACTTTTGTTATCATCAGTTTTCTGAATTGCCTTCCACTATGAAAACAAATTTGAAGGCGACAAAAATAATCAATTTCACTATCCCACAACCTGAGCATTTTTGTGGTACACTTTACTGAAAAACTAACACGCCTTTAGATTTGTGTTTTAACATAGTAATTTAACTTCATAGCTAGATGTGTTATCAGTCAAACAAAAAATTATAACCATTAAACAAAATTACATTAACTATTTTGTATTCGTTGGATAGAATAACGCTAGAAAACCAAAGATTTAACATCGCTACAACAGAACTAAACTCAATTTAAATAAAAACTGTCATAAAAATGATTACCAGTTAGAAAAACTACGCGAGCCCTCACAAAGCTCAGCTTTTGGCTAGTAATTAAGTAATAAAAGTAAAAAAATCGATTACTTAAAACAAAAATAATATTGTTTTTTTTTTTTATTTGACATAAACGATACAGCAACTACAAACTATATACGTATAATATATATGTGTCGTGTTTCTCTAACAATCTTCGTAGCGTTTTCTCGTCCGAATTACCTCAGTACCTCAAGTCGAAGGTCTTCGACCAGTGTGTGTTACCGGTGATGACTTATGGTGCTGAAACGTGGTCTCCGACTATGTGCCTTCTTAGCTTAAAGCTAAAAGCTTAAAGTCGCACAACGAGCTATGGAGAGGGCTATACTCGGAGTTTCCCTACGAGATCGAATCAGAAATGAGGAGATCCGTAGACGAACTAAAGTAACCATAGCTCAACGGATTAGCAAGTTGAAGTGGCAGTGAGCAGGGCTCAAAGCACGCAGAACTGATGGCCGATGGGGCTGCAAAGTTCTGGAGTGGCGACCACGGACCGGCAAGCGCAGCGCCCACAAGGTGGACAGACGACCTAATAAAGACCGCAGGAACGCGCTGGATGCGAGCCGCTTCCAACCGGTCTTTATGGAAGTTAATAGAGGGCCTAGTAGACGGCCTACGGCTGAGATGATGATGATATTTCGCGACACAATAATGAAATAAAAAACAGTGAACAAAACCAACGAATGTACAAAAATATATTATCAACTATCCTACTTAATTATATCGTGCAGTTACTTCGATATTTATTGTCACCGCGCAATAGATATGTATTTGAATGCGTTTATGCATAAATGAGTAACGTTATTAGCTAAAAGGACTTCATTTTTATTGTGCAGAACACTCAAAATGCGAGTTGCGATTCGCACTTCACCGGTATTTTTGTCTTTTCTAGGCATTCCCGTCATCAGAGTCAAGATTACGGAACGCGCTCGAAAGGGCATCGATTACAAAGTTATCGAAAATAAATTCCACTGCCTTAGATGTCCTGAAATAGCAAAGAATTACTATGTCTACATGCATCATATAAGGAGTGTCCACTTCAATAAGGCAAAATATAGATGTCCAATATGCTACGACAAAAGCCGGAGTATTACCTTACTCGTAAAACATAAACTAGACAAACACGGCATAGATCAAAGGTTCAAATGTAACGCTTGTAACAAATCTTTCTATGACAGCAGTGCGTTAAAAAAGCACATGAACGTTTACCATATGTTAGGCGAAAAGTTAAAATGTACAAAATGCGATTTCGAATCATTTAATAAATACTGCTATAATATCCATCTGAGCACGACACATACAACTGAGAAGAATCATATATGTCAATACTGCCAGAAAGCATTCAGGAGTCGAAGATCGATAATACAACACGAGAAGATACACACTGGAGACAAGAGGAAACTGTGCACAGAATGCGGGAATGCGTACATAGATAGAACCAGCTTGAAATATCACATGACCAGGCACCATCCTGGGGTTCTCTTCTAAACTTTCTGGTTCGGTATATAAAGAGAGAAAATACTCGTACTTAACTGATTCCAAAACCATTTCGAAATATTACATTCCTGTACATAATTTTTACGTTTAAAACTCTTTAAACTATGAGATGGGGTTTATCTATCTAATACCTTTAAACGAGCAATTCTTGTATATATATATCACATCACACATCATCAGCCATAGGACGTCCACTGCTGGACATAGGCCTCCTCCTGGGGGGGTTTTGCCAATACTCGCCACGCTTGGCAGGCGGGTTGGCGAGCGCAGTTAGGTGTGATTGTACAAGGAAGACGCTGCTGCCCATCTTCCGGATTACATCCCTTAGCCGAATCTTACGGCAACCACGGGTAGAGAGGGTGGGGTACTATTCTTACGCCGGCACCACCACGGCTACATATAAATATATAATCTGAATATCGGAAACGGCTTCAACGATTTTCATGAAATTTAGTATGCAGGGGGTTTCTGGGGCGATAAATCGATCTAGCTAGGTTTCATTTTTAGAAAACGTCGTTTTATCCGTGCTTTCACCCGAACAAAGCTCGGTCATCCAGGTACTAGTTTTAAAATGTCACAATATCTGTAATAGGTGTATATATATTTTTGCGTGGTGGTAGGGTACTTTCTAGTACTCGGCTGGCTAGCTACCACCCTCAAGTTGAAAATCTGCCGCCAAGCATCTAACGGTGTGTTCCGGTAGCCTCACTTGAGAGCCAGTTCTATTCCAGGCTAGGTGTGCTTTACCATCTTCGACCACACCGTCACTTAACATCAGGTGAGTTGTGGTCAAACACCTAGCCTGTCAGCTATAAAAAAAAAAAAAAAAAAAAAAAAAAAATAGGTAGCATTTTTGTAACCGGGAGAATAGCATACCCGTTAATGAATTTGCACTCTGTACTTAATTCTGTATTAGTATTTGGGCGACGGGGCTTTGCTCGGTGTATACACAATTTAAAACTCGGAAAATCACATTTTCCTAGAGGTGAGACTCGGCTAGATCGATGTTTCGGCCTCGAAAATCCTTGCATTTTTTCTGCCCACTCTCTGAGCCCCCAGTTCAAGATGCGACGGCAAGCGCTCAAAAATCGACAAAGGATACATTCATAACGTTAGAATATGTTCCAAAACCAACTGGGTGTTTTAAAATCTAATGAATAATCGATAGAGCAACGTGCGCTGGATGCTAGGCGCTTTGTTAAACAAGCTTTCGGGGCAGGTGCCACGTTTTGAAACCCAACCTCCCCCCCCCCCCTAGATCCAGGGCTGTTTGAAGTAACGAGAACGGATAAAATAGATCAAAACTAAAAAATAATCTCAATATAAATTACTTATTGACTAGTTTACTCGCTTTTAGGAAAAAGCTTAATGATTGTATTATAGTCTTTATATAAGTACTAGCTGTGCCCCGCGGTTTCACCCGTGCTAGATGCCTACGTCATAGTAGCTTTATGCATGCAAACTCTCAGTCCGATCGGTTTAATATTGTCAAAGTTTCATACAAACTTTCATCCCCTATTTCATCCCCTTGAAGGTAAAATTACTCAAAAGCCTTTCTTAGCGGATGCCTACGTCATAACATCGACCTGCATGCCAAATTTCAGCCCGATCCGTCCAGTGGTTTGGGCTGTGCGTTGATAGATCACTATGTCAGTCGGTCAGTCAATCAGTCACCTTTGAGTTATATATATTTAGATTACAAATTACAATAGTACATTAAAATACAAAATCCTAACAAGGTATCTCGTATCACAAAGTTTACGTTTAGCACAATTGAACTTTTCCCTCATAAATAATATATCATGCACTTGAAGTAAAGAGAACGGACGAACTAACAAGATAAAAATCTTATACGATCAATTGAATTTGTAATTGGACTTCTGGTAACAAACACGATGTTCATTGAACTAATGAGACACGAAGTTTGACTAGTGCCTTATAGCCAATGGCTGATAATTAACATTGTGAATATAGATACGTAAGAACAGAGACAGATCATCAACAGATATCAGATAAAGAAAAATACATATTTTATTGATTATACTAAGTTTTGTAGCGATGATAGCTCAATGGTTAGCGCGGTCGGTTCAATCTCCAACAATGAGCTTGAGCTGCCGGTAAAGAAAAACATTGTGAGGAAATCATAGCGTGGTGGTAGGGTACTTTCTGGTACTCAATTGGCTAGCTACCACCTTCAAGTTGAAAATCTGCCGCCAAGCACCTGACGGTGTGTTCCGGCAGCTTCACTTGAGAGTCAGTTCCATTCTAGGCTAGGTGTGCTTTACCATCTTCAACCACACCGTCACTCAACATCAGATGAGCTGTGGTCAAAATAAATCTAGATTTTCAAGCATCGTCAACTCGGTCAAACAAAGTCTCTTTTACTTTGGAAACTGACGTGATTTCCTACCCCCGCGGCCGCGCTTCTTTGCGTGCGAAGCGTGCAGTGGCCCGCAGTGCGATGCAAGACGAAGCCGCGCGTGCGTTGCACTAACTTTGTCTCCATGATGAAGGCCACCGGACGTGGCTGAAACTATAGTCCTTTAATTAATCGTGAGTAATCCCTAACGTGACTATACGTCCCATTTTGAACGGGACTGTCTCTATTTTCACTTCACTGTCCCGATGTCCCTAAAGAAAACTTTGAGATGCGAAATTGTCCCATTTTAGAGACTGATATCAAAATATACAAAAGACAATCAAAGTCTAAACTTACAAGAAATTTTAGCGAAAAGTGACAGATAGGAAACGTCTAAACATTTCGTAAGATACTCGTCAGATGTGTGTTCAATATTTCCACGCCAACAATCTGAATGATGCAAACTTTAGCATTTTGATATTTGGTGTCTGCTTGAAACAAACGCACTCGTGGAACAAGTATTGTCTTTAAAGAGTAAATTAGACATCTGATAAACCTCAGTTGCAGATATCAAATACCATATTGATAAGGAAAGATAAAATTACTGACTGTCGCTATAATTTTGAAAGTGTCCCGTAAATTGTTACGTTAGTCACAAGGTATTTCGTACTCAAGTAAGCTTGGTTATGAAGCACCGGTGTTAGGTGCATTCCAAACGGAAGCGAGAAAGCGGATAAGTGAATCGCGGGCCCCCAGAATGTGAATGTTCTTTAATTTTTATAATTTAGTTTTGATAATTTCTACTGCTGAAAATTGATCTGTTTTATGCCTGAATCTTATTTATTATTACTAAAGGTTTTTTTACCGATGATTCTTGTTTTTTTGATCATTCATAAGCACACAGATCGATAAATTCTTCTAGTATTGTATTAATGAATGAATGATTTTATTTGTCCGTGAAACTAGTTACGTATATAGATTTTATCGCAGTTAATATACTGCCACCAACTTAGCTGTTCAGGTGGGCAAACTTGGAACTACGGCCGCGTTAGCCGCCATTTTGACAACGTCATTCCGCTGTCAGTTTCTGTCTAGTGTGAGTGCCTCGTGTTTATTGTTCGATTTCATTGTGAAAGGTGCGAATAAAATGCCAAAACCTCTCAAAAGTGATGCGCAGCAAATTATTCTAAAAGTTTTATTTTATATGAAAGAAGAGAAAACGCCTCCAAGCTCCAATAATAGTATTTGAAAAGCTGAATCAACGCGTTGCTACTGCGACAGGTCAGTGCTGCCAGATTCGAGAAAATAAAATCGCCTAGTATAATGAACATAGTATATACAATTATATTTTTTTTAACTTAAATGTTATGTTAAAATTTATTTTTTATGTAAATGTAAACGAACAAATCGTTCTCCTGATGGCAAGAGGTAACGCAGCCATACACAGAACTTTGAGTGACAAAACAAGGTCCAGGGAATCGCTGCTTTTGGCTTGCTTTGCTTCATTACTTTGAGACATCAGATGGTTAGGTTCTTCTCAGTATAATTAGTTACATCTAAAATCTACATGGAAACGTTAAAACAAATACATGGATTGTATAAAAATTGTAAGTTTAGACATTTTATATGTTTAGAAAGTAACTGAAAACGTCAAGCTTGTTGAAGATTCTGAAGATACTTAATAATGAAGATATTATTATAATTTTATTTATTTAATATTTTATTACAATTTTCTTAAGCAAACAACACACACAATTAAATCTCGCCGAGGTTTGTGTCTTGATGGATCCTCTTGAATTTCAATTAACAATATTATTATAAAATAAAAAACCTATAATATTTGATTATCATAAAATAAAATCTGAAGAATTTAAAAAAATCTATAACCCGACTGCAAATAAACTAGCTATTAAAGGAAAAAAACTTTTTTAACAAATTTATTATTCCTAATTCAATTTAAACTTATAACTTTTACATATATTTGTAATCCTCTTTTAATTGCCTCTTTATACGCTAATTGATAGGTTTGGTATTTTTTTTTTTGATTAACGTATTAATATTTTGCGCCAAAAATCCACTATCTTGATTTTTATATTATACTAATAAGGACTCTTGGGTTATTGAGAGGAATCTAACGTTACCCTAAATGTCGTAATACATTCGGCCGTTTGGAAGATACGAGGTTAGAAAGAAATTTACATCCACACAAGATAAGGTAATAAGGGCTCGAATGGCCGTGATGCAAGCCCACACTTGGCGTACATAAGTCATCGCTCACGTCAATTGTTGTTCTATGGAACTATTGAAAATGTGGATCTTTTTCTGTCTTTTTAGGCATATCTGTCATCAAAATCAAGAGTGGACTGCGCGCAAAAAGAGACATCGATTTCAAGGAGACCGAAGATATATTAGAATGCCTACGTTGCCACGTAATATCCAATAGAAAACATGAAATTTTAAACCATATCAAAATTGTTCACTTCAACAAGGCAAAATTCAAATGTCCGGTATGCTACGAACCATTTTGGACATTGGGTGATGTTGTCAAACATAAACTAGAAGAACACGATATAGACGATAGATACAAATGTAAAGCTTGTGATAAAAGCTATTATGATAGTCAAGCACTGAGACTTCATACTGAAAGTTTTCATATGCTTGGCGACAAGCTGAAATGCAAAGAATGCAGTTTCGAAACATACAGTAGAGTAAGTTTTTCGAAGCACAAGATAATGCATTCTTCTGAGAAGAAACATATATGCCAGTATTGCCAGAAGGCGTTTAAGAGGCGAACTACAATGGTACAACATGAGAGAATACATACAGGAGATAAAAGACAGGTTTGCGTTGAATGTGGCGAAGCATTCGTTGAGAGAACAAGCTTAAAATATCACATGAAAAGGCATCACCCAGGGATTGCTTTCTAAGAGGTCTTTTAGACCAAAATTTGTTCTGAAGCAAGACAAGTACAAAACAGGAATCCTATCTTCGCGAAACGCGAACCTATCTTCGTTTGCAGTGTCGATACGCAACGACAAACTCCACTTTCTTGATGCGTGCAGCCCATGAATGGAACTCATTGCTGGCTTCGTTGTTTCCTGTGAACATTTTGGACGTTTTTAAAGCTAGAGTGAAAAGATTTCTTCTAGATTAACGTACTCCATCTTCTCAACGTCGCTTTCCATCAGGCGATTTAGTGGACGAATTTCTCATTAAAAAACTAGATGCGTCGACGATATAGTCACCGTCGCGACGAATCTGGACCAGATTGGCACAAGACCGAGGCAGATGGTATCACAAGAGAGAGACACCCAGCCGTGAGATAAAGAAGGCTGCGGATGATGATGAATATTGTTACTAAATTAATTTAAGGCAGTTCGAATACGTGTGTTAAGTAAAGACCCAAGTCTGCGTGTTTTATCTTCGATCCTATCGTTCACCATCACGCCAGTTGGTCGTCAAATGCAAACTTGTACGACGGTACGTGTTACAATTTTAACAGAAAAAAATCGTGGTTCATTCACACGATCGTGTGTGTGAACACGTGTACATTTTTGAACACTAAGAAGTTCTTCATGTTCCCATGTTTCAAATTCTCACTTGACGTAACGAATCTTTGACCCTTCGAGTGGTGTAATTACATTTTGTATGTGGATGATATATATGTAGCTGTAGTTTTCTGAATTGCCTCCAGCTATGGAAACAGATTTGATGATGACAAAAAAAGGTACTGATTTTTTGTACTTATAAAAAAAAAATGTGCAGCTCACTGTACGTGCGAGTTTGATTCGCACTTGATCGGTATTTTTGTCTCTTTAATAATCAATAACTGATCTATAACTTAACTAAAAGCTAGTCTATCTTGATAATGACTTGGCAGGCTTTAGTAGGAGATCGTCTAGGTAGATACCACTGCAGTACCAGATATTCTGTCGCCAAGCAGTAGTGTGTAAATATTACTGTGTTCCGGTTTGAAGGGTACTGCAGCTAGTGTAATTACAGAACTGTTAGACTAACCATCGAATGTCTCAAAGTAATGAGTGCCAAAGCAGCGATGATCTGAACTTTATTTTGCTGCTTTACGCGTATTGCGTGGCAAGACGCGTACTAATTTTCCTATAAACTTAAATTACGATCTAAGTTAGCACCTAAATATATAGTATAATTAGATTTATAATTCACGAATGGGATTGTATTGCTTTATCATTAAAGGTGTCAGTAACAATTCTTCTTTGTTTTCGTCATCGCTCTTTCTACAAGTGTTCAAGTTCAAATCATTTAATCGCGTAAAATTATGGTTACATAAGGTCTTATGGTTATAATATAAGTACAACAGAATTTTGGCTTTAATAAGCATGCAAATATAAGCCGTGGTGGTGCCGGCGCAAGAATAGTACCCCACCCTCTCTACCCGTGGTTGCCGTAAGAGTCGGCTAAGTGATGTAATCCGGAAGATGGGCAGCAGCGTCTTCCTTGAACAATCACACCTAACTGCGCTCGCCAATCCGCCTGCCAAGCGTGGCGAGTATTGGCAATGTCCAGCAGTGTCCTATGGCTGATGATGTAAACATGCAAAAATATTAGAATACATAAATATTATAGGTACTTTTTTTTATTTTTTTCAAATGTATGTATTATAAGTATGTATTTACAAAGATAAAAAAGTATTTATGTATTCTATGCATCCATCACACAAGCTCTGCGTAGTTTGGGGTCAGATGGCGCTGTGTGTAATGTGTCCTACAATATTTATATATTGATTTAAATAGGTTTGCGTTTGACCGCCATCTCGCCTGATGTTAAGCGACAATGCGGTCTACAGTGGAGCACGCTCGCCTAGAAGAAACCGATTCACTCGCGACTTGAAGGCACCCAGATTGTATCGGGGAACACTCACTCGGGCAGCAAATTCCATTGTCTAGCGTTTCGTACAATGAAGGCATATTCGAACCGTTTAGGTCGAGTTTTTGGAATATAGAGCATAAAGCGGTGTCGCTTTTTAGAGCTTCTGGCTCTCCGATAGTAGAATGGGCAGGAGGGAATTAGGTCATGTAGATTTAAATCGCACATACCAGTGTATCCGGTAGAAAAAGGTGTTCAGGTTATCTAAAGCTAATAAGTCTTTTCTCGGGAATTGCGTTAGATTCTATAATAAAATCCCACTTGAGGTAACTAAAATGTCCTATAATAAATTCAAAGATTTTATAAAGCAGAGGTTAATTGACAAAGCCTACTATACTTGCATCCCCCTGGCCAAGTGACAATTGTAGTAAGCATAATGTGTTAAAATTTGTAACTGTAAACTGTATAAACTGTAACCTTAAATGAAAAGAAAGATCCACAAAAAAAAATGCCTTGCTGAGTTTGTTGCCGGAGTCTTCTCAGTTGAAGTGTAATTACGAGCCGGTGGTAGATTCAAACATGTAACTTAACGTTCATAAGTGCCTTACCAGGGCTTAAACTGAATAAATGACTTTTTGATTTTGATTTTGAAAACCGACAGACAAGCCACTTTGGGACGATGTTCAAGGCTTTGGAGGTTTTTCCCAATAACTAACTAACCACCTCGGTACGTTCGCGACTAAAGTATATAACCGGCTGTCGTAAGAAATCAGAGACTCGTATTCTAGGGTAGCCTATAAACATAAATAAAAAAACTGGGTTATCAAACAGGCATTATACAATTTCAAAGATTTCACTAAACTTAGAATGACACGAGTAGATAAGAAATAAACCATTTACAAATACTATCACTATCCCACAACCTGAGCATTTTTGTGGTACACTTTACTGGAAAACTATTACGCCTTTAGATTTGTGCTTTAACATAGTAATTTAACTTCATATCTAGATGTGTTACCTGTATTAAAAAAAAATTAACCATAAAAAAATTAACATTAACGATTTTCTGTTCATTGGATAGAATGTTATTGTATTACTAACGCCATCTGTTAGAAAACCAAAGAGTTACCATCGCTGCAACAGAACTAAACTCAATTTTAAAAAAACTCTTAAAAATTACGAGCCCTCACTAAGCTCAGCTTTTGACTAGTAAATACATATTGTATTTGAATATTATACAAAGACTTGACTGAATAAATAAACATATCAGATATACCTACTGCCGACAAGCAGTAAATTTATAAATACCGCTCTAATGGATGAACCAGGCGTTATCTTTCAAAGAATCGCGATTAGAATCAAGAGAAAGAAAGAAGAAGAAGGAGATTAATTCCTTCGACTCGTTTTAACAAGTTAAATTTTTAACTAATATTAATTGAAGCGAGTGGTTAGCGCAGTCGGTTCACGCGCCGAATGACGTGGATTCAAACCTTAAAAAAGAGTTGCCGGTGAAGAAAAACCACAACCATAGCATAGTGGTAGGATATTTTCTAGTACTCGGCTGGCTAGCTACCACCCTCAAGTTGAAAATCTGCCGACAAGCATCTAACGGTGTTCCGGCAGCCTCACTTGAGAGCCAGTTCCATCCAAGCTAGGTGTATTTACTATCTTCGCCCACACCGTCACTTATCATCAGATGAGCTGTGGATAAAGATATAGCTTGTCGACCATTAAAAAAAAACCATGGAGCCATGTTAATTTTTTTTTTTATTTGTACTGCCTCGCGGGATTATGTAAAGATTCTAACTATACCCCATACACCAAAATCTGTCCAAGTGTTTGACAGTTGTAATGGAATAAAGAAACACAGATACATGAACCCTAAAAACATCCAGCAGTCGTGGAAAAAAAATCTTTTATATAAATATATGGCGGAATGTACGAAGTACCTTTCAAAATGTTACCTTTTTTTCTGTCTTTTAGGCATATCACTCATCAAGATCAAGTTTGCAAAGAAGGTACGAAGAGACACAGATTACAAGGCGGTCGAAGACAAGTTTCAATGCCTGAGATGCCCCGTGGTAGCTAACTATAATTTCGCTATCGTCAGTCATATTAAAAGCGTTCACTTCAATACGGCGAAATACAAATGTCCGATTTGCTTTGACCTCTTTTGGTCAGTGGGAGGTGTCGTCAAACATAAGCTAGACGAACACGACATAGACGAGAGATTCAAATGTAAAGCTTGCGACAAGACATTCTGTGGGAAGCCTGCATTGACGCAACACGAAAATGGATTTCATATGCTAGGCGAAAAGTTTAAATGTGACATATGTAATTTTGAAACTTTTAACAAAACCACGTTTAGGAAACATCAGAAGTATATGCATACGTCCGAGAGGAACTTTATCTGTCAGTACTGTCAGAAGGCATTTAAAATGTTAAAATCGAAAACCCAACACGAGAAGATACACACTGGAGACAAGAGGAAAGTGTGCACAGAATGCGGAAAAGCGTTCGTGGAGAGAACCAGCTTGAAGTACCACATGAAGAGGCATCATCCAGAGATACCTTTTTAATGCTGATTACCTATTGCTGATAATTATAGCCTAGCAATTGCCTTGAAGCAATTTAAAATAGCGAAGCAATTGTTTTGATTCCAAATGCTTATTTCATTGTTTATCGCTATGTATTTAAATAATTGTAGTACCACATGAATAGGCACCATTCGGAGATTTAGTTTTATTGTATTCCGTCTAAGCTTGCTGATAGTTTTAGCTAAACAATTGAAAATAGCGATGCAATTGTTTAGATTCAAAATGGTTATTTAATGTATATTCGCTATTTCAAATTTAATTTTAGTACCACATGAAAAGGCATCATTCGAAGATTCACTTTTAATCCGTCTAAACTTCCTGATAATTTTAGCTAAACAATTGCTCTAAAGCAATTGTTTTGATTAAATATTATAATTTAATTGATTAATTATCGCTATTTTTAAACTTAATTGTAGTATCACATGAAGAGGCATCATTCGGAGATTCCCTTTTTTAATTTAATCCGATATTCTGATAGCTGCTAACAGCTGTGCGTTGATCGATCAGCCAATCAGTCACTCAGTTTCTTACTTTATATACATAGGTATATAAATTTAAACAAGTATACAAAAATGTACCCTTATATAAAATTTGTATAAACAGAACACGCACAATGTGTTCGAACTTCAAATTCAAAACATTTTAGCATAGGATTTTATTTGTAATAAAACAACTCAACATGTTGAGCTGTTTTATTTGTAATAAAACAACTCAACATGTTGAGCACCCTTGAGCATACAATAAAATCTCTAAATACAGAAGTCTATACAAATATAAAAGTCAATTGTGCGATTAATTGTAATAGAATGTCAATAAAATTAATGTCAAAATATTATTCAAAATATCAATTCAATATATTCCTTAATCGTAGTTTTTTTTTAATAGTAAAATAATAAGACGAGCGAGACGCTCTCCTGACGTTAAAAGATAACACCTGTCCATGACCATTGCAGCGATATATAGAACTTTGAGTAACGAAACAAAGTGCAGACATCGCTGCTTTTGCGCTCATTACTGTCCTGTAATTTCGTTAGTTACACCACCCTTCAAACTGGAACACAGTTTACACACTAAGTACTGCTTAGCGGCAGAGGTGATTAAAATGTACCACTGAAAAATATTACCCATTCTTTTTCTTGTCTTTTAGGAGTATCAGTCATCAAGATCCAGTTTGCGAAACAGATAAGGAGAGACATTGATTACAAGCCGATCGAAGGCAAACTCCAATGCCTCCGATGCAATATCGTAGTCAAGAAAACTTTCTCTATTATAAAGCATGTCGCAAATATTCACTTCCACACGGCAAAATATAAATGCCCAATTTGCTTTGACCCCTTCTTATCCATAGCAGAACTTGTCAAACATAAATTTGACGAACACAACGTAGATCAGAGATTCAAATGTAACGCATGCGTTAAAACTTTCTATGAAAAGCTTTCGTTAACCCAACATGTGAAGAGTTTTCATATGCTAGGTGGCAAATCGAAATGTGAAAAATGTAATTTTGAAACTTACAATAAGAACAGCTATAACAAGCACATGAGATATATGCACACGTCGGAAAGGAATCATAAATGCCAATATTGTCAAAAGACGTTTAAGACACGGTATGCGAAGACAAGACACGAGATGATCCATACAGGAGACAAGAGGTACGTTTGCGGTGAATGCGGAGAAGCATTCGTGGAGAGAACGAGCTTGAAGTACCACTTGAATCGACATCATCCAGGGATGGATGTCGCCATTATACACAAGAGCAGTTCAGATTCTTTATAAAATACTAGCTGTGCCCCGCGGTTTCACCCGCGCTAGATGCCTACGTCATAGTAGCTTTATGCATGCAAAGTCTCAGCCCGATCGGTTTAAAATTGACAAAGTTTCATACAAACTTTCATCCCCTATTTTATCCCCTTGGGGGTAGAATTAATCAAAATCCTTTCTTAGCGGATGCCTACGTCGTAACATCTACCTGCATGCCAAATTTCAGCCCGATCCGTCCAGTGGTTTGGGCTGTGCGTTGATAGATCACTATGTCAGTCAGTCAGTCAGTCACCTTTGAGTTATATATATTTAGAAGAAGATTAACGCAAATAATTACACAATCTATAAATCCCACTTAATATTATAAATCTGAAAGTTTGGATGGATGGATGAATGGATGTTTGTTACTCAATCACGCCAGAACGGCTGAACGGATCTGGATAAAATTTTGCATGTAGATACATTAGGCCCTGGAATAGAACATAGGATACTTTTCATCATCGTCCATCACCACGCGAGTAAAGCCGAGGGGCGCAGCTAGTACAACGTATTTTCACAATCCAACAATTTCGTTGAAATAGTTTTTGTGTATATTTCTGAGCTCAATCATGTACGATTTAAACCAATAGGCACACAAACCTTCCAGTAGTCGGACTTGTATGAATGGGTTGTCAGCAGTGGGAAGTGTGAAATATACTTTCTGCAATTTCGTTCTCTTTTCACTCAAACAAAGTGAGCAGAAGTCAATTACGGGTTGGGGGGCGGGGAACTGACTGTTTGACTATAGACTTACACCTTCAATAATTTTCCAGTTTGTATTGTAATTATTTTAAGTGATTAAATTTTGTGATGAATGTTTGTAATGTAGTTAATATTTTAATAATATTAATAAAATCAAATTTGACTAACTCTTTTGTTTTTTGTTTTGATTGACACATTTAAAAGTGAATCCTTGAGGACTTTAGAACTCTGCCTCATTAAGACGCCATGGCGACGTCGCTATTGAATGTATGGTACCTAACTCACTTGGTTTGGCAACGTCGCCCAGTTGGAAGCGTGGCCACAAGCTACAGCTCCCTACGTGGCGTCTGGATACTCTGGCGGCCTGGCGACGTTGCCACTATAATGTACACGGTAAACTGAACCTCGCTCACTCAGTCGCCAGTAAAAAAAATACCACTTCGGCTTCGATCTGATATAAAAGTTCGACCGATAGTTTCTTTTTTCTTTCCTTTTCCAGTTTTCTGCGACGTAGATAATAAAGAAGTGCTATTTCTTCTACATGCATTCCTGACGACGTAAACGAACTGACTGTCGAGACGCCATGGCCACTCGACTTGGCGACCTTCGGATGTTAGAAGTAGCCAAGCCTGCGCAGCTGGCGACGTCGCCATGGCGTCTTAATATGGCAGAGCTCTTACGCCAACCAAGAGAAACAAATTACTATTCTCATGAAACACTTAAACGTGTAGTGCTTTCAATTTCAAGACTAAATGTAGGTACTATAGCAAAACATATCCCATCGCTAAGAACACAAAGTATAACCTCTATTGAATTCAATATTCTTCAATAACTATTTTACATTAACAATCCCACTAATATTATAAATGTGAAAGTTAGGATGGATGGATGTTTGTTACTCAATCACGCCAGAACGGCTGAGCGGATCTGGATGAAATTTTGCATTTAGATACTTTAGGCCAGGGGTTCCCAAACTTATTTTGTCTACTGCCCACTTTGAGAATAAATTATTTTTTAGCGCCCCCATTTTTTCACCTACTTAAAGCTATGTTTGAGCAATCTCTTAACTGATATTAGTTGATGTTCACAAGTTGTAGTTGAGAGACGAGAGCTCATGCAGACGGTGTCTAAGAGGCCTCCTAGCTAAATGAAATTACAAATCACCCCCCAAGCCTCTACACAACGCCCCCATTTTTTTCTGGGTCTCTTACTGCCCCCCTTTAGGCAGCGCCCACAAGGGGGCGTTATCGCCCACTTTGCGAAAGGCTGCTTTAGGCCCTGGAATAAAACATAGAATACTTTTCATCATCATCATCCAACACCAAGCGGGTAAAACCGCGGGGTGCAGCTAATTATTACAATCTGCCGGACTCCGGACGAGGAATTCCGTTAACCGGAGGTGACCTCTTCCTGCCGTACACAACTATTTTCTAACAACAAACATGCATACAATTAGGCAGGTAGGCTGACAGCGGCGATCGGTCGCGACACGATTCTGTCGGTACACGATGATAGCGAGATGATGAAACGAGGTTTTGTAGCGATGATAGCTCAGTGGTTAGCGCGGTCGGATCGCATGCCGAAGGGCGCGGGTTCAAACCCCAACAATGAGCTTGATTCTGCTGAAGGAAACCATAGCGTGGTGGTAGGGTACTTTCTAGTACTCGGCTGGCTAGCTACCACCCTCAAGCTGAAAATCTGCCGCCAAGCATCTAACGGTGTGTTCCGGCAGCCTCACTTGAGAGCCAGTTCTATTCCAGGCTAGGTGTGCTTCACCATCTTGGACCACATCGTCACTTAACATCAGGTGAGTTGTGGTCAAACACCTAGCCTGTCAGCGTTAAAAAAAAACACAGCGCAACCGGATCTTTACCGACTGACTGAATATACTACTTTACTCTTGAGCTGCCGAACCTTCGCGCCAATAGATACTATTGTTTTACTTGCAGTCATCATCATCATCACCAGCCATAGAACGTCCACTGCTGGACACAGGCCTTCTCCTGAGGGTGTTTTGCCAATACTCGCTACGCTTGGCAGGCGGGTTGGTGAGCGCAGTCAGGTTTGATTGTTCAAGGAAGACGCTGCTGCCCATCTTCCGGATTACATCCCTTAGCCGACTCTTACGGCAACCACGGGTAGAGAGGGTGGGGTACTATTTTTACGCCAGCACCACCACGGCAATTACTTGCAGTCCGCCCTAGAAATAAGATAAATAGATGTAGCGATGACAGGTCAGTGGTTAGCGCGGTCGATTCACACGCCGATGGGCGTGGGTTCAAACCCCAACAATGAGCTTGAGCTGTTGATGAAGGAAAACATCGTGAGGAAACCATAATATGGTAGTAGGGTATTTTCTAGTACTCGGCTGGCTAGGTATCACACGAAGGAAAAAAATCCGAAACCAAACGCTGTGATACGGTAGCATCATTTGAGAGCCAGCTCCCATTTCAGGCTATTTTACAATATTCGACCACACCTTCGCTATAAATCAGATCAGCTTAGATTAGATATCTGTTATTACTTTCCATTCTAAGGTTGTCTGTAAGAAATCGCTCTATGCGATAAGGCCGCCCTTGTACACCATTTATTTGTTATTCTATGCTGGTTTTGTTTTGTTATTTTCTTTCTCTTTTTTGTCTTTAAGTTTTGTATTTTATAGTATGTTTGGTGTATACATAATAAAGTTGTATTTTATTTAGAGGATTTGATCCCGGTTGATTTTTCTAGTCCCGGGATTTCGGGATTATCAATAGTTTATATAGTTAATACCGGGACCCCGGGATAGTCCGGGATTGTATTGGTAATAGAAAGTGGTAGCAAAAAGAAAGTAAAACATATCAAAATCAACCTTTTTGGTTTTTGTTGAATGGTGAGACTGTTATAAAAAAAATCTTCGGCAATTTTTGTCTATGTAACACCAGACTCGATTTCATGGTTAGTCATAATATAGTGAAAAAGAATTTGAATCAATATTGATTACCACGAAGTGCCACTAAAAAATTTTTTTTTCTTTTAGGCGTAGGTGCCATTAGAGTCACGTTTATAAGGACCGCGCGAAGGAATATCGATTACAAGGCGATCGAAGATGGTTTCAAATGTCTCAAATGTCCAGTGACAGCCAAGACTAAATCTACTATGGTAAATCATGTTAGAGCTGTCCACTTCAGAACAGCAAAATACAGGTGTCCAGATTGTTACGACCACTTTCTGAAACTGGCTGAACTCATTAAACATAAATTAGACGTACATAAAATAGACGAGAGATTCATATGTAAAGCTTGTGACAAATCTTTTTATGACAAAAATTCTTTGACTCTACATAAAAAAGGTTTTCATATGTTAGGCGACCAATATAAATGCAAAATTTGTAAGTTTGCAACGTACAATAAAAACAGCTTTAGCAGTCACATAAAATATATACACACATCAGAAAGGAATTATAAGTGTCAATACTGCCAGAAGGCTTTTAAGGCACCGTATGCGAAGACAAGACACGAAATGATCCACACAGGAGACAAGAGGCACGTTTGTGCTGAATGCAAGGAAGCATTCGTGGAGAGAACAAGCTTGAAATATCACATGAAAAGACATCACCCAGAAGTAACCTTTTAATTTAATTTTATTTGTACAAATACAAATGTTTTATTGATAACACCATCGTTACAGGTAATTTTTCCATTCATATTTAAAAATAGACTAGCAAAAAGCTGAGCTTTGTGAGGGTTTGCGTAGTTTTTCTAACGGGTAATAATTTTTAAGATGGTTGTTATATTTTTACAACCTGATTCTAGTGGCGTCATCTAGTATTAAGTAGATTAACTACGATGTATTTGAGTATTGAGTTTAGTTCTGTTGCAGCGATGTTAACTCTTTGGTTTTCTAACAGATGGCGTTAGTAGTACAATAACATTCTATCCAATGAATACAAAATTGTTAATGTTTATTTTTTTAATGGTTATAATATTATATTTTTTTGACAGATAACACATCTAGATATGAAGTTAAATTACTATGTTAAGGCACAAATCTATAGGCGTGATAGTTTTTCAGTAAAGTGTACCACAAAAGTGCTAAGGTTGTGGAATAGTGATAACATCAAAAATGTCAAAATCATAACATGTAGGTATGTAATAATAATAATATGTGAGAATTTGTTGAAGATTGTCACCTAACTAGTGCTAATTCAATCAATCACACACACATACATACAACACACATGCGCACACACATACACACACTCCACTATCACCCAATATCTCATGTTACGCATAATTTTTCAGATTACAAATATTGTTACCAATCGCACCGTAGTACTTTGTTCACTTTTTAATTTAGTAAGCGCATCTATGTATTTGGCCCCTGCGATACAGGTTCTCCTAGTGCAGGGTCCACTAGTAATATTGTAACTCCTAATACGCTTACATACCTACATAGCATATAAATCTACAATGTTTAATTCTAAGGTTCCATGTACGTTTTTAAAAATAAATTTGTATTTGTATTATTTTATATGTCAAATATAAAATATGTCAATATGATTAAATGACAATAAAAAAAATATTAGTTTTTTTTTATGGTTGACAGGCTAGGTGTTTGACTACAGCTCACCTGATTTTAAGTGACGCTGTGGTCGAAGATGGTAAAGCACACTTAGCCTGGAATGGTACTGGCTCTCGAGTGAGGCTGCCGGAGCACACCGTTAGATGCTTGGCGGCATATTTTCAGGGTGGTAGCTAGTCAGCCGAGTACTAGAAAGTACCCTACCACCATGCTATGGTTTCCTCACGATGTTTTCCTTCACCGGCAGCTCAAGCTCATTGTTGGGGTTTGAACCCACGCCCTTCGGCATGCGAACCGACCTCGCTAACTACTGAGCTATCATCGCTACAAAGTACTACTAGTAATTCAATAATCTGTTATTTTTTTAATAATCCTCAAAGTCATAAAACAAGGTGTCTTGAAGCCTTGCTTCTGACTTGACGAGCCGGTGAGACGACGCGCGGCGTTACTAGTTGGTCTTTCTTCTTATTACTGCGAACATCCAACGTTTATTTTAAGTTTATTTAGAAACACCAACAGAGCACGCATTAAATAATAGTACCTGGATGACCGAGCTTTGCTCGGCTGAAAACACGTATAAAATAACGTTTTCTAAAAATGAAACCTAGCTAGATCGATTTATCGCCCCCGAAATACTAAATTTCATGAAATTCGTTGGAGCCGTTTCCGAGATTCAGTTAATATATATACATATATACAAGAATTGCTCGTTTAAAGATATAGATAGATAGATTATAGTATAACTCCTCATTTTATATACTAACTTAGTTCTGACATATGGGTGACGACTCTAAAACAAGAAAAAAAAAACAATGACAGCAGTATGTCACATACTGTTTTATAACTTACTATTATCACTAATAAATGTCAACAAATTATATTTGCCGAACATGTAGGCATTAAGCTTTCACGCTGAACATGCCATACATTGTCTGGTTAAGTATTTGATAAGTTTATTCTTGTATATTAATTGAAATTTGATTAACAAACAATAAAATTTAACATATATATATTTTTAATAAACAAATTGTATGAAAAGTTTTAGTGTCATTACATTACTTACATCTCTATTTTCAATTGATTAAATATATGCTACCACAATCACGATCAATGCATGATGATAAATTGCCTTAGTCGTCGGTCGCGTCAATTACCGCAGTATGAGATATTTTGCTGCGAAGCAGTAGTGTGTAAATATCACTGTGTACCAGTGTGCAGCAAAATTACAGGGCAATTGAGATTAAACATTCAATGTCTTAAAGTAATAAGCGCCGATACGGCGATGCCGTGGATTTTATTTTACCACTTCAGTTATGGATATCGCTGCAATGGTCATAGACAGGTGTTATCTCTTAACATCAGGAGAGCCTCTCGTTCGTCTCATTACTGTTACATTAAAAAAAACTGTTTTGTTTCTACGTTTCGCATCCGTATAGCCAAGTAATGGAACAAGCTTCTAGATTTTTTCAAGGTCAGAGTGAATAGGTATCATGTAAGTCCGTGTGCTTTATCTTCGACCACATCATCGCTTACCATCAAGCGAGCTTATAATGAGACTGTTATAAAAAAAATCTTCGGCAATTTTTGTTTATGTAACACCAGACTCGATTTCATGGTTAGTCATAATATAGTGAAAAAGAATTTGAATCAATATTGATTAACCACGAAGTGCCACTAAAAAAAATTTTTCTTTCTTTTAGGCGTAGCTGCCATTAGAGTCACGTTTATAAGGACCGCGCGAAGGAATATCGATTACAAGGCGATCGAAGATGGTTTCAAGTGTCTCAAATGTCCAGTGACAGCCAAGACCAAAACTACTATGGTAAATCATGTTAGAGCTGTCCACTTCAAAACAGCAAAATACAGGTGTCCAGATTGTTACGACCACTTTCTGAAACTGGCTGAACTCGTTAAACATAAATTAGACGTACATAAAATAGACGAGAGATTCATATGTAAAGCTTGCGACAAATCTTTTTGTGACAAAAAATCTTTGATACGACATAAAAAAAGTTTTCATATGTTAGGCGAGCAATATAAATGCAAAATTTGTAAGTTTGCAACGTACAATAGAAACAGCTTTGGCAGTCACATAAAATATATGCACACGTCAGAAAGAAATTATAAGTGTCAATACTGCCAGAAGGCTTTTAAGGTACCGTATGCGAAGAAAAGGCACGAAATGATCCATACAGGAGACAAGAGGCACGTTTGTGCTGAATGCAAGGAAGCATTCGTGGAGAGAACAAGCTTGAAATATCACATGAAAAGACATCACCCAGAAGTAACCTTTTAATTTAATTTTATTTGTACAAATACAAATGTTTTATTGATAACACCATCGTTACAGGTAATTTTTCCATTCATATTTAAAAATAGACTAGCAAAAAGCTGAGCTTTGTGAGGGCTCGCGTAGTTTTTCTAACGGGTAATAATTTTTAAGATGGTTGTTATATTTTTACAACCTGATTCTAGTGGCGTCATCTAGTATTAAGTAGATTAACTACGATGTATTTGAGTATTGAGTTTAGTTCTGTTGCAGCGATGTTAACTCTTTGGTTTTCTAACAGATGGCGTTAGTAGTACAATAACATTCTATCCAATGAATATAAAATTGTTAATGTTTATTATTTTAAAGGTAATTTTTTTTTGATAGATAACACATCTAGATATGAAGTTAAATTACTATGTTAAAGCACAAATCTATAGGCGTGACAGTTTTTCAGTAAAGTGTACCACAAAAGTGCTCAGATTGTGGAATAGTGTTAGGACTCGCTTCGCTCGCTCTGATAACATTAAAAATGTCAAAATCATAACATGTAGGTATGTAATAATAATAATATGTAAGAATTTGTTAAAGATTGTCAGCTAACTAGTGCTAATTCAATCAATCACACAGACATACATACGTTGCAGCGATGTTAACTCTTTGGTTTTCTAACAGATGGCGTTAGTAGTACAATAACATTCTATCCAATGAATACAAAATTGTTAATGTTTATTATTTTAATGGTTATATTTTTTTATAGATAACACATCTAGTTATTAAGTTAAATTACTATGTTAAGGCACAAATCTATAGGCGTGATAGTTTTTCATTAAAGTGTACCACAAAAGTGCTCAGGTTGTGGAATAGTGTTAGGACTCGCTTCGCTCGCCCTGATAACACTAAAAATGTCAAACATTTAGGTATGTAATAATAATAATATGTGAGAATTTGTTAAAGATTGTCACCTAACTAGTGCTAATTCGATCAATCACACACATATACATACAACACACACGCACACACACACACACACGCGCGCACATACACACACACACACACACACACTACACTATCACCTAATATCTCATGTTACGCTTAATTTTTCAGATTACAAATATTGTTACCAATCGCACCGTAGTACTTTGTTCACTTTTTAATTTAGTAAGCGCATCTATGTATTTGGCCCCTGCGATACAGGTTCTCCTAGTGCAGGGTCCACTAGTAATATTGTAACTCCTAATACGCTTACATACCTACATAGCATATAAATCTACAATGTTTAATTCTAAGGTTCCATGAACGTTTTTAAAAATAAATTTGTATTCGTTTTATACTAAATGTCAAATATAAAATATGTCACTATCATTAAACGACAATAAATTTTTTTTATTTTTTTTATAGTTGATAGGCTAGGGTGTTTGACCACACCACTCGCCTGATTTTAAGTGACGCTGAGGTCGAAGACGGTAAAGCACACCTAGCTTGGAATGGTACTAGCTCTCAAGTGAGGCTGCCGGAACACACCGTTAGATGCTTGGCGGCAGATTTTCAACTTGAGGTTGGTAGCTAGCCAGCCGAGTACTAGAAAGTACCCTACCACCACGCTATGGTTTCCTCACGACGTTTTCCTTCACCGGCAGCTCAAGCTCAATGTTGGGGTTTGAACCCACGCCTTTCGGCATGCGAACCGACCTCGCTAACCACTGAACTATCATCGCTACAAAGTTACTAGTAATTCAACAATCTGTTATTTTTTTAATAATCCTCAAAGTCATAAAACAAGGTGTCTTGAAGCCTTGCTTCTGACTTGACGAGCCGGTGAGACGACGCGCGGCGTTACTAGTTGGTCTTTCTTCTTATTACTGCGAACATCCAACGTTTATTTTAAGTTTATTTAGAAACACCAACAGAGCACGCATTAAATAATAGTACCTGGATGACCGAGCTTTGCTCGGCTGAAAACACGTATAAAATAACGTTTTCTAAAAATGAAACCTAGCTAGATCGATTTATCGCCCCCGAAACCCCCTGCATACTAAATTTCATAAAAATCGTTGGAGCCGTTTCCGAGATTCAAATTATAAATATACATGTAAACTCAAAACTCAAAACTCAAAGTGCTTTATTTCCTTTAGACCTTACAGGACTCTTGGACACGTCACACGTCACAAATTATAAACATACTTAAAACTAGGAAATAAAGTGATCACTTTGATCTTTCGTTCACTTCAATCTTTTTGAGGTAAAGTAAAGAAGCGAACAAGAAACCTTTACCTTGTTAGATTGTTAGTTTTCGAGTTGGAGCAAAACTCGTCCCAAGCTTTTTTATCGTCTAGATAATCTGATATTTTGTAGTAAGCCTTTTTACATAGGATATTTTTGACAATTTGTTTGAATTTATTTATTGATAATTTTTGCAACTCACTAGGAGTTTTGTTGTAGAAGCGTATACATTGCCCTTTAAAGGATACATTTATCTTGTTTAGCCTAGTTTTGGGCACAGCAAGTTTATTCTTATTTCTAGTATTTAAATTATGTATGTCGCTATTTTTAGGGAAACGATTGATATTTTTATGAGTGTACAACAAGTTTTCATAAATGTATTGACATGGTACTGTCATTATGTAAATTTTTTTGAAATTTGAATTTATCACGTAGGGATGTATACAAGAATTGCTCGTTTAAAGATATAGATAGATAGATAGATTTATAGTATAGTTCTGACATATGGGTGACGACTCTAAAACAAGAAAAAAAAACAATGACAGCAGTATGTCACATACTGTTTTATAACTTACTATTGTCACTAATAAATGTCAACAAATTATATTTGCCGAACATGTAGGCCTCAGATCAAAAACTACGTAGATGTAGGCATTAAGCTTTCACGCCGAACATGACATACATTGTCTGGTTAAGTATTTGATAAGTTTATTCTTGTATATTAATTGATATTTGATTAACAAACAATAAAATTTAACATATATATATTTTTAATAAACAAATTGTATGAAAAGTTTTAGTGTCATTAAATTACATCTCTATTTTCAATTGATTAAATATATGCTACCACAATCACGATCAATGCAAGATGATAAATTGCCTTAGTCGTCGGTCGCGTCAATTACCGCAGTATGAGATATTCTGCTGCGAAGCAGTAGTGTGTAAATATCACTGTGTTCCAGTTTGAAGGACACTGCAGCAAAATTACAGGGCAATTGAGACTAAACATTCAATGTCTTAAAGTAATAAGCGCCGATACGGCGATGCCTTGGTTTTTTTTCCACTCTAGTTCTGTATATCGCTGCAATGATCATGGACAGGTGTTATCTCTTACCATCAGGAGACTGTTATGTTCGTCTTATTATTTTTACTTTTTTTTTTTAAACAACTGGTTTTGTATCACAATTTGGGATATAAAACAAATCACGATCAATTGAACAATGTTTCATATACATATAATTTCGTCAGCACTATTTTCAATTGATTATAATAATTATGACAAATAAAATATATGTTGTATATTGTATTGTATTGTAAAGCTTTATTTATAAGTATATTTTATGTTAAAGTAGTGAGACGAGCCAGACGCGCTCCTGATGATAAGAGTAACTAACTTAAAGCTTAACAGTGGAAACTAACATAGTTTTGACACAGTTTTGTTTTACTTATGCGGGATTACTCACGTTTAAGCTATATCGATACCTTATTAGCCGTGGTGGTGTCGGCGTAAGAATAGTACCCCACCCTCTCTACCCGTGGTTGCCGTAAGAGTCGGCTAAGGGATGTAATCCGGAAGATGGGCAGCAGCGTCTTCCTTGAACAATCACACCTAACTGCGTTCGCCGACCCGCCTGCCAAGCGTGGCGAGTATTGGCAAAACCCCCCCAGGAGGAGGCCTATGTCCAGCAGTGGACGTCCTATGGCTGATAATATGTGAGCTATATCGGTAAAGTCCGTCTCATGAGACGGACTCGTAACTTCGTGACTAAAAGTGGAACTAATAATATTAGAGGTTAGCAACATTCCGTCGCATGATTGTAGCGCCGCGTCTGCGAAGACTTCTTTCGTAAGACGGGCTATAGCAGCAGGCCGCAGTTTTTTTTTAATAAGTAATGAGACGAACGAGACGCTCTCCTGATGTTAAGAGATAACGCCTGTCCATGACCAATGCAGCGATACACAGAACTTCGCGTAACAAAGTCCAGGGCATCGCTGCCTTGGCGCTCATTACTTTGGGACTTTGGTTGGTCTCAGTAGCCCTGTAATTTCGCTAGCTGCAGTACCCTTCAAACCGAAACGCAGTAATGTTTACACAGTACTGCTTGACGGCAGAATATCTGGTACTGCGGTGGTATCTACCTAGGCGACCTCATGCTAAGGAGATCTACCATAAAGTGAAAGTAGGACTTTGTAATGCGAATGGAATTATTTTCATCCTTTTTTTAATTTTCACAAAATGTGTCTTTTCCGAAGAAGTTTGGAAAGGTGCGGGTGAAACCGCAGAACAAAGTTTATCTTTTTAGTGTTTGTGTGTGTGTGTGTGTGTGTTGTGCTGTGTGTGTGTTTTTTGTGTGTAATTTTTTTTCTTATGCTTACGTAATATGTATAACACGCTGTGTTTTAACCATAGCTCTACTGATGTTAGTGGTCGAAGATGGTAACATCGGGTGTCTTAGCAATGCTCATATTTTTTTTTAATGTGAAAGTAATGAGACGAACGAAGCGCTCCCCTGATGGTAAGAGATTATGCCTGTCATTGAGTAGTAAAACAAAGTCCAGGGCATCGCCGCTTTGAAACTCATTACTTTGAGACTTGATGGTTAGTTTCAACAGACCTGTAATTTCACTAGCTGCAGTACCCTTTAAACTGGAATACAGGAATGTTTGCACACTACTGCTTGGCGGCAGAATATCTGGTACTGCGGTGTCCCTTAAAGCTTGAAATTTAATCTTAGCGCGCTTTACGCAGTCCAGAGTTTTGGCGGGAACGCGGAAAGAGTCGTGTCGCCCCATTGCATTTTTTTTGTAAAACTAGTGTTTTTTTGGAGTGTTTATATAGAAAAATAGTGGTGTTTTATTAGTAAAAATAGTAGTGTTTGATCTGAGGGGCGACACGACGCTTACTGCGTTCCCGCCAAAACTCGAGGTAGCGACGAGCGTAGAGACTTCATTTTTTAATTTTCGGCGTCACACTTTATACATTTATCCGCGTCAAGTAACTTGATGTTTCAAAGTATTTTATAATAAAACAAATAAAATAAGTTAAAGTCACATAACATAAGTGTATATCAACTCTGATTATGCTCTAGTAAAATAATGATGACTTTACTAGTTACTACAATCTCGACAGTTTTGTAAGTAAAATGAAAATGTATGTTTTTACCACATTATAGTTATACTCACGCACGTTATTCACACTATAATTAAAAACACCACTATTTTGACACACAGGAAAATAATACATTGCGGCCATTGATCTAAAAAACCTAAAAAACCCTAATAGATCAATGATTGCGGCAACATAATTGACACGCGGACATGCCAAAACTGGTAACTCAGTAGTTTGAATAGGATTTTCTGAAGAGTTTTTAGTCCAATATTTGATTGTATTGTAATTTTTTATTGTTTGTGTTTTTTTCAGGCGTTATTGTTTAATATTGGTATTTTTATAAATTATATGCTGTATTACGCGCAAGAGTGTCATTAAGTTATAATTTGTTGAGACGTGTAATTTCTTACTTTTTGTAAAAATCTGTTTTTTTTCTAAATATTATGTCACCACAACTTTACGACAGTATTTATTATTTGTAAATACAATTTATTTTATTTATTATTTTAAAAAACATAGACACTGGCAGAATGCAAAAAAATAATAATGCCAAAAATAAAGGAAAAAAAAATCCAAACAAATATGTTGGATTGGTGATTTGTTGATAAAAATTGAATTTCTTATTGAAATTCTCATAAATAATTACATGATATTCTTTGTAATTCGTGGTAGACGCCATGAGTGCTGATTGGGAAATGTCTACTATTGAGTGTAAGCCCGAGAACGACTTGTGCCGGTGTTGTCACTCGGAAGGCTCTTTTAAAAACTTATATACTCCATATTCCTGGTTAGATGTAGAAAAAATTGTATATGCGGCGATGTTACAAGAGTGTTTCAACATCGAGGTAAGTTTCATCTTCAATTAGACATGCTGTTTGATACAGCTACAACCATTCGTCAAGTGTAGGAGTTCAAAGCGCAAACTTATTACATTTATAAGTAGTAATCGAGAATTTTTAAATATTCTGCCACCAAGCAGTAGTGTGTAAATAATACTGTGCTTCGGTTTGAAAGGTACTGCAGCTAGCGAAACTACCCTGTAGTTTTGCTGTTGAGACTAACCATCAAATATCTGAAAGTAGCGATGCCCTGAACTTTGTTTTACTACATAAAGTTCTGTGTATAGTTTACCATCAGGAGAGTGTCTAATTCATCTCATCACTTTTACATAAAAAAAAGAATAAGTATTGATGATGACAAACTTATAAAATTTTAGAAAAGTAACAGGCTTTGCTGATGTTTTGCATTATTCTTGAAGGACACAATTCGTAGTTGCATCGATAGCAGAAAATACTGGCAGTTATTTTCAACCATAACGGGAAATATTTATGGAGATTTACAACTATAGCGGGAAATATCCTTCATCACATCACATCATCAGCCATAGGACGTCCACTGCTGGACATAGGCCTCCTCCTGGGGGGGTTTTGCCAATACTCACCACTCTCGGCAGGCGGGTTGGCGAGCGCAGTTAGGTGTGATTGTTCAAGGAAGACGCTGCTGCCCATCTTCCGTATACATCCCTTAGCTGACTCTTACGGCAACCACGGGTAGAGAAGGTGGGGTACAATTCTTAAGCTGGCACCACCACGGCACAAATATCCTTAGAGGTGTTTAACTATAATGGGAAATAATCATAGAGAATTTCAATTATATAACATATAGGAAGGCATGACATAGTAGTATTAAGGTTTCATACCGAGCACACTCCATGTAATAAATTCTCCTATTTAGTGGGAAAATGTATGATGTATTCCACATTATCATGGAGCTGCTCGGAATGAATCAATTAGAACAACTGTCCTAAACAATCAGGACTACAAGTTGGTCAGTGTAACATTGGTCTCTCTAATGCAACCAGAATGCTTTATAATCTAAGCGTTAGAAATTAAATTGTATATTGTAAACTTAACTATAGAAATAATATATAGAAGCAATGTTACCAGAGCAACATATTCGCCTCGCTTGTTTCTCATCATCAACGTCACCAAACTTTCCACCTAACTCACTGGAGCTACTATGCCAGCGCCCTAGAGCCTCGCTCCGATACTTCAAGGAGCTAGGTTGGCTCGGTTAGACACTGGTAGGGGGAAATGCACAAAAAACCCCAAGCGGGACGTCAGTGCAGGACTTATCACCCCCACTTTGAATAAGAATAAGAACATATTCGCCTCTGCTATAAAGCTCATTACATTTGATTTAAAAAAAACTATAACAGGTAGATAGATCTAATGAATTGTGTTTTCAACGATATGTTTTCAATATAATTTCATTAGATAATAGCTGAGAGTAATGCCATTACAACAATGGGCCACCCCATTGTTGTCATGGCATTACCAGTTAAGGCCAGGCCATTTTAGCCAGTTGTAGGTTCACCAACAGTATTGCTACCAAAAACTTAATAATGTTGTATCCATCTGTACTTCATTACCACTCCTGGCTATCTCAATATGCTATATCATAATAAAGAGTTTCTATGTTTTTTTTTTTTTTAATTCGGGTGTGTCCTCGTTTGACCACCAACTCGCCTGATGGTAAGCGATGATGTGGTCGAAGATAAAGCACGCAGACTTAAAAGATACACTTCATTACCACTCCTGGCTATCTCAATATGCTATATCATAATAAAGAGTTTCTATGTTTTTTTTTTTTTAATTCGGGTGTGTCCTCGTTTGACCACCAACTCGCCTGATGGTGAGCGATGATGTGGTCGAAGATAAAGCACGCAGACTTAAAAGATACACTTCATTACCACTCCTGGCTATCTCAATATGCTATATCATAATAAAGAGTTTCTATGTTTTTTTTTTTTTAATTCGGGTGTGTCCTCGTTTGACCACCAACTCGCCTGATGGTAAGCGATGATGTGGTCGAAGATAAAGCACGCAGACTTAAAAGATACACTTCATTACCACTCCTGGCTATCTCAATATGCTATATCATAATAAAGAGTTTCTATGTTTTTTTTTTTTAATTCGGATATGTCCTCGTTTGACCACCAACTCGCCTGATGGTAAGCAATGATGTGGTCGAAGATAAAGCACGCAGACTTAAAAGATACCTATTCACTCTGGCCTTGAAAAGATCTAGGTTATATCTCAGGAAACAAGGAAGCCGGCAGCTTGTTCCATTCCTTGGCCGTACGGATGGGAAACGTTGAGTCAAAACGTTTGATACGTACCCAAGGAAATTCCACTATGTATGGGTGGTAGTGTATATATCATATAAGCTATAACTTTGGTAGATTCTTGTTTAGTCTCCATTTGGCAACGGTATAATTGCAGCTACTTGAAGTTCGAGAGTCGTTGCAGCATGTTCTATGCTCAATATGCTACACCTGCATTCAGAAGTTAGAAGAAGCTGTGAAGTTCAAACGTCAAATACAGAAGTGTGAGAGCCGCTTTCTAAATATCTATATGGGATGTGTTAAGAAAGGTATTATTTTATATTATTTTAACAAGCTTAAAAGTATACAAAAATCATATATACATATATAGTTAAAAGAAAAATCTTTTTAAACAAATTTATTCCTAATTATATTTAAACATATAACTTATATATATTTTTGTTTATCCTCTTTTAATTTCCTTTATCTTGATACCCTATTCGATATCAAAATCCACCCAGCCGTTTGGATGATACGAGGTAATAAAGAAATTTACATACACACATACAAGATACGCACGAAAAACATAACCCTTCCTTGGCAGTCGGGTAGAAATGACTCGATGAAAGAAAAAAAAAATGTTTTTTTTATAGTTGACAGGTTTTTATCTATTTGGTGGTAGATCTCCTTAGCAGGAGGTCGTCTAGGCAGGCTTACGCAGTACCAGATATTATGCCACCAAGCAGTAGTGTTTCAACATTACTGTGTTCCGATTTGAAGGGTGCTGTAGCTAGCGAAATTACAGGGCTGTTGAGACTAACCATCGAAAGCCCCAAAGCAGAGATGTCTTGAATTTTATTTCATTATTCAAATTTCTGTGTATCGCTGCAATGGTCATGGATAGGCGTTATTTCTTACCATCAGATGAGTGTTTCGTTCGTCTCATTACTTTTTACATTAAAAAAAAACACAATAATAATTTAGTTACAGATCCTTGTGAATTGATTGTCAAAGAAGCAAAAATTAAGGAAATAAATATAAAAGAAGAAGTACTGGACATAGAAGGTTTGTTAATTTTATTCTTGTATATCCTTAATAATATATACATATCTATATAAGGCCGGCTGGCTCTAGATGCATGAAATTTTGCACAAATATTTCTTAGGTGACGTAAGTGTGCACTAACAAAGGATTTTTATAAATTCCACCCCTAAGGGTTGGAATTTTATATAAAACTTCGTTATTTTTGGTAGTAGCATTTCCAAACTAGCCAGTAAATACTCTTTATTAAAAGTAATAGAAAAAACGTTACTAATTTTCAAACCTTTTTTTTGCGTGGTGGTAGAGTACTTTATAGTACTCGGCTGGCTAGCTACCACCCTCAAGTTGAAAATCTGCCGCCAAGCATCTAACGGTGTGTTCCGGCAGCCTCACTTGAGAGCCAGTTCCATTCCAGGCTAGGTGTGCTTTACTATCTTCGACCACACCGTCACTTAAAATCAGGTGAGTTGTGGACAAACACCAAGCCTGTCAGCTATAAAAAAAAAACCTCTTCTAAAAGGGGCTGCAAGTTCGTATGGGGAATTTTTTTTTTTAACTTATCGATTCCAAACTCTCTGTTTACTTATATCATCATAGTATCATATGGGGCCGTTCAAGTATTACGTAAGCGCCAAAGGGGGGTGGGGGAGTCTTTACTTTGCTTATTTTTGGCGACATTGGGCATGAGGCGATCTGAGTGGTGATAATATCAGCAAAGTCGTATAAATTATGCTGATCGTTTGGTTTCCTTGTTATCGACACACCACGTTTTAGCGAAATGGCTGCTAATTAAACCAATAATTACTTAAGCATAGGAGAGGGAAGTAAGAGCTTTGGTTACTTTTGCTGACAAGAGGGAGGGAGGGGTAAATAATTACAAATTTTCTGCTTACGTAATACTTGAATCCCTATGCTCTGTCAAATTTTTTATTTTTTTATTTTGGCTTTCTCGCTGAGCGACCATATCGCCTTATCAAATGTATAATAATAATGTGAAATAGGTATACACTGCGATGTCTGACCATTACGCGGACGAAGTTGTGGGCAAAAGCTAGTCTTGTAATAACAGAGATGTCATCCATGTCGTCGCAACACCTTGAATGGCATCAATGTCGTTAAACATTCCACCCAACTCACTGGAGCTACTATACCAGGGGGTCAGAGCTTCGTTCCGATACTTCAAGGAGCTGGGCTGGTCCGGGTAAACGCTGGTAGGGGGAAATGCACAAAACACCCCAAATGGGACTTCCCGAGTCTGTGCGGGACTTATCGCCCCCACTTTGAATAAGAATAAGAACAGAGATGATATAAAGATGCCCTAAGACTTGGGGCGGATTCAGTTTTTCTTTTAGCTTTACATACAGGCTGTAGTGTTGCGTGGTTTGCAGGCTGGGTGTTTGACTACAGCTCACCTGGTGTTAAGTAACGGTGATCGAAGATGGTAAAGCACACCTAGACAGGAATTGAACTGGCTCTCAAGTGAGGCTGCCGGAACACACCGTTAAGTTTACGGCAGATATTCAACTTGAGGGTGGTAGCTGGCCAGCCGAGTACTAGAGAATATCCTACCACCTATGGTTTCCTCACGATGTTTTCCTTCACCGGCAGCTCAAGCTCATTGTTGGGGTTGTGAACCTACGTGTGAATCTGCCACGCTAAACTCTGAGTTATCATCGCTACATATTACTCACTTGATTAAAAATGTATAAAAAGATTTTATTTTCCAATTAGAAGAGTCTTGCCATTTTAATAATGATTTCCAGAGAATATGTTATTCGAGTCACACGCCTCTCCCAACAGAGCAGCAAGTGATGTAGGCAGGCCTGATGATGGACACAATGCAAGTGATTATGGTGATGATGGAATTATTTATAATGATGACACAAATTTGCAGCCTTTCACTCAAGGTAATATTTTGTTGCTTATCAAATGGTCAGATTGCGCTGTGTTTAATGTCCTACGATATTTATTTATTAGAGTACTTAATTTACAGAAGTTATCGTAGAAAAGGAGAAAAGGGTTAAAAAATCATCAATCCGGACTAAAAAGGCCAAGCCCACAGCCAAAGTGAAGAAGAAGAACAAAGTTATAAAGAAGAAAACAAAACCTATCAAAGAAGAGGACGTGTTAGATACCATTGAAGGTAACGTAGTCTCCAACCTCAATCTCTGTAATGACTACTGGAACACCTTTTACAAATGAATTATCTTTATCCACATTGTTTAAAAAATCGTCGTGTAGTGTCGTGCACTCCTGTGTTTACGTGGACATGTGTACATTTTTAAACACTAAGAAGTGCTTCGGGTTTTCATGTATCAAGTCCTCATCCGACGCAAAGAATTCTTTGATCCTTTAGCTATCGAGAGGCGTAATTACATGTCGGATGTAAACGATAGTACCTGGTTGACCGAGCTTTGCTCGGTTTTTCATTGCCTGAAAACACGGTTAAAACGAAGTTTTCTAAAAATGAAACCTAGCTAGATCGATTTATCTCCCCCGAAACCCCCTGCATACTAAATTTCATGAAAATCGTTGGAGCCGTTTCCGAGATTCAGAATATATATATATATATATATATATTAGGGTGTCCCTTATATTTCAAGTTCAATATATTTTTACGCATACCTTCTTAAAAGTTTCGTAACGACCCAATATAGAATAGAAAAAAATATTAGCCCGTTTTATAAACGATAACCCGTGCCGACTTGCGATTGAAATTTCTCCATACAAGTTGCGCGAGTACTGGCGCAGCGACCTGTATCTACGCGTTTCATTTGCCATTGTATATGTAATTTTTAAGACTATTAACGCGCGCGCTATTATTTACTATATGAATAATTATGTCGATGGAATTACGGAGTGATAATAAAAATATTTTCCTAATCGGACTGCCTGGCCATCAAATAAATGATACAAAATAAAATAATCTCCACAAAGGTATTTCCTAACTGTATGAAGATACTTCTTGATTTATATCAATTTGGAAAAAACTGCAAAAAAATAATTGAGGAAACTCGGGGCCACATTCAAGAACCGTGAAAATAATTTTAAAATAGACCTCGATTACTTATTTGATATTGCACATGCTAAGCTGCCTTTGAGAGAATTAAAATAGAGGAAGACAAAGTATTTTTAAAGAAACAGAGAGAGCCTGGTCGGCCGGGATGCTTAGGTGGTGTAGACAAAAATTGGCGGAAAAAGAAGTAAGAGCTAGGCAAAGACGATTGGAAGAAGAGGAAAGGAATGTAAGAAAAAGAGACATTATTGCTTCTACGTCTACTACAAATATCTTGGAATGTCCAGAAAATTCGGACGAATCTAAATTCTGAACTCAGATGGCATGCCAGACATGCCCTCAAAAAAGTTCAAAGAGAGTTAGAAAATATCTCGACCTAAACTTGTCGCAGTTTTAGATCGATGCCAGTGAAGCATAAGAAACTCAGTATACCTTTTTCATGCCGTTGTAAAAGCAATTTGTCTGAGCAGCGATAATTTTCCTATTATTAAATCCTGGATTCAGCGAATTCGTACTCAGGTGAGAAAATCCAGGGCAGAGGCAATAAAAACTGATTTTCAGAACAATATACCTGACGTAGGTACAGTCCATGGGATGGGATGGAAAGCTATTACCCGGATTGGATGTAGGAAGTTCAAAAGAAGACCGCTAGCCAATTATTGATTCATTTGAGGATAGAGAACCACTTCTTGCAGTGCCAAAACTAGACAGTTCTGGTAAACATCAAGCTAAAGTCATATGAACTGTTTTCTCTGAATAGGACCTTCATAATAAAGTCCAAATAATGTGCTGCGACACAACAATTCTTGCATTTTGCTTGTCACCGTTGGTCCTAAAAACTGTGTTCAAAATCTGGAGAATGATTGCGAAGGAGAAAAGAGTTCTACAAGACTTTCTTGAAAGCTAAAAGAAGAATAAGTCGCTTAAAGGTTGTAAATGCCAATGCTGCCGAAAGAGCTGTCAAATTAATGCAACACTTTAACAGACTTATCACGACTGAAGAGGAGCAAAAACAGTTCTTGTTGCGTTGTGTCCAAGAACATAGAAGTTTGTATCCGAACTGTAACAAACACTACGCTAAAAAGAAGTTACCCTGGCTGATTGTTATTATTTTATGTGTTTATTTTATGTTAACAAAAATCAATGTTTATCTTATTTTATTTAAACTCTTATTCACTTAATTTTCATTGCATTTATGTTAGTTTTATAGCAGATCGAAATATCAGGCCAAAACACGATTTTTGATAAACTTTGTGGCTCGGTCGGCACGGGTTACAATCAAGCTAGAAAGGTGCAATTTTATATTTGAGCATGTTTTAGCATTTATAAAAAATGTAGAGGGTATGCATTTCGAATTTCCAAAAAACATTTTTTTTTGTCATTTAAGGGACACCCTAATATATATATACAAGAATTGCTCGTTTAAATATATAAGATATATGTAATTACAACACCGAAATGTACCCCCCACTTTTGTTATCATCAGTTTTCTGAATCCCCTCCCGCTATGGAAGCAAATTTAAATACATATTACGTCAAAATTTATCAATGTACCTATTCTCAATAGCGACAACCCTTCTTAAAAGCTTCAGGCTTCTTTAAAGCGATCGTTTGTTAGCCTCAATTTTCAATTCCTTCAAAAGGCAGTTCCAACCTTAAGTTATTACTGCGGTAGTATCTAAAATAGGCTCTTGACCGCCAATTCGCCTGATGTTAAGTGATTGAGCACGCCTGCCAAAAAAAAAAACCATTCGTGATTTGAAGGCACCACGAGCAGCAAACTCAATTCTATTCCAATAGCGATGATAGCTCAGTGGTTAGCGTGGTCGGTTCGCATTCCGAAGGGCGTGGGTTCAAACCCCATCAATGAGCTTGAGCTGTCGGTGAAGGAAAACATCGTGAGGAAACCATAGCGTGGTGGTAGCGTACTTTCTAGTACTCGGCTGGCTAGCTACCACCCTCAAGTTGAAAATCTGCCGCCAAGCATCTAACGGTGTGTTCCGGCAGCCTCACTTGAGAGCCAGTTCCATTCCAGGCTAGGTGTGCCTTACCATCTTCGACCACACCGTCACTTAACATCAGATGTGTTGTGGTCAAACACCAAGCCTGTCAGCTATAAAAAATAAAAATCGTAAGATGTAAGTTTTTTTTAAATGTAAAAGTTATGAGACGAACGAGACGTTCTCCTGATGGTAAGAGATAACGCCTGTTCATGATCATTGCGATACACAGAGCTTTGAATAGTAAAAAAATCATGGCATTTAAACTTTGGTTAGTCTTAACAGCCCTGTAATTACGCTAGCTGCAGTACCCTTCAAACCGGACCACAGTAATGTTTACACACTACTGCTTGGTGGTAGAATATCTGGTACTGCGATGATAGAGACCATTCAAGTATTACGTAAGCAGAATTTTAGTTATTATTAACCTCTCATAGTCAGCAAAAGTAAGCAAAGCTCTTATTTCCTATGCTTAAGTAAACATTGGTTTAATAAGCAGCCATGTCGCTAAAAGCGAGGTGTGCCGATAACAAGGAAAATAAACAATCAGCATAATTTATATGACTTTGCTGACGTTATCATCATTCAAATCGCCTCACATCATCAGCCATAAGACGTCCACTGCTGGACATAGGCCTCCTCCTGGGGGGGTTTTGCCAATACTCGCCACGCTTGGCGAGTTAGGTGTGATTGTTCAAGGAAGACGCTGCTGCCCATCTTCCGGATTACATCCCTTAGCCGACTCTTACGGCAACCACGGGTAGAGAGGGTGGGGTACTATTCTTACACCGGCACCACCACGGCACAGAACAAATCGCCTCATTCCTAATCTATCAAAAGACCCCCCCTGAAGTGCTTACGTAATACTTGAACGACCCCATATCTACCAAGTAAAAAAAGGTCAAAGTGGAATCGCACCTTTAATTTCGTGTTTTGGAACATCAATCATGAGACGGTTTTTAGAACTACCGACTGTCCGATAGTAAAATTGGCAAAGTATGCAGATCTGAATATCACTCTACAAAGTGCGTCGATCTTCGAGGCTCTGGAGGAACAAGAGACATATCTAATGGACTCCAACGCCACGACCCTCTTGCTAAGGAGACCTAACGCCTAGTTGTCTTGATGTTCCGAATCAGTGTGAAAAGGGTAAGGCCGTAGTCCACCACGCTGGCCAAGTGCAGATTGGGGGATATCACATTCGAGAACTTTTTTTAGTTTAAACTTCCGGACATTTAGGTTTCCTCACGATATTTCCCTTCGCCGTTTGAAGAGTGAATTGTGTGAATTCGAACCCAAGAAACTTTTTTTTTTTTTCTGACAGTCTATGTGTATGACCACAACTCACCTGACGTTAAGTGACAGTGTGGTCGAAGATGGTAAAGCACATCTAGCCTGGAATGGAACTGGCTCTCAAGTGAGGCTGCCGGAACACACCGTTAGATGCTTGGCGGCAGATTTTCAACTTGAGGGTGGTAGCTAGCCAGCCGAGTACTAGAAAATACCCTACCACCACGCTATGGTTTCCTCACGATGTTTTCCTTCACCGGCAGCCCAAGCTCATTGTTGGGGTTTGAACCCACGCCCTTCGGCATGCGAACCGACCGCGCTAACCACTGAGCTATCATCGCTACTTTGTCGTGATGTTATTGTTTCCTTATTCCAGGTGGTATCAAAGTAATTCGAGGACCTTTAGTTAAACGCGACGTCGATTATAAGGAAGTAGAAAACGGATACCAATGCTTAAAGTGTCCGCGAGTGTCGAAGAACACAAACAGCATGCGCGACCACATCCGAAAAGTCCATCTCAATATACCTAAATACAAATGCCCTACTTGCTTCAAAACCTTCCCAACTATCGCACAGTTCACTAAACACAAACTAGACGAGCATGACATGGATCATAGATTCAAATGTAACGCCTGTAATAACGCATTCAACACAAAAGTACAATTGAAAAAGCATATAAACAATTTTCATATGTTAGGTTTGAAAATAAAGTGTACAGAATGTGATTACGAGACATTCAGTGTAGAGTCATTGTATAAACACAAGTTTAAACACAAAACAGTGAAGGATTATCAATGCAAATATTGTAGGAAGGCGTTTGTTAGGAAAACAACGTTGCAGTTACATGAGAGGATTCATACAGGAGATAGGAGGAAAGTTTGCACTGTTTGTGGGCAGGCGTTCGTTCAGAAAGCCAGTTTGAATTATCATATGACGAAATATCATCCTGAGGTCGCTTTTTAGTGTTTCATTGGACGTTTGTTGATAGATCATATATTTTTTCGTTTAAAAAAAACCTTTCTTAGCTTTCGATGGTATAGGGTGTGTCCATCGCATTGTAGGGACGGGAAATCAGTCCCAAGATTTTAAACAAGAAATACGGGCTGACAGTTTGAACATTAGCAATATTCAAAGACATGTTAGTTGGTCATATACAACTCTTTTTTTAAATACTGTATAGTTTCGCGTTTGACCACAACGTGCCTGTAGTTAAGCAACGATTTGGTTTAGGATGGAACACGCTTACCTAAAAGGAATCTGCTTACTCTTGAATTAAAGACCTTTCGTGAAACACAGACTCCGGCAAAGAGTTTCACATCCTCGCTGTGCGAATAAAGAATGTGGATTGGAAGCGCTTAGTGCGCACATGGGGAACGTCTACCATGTACTGGTGACGCTTGGGTCGCGTTTGTCTGGCCGTCTGGCAGTAAAAAGGTAGTGGGACCAGGTCGTGCAACTCCAAGGCACAATCCCCAAAGTGTATCCGGTAGAAATCCGATAGACAGGAGACCTTACGTCGATGCTCAAGGCTTTGCACTCGAGACTTGACTAAAGTGTCATTGCTTATCAATCTCTTAGCGCGTCTTTCTACTAACTCCAGTGCCTCAAGCTGGTACCTGGCAGTGCCGTCCCACAGGTGCGAACAGTACTCCATACACTATCTAAATATATATATAACTCAAAGGTTGACTGACTGACTGACTGACATAGTGATCTATCAACGCACAGCCCAAACCACTGGACGGACCGAGCTGAAATTTGGCATGCAGGTAGATGTTATGACGTAGGCATCCGCTAAGAAAGGATTTTGATCAATTCTACCCCCAAGGGGATAAAATAGGGGATGAAAGTTTGTATGAAACTTTGTCCATTTTAAACCGATCGGGCGGAGACTTTGCATGCATAAAGCTACTATGACGTAGGCATCTAGCGCGGGTGAAACCGCGGGGCACAGCTAGTAAAGGAATAAAATCGAAACAAACAAAAAAAACTAAGAAACCCTTGGTTACAGTTTTTCCCAAGACTCCAGAATGTATGGACAGCGCGCAGCCTTACGCACCGAGCTAGCGCAAGACATAACTACCATACGTAGACTGCGCAGTAACTGTTATCTAATCTGTGCCCGCGCGCGACTACCATGTCATTGTCGGTGCGCGTGATTTGAGTGTCCGTATTTTTGTGTTTGCTCAGGATAATAAGGTCAAATATTAACTACCTATATTTTTTTTTTGTTATTTGGACCCAGGAGAAAGAGCGCTCCGCTTCACAAGTAGTGGCAACGTTAAAAACATTTTAAGGTATTTAAATAATTAGGGAAAACATCAACAAGTTTCTTTTCAAAAATTAGCATTAAAACTTCACTGCATTTTGTTTTCAATTGGGGCTGTGGGCCCTTTATGTCTACAGGGTCCTGAGCTGCAGCCCTAAAAGCCCTTATTTTAATCCGCCCCTGAACCGAAGGCGTAATTTGTTAAATGTATCGTTGTATATTGTTGATTATGTAAGTAAATATGAAAATTATTTAATAAATTTTAATTATTTTTAAACTTTTGTTTGTGATTTTACCTTTCCCCAATTAGGTATATTGCATACAGTGGTGGATTTACCAGCTGGCTTGAGAGGCTTCGGGGACCAAATAAATTTTTAGGGTTCCGTAACTCGAAAGGAAAAAAGTGGTCTCTGCCTATGTGCCTTCTTGATAAGCTCAAAGTCGCACAACGAGCTATGGAGAGGCCTATGCTCGGAGTTACCCGACGAGATCGAATAAGAAATGAGGAGACCCGTAGACGAACTAAAGTAGCCGACATAGCCTAGCGGATTAGCACGTTGAAGTAGTAGTGGGCAGGGCACATAGCACGCAGAACTGATGGCCGATGGGGCTGCAAAGTTCTGGAGTGGAGACCACGGACCGGCAAGCGCAGCGTAGGACGTCCATCCACAAGGTGGACAGACGACCTTATAAAGACCGCAGGAACGCGCTGGATGCGAGCCGCTTCCAACCGGTCTTTATGGTCCTATGTTCAGCAGTGGACGTCCTACGGCTGAGATGATGATGATTATTTAAAAATAAGATATTATTGAATTACTTGACATATTTTTAATATAATTATAAGGACATATGTTATGATTTTAATATTATTAAATATGAACGCTAAGCATCTAACGGTGTGTTCCGGCAGCCTCACTCGAGAGCCACTTCCATTCCAGGCTAGGTGTGCCATTACCATCTTCGACCACACCGTCACTTAACATCAGGTGAGTTGAAGTCAAAAAACAAGCCTGTCAGCAATAAAAAAAAAATAAGGTAGGGGTTTGAACCGACACCTTTCGGCGTGTGAAGCAACCACGCTAACCACTGAGCTATCACCGCTATAAAGCTTCTATTAAATTAGCACCACTTTGCTAGGGCATGACCGGACTTGAATCTGTCTGACTATGACTGACTTATGTCACTAAACTTGATTTATCATAAAATAATACTGAACAAAGTGTGATGTCAGAAATAACGAAGAAGTAGTAAAAGAGGAAGAAAAACCAAACACTTATTGATAGTCATGATTATTTATATTTATGGCCTTAAGCGAAGAACAAGAACAGCAAAATATAACTACCATATACTAGTAATACTGATTATTCAGGGTACTCGGAAAGGCAGTACTCCCGAAGGAGGTAATTGTCCCTACCTACTGACCAACCAATCGTCTAGAAAAAGTTTAAAAGTGCTTTTGCTTAAATCTTACTTTAATTGGCGTGCGAATTTACTGTTGAATTATTGTAAGGTTGGGTGAATTCGAAGATGGACGTCCTTCTAAATTGCTTTTATTTCATCTCTCTCACACTTATATCTAACTTATTACTATCCCTTTCACACTTCCTCTTTCTCTTTCATATGTATAATTATCTCACATCTAGGCATCTCTTTCATATTAACGTTACGTTCCATTCAAATCTTCATATCCTTTCGCTCTTTCAAACCTATGTAACACTCGTTTATACTGTCTCTTTCTCGCTACCTTACGTTCCCATTTCACGCAGTATCTTACATTATTTAAATACTTGAAGAAAAAACAACAAATTATCATTAAAATCGACAAGAATTCTGTTCTGATTTGTAACCGTCGACAACATGTATGGAACAACTATTTTTCTGCAAATTTAGAGCTGTAAAGATAAAAATAGCTTATAATTATGATCTGATATAATGAATAACCTCCTTCCGGCTTAGCACTGTTCCGCGTACCCCTGTATTTTATTCAATAAATTATTAAGTACTAGATATTTATATGGAATAATTGGACTACTATAGTTATTATTACAATAAGACATACGATATATCACTCGTAATGTCATACCTAGGTTTATAAATATTTCAATTTTTTTTTTTGTGTTACAATTATCTCTAAATACAACTCAACACTAACGTAAACATTAAACTATTCACAACCGTTTCTCCACGACGTAGCACGATGGGCTTCGTCTCCAAATAATAAGAGGCCTAATGAGACACAACTTAAGATCCATGTTTATTGTCTAACGGTTTGTTTGTAGATCCAGTTTTCCATGATTTATTCCAGTATTATGAGCCACGTGAGAAGAGGTGTAGAACTAGTGACTATATAAAATTTACAGTTAAATATTTAACAATTTATTTGTTTCATCTAAGACGTGGCATGATTGGCCTAAAATTCACAATTAAATATTTAACGGTTTATTTGTAGGTCCGTTTGTCTACGACATGGTATGATAAGCCTCGTTACCATAGAAGGGGCTCAGCTAGTGACAATATAAAATTCATACTTAAATATTTAGTATAGCATCATAAGCCTCGTTACCACAGAAGAAGCTTAACTAGTGAAAATATAAAATTCACAGTTAAATATTTAATTATTCGATTGTAGGTCTTTACCATAAACAAGGACTAAACTTACTATTAGACGATCATAGTTTAACGATTTATCTTTAAGTTCGTACTTATCTCCACGACGTAGCATAATGGGCATCGTCTCAAAGAGACCCATTCACAATATAGGGTTCACAGTTGAATGTTTATGGTTCACTTGTGGGTCCGTTTCTCCATGAGGTGGTGAGACTTTGTGTGTACGGTGAGTGCGCGCTGGTTATCGAAGGTCTTGCTGCAGGCGAGGCAGTGCAGGACCACCGGCTTGGCGCCGTGAGACTTTACTTCGTGCTCATTCTTCTTTGTGTAATCAGAAAACCTGACGACAAAATACCAGTTATTTTTATCACGTTTTATTCCTAGGTGATACTTATATAATCTCTATAGTCACGACTAATATAAAACCAGTATATCATCCCATACAAAAAAAACAGTTCTAACATAAACTGGGCTATTCTTTGACTTTTTATATTTATAGTTACGCCAATGATAGACGCACATTCCTCTCACCTTTCCCCGCAGTAAGCCCACCAACTTTTCTTACCTCTCTCCACAGTAAGCGCAATTGTTTCTCTTACTTCTCCCCGCAGTAAGCGCACTTACTTCGTTACCTCTCTCAACAGTAAGCGCATTTATTTATTTTACCTCTCTTCACAATAAGCGCATTTGTTTATCTTACCTCTCCCCGAACTAAGCGCATTTCTTTCTCTTACCTCTCCCCGCAGTAAGCGCACTTGCTTCTCTTGTGCATGAGCACATGCGTGGCTCGCTCGTGGTCCTTCCACTTGACACGCGTGTCGAACACTTTACTGCAGTAGGAGCAAGGGAATTCCCCCGTGTTATGTCGGTACATATGCGTTTGGAACACCTTCTTGTTAACGAAGCCCCGTCCGCAAATCTCACATACATGATTCCTAAAAGAAATGTTCGTGTGATAAATAAATATGATGGCAGCTGCTCATAATAACTATAAAGAATAATAATTGTAAAGAATTCAATGTACTTGAGCTGCCGGTGAAGGAAAACATCGTGAAGAAATCATAGCATGGTGGTAGAGTACTCTTTAGTGCTCGGCTGGTTAGCTGCCACACGAAAGTTGAAAATCTGCGAAGCACCTAACAGTATGTTCCGGCAGCTTCACTTGAGAGTAAGTTCCATTCTAGGTTAGGTAAGTTCGCCATTATCGACCACACCGCCACTTATCATAAAGTGATCTGTGGTCAAACAATCAGCATGTCATCAGCAAAAAATAAGCAATTGAGACAAAATAGCGTAATTTTGTACGTCGATAGTCATGCTTTTCATCATAGTCCACCGTTCAATATAGGCGTTTCCTAAGACCTTCAGCCTGATCTTCGGTTTTTCGCTTCCAGCCTATTTACGTATATCGTCACTCCATCGAGTCACAGGGCGCCCTACACTACGTTTGCTGATTCGTGTTCTACACTCTAGAACACATGTAGCTGTTATTGGTTATGCAACAGATATGGCCAGCCCATCGTATTTTTAGCCAACTTTAAAGAGGAGGGAGTTGAGAACTTTCTCCTCTTTAAAGTCTGCGTAGGGTTTGACAATGCATCGTGCGGTTCAAATTGCAAAGAATATTCAAACCAACTTATTTTTTAGCGCCTGTTCATGACCATTGCAACGATATACAAAACAAAGTCCAGGGCATCGCTGCTTTGTGCTTATTACTTTAGAGACTTTCGATGATTAGCCTTTAGCTAAATTACAGAATTTTGCTAGCTGTAGTTCCCCTAAAACTGGAACACATTTTTTTAAAATATTCTTATTATTTTGACACTTTATTTTTATTTTTTGACATTTATTTAAATTCAATTAGACAATTTGACGAAAAAATGCGACTTGTGACACAAAATTACGTCCATTTGGCCATAGCCTATTCTGGCCACAGCCTATTTGGCCACAGCTCATTTAGGCCAATATATAGCACAGGAAACTCACCTAAAATGAACATTCATATGCTGAAGTAAGACTTTAAAATTATTGTACTGGTTCAAGCATATAACACATCTGGGGAGGTCCGCGTCAAACTTGAACGGCAGTATGTGGCTCTTTACGTCCGAATAGAACGTTCTAGAGTGTGTACTGGAAATGTGGGCAGTGAGGTCGTCGAGGGAGGCGAAGGGCTGTTGGCAGAGCGTGCAGCGAAGGTCGGTGATATCTAGTTTGACGACAAAACCGGGTAGCGTTTGGGATCGCATGAACGTCGCTTTTGCTGATTCATCGTGACACTGCAACGAAAAATTAGTTCTTATCTACTTTATATCACATCATCAGCCATAGGACGTCCACTGCTGGACATAGGTCTCCTCCTGGGAGGGTTTTGCCAATACTCGCCACGCTTGGCAGGCGGGTTGGCGAGCGCAGTTAGGTGTTGTTCAAGGAAGACGCTGCTGCCCATCTTCCGGATTACATCCCTTAGCCGACTCTTACGGCAACCACGGGTAGAGAGGGTACTATTCTTACCCCGGCACCACCACGGCAAGATTTTCTTCTTTATATAATGCTTTTATAATAAAATTCTGTAAGTACCTAAGTGTGAATGAAATGAACCAGACGCTCTCCTGATGGTGAGAAATAACGCCAGTCCATGACCATTGCAGCGATACATAGAACTTCGAGTAGTAAAACAAAGTCCAGGGCATCGCTGCCTTGGCGCTCATTACTTTGAGGCTAGATGGTTAGTCTCAACAGCGCTGTAATTTCGCTAGCTGCAAACGGGAACACAGTAATGTTTAGTACCCTTCAAACCGGAACACCGTATTGTTTGCACACTACTACTTGGCGGCAGAATACAGGTACTGCTACTTAGACCTAGACAACCTCCTGCTAAAGAGATTTACCATCAAATGTTTGCAGGTGGTATTGTCTAGCACACACAATAGATAGATCAAAGCTAATAAGTCTTTTCTCGGGAATTGCGTTAGATTCTATAATAAAATCCCACTTGAGGTAACTAAAATGTCCTATAATAATAAATTCAAAGATTTTGTAAATCAGAGGTTCATTGACAAAGCCTACTATAAGGTGTCTCATTACGTGGAAGACATGAATATATGGTTGTAGTAGCTTCTCTCTGCACTTGCATCCCCCTGACTAAGTGACAATTGTAGTAAGCATAATGTATTAATATTTATAACTGTAAGCTGTAACCAATTATGAAAAGAAAGATCCTCAAAAAAATGCCTTGCTGAGTTTCTTGCCGGAGTCTTCTCAGTTGAAGTGTAATTACGAGCCGGTGGTAGATTCAAACATGTAACTTAACGTTCATAAGTGCCTTACCAGGGCCTAAACTGAATAAATGACTTTTTGATTTTGATATGAAAGTAATGGGCGCCAAAGCAGCGATGCCCTGTTATGCAACACGCAAGTTCTATGTAAAGCAGCGAATTCCTAGATTCCCTTGTTCTGTTATTCAAAGTTCTGTGTACCGCAGCAATGGTAATGAGAGTAAATGGTAAACCACCAGGACACTACTTTTACATAAAATATTGAACCTGCAATGTGTGCGCTTTAAGCGCGGCCGCTTCCGAAAACTGCTGCGGGCAGAAACAGCACATGTAGCCCACGCCGCCGTAGCGTCGGATCGGAGTAGCGTTCGAGCACACGAGGATTGTTCTAGAACAATCGGAATACTTCTCAGAGGAATCACAAGTATAGAGTATATATATATATTTGACTTTATAAGTCAATTTATTTTAGTTTTATTTTAATTTATTGTTGACATAATCAACAATACTCATTGTTGATATATGTCTACTCATTACAATGCTTTTTATGAGTTGCATTGCAATATGTGATTAGCTAACGTCCTAGTTTATCATTTATAACTTCCTGTGACAGTTATATGAATATAGCTATGTGTAAGCGGGCACGCCCATAATGCCTGGAGGCTTTTATTTAGATATTGTTTACGTTTCGTTTTTATTCTGCCTGAGTATAGTTCTCGATGTTTTTGGTTGGTATATTGGCGTGTGCTAGCTGACATACGGCTAATAATTTAAATAATGTTTTGTGTCGCGTAATATTTTTTTCTGTAACTGAACAGACAGCTGTGCTGCTGGGGAGTTTGTTGCGCCACTTCTTCTTCCCAGCTAAAGCACTAGGAAGTGGTGACGGGTGGGCGTTTTGGGGGACTGTCTTATGTAATTTCGACGTTCGAAAAGTGCTGATTCTCAGCCTAGTTTGAATAAATGGTTTTGAATTTGAATTTGAATTTGAATTTGAATTTGAGAGAATTCGTATTTGATTGAACATTTTCAATATATCTGATCGTGTTCTTCTTATTTACTACGCAATGAGAGAGACAGAGAAGGAGGTAAACAATCTGCCCTCACTTGAAATGTCAATGAAGCCGAGTATGCTATAGAATCACTATTGTTATGTATGATTATTATAGTGATGTGACAAAGTTTATCGGTTTATGAATCGGAACTACCGGTCTTTTTTAATGTCAATCAATGTAGCTTGGCCGAATTACAGGCGTAAATTAGAAATATCACTCAAAACTTCTAGAGAGTATAATAGCTTTTCGTAATAATAGTAACGATAAACAAACTCGCAGCACTTTCTTGCGATCAAAACTAAGGTGTTTCCCAGTGGACAGATTCGTGGTTAGACTAGTCAGACCAACGGAAATTTTTGTTCCTAGTAACCTTACCACCAATCTGAGTGTTTCCCAGGAAACATTCAAATGAATGTGTAAATGAAGATGTAGTATACGCCTACTGGCTATTGCTTATGAGCTCGGCATATTCCCAACCACACCCAAAACGATGTATTTAATTAAGTAGTCAAGCTATTTCTAACGAATCCTAGCTATGACTGTTTGTGGGACACGCCCAGGATACAAAAATAAAATTAAGCAGGATATTCAAATAAAAACATTGATACTAAAAAAAAAACTTAAATAAAAATATTGATTGAGTTATACTTAAAATACCTACATATTATTCACAACAAGCTCTTACAACACAGTGGTGCTGTACAAGGTATATTTCAAGAAACTAAGACCGCAAGTGTTATAAAAACGAATCGGTAATAATGAACGATTGTGCGTCATGGCACATCACTATAATTCAACAACAAAAATACTTTCTAAAATTTACAAGAATTTTGAGATCGGATATACATTATTATGTTATTGTATCAGTCTAAATACAATGAATTTAAACATTTTCGAATATTTCATGGAAATTTTGAGTGGTTCCACAGAAAATCCAAAAAAACTCTTACCTGTGAAATGTTACACATCGATTTCTTCACTTTTCTTTGAGCTATGGCTGTTACAGCCATAAGATACACAAGCCATCACAACAAAATTGTTTCAAGTTATCATACAACAAAGTATTTCACACCAGAACAAGAAATAATCACAATATTCGAAAACGCAGAGAGTCACCAGCTGGTCACTTTGACAACTAAAATGTGGCTTCACATCGTCTAAGACGATAGTTGCTGTATGAATACGTCTCTTTCTATCTGATGTCAAACCTGTGTAAGATAAAGCAGTAGCAACTATATGTTTGATGGTTCAAATTAATAATGCTTGTGCTTGGAATACTTTATTGGCCGACTCGTATCGGCTTCGCACGGCTGCTATTTATTTTGGCAAATTAATTCTAAAACATTGATTTTCACTTCTGTTTGTTCATTACGCATTTTTAAATTATTTATATATATTTACAAATAAAACGTCGACACATACTGGGTAAACAAAGTGAGTGCAAATATAATAATTTCTATTAACTTAATTAGTGTTTTAATATTTTAATATAAGGTACAACTACCTGCATGTTTTTTTTTTTCGTTTTTTTTTTAAATGAAACAGCTAGATCGATTTATCGCCCCAGAAACTCCCTGCATACTAAATTTCATGAAAATCGTTGGACCCGTTTCAGAGATTCAGATTATATATATATATATATATATATATATATATATATATATACAGTACCTGGATAACCGAGCTTTGCTCGGCTGAAAACACGGATAAAACGACATTTTCTAAAAATGAAACTTAGATCGATTTATCGCCCCCGAAACCCCCTGCATACTAAATTTCATGGAAATCGTTGGAACAGATTATATATATACATACCTACGTATATACAAGTATTGCTCGTTTAAAGGTATTAGATAGATAGAGTAGACATGTCAGAAGAAAAAAAGGTAAATAGAAGATTTGTTCGTAGATGCGATGTCGACATCCCTGCACGCGGCTCGCGCTAAGCCTGCGTGAATGAACGCTAGTAGGGAAGATGTTCCACTTACTCGGGGCTGCGCGCTCCAACTACTTTGCCCAGAAGGCGTTAGTTAATTACCCATACGATACAAGACTGTTAGAATTACAGTTAGACTGTTACAATCTAGACCTATAAATGTAGGGACGGGAAGAAACGACCACAGTATTCAAGCTGTTGAAAAAATAAGTTACATACAAGCATGGCAATTTAAAGCTGACACTACGACCGACCAGGTAATACAATTCTTGAATAAAATAGCTAGTGCTGATTATTTCGTGGAAAAAAGACAAATCATGTCTGACAGGCACGCATCGTTTATAATAGGTATGCCTGAAAGTTTGTACTCTCAAATCACTACCCCGAACGTGTGGCCCCAAGGAATAAGATTCGCGAAATGGTTTTTTCGGAGTCGCTCGAACTCACACGATGTGGGCAAGTAAAGGCGAGCGCGTTTAGCACCACCTTCACAACGAAAGCACGTGACGCACAGCTGTCGAAGTTTATGCCTACACTGAACAGAGCGCGCACGACAACGACGGCTGGAGTGCCGGCCGGGGAGACTGTTAAACAAACCGGTTCCATAACTATTTGTCATCAAAATATGCGTTCACTAAAAACTAAGACTAGCAATTTGGAAGTGCTGTTATTAAATAATATGAAATGTGAGGTATTATGTTTGACTGAGCACTGGCTTAAAGCACACGAACTAAAATGCGTCAGCATTAATAACTTCACACTTGCATCACATTATTGTCGGCCAACGGTAATGCATGGTGGGTCGTGCATTTATGTTAACAATAATATTAAATATAAAAAGTTAGAGCGTTATACCAAACTTTCAGTGGAACAGGTATGTGAGATATCTGCTATTGAATTATTGGATAGAAAAATTACTGTCATATGTATGTACCGTTCTAATTTGTTAAGTACCTCACTTTTCTTTCCTGTAGTAGAACGTCTGTTCGATATGCTAATGCGAGACAATAAGGACTTTGTAGTTTTCGGTGACATGAATATTGACACAATAGATCCAATCAAATCAGACATAAATAAATTAAAGGACTTGTTATCATCACATGACTTATGCAATATAGTTGACTTTCCTACGAGAATAGTTGGTTCGTGCGGCACTAGTCTCGATCACGTGTACGTCGGGCGCGGGTCTGCAGGCGCTGCGCGGGCGCGCCCTCTGCACACCCTGCTCTCGGATCACCTAGCGGTCCGCGCCGTGGTACCGTGCGCTTCAGAGCCGGGCCGCGTGCCTCCTCGCTTTGCTCGCTCCTATACTCGAGCTAACAAATGTAATTTTGTTTTATCATTGGCAAGCGTTGATTGGGAGGCAGTTGGAAATAAACATGCGAAATCGCCGAACGATTTAGCTGAAGGTGTAATAAATATCTTGCAGTACAATAATGAGATATGTTTTCCGATAACACGGAGAAATTGGAAAAGCAGGAAAACTATATGGGCGACGGAAGAAATCGTTAATTTAAACGATTTACTTATTGACTTAAATAATTTAAAATCAAAATTTCCTTACAATGACGATTTAAAATCTAAAATCCTAGAATTTCAAAATAAATATGACAATTTATTATTAAACGAGAGAAGCAATTATTACAATAATATAATTAAAAATTCCGACAGCATAAATAAATCTATGTGGGACGTAGTTAACACTGAAACTGGCAGGACTAGGCTGAATATTGACTATACTGAATTACTGACACGACCTGACGGGTCTAAATTTTTATCAAAAATAGACGCCGTGAATGCGGTAAACGAACACTTCGTCAGCGCGGCCGCGACATGCGGGGCGCCCACGGCCGACGTTGCCGCCGCGCAGCGCGCGCTCTCCGCGGCGCGTCCTGCTGCTGACCGTTCACTACGGATAAAACCGTTCACGACTCTTGAAGTCATTAGAATAATCTCGTGTGGCGTCGCGCGGAAGAAGTCTAAAGATATTTATGAAATGTCTATTTCACTACTGCATACAGCGGCAGAGACAATATCGCCTATTTTATCAAACTTGTATAATAAGTGCACTGTAGAAGGAGTGTATCCATCTGCTTTGAAACGAGTTAAAGTTTCACCTTTGTACAAGGGTAAAGGAAGGCAGGAGGAGATAAACAGCTATAGGCCTGTGTCGATTATTCCCGGATTGGCCAAAATATTTGAACACGGCCTGAGTACCCGGCTAACTCAGTACTTGACGGAATGTCAGTCGTTGAGCGACAGGCAGTACGCGTACCGAAGCGGGAGGTCTACTACGTCCCTTGCCAGGGAACTGGTCCGCCAAATAACGCACGCTCGTGAAGAGCTGAATCAGGTGGCAGTAATTTTCTGCGATCTATCTAAAGCCTTTGACGTTGCTGATCATGGCATCTTAGCCATGAAAATGACTCATTATGGAATCAAAGGGACCGCACTGAGGCTGTTAACGGATTTTATGACCAACCGTGGTCAGGTCGTGGTGGGCGATGGAGGGAAGGTGAAATCGAAGTCGCTTGAGACAGTTATTGGAGTCGCACAAGGATCCTCGCTTTCCAATATCATGTTTTCCCTCCTCTTGAATGACCTACCGGAGAACATTCGGGATGGACATATTTTTATGTATGCGGATGATGTGGCCGCCGTTGTCACTGCACCGACTGTGGATCAGCTTGAAGAGAAGCTAAACAAAGTGGCCAGGGACCTCAATGCCTGGTTCACAGTGAACGGTTTAATGTTGAACACCAGTAAAACTCAATTTGTCCATTTCAACCTAGCCGGTCGCTCGTACAGACCACTTAAATTGAAAATTGGTAATGTTGAAATGGAACAAGTGAATTCGACCACTTTTTTGGGCTTTCGATTGGACAGTGCTCTAACCTGGGAGAATCATATAGATACACTATGCGGTAAGATAGGCGGCGCCTGTTTCGCTCTATGGCGCCTGGCTGCCATCTTGCCGTATGCTATGGTGCGGCAGTGCTACTTTGCGTGTGTGCACTCGTTGCTGCAGTATGGTGTCGAGCTCTGGGGACGCGCTGCCGACTGGGAGCGAGTCTTCCGAATGCAGAAAAGAGCTGTGCGAGCGGTGGCGCGAGTGTCGCAGGACGTATCGGCACTGTCATATTTCCGCTCCATGGGGATACTCACTGTCCCGAGTCTCGTGTGTCTCCAGGCAGCGCTGTACGCTTGGGACCATCCCGAAGAGTACTCGAAGCTTGGCGAGACCCGAGCGGGTGCAACGACGCGCCACGCGCACCGCATGCGTGCTGTGCCGCACCGACTCGCCAAGACTACTAAATTAGTGCACGTGACCGCGACTGAAGTATATAACCGGCTGTCGGAAGAAATCAGAGACTCGCACTCTAGGGAAGCCTATAAATATAAAGTAAAAAAATGGCTTATCGAACAGGCATTTTACAATTTCAAGGATTTAACTGAGCTCAAAATGACATAAAATGACATAAATAGATGGGAAATGTAAATAAATTACAAATATTATAAATAAGTACATATTGTATTTGAAAATTGTGAATATTATAATTAATTAACTTGACTTGTAATTTTTATAATTATGAATAAATGAATATGAATATGAATATGAATATGAATATTCCTCACCTACCGTATATTGTCTTGGTGCTTGCTCAGCTCAGCACACTTCTTGAACACGATGTTGACTTTCTTCTCCTTAGGTAGATTTAGGGTGATCATTTTCTTTTTTCGCATTTTCAGATTCTGCTTGATCTTGGACTTGTGAGAACCTGTTGATAAAGATCGATTGAGATCACGAAGTTTCTTGAAGCAATTTTTTAATGATTGACAAGCTTTGTTTAACCTTTTGAGCGCCAAAGTTACCTATACGTGACTACTTGTCTGTGTCGGTCCTGTGCGCCGACGACGTCTACAGGCGACAAAAAACCCGGCCCACAATAATATGAAATAAAAATATTGAAAAATTATTACTGGTATTCTAACTCAACATTCCTTAAAATAGAATATCTCAGCAACATATGAGTATAAAGAAACAAGTCTCTAGAGCCACAAGTACTGAGAAATATTAAAATAAAAAGCATAGATTCTTATTTAAGCAATTTGTTTGGGCCTTGGCGTACAGGACACGAGAATGCGTTTGTGGCGTGGCGCTCAAAAGGTTAACACCTTAGCTCTCCTGATGTTAACTGACGGTGTGGTCGAAGATGGTAAACACACTTAACCTGAAATGAAACTGGCTCTCAAGTGAGGCTGCCGGAACGCATTGTTAGGTGCTTGGCGCCAGAGCGCCCTCAAACTTGAGGGTGATAGCTAGCCAGCCGAGTACCAGAAAGTACCACCATGCTATGGTTTCCTTCACCGGCAGCTCAAGTTCATTGTTGGGGTTTGAACTCACGTTCGGCGTGTGAAGCGAGCGCTAGCTATCACCAAATGAGCGTAAGCGCTTGAAAGCGAGCTATCATCACTATTAAACTAACGTGCGTTCGAGTAGTGTTTGATGTAATGAAACTTTTTTTTTGTGTTACTTCCAAAACTCGTAGCGAAATCACCACTTTACTAGGGCATGACCCACGGCTTACATTGTATGACTTTGATTAGACTTGACTTTTCATAAAATACTTGAAAATATCGAAGCACTTGACACTGGCCAATAAACTAAGTGCTATGCCAAAAACAAAGAAAATAATATATTTTTTTACTATGGAAACTGACGTGGTTTTGACACATTTTTTGTTTTATTTACGAGGGATTACTTACGTTTAATTTTATCGGAAACTCCGACTATAGTTTCGGCCTTCATAATGGGGACAAAGCTGCTCATCAGTGCGAAGCAAGACGAGGCCGCGCGCGCGTTGTCTCAGCTTTGTCTCCATGATGAAGGCCACCGGATGTGGCCGAAACTATAGCCGGAGTTTCCGATATAATTAAACGTGAGTATTTGAGTAATCCCTCATAAACAAAACATATTTTTTTTATGTTAGACAATCTAGGTGTTTGACCACAGTTCACCTGTCAAGTGACGGTGTGTTCGAAGATGGTAAAGCACACCTAGCCTGGAATGGAACTGGCTCTCAGGTGAGGCTGCCGTAACACACCGTTAGATGCTTGGCGGTAGATTTTTAACTTGAGGGTGGTAGCTAGCCAGCTGTGTACTAGAAAGTACTCTACCACCACGTAAGTCTCAACAGCCCAGTTATTTAGCTAGCTGTAGTTACCCTCAAACCGGAACACATATAATATTTCACACTACTGCTTGGCGGCAGAATATCTGATACTGTGTTGGTACCTAGACGACCTCCTGCTAAGTATCTCAACCACGTAAGGATTTGTGTTAATTGCTAAAGTTGATAAAGAAACAATGTATTGAGTCTAATATCGATTGTTTAATAATCAAATTGATAATACAAATAAAAATTTGATTAACTTATTTCATTTACATAGGTAATCATAGTTCATTATAAATACTAAGTTTTACACTTAGGTATAAATAAGTAGATATCTAAGTAGCTACATCTAGTAAATAAGAAATACACTATACTATGTGGGAACAATCAAATATTACGTAAGCATCGTTGAGATGAAGGTTTTTTTGTTTTTCTGACATATGTGTTTGTTGTATATTTGACATCTTAAGCATCGTTAGGATGGAGGTTTTTTGTTTTTCTGACATATGTGTTTGTTGTATATTTGACATCTTAAGCATCGTTAGGATGGAAGTTTTTGTTTTCTGACATATGTGTTTGTTGTATATTTGACATCTTCACACTATAATCTATCTTTCTAATCTATCTAATACCTTTAAACGAGCAATTCTTGTATATATGTATGTATATATACGTATAATCTGAATCTCGGAAACGGCTCCAACGAACTTCATGAAATTTAGTATGCAGGGGGTTTCTGGGGCGATAAATCGATCTAGCTAGGTTTCATTTTTAGAAAACGTCGTTTTATCCGTGCTTTCAGCCGAACGAAGGTCGGTCATCCAGGTACTATTATATAGTGTATGTTTGTTACTTCTTCACGCTCAAACAACTGGACCAATTTTGATGAAATTTGATATGGATGTAACTGACAACCTGGATTGACACATAGGCCACTTTTTATCCCGAAACAATGTAAGTGTTCACGTGGAAACAGCGGGCAACACCACGGGGTGCAGCTAGTAACTTATAATTTTTCAATTATTTTGTAATCAATCAATATTTTTAAATTTTCTTTGTATAACTTTAATATAAAATATGAAATTTTATCTATGGTTGAAAGGCTAGGTGTTTGACCACAGCTCACCAGATGTTAAGTGACGGTGTGGTCGAAGATGGTAAACACACTTAACCTGAAATGGAACTGGCTCTCAAGTGAGGCTGCCGGAATACGCCGGTAGATGCTTGGCGGCAGATTTTCAACTTAAAGATGGTAGCTAGGTAGTCGCGTACAAGAAAGTACCCTACCACCATGCTATGGTTTCCTCACAATGTTTTCCTTCACCGGCAGCTCAAGCTCATTGTTTGGGTTCGAACCCACTCCCTTCGGCTTGTGAAGCGGCCGCGCTAACCATTGAGCTAACATCGTTACAACAAGATTGTAATATAATTGACCTGACCGAGTTAAATCTGAATAAATAAAATTTAATTTGCTTTATTTATTTTTGATGTCATGTTGGACGAAGTGGTGATTATGTTAGCAATATTAATTTAAATATTACTAAGCTAAACAGCACAAAATAGAATAAATTGCTAAAATAAATTTACTCGTCTTGTTTTTATACCAATGCTTACGTAAGCAGGGGGAGCAGAGCTTTGCTTACTTGCGCTGACAAAGAGGGTAGGTTAAAAATTACTAAAATTTCGCTTACATAATACTTGAACGGCCCCGTTTTACACGATTAAACCCACACAACTACAAAAAAATTACACACAACATTAAAATTTATTTATATACATATATCGCAGATATATGGAAACTGACGTGTTTTTGACACATGTTTTGTTTTACTTATGCGGGATTACTCACGTTAATTTTATCGGAAACTCCGACTATAGTTTCGGCCACTTTCGAATGTTCACGAACGTTCGTTCATTGTCTCAGCTTTGTCCCCATGACGAAGACCACTGGATGCAATGGACGGCCGAAACTATAGTCGGAATTACCGATAAATTTAACGTGAGTAATCCCGCTTAAGTAAAACAAAAAATTCTCAGATATAGCTAGATACCACATAATAAATGCATGAGGTTCAGCGTTAAAATAGTAGCTTCGTATCTAGTTGGCTCTTGGCACGTTTTTAGAGCCTTCTATTTAAAAAAAAACAGTTTTGTACTTAAATAACCAATTTTTTTTGTGCTCGGTTAGCTTTAGTTAATAGGGTAGCATTTGACCGCCATCTTGTCTGATGTTAAGCGAAGATATTTGTATCGTGTCGAATCAGTGGCAGATTTACAAATTATTAAGGTATAGGCTATTAAGTTTGTGCCGGCCTTGCCTTGCAATTGTCAGTTCCTAGATTATTTTTTGTATATATTGTTTTATAGTTTTTTGGTATATTTCTGAGCTCAATCATGTACGATTACAACTAATAGGTACACAAACTTCCTAGTTCGCAGCCCCCAACAGTCAACTTGTATGAATGGGTAGTCGGTAGTGGGGAAATATGAAATATATTTTCTCCAAATTCGCTCTCTTTTCACACATATCAAGTGTGAGATGAGGTTAATTATGGGTTGGGGGGCGGGGTACTGGCTGTTTGACTATAGAATATAGAAGTTTGCAATGCACCGTTAAATTTACAATGAAAAGGAAGAGGGAAAAATCATAGTCAAGATGTGTTGTAGACTTTTCTCTGTATGGCATACAGAAATCTTTTTGATTTTTATGAGGAAGCAAAAAATAAAAATTCAGTCGCCAAATTTGGCGCCTTATGCTCAAGCCTACTCAGCCTGTTGGTAAATCCACCACTGTGTTGAAATTTTTTTTTTAAATACTTTCTGCTTTCTAACTTCTAAGCTTAATGGAGATAAGACTTAAGTTCTATAAGTGTAAAAAAAAGACCTTTAAAAACTACTAAAGATAAAATAGGACACTAAGTTTGACCATTGTCATTGTGTTATGGCTGCTCATTATGTTAGCTGTATCATTATGTTTCCTCGTTTGCTAGATCTGCTTCACGAGCACAACCTCGTGGCTTCTATTCCCACCAAGACAAACATTTATGTGACGATAAATGTTTGTTTTGTATCTGGGTGTTCTGTAGATATCATAAGTATGTATTAACAACTAAAAGTATATAAGTATTCTATCAGCTATCTGGTTTTCATAGTACAAGCCATGCTTAGTTTGTGGCTAGATGACGCTGTCTATAATGTCCTACGATATTTATTTATTTATATTGCATTGTAGTTAAAAGATCATAAATTTGAATTAGCTACAGAACGAATATTATTTTCGCGTTCGGTTACTGTAAGGCGCAAATTTCTGACTAACAGCTACGGTAAATTTATCAAAAGATATTATGTTATCTAAACACAAAAAATAATTTCACAACTTCACTTTAAACTTCGAAGTAGAAGAAGAAGCAAGACGAGGCCGCACGCACGTTGTACTCAGCTGTGGCGCCATGAAGAACGCCACCGGATGTAACCGAAACTATAGTCGGAATATCCGATACGTGAGTAATCCCGCAAAAGTAAAACAAAAAATATCTTATTTGCTATCGATCCAATCTAAAGATCATGAACTGCCTTTTTGTGTTCGATCATCTTGCTGCGAATAACAAAACTAGTATCGCAAAATTCGCAGACATAATTCCTGTAATGCTGGGCCATATGTTCTTGTATTCCCTCAAATTCCAGTTCAGTCACACACACGCTACAAGTGAGCTTTTCCTCCACAACCCTCAACGGCATTATCTGATTCTTGATCACCAGATGCATGTTTTCATCATGGTCTGCCTTCAAATGCTCCATCAGAAACTCCAAGCTTGCCATTTCCAGTTGGCACACAGAACATTGCAGAGACGTTATGTCTAAATATACTATATGTTTCGATAGTGACGCATAATGTATTTTTAAGAAATCTGGCTTCTTCTTTTTGTGGGATTTCGACGTTAAAGTGTGGACTTTCAAGTCTGTTAACTTCTCGAATTGCTGCTTGCAATAGCTACACTGGAATCCACTGTTATCCCTTGAACGGATCGGGGTTGCGTTGGAACAGTTGAGAATATTTTTGATGTTCTCTAGATGCCATTCTATTTCAGTGACGGGGCGTTTGCGAACTTTCTCCTCGCTGGTGTCTCTTGGTCGTGGTGTTTTGCGTTTGGTTTTTGTTTTAACGGCTGTTTTGCGTTTCGATACACGCTTCGGCTTCGATTCTTCTTTAGGCAGAGGCAACGGAAGCGGTTCCAATGGCTCGTGATCCATTGCATCGTCAAACATGATATCGTCTATGATATTCTCTTTATGTTTTTCTTCTCTGATCTTCTTAGGTTTCTCAACGGTGTTATTAGAAGAGCTTTTCTTTCGAGCGTCAGCGGGGAGTATGGATATGAAAGAAGTGAAATTGACTTTCCTGTCTAGAGTGATCCTGTTTTCTTCTACGAATATGAGAGGGGTGTCGCTTTCATCGCTGCTGCTGCGACGAGAACCTGCAATGAAGGCGACGAATAAGAACTACAGTCCAAAATTGTGTTAGTATTTAAATCCCGAATTAGTTTTAAAGCCGTGCCGTGGTGGTGCCGGCGTAAGAACAGTACCCCACCCTCTCTACCCGTGGTTGCCGTAAGAGTCGGCTAAGCTAAGGGATGTAATCCGGAAGATGGGCAGCAACGTCTTCCTTTTACAATCACAATTAACTGCGCTCGCCAACCCGTCTGCCAAGCGTGGCGAGTATTGGCAAAACCCCCCCAGGAGAAGGGCAGTGGACGTCCTATGGCTGATGATGATGTGATGTGAGTTTAAAGCAACATAAAGTGACTGCCGTTAGCTTACATGCCAATAACCACCACAAATATCTATTGATAGAGTATCATTTTGAAGTAGACGAGTCATTGATGAGCGATTCAATACAATTCCAAAATTCCTTGTTTATATATTATATAATTATTAGTACCTGGATGACAGAGCTTTGCTCGGCTGAAAACATGGACAAAACGACGTTTTCTAAAAATGAAATCTAGCTAGATCAATTTTTCGCCCCCGAAACACCCTGGATACAAAATTTTATCAAACGGTGTTAGATCTGGGGAACGTGCGGGCCATTCGATCGGGCCTCGTATCCCAATCCAAGAATTGGGGAAAACGTTATCTAGGTACTCGCGTACTATTCTCTCGTAGTGAGCCTGACAACCGGCATTTTGGAATATGATTGCCCGGTTATCTTCAAATATCGGCAGGTGGCAGATCATTCATGAGAAAGTCGAGATAATTTTCTGCATTCAGTCTATCTGGGAGATTATGGGGTCAATGATGGACCGCCGACCACCGATGGGAATCGCAAAATCCTCGCGCAACTAGAGAGACTTTACTTCAACGGAAATTTTCGGTCAACGTTTTTTGGGCAGGCGTGATTGGGATGGGACCTCATTGGACCCCATTATCTCCCAGATAGACTGAATGCAGAAAATTATCTCGACTTTCTCATGAATGATCTGCCAGAATTGATGTGCCACCTGCCGATATTTGAAGATAACCGGGCAATCATATTCCAAAATGCCGGTTGTCAGGCTCACTACGAGAGAATAGTACGCGAGTACCTAGATAACGTTTTCCCCAATTGTTGTTTATACATGTTGTTTATACAAGGCTTGTATCCGTAATAGAGGAGCTGTGTTCGAACAGGATATCCAATAAACGTAATTTTTTGTTTTTATTTATATTGTTTGATTTTCTCTTCCACTTAATTTACTCCACAAGCTGGTAAGTTTTATACCAACTTTGTATGCCATTGTAATAAGTGATGAATAGAGAAGTATTTTAAAGCATATTACCTTAAAAAATGCTAGTGTTTTTTTTTAGATTAATGTCAAAGTTGACCTTAGAGGAAAAATTTCTTTCATTTTTTCACTTTATGAGCTCTGTATCAATTATTTAGCCCTGATTTGTGTCTGATTCTGCTTTGCATAGCCTGAAGATGTATCAGAGACCAAACTCAAATAAAAACATCCGGTCCAAAACAGGTTTTACAAAAGTTATTGTCGTTAATAGGTAAAATTTCGGAGAAAACCGGGAAAATCGGAAAAAAAATCTTAAAAATAAATAGGTCAGGGATTTTTTGGCCAACTTGTATTCTCCAAATGGGTCCCCGACCACACCCATTCGGTTTGTCTAACCCTCTACCAATCACCCGGTATATATACATATATAGAAGAATTGCTCGTTTAAAGGTATTAGATTAGGTAGATAGATAGATTAGATACATAGAGTTGTATTTCTAGTGTTCATTTTATTCTAGATGAACAAAAAAATACGTTAGCTTTAAATGACCCTGTATATAAAGCGAGTTTCTCGCAAGACTTGTTTAGCTATACTTGGTAGCGATGATAGCCTAGTGGTTAACGCGGTCGGTTCACACGCCGAAGCGCGTGGGTTCAAACCCTAACAATAAGCCTGAGCTCAATATAATAAATATTGTGAGGAGACCGTAGCGTGGTGGTAGGGTGCTCTCTAGTAGGTACTCGACTGGCTAGCTACCACCCTCAAGTTGAAAATCTGTCGATAAGCAACTAACGGTGTGACCCGGCCTGGCCATTCTAGGCTAGGTGCGCTTTACCATCTTCGACCACGACGTCACTTAACAAAGTGAGAGAGATGTCAACAGTAAAAAAGTATATATTGGTACTTATTGTCAATTTCAATTAAATAGGATTGAATTTTTAATGTGAAACATCTGTGTGCGCCTTAGCAGTAAACCGACTCTTATGCCGTGACGGCAAACGGCGTGATGCTCTCTTATGCCGTCATGTCTCCTCTATGCTATTTCTCTCGATTTCCTTACATGTGGTAAGTAAATTGAAACAATTATGAAACAATTCATAAGCATTTATTAATGAAAAAAAATATTTACATAAATTATTTCAAAACTTTGTAACAGAAACGTAAAAATACACACGCACAATAAGGTTGAAAACAATTAGTCCTATCTAACATTAGTTTACTACAGTGAAACCTGGTTAAGTGGGTTCTGGATATGTGAGAAACCTCTGCTACTGATAATAACAATGAGGTCCCGACAATTTCCCATTGAAATACTACTACTTGGTGGTAAATCTCTTTAGCAGGAGGTCATCTACGTAGGTACCACCGCAGTACCAGATATTCGGCCGACAAGCAGTAGTGTGCAAACATTACTATGTTCCGGTATGAAGGGTATTGCAGCTAGCGAAATTAGAAGGCTGTTAAAACTAACCATCGAAAGTCTCAAAGTAATGAGCGTCAAAGCAGCGATGCTCTGGACTTTGTTGGTTACTCAAAGCTCTGTGTATCGCTGCAATGGTCATGTACAGGCGTTTACTATCAGGAGAGAACACATTCGTCTCGTTACTTTTTATATTTTTTTTTTTTTTTTTTATTGAGATTTGTCTCTTTTTGGGCTTTTTGTGTGTATATTATTGAGACCTTGTAGCTCAATAGCCCGTATGAGTAAGACAATTTAACAAGTTGGACACTTTACGACACGTTTATTTACAAACATTCGAATATTTTTCGTACATGCTTTACGGTCCGGACCCTCTATAAATAAAAGAACTGCCATGTCAAACCTGCCACATTGTGAAACTGGGTAAATAAAAAAACCAAAATAAGTGATAAAAAATGATCCCTTGAGATCCCAGTTATACAGGTCTCACTGTATATACATAATGTAAACTGAACCTGCCGTAGTGGTGCCGGCGTAAGAATTGTACCCCACCCTCTCTACCCGTGGTTGCCGTAAGAGTCGGCTAAGGGATGTAATCCGGAATATGGGCAGCAGTGTCTTCCTTGAACAATCACATCTAACTGCGCTCGCCAACCCGCCTGCCAAGCGTGGCGAGTATTGGCAAAACCCCCCCAGGAGGAGGCCTATGTCCAGCAGTGGACTTCCTATGGCTGATGATGTGATGATGTGATGTGAAACTGAACCTAACCTTACACAAAGTTATAATTAATATCTTTATCAGAGTCTATGCACTTGTTTCATATGGTCTCTCAATAAATATGGGTATATGAAAGCGTGATGACATATCTCGCATTTCACTTTCTTGTCTTCCAAATGATTTCGAGCGTGATTTTTCATACTTTTCTTCGTTTTAAACACCCTTGTACAACCAAAACATGGAAACGATGGCCCTGTTCCGTGTAACGCTAGGTGGTTCTTCAATGCGGTGCAGTCAGCGAACTGTTTCCCGCAGTGATCGCAGACAAATCTCCTCTCTAGTAAGTGGACTCTTTGAATGTGTCTGGTTACATACATTGCTTTATCGAACATCTTCCCGCAAGCGAGACATTCATGTCTCTTGTGTTCAGGCTTCAAGTTCGAATGCGAACCCATATGTATCACCAAAGCAAGTTTCGACTCGCACTCTAACGCGCAAACTGAACAAGTAAACGTCCGCATATCCGAATGACGCAACGCCATGTGTTTCTTCATCTGCGATTGATAAAGACTCTTATCGCAAACATAACATCTTGTTCTATTATCATTCAGATGATCCTGGCGTACGTGGTGATCCAAATGTGACAGTCTTATGAAGGACTCGTCGCAGAAGAGGCATTTGTTTTTCCCTTTTAAGTTGTGCGTGAATATGTGTCGCTCCAATGTCTCTTTGCATTTAAACTTTAGCGCACAAATGTCACATTGGAACTGTCTCGTATCAGAGTGTGTCAACATGTGACATTGCAGCTGCTGTTTCGTATAGAAACTCCTGGCGCAAACGTCACATTTGATATGTTTATCTTCTTGTAAATGAACTCTTTTGACATGTCCGATTAGTAAAACCTTGGAGTCGTACGTCTTCTTGCAATTGTCACATTTGTATTCATGATTTCCGTCGTGTTTTTCATCCACGTGTTTTCTTAAACTGTCATC